>CM053647.1:20487249-22918499 GCA_028654395.1 Scutellaria barbata
ATATGGAAAGTAAAATTAATAGGTAGGGGTAGGAATAGATCGGGCTGCTCGACAGGGCCTATGGCTTGGCCTACTATTGGCCCAACTCGGCTCGACCTATATGATAAATGAGTCAGGCCAAGACCTTTCGTTAGACGTTTTTACTAAAATAGGTTAGACCCAAGCTTCAAAAAGGGTCTTTAGAACCTAACAAGTTGACCTATTTATAGTGTATTATTATAAAAATATATAATAATATATAATACATATTTATATAATATATATATTTTAATTCATCTTAATAAAGATCCCACATTTTAATTCATCTTCCATCTCAAAAGAAGTAAGCTATGTTCCTGAGGATCGACCTTGCTCATCATTATACTTATTATATATATTGGAGTAAAATTTATTTTTGTTATTGGTTTGACATCCATCAAATTTTATGTGAAAAAATAGAAATATCGAGAAAATATTGACGATATTTCAGGATATTTTCATTAATAATAATAGCACATCACTATAACATCTATCAATATAACATATCAACTTGAGTAACATCTTTAAAACAATGCTTTAGTCATCATAATCAATCGTGTCATTATTCTTAAAGACATGACTATTTCTTCAAATACTACCGTATCTATTAAGTTATGGTCTATAAGCAGCTTCCCATCTAGCGGCATATGGATAATAGCAATCAAACCACATGGTCGCAACATGAGGTAATGGGTGACCCTCACACAAGAAAACTTACTAGTAAATACTTGTAGTTAGTTACACAATTCATAATTTGCAAGGTGATAATTTGTTTTTTATGTACCTCTATGAAGTGACTTTCATGCACGAATCTGATATAGAAACATATTAGAGTATTGAAGACTTGTGTTTTTAAAGGTAAAGTGACAAGTGCGACATTATAAGTGCTTAAGCCTATTTAAGCTGTCAACATACAAATTATCAGTGTTTAAGCTGTCAACATACAAGAATGTAGATAAGTCCGGCCTAAAGCCTATTTAAAGTCCGATCTATTTTGTAGATAAGTTCGGCCTAAAGCCTATTAAAAGCCTACAAACATAACAATGTTATACACTTAAAATTCATAAATTTTTAGTGTTTAAGCTGTCAACATACAAGAATGGACCATTCCATGAAATTTGAGCTGCACTTCAAATTTTAGTCATTTTCTCAAGTTTAGTACACTTGCACGATGAGAACCAATTACGTTGAAAATAAAAGATAAATGTCATTGATGGAATCTGTGACACTTGATTCCCATGAGAGTACCATGATTATGGAAGAATTATAAGAATATTTGATGAACAATGTTGAGAGAATATGGATGAGTATATAATAAGATGTTACTTTTATCAATAAATTCAACGAGCCCCTTCTTGCAAATACTACATCATCAGAATGTAGAACCATTATAAAACCATGCAATTATCAAGTCTCATGCATAAAATAACATAGTTAAATTATCTATCGCTCCAAGAAAATGTAACGAAAAATAAAACTTTATATCTTCAACTCTCAAGATACCGCTTGTTCTTCAAAACCCTTTAAAAAATAAAACAAATTAATATTGGACATACATAACATAACTCTAGAAAATATAATCAACATTCGTAATATTAAAATTGTACCATTTTTTCTTTTCAAGTCGCCCTTATTGTGAAGCCAATTTCCACCACAAATGAGTCTTGCCATAGAATCTTCATTCAATTTGGAACGATAATCATCAATAACTCTTTCTCCAACACTAAAAGTCGACTCTAATACAATTGTTGAGATAGGAATAGCTAGTATATCAGTAGTCATCCTTAATAAAACTTTATATTTCAAGTTGTTGTTTTTCCACCATTCCAAAACACTAAAATAATTTGAACCCCCATTGGGATCATGAACATTCTCCTCAAGGTAAGTTAGTAATTCTGAACCCT
Organism: Scutellaria barbata; assembly: GCA_028654395.1. Classification (NCBI taxonomy): domain Eukaryota; kingdom Viridiplantae; phylum Streptophyta; class Magnoliopsida; order Lamiales; family Lamiaceae; genus Scutellaria; species Scutellaria barbata. Next base: position 20,489,172 of record CM053647.1, read on the forward strand.
AAACCCTAAACCCTCATGATTTGGACAAATCCTGTAACTAAAGGATTGGGGCCTTGTGAAGATGAGGAACTATTTCTCTAGTGTTCTTTTCGGAACCATGATTTGAGGTTGTCTCTTCCTTTATCAATTCAACATACTCATCATACAACTTTTGCAATGAATTCATCACATTATCAACATTGTATTTAGCCACACTTTTTGGTTTATATATCAAGGGAAAGCATATATTAACAACATGAAATTTGCATCGAGGGTCAAAGACACTACCATTAGCGTCAAAAGATTGCATTAGCTCCAATATTTATCAAACTTTGCTTTCATTTGAACTGCCATATTTCTCATGAATTCATCATTGTCATCGGTTGTTTTATCAATTTGCTGTTTCACTCTCTAAACTTCAGGATGATACATATTAGAAATGGGATACTTAGTACCTGAAAAACGTGAGTGGCAAGATTGAACACTTCTAGAAGCTGACAAACTTTTTTTACTTTTTTCTATCCTCATCCGATGACACATAATAATAATGTGGTTCTCTTTCCTTATAAGTTGGAAATGCGATCTGGAATTTTAGTGTAGTAGAGAGCATTTGAAATGTGGAATTCCATCTTGTTGGACAATCAACAATGAGTTTAGTTTCTTTTATATGTGTTTGTTCTAAAACATCACAAAAAGTCTTCAACCTTGAATCATTGTGATTGATGTATTTGACAATCTCGCGAACATTGTAAATAATATTCTTGATCTTACCAAAGGCATCTTCTACCAACAGATTTAATAAATGTGCACAACATCTAACATGAAACAAAATACCAACAAGAACTAACATACTATTGAGTGATAAGTTGACCTTCAATGTCCTTAAATAAGAGCCGTTATAAGAAGCATTATCAACTGTTACAGATAATACCTTATTCTCAACCATCCACGCCTTCAAACACTTGAATATTACATCAGCCACATCAATTCCCCATCTAGGAGCAGGCACTTTCATATAACTAATAACTCTTTTTTGAAGTTTTCAATTCATATCAACAAAATGACCTGTGATAAACATGTATTCGGCTACTTGATGACTTGATTTCCACATATCTGTAGTTAAACTAATCTTGCTCACACTTTGCAATAAAGCTTTCATGTTCTTTTTTTCTTCCTCATATATTACTAAACAATCACTTCTAGCCGTTTTGTGTGAAACTTTATGAAACTCTAGATTGGCATACTGGAATTCCTACATCAAAATTTGATCTTCAACAATGCTAAAAGGATACCCATATACTATAATTAAGGTAGCAATTATTTCTCTCATCTTTTCATTAGAATATCTATCTCCAAGAACTATAAATGGATTCACAACAGAAATTGGAGACTTGAATAGAATAGTCATGTGCTTCTTCGATGTACCCATATGCAAAATCTTTTACATGCAAGTTTTTGCATGTCTCATTAGATGGCCAGTATTGGCTCCTTTTCCGCCTGTAGCAAATCTATACAGTAATTTGTAAACAGCTTTTAATCCTATTTTAGGGATCTCAACTTCTGTAAAATCATTCCAAACTGTTGATCTTTTCTTCCCCCTCTTCTTCAAACCAACACAATTTTTATTATTTTCATTCTCATTTTTTCACCATCAACAATATTATTTTCTACCTTATTGAACTTTTGTTGAGATGGAAGTGTTTCGCAATTTTCTAGTTGAGACATAGTTACGCCTGCACGTATGAAATCAACATGAAAATAAGTTAATATATAAACTAATTAAAGTTAAACCTGCATGTTAATGTGAAGATAAGAGAATGTTTTAAACTATACGCAATAATTAATCAAAAAACTAATAATGTTAAAACTAAACTATATTCTTTATGCAACCAATCATGAAATATTTTTTTTAAGCTACTAGTCATGTTTATATCAAAAAATATTTTTTATTCAACCAAGCTTATATCCTTATCACAATTTCCACAAAATTTGTTAGTAATCCAACGTAAAACACTATAGCAAATTTATTCATCTAAGCCAAATTGCAATATATATCTCTAAATAACATCTTCTACAATTTAAATTTTAAGCAAAATAGATTCCACAGATCAAAACATATTACCTTGTTCCACATAATCTAAATTTGAATGTTATAATATAGGAACAATTAAATCTATCAAAACTTGATGTTTAAAAAATTTGTGTAATTCTACAAGAATGTAAAAGAAATCTACATACTTCGATTTAAGTGATATCACCTTACATGTATTCGTGTGTCTCAATTATTATTATTATTATTATTATTATTATTATTATTATTATTATTATTATTATTATTATTATTATTATTATTATTATTATTATTATTATTATTATTATTATTATTTATTTGTGTTTTGTAAGGGTGTGCGACTGCGTGAACTCTTGAATAATGGATCATACATATATAAAATTATGGCATAACCTAAAACTAAACTAAGCTAGAAAATTAACTAACACCAAACTACGAAAATAAATAATGTGAGTTATAAAATTCTAATTCAAGGGTACCGACATTCAATTACATCACTGATCATAGGCTACAAATATCATCTTGCATATTCAAGCATTTAATCTTAGACTAATCATGGAAGCCATAGAAAAATCATTTATTTTCATAATTTAATTGATCAAATGAGGCATTCAATCAAAACTAATTATCAATTAATTGGCATGCATTCCAAAATAATTAACAATTGAATTAATCTTTAGTGAAAATAGTTAAACTTAATAAGATACCTAGAATTGAATAATTTAGAAGTTGAAATTATTAAGTCTATAGTTTCGGTTACTCCCGTTAATTCAATTTGGTAATTATACAATCCCATCAAAAACATAATCAATCTATCTACTAAGTACCCATCTTCAATAAGTATACATTTCAACAACATATATAAGAAAACTCATGGATATCAGTAAATATAATCAAACTAAATTGTAAAATTTCACTTTATGAAATAAAATCATGAATCAACATATACTTGAAATAAAATAGAATATTAAAATTGAGAGCAAAGCCTCATAGTGATAATAATCAAATTAAACGACCTTTAAATCAGAGAAACTAACTAAGAACAAAAAATAGAAAACCATGAAGAATAGGCATTGATGATGTAATGAGGAGAAGAAGAGATGCGTAACAGAGAAACCATGAAAATATCCAAATTTATAATACTCTTTTTCCTACTCCTAATGAAACAGATTATACTAAATCCTAATCCTACTACAATAGGGAAACTAAGAGTTTAATTTGAGTTAAACTTTGGGCTTTCCTTCACAGCAAGAAAGGTGGATCATTTATGTTGATAATTAACCATCTATATGTATTGATTTATATTAATCTTCCAAGTATGGGATAAAATAAAATGTTCTAATTAAACATTTAGTTAAAAATTAATTTATGGTGTTATAGTCATTGAAGCCAAGTCTGGTGAAGCAAACTAAAAAGAGGCAACTTGATAGGATAAGATGGGTAAAAAAGAGTAATATTCAAAAGAGCAACATTCTCAATGAAATTGAATGAAATATATTAAAACCTTTTTGAGTGATTCAGTGTCTTCTGATCCTTTTTGTGCTTCATCTACCATTTTTTGCTCATCTATATATACAGTTTCAATAAAGTATATACAAACAGAAAACTTGAACATAAACTATGCAGTCAAATTTTCATTTTAATTATACTTTTTTAAATTTACAACTTTACAAGATCTTAAACAAAATATGATATTTCTTTATCAAAAGATCCACACTCCTAATAAAATATGTGAAAAAAGGTCTGTGTAGCTTGAAAAATAATGAACTATGAGAAGGTTCTATACTTCCAGCAAAAACTAGAAATTAATAAGAAAATAATTTCAACAAACCATAATGAACGTATTTTACGATTGTTGGAAAATTGGTTGTTATAAGTGGTGGGTGGCACCACTTTGACCAATAGTTAAGTGACTAAATGTTAATCCTTTTAAGGATTGGTTGTCAAAAGATTAATCTACGTTTGGAGTAGATAATCAAGACATTTTAAATTGGCCACTTGAAATGGGAATGTGAAGGTTTTGAGTGTGGAAAAGAAGCTTAACTATAAGAAGATGGACCTTGGAAATACAAGTATTAAAGAAGTCATATAAAGTGGCTCAGTAATTAATACACTCTTAAAATAGTATGCTTGTACAACACATACGCTCGTAGCTCGACTCGATACAACATGTCTCGGCTTGGTATCACCCAGCACGGTCCCGAACTTAACCCGACCTTAGTCGTGGGCCTCGGTCCTTAGCAATTCGATGTTAAGCTGGACTTAGGCTGACGGAGTTTGGGTTTTACCCTAGCTACTATTGCGGCGTCGTGGAGGGGGGTCAAGGATGCAACGACATGGATGGGATGCTGCATTACAGCATGTGATTGAGGATACGGTGTGTTGCATGCCAACCCCGATCATGGATACACGTGTTGTTTTTCAGCCTCAATTGAGGATCTGCTTCATTACAACCCCAATTGTGGGTCAGCGTGCAAGTTACAGCACACGGCCAAGAATACAATAAGCAAGTTACTATATCCGGCCGAGGATACAGTGCCAAGTTGCAGCATATGATTTTTATTAATGTTTCATTTTTTGAATGGGATGTTTTCTTACATATAAAGACTTATTATTGGGCAGTTACATCCCATCAATTCTCAAGTGTAACCCCCGTGGTAGAGATCTATATATAGGGGTCATCATGCATCATTTTTCAACACATGGAAAAATGTAACATCAAGCTTTCCATTGTGCACCTTACTCAGTTCTCTAAATACCAAAGTTTACCGGAGCTTTTTTTAGACTGTGGTGCTATATATTAAAAATTGAAGTCATTTTATCTTTGGAAGATGATGCGCATGATCTAGTGAGCACTACCCTATGGTAACATAATCCTAAGGTTACCAAATCGAGCTTATTTATTTGGAGTCTAATTCATCCTATCGTCTTAGTGATTAATGCATTCAATGAATTAAATCTAGAGAGCTTATTCTAGGTAATTCAATTGAATAGGGTTAATTAGCGATCTTATCCTAATTTAACTAATCTTAAGAGAATTCGATTTAACAGAGCTTGTTGTTAGATTAGGGATGATAATTCCATGATAATCTAAGAGAGAAATGTTACATTGATTAGGGATAATTGATAACGGGGGATAACTAAACTATTAACTAGAATATTCTCTTTTATCAAATTCTCATCATTTAATTACTTTTTAGGTTATTAGTTTATTTAGTAATAGTTTATTAATTCAAAACCCCCCATCATTTCTGGTTTTATTGAATTGAACATAAGTGGTATAGTTAATTCCACACTCATTGTGGGATCAACTTCAACTTACCCTAACTACTAGTTACTAAGGTGAATAAGGAAATTAACTAATTTTATCGTATCATGATAGTGCAGTCAAGTGCTCTAACCCCAATCAAAACGAGAAGGGGAAGAAGTCAGCCAAGAAATTTATTGGTAACTGCTATAACTGTGGCAAGCCTAACCACATGGCGAAAGAGTGTAGGTTGTCAAAGAAGAAAAAAGGCAACCAAGCCAACATGTTGATGCAAAAGAAAGACCCAAGAGACTGGTTTGTGGACACTGGAGCTACTTGCCACGTGTACTCGGATAGGGAGGTTTTCTCCTCCTACAAGGTCGTGAGTGGATGAAAGCTCTACATGAAAAATTAAGTTTCATTCGAGGTGGCTGGAGTTAGAAACGTTGTGCTCAAGCTAACTTCGGGTAAATAGCTTACATTGAAAAATGTCTTGCATGTCCCAAACATCCATAAGAACCTAATTAGTGATTTGTTACTTGTAAACCATGGCTTCAAGCTCATTTTTGAAGTTAAATTTTTTTATTTATGAAGCATGATTTATTCTTAGGTAGAGGCTATTTTGCTAATGATCTTTTCAAAATCAATGTAATGGTCGAACGCCAAGTTGTACCTAAGATGAATAATAAGAATGCAATATCTTTTTCTTATATCGTTGAATGTTGTGATTTATGGCATAGTAGATTGGGACATGTTAATCAAAATTCTATAAAAAAGTTAGTAAAAATGGACTTACTAAAAGTTTTTGATATAAACACATAAAAGAAATGTGAAGTGTGTGTGGAAGCCAAAATGGCTAATCTATATTTTCATATATGAACGGAGCACAAAACATCTAGAATTAATTGACACTGTTATGTGTGATTTGAAGTTTGTACAAACTAGAAGTGGGAAAAAGTACTTTATTACTTTAATAGATGATTGCACAAAGTATTGATATGTATACCTCTTGAAAAGTAAAGACAAAGCTATTGAAGCTTCCAAGAATTACAAGAATAAGGTAGAAAACCAATTAAATAGCAAAATAAAAGTTATACGAAGTGATAGAGATGGAGAGTACATGGCACCGTTTGAGAAGTTGTACTCACTAAGTGACATAATTCACCAAACGGTAACTCCCTACTCACCTCAATCGAATGGCATAACTGAACGTAAAAATTGAACTCTAAAAACGATGATGAATGTGTTGTTTATAAGCTCGGGGTTACCACGGAACTTGTTGGGAGAAGCCGTCCTACCGGCGAATTACATATTTAACAAAATTACTTTTAAAGGAAAGAATAAAATTTCTTACAAATTGTAGAAATGACCTAAACCGTGGTACAAATACCTTAAAGTGTGGGAGTGTTTGGTTAACATGGAGGTACGACTTCTTAAGCAAGTGAAAATTGATCCTAAGATGATCGATTGTATCTTTATGGAATATACACTCAATAGTAATGCTTATTATTTCCTAATCCATAAGTTGGAAATTCTCGATATAACAGAAGGAACAATTATAGAATCAAGGAATGTTATATTCTCTGAAAACGTCTATCCTAACATAGAAATGGTAGAAACGAGCTCAACAAATAAAAGAGCTCTAGACTAAGCTACAAGTAGTTCTAGTCCTATAGAAGAGAAACATAGACGTAGCAAATGAGCTAAAGTTGCTAAAAACTTTTATCTTGATTTCATCACTTATATGTTGGATGACGAACCGAGGTCAATCAAAGAAGCTTTATCGAGCTTTGATGCTTCACTTTGGAGAGAAACGATCAATTATGAGATTGATTCCATCATACAAAACAACATATGAGAGTTAGTTGATCTTTCTCCCGATTGTAAGCTCTTAAAGCACATGTATTAGATTTCAAACACAAAAGACTCTTTTTCCACGAGTGGAAATATATTCACTATAAGTGGTAGAGAGGTGTTTTGGAAGTCCACAAAGCAAACGTGTATAGCTTGTTCCACCATGGAGTCTGAATTCATAGCCTTGGACAAGAAGGGAGAAAATGTAGAATAAGGTGGTAGCAACTGTGATAGTACATTGCGATTGCCAAGCTACCATAGGTAAGGCAATGAACAATATGTACAATAATAAGTCAAGACATATACATCAATGATACAATACCGTGAGGCAATTGATCTCAACCGGCATGATGTCAATCAATTACGTAAAGTCGAAAGATGATTTGGCCGATCTTTTGATGAAATGATTAAATTGAGATCAAATGAATAAGTTGCTAGGGGGAATGGGAATAAAATCCACAACTTAAGAAAATTTTGTTAATGGAAACCCAACCATGGAGATTGGAGATCCCAAAAACATGGTTCAATAGGAAAACTAAGCTGTGAAAGTTGGTTGGAAAACACTTGAGAAATAAACTCTTTCCTAGAGAGCAAGTCAAGTGTTGAGCCTAAAAATGTAGTAAGGATAAGTTTTAAGACTTTTAATGATTCCTAAACACCTCAAGGAGGTAGAGTATGGCAGGATACTCGAAAGGATATCGCTTATATAAGTGAGAAGTGGTGGCCGCTTCTAAATGAACGCTTATGACCAAAAGATGTGTCCATGACTGAAAAGGACAAAAATATGAGAGCAAAGATGTTGAGGCTTTCTATGTGCGTTGCTGACTTGGTGTACACCAACATGGAGTAGTTTAAGGCATTGTGTCCACTAAGCCGTCGGTACATTCGATGATGTTGATTATAGAAGGTTCAAGGCCAAAAGCCACCTATCCGTATGCAACACTATCTCTGAAGGACTGAGCTCCATATCTGTATTCATGCATTAATTTCCACTCATATGGGGGATTGTTGGAAAATTGGTTGTTATAAGTGGTGGGTGGCACCACTTTGACCAATAGTTAAGTGGTTAAATGTTAATCCTTTTAAGAATTGGTTGCTAAAAGATTAACACAAAAATATTTATATAACTGGTGCATGGATCTAGGATCTATGCAACTGACCCGACCTAGCCCACGTGCCCTCTACACATCCACACGCTCCCCCATGCGTCTGGGTAGGTGCGCTTAAACCCACCCAAATTCACTCCAGATGCTATACCTTTATGTTATGTTAAGCATTCATTTATATTATGTTAAGCATACATTTATGTTATGTTAGTCATTTCTTTAGGGCCTTTATGTTATATTAAACATACATTTATGTAACGTTAAGCATACCTTCATATTATGTTAACCATATATTTATGGTTTTATATTATGTTAAGCATACCTTTAGGGTTAAAGTATTATATGATTAACATAATATAAAGGTATGCTAACATAATATAAAAGTATGATTAACACAACATGAAAGTTAGGGTAAAAAAAAGTGAGGATCCGGGTCGGATTCGGCCCGACCTGACCCACTTTGTATGGATCTAAGATCCATACAAAAATTGTACAGATTAATTTACGTTTAGAGTAGATAATCAAGACATTTTGAATCACTCAAAATCAATAGTTGGTGAGTGAGAAACTAAGCATCTAAATTTACCACTTGAATTGGGAATATAAAGGTATTGAGTGTGAGAAAGAAGCTTACCTATCCCACATAGAAAGATGGACCTTGGAAATACAAATATTAAAGAAGTCATGTGAAGTGGCTTAGTAATTAATACACTTTTGGAGTGGTATGCTTGTGCAACACACTCATGCGTGGAGCTCGGCTCGGTAAGGGACGGCTCAGCTCGGCTCAACCCGGTCCGAACGCAATCCGACCTCGACCGTAGGTCTTGGTCCTTGACAATTGGACGTCGGGCTGGACTTGGACGGATGGGAGTTGGGTTTTACCCTACCCGCTGTTGTAGCACCATGGACGGGGGTCAAGAATGCAACGTCGTGGACCCGTTGCTGTATTGCAACACCTGACCGATGATATAATATGCTGCATTCCAGCCCCAATTTTGGATACATTGTACTGTTTTCTGACCTTAACTGAGGATGCAGTGTGCTACATTACAGCTCTAGATGTGGGTGCAGCGTACAAGTTATAGCACCCGTCGAGGATGCAACGAAAAAGTTGCAGCACTCGGCTAAGGATGCAGTGTCAAGTTGTAGAATACGTTTTTTTTTTGTTGTTTCATTTTTTGGACGAGATGTTTTCTTGCATTTAAAGACCCGTTATTGGGCAGTTACATCCCATCAATTCTCACATATAACCCCCATAGTGAAAATTGTTGGGATTTCAGTGTATATATTTTGATGAGACAAATCATATATGTAATAGAAAGTTTGATTACCCCATTTTTCACAATGTTTAAGTGAAAACATAGACTACGATTGAGTCTAGGTATAGGTGCTGAAAGATGGAGGAACTCTAATGGATCGTGCTGCATCAAGAATTTAAGAGAATGAAGTTACTACAAGAAGCAGATACAGCAATGCAGCAAGTAAGTAAGAACGGCAAGCAGCGCCACTGCAAGAAATGGCTACAGGAATACTGCAAGAAAAGATGCAGCAGTACTGTATAAAGTAATACTGCAAGAAGGTCAAGTTACAGCAGCACTGTAAAGAACGAACTACTGCAAGAAGGCCTAGGATGTAGCGCAAAGCTGTGAGCTTGCTAAAGAATCAACCAACAGCGCTAATGACAACCAGAGTCAGTATCGTCGAGGGCTACGTTATGTACGAAAATCAGCCAAAACAGACGAGTTTAACTTTTTCCGACGAACTCGGGCAGTGGCGGCGACGACGGAATATAAAATTAAAAGGAAAGAGAGAGGAAAGATAGACTTACGTGTATTCGACGCTTTTCGGCTCGTTCGAAGAAATGGTAAAAATGAAATCGAATGAGGGCCTATTTATAGAAAATTTTTGAAATTACTATTCATGATAAGATTTCATTTCTCGTTTTTCCGAAACTTCGTATTTTACCCTTTTTTTCGTCGTTTGAGCTACGGGTGTCCGATTGACCTCTAGTTCGTTTCTATCTTCTCATTTTTCCATTACCATCTAATGGTTTAAAAAATATTTTATGTTTCATGTTTATAAATTTTATTCCTCTAAAACCGATCGTTAAACAATATCTGAAACACACGTAATTAAAGTAAACACTCAAGAATTAAAACACATAAGATATTTTAATTAAGATTTTACTTATTTACTTATCAATTATGCTTCGTTTTTATCTGGGCATTACAAGTATAATTAGAGCCGTTCTAGAGAAGATCAAAGTGGCAGACACGGAGCCAATGCTAAGACGACACGTGGAATGACGGGCTGTAGAAAGCTACGAGATGTAACCACTGCATTAAATACTCTGAAAAGAGAAGTCAAGTCGCATTAAATGCAAGCCATACATTTGATCAAGTACGCTTATTTTCAAATGAGAAATATCTTCTTCAACGGATATTTTTCTATAAGTATAAATAGAGGACGAGCAACCCTAAAGCTGACTACGAAAACATTTATGCTAAAAAGTCCAAGCATTCAAAGCTATATTCTCTCAAACATTTCTACAGTTTCAGTCACTCGACCTTAGTGAAGTGAACTAAGTTCAAGCTGAAAGATCCATCCAAGGATTCAGAAGCTCACTTCACTGCACCAGTTGAAGAAACCTTTCATATACTTTAATCTTGTTGTTGTGTGCTTAGGTTGTTTTAGGTGTTGAACAATTGATAGGATTTATCCTTGCTATTTGTATAAGTTGTCTATGGTATAGGCAATTTTCTTGTGTGTGAGTGTGAAATCCTGTGTGTGTTTGTCTTTAGAACTTGCAGTTGTTGTGTGTACGTTGGGTTCTATTAGGTGTTAGCTTGTTGAGTTGATAGATTATTAGGAGTGTCCTATAATTCAATCTTGCTTAACAAAGTTCCTACTCGAGGTAGCAGTAGAGTGGACGTAAAAGGATTACACCACCTTCGAACTACTATAAACCATAAGTGTTTTATTGTTTTCATATCGGTGCTTTATTCTTTATATCTATCTGTTATAAACATAAAACATCTTTAAAAGGAGCATATTGGAGAAAATCAGTCTTGCGTCAAAAACATATTTTCCACTACGTATAAAACTCTAAGTTACAGCGTGCAGCACTACATACTAATGCTGTAAAGAATAACTGACTGGCGCTACAAGTTCCAGTAACTTGCAGAACAGTAAGTTTATAAAAGAATTTTCGAAAAATGACCAAGGTTCAAAAGAATTTTCGAAAAATGACCAAGGTTCATTCACCTCCCTCCCTCTGAACCTCAGACACCACTTGGAACCAACAAGTGGTATCAGAGCGAGTTGGGTTAAAAGCCAACTTATCTGGTCACCTACCCAGATCCACCCAAGACTCGTTGTTTTCTCTGCATCCTTAAAAATCTAATTCTTACAGTATATCATGGATTCCTGTAATCATAAATTGCCCATGTTTTTCATAGAAGAATATGATGATCGGAAGATTGAAATGCAGGCACATCTTTCAGCAATGAATGATGAAATATGGATGGTTATCACAGATAGACCGATTATCCCACAAAGGTGAATCCCTTGCTTGGGAGAGACTTGGAGGAAGGAGCACCTCCGCCACCCAACTTCTTGATCAAACCTAGACAAGAATGGAACAACCAAGACAGGAAGAGAGCCAACTTAGACAATGTGGGCAAAAATGCTCTATTCATCACCTTGGACAAAGACACATTTAGCAAAGTTAAAACATGCAAAACGTCCAAGGAGATATGGGAAAAGTTAGAACAAATATGTGAGGGTACATAACACACTAAGGATAACAAGATCTCCAACACCACCAAACTATTCGAGCTCTTCGAAATGAAGAATGAAGAGACTCTTGAGCAACTAGATCTGAGATTCACGTCTATAGTGAATGAACTAGAAGCTCTGGGCAAGCACTACACTCAGAAAGAGAAAAATATGAAAGTGTTGAGAGCCCTGCCAGCGGAATGGGACAGCAAGACCACCGCAATGAGAGTGTGTATGGATTTAAAATCCATGAGTACATTCGACCTATTCTCCAACCTCAAAGCATTTGAATATGACATCAATAAATGGAAAAAGAGATGAAAGAATCGAGTACCAAAGTTACTGCACTGACTGCCAGAAGCTCGAATGATACAGTAACTGCCAATTGCAGTAAGCAGTCTAAGGTTATAGCAGAGAACGCTGAAGAGGATATGGCTCTTCTTCTAAAGAAATTTAGAAGATTCATGAGAGCAACAACAACAGCAGCAACAACAATCTCAACAAGAGGAATCACTTCAGAAGAAGTCATCCACCCCTTCTCTCCGCAATCCAATTCAAACAATCTTGACTTGTGTTATAATTGCAGGAAGCCTGGACACTACGCTAGAAGATGTCCACATCCAACTGTACACAAGTACCCTGAAGGAGAGGGAGAACAGATGAGAGAAAAGGAAGCGAGGACAGACATAAGCTTCGAGCTCTTATTCGAGAGATGGAGACAGCCAAGGATACAGCAGTCTAGAAGGAGATGCTGAAAGCTGCTGAATCTTCTGACAGCGACACTAAAACCTCATCCTCAGATTAAGAAGCACTGATTTGCCTGATGGCAAAAGACTGTAAGGACAGCGAAGAAGATGAGGTAATATACCAACCGCTGTCCATACCTGACAAAGAGGAGCTGAACATGATCCACTTTTTAAAAAATATCATGAGTTATTTCGAGTAGATTAACTCAATCCATGGGAGCTAAAGGTTGAAAATGAGAACCTGAGAATTGACAATGAGATCCTCAGAAGCAAGAACATTGACATTGCTAAAATGCTAGCTGTATGTGAGTTTGATAACTTAAGATGCAGTAAGCTATAAAAGGAGGTCTCAAGGCTAAATCTGCTGGTCACCAAGCTAGAAGTTGAGAAGGAGAACTTGCAGTCCACAATTAGAATATTTAGCAAGTCTGCTAAGGACGCAAATGAGTGCCTAAATCAAAGCAGAAGTCCATTTATGAAAATAGGCTTAGGATACCACACTCACATCTCTCAGAATACAGCAAGTTCATCTATGGCTGTTAAGTTTGTTCAAGCTGAAACTTCAATGGAGAATGAGTTACCTTGTAACTCTGAAAAGATCTTGAACAAGCCAGCACTGATGGATAAGGGAAATAAACCCCTATGCTCAACTACATGAAGTAAGCCTGTATTTAAGAGCTGATTATAGTAGAAGTCATCTGCTGTATGTAGCAACAATATACAGCGACCCACAAAGTTGCAGCATAAAAAGCGTTTCCCCATCAATACTAAGACTCGTGTCTAGACTTAAAGGAGGACATACTCCAAGGAAGTATGGTGGAAGACCACACAGTAAAAGTGTTGGTAACACATATATAGTTTCTGCACACACATTTAACAAGTAGTTTAAGAACAAAACTGCCTACAGCAGTGGAACCAACAAATCTTATAGCAAAGTATTAACTGTTAAGAAAGTATAGGTTCCAAAAGAAACTAACCCAAAAGGACCCTTACAGAAATGGGTACCTAAATCTGCTTGAATTTGTTGCAGGTTTCAGTGCCAGGATGCAGTGGTGATGTATGGTATATAGACAGTGGCTACTTAAGGCACATGACAGGAACCAAAGATGCCTTAAAGGACTTCCAAGAATGTAAAGGACCGAAGGTCATCTTTGGAGATGATTCCAAAGGAAGCACAAAAGGAAGTGGAAGCCTAATCAAAGGAAATATAAAGATCAAAAATGTATCCTATGTGAAAGGTCTCAGATATAACCTGCTGAGCATCAGTCAGTTTTGTGACAAATGATACACAGTGGAGTTCAACCTCAACAAATGTCTAATTAAGGACAGCACATCAAATGAAGTCAAGCTTACAGGAACAAGAAGAGGAAACATATATCTTGCAGATTGGAACTCTTCTACTCAACCAACATGCTTCATTGTAAAAAGTCCACCAGAGCTGAGCTGGCTATGGTACAAAAGGCTGAGTCACTTGAACTTCAAGACAATAAACAAGCTAGCAAGAAAGGATCTTGTAAGAGGACTGTTAGATGTGGCATACAAGAAGGAAAATATTTTTGGAGCTTGTCAGAAAGGAAAGCAAGTGAAAAGCTCATTCAAAGATAAGTTGCAGAAGTCATCTCACAGGATTCTAGATCTTCTACATATGGACCTCTTTGGACCAGTAGAACCAATGAGCATAAGTGGGAAGAAATACTCACTTATGGTAGTAGATGACTACTCCAGATACACCTGGACCATATTTCTTGCTAAGAAATCAGAGACTCAGAACAAGCTACCTGACCTCATGAAGAAGATTCAAAATGAGAAAAGTTTGAGCATTGTAAAAATCAAATCAGACAGAGGAACTGAATTCACAAACAAGTTTATTGAGAAATTCTATTCTGATAATGGTATTCGTCATGAATACTCTGCTGTAAGAACATCTCAATAGAATGATGGTGCTGAAAGGAGGAATATAACCCTCAAGAAAGCAACAATGACAATAATAGCAGAACAGAGATACCCAAGAGGTTTTGGGCTGAGGCTACTAACATTGTATACTACACACAGAATAGATGTTTGATCAACAAAGATTTAGACAAAACTCCATATGAAATCTGGAATGGATATACACAAAATATTTCCTATCTGCATATCTTTGGATGCAGGTGTTACATTCTCAACAATGGAAAGGAGCATCTAAAAACCTTTGATGCAAAATCAGATGAAGGAGTATTCTTAGGATACTCTGCTGTAAGTAGAGCCTTTAGAGTCTTCAACAAAAGAACCTTAGTGATTGAAGAGTCAATTCATGTAGTGTTTGATGAACCACATTGTGACACCAAAAGGCTGGAAAAACCTGCTGAAGGAATAATCCCAAGGAAAGGAAGTGGTGTCCCCTATGTAGAAGGAGTTCTACCCCCAGCAGAAGAAATAGAAGAACAAGCTTGTTGGTCCCAAGTGATGTCCGAGGTTCAGAAGGGGGTGAATGAACCTTGGTCGATTTTGTAAATTACTTGAACTTGCAGCGCCAGACAGTTACTGCTTACAACACTAGTATGCAGTGCTGCACGCTGTAACATAAAGTTTTATACGCAGCGGAAAATAGGTTTTATGACACAAGGCTGGTTTTCTCAAATATGATCTTTTTCAAGATATTTTATGCTTATGACATAGATAGATAAGAAAGATAAAGCACAGATATAAAAGTAATAAAACACTTATGGTTTATAGTGGTGTAATCCTCGAGCAGGAACTTTGTTAAACAAGATTGGTTTACAGGACACTCCTAACAATCTATTAACTTTACAAAGCTAATCACCTACTAGAGTCCAGTGTACACACAGCAACTGCAAACTTTAAAGGCAACCCACACAGGGTTTCAAACTCCCAACACGGAGAAGCTGTTTATCTCCTAGACAACTATATAAACATCAAGGATCTCTCCTATCAACTGTTCGACACCTAAAATAACCTAAGCACACAGCAACAAGGTTAAATAGTATATAAATTTATTCTTCAACTGGTGCGGTGAAGTGAGCTTCCGAATCCTTCAAAGGATCTTTTAGCTTTAACTTACTTCACTTCATAGAGGTCGAGTGACTGAAACTTTAGAATAGACTTAAGAGAGTATAGCTTGAATGCTTGAATGTTTTTGCGTAAATGTTCCAGCAGTCAGCTTCAGGGTTGTTCGTCCTCTATTTATACTTGAAGAGAAATATCCGTTGAAGGAGATATCTCTCATTTGAATTTGAGTGTACTTTGATCAAAGGCATGGCTCGCATTTAATGTGACTTAACGTTCTCTTTTGGAGCATTTAATACAATGGTTGCGGCTTGCAGCTTTCTGCAGCGCGTCAATCCATGTGTCGTCTTGGTATTGGCTCCGTGTCTGCAACTTTGATCTTCTTTGGAATGGCTCTATTTATTTTTGTTTGGTTCTTCGTTCCTCGTACTGCATTTATCCTTTCTCGAATTGTAGGATACTTATTATGTTTGTCATTAGCGATGTTGACTGTTTATACAGTAAGCTTCACATTGTATCCTAAGTCTATTTGCAACTGTTTGTTCTTTATAGTGCTGCTGTAACTTAACCTTCTTGCAGTAACTTCATATAGTATCATTGTATCCTTTCTTGCAGTACTCCTGTAGTATCTTCTTGCAGTGATGCTGCAGGCCATTCTTACTTGCTGTATTACAGTATCTGCTTTCTTGATGCAGTATTGTACTTATGTATATCTCCATCTTTCAGCACCTATACCTAAACTCAATCCTAATCTATGTTTTCACTTAAACATTGTGAAAAAATGGGTACTCAAAATTTCCTATTACATAATTGGTTTGTCTCATCAAAATCTAAACATTGAAATCCCAACAATTTTTCCCTTTTTGATGATGACAAAACCTTTACATTATTTTGTTCATGAAGAAAGCTTTTACTTTGCATTATATCATTTTTCATCAGGATTACATACTAGATATGCTTTGAGAAATAAAATCTAATCCTGAATTCATCAGAGATGCATCTTGTCTAATCATTTATCACATATCTTTAGGAAAAACAGATAACATGCAAGAGTTCATTCATAATGTATGAACTTGATCAAGTGCAGAAAAATAAAATTTCTTCATTAACTGAAAGAAATTTTACAAGAAAAGAGATACATCAAATTATACAGATAAGCATGCAGTAAAACTACTGAAACAGGGACCTTCTTGATGATGATTCTTCAGGTCTTCTTTCAGCATCTTTCCTTTCTTGTTCAGCTCTTTCTCTTGATCCCTTCCACCAGTCTCTAATAGACTCGTGATAGGATTCTTTAAGTATCTCCTGAATCTTTGGAATCTGAATCCATCTCAACCAAAAGTCCTCACAGTAAGACACTACTTTGTCTTGCTTTACTAGGTCTATGTAGTAATTCTGAACTTCAAGCTCTCCAGCCCTAGTAAGCTCTTCATATCTCCTCAGTGTAGTTTGGCAAGTTTGAAATCTACTGAATTTGCCCTTTCTGCACAGAAATCTGAAGTTTTTTAGATACTCGGATCTCTTGTACAGTGTGATTGAATCAAATTATGGATTCCTATCAGTAGGCAGCTTGACTGCCCTGAAGATGTTTAAGTTCCAGGCTATGTTTTCTCCAACAGGCCTTTGATCTATCAACACTGACACTTCAACAGATATGTTGTCTGTGTAGAGACGTAGAATTTCTTGAGAGTGATATTGGTAGAGGTTTTGTCAAAGATTCTCCTCTCACCAATCACTCCAAGCCTTTGCATCCAGGTATATTCTTCTTTCTCTGCTCTGGCTCTCTCCGCCCTTTGAGCAGCCATTTTCTCGTTGTAATGCCTTTCAGCCTCGGTTCTGCTCATCCTCTTCCTTGAGCCTTGTTGTTGGCTCTCTCTCCCTCTCTTTGTATAATGAGAAGAGGGAGGTGTTGCATCTTTGCTTGTAGCACTGCTGTATGCAGCTTCTACTGCTGATCTGCTTACAGCAACTGCACCACCAGCTCCTCTTTCATCGTCTTTTCTCCATCATTTTGGAGACGGAGCGTTACCAGCAACAGCAGATGATTTAGATCTCTTCCTCCTCCTGCTAAGAGGTTGATCATCTTCTTCTTCATCTTCTTCATCTTCTTTCTCCCCTGAGCTCCCGTATCTGTCTTGAAATCCTTCTCCCTTTTTGGCATCATCAAAAGTCGATGGTGGAGCAGAGGTTTCTCAAACCACTGAAGAGCGTGGTCTTCTTGCAGGTGCTGGGGCTTCTCTGGATCCTTGGGCATACTGAGGAAATGTATTCACCATCATGTCCCTCAATTCGCCTACACTCATCTCGCCTACAATCATCTCCAGGTTCCCCAATCGATCATCAACACTTCTGGTTCTTCTGGATTGATCTGTTACATGGTCCAGAAGTGTCTCTAGTACTAGGGAGTGAGAGTTCAGCCTATCTGTTGCTATATCAATCGATCTTTTGCATAGCTTGATCTCAGCACGGCTGGTAGCAATATCTCTCTTAAGCTCTCCCTCCATTCTTGCTCGATCCTAAAGCAGCCTTTAGGTAGACTCATTCAAGTCGTGTCTGATCATTCCAGGTAATGCTTCGAGGTCCTTCTTGAAACCAGTCATGGTTTCAGCATGAAATTTGACGCCGACCCTCATGCTGTTCTGCATGTTAGACTCATGATCCTAAAGAGCATGAAGTAGGTGTAGGAACCGCCGGATCGCCGACCCTATTCGATTATCCGAATCGGGGTCCATGCAAATATGATTAACGCACAGTGGAAAACGAATCATACCTTTTGCACCAAAATTAGTTCCAAGGTCAGAACTGTAGATCGAGGAATCGATGAAGCCTGAACCTCACGATCTTCTGCTGTATTCCTCGTCTTATCTCGAACGTTGTGTGGGCAACGAGCTATCGAGACTCTCAACCGTTCTTCTCTAGATCGTATATCAGATTTTCTATGTCTGTCACTTTAGAAACAGTTGACTTGAGGCTTATTTATAGGCTACAACAGGGACCTTGAGGAGAATTAGAAATCGGTCTCCTGATAGGCTTAGGAGTCCTTAATTCGATCTGAATATACTTCTCAAGCCTATCAAATAATATCTTAATCCACTAAAAAGATATTATTGAACTACCGTCCCTTATCCATATTAGATATGGCTCCTATTTATTATATGCGCGTTTATCTCCCCATGTTTAAGATATCGAATGTCCATTAATTAAATGAATTACTGACAATTCAATTAATTAATATTTAATTCCAAGAGTAGTACCACTCAACTTTATTATCATGCCGGAATAAATCCACCTGCAGGGTTTACATGATAATCCTTATGAGTTCCTCAAGGGGACATCATCATCCTAAATAATTAGGACACGGTTTCATTATATAATCAACAGCACATCATATAAACAACACTGTATCCCAATTTACCGAGCTTATTGATTTAATAAATAAATCTCACCCATTGGTAAATTAAAGAAACATATATCGAGTATACATGCCCGTTATCATACAATGATTAAGAGGACGCACATCCATAATAACAGAGGTCTTATTTTATTTATGTAGTCAGTACAAATAAAACAACCTCAATTGGTCCTGCTCAATACATACAAAATGTACTAGTGTAATTTTATAATCAAGACAGATTAATACCAAATTACACTACAACCATTCCGATAATTTGTCCAAAATTATCTCGGCTGTGAGCTATGATTTATAATCTATAAGGAACTGATAACATGATCTTCTGTGTGGCACCACACACCATATTATCTACAATATAAATTAATTGGACAACTGCAATAACATATATAACAAATATATAAAATGCAAAAATTTGACCATAAAAGATTCTCATATCATAAATAGATGTTTACACAAAAGCTAGGCTTATAGTATACATCCTAACAATCTCCCACTTATACTAAAAGACTATGCTGTCATATACGCTGCCATGCATCTGATTCCCATCCCATCAACATGCTCATCGAAGGCTTTCGCCGGAAGGGCCTTTGTGAAAGGATCTGCTAGGTTATCGGCTGATGCAATCTTGGCGACAACAACTTCCCCTCGCTTTACGATATCTCGTATCAGGTGGTACTTACGCTCAATGTGTTTACTTGCCTTATGGGCTCGTGGTTCCTTCGAGTTTGCTACTGCACCACTGTTATCACAATAGATTGTGATAGCTTTGGGCAAACCAGGAATCACTTCTAAGTCCATCAAGAAGTTTCTGAGCCATACAGCTTCTTTGGCTGCCTCAGAGGCGGCCACATATTCAGCTTCCATGGTGGAGTCCGAAACGCATTTCTGCTTCACACTTCTCCACACTATGGCTCCACCTCCCAAGGTAAACACATACCCCAAGGTCGATTTACTGTTGTCCCTATCTGACTGGAAATCCGAATCCGTGTAACCCACAGGTAATAAATCATTTGCTTGGTAAACTAGCATATAATCTCTAGTCCTTTTCAGGTACTTTAGAATATGCTTTACGGCAGTCCAATGACCTTGTCCTGGGTTACTTTGATATCTACTAACCATGCCCACGGCAAAGCAGATATCCGGTCTTGTACACAGCATCGCATACATCAAGCTTCCTACAGCCGAAGCATAAGGAACTGCTTTCATTTCCTCTATCTCCTTTGGTGTCTTAGGACACATTTCCTTAGATAAAGGCACTCCATGTCTAAAAGGTAGAAAACCTTTCTTGGAGTTTTGCATGCTAAAACGAGCTAGGATAGTGTCAATGTATGAAGCTTGAGATAAGCATAACATCCTTTTCTTGCGATCCCTTATAACTTTGATCCCAAGAATATGTCCAGCTTCTCCTAAGTCCTTCATAGCAAACTGCTTGGACAGCCATACTCTTACGTCTGATAACACCTTGACATTGTTTCCAATTAACAAGATATCATCTACGTATAGTACAAGAAATACCACCACGTTTCCGTCACTCTTTTTATATACACAAGATTCATCCGGACATTGAATAAATCCATAAGACTGGATTACTTCATCAAAACGGATGTTCCAAGATCTTGAAGCTTGTTTCAGTCCATAAATGGACCGATTAAGCTTACACACAAGATGCTCTTTGCCTTTCTCAATGAATCCCTCTGGTTGCTTCATATAGATGTTTTCTTCAAGACTTCCATTAAGGAAAGCTGTCTTGACATCCATCTGCCAAACCTCATAATCCATATGAGCAGCAATAGACATAAGAATCCGGATAGACTTCAGCATGGCTACCGGCGAAAAGGTTTCCTCATAATCGATCCCTTCTTTTTGAGTATACCCTTTCGCAACAAGCCTTGCTTTAAAGGTCTCTACCTTTCCATCTGATCCTCTTTTCCTTTTGTAGACCCATTTACATCCAATGGCTTTTACACCATTTGGTGGTTCTACAAGCTCCCAGACTTGATTAGAATCCATAGATTCTATCTCAGAGAGCATTGCCTTTTGCCAAAATATCGCATCTTTATCTTGGAGTGCTTCGTCATAAGTCCAGGGATCTATTTCATGTTGTCCAGGGACCAAGTCTGAAGACTCTCCCAAAAACATGAATCTATCAGGTTGTCTAACAACCCTCCCACTACGACGAGGCACTATCGGTATTTGTGTATCATTAGTGACACGCGGTGCAGTCACTTGTGGTATCTCATCTTGTACCTGCGGTACATCCGAATTATCCCCTCTCATTTCCTCAAGAACAATTTTACTCATGGGCTTGTGGTTCATTACATAGTCCTCTTCTAAAAATCGGGCATTCGTGCTAACAATGACCTTCTGATCTTTAGGACTATAAAATAAGCCACCTTTCGTTCCTCTAGGATAGCCCACAAACAAGTGTACTTCCGTACGAGATTCCAACTTATCAGCATCTCCCTTCAGCACATGTGCTGGACTACCCCAAATCCGAATGTGTTTCAGACTAGGCTTACGCCCAGTCCACAATTCTGTGGGAGTAGAGGGTACTGACTTAGAAGGTACCAAGTTTAGAATATACGTCGCTGTTTCCAGAGCATACCCCCAAAACGAATTTGGTAATTCTGAATAACTCATCATCGATCTAACCATTTCCATAAGAGTCCTATTCCTTCGTTCCGCCACACCATTCTGTTGGGGTGTACCCGGTGCAGACAATTGGGATTGTATCCCAGCCTCTGATAAGTAACTCCTAAACTCTCCTAAGAGGTACTCACCACCACGATCAGATCGTAGTGTCTTGATACATTTACCATGACGTTTCTCCACATCAGCCTTATATTCTTTGAACTTGTCAAAGCACTCAGACTTGCGGCGCATCAAGTAAATGTATCCATATCTCGAATAATCGTCTATAAAAGAGACAAAATATTCGAAACCACCTCTTGCCTGAATAGTCATAGGGCCACATAAATCAGAATGAATCAATTCCAACACTTCTTTGGCTCTATACCCCTTTGCCTTAAAGGGCCTTTTTTGGTCATTTTTCCTTCCAAGCAGGATTCGCAGGTTGGATAGTTTTCCACTTCCAAGGAACCCAAAGGTCCATCGGCTATCAACCTTTGAATCCTCCTCAAGTTAATATGACCCAACCTTAGATGCCAAAGATATGTTTGATTCATTTTCGAAGGTTCTTTTCTCTTATTAGATTTAGAAGATGTGCTATTAATTTCCTTTTGTTGCATCGTAGGAGTTATAGGATTAAGAATATATAAATTGTCAACCAACGTACCAGAACAGATAATAACTCTATTCTTCTTAACGACAACATTGTTATCAAAAGAAACAGAATATCCATCCTTAAAAAGTTTAGAAACTGAAATCAAATTCTTTCTAAAACAAGGTACGTAAAGACAATTTCTCAAAATCAAAGTCTTATTCCTATGAAAAGATAAATAAACATCTCCCACTGCAACGGCCGCCACTTTCGCAGCGGTGCCCATGTATACGGTAATCTCCCCATCACTTAGTCGTTTGGTCTCCTGGAACCCCTGTAATGAATTGCAGACATGATCAGTGGCTCCCGTATCTACACACCAGGTACTGGTAGATAACACCGCTAAACATGTTTCAACAACTAGTGAAAAAGATATACCTGAATTGTTCTCCTTTTTACGGGGACAATCGGCTTTCCAATGTCCAGCCTGCTTGCAATGGAAGCACTTGCCTTTTGGCTTTTTCACACCACCTTGTGGTTTAGCCACTTAAGGTCCGGCCGTCTTCTTTGCTGAAGAATTCTGTTTCTTCTTCTTCTTCTTTCCGCCTTGCGGTTTAGAAGCAGAAACATTTTCAGCAACGTAAGCCTGAGAACTTTGACGAAATAGTCCCTCTGCTGATTGGAGTTCTGTCAGAAGTTCCGCCAATGAATACAACCTCTTGTTCATGTTGTAGTTCAAACGAAACTGCTCAAAACTCTTAGGCAGCGTTTGGAGAACGATATCGACCTGGGTTTCCCCATCGATTTCAGCTCCAAGGACCTCCATCTCATTCAGATGAGCCATCATCTTGAGGACATGATCACTCACAGGTGTTCCCTCAGCCATGGTGGCAGTCATCAAGTTTCTCATTGCCTCCTGTCTGGCAGCCCGACTCTGATGTCCGAAGAGTTCTTTGAGATTATGCATCATATCATAGGCAGTAGGCATGGCCTGATGCTGATGTTGCAGCACATTTGACATGGAAGCCAAAATGTAACACCGCGCCATCTCATCTGCCTTAACCCACTTCCTATAAAGCATTTTCTCCTCTTCAGTAGAGTTTTCATCAGGCATGTCAGGACAGTGCTCAGTGAGTACAAACTTGTACTCTTCAGCAGTCAGGACAATATCCAGGTTTCGTTTCCAATCAATATAATTAGGACCAATAAGTTTGTTTTCTTTAAGTATAACAGCAAGAGGATTGAAAGCCATAATGAAAATCCTGAGAATCACATGAATAAACACATAGGTCAAATAATTTGAATTGACAAATCATATTGTTCCCTCAAACAATATAATCTAAATTCACCAACACCTCAATACACCGTGAACGTTGTATGCCACGATAGTGTGGACGTATACTAATTCAAACATTTGTTAGAGGAGGTTTTACCCATTAATTTTACTATCTTGTCAACTTAACTTTATGACAAATAAAATTAATAGTTGGTTATCGCTTTGGCCATACAAATAACAGCAGTGACTCCGATGGGGAGGATACTTATCAAATGTATCTAAGTGTATACCATTACTTGATACTAAGTCCATTATCTAGGATTATGTCCCTTCAGATGGAGAAGATGACACGCTCCTAAACAACTTTCTATAATCATCCGTAAAGGAAGTTTGATCTAGTGATCCGAAAATGAACTCATCCGATATGGAGGAAGGCACTTAAAGCCAACGCGCAAGTTCAGGTGCATCACTTACAAATCAGTAATGGAGGCCATGGGATTTATTAAAACGATTAATCCCTCTCCCACTTAGTTATTTAACATGAGGGATTTTAACATGCATATCATATAAAACACATACAAGCATGCTTGATAAAACACATATAGAGCAATAAATATGAAAAACAAAATTTCCAACTATTATGGCCTCGATTTATCGCTGTGTTCTTCAATGTTTGCTGTCGTTCAGTCGCAATCTTCGGCTGGCACGGTCTGACAGTGCTGCACAGCACGGTCATGCCCGGTCATGCGATCCTAACCTTGTATCTATTACATTCATCGATCCTATACCCCACGAAGGAGTTTACATATAATCTAGATCGAACAGAAAATAAAACCTAACACGACAGACCGCCGTGATTTTACTATTACAATCATACATTCAAAAAACAACCTCGACATGTCCGAGGGTTTAATTCATACATAAACATACATTCAGACCATAATAGTTGGATTTAAGGTACCTGCAGAAAAAACATAATTTCTCGCACATCCTACTATTATCCGATCTAAAACACGCATGCTTCAAGATATGATTCATAATAAAATTAACCGATTCAATCGAATAGAGTCAGAAAACCACGGCTCTGATACCAATTGTAGGAACCGCCGGATCGCCGACCCTATTCGATTATCTGAATCGGGGTCCATGCAAATATGATTAACGCGCAGCGGAAAACGAATCATACCTTTTGCACCAAAATTAGTTCCAAGGTCAGAACTGTAGATCGAGGAATCGATGAAGCCTGAACCTCACGATCTTCTGCTGTATTCCTCGTCTTATCTCGAACGTTGTGTGGGCAACGAGCTATCGAGACTCTCAACCGTTCTTCTCTAGATCGTATATCAGATTTTCTATGTCTGTCACTTTAGAAACAGTTGACTTGAGGCTTATTTATAGGCTACAACAGGGACCTTGAGGAGGATTAGAAATCGGTCTCCTGATAGGCTTAGGAGTCCTTAATTCGATCTGAATATACTTCTCAAGCCTATCAAATAATATCTTAATCCACTAAAAAGATATTATTGAACTACCGTCCCTTATCCATATTAGATATGGCTCCTATTTATTATATGCGCGTTTATCTCCCCATGTTTAAGATATCGAATGTCCATTAATTAAATGAATTACTGACAATTCAATTAATTAATATTTAATTCCAAGAGTAGTACCACTCAACTTTATTATCATGCCGGAATAAATCCACCTGCAGGGTTTACATGATAATCCTTATGAGTTCCTCAAGGGGACATCATCATCCTAAATAATTAGGACACGGTTTCATTATATAATCAACAGCACATCATATAAACAACACTGTATCCCAATTTACCGAGCTTATTGATTTAATAAATAAATCTCACCCATTGGTAAATTAAAGAAACATATATCGAGTATACATGCCCGTTATCATACAATGATTAAGAGGACGCACATCCATAATAACAGAGGTCTTGTTTTATTTATGTAGTCAGTACAAATAAAACAACCTCAATTGGTCCTGCTCAATACATACAAAATGTACTAGTGTAATTTTATAATCAAGACAGATTAATACCAAATTACACTACAACCATTCCGATAATTTGTCCAAAATTATCTCGGCTGTGAGCTATGATTTATAATCTATAAAGAACTGATAACATGATCTTCTGTGTGGCACCACACACCATATTATCTACAATATAAATTAATTGGACAACTGCAATAACATATATAACAAATATATAAAATGCAAACATTTGACCATAAAAGATTCTCATATCATAAATAGATGTTTACACAAAAGCTAGGCTTATAGTATACATCCTAACAGTAGGTGTCTAACAGCAGTTATCATCATGTCCATCAATTCATCAGGGGTCAGGCCCGCATTTCTTCTTTCAGAGACAGCAGCCGATGTAGCATAAGGAACCATAGCTTTTGGGGGCTGTGCTGCATCCTGCCTTGGAGCATCGGATACATCTTTCCCATCCTCATCCTCATCATCATTCTGGCTTGATAGGGGACTTGGACAGCCTGAGGTGGGATTTTCTTCAACGACTTCTTCCTCCTCATCAGATGATATTGTGACTGCCACTTCACCAATTGTTCCATATTTTGATCTGTTGCGGTCAGTCATCATCTGGAGAAGTTCAGAAGTTTCAACTTCAGCTTCCTCAATAGCTGCTGCTGCTGTAACCTGGATAGGTTCTTTTGAGCTTACAGCAGCAGTAGCATCAACCTCCTCTCGAGGTGTCTCTAGCTGCACAGGGGTTACCTCAGCTTCTCCTTCAGCATCCTCTAAGGGTACTGTCTCAACAGCCGTCTCTTCAGAGGTCTTCTCACTTTTAGGAAGTGTTGTTTGAACAACAACCTCATCTGAGGTCTTCAGTAAGGACCCCGTCTCCTCGATCGGTCCTGTACTTCGACAGCTTCAGCTGCAAGAATGGGTTCTTGCAGCTCTGGTTAGTTTCTTACAGCTTCCACTATATGCAGCATTGAAAGCTCGACTGCTGCAAGAATTTTAGCATCCACCCTTCTTGATTCCTCAGCAACTTCTGATAGGGTGGCTGCTTGTTGTACTACTATCTCTGCCAGTATAGGGAGTCCAGCCTCTGCAACTTCCTTCGTGGTTGCATCATCGGCGATCTCAGCAATGTCACAGAGAACGTCTTTGATGATGGCGATCGGTTCCCCCTAAGTGTCTGCAGCATCAGGAACATAGTGAGCTGGGGAATCGCTGTAGTCAACAAGTTAAGGCTCCTCCTCCTCCAAAGGATCTAGCGTGACAATATTAGAGAGGTCTTCAACCATTTGCTCATATGCAGGGGAGCTTGAGTTGTAATGACTTGAGTTTCCTTCTCCCCGCATTCTCCTAGGAGTGTGTTGCATCCTTGTTTCCTTAACACTTGCTTGCAGCGCCTGTTGCAGCATGGCCTCCTCAGCCTGCTCCACTCCCAGAGTGTTGATTTGCTCTTGGGCAAATGCAACATCATCGTCATTTCTTACAGCCTCTGCAGCCAGGGCTAGAAAGACTTGGACATCCTCCATTGCTGTTTTCATCGGCAGCTCTGCAGAGTGGGATTCTGCAATAGCTTTACCTTTTTTTTTATCCAGTGCTCCCT
This sequence comes from Scutellaria barbata, assembly GCA_028654395.1. Classification (NCBI taxonomy): domain Eukaryota; kingdom Viridiplantae; phylum Streptophyta; class Magnoliopsida; order Lamiales; family Lamiaceae; genus Scutellaria; species Scutellaria barbata. The sequence goes on from CM053647.1 coordinate 20,516,471, forward strand.
GAGCAGCAGTGCTTTTTGATCTTTCTTACAGCACCGCTGCATACTCAGATTGCAGGAGTGCCAGAATATCTTCTGAATTGGCCCACTCCAAGACAGCTTGCTCCACGGTGAGAAATTTTTTCCACTTCAACAAAATTTCCCCCATGGCTAGTCTCATACTCCTCCAAAGACTGTACTGCTGCTCCATATTTTTAGCAGCTGGGAAGGTTGGATACAGCACAGACTGAACAACTTCAGGATCACGTGAAGAGACTAAGTCAACAGCCTATTGTAGACGAGCTTGTTCATCTGGCTCATCCATTTGCTCCTCATCTGCTGTAACTACCATCAAACTTACAGCAGAGAGTTGGGAATCAACACGCAAGATCTGCTCTTCAGATCTTGCAGCAGCTGCAGCGGCCTTCTTCTTCCTGCACGGGGCCTTCTACACTAGGGGTGCATCATCATTTGAGGATGAGGATTCAGGTTTAGTCCCCCTTGGTGTTCTATTGATGATGGGAAGAAGACTCTCATCATCATCATCTTCATCTTCACCCCTGTTGCCTACTGCTTCATCTTGCAGTGTCAAGGTTGCAGTCTTTTTATTTTTGGTTTTCTTTCGTGCAACCCCAGCAGCAGCTGTCTTTGGTAGGGTCTCACCCTTCTTCTTCGTTCCGAGATACTTCCCAATGGGAATGGGGATGGGAACTGCAAACTGAAGGCCTAGCTTACAGAGTAGAGAGTAGATGGCGATTCCATAGTTCCTCCTCATTGTGCTATTCTCTGCTTCCTTCCATATCCTCTTCAAGATGAACCTGGCCCAGTTCACCTTCTCTTCGGCCATAATAGCAGATATGATCCGGAACCGGAGATTAGTATATTTGTCATAACTCCTTGTCCAACCCTCGATGGAGTATGCACAAATGTCGTGAAGAAACTCAAACTTCGGCTTGAAGAGTTTATTCGGGGTGTTTATCTTGATATCGGCCCCTGCACCTCTAGCTCTGAAGAGATTCCACATCTCTTGAGCACTTTCTTCCCTATATGTCGCAAGCAGACTAGGGGTCAAGCCTTCAGACAAGATGCTGAAAGCAGTAGCGATGTCACCGGAGGACACTGTCGTTTCTTCTCCATCTGTATCCATCTGAAACAAGATGCAGTCCCTTCTTTCCTCGGACCTCCTAGCGAAGGAGTAGAATCCCTAACCGATTCTATAGAGTATCTGACGTAGACGGTGGTTAGGAGCCCTAGAACGTGGGTCCTTCCCAAAGCATCGAAGATTCTCCTTATAAGCTCATTGTCGTACAACCCGGAGTCATAGACATGCTCCAGGTTTACTAATCTTTCTTCCAAAATGATTGTTTACCTTACCGTCATTGATGAATTTTTTTTAGAGAGAAAAGACTTTCTGGTACTTAGGAAATTTTGTGAAGAAAGGAAACTTCTCTATTGGTTTTTGATGAAATAAATTTGAAATGAGAAGATTATGGGATTATGGAGAATATCAAGGGACGTGTAGTAAGATCAATGGTTGAGATTAAATGATGAAAAATTATCTTATGGTCCTTAGAAAAAGGCGAAGGGGTCAAATCGTAAATAATCATTAATTGCGCAGACGTGGGCTCTGACCGCGTCTCTTCAATTTTTAACACGCGCAGACTTGCATTTAATGCTGAAAGGCATGCGATTTGCCGCCTAATTTATGGACTTTTTAAGGTTGCAGCATCTTGGGTATGAGGTTGCAGAGTATTAAATACTTTTTGAAAAAAATGTTGTAACCAGGTGCTACTTACACTCCCATTTTCTTTCTATGCTGTAAGGATAAAAGATGCAGCGCTGTTTTAACCCAACGCTGTGTCAAGACACAGCTTACAGCACTATACTTACAGCTTCTCGCAAGCATGCAGAAATTTCCCCTAGGCTTCTGCACCTTCTTTTTCCACTTATAATTTCAGAATTCCCAGCTAGGTTCTTAACATAAAAAACCTTGATTCACTCAAAGGTTTAGTGAATATATCTGCAAGCTGGAGATCCTTATGAACTTTCTCAAGCACGACATCTTTCTTCTCCACATGATCTTTTATAAAGTGATGTCGTTTATCGATATGCTTTGTTCTTGAGTGAAATACAGGATTATGGGTAATTGCAATTGCACTCGTATTATCATAGAGAATTGGAGTCTCTTTTTCTTCAATCTCATAATCTCTTAGTTGCTGTTGTATCCAGAGGATTTGAGCATAGCAACTTCCTGCTGCAACATATTCTACTTCCGCTGTAGATGTTGCACTCGATGTTTGCTTCCTGTAGAACCATGAAATAAGTCTATTTCCCAGAAATTGACAAGTCCCACTCGTGCTTTTTCTATCAATCTTCCAGCCAATATAATCTGAGTCAGAGTAGCCTTAGAGCTTAAATCCTCCTTCCTTGGGATACCATAGGCCTACTTCTTGAGTTCCTTTCAGATACTTGATAATTCTTTTGACAGCTAAAAGATATGACTCTTTTGATGCTGCTTGGAATCTTACACAGACTCCAACTGCAAACATGATATCTGGCCTGCTTGCTATAAGATACAACAACGTCCTATGAGCCGTCTGTACTTTGTGATATCTACATCTTTATCATCTTCATCTTTGTCAAGGCTTACGGATGTAGACATAGGAACATAAGTTGCTGAACCATTCTCCATACCAAACTTCTTGATAAGCTCATTCATATATTTGACCTGGCTGATGAAGGTTCTTGCAACCAGCTACTTTACTTGCAGCCCTAGAAAGAAACTTAATTCACTCATCATACTCATCTCGAATTTCGATTGCATCAGGTTGGAGAACTTCTCACATCACTCTTTGTTTGTGGATCTGAAGATGATATCATCTACATATATCTGTACAAAAAATATACTATCTCCATCCTGTATCCTGAACAGAGTTTTATCCACTGTTCCTTTCTTGAAGCCATTTTCCAGCAGATAGAGAGATAGGGTGTCACACCAAGCTCTTAGTGCTTGCTTAAGTCCATACAGGGCCTTATATAATCTAAACACCTTTTCTTCTGTTTGATCTTTAAAATCTGGATGTTGCTCTACATACACTTCCTCTGTAAGAAGACCATTTAGAAATGTACTCTTCACATCCATTTGATATACATTGAAATTCATGTGAGCTGCATATGTCAGAAAAATCCTTATAGCTTCCAGTCTTGCTACTGGAGCAAAGGTCTCATCAAAATCAATTCCTTCTTCTTGACAATATCCTTTAGCAACTAATCTTGCTTTGTTCCTCACAACAAGTCCAGATTCATCTAGCTTGTTCTTGAAGACCCATTTTGTTCCAATAACTCCTTGATGAGTTGGTCTTGCAACTGTTTGCCAAACTTGATTTCTTTCAAATCCATTTAGCTCTTCTTGCATAGCTTGTACCCAGTAGCTATCTTGTAGGGTTTCTTCAACATTTTTGGGCTCTGTTTGGGATATGAAGCATGCAAACATTGCTTCATGAGGAATAGACCTTCTTGTCTTTACTCCTATGGATGGATCTCCAATGATAAGATCCATAAGATGATTTCTCAACCATGTCCTGTCAGGCTCAAAAACATGTACAGGTCTAGGTTGTTCCTCATATTACTGTAAGATTGGAGGTTCTGCTGCTGTAAGAATATCTGTTGTATCCAGAGGTGCAGCTTCTTCTTCTTTGTCTTCTGATGTAGTCAGAATTCTTTCACCATATGGAACAACATTTTTTTTCATTGGAACTACTTCTTCAGCAGGTTCTTCTAGCTTCTTGGTGTCATAATGTGGTTCATCAAACACCACATGAATTGACTCTTCAACCACCAAGGTTTTCTTGTTGAAGACTCTGAAGGCTCTACTTACAGCAGTATCCTAAAAATACTCCATCTGATTTTGCATCAAAGATTTTTAGATGCTCTTTTCCATTGTTGAGGATATAACACCTACATCCAAAGATATGCAGATATGAAACATTTGGTGTATACCCATTCCAGACTTTATATGGAGTTTTGTCTAGATCCTTGTTGATTAAACATCTGTTCTGAGTATAGCATGCAGTGTTGGTAGCTTCAGCCCAAAACCTCTTGGGTATCTCTACCTCTGCTATCATTGTCCTTGCTGCTTCTTTAAGAGTTCTATTCATTCTTTCAGCTACACCATTCTGTTGAGGTGTTCTTGCAGCAGAGTATTCATGATGAATACCATTATCAGAACATAATTTCTCAATGAATTTGTTTGTGAACTCAGTTCCTCTGTCTGATCTGACATTCACAATACTCAAGCTCTTTTCATTTTGAATCTTTTTCATAAGGTCAGGTAACTTGCTTTGAGTCTTTGATTTCTTAGCAAGGAATATGGTCTAGGTGCATCTGGAGTAGTCATCTACTACCACAAGTGAGTACTTCTTCCCACTTATGCTTACTGGTTCTACTAATCCAAAGAGGTCCATATGTAGAAGGTCTAGAATCCTGTGAGATGACTTCTGCAACTTGTCTTTGAGTGAGATTTTCACCTGCTTTCCTTTCTGACAAGCTCAACATATATTCTCCTTTTTGTATGCCACATCTGACAATCCTCTTACAAGACCTTTTCTTGCTAGCTTGTTGATTGTCTTGAAGTTAAGATGGCTTAATCTCTTGTGCTATAGTCAGCTCAGCTCTAGTGGACTTTTCACTATGAAGCATGTTGGTTGAATAGAAGAGTTCCAGTCAGCAAGATATATGTTTTCTCTTCTTGTTCCTGTAAGCTTGACATGAAAATCAAAATAACCTTCTAGAGGATTAGTGGAGTTAGTCTATTTTACAAATTTCAAACCTAAAACACTTGTGCCATTTAAGTATCTAAACAATTATTTTACTACTTCCCAATGTTGAGCTCTTGGATTAGACATGAATCTGTTTATCATGCTCATAGCATAGCCACTATCTGGTCTGCTACAAACCATGACATACATCATGCTACTCACTGCATTTGTATATGGTATAATTAGCGTATACTTCTTCTCAGCTTTAGTGTTAGGGTTTTGATTTGCTGATAACTTGAACTAGACTCCAAGTGGTGTTTTAACTAGTTTTGCTTTATGCATAAAGAATCTCTGCAGTACTTTCTTGACATAGTCAGTTTGATATAAGAACAACTCATTATACTTCCTGTTTCTTCTTATATCCATGTCTAAGATCCTTCTTGCAAGTCTTTCATCTAAAACTGAGACTTTAGGTTAGTTTTTAACATGTTAATTATGCACATGCTCTTACTTGTAATTAGCATATCATCTACATATAAAAGTAGGTAAGTATGAACTGTGTTACCATCTTTCTCAAGATATACATAACTATCATAAGATACACATAACTATCATAGTTGCACCTTTCAAGACCTATACTTGTCATATATGTATCAAATCTCTTATACCATTGTCTTGGACTTTGTTTTAGTCCATATAGTGACCTTTTCAGTAAACAAACCTTGTGTTAATTTCCTGCTTTGAATCTGATATATTCTTTATCTAAAACCTCAAATCTTTCTTTTATAAATCCATTTGCTTCAAATGATCCTTTCATTTCCAGGTTTGTCTACTAGATTCCAAGTCTAATTCTTTTCTAGAGACTTGAGTTCTTATTTCATAGCTTCAGTCCACTTTTCTCTATCTTTTGACTAAATTGTTGTTTTATAGTTCTTAAGCTCTTCATGTTCTATCTCTTGAGCCACACTTAAAGCATACTGTACAATATCAACTTGACCATATCTACTAGGTGGATTGACAACTCTTCTTTGTCTATCTTTAGCTAACTTATAGTTTCTCAGATCTTGTTGAGGGTCCTGATGATCATCATTAGTATTACCTTTTTCAGTGTTAACATATTCAGGAGTGTTCTCATTGGTGTTGTTATTCATTTCTTCTTCCTAATCCGAGCTTTCCATCTCCACCTAAAACTGAGTGTATTCCTTATCAGCCTGATCAGTCTAAGTTTCATTAGTTTCTCTTTCCTAATCATTTGTGTGGTGTTTATATCCCATAGTATCTTCTTTAAATACCACATCCCTGCTAATAAAACACTTCCTGGTTCCAGGTTTCAAGCTCCATAATTTGTACTCTTAACACTACTAGGATAGTCAATAAAGATGCACTTAACAACTCTTGCATCTAGTTTATGTTATCTTATGTGTGCATAAGCCAGACAACCAAATACCCTTAAGAATGAGTAACTAGAAGGCTTACCATACCACTTCTCATTTGGGGTTTTGAAACCTATTGATGAAGAAGAACTTCTATTAATTAAGAATGTTGTTGTAATCACAGCTTCTCCCCAAAAAGTTTTTGGTAAATTTGCATCTAGTAGCAAACATCTCACTCTTTCAAGGAGAGTTCTATTCATTCTTTCAGCCACCCCGTTTTGTTGTGGAGTAGCTGCCACTGTTTTGTGCCTTGTAATACCCTTGGACCTGCAAAACTCATGAAACTCTTCTGACAAATACTCAAGACCATTATCAATTCTTAAGCATTTTATAGTCTTATCAGTTTGGTTTTCTAACATGGTTAGCCATTCTTTAAATTTTACAAAAGCTTCATGTTTATGTTTCAAAACATATATCCATACTTTTCTTGAATGATCATCAACGAAGGATATAAAATATCTACCTCCTCTGAGTTTCTGTCTTAAATGCCCCCCAATGATCTAAATACATATATTCAAGAGGTTTAGTGATAGTGTGTTTACCTATTGGAAAGCTGAACCTAGTAGCTTTACCTAGAATACAATTCTCACATTTTCCAAGTTTTGATATCTAAGCTTCTCGAAGTAGCTTCTGCTTTGATAGCTCATTCAAACCTTTTTCACTTATGTGAGCAAGTCTTTTGTGCCACAGCTCAGTTTCTTTTTTGCTCATTACAGTTGATGCTTCTCCTGTAACCGTATTGTCTTCCAGGATTTATAAGCCATTTATTTTCTTACCTTTTATCACCACCAAATCAATCTTTGTTACAACAATCTCTTCTTTATGTGTTTTGAATTCATATCCTGTAGCATTGAGCAAACCAAGTGAGATAAGATTTCTTTTGAGTTGAGGGATGTACCTTAGATTAGAGAGTGTCTTTATGGTTCCATCATGCAGTTTCAGCCTTGTATTTCCAATTCCTAAGACCTTACACGAATGATCATCCCCTAATAGCACTAAGCCTCATTTTTCCATCTTCAATTCGGTGAACACAGACTTAATTGGACACATGTGGAAAGAGCATCCGGAATCAAGAACCCACTCATTATTGATCTGAGTATTTATGATACAAAGCATATCAGCATTCTCATAGTTTTCTTCAACAACCGCAACTTGTTGATTTTCAGTGTTGCTCTCTTTCTTCTTCTTCTCGGGGCAGTTTCTTTTAAGGTGTCCAGGTTTATGGCAATGGAAACATTTCCTTGTTTCAGCATAATCAATACTTCCTTTATTACCTTGCCCTTCCAACCTTTGATTATTTTTCTTGGTTGAATTCTAAAGCCCCTTCCTTTTAAACTTGACATTTAATCCTTTTCCAAGATTTTGATTCTTGAATTCAGGAACATTTGATAGAGCCCCTATCTTGATTAACAGTTGGACTTCTTCTAACGTTAAGAGTTCTTTCCTTCCATATATCAAGGCATCTCTGAAGGATTGAAAAGATCTTGGTAATGTATTTAGAAGGAGTAATATGCGAGGTCTTCATCATCTTGCTCCTCTCCAATATTCTCTAAGTCATCTATTATTTTATTGAACTCGTCTAGTTTCTCCAAGATTTTTCTCTCATCTTGAATCCTAAAGGTGTTCAACTTTTGTCTCAAGAATAGACGGTTTGCTAGAGATCTCGCATGTAGAGAGCACTCAGTTTCTTTCAAACACTTCTTGTTGTAGTTTCTTTGCACACTTCTCTCAAAGCCTTACCCATGAGGCAAAGAAGGATTGCACTTCTTGCTTTCTTATCCATGTCTTTCCTTTTCTCAGCATTTATAGATGAAGATTGTCCACTCTCTTCCTTCAGAGCACCTTCAATACCATATTGAATCAATAGAGATTTCATGTGTACTTTCCACAAGTCAAATTCTCCAATCCCCGAGAATCTGCACGTCGCACTTCATTATGCTCATCTTGTTTGGTGATTTAGTTTCCCACATACCACATCAATTGTTGTGATTAACGCAAATTTAATCAGCCAATCAAGAACAACAACTGAACCAGAAAACTCAGAAAAATGCAAGAAAAAAGGGGGAAAATAATAAGGAATAACATGCATGCAAGACGATCAACAGGCACAGATTTTATGGTGGTTTGGCGTGCCACATAGGATCAAGAATCAGAAGAAATCACTAAGAAATGAGCGAGAACGATCGATTACAATCACCAAAAAAAATTTAGGATTTTTCTACAGAAATAAGAACCCTAATTTCTTGATCTCGAGCTATGCTATGAATTAAAGTATGAAACTAGAATTGAACATGCTCCTATATACATACAACAATAGCCTTAAACTAATTCAAGTAGATCAGTTACAAAACAGGGCAACATTAGCTTTAAAATCGGAGGTTGCGTGAGTGAACAGTACTCAAGCCCTAATTTTCCAATTCAATTCTAACCGAATTACCTACCTCAAACTGGTCCTGATGCCAAACTTGAAACCTCTGGTTTGATGCGATTTAGGCCGATTCTTTTGGGTTTATTTCTGGTTCTGTAACCTTTGAATTATTTCAGATTTAATTCACATATAACAATTAATAATATATATATATATATATATATATATATATATATATATTAGTATAGAATTGTTCAATTCATTCAAAAGAAGTCAAAAATGAAGATTAATTACTTTAATCTCTCTTCTAGTTTCAGAATGATGAAGAACAACTGTTTTCTTACAGCCAAAAAATAATCTTGCCTTTAATTGATGATTTGTATGCATATTTTTTTAGATCTAAGAACCCAAAATGAAGCATTTCCAATGTTTATATATATATTTGAAAAAAAATTGCAATAATACCTATATTTAATAAAATATGTACATTTCGATATATTTAGGTCGATATAATACATGTAAGAACTGTTCATGTAATCTAAATATTTTATAGAACATTTTTATTAGAACATTTTTTTATCTGATTTTACAGTGGTTTTATAATATAATCAACGAACATCAGTATATACTTCCTGATATAAATTTAAAATTATTACTAATATGCATAAATTGGACAATAATATGATTCATATGAAGACATATTTTTGAAGCCACATTCTTAGATGAATCACTCAAAACAGTCACTTTCCCATAAACAAAAATAGAAAAGTTTAAAACAATGATAACATCTAAGCTTCAATATCCCCCTTCCTTAATAAAAACTCATCAAGGAACTTCCTCTTTGCTTTATTTTCACCAACCAACTCTATTTTCTCTCTATTACAACAGCATGCAGCAGCAGGTGTGTTAAAACTACCATCATTGCCACCATTCTAAAGTAAATCAAAAGATAGAAATTTAGAAAGTATTAGGGTTAGGACTAACTTTCAATAAATAAAAATAGGGCTTAATTACTTCATCTGGATAAATTCCATTAACTTGCCTAGGTAAGTTAGTGTCTTATCTTCTTCACAACGAATGACCCACAATAACTTTATAAACTCACTTACACCCTACACAATCTTTCCTTGTGGTATTGATACAGGACTCTCTTGACCAGAGTTCTTTCACTGCTGTCATAACCTTTTGCCAGTTTCATCTTTACTAGCTTACTTATATATCTTAGGTTGTAGGATTTGAGATATAGCAGCTATGAAATGTTTTTATGGTGCATAAAGTTTACCAGTAAACAAGAAAGCAAATAGGATATTGTTCCCCTTTCTTTCGAAGAATAACAACATAATTATTAGATTATGAGTAATAGAACTTAGCATATTAGTTTCATATACTTTAGGAGGATTGATCCTTGTAGATCTTCTACAATCTTGAACTTTATTTCCTTATTCTGGACAATGAGAGAATCACTATTTTGACTAAGAGCTGACAATACTTGTTGATTAAGTTTCTGGATTTGACAAATGTTGAGTTGATTCTTGTGATTTATTATGTAAAGGCTAAATAGCCAAAAAAATCTAAAGTTTTTACTATTTTGTTAATCCTTTTATTTTTGTCAATTCATCTTTAACTTCAAGATTTAGTTGTTATATTGACCAAATTAAGATTTGAACCAAAATTAAATGATATGACATATACATGACGGACACATAAGACATTTGGCCCCACTTCACTTAGCTATTTGGCCACATAATGCTTTCATCTTCCCCTTGTCCTCTTTCAATTCGTCTTCTATCTAATTTTTTTTTACTATAAAATAAACATATATTGAACAGTATCTGTGTGTGGCAATTAATACAAAACCTAGTGATTAACACTGGCAATTAATACAAAACCCACCCTTTCTGAAAACCCAACTGACGACCCACACACATATATGGTTGGCAGCGAAGGGACATCTCCACCGTCTTGAACTGTATTTGTGCAGCCAGCGAACGCAAGAACTCATTGAGGGATTTAAAAGAAGCAATTTTTGTATACTTGAACTAAATGGCAGCCTGTTGAAAGATTTAAATCAAATGCATTGACTTCATTTTCTTCCTCCTAAGGCGGCAGTGGGTGGCCGTGGAGGAGGCTCACTTCTCCGTTGTGGTGCTGTTGCATTTGGATTAATTTTTCAGATTATTTCTTAATTCTATTTCCAAATTTTAAAGTTTCTCAATAAGGGCTCAAGTTAACAATTTTTCTCAATTTAAGGTTGAAAAATTAGATTGAGTTCAAAATTCAAGACAAAATCTCTTTTTTTTTTTATATATAGATTTATTGATATTTCAATATGCATTCATATTTTGGATAAATTAAGACAAGTTGATGCATTTTAAGAACAATTTTCATCTAACTTGTCTTAATTTATATTTAAAAATATATATAATTAATTCAATTCATATAATACAATTTATATTAAACAAATTAATCTTAAAATCGATTTTCTATATTTTTATTCATAAAATTTAGAAAATAAAGAATTCTTAATTTTATGAATTGCATTAATTATATATATATATATATATATATATATTAATACAAGTTGGATGAAGATCGTTCCAAAATTGCACTAACTTATCTTAATTTATCGAAAATATACATACATATGGAAATATAAAGAAATTTATAAATATAAATAAAATGAAAAAAAAAAAAGGGAAATTGATTTTGTTTTGAATTGAAAACTCAATTTAATTTCCAAATCTTATTTTAAGAAAAAATAATTAAATTAAGCTCCTTATTAAGAAATTTTAAAAATTAGGTATAAAATTGAAAACTAACCTATAAATTGAGTACTTTTATGAACTTTATCCTAATATCTTTTTTTTTTTTTGACTATATGGCATTTAGTAAATTACATCCCTAATTTTTATGAATAAAAGGAAAAGAGATAACTTCTTTCCGCGACGAGTGTGCCCATTAAAAATATTACATCCTTGGGAAAATATTATATAATTGAAAGACACATATATATCGAGAGAGTATTTATTTTTCCAATTTATTTGTTTTCTTCAATCTTGCGAATGATATTATTCTCCTTTAATTCAATTTTGTTATACAAATCTGTTTTAAGGGATTATCAATCACAGACAATATCCCACATAATTTCTCATAAAAATTATTATTTAACCAATATTTTCCATATCACTTAATCAATGGTGATTTTTAATAAAGAGCAAATTCATAAGATAAATGAGATTCTAAAGTAGTGAATTCCAACATAATCTAAACAATTAATACCCAGACTTGATTAAAAGCTAGCAATCGATCTTATAAATTACTTGTTTGTATGAATGCCTTCAATTCTGCTGCCATAACCTTTTGCCAGTTTTCATCTTTACTAGCTTAATTATATATGTTAGGTTGTAGGATTTGGGATATAGCAGCTATGAAATGTTTTGAGATATAAACAGGAAAGCATATAGGATATTGTTCCCCTTTTTTGGAAGAATAGCAACATTTCCTTCTTCTGGACAATGAGAGAATCACTATTTTGATGACAATACTCTTTTTTTTTTGTTTTTTCTTTTTATTTATATTTCAATATGCATTCATATTTTGGGTAAATTAATATAAGATAGTGCATTTTAAAAACAATCTTCATCCAACTTGTCTTAATTTATGTATAAAAATAAATATAATTAATTCAATTTATATGATATAATTTATATTAAACAAATTACTATTAAAATCGATTTTTTATATTTTTATTCATAAAATAAGAAAATAAAAAATTCTTAATTTTATGAATTGTATTAATTATGTATATATATATATATATATATTAATACAAGTTGGATGAAAATTGTTGTAAAATTGCACCAACTTGTCTTAATTTATGGAAAATACATATATATTCAAATATAAAGAAAGCTATAAATAAAAAGAAAAAAGAAAAAGAAAATTGAATTGAGAACTCAATCTAATTTTTAAGTCTTATTTTGAGAAAAATGGTTAAATTAAACTCGTTCTTGCGAAAATTTAAAATTTGAATTTAAAATTGAGAATTAATTTATAAATTGGTTATTGTTATTTTTTTTTTTTTTTTTTTTGACTATCTGACCTTTAGTAAATTATATCCCTAATTTTTATGAATATAAGGAAAAGAGATAAAAAAAAAAAATTCCATGACGAGTTTGCCCATTAAAAATGTCCCATCCTTGGGAAAATATTATATAATTGAAATACATATATATATTGAGAAAGTATTTATTTTTCCAATTTCTTTGGTTTCTTCAATCTGGCGAATGATATTTTCTCCTTTACTTCAATTTTGTTATACAAATCTATTTGAAGGGATAATCAATCACAGACAATATCCCACATAATTTCTCATAAAAAATATTATTTAACCAACATATTTCCGTATAAAGACTAATTAACTTCATAAGATAAATGAGATTCTAAAGTAGTTAATCCCAACATAATCTAAACATCTAGCAATCGATCTTAGACATTACTTGTTAGTATGAATGCTGAGAGGGGAAACATGTTGAAATACTTATTTCATTCATAAGAAACATTAATATAAATGCATACACAGCCGTTTATCAATACACACAAAGAGAGAGGAGAATAAGACTTGACAAGGCAAATATGATAGAATAGTAGATTGTGATATATATATATATGGTGCAAATGAAATCAAGCCTTGCTTTTGAAAGGAATGGCTCTAATCACAATTTGGTGGTACAAAGCAGCAAGAGCAGCTCCGATGAAGGGTCCCACCCAGAAGATCCACTGAGACGAACCAACCAAGGAGCTAGTAGTTTCAGTAATCGAAAATGACTATGCAAAAATCATAGGTATTAATTAAGAGTGGCTTACTTGGTCGTCCCAAGCATGGTCTCTGTTGTAGATGATGGCAGCTCCGAGGCTGCGAGCAGGGTTAATGCCCGTTCCGGTGATGGGGATGGTGGCCAAATGAACAAGAAACACAGCAAAGCCAATGGGAAGAGGGGTCAAAATCTGCAAGATGAATGAATTAATCTTGATTCAAGAGATATAGGGTGGTAAGAGGAAGAAGGAGAGTAAAAAAGCAGAGCAGATACAGGGACGTGTGAGTCTCTGGCTTTACTCTTGGCATCGGTGGCAGAGAAGACAGTGTAGACAAGAATGAAGGTCCCAACAATCTCAGCCCCAAGGCCATCTCCCTTGGTGTAGCCATGGCCCACAAAGTTGGCACCCCCTTTCAGGCTCTGATAGGGCCCCACCATGAAACCCTTCACCACTCCTGCTCCACAGATCGCTCCCAGACACTGCATCACTATGTACAACAATGCCCTCGTCAACGACAGCTTCCTCGCCAAGAACAAACCAAACGTCACTGCCGGATTTATGTGCCCTCCTACAACGAGAAAAGAAATTCAAGATAATATATATATACATGAAGGAAGGATATAGATAGATATACATACGTACCAGATATGCCAGCAGTGCAGTAAACAAGGGCAAAAATCATGCCACCAAAGGCCCAAGCAATGCCGAGAACCCCAACAGAGGCACACTTGTTGGGAGCTCTGCCAACGCCCATGACAGTAAGGAGAGAGATGTAGAGGAACAAGAAGGTGGCTACGAACTCAGCTATGCCCGCTCTGTAAAAAGACCATGATCGGAGCTCCCCGTGTTCGTACAGAGGAGCCGGAGGCTTGTCCTGGTAATCTCTGTCATCTTCCACTGCTGTCCCCAATGCCTGCCTCTCCATATACTTTGTTGCTCCTACTTTAACGTCCTCCTCCTTGCTCCCCGCCATCGATTCTCTCTCTCGCCACAACTTGTGATATCACAACCATTGCTGTGTCACTTTGCTTTTATACTTGAGAAACTATTGCTTTTTGCTTTTTTCTGAGCTTATAATTATGCCTTTTACTTCTACTTTATTATATGTTTGTTAATTTACTTTAATTCGTTTATCCTATTTATGTCCTTTTAATATGAAATTTACATAAATTTGAAGTTGTATTTTCATTTCATGAAAGGAGTTATTTTCAAGAGTTATATATACTATGGGAGGTTCAAATTATTTCATTATGTGATGCTAGATTATGACAAATTTTAGTATTAGAAAACCTTCCTAACTTATTTATTGATGCAATTCAGCTCATCTAGCATAGTAGCTTTGTTCTGAAGATAAAAAAAACAAAAAACAAAAAAAAGAGTCCGTAAATTTAAATTCACTATATCAGACTAAGAATCACAAATTAGTACAAAAATTTATAGGGTTAATTATATGATAAATAATCTGTCTTTTTTTTTTTTTCAATTACAACATAATTTTTATTTTCTAATGTCATACACCTTCAATTTTGTTACATTTCGATACATGATCAAGTCATTTAGGTTTCAATTATTTATGGGAAGGCTCATAATATGAAAAATATTTTAGTTATCGATCAATATGACTCCAGATATTTGTCCAAAAAAAATGAAATGCTTCTACATGTCAATATAAAATGGTGTTTTTTATTTATGAAAATAACCTAAATGTCACCATAAAACAACATTGTTTCTCATTTAATTTTTTCAGAAGAGATTGAATATATTAAAGATGAAAATCCCTCAAATACCAAATTCAAGAAAACATGAACTTTGAATCTCTAAATCAAAAGTCAGGCTATACATTAGCAATTGAGAATTGAAGGAAGGGTCCAACCATGTACCGAATTGCAATAAAGTTGAAGGAGGGTAATATGTAGTGTTATGATCGAAATTAAGTCAGATCGTAATTATGAAATAGAAATGTGATGATTTGTCGCGTGATTAACTCAAATTCATATCATCAAAAAAAAAATTCAAATATGGAGTTCCACTACTTATATTCATATTTATGTTCAGAAATTAATAGCTGTAAATTATGAAGTATGGATCAACTCATCTCACAAGTATTGCAACCGTATTTTTTCACGATTACTATTTTAAAAGAAAATAATAAATTAAAGACATGGAATAATCGGTTCTTCTATATTATGTGTTTAATATTAGATTAATGGTGTTATGAATTCATACTTGATATGCTACTGCTGCTATGCAAATGATTGAATACAATTTTAAATATAAATGGGATTAAGAAAGGAAGTGAAACGTAGGTGGGGAGTACTCTAAAAAGATAAGTATGTGGAAGTATTAGGTTTGTTCTTATCTTCAACAGACTGTCAAATAAATTTCTTTATAGCGACTCTTGCTTCAGATCGTTTATGGTGTGAGTTAGTTGGGTGGATCGACATGCGAGTTGATGTATGAAATTAATTTATTTCAGATAATATTTTTATATATATTAAATGATATTTTTTAATATCATGTACATATATTAATATATAGTATTAATTGTTTAAATTATAATTTTTCAAAATTAAAAATATTACTTAATACACATGGAAATATTACATAGTATTACTTATGAAAATAATGAATTGAAGTATTGGTATGCATAGAAATATTATATGATATTAGCAAAAGTATTCCTTGATCATAATAAAATAATAAGTGACAAATTATACAAATTTTTAAATTAATGATAGATTTGGAGTCTTGAAACTAAATTTATTACCCAATATATAAAAATATTATCTTATACATATAAATATATTACTTGATATCGATTGACATGTGTGTTGACCTGATCTGAATAGTCAATCACATTATGCTACAATCTGACCAGGAATTAATTTGTCATTTTATTAATTATTTTTTCAGCTAATCTCTTATAAGACTATCTCATATCATGTAATGGATTTAAGTATGTTTTTTACATATATAAATATGTATTTTTCAATTATAAATATATAATTTATAAATATATTTATTACAGGTATAAAATACGTTTTCTTTTACTATAAATACAACTATCGCTCGAGTTTTTCTGTTACTTTTTTGACTTATGCTTAGAGTTAATGCATTTGAAGTCTCCTAATCTAAAAATAGGCCGATGAACCATCAAGTACAAATAAAAATTCAAAGAATGTTAGCAAGCATGCGCTGTAATCGATTAAATAATGAGAAATAGAAACAATTTGTATTTCGTATATTATTTTATTTGATATGCACACCTTTCAAGATCATACGTCATATATATGTAAAAATATTATCTTCAAAATATTTTATATATATATATATATATACCGAATATGATAGAACACCGTTTGCAATAGAAATGAAAAGAAAAAATACAAAAAGATGATAATAAAAGAATTGGAAAGTAAACTTATATTATGAAATCCTTTGATGTTTGAGAACCTTTTAAAATTGGATAAATTTCATAACAAAACCCAATTTATAAATTGATTCTTAATTTTGGACCCAAATTTTAAAATTTCTTAATATGCATGGGGCTCAATTTAATATTTTTTCTCAATTTAAGGCTTGAAATTTAGATTGAGTTCTCAATTCAAAACAAAATTTTATTTTTTTATTTTTATATATTTATTTATATTTCAGTATGTATTCACATTTTGGATAAATTAAAACAAGTTAGTGTACTTTAAGAATGATTTTCATCCAACTTATCTTAATTTATATAAAATATACATATATATATATATATAATTAATTAAATTCATAAAATATAAAATTGGTTAATATTAAAATTTATTTTCTATATTTTTATTCATAAAATTAAGAAATTTATTATATAATATATATATATATATATAAATTAATACAAGTCAGACGAAGATAATTCATAAATTGCACGAACGTGTCTTAATTTATCTAAACAATATATATACATATTAAAATATAAATAAATTATAAATATAAATAAAAAGAAAAAGATAATGAAATTTTGTCTTGAATTGAGAACTCAATCTAATTTTCAAGCCTTAAATTGAGAAAAAAATGTAAAATTGAGTACCTTATTGAGAAACTTTAAAATTTGGGTATAAAATTGAAAACTAATCTATAAATTGGGCATTATTACGAAAACTTATCCTTTCAAAATGTTACGTAATTGATAATAGGGCCCGGTTATCCACACCCCGGGCCCTTCTAAACACACCCCAAATTCTAAACACACCCCATCAAATTAAAATTGAACTCAAATAATACTAAACACACCCCACATGTTTACCAAAATACCCTTATTATTTTAAAAAATGGAAAATGAAAACCTAATTCTAAACACACCCACCCACCTACCACATACCCCAAACCCACCTTTCCACACTCACATTGAGCAAACCGTCCCCTTCAACCTTTGATTTCTCAATCAATCTTCAACCGAAATTGGCCGGCAAGTTCGACAATCAACCGAACAACGTTTAGCAAACAACATTTGGTAGCTTGCAATCTACAATGGACCCTGAAAGACAAGAAGAAAATCAAAGTAAGTGAAGTTATGATTTTTGAGTTGGATGTTTACATTTTGATGTGTTAAATGTGTGTAATTTTGTGTAAAACACAATGTTAGTGTTTAGGATTCGTTAATATCTCGAAAATGCATGAATTTTGTTTGGTTTTGTGTTCGAATTACCTGTTTTTCCTGGGCTGTGTTCGACCCCCGTCGGGCGAACTTGAATGGTGGTGTTCGACCCTGGTTGGTCGAACAATACGTGGATGTTCGGTGTATGGAAGTCGAACAAGGGGGCTACGTTCGACCAGTGTTGGCCGAACGGTATGAGTTGTGTTCGGTTGACACTGGCCGAACAAAGTTTGCTTGTTTGATTGCTAATGGCCGAACATACTACGAGTGTTCGATAGCTATCGGTCGAACGTATGTACATTATTCGGTTGCCTCCGGTCGAAATATTGAGAGCATGGTCGGATGATATTGGTCGATTTTATGTTGAAACATAGTAGTCCATTGTTTAGAGATTGGTCGATTGTTCGGTGATTGAACTATATTGATTTTAGACATGTATGTATAGATGAATTGATTAAATTGTTGCTCGGCTGCTCGTAGTGTATTGTTAGGCTAGGTTTGATGAATGTTTGGCGTACGTGTATTGTATATGAATTTGAGGTGTTATGTATACGTTAATTGATCTTAATTGTTGATGAATATTGCAGGTGGCCCAATTCTTTATACGAGAAGGAGGACACGACCTACGGCCTCGAACAGAAGGCGTCGGGTTGAAGAGGCCACCACGATCGATCCACCGATGCCTTCTACATCTGCTCTTCCTCTGATCGAATACGAAGCACCGGCAGAGGAAGCAGAAAGTGACGATGCTCCTGATGAGGAAGCGGTGTCTGAGGAAGTCGAAGGAGAGGCCCTTGCCCTGGTGGACCGATTGATCCACAACTGATTCCGAGCTTCAAATCGCACATTGCCTATGCCATCTGGAACGGTGAGGAACGGTCTATCCTGAAGTGTTGGTGCCACACCACAAAGATGGAGACGTGGCAATTCGAGGTACGAAATCCGGCTTGGGAGCAGTTGCTACAGCGCAGTCCCATCCCAAATTTGAGGTGGGTGTCTTATAAGACGCCCAATAAAAACCTCATATGTGCATTCGTTGAGCGCTGGCAACCGGAGACCAACACATTTCACATGCCCTGGGGTGAGATAACTATCACCCTGGATGATGTAGTATGTTTGACTGGTTTGCCGGTTAGTGGCCGATCCGTCATGATTCCGGACAGTCGATCCAGGCCGGAGCCCGTGTCCGATCTCCTTAGTCGATTGTTGGGCGTTTCGGTGAAGGCTGCAAAGGAGGGACTCGAAGGCCTTCGAGGAGGATCGGTCAAAATGGAGTGGCTTCGAAGGCAATTTGAAGCTGATACGAGTTCTCAGAACCAGTTGGTGTTGGAGCGTGCTGCCCGTGCATACCAGCTTTTTATGTTGGGGTGTACACTGTTCGCGGACAAGACCGGCACCAGGGCATCGTCCAAGATCATTCGCCTATTGGAGCACTTGAACCGGGTCCATGAATACGCTTGGGGCACAGCGGCTTTGGCCTTCTTGTACCGACAGTTGGGGTTGGCCTCTCGAGTTGGTGTTCGGCAGATGTGTGGATATCTGACATTACTCGAGGTATGTGCATAACATTCATTTGAGAGAGATTACCTGCTCTAAATGTACTTTGTTTTATTTTTCTAACCATTGCGTTTTCAATTTTTTCAGGCTTGGATATACGAATATTTCCCCGCATTCCGACCAACATATAATGTTGGTTTTCGAATGGGTGAGCCGCTCGCACGGAAATGGGTGCAACGCTCTCATGGCGGAGGAACACAGGCCCGATTACTTGCCATCAGGGAGAGTTTGGATACGATGTCTCCACACGACGTGAGTAAAACTTGTCCAATTCTTTTCGACCTTATGTTATTTCATCTCTCATCACAGATGTGTCGTGTACTCCAACTGATTTTTTTGCAGGTGAACTGGAATCCGTACTCCGAGGTTCGTGACCATTATCCCCTGAACCCAGTGGCTTTCTACCAGGGATACATTCGAGCCTTTGATATAGTGGAGCCGTATCATCCGGATCGTGTTTTGAGGCAGTTTGGATTTGTTCAGAGGATTCCGGATGAGCCGTTGATTCCCATTATCGCCCGGAGGGGCAAACAGGGGGCCACATACAAGGTGACTTGGGATGCACTAGGTGCATACTTTAGAGTCTGGCAGAACCATGTTCTGTCAGCCGAAACACTTGGGAGAAGTGCATACCCTGCCTGGGAGTGCTCCGAGGACTACCTGGACTGGTACTCTAGGGTTTCACATTCATTCATCCAGAATCCGGATGAACTTCAGGCTGGACACGTCCCTCAGAGCAGACACAGAGGCCCCCAACCGTGGGATATGATCACATCGGCACTTGGTCACCTCGAGCCCGTGTACCAGCAGTGGCAAACTGACGAACAAGGCTTGGACGCTTCCATGGTAGTTCCAGCCCTAATTGGTGCATATAGGGCCCTGAAGATTGACACCGAGGAGTCGGCCGAGTCGTCAAGACGAGCTTCCAGCAGCCGGCAGTGTAGGCCTCGGAGATCTTAGTCTACTCTCCTTGTGTTTGATTTCGAAGAATTCCTTTATGTATTTTCCATTTCGCATTCGGACAACTTTTGATGTAACTCTTGTACCTATCCCGACTTCGTAATTGATGTTTTCGATTAATTTAAACATGCTACCTTGTATTTTATGTGCCTTTGATATCTTGAATGGTTAACTGTCGAATTGGTAGTAGGTTGGGATCGTACGAACTCCGATTGTGGGAATCATAGGATGTTCGAACAACTATAGTCGAACAACATGCATCAAGTTCGACTAATGATGGTCGAACACTGAGGATATGTTCGGCTATAGGTCGAACACTACTGCAATGTTCGATTACATGTCGAACATATCTCAACAGTGCAAAATGGGCATATTCGACGCCCCCTGTCCGAACATCGTTCATACTGTTCGGCTATCGTTCGAACATTTTGTTATTGTTCGACGTATGGTCGAACACTTCTGAAATGTTCGGCTATAGGTCGAACGCGGACAAACTTTTTTGGCCACAGTTCGAATCACAGACTCGTTTCCCCCTACGTTCGTTTACATGGTCTGTGCAAATAAGTCGAATAATTCACATACTCAAGAATCCAAATTAATTCACATCGTTACGAACTCCGACAAATATTCATACTCATAGTAAATGTAATGAAACAAAAATTCATACAAACATTAACCCTTTCTAAAATCGTCCGAATCATACACCCATACAAATCAATCATCGACGATCTGGATTGTGTCTTGCCCAACAGAAGAACTTTCACTACGACTGTCGGCCGCGTACTGCATGATGCGTCTCCTATACACCTCGGACCATCCACTTGCACAAGGAAGACGATGTTCGAACCACCGGTCTATGATGGGCGGTAACGGCGATTCATCGGCCAGTTTGACCTACAACAAGGTGAAGTCAGTAAGCATATAAATTTGGATGGGTATTATTCAATAAGACAAACACGTGCATACCAGAATGTAATGGTTTCCGTGAACGAACGCCATACAAACAAGCCTAGGTTTCGTGGGAACTTGAGCCCGCAAAGGTAGCACCGTAACGCACATCTGAGGGGAGAGATGGACGATGGCCATGTTATAGGCATTCGCGGCCAGATAGATCATTTCAGGGAAAGTCCACCAGTAATTCATGCTTGGCGTAGGTCGTTCGTAGCAACTCAAATTGGAGACCAACTCATCGTGACGATCCTTCATGTCATATATACTGGAATACAAACCTTGGAAGTCTTTGAGTTCCTGGATAAGATCGCTACGGACTTGACCCCATGAATTCTCCCCCAACCCGATTGCGTGGGCAATCGATCGAAAACCGCAGTGGCCGTCTCCCAATGGATTTTTGATACTTAAAACATGCGGCTGCAATAGAGCACGTAGCAAGCCTACAAACACCTCATCCCCTGCCTTCCGAACTGATCGTCACTTGATCGGCATCATCTTGCGCTTAAGTGTGGTAAAGATAGGAGTGGACTTGGCCGCCGTTTGTATGGGGGTTGTTTGATCCTCCTCGAACGAACAACTATCGTGGAATGATTGCACATACTCGAACTTGCTTGGGTTGCGTTTGGTAGATGTATCATTTTTTGTCTTCGCTTTGCCAGGCCTACCACGGGTACGTGTGGTGGCAACCGGCTCCTGCAACTGAGAGGTCGAAGGTATAGATATCTCACGCAACCGCTTCAGTAACAACAATTTCTGAGCCTCCGAAGCCGATCCGAACATGTTGTTAATATCCCCGACTGTTTCTTCCCAACGGTTACCAACATCCACATTGATGGTACCCTCATCCACAATTGGTTCGCAGTCCAACTTCCTCCAAAATGGATGGATCATCTCAAGTTGGATAACTTGACCATCTCGTTCCAGCTCGGTCAGCTCGTGCGCACAAGGTAACCCACACGTCCGCCTCAAAACACATCCACAAAGCAGAGGATCAACACCACAGCTGCCAACACCACTCATCTCCTCGAAAATCTTACTCAGGGCCTGATGGGAGACTAAACCTCGAATAAGCTTGAACAAAGGAATTGCGAACCAGTGAGGTGTGACATTCAAACTTTGTTCGAACGAGGCCAAAATGTGGGTATGCGACGTGATGAGGAGATGGTGTATTCGTTCCCACGATGTCTCGAAATTTGATTGAGAGGATGCCAACTGCTTTTTCAACTTGGCATGTGCACTCTCGGCCCTACAAGTCAAGAAGGTATGTCAGTAGTGGCAGGTAACACCCTATTCCAACGGAAATAATGCTGACATAATTTACAAAAAAACAACGTTACCTGCTGCTCGTAGTGTTGTCGAAGTGCATGACATTGTTAGTCCAGCACAAGACGAATCTCTCCTTATATGGCGCGATCCAGTTTTTAAAGGCATAAGCTACAGCCCTAGGATGATCATGGTAGTCATCCTCTAACCTCCTCAACAATTCATTGAACCTCGGTTCATCCTCAGCATATTCCATGCATGATTGAACTGTTCCCATTTCTCCGCTCGTCCAAACAATTTCTTGCAGTTGCTCAAGATGTTCTTATTGATATGCCACCGGCACAGCAAGTGTGTACAGTTGGGAAATGTAACACTGATGGCATTCATCAAGGCCAACTCGCGGTCAGTTACAATCACCGAAGGAAGCCGGTTGTCGGACATTAACCCTTTCAAGGTGGTCAGAGCCCACCTATAATTGTCTTCAAGCTCTTGGGACATGTACACGCAGGCAACAGAAAAAGTGATGTTGGTTGATGTCACACCAACCACCTCCAAAAGTGGCATCCGGTACCTATTAGTCTTATAGGTACAATCCATTAGGAGCACGCTCGGAAATGCACGTAATAGATCAACAGATCTCGGATGGGCATAAAACAGATCTGTGACTCGATCTGTTTGCTCATCTCTCGGGTCCAAGAAGTAGTAGCTCTCCAACTTCAACTTTCCCAACAAAAATTGCATTTGGGTTCGGCCTCCATGCTCGACCACTCTATGCTTTTGCCGAGCATTGTAAATAGTCTTCAGGGTGGACTCATTGTCGGGAAAAGAAAGTTTAACAGTGCTCAAAATATCCTTCGGCTTCGTGTTATTCAAAGACAGGTCCCGCACTAACTGATCTTCATCAGTCCTCAGTCGACCGGTGAAGGAATGTCCCACCAAATGCAGCCCCATTGGATGATTATGAGACCCACATACAACCATTAATTCCCATTGTCCAGTCTCTTTCACCTCAACTCCTTTTAGCATGAAAGGACAATCACACTTTTTTGTTCCACTCCGGCGTCCTTTAGCAGGCTTCTTTTCCGGGTCAGCAGAGGTACCTCCCACAACCTTTGCTTTCGGCGGACGATACTTACCACCACGCTCACATCCTAAAAATACCCGTGCTCGTCTTCCAGTGTCTCCACTATCAGATCGTCTAACCAAAACAACCATGTTAAGACGATTCCCAACACTACTGGCCCAATTCACCATATCTTCCCAACTATCGAATAGCTCGTTTGTTCGAAAATCCTCCGAAATATCTATTTGCTCATACATCGCGTCTTCAACGTTCACAACACTCAATCGTGATTCATTGGAGCCATATTCCTATAAACAATAGCATATGTAAATACATGGATCCACATAAAAAACCTAAATTCATTCAACTATGTAAAACATATGCAATATGTTCGACTATTAATATACGAAAACATAGCATATGTTCGAACAGAACCAGCCGAACACATTGCACAACGTTCGACCGATCCTAGTCGAACATCCTCCAAAAGTTCGACTCATATTGATCGAACATGTCATGTATGTTCGGCCAATACAGGTCGAACACACTGTAAAATGTTCGGCCTGTATTGGCCGATCGGGAACTGCGCGATTTTTTTTTTTCGAACAATACTGAAAAATCAATCGATTAAACTGTGTAACATCACTTACATTGTCCATTTCATGTGCTCTATCTTCATCCATGATCTTTTTCCAACAAATGTAGTAGGGTTTTTGGTGGAGATTTTGCACTTTCTACTCTTGGATTTGTGAGGAAGAAGAAGAGGGAAGGAGGTGGGGTGTGTGTAATCTTAACCTAGATAGTGGGGTGTGTTTAGCAATTGATTGGAGTGGGTGTATTTAAATAATTAGTTGATTGTGTTTTTTTTTTATGTTAAGGGTATTTTGGACATTTCATCTTATAATTATTTTTCCTTTTTTTTATGGGGTGTGTTTAGAAGGGCCCGGGGTGTGGATAGCCGGGCCCTTGATAATATTAATATAATAGAGTTGCACTTGTGTGCAACTGTTGTATGAATCTTAGATCCATACAACACAGGTTGGGTCGTGCCGAATCGGATTCGGATCCGTATTTTTTATTTTTTTTACCCTAAATTTTATATTGTATTAGTCATACCTTTATATTTTCTTAAGCATACCTTTATATAATATTTTAACTCAAAAAAGAAACTCTAACTTTGACAAAAAAAAAATAAAACCCTAATTTCGACGAAAAAAATCCTAATTTCAGCACAAAAAACCCTAATTTGTACATATATACCTTTATGTAATATTACGCAACTTTTAAGTAATAATAGTCATACTTTTATATAATACATAAAGGTAGAATCTTAGATCATGAATCCTAATTGTTGTGGTTTAATTTAAATTAGAGGTCGTGCATCTTTAGGGTAGTATAATCCTAGGGTGACTCTCTTGGTGAGTAACGCATTTGATGAATTAAATTTAGAGAGCTTATTCTAGGTTATTCAATTGAATATGGGTTAATTAGCGATCTTCTCCTAATTTAACTAATCTGAAGAGACGATTCGCTTTAACAGAACTTGTTGTTAGACTAGGGATGATAATCCATGATAATTTAAGAGATGGGTGTTACATTAATTAGAGAATAATTGATAACGGGGTATAAGTGAACTGTTAACTGGAATATTTTCTTCTCTCAATTTCTCATTATTTAATTATTTTTTAAGTTATTAGTTTATTTAGTGATAGTTTATCAATTTGAAAAACCCCCATAACTTGTTATTTCATTGAATGGAACATAAGTGACATAGTTAATTCTTCACTCCTCATAGGATTGACTCCAACTTATCCTAGTTACTAGTTAGTAAGGTTAGGAAGAAAAATAATTAATTTTATAGCATCGCGACAGCGCTATTATTGATTGATTCGTTGATTAGTTTTATATTAGGTCAATCCCTGTAAATATACAAAAATAAGATAATTAAGATTATTTTGGCTTTAAATGTTTGAAATATTCATTATGATTAAGAATGTCATTGTATTATAAAATTAATTATTAAATCATCGACATGACATCTTCCATACATTATATGTCTCATCTTATATTTTAAGATAATTATCATGACATCTTTCATACATTATATGTCTCATCTTATATTTTAAGATAATTATCACATGTTACATATCAAATGACATCATTAAATAGTTAATATGTGACGTGTATTAAGTATAATGAAATATGAGATAAAACATCAAATGTAGTCGAGGATCTAGATTGTTCATTGACTGGGTTCTTTGAAAGGTTTTATTTTAGATTTAATTAATTATTTTAGTTTTGGTTTTGATTATTAATATCAATATTGTATAAAAAATTTCAAAATTTAACAATCCTTTTAACATTTTGACATTTAAAAAAAAGGCAAAATCTTATTTAAGACCATATCATATATAGTTATTGTAAGATGAAGCTTTATTACCGAAAAATAACATATATAAATTGTAGGATATGAATCAATAACTTAACTAATCTTATATAATTAAATTTGTAAGATGATTTTAAAAAATCTTAGATCATAATAGAGCATGTAGGGCAGTTATTTGTGATCCTTCACGAGAGACGGATCAAAACGAATTCTCCAAGACATGTGTGGGACCGACAGGAATTTTCAACACCACCATGACCCCACCAAATTCTCATCCCA
The DNA here is from genome assembly GCA_028654395.1 of Scutellaria barbata. Lineage (NCBI taxonomy): Eukaryota > Viridiplantae > Streptophyta > Magnoliopsida > Lamiales > Lamiaceae > Scutellaria > Scutellaria barbata. The sequence continues at coordinate 20,542,918 of CM053647.1, forward strand.
TGTTGATTTTTGTTGTCGTTAACTTGATGTCCAACACTTATAACATTCACTTTTTTTTTGTATATTTATAGAAACTAATTCAAATAGTTAGCGACCCTTCTATTAAAACTTTGCATTGCATACACTGCAATTTTAGTAGGGATCGAATATAATTGATTTCCTCTGTTGATTCTATTGTTTATTATTGAAAAAGTCATCTCTGTTCTTGTTAATTTGGTGATTAAGCGAGATAATTTGGATCGCGAATATTATAGAGAATATTTTGAATAATTAAGTTGTAGACTTTAAATTCATTAGACTCGTTTAAAATTATTTTATGATTTTTAATTTCATTATAAAACGAATACATCGACGCAGGCAGAGTTATCATTATATATTCATAATCGATCACAAATCCATCAAACCAGATGGAATGAGATTATCCTGACGATTTTGTATTTAATGATTAATGTGGTTTTCTCGGAAAAAAATGAAAATATTAATGTGCATGAGACCTTATTTTAAACGACAAAAAAAAAAGGTAAGACTTTAGCACTCAATAATTAGTAGTCCTATTATCCATCACATGGCATGTCCCGCTTCTTTGTGGTGTATTGCCGCGTGGAGCTACATTAATTCGTGGTATTTCATATCCTAGTCTTAAAATTTACATAGCTAGTATAAAAATATATAATATCATCACAATGATATAGATAATGTGCTGTTTCTTATTCTTTTGTGACTTAGTTATTATCTTATATAAGATGTTATTAAAGTTTACATAATCCTTTTTCAACATCATGTAGATTAAATATATTCTTTATTCATTAAAATCAGTGGTAGAGCTAGATTCTATGTAATTGAGGGGCTAAAGAGATCAAAATATATATTTGGGGTGCTAAATTAATAAATAATTAATATTTAATATAATAGTCATGGTTCAGTTTTATGATTTCATCATGATTCATTGTGTGTTTTTATTTCTTCTTCATCTCGTATCATGTCTCGACTTTACTAATTAAATGTGTAACATCATTATTTTGATTTTTTGTCTACATCCTACTACATACTAGTTTTCACTCCCAAGTTGAAATCATAATTTCATATGACTTCAGAAAAATAAAAACCAAACGTATTATTCTTTAATATTGAAAATGTTTGTTTAATGATCTATGAAATTCGATGAGTTCTCTTTTTGTTACGTATAATCTCATATTAAAACAATGTAATAATGAGCATCAATATTTATATTTTACTTTTAGATTATTCACACAAAGTAAATTGATATACCTTCTTTGTCTAAAAGAGAGATAATTGAGTTGTTTAACAAATTTGATTAAGACTACTATGGGTTTCAGAATAAAGAAATGGGTATGCCCTATTTTCTCATTTTCTTCTGTTCATTATAACATGATCAAAGATGTCGTGTGGTTGTCTAATGTTATTAGTGTAACGTTTCGATTCTTTTGTAAATAAACCTTAACCGAAATGTTACTTATTTATAAAAACCTCACTCTTTTAAAAATAATAAAGATAAATAAAAGTTCAAGATTTATTATAAAAATATTCATTTCCAAAATTCATAAAATATTACATTTTAAATAAAATCATTTACAACCTTTTATTATTGGCTACCAGCATCCACCGCTCGCACTCCATGTCTTCAACTCTTTAAACTGAAAACATTTTAAAAAGAAGGGTGAGTGTTGGAAATATACTCAGTGGGGAGACTCGGGATGACATAAAATAATTTACAACATTTGAAACCATTTGATAAAAGATATTTCATGCCGTATTTCAAAATGTTATAAAATTAAAAGATTTCATACGGGCATTCCTCAACTCATCATAACACAATTTTTATAAAGCTTTTGACTTAAAATAATTTTTGAAAACCTTTAAAATAATCTTAGAAAATCTAATTATATAATTTACGGTTTAACTTAAATATTAAAAAATTTGAATATATAATATCATCAATTTTTAGGGTACAATATACAATAATTATCCAACTTTGGGGTCATAATATAATTTCTGCAATTTCTAGGGGTCATATTGTCATTCTAGAAAAATCCTGGGTTTATAATGTTATTTTATCAAAGCCTAGAGATGATTCTATAATTTCAGCAAAGTTTAGTGACTATTATGTAATTTCAGAGAATTCTGAGGTCTTTTCTCAAGTTCATTAAAGTTCAGGGTCCTTTATGCAATTGTTCATAAGTTCAGGATTTTAAATGTCGTTATTCATAAATCATGGGTCATATAGCACATTTCATAAATTTAGGGGTGTAAAATGTAATATCCATAATTATTGGGGTCAAAAATTGAATTTCCAAGAATTATAGGGTTTGCAAAATAGTCCCTAACCTTTATCAAATTTCTAGAATTTAACCCCCAATCCAAACCCTTCCTAGCCCGGCATCGCTGCCCCTGCCCTGTCCGCCGCCGTCTGCTGCTGCCGGCGATTCACGTCGCCAGCGACACCACACCACAGCACACACCGATATATATATCAACACACACGTATACACACACATATATATACACCTCTGTCACCGCTTTCAACAGCAGCCCACAGCAGCCACGCCGGCGTCGGTCTCCACCTTCCCAACACACACATAGCTCAGCCACGGCATCGCCGGTCTCGGTTTTCCCTACACCCCAGCAGCACACACTCACACAACTCAACACACACACACAGCCACATACGCCGCAACTCCTCGCGGCGGCGCGACCAAGGCGCCACCCGCACTGGCCACCCCATCATCCAACTCACCGGCGCAAACCACGCGCCGGCTCCAAAACAATTACAGCAGCGGAAGACAACAGATAGAGAGAAGAGAGTGTGCATAGAGAGAGGAGAGAGAGAGAGTGTGCAATGAAAGAGAAAAGTGGAGTCCTTATTCTTAATTTCAAACCTTTTCAATTATTGATTCTTCCTAAATTGATAATAACTATACTATATTTATTACTTTATATTATAATACTACATTAATAATACCATATAATTTATATTACAATATTATTAATTTTTAAAAAATTAGGGTGTTACAATTACACATCATCTTGCAGGGTACGTAAACATGGTTCACAAAAGAAAAGTGAGACACTACTTGCTTATTATGCAAAATGGTGTGAAAAAAATGTAGAATTCTTCAGGTTTGAGTCATCAACTAATTTACCCAGTTTTAGATGATATATGCATGAATATCAGACCACATTCTTCACACAGAGATTCTTGTGAAGAGCAACAATATTAATAGAGTATTAGATATAGAAGTGACAACAATCATATATAAGAGAGTGCTAGAAATAGTGGCTAATAATGAACTAATGTACATAATAGAGTTGCAACCCTCCTATTATATATAGAGATTTTGGAAGATCTTGGTTTTGCATTTACAAATTCATAATATTGATATAAATTTTAGGTGGGAGCAACATTTATTCTTTAAGTTTTCTCCGTGAGAATTTAATACGTTTGCTTGAATAATTCTCCAAGTATATAATTATATTTACTTTATTTTTAGAACAGTGTTAGGTATCTTTCCATGTGTGTGTATTTAATTGGATTTGTTTATCTTCCTGGTAGTGGTGGGACAAAAGTGATTGAGTTTGGGTACAAAGGTTACCGAGACTCAGTTGGGTTTTTTTGTTTAACATTTATTTCTATTTTTTTTTTTTAGGATGAAAAATTATTTACAATAGAATGATAGAAACAATGTGTAGTATTGCACTTCAATACAGTGTTATTATTGAAGGAAGTTCAAATTTAGGACATAGTTATCTTATGTACGAAAATGTTTCGTCTAGCTTATAACATAATAGATGAATTTCTAAGAATAATCTATGGTGTCTTAATTAATGTAATCTTGGGTTCCATATCATAAAGTAGTACATAAATTAAAACATGCAATATGAAAAATACATGAGAATTATAAATCAATCATATATTTAAGAAAATTACAAATTGATCCCACACAACACATGGGCTCTACACTAGTATATATAAAAGTAAGATGATTGGGGACATGTGACAAACCAATTGTCTCACATATAATCATAAATGAAAATGCAATGATTATGAAATGATGAATTATTAAATGACTTTCAATATAAGAAATATAAGATAGAATTTCAATATAAAATATTTTAAAATCTTAAATAAGTTTCAAAAAAATATACTAATTAAATATAAACTAAATACATGATGAAAATGTTAAAAAAATTTAAAATTGTTTTCTCTAAAAATTAACAATAATATATAAGACTTATTAAACTAAAATTTTAAGCAAAATAAATATAAAATATTATCTATCCACGCATATTAGAAAATATTTATTTTAATAGTTAAATAATATATTATATTTAATTTACAACACAAAATCATAAATATATTTTTTCTCAATATAAATAATATTTAAAATATTTATTTAAACTCGTGTGATACGTGGGTGTTATTTAAACACGTAAGTATATATATATATATATATATATATATATATATATATATATATATATATATATATACGCAAAACATATATAACTTGTTAAAAGAAAGCTAACCTGACCCACAAAATAGACACTATTGATTTTTTATTTTTTTTTGTTCTCATCGTGAAATCTTGCAATTAAACTAGCAGTTTGAACTGTATAAGTTGTGTTGATGTATCATATATGCACACAGTTATTTAAATAATTGAATTCTTTTACTTAATAATTGAAAGTGGGTTCCATAAAAAAATGAGTTCGAAAGGCTTATGATTATAGAGAGAATGTGTAAAAAGATGTGAATTGTTTTTTATCTTTTTATAACTAACTTTGCTCAAATTTAATTCTGATTAATTAGAGATAACAACCTCATTTTCTCAAAATTGAGTAGATTTCAATCCACTAATATAACTAAAAAATTCTATTTTAAAAATGAATGAATTTTGCATCCTTAAGATTTGAGCCGACATAGCATTGCGTATGCCAAACTCCCTTTTAACATTAGTTTACTTCCACATATTGATAGACCCTACAACCATGTTTTTATATGATTCTGTTTTGAGATATTTAGAATTCTGAAGTTAAACTAAAATTTTGGGAAAAATTCATATTTTGTGTTTTGTAATTTAATTTAAGAAAAATTGACAAAAATGTTTCTTAATTTTACAATATTGATGATCATACCTAACAACTTAATATTTTATGATAATGCCCTATCACTTTGGAAAAATCGATGAAAATAATGTTATGTTACCTGCTGGCTACTATAACAAGTAGTTCATATGCAATGCAAAAATTCTTTTTGGTTAATCCAAATCAATGTAAAAATAAAAATTAAAGGATAATTTTTTTATAAGTTAAATCAAAACAAATAATTAATCTGAAATTGTTTAAAACATATTGAATATTAACTTAAAAATTGAAATACTATATCAAAAAATCTAAAAATAGTTTTAAAAACATAATATCTAGAATATACACTGATATATGAAATAAAGTTTTATAAGAAATCTAGAAATAATTAAAAAAAATTTACAAAATAAAAATTAATTCTAAGAATCTAAAAATAATAAAAAATTAATAATTGTTATACAGTTATAGTCCTAAATATATAAAAATCAACAAAACAATTTAAATTGTACACTAATATCTGAAATAACTTATATTTATTTTTTAAAGTAAATCTAATATAATATGAAAAGTATTTTAAAAATCCTGTAAATAATTCTAAAAATCAACAATGTTTTTAGTATTTTTTTTGAATTATTTCAGATTTATAAAACTATTTTTAATTATTTTAAGATATATTTTCTTTAAAATAAAATATAATTACTAAATGTTTTTTATTTTTTAGGTTTTATCATTAAGAGAAAAAGTTTTTAAATAAACATATATTAATGTATATGTTAAATTTTATATCTTTAATATTATTTTCAAATTTTAAAATAATATTTTGAATTTTTTTAACAACTCAATATTTGTTGTTTAAACAATTAGGTTTTAATGGTTAGATTAAATATCGTTCTATTTATTTCAAATGATTTATTTTAAGAAATACCGATTATTTTAGAATTTTTTTATTAGATATTTAAAAATAATATTATGATGTTAATTACAATATTCTGATTAAAAGTAAAGTCAAATCATAAAAAAAAAAAAAAAGAACTATCACATCAACAAAAGTTGAGTTACCTGTTATATGAGAGGGAATGACATTTTCAGCAACTTTTTCAAAGTTAAAGACCATTATCATACAATTTAAAAGTTATTGGATATTTTCATCAGTGTGAAGTTAATGGGCGTTTCTATCAAATTTTCCTTTTATTTATTATTGATTTTTACATGATCCTATGATTTTTAAACCCTTCTTTACATTGTAGAAAATCGATGTATTTTATTGTGAATTAATATGAGATTTTATAATTTTTTATATGATTGAATGTATCGTTTTTTTATGTATCTCAAAATACTTCAGATATTATTTTCTTATTTATTTTAGGAGTTTTGGAGAACTTTCAAATTAAGAACATCAAAAATTTGAGTCAAACAAAAAAAGAAGCTCATTTGGGCTTGAAGTGAAAAGAAGAAAACTCATAATTACTTCTTTTTGGGCTGAAGAAAACCACTATCTAATTCTAAACTAAAAAAAAGGAGAGAAGACACACCACTTTTGAGCTTTTGGAACATATATAAAATGTCTTTACCCCCAAGTCAGGGGACCATTGTTCACGCAGAGGATTAGGGGAGATTCTGAAACAATTTTTTAGAATAGAGTTTCATTATTTGTAGTGAGATTTATTCAACAATGAATTTGGATACAACTTTAATTATTTCTATCTTGAGGATACTCTGTTAATTTCATAATTTCCGTTAGTAGGGGTGTTTGAATTCATTTATCTTCTATTTTCTGATTAATCCTGCAACTTTCTCTCGATATTTGATTGAAATTAATTTTACTATATGTTGATATCATTTTCGGTTATTTGATGTTTGATTTAAATTGATCATCTAGGTTAAGTGATTGATAATTGATTGCTAATATTCTATATCATGAATCTTAATTATTGTGATTTAGTTGTTGGGATTTCAGTATTTAGATTTTGATGAGACAAACCAAACATGTAATAGGAAGTTTTGAGTACCCCATTTTTCATAATGTTTAAGTGAAAACATAGACTAGATTTGAGTCTAGATATAGGTGCTGAAAGATGGAGGTTTACATAATGATAATGCTGCATCGAGAAAATCAAAACGAAGCTGCTGTAAGAAAGCAGATACAGCGACACTGCAAGAAAACAGATACAGTAATGCAACAATGTAAGAAAGAAGAGCATGTAGCATCACTGCAAGAAAAAGTTACAGAAGCACTGCAAGAAAAGATACAACAGTACTGTGTGGAGATACTGCAAGAAGGTCTAAGTTACAAAAGCACTGTAAAGAACGAACAGTTGTAAGTAGATCTAAGATACAGCGTAAAGCTTACTGCTCAAACAGTCAACAGCGCCAATGACAAACAGAACAAGTATCCTGCAATCCGAAAAAGAATAAATGCAGTACGAGGAACGAAGATTCAAGCAAGAATAAATAGAGTCTTTTCAGAGAAGATCAAAGTTGTAGACACGGAGCCAATACAAACATGTCACGTGGACTAACTGATAGGACAAAATGTAATAGATTTTGATGAGACAAAACGTGTAATAGATTAGAACCTTAGCTATCTGGATAAGTCTTTAATGTAAATTTGCTAAGGCAAGGATGCTGGAAGGACTTGAAGATTCTGCCAAGTAGCCAGGAAGCCGAAGTCCCTGCTACCTGCATACTGTATCGAGCAACCAGCAAGCAAAGCTCTAGAAGGATGCTACAAGGAACCTGGAGATAATTAAGGAAGCTGACTGACTCAAAGAGGATACTACCAGATACATCAGAGTCAATGCAACCTGACTAGCCAGTAGAGTCACTCCAGTTCCAACGAATAAGAATCTGCCATGTGTGATAAAGCAGCAAGGACACAGTACAAACAGTCTGCAGAATGAAGTTGCGCAGACAAAGGACAAGCAGTTGCAGAACAGAATGAAGGCATTTCAGAACAGGTGTCAGAAGATCGGCAGAACCAATCAGAAAGAGACACCTCATCATACAAAGGACTGCCTTACCAACGGGCAGAAAACTACCTGATGCCTATAAATAGAAGTCTGATTTTCAAAGAAAAAAAAAGGGGAGATACAACGATCATACACAACCAAGAGAGAACTGAGAAGCAAATAGACGCACAAGCTTATACTCTCAAGTTAATCAGACTGAGCAAGCAGCAAGCCAGCTACCTTTATGTTCTTCTGAAGTTCAAGGAGCCTGCTGCATTTGATTGTGCTCTAACCTTTCATTTTATTCTAAATCTGATAGGAGTCGTTTAGACAGGTGTTGAAACTGCTAAGTTGTAATCTCTCTGAAGAAGAGAAAGGATCCTGTGTGGGTCGGTTAACCTGTGTGGAGATCCTGTGTGGGTCGATAGTTGGTCACTGTGCAGCTACCTGTGTGGATAGAGCTGACAGTTTGTTTAGAGTTTAGTTTGTGTTAGCTGAGTCTATTGTAAATCAAACTAGCTTTAACGACGTTCCTCCTTGTGAAGGAGTAGAGAGGACGTAGAGGGATTACTCCACCCTTGAACCTCTATAAGCTTGCTTGTGCCTTTTATAGCTTCCTATCTATCTGCATCTAAGCATACTGCATTAAAAGCGCGTTTCGAAAAACATAAGTATTTCCGCTGTGCATTACATTCTCTGACTAAGTCCTAAGGTCACTGCCTGAGCAGGAACCTATCGAGCAGTAAGCTTACTAGCTACCTGTTCATCAGGGACTTAACATTCTTTGGAGTAAAAGTTGAAAATTTGATAAGGTTAATTCACCCCCCCTCTTAACCTTATACCACTGGGACCAACAAGTGGTATCAGAGCAGGTTGGATTAGAAACCCAATCTGTCTGGTCAATTCCCTGATCCCTGTTTTTCGAAAATCTGCATACATTGCTTTCATCATATCATGGACACACACAAGCTTCCTATGTTCTCTATTGAAGAGTATGACGATTGGAAGATTAGAATGTAGGCACATCTCTCAGAGCACTACCTGCAGAATGGGACAGCAAAACTACTGCAATGAGGGTGTCAATGGATCTAAAGTCAATGAGTACCTTTGACCTCTTCTCTGACTTAAAAGCCTTCGAATATGATATCAACAGAAGGAAGAAGGAAGCTGAAGAATCTAGCACAAAGGTAACTGCCCTGACTGCCAGAAACATAAAAGACTCTAGAACTATCTGCAGTAAGTAGGGTGAGCCACCTGCCGAGGGTACTGATGAAGAAATGGCCCTTCTACTAAGAAATTTTAAGAAATTCATCAGATACAACAGGAAAGGAGACTTTAAGAAGTTTCAGGCACCTCCCCAACAACCCATTGTTCAGCAACCAAACCAGGATATGTCCGATCTCTGCTACAATTGTCGAAAACCAGGACACTATGCCAAAGAGTGTCCTCACCCCAAAGTCAACAGGTACCCCAATGGAGAGTCATCCCAGAAAAGGGAAAAACGAAGAGAGGAACAGAGGAGAATTAAAGCCTTCCTAAGTGAGATGGAAAAGGGCAAGGAACCTTCCAAGGAGGCTCAGCAAGATGCGGACTCCTCTGATGATGACAGTGACTCCTCATCCTCGGAAGATGAAGCACTTATCTGCCTGATGGCACAGGAAGCTGAGGATAGCGAGGATGATGAGGTAATATATCCTAACCAGCTCATAATGGAAGAGGAAAAGTCTAAAACAAGCCTCTCCCTTAAACAAATCATGAGCGAATTCAAACAGATAAACTCAATTCATGAGGAGCTAAAACTCGAAAATGAGATGCTCAGGAGGGAAAACAAACAGCTAGCTGAAAAGCTATCTGCATATGAGCTTAATAGCTCAAAGTGCAGTGACCTCCTAGAGCAAGCATCTAAGCTCAATCTGAGAATTGCCAAACTTGAGAATGAGAAGAGTGATCTTCAAGCAGTTATAGGATCCTTTAGCAAGTCAGCTAAAGAAGCCAAGGAATGCATGAATTCGGGAAAAAGTCCATTTGATAGGACAGGCTTAGGATACTGTGCAGAAACCTCTCAAGGAACAGCAAGATCATCTAAAACTATTGTTTTCATTCGAGCTGGAACCCCAAAAGAGAAGGAGTTAACCAATAACTCAACAGCAAGCTTGGAGAATGCAATAGACAAGGGCAAGAGACCCATGTGCACATCCTTAGGGGATAAGCCTGTTTTCAAAAGCTGGCTACAGCAGAATAAATCTGCTGATAGAAATAAGAGAAAACAACAACCTACAAGGATGCTGAACAGAAACCTCTATCCCACCAATACTAAGACCAGAATGTCTAAACCTAAACGAGCTCATGCTCAAGGGAAGTATAGTGGAGGACCTCACTTCAAGAGTGACGGTATACACAGATTGCACACACACTTCAGTATCCGAAGGATACCTCCTATAGACGAATCCACCAAGTCTACAACAAAACAATTGTTGTGAGACAAGTTTGGATTCCAAAAGGTACTAACAAAGAAGGACCCGTACTTGTATGGGTACCTAAGAACCAGTAATCTCTATTTTACAGGTACCTACAGCAGGATCTAGCAAGGAAGTATGGTACATTGATAGTGGGTGTTCGAGACACATGACTGGAGACAAAGAAATCCTCAAGAACTTTCAACAGTGCAAAGGACCCAAAGTAATCTTCGGAGACAACTCCAAGGGAAGCACTAGAGGAGTTGGAACTCTCATCAAAGGAAACACTCACATTAAAGAAGTGTCGTATGTCAAAGGGCTAAAATACAACTTGCTAAGCATAAGCCAATTTTGTGACAAAGGTTACTCAGTGGAGTTCAATCACAACAAATGCCTGATAAGGGACAGCCAATCCAAGGAAGTAAAGCTATCAGGAACTAGAAAAGGAAACATCTATGTAGCTGACTGGAGCTCAGTAACCACAGCTACCTGCTTCATAGCAAAAGGATCATCAGAAGCTAGCTGGCTATGGCATAAACGGATGAGCCATCTGAACTTCAAAACGATCAACAAATTAGCCAGGAAAGGACTGGTCAGAGGGCTACCCGATATGGTATACAAGAAAGAGAGTCTATGTGAAGCATGCCAAAAGGGAAAACAAACTAAAAGATCCTTCAAAAACAAGATACAAAGGTCAACTGAAAGAGTGCTAGACCTACTACACATGGATCTGTTCGGACCGGTAGAACCAGTAAGCATGAGTGGAAGAAAGTACACACTTGTAGTGGTGGACGACTATTCAAGATTCTCATGGACACTATTCTTGACAAAGAAGTTGGACACTCAGCGAAGGTTACCGGAGCTACTGAAGAAGCTGCAGACCGAAAGGAGCCTGAACATTATCAAAATTCGAACAGACAGAGGCACTGAATTCACAAACAAGTTTATTGAAGAATACTGCTCTAACAATGGAATCAAGCATGAATACTCAGCAGCTAGGACGCCGCAACAAAATGGTATTGCAGAGAGGAAAAACAGAACCCTAAAGGAAGCTGCGAGGACCATGCTAGCTGAAGCACAGCTACCCAAGAGATTTTGGGCAGAAACAATCAACACAGCATGCTATACCCAGAACAGATTATTATCAACAAAGATCTGAATAAAACTCCTTATGAGCTATGGTTCGGTTATACTCCAAATATTGAACATTTCCATATTTTTGGATGCAGGTGCTATGTACTCAACAATGGAAAAGATTACCTGAAAGCATTCGACTCAAAGTCAGATGAAGGAGTATTCTTAGGATACTCCTCGGTAAGCAAAGCCTTCAGAATCTTCAACAAGAGAACACTTGTTGTAGAAGAAACAGTACATGTGGATTTTGATGAACCACACTGTTCTAAGGCTGAAATAGATGAACTTAATGAAGATCTTGGAAAAACTCACATCACCAACACTCGTGTTGAATATATTGATGCTTAGTTACCAAATCTCCAAAATATTGAGTCAACTCAAAATCAGCAACCTGCACCTACACAGCAACATGGAGAACAGGAACCTACTCCAAATCAGCAGGCACCGGTAATACAAGAAGATATACACCACCCTGAAGGAATTCAACTGGAAGTACAGTTAGAAATACAGCACGATCCAAATCAGCAAGCTGAACAAGACGATCACGAGCAACCTGCTGAAATTCAAAATGAACAACAGGTTGAAGAAATTAGAAGGAAATGGCTAAGGAATCATCCAAGGAATCAAATCATAGGAGATTCCACCTCTGGAGTGAAAACAAGAAGAAGCAACCCCCATGAAGCAATGTTTGCTTGCTTTATTTCACAAACAGAACCAAGCTGCATAGAAGATGCTCTAGAGGACACCAACTGGATATAGGCAATGCAAGAAGAGCTTAATGGATTTGAAAGAAATCAAGTATGGTATTTAGTTCCCAGACCTACTCACCAAGGAGTAATCGGCACAAAATGGGTATTTAAAAACAAACTCGATGAAGAAGGACAAGTGGTCAGAAACAAGGCAAGACTAGTAGCAAAAGGTTACTGCCAGGAGGAAGGAATAGATTTTGAAGAAACTTTTGCACCTGTAGCAAGACTAGAAGCAATCAGGATCTTTCTAGCCTATGCCGCTCACAACAATCTAACAGTCTATCAGATGGATGTCAAAAGCGTTTTTCTCAATGGACTGCTCGCTGAAGAAGTGTATGTGGAGCAACCTCCAGGATTTGAAGAAAATCCAGAAACCATGGTCTTCAGGTTGAAGAAAGCTCTCTATGGGCTAAAGCAGGCACCTAGAGCCTGGTATGATACTCTCTCGAAGTATCTACTTGATAATGGATTCAACAAAGGCAAGGTGGATAAGACACTCTTCAGAATCCAAGATGGAGATAGCATATTGCTCGTTCAGATTTATGTCGATGCCATTATCTTCGGTTCAACAAACAAAGAATTGTGTCAAAAATTCTCAAGTCTCATGCAATCCAAATTCGAAATGAGCATGATGGGAGAACTAAGCTTCTTCCTCGGTTTACAAGTCAAACAACTGAGCAATGAAACCTTCATCAATCAAGCAAAATATACTAAGGAATTGATAAAGAGATTTGGATTGGAAAATGCAAGTACAGTAAGCATACCGATGATAACATCAGGAAGCCTAGACAAGGACACTGATGGCAAAACAGTAGACGTTACAAAGTACAGAAGACTAATTGGATCACTGCTTTACCTGACAACAAGCAGACCAGATATCATGTTCTCAGTGGGAATGTGTGCGAGATATCAAGCAACTCCAAAAGAATCACATATGATCGCAGCCAAACGAATTATAAGATACCTTAAAGGAACCCAGGAAGCTGGTCTATGGTACCCAAGAGAAGGAGGACTCAAACTTATTGGTTATACTGACTCTGATTTTGCAGGTTGCAAAATTGACAGGAAAAGCACCAGTGGTACCTGCCAGCTACTAGGAAACAAACTGGTATCATGGTTCTGCAGAAAGCAAACCTCTATAGCAACCTCAACAGCCGAGGCCGAGTATGTTGCTGCAGGAAGCTGCTGTGCACAAATTCTATGGATTCAACAGCAACTAAAGGACTACGGAATTGAAGAGAAGGAAACACATATCCTATGTGACAATTCAAGCGCAATAGCTATCACCCACAACCCAGTTCTACATTCAAGAACCAAACACATTGATATCAGACACCACTTCATCAGAGATCACGTTGAAAAGAAAGATATATCTTTGCAAAAAGTGCATACTGATCTACAGCTAGCTGACATATTCACAAAGCCTCTATGCGAATCAAGATTTTCGTTTCTAAGAAACGAGCTGGGAATAATCAATTTATGATAACTTTTCTATATAACTCTATATTTTCCTGTTAAAATGGCTATAATATTCAGGGGGAATCATAGGCAGGACGAAGGAAAAACAGCAACCTAAAGGTTACTGCTCAAGGTCCCTGGACAGTTACTGGATACAATGTTACTGCTCTGAGCTACCTGCAGGATCCAGTAACTGAAGCGCGTGAAAAGAGGAACAGTTATCCCGCGGTTAGCAGCCGTTTTTGCAGGAAACTCCTCGATATTCACAAAATATCACATCAAGTCCTTACGCACACGTACACCGCGCCAAAAATCTCAACCATTAGATTAAGGGTCTTTTCAAATTCAAGACCAATCAGAACCGTCAGATCATCTCTCACCAAAATTCAAATATAAGGAAGTCTTTCTTCTCACTCTTGCAAATCCTAATCTCTCGTGCTCTCTCTCTCTCAAAGCTTTCCAGTTTTCAGATTTCTCTCTCTCTCTCAGAAATGGCACCAAAAACATCCCAAGTTGTTGATGGAAGGCTAGTGGACCGCAAGATCCTCCTGAAGATGGTGGAGGAAGAAGGGAACTCAAAGGAGCTTATGAAGAACATCCTTCAATGCCTCTATGAAACCGGACTTCTCAGACTCTGCTCCTATCACAAGGCCCCGTACGCAGAGGAGCAGGTGGAGAAATTCTACCGGAGGACGAAGGTCTCTGCAGATAAGTCAGAGATCACATCAAAGGTTGGTGGAGTGACTGTGGTGGTGGACACCGGTCTTCTGGAAGAGGTGTTCGCTCTGCCTGCTGCAGGGATGAATGCCAGTGACCTCTCTACCTACGGAGAAGACCAGCTGGAGGAGTTCTTGACGACGTTCACCGGGAAGAAGGACACGGCGGGGATGTCCTGGAGTTGCAGCAAGAAGGTCTTCCTTCTGGAGTTTGAGTTGCTGCATGATATCTGCTGCCATATCATAGAGAACCGTTCTGGTTCTTTTGATAAGTGTACTAACTTCTGGTACAGGATGATATGGCCATTGTGAAGAAGGAGAAGGTGGACTGGGCCAGCTACCTGCTTTTCAGGCTGGTGGAGGAAGTGGAGAAGAAGGTAGGTAAGCCTACCTATGGGCTTATCATCAACACCCTCCTGGGTCACTTGAAGGTGGACCTGTCCCAGGGGAAGCCCATCCAAAAAGGGAAATTCATTGGTGCGGGTAGGGTATTTGCCAAGAAGACCACTGCTCGGTCATCCCCAGTAACCAGAGAGGTCTCTGAGGACCTCAAGGGGGCTCCAAGGACAAGAAAGACATTCCGCGACACTGTCTCTCCTTCGTCTGAAAGCAGCTCGAGGATGGAGGAGCCTGTAGAGCCCTCACCAGCTCCTGTTGTACCAAAGAAGATCAAGCACAAGAAAGATGTGCAGAGGAGACTGGTCATCTCTGATGATGAACCAGAGATCGTCACCACTCGGGCTGTTAAGAAGCCTGCAGTGGAAGTGGAGATTGATTCTCCAAGGGAGGAACTGGAAGGGAATACAGCCGTTGATGATGATGATGATGAGGAGGAGGTAGCTGAGTTCGTCATCAGCATACCGAAGCTGGAGGTGGAGTTCGGTAAATTGGTGGAAAGATTCACCACTTGGTGGCAGCTCAGGCACCTGCCCAGGGAGGAACTCATCCAGTGGGCAGACTGGAAGTTTGAGGAGGAATGGGCGCTGAACTGGGTCGCCATGGATGATTTGGAGAAGATCCTTCAAAAGAAATTTCTGAAGGATCTCAAGAAGATGAAATGGCCGGAATTTCTTGAAAATGCGGAGATAGCCGCTGAGTTGGAGGCCAGGAAGCAGAAGGAAGCTGCCGCACAGCTGCCTGGCCCCAGGAGCCTGAAGGGAAAGGAAGCTGTCATCCAGCCAGACTTCTATAGGGAGGAGGTGATACTGGATGTTGCTGCTGACCAGGTCAGAGCAGGCGATGATGTGGGCTTTGCTGAGGCCCAGATAGCAAAGTACGGGGAGCAGGAAACAATGGAGAGGATGCTGAAGCAGGCTGCAGACATCAGCCTGACAGATACCAGAATGAGAAGGCCAGTAAGGGAACCCTAGATAGGTGAAGGATCATCCTACTCAGCATTGATGGTGAAACCTATCAGCAGGAGGTCACCTTCACCAATGGAGAAAAACGGTGAGGAATTTTCATACCTTACTGACCTGATCATTCTTCCTGAAGTACCTGTACAGACGCCGATGAAGGAGAGGAGCTCGACGCCAACCGACTTTCCCAAGGCTAAGGAGTTGGAAACCCTCGCTGCTGTGGCATCTCTCGAGCTGATAGTTCCAACCACAGTAGCAGCCACCGATGACACCACGGAGACCACCATTCCTACACCAATGGAGGTAGAGGCTGAGGGGGAACATGTGCAGCAGGAGGCACCTGTTCAAGCTGATACAGTGGAAGAACCTGCCCCCATGGAGAAGGAGCAACCTGATGCAGCTATTCCAATGGAGGTGGAGGAGACAACATCTGCCAAATCGGCGGACCAGGTAGAGACGGTCGCTGAGGGGGAAGTAGCTGCGGGTGAAAAGATGGTGGAAGTACAGGAGGAAGAAGGAGACAAAAGTGGAGAAAAGGAGCCTGCAGGTGAAAAGGAGACTGAAATACAGGAGGATGCAGTGGAGGAAGTAGTAGAGGAGATAGAGAAGGAGAAGGAGGCCGAAATAGTGTTCAGCAAGGGTAAGGTAGCTGAACAAGACAAGAAGCTGGGAGAACCAGAGGAGGATGCTGAGGAGGATGCTGAGGAGGAAACTCACTCTAAGAATACTGGATCAGGAGGTGGAGGATCCAGTAGCTCTACCAGCAGCGATGAAGGGTCACCCAGTGAACAGGGTGATACCGGAGCCGAAAAATCCAAAGAACTAACATCTGTTTCTGATGAACAGGCACCAGCAGGAGAACGCCAGGAACCTGCCAGATCAAATGAAGAGGTGCTGACAACAATTGAACAAATGGGGAAGTCCTTGGTGAAGGCGAGCAGGAAAATCCACAAGGATACCCGCTCCCACTCTGTGAAGACCTATTCTTTTATGGACTCCCTCAACGTGACATTGTCAAAGCTCACTCAGATGATAGCCGCCTACCGACCCCCTAAAGAGGATGCTGCAGTTGAAGTTGTCAAGAGCGTGATGGAGAAGTTAAACAGGCAAGAGGAGAGGATGATCTCTCTTGAAGCCAGTCAGAAAGCTCTAGTCACTGCAGTAGACCGAATGGACAGGGAGCAGTTCAACCAATCTCAGACCTTGCGGGATCACTCAGGCACCTTGTCTGATATTCACTCCATGGTCAGTTTTGCGGTTGGGCGTGCTGATGATGACAAAAAGGGGGAAGGAAGGATTGAAGGCAGACAGAAGGCTGGACAGGACCCTGCTGCCTGCAGACAGATGGTAGTGAGCAGTAGGAGGAGAGATGACTCTGGAGAGGGCGGACACAAGGGAGCTGGATCTAGGGGCCCTTCAGACAGCAGTGCAAAAAGAAAATCAGATGCTGTTTCTGGGTCTGTTCATCCAGGCTTCAGGAAGGGGGCTGATATGAGAGAAGAGAAAAGGAGGAGGATTGAAGTAGAGTTGAAAAGCAACCTGGATGCTGTCTTTGCAACAGATCCTAGGGTTGTCCTTGACAAGATCTTCCCTCCGCACAAGCTGCCTGACATGGTGGAAATGGAGAAAAATTTGCAAAATTCAGATGTCGCAGCAAGTGCCACTCTCAGAAGCTTCCTGGAAGCAAGCCCGGATCCCAGGAGTGACAGATTCCTAGCCTCAGAAATCCCGGAGGTCACTCTTCCTACTGAGGTCAACCCATCCTTTTTCCAGATAGAAGCTTTCAAAAGGAAGGAGCTGATGAAGTACTTCACCACCCTCTGCAAGGAATCTGCTTTTTTCAGAGGATTCAAGATAAACAAGGAAGCTTTGCAGAGGTTCCTGGAGCTAACAAAGAAAGGTGGACTTCCAATTCAAGTGAAGCTAAAGCAGAAACTTGGAAAGGAGCCCATACCATACAGTGAAGACTTCTGGCTCAGGTTTAAAGAGTCTGAGGATATGGTGAAAAGGATGGAACCTAGCTATCAAGATTTGATAGCCAACTGGTGGAAAGGCACAAAGTTTGAAAGAAAGAAGAAGGCCAGTTGGTTAAAGACTTGATGTTTTTACCTTTCTGCTTATGTTTATTCTGTTGTTTTGTTTAAATTTCTGTTTGATCCTGCTATCTGCTTGTGTATGTATATTCCCTGTACTTAACTCTGATCAATGAGAATTTGATTCTTCTGGTTAAAGCTCACATCTTGTGAACTTGATGCATACTGTTGAATGATTTGATCTATCTGCATCTTTGTTCCAAGTTAATAATATATGGTTCTTTGATCCTGTTAAGGAGTTTTGTCATCATCAAAAAGGGGGAAATTGATAGGACAAAATGTAATAGATTTTGATGAGACAAAACGTGTAATAGATTAGAACCTTAGCTATTTGGATAAGTCTTTAATGTAAATTTGCTAAGGCAAGAATGCTGGAAGGACTTGAAGATGCTGCCAAGTAGCCAGGAAGCCGAAGTCCGTGCTACCTGCATACTGTATCGAGCAACCAGTAAGCAAAGCTCTAGAAGGATGCTACAAGGAACCTGAAGATAATCAAGGAAGCTGACTGACTCAAAGAGGATACTACCAGATACATCAGAGTCAATGCAACCTGACTAGCCAGTAGAGTCACTCCAGTTCCAACGAATCAGAATCTACCATGTGTGATAAAGCAGCAAGGACACAGTACAAACAGTCTGCAGAATGAAGTTGCGCAGACAAAGGACAAGCAGTTGCAGAACAGAATGAAGGCATTTCAGAACAGGTGTCAGAAGATCGGCAGAACCAATCAGAAAGAGACACCTCATCATACAAAGGACTGCCTTACCAACGGGCAGAAAACTACCTGATGCCTATAAATAGAAGTCTGATTTTCAAAGAAAAAAAAGGGGAGATACAACGATCATACACAACCAAGAGAGAACTGAGAAGCAAATAGACGCACAAGCTTATACTCTCAAGTTAATCAGACTGAGCAAGCAGCAAGCCAGCTACCTTTATGTTCTTCTGAAGTTCAAGGAGCCTGCTGCATTTGATTGTGCTCTAACCTTTCATTTTATTCTAAATCTGATAGGAGTCGCTTAGGCAGGTGTTGAAACAGCTAAGTTGTAATCTCTCTGAAAAAGAGAAAGGATCCTGTGTGGGTCGGTTAACCTGTGTGGAGATCCTGTGTGGGTCGATAGTTGGTCACTGTGCAGCTACCTGTGTGGATAGAGCTGACAGTTTGTTTAGAGTTTAGTTTGTGTTAGCTGAGTCTATTGTAAATCAAACTAGCTTTAACGAAGTTCCTCCTTGTGAAGGAGTAGAGAGGACGTAGAGGGATTACTCCACCCTTGAACCTCTATAAGCTTGCTTGTGCCTTTTATAGCTTCCTATCTATCTATCTGCATCTAAGCATACTGCATTAAAAGCGCGTTTCGAAAAATATAAGTATTTCCGCTGTGCATTACATTCTCTGACTAAGTCCTGAAGTCACTGCCTGAGGAGGAACCTATCGAGCAGTAAGCTTACTAGCTACCTGTTCATTAGGGACTTAACATTCTTTGGAGTAAAAGTTGAAAATTTGATAAGGTTAATTCACCCCCCCTCTTAACCTTATACCACTGGGACCAACACTGACGTATTGCAGAAAGCTGCAAGCCGCAACTACCGTATTAAATGCTCCGAAAGAGAAAGTCAAGTCACATTAAATGCGAGCCATGCCTTTGATCAAGTACACTTAAATTCAACTAAGAGATATCTCCTTCAACGGATATTTCTTATACAAGTATAAATAGAAGATCAGCAACCCTGAATCTGACTACTGAAACATTGCACAAAAACACTCAAGCATTGAAGCTATACTCTCTCAAGTATACTCTCAGTTTCAGTCAGTCAACCTCTGTGAAGTGAAACAAGTTCAAAGCTGAAAGATCTTTTGAAGGATTCAAAAGCTCACTTCACCGCACCAGTTGAAGAACAAATTATATACTTTTTAACCTTGTTGCTGTGTGTTTAGATTGTTTTAGGTGTCAAACAGTTGATAGGAGAGATCCTTGCTGTTTTTATAGTTGTCTAGGAGATAGACAGCTTCCCTATGTGGGAGTTTGAAACTCTGTGTGGGTTGCCTTTAAAGTTTGCAGTTGTTGTGTGTACGCTGGACTCTAATAGGTGTTTTGCTTTGTAAAGTTGATAGATTGTTAGGAGTGTCCTGTAAACCAATCTTGCTTAACAAAGTTCCTGATCGAGGTAGCAGTAGAGTGGATGTAGAAGGATTACACCACCTTTGAACCACTATAAACCATAAGTGTTTTATTGCTTTCTTATTTGTACTTTATCTTATATATTTATCTCTGTCATAAGCATAAAACGTTTTGAAAAGGATCATATTTGAGAAAACCAGCTTTGTGTTATAAAACCTATTTTTTCGCTGCGTACAAAACTCTAAAGTTACAGCGTGCAACGCTGCATACTAGTGCTGTAAGCAGTAACTGTCTGGCGTTGCAAGTTCAAGTAACTTGCAGAACAGTAACTTTTAAAAGATTTGTAAAATCGACCATGGTTCATTCACCCCCCATCTGAATCTCGGACACCACTTGAGACCAACATTAGTTTCATTGATAGTAAACTAGAGGTTGTGCATATCTCTAAGGTAGCATAATCCTAAATTACCTAATCGAGCTTATGTATTTGGAGTCTAGTTCATCTTATCGTCTTGGTGATTAATGCATTTAATAAATTAAATTTAGAGAGCTTATTCTAGGTTATTCAATTGAATAGGTTAATTAGTGATCTTATCCTAATTTAGCTAATTTTAAGAGACGATTCGGTTTAACTTGTTAAACTAGGGGTGATAATTCCATAATAATTTGAAAAAGAGATATTGTATTGATTAGGGAATAATTGATAATGAGGGATAATGTTAATAGAAATATTTTCTTCTATTAATTTCTTGTTATTTAATTATTTTTTAGATTGTTAATTGATTTAGTGATAGTTTATTAATTTGAAAATCCTCATAACTTGTTATTTCATTGAATTGAACATAAATAGCATAGTTAACTCTTCACTCTATGTGGAATCAACTCCAACTGACTCTAACTATTAAATAATTAAAAAAAAATTAATTTTAACGCGTCATAACAAGGTGATGAATCCTATATTATTTAGTTTCACTAAAGTTTTTATGCAAGTGATGTTCATATTCTAAATCTATTCAACTCAGTCCAATCTATTTCCACGTGTCCTACATATTACCGGCTTCACCCACACATGTTTGTGCTTTATCGAATAAGTAATAATTAAACTCTAGTTCAACTAGTAATATTAAATTTTAATTATATAAATAATACTTTATAAATTATGACATTAGTACTTTTTTGATCGAACAAGTAATGCCTTTAATCTTAATTATACAAATAATATATGTTATTTATATGATTAATACATTTTACAATTTTATAAAAGTAGTACTTTTCAATCAAAAAAGTAATACATTTTAAATAAACGATTAATACCTTTTAAATTATGAAAAGAATACATTTCAATAAAAAAAAAAGATTTCTAAGTACAAATATATTTCACATCCAACAAAACCATCAAACTACCATCAATATTTTAAAGAAATGAGAATCATATCATAGGAGAAAGATGCAACGTATTGTTCAAACATTGAAGGGAAAAAAAGAAGAAAAAGAAAAAAAAAGAAAAGAAGAAAAAGGCAGAAGAAGCAAGGAAGATGACATGGCTTAACGTATTCAACGGAGGAAAAACAGACATTGACGAAGGAGGAGAAAACGAAAAGAAAAATTTCAAGTGAATGAAGTAATATATATTAGTTATATAATTAATATTAATACATTATAATTAATAATACTAACTTTCAAGATTTGAATCCAATTTTCATGAGTTGAAATAAGTGCACAGATTTTAAGATTTGTGCACTAATTGCACAAGATACTCACGCATTTGTTTTTCAACTTAGTGTGAGGAGTAAATTCATAAAATAAAATAAATTAATATTACTAAAATTCTTATTCTATTTTGATATATGTGGCCAAGTTTTGGATATTGATTAAACTCAATCGATTTAACATATTAGCAAGAGTTATCTTTTGAACAAGTAATTAGTTTCACTGAGATATTTTGGATCCTTTTTTTTTGCTACACTTGAGTTAGTGATTCAAGAGGCAGTCTAGATAGAAGTGTTCTCGCTTTCCTACTAGAATAATTATAATCAGAATCAAGGTTTCTTCTCTGCCTAATCGAATGCGAATGAATGAGTAGCTAAACGCTCTGTATTGGGGCAGCGGCTTCACTTCTTTCTTTTGGCGAGATTATCATATTTTAAAAGAATGCATGAAGGTCAGTCCAAGCTGCACTATCTTCAAATCTCTACTTTGATCTCCTAATCCATTAAAGGGGATGTCGGTGCCATTCAAAGAATCCCTGGGGTTGGCTTGACTTTAGGCTCTATCTGAGTTCAACCTGAGTTCAGCCGGGTTTCCTCACTGGTAGAGTACAACTACAGTTTGTTTGTTGCTTAGCAGTTTTAGTTTTGATATGTGACATATGAAACTTGATGGGTAATATAGTTGATTTATACCCTATTCTAATCATCCAAAGGATGTTCATCATTTCTAAAAGCTAGAGCTCGCATTTAATTAGTGGATGATGATAATATCCATTTATGTGGACTTCACATGCTACGTTACCTGTCTCCTTAACACTTACTATCTATTTTTACACTTGCATGCATTTTAACATTCAATTTAGTGAGTCTCGTTATCCCCAGTCTATCTTTGTTTCTATTTTATATCATATAAATAAATTTATTAAAAATGTAATATGTGCGGTCCAATCCATACATGTTAACAAGTTTTAACATACTGAGTAAGTCTCATTATTATTATTGCATACAAACTAGCTTGTTTAAATGTTATTAATGCATGTATGTATAACGAATGAATGAAGTTGCTCTAAATGCAGATTATGTAGTGGTCTTATATAAGACGTCAAGTCTCACCAAATTAATCAGTGAGAATGTATTTAAAAAAGTCATAAATAGTACTCGAATAAAATAAATCATAATTTTATCTGCTTGTGTGTTGTACATATTTTATATCTTATTCATACCCAAAATTAACTTAAGTACAAAATATAAGAATTAACCCACTTTCAAAATAATTAGTTGCTTAGTTTTTCGACCCTGATAATAAATTATACACGATCATTTAATGGAGCAAATTAAGATTATTAGTCTGTGTTATCGTCAACCCATTCTTAAACCCTCATTCAAATAAACTTCACGATTTAGGAAAATACTAAAACATCCATCGTGGACAACTCTTAATATGCATACCGATGACGTGTCATGAACTCATCCCCTTGTTATACGAAAAATAAAATTTATAAGTTCAATAAATTTATGACATATCAACCGTGAATACATATTAATGTGTTGACGGTGGGTAGGGCAGTAGAACTGCACTATTTATCATATTTTAATAATTCATAGGGTGGAACCCTGTTATCATCTTCAAGCTAGTCAGGATAAGTTTATAGTCGAGTATAAAAACAAGGCCGGGTCACATTAAATATCTTTTTTTGCTTAGGAAAAATATTTGTGGGGCGAATCTTATCATATATATATATATATATATACCCTACATTAATACATCATGAATAGGTGACAACTCAAAACCAAAAGATCACATGCAACCCAAAGGCCCACAACGAACTAATATAGCCAAGTTTGTTCTACCAAGGGATGCAATTATATAATCGAACAATTGTTTGATTTACTTCAAAATCAATTTGATTTAGTACTACATTAAAAACTCAATTTGATATATTAAAAAATTTACTCATGGAACATATTTTCCCACGAAGCTAATAACACCTCATGCTTAATAAATAAAAGAGAATTTTAAGATATGATGAAAATACAAATTATTTGAGCTCAAATTGCATTCCGTTCATCAAAATTGTTCTAGCTTGTTTTGGTTAATAATTAAAAAAAAAATCTTAACACAATATTGTAAAAATGTATAAATGTATTTAGCTCATGTCAATGATATTTTATTTGATTCTGATCACTTGTGATATCTTATCAGTAATAAGATTAAATAAGATTAATATTTAAAGAAAGCATACATTACATATTTATACCTACCAGAATCTACAACTCTCTTTAATGAGCGAGACTCCGTCCATATCCCTACCAGTGCTTATTCTTCATCTTCCATTCTATCATTCGACAAATTAAATATGTGATGCACAATTAATTTGCTAACTTATTGTAATCAATTTCATTAGAATATTGTAAAAGTTCATCTTTTTATGTGCAATGATGGGAGCCATTTAATGTAAGATATTTTTTTTTTTTGACTATTTAGTGATGGAGAAGTCCTGCCTTAGCCTTACATATATCAATCAAATAAATAGTTTGGTACCCAGCTAATTCAATTTAATTTGATGGAATCATGTTGATGGTAGGATAATACTAGCATCTTTGAGGGGGAATTTTAACCAAAGTGTGTAGCGTATATGAATAAATAAGGATATACGCCTCGATCTATCAATCTAAGTATCACACATCAATATACATGGTTCAACATAAAAGGCCTACATCCACAGAAAATTGAGGTGGGAGATCTTTGAAGGAGATGTCTTTTAATAAGATGTCAATATAATAAATAGTTAAGAATTATAATTAATGAAGATTATTAATTCAGTTATTTTAGGTGGTCATAGTGTTTAGCTAGAAACCAACTACGATCTGCATTCCAATTGTTGGGCTTGCTACTAATAATAACTGGGTCCTACAAGGGTTACACACGTTAAGTTTGAACTAGATCAATAAGCCCGTTGTATATAAGTTGTGGGCCTAATATGATTATGATATGTGTTGGGCCTAATATGATTAGGCATAGGTTATGGGCTTTTACTTATTATTTGGTATAAATAGATGAGCCTAAACCTATTTTGAGATAAGAAAAACATTATTTTCCATACACAAAATAAAAAGAAAACATGTTCCCCACTGACAGAGAAGAAAACGTGGTTCCTTCAAAGGAAAGTAAGTTTTCTTCGCGTTCTAGCAAACGCTTTGAAGGAGGTCTAGGAAGAGCTTGTGTGTCTCGAGTAGAGGAATTACATTTGTAATTCTTGATCTTCGTCATCAAAGGACACGCATCAAGAGGTAAATTCGTTATTCAAATTGTGCATGAGATCCTCTTTGTTTTGATGCTTGAGAAAATTGTTTTCTTTTATTCCGTTGCGTAGCATCAAAATCCTACAGTGGTATCAGAACCTCTTGCACAAATTAATAATGAATGTTTTTATTATTTTCAATTTGATGCATGTTCTTCATGATTTTAATTCAAAGATAGATTGATATGTGGATTAAAGTTGTTTAATTAGAATTAGATTCTGATTAGTTGTATCTTAATTTGATGTATTTGACATAACAAAACCCTAAATATCGTTTGGGAACAGAATCTGTTTTTTATATATATATTTGATATATATATTATTGGATTTAACATGTGTCCCAATGGTTGGAGTGAGCAAATTCAGTGGGAGGTTGTGGGTTTGACCCCTGATCTGTGCGAATTTTCTTGCTCAACTCATTTAGATATATTTTCTTGTTGAATCTTCAATTGCTAATCATGTAGTCGGGTTGGTTGTACTGTGCCGTGTTATGTGCTGACCATCCGGGTTCGAATCTTATCCAGTGCGTATATATTGAGATGTTCTGTTTAAAGATAAATTACATGGTTTTAATATCCAATAAATTGTATTGGTCAAGTGGTTGTAGCTGATTGTTAGAATCACGGGATCGAATCCCGTCTTTCTCGAAAAATAGTTTAATTTTGTGAAAATAAAGGGGATCAGTTAAATGTTAATTGTTTCCTTATTTGTTATATAGTAAGCTGGAGCCAAATTGGTAACGGTTGCCTTGTGTGGTCGAGTGTTCGAATCCCACGCATTTATTTTGAATAAGTGTTGAGCTGAGCATTTATTTTGAATAAGTGTTGAGCTGAGGATTTTGCTTGATGGGCTTCGCCTGCTGGCCCTTTGGGTCTATCTGATTTTGAATAAGTGTTGGGCTGAGGATTTCGCTTGATGGGTTTTGCCTGCTGGCCTTTTGGGCCTATCTGATGGGCCATGGTATGCTGGGCCGACCCTTGGGCTTCTATTCTATGGGTCTGGTTAGGCTGTAATTATTGGGTTTACATAATTTTGGGCCTAAATTTATTTTGAATAAGTTTTGGGCCATAATAA
Source organism: Scutellaria barbata (assembly GCA_028654395.1). Lineage (NCBI taxonomy): Eukaryota > Viridiplantae > Streptophyta > Magnoliopsida > Lamiales > Lamiaceae > Scutellaria > Scutellaria barbata. The sequence goes on from CM053647.1 coordinate 20,569,138, forward strand.
ATATTTTGATTCAATTACAAATTTTGATAAATAATATCCACATTAAATTTAATTGAATTAAATTGAATTATGAAGTTTATTTTATCTATTAATTTGATTAATAGATTCTTATCATTTATTTAATGTAAATGAATGTATGTTTAATATTTGATATTGTGTATGCATTCCTATAATTCTTAATATATGATGTTTTGAATGAATGTATGCTTATTATTCTTTATATGCGATGTTTAGAATGTATGTTGTGATCAAAGTATGACCCGCATATATTTTTATGTAGTTGTAGAGTTTTGAATACGCTTTGCGTATTGATCGTTGTAAATATTTTTTTTTAGTTATTGTAATTAAAATAAAAATCTTGTAAGCATTGATTGGATGATCAAGGATGGAGATCCACGACGGTTCAAGATAGAGCAACTGAAGATTTGATCTGTTGTATGTACATATATATAGGGGCCATACTAAGATCACATTTATTTTATGCATTATATGTTTATGTATGTTTATGGTTTATGTTATGAGTTCGCTATATAAACCTACATAATAAATCATAAGTCCCTAAAGAAATATTGAGTAATATGCCTTTCCAAATATATGCCTATGAAACCCTTGATAATTCATGATAGGTTATGCCCAAGCAAAGTGTCATTTTTTATCTTGGGGTAATACGGGTAAATTCATTGAAGGGATTTACATGTATGATTTGGTTAAACTCAACGAAGTTATCAAAACACTACAAGAATTTCGGCTTTTAACAACGGTTTTTAACCATTGTTAAAACCATTTTTTAAGCGTTGTTGTATCCAGGGTTGTTAAAAATTTTCGCCATTCGACAACGCACCAAAAAGCATTGTTAAAGCGTTGTCTTATCTAGATACGACAACACTTTTTGGTGCGTTGCAAGAAAAGGGTTGTCTTTTCTTATTTTCTGGAACTATTTTACAACGCTTTTTACAACGCTTAAAAAGCGTTGTCTTTTCCTATTTTACAACGGTTGTCATCAAATTCTGACACATCATTGCCATGTCATGAGAAATATATGTGCGTTGTCTGAGATTCGAACTTGTTACCTTTATTAGACCTTGAACCACTAGGCTACTGGTGCTTTATGTGATTATATTATATATGTATTTCTTTTATTAACTAATTATATATATATATATATATATACATATATAATTAATGACTAATTAATATATAATTGAAAGATTAATGACTAATTAATATGTTTAATAATATTTAATCTAATTTCATATTAAGACAATTATAAAGTATACTAGTGCATATTTTTAATATATGTTATAAATATACTAATTTTTTAAAATTATGAGTTTGTTCATATATATAAGATAATATTAATGCAAATAATATAAAATAACATCATAAAATAATTAAAATTTTCAACTTTAATTTAATTAAAATAATATATAAATTTTGTATTATTATATAAAAAAAGTTGTATTGACCAATTAATATATGTATGTTTTTTTATTTTGAAAAATAGTTTATGGTTCAATTAACATATTTAATTTTTTTTTTCAGATTATTCTTTTAATTAATCATTTTTGTATCTTTTTTTTTATTTTATAAAATATTTTTTTTCAAATAATTTATGTTTTTGGTATTAATTTTAAAACCAAACTAATTTATATTTATTTTCCAAAATAATAATATATAATTTTTATATTATTATGTAATACAAATTTTTATATTTTTCAAATTAATATATGTATTGTTTTTTTTGTTGTAAAATAATTTTTGGTTCAAATTAAAACCAAACTCATTTTATCTTTATTTTCTAAAATAATAATATATAATTTTATATTATTATGTAATACAAATTTTTATATTTTTCAAATTAACATATGTATTGTTTTTTTTGTTGTAAAATAATTTTTGGTTCAAATTAAAACCAAACTCATTTTATCTTTATTTTCTAAAATATTAATATATAATTTTTACATTATTACGTAATACAAATTTTTATATTTTTCAAATTAATATATGTATTGTTTTTTTTTTTGTAAAATAATTTTTGGTTCAAATTAAAACCAAACTCATTTTATCTTTATTTTTTAAAATAATAATATATGATTTTTATATTATTATGTATTAGAAATTTTTATATTTTTCAAATTAACATATGTATTGTTTTTTTTGTTGTAAAATAATATTCGGTTCAAATTAAAACCAAAATCATTTTATCTATATTTTCTAAAATAATAATATATAATTTTTATATTATTATGTAATACAAATTTTTATATTTTTGAACTTAACATATGTATTGTTTTTTTTTTGTTGTAAAATAATATTCGGTTCAAATTAAAACCAAACTCATTTTATCTTTATTTTCTAAAATAATAATATATAATTTTTATATTATTATGTAATACAATTTTTTATATTTTTCAAATAAATAAATGTATATTTTTTTATTGTTGTATAATTAAATTTTTTATATATTCTTAATTAATTGATATGATATATATATATATATATATATATATCTTTTTTTTATGTTTTTTGTATTAATTTTAAAACACATTAATTTTATCTTTATTTTTTTTTACAAAAAACATTCATAATTTATGAATTATGAATTATAAAATACAATTTTCGAATCATGTTTTAAAATAATATTCAAATTTTGTATTATTATATAATAGGATGAGAGTGATACTTAATTAGGTGTAATTAATTTGTTAATTAATTCAAAATAGTATTTTATAAAAATACTATTTTCTAAAATAATGAATTTGTTCATATAAGATAATATTAATGCAAATAATGTAATATAAGATAACATTATAAATTAATTAAATGTATTAAATTTAAGTTAATTAAAAAATAATTATATTAAAAAATAATTATTTTATAATTGTTTTTTAATTAACACATGCAACATACAAAAAAAGGGTTGCATAATGGGTTGTAAAAAAAAAATGTTCTAAGAAAAGACAACGCTCAAAAGCGTTGCAAAAAAGGGTTGTCGTATAGCCAAAAAAACGCCATTTAACAACCTTACTTAAAAAGGGTTGCATAATGGGTTGTAAAAAAAAATGTTTTAAGAAAAAACAACACTCAAAAGCGTTGCAAAAAAAGGTTGTCGTATAGCGAAAAAAACGCCATTTAACAACTCTACTTAAAAAGCGTTGTCGTTTTCTTTTTAACCGTTGTCGTATGGTGATTTTTTTGAAAAAGACAACGCTTTTCAGAAAAAGGGTTGTAAAAACCCAAAAGACAACACAAATTCATTAAAAGGGTTGTTAAATGGGGGTTGTTAAAGGCAAAAATTCTTGTAGTGAAAGACAAAGTTTTCGACTTCGAGGCAAATATATATGATTTAACATGAGATGTTGACATATCGACCAAGAATTATAAATGTTATAATTAGTAAAAGAGTTTACTTACCTTGATCACTTAGTTTTGGAAAAGGGCCCAAGTCCGCTCAAAATTTTGTGAAATAGGATCTTGGAAACACTTTATTCAACTAGGGAGTATTTGAATGAATATAGTGTGCATAGCCTGTTTTAAATATGTTTAAATTTTGAGCTATTTTCTTTTATACATGATTGAATGGTGTATTTTGCTTTCATATGTAGATAAATGACTAACAACAACAACACAGTTTTCAATCTCCGTTCAATCCTTGAGAAGGACAAGTTGAACGGAAATAACTTTCTCGATTGGGAGAGAAACTTGAGAATTGTTCTCAGGTCTAAAGATAGAGAGGATGTCCTTGACACCCCAATCCCAAAACTTGATAACACCTCAACAGTTGGGGATAAACTCAAGGAAAAATCTATTCGTGAAAGGTCTGTGACTGTCACATGTCTTTGGTTGGCAACCATGGAAACAAACCTCCAGAAGAGGTTTGTGGATATGGATGCCTATACTATCATTCAACAACTAAGAAACATGTTCCAGTTGCAATCAAGGATGGAGAGGTATGAGACCTCCAAGGCAATTCTCGAGAGTCGTCTTCAGAAAGGTAAACCACTTGGTTTGCATGTCTTCAAAATGATAGGTCTTTTTGAAAACATGGTAAGACTTGGATTTCCTTATAGTCAAGAGTTGGCTACGGATATCATTCTGCACTCTCTTCATGATGAGTACAACCAATTCAGGTTAAACTACAATATCAATGGTATTGATAAGACCTTAGAAGAGCTTCTTGGAATGCTCAAAACAGCTGAGCAGAACATTGGGACCCTAACACCAAAGAAGGATGTTCTAATGGTTAATAAGGGAAAAAAGTTCAAGAAAAAGGGCGCTGACAAGAATAAGCAAGGGAAAAAAGGTGAAAACAAGAAAGTTGTTGAACCTAAACCCAAAGGTGCTTCTTCTGATACAGAGTGTTTCCATTGCCATGGCAAGGGCCATTGGAAGAGAAATTGCCCGAAGTACTTGGAGGATAAGAAGAATGGAAAGATAGTTTCCAATTCAGGTATATTTGTTATTGAAATAAATTTAGCAAATTCAGCAAACTCTTCTTCTTGGGTATTTGATACCGGATGTAGTTCTCATATTATTGCGAATATGCAGGGACTAAAAAGAGTTAGAAGACTGAAAAAGGGAGAAGTAGACGTACGCGTTGAAAATGGAGCAAAAGTTGCTGTTTTAGCTGTAGGATCTTATAGTCTATCTCTACCCTCTGGTTTAATTTTAGAGTTGAATAATTGTTATTACATTCCCTCTATTACTAGAAACATTATTTCAGCTTCCGTTTTGGATACTGAAGGGTTTTCATTTATTATTAAGAACAAATGTTGCTCTATTTATAAGGATGAATTGTTTTATGCCAGTGCTAACTTAACGAATGGTCTCTATATATTTGATTTAGATAACCATGTCTATAACATAAATACTAAAAACATAAATCAAATGATTCAAATCCCACTTACCTTTGGCATTGTCGTTTATGCCATATTAACTTGAAACACATACATAAGATGCAAAAGGAAGGTCTTTTACAATCATTTGATTTTGAATCATATGATGTATGTGAATCTTGTTTAAAAGGAAAAATGACGAAATCACCTTTTACTGGAAAGGGAGAAAGAGCTAGTGAACTATTGGAACTAATACATACTGATGTATGTGGACCAATGAGTTCAAAAGCCAGGGGTAATTTTAGCTACTTCATAACATTTACTGATGATTTAAGTAGATATGGGTATATTTACTTGATGAGGCACAAATCTGAATCGTTTGAAAAGTTCAAACAATTTCAAAATGAAGTAAAGAATCAGCTTGGCAAGAAAATTAAAATATTACGATTTGATCGTGGTGGTGAATATTTGAGTCAAGAATTTGATAATCATCTTAAAAATTGTGGACTTCTGTCACAGTTAACTCCACCAGGAACACCCCAATGGAATGGTGTGTCCGAAAGGAGAAATCGAACCTTGTTAGACATGGTTCGATTTATGATGAGTAATGCTAATCTTCCGCTATCCTTTTGGGGATATGCTCTCGAAACTGCTACTTTTACACTAAACAGAACTCCGTCAAAAGTTGTAGAAAAGACACCATATGAGATATGGAGTGGAAAAGTTCCAAAGTTGTCTTTTCTAAAAGTCTGGGGATGTGAAGCTTATGTAAAACGTTTACTTTCTAATAAGCTTGCACCCAAATCAGACAAATGTTTCTTTGTGGGTTATCCAAAAGAAACAATGGGCTATTACTTCTACAACCAAACTGAGAACAAAGTGTTTGTTGCTCGAGATGGTGTCTTCTTGGAAAAAGAGTTTATTTCAAAGACGACAAGTGGGAGTAATGTACTTTTCGAAGAAATTCGTGAAGAGCAACAAATCAATGAAATTCAACCTCCATTAGAGGTGGAGACCTCTATGTTTAATGACATGTTAGACGTGTCAGATATGGCACCCCATGTGCCAGAGGTAGAGGAACATGAACTCATAATCCCGACAGAGATATTGAATGATGTCCCACTTGAATTAGATACATAAGAAAGTTCACAACTTGTTGTGAATATTTCTCCTGTAGCTCTAGCCCCTCGTAGAACTGATAGGCCTAGATCTAGACCAAAGAGATTTGTGGATTTTCTTTTGATAGAAAATCGTGAAGTCTTAATTTTGGAAGATGAGGAACCTAACAGCTACAAGGAAGCTATAACGAGTCCAGACTCTGATAAATGGCTAGAAGCTATGAAATCTGAAATGGAGTCCATGTCTGAAAATCAAGTTTGGAACTTGGTTGATTTGCCAGATGGGGTAACACCCATAGGATGCAAATGGGTTTTCAAGTTGAAAACAGATAATGAAGGAAACGTGAGTGTTTTCAAAGCTAGATTGGTGGCTAAGGGATATAAACAAATTCATGGTATAGACTATGATGAGACCTTTTCACCAGTTGTTATGCTTAAATCCATTCGGATACTCCTAGCAATTGCAGCTCATTATGATTATGAGATTTGGCAAATGGATGTCAAAACTGCCTTCCTTAATGGAAATTTGGAAGAGGTTGTGTATATGACACAACCAGAAGGTTTTGTAGATTCTAAAAATGCTGGGCAAGTATGTAAACTTCAAAAATCCATTTATGGATTGAAGTAAGCATCTCGGACTTGGAATCTTCGTTTTAATGAGGTAATTAAACAGTTTGGTTTTCTCAGAAATGAAGAAGAGTCCTGTGTTTACAAGAAAATTAGTGGGAGTAGTGTGGCCTTCTTGATCCTATATGTAGACGACATACTGCTCATTGGAAATGACATTCCGATGCTTAACTCTGTAAAGATTTGGCTAGGGAAATGTTTTTCAATGAAGGATCTTGGAGATGTAGAGTACATTTTGGGCATCAAGATCTATAGAGATAGATCTAGAAGGATGATTGGACTAAGTCAGGAAACTTATATTGATAAATTTTTGAAAGGTTCAATATGAAAAACTCTAAGAGAGGATTTTAACCCATGTCACATGGTATAATGCTTAGCAAGAATCAGTGTCCTTCAAAACCTGATGAGCAAAAGCGTATGAGTAAGATTCCTTATGCCTTAGCAATAGAATCTATCATGTATGCCATGATTTGTACTCGTCCAGACATCTCATATGCTTTGAGCATGTGTAGCAGATTCCAATCGAATCCAGGTGAAGCACACTAGATTGCGGCTAAGAACATCCTCAAGTACTTGAGAAGAACTAAGGATTGTTTCTTAGTATATGGAGGTGAGAATGAACTTGCTGTTGAAGGTTATGTTGATGCAAGCTTCCAAACGGATAGAGATGATTTTCGGTCCCAATCCGGTTTCATCTTCTATCTTAATGGAGGAGCAGTGAGCTGGAAAAGTTCAAAGCAAAGCACTGTTACAGATTCTACAACTGAAACAGAATACCTTGCAGCTTCAGAAACAACAAAGGAAGGAGTTTGGATTAAAAAGTTCATTACCGAACTTGGTGTGGTTCCTAACATAGACAATGGCGTAAATCTTTATTGTGATAATAATGGAGCCATTGCCCAAGCTAAGGAACCTAGATCACACCAAAAGTCCAAACACATTATGAGGAAGTTTCATGTGATACGAGATATCGTTGAGAGAAAAGATGTGAAAATTTGCAAAATTCATACGGATGACAATGTTGCAGATCCATTGACTAAGCCACTACCTCAACCCAAGCATGAAGGTCATACTAGGGCCATAGGGATTAAGCATTCTAGAGATTTGTTTTCAATCATGTAATTTTCTAATTTTATGAAACTTGTTCATAGACTTGAGAAAAATGATAAGTTTGTTTTGAAATAGATTTTCAATATTGATTCATTATTCTGTTGAATTAATATGTCCAAAATAATTTATACTTTCAAATAGGATTGTCAAATACGTGATTTGATAAATGAAACCCTACCATGCGAACTTGAAGTTATATTTATGATTGTCCCTAGTCTAAGTCATTAAATTGGACAATATTGACTTATAAAGACTAGTTTGTAAGTTGGTTGATAGCGCAGTTTCATGGGCTATAGAGGCATTTGATGTCTAATCAATTACATGGATATTTGTTGGAGAACAGATATTGGATTAACCCAAATAAAATTCTGTAAAACGTCACATAATTTCAGTAACTATTAAATAAGTTCCTAAACCATGAGTATACCACTTATTTCTTATACAAGGATTGAATATTCTTGATTTCGTCAAACGTCGTGCCGTAAAAAGAGACTATAAAGTCGAGATTCAGAATTGACATGAATTGTGTGGAGAAGTGTGGGTGTACAAGAATGAGATTGTCTTCCTATTTAATAGGAATGTTATCTTCGGCCTCTTGAAAAATGAAAACTGAAATGCATGGCCATGCTCAAATGAATTAAAAGTTAATCATTTATTTTGACAGTTTAAATTTGGAATTCAAGAAAAGGTCTGAATAAGATAGAATGCCGAACTATCTTACATGATGTTCAGATTAAGACATTAAAATGACAAGGGAATTTATTATTGCACACTTGTTAAGGACAAGTGGGAGATTGAATGAGATGTCCTTTAATAAGATGTTAATATAATAAATAGTTAAGGATTATAATTAATGAAGATTATTAATTCAGTTATTTTAGGTGGTCGTAGTGTTTAGCTAGAAACCAACTACGATCTGCATTCCAATTGTTGGGCTTGCTACTAATAATAACTGGGTCCTACAAGAGTTATATACGTTAAGTTTGAACTAGATCAATAAGCCCGTTGTATATAAGTTGTGGGCCTAATATGATTAGGATATGTGTTGGACCTAATATGATTAGACATAGGTTATGGACTTTTACTTTTTTTTTGGTATAAATAGATGAGCCTAAACCTAATTTGAGATAAGAAAAACATTATTCTCCATACACAAAATAAAAAGAAAACACGTTCCCCACTGACAGAGAAGAAAACGTGGTTCCTTCAAAAGAAAGTAAGTTTTCTTCGCGTTCTAGCAAACGCTTTGGAGGAGGTTTAAGAAGAGCTTGTGTGTCTCGAGTAGAGGAATTACATTTGTAATTCTTGATCTTCGTCATCAAAGGACATGCATCAAGAGGTAAATTCGTTATTCAAATTGTGCATGTGATCCTCTTTGTTTTGATGCTTGAGAAAATTGTTTTCTTTTATTCCGCTGCGTAGCTTCAAAATCCTACAATCTTTTTATTTAACAACAAATGAAATCGTTTATAAAGAAACCAGCAAAACTGAAACTCTCAAGAAGATGACTAAATAGCTCTCTTCTCACTAATCTCTTTCTCTCACTAGAATACTAAACTCTAAGATAATGAAAAGCCTTTTAAAATTTACACTTATATAATAATCTACAACAGAAGCGAACATAAAACATAATACTAACAAGCTAGAATATTGAACGGCAAAACTGCTTCTTGAATCCGAAAAATCGATCTTGAAAACTAACTTCTTCACTCTAATTGACCGACTCTTCCAATGGTAAAAAACATATTGAAAACACATTTTTTCTTATTATTTTTATTAAGTGAAAATGCACTTTTAACTTAGCAAAATATATGAGAAATTAGGCTAGAACTTCATCACATGGGAAGTTTTTGAAGAAGCTCTACGACTTGTGAGATGGAAAAAAAAGACAAACGAATTTTTTTTACATAAATGAAGTTGGGTATGACTTGGTGGGTCAGTCGCACAAATCTTAGATTCGTGCAACCAATTCAACTACATAATAGATAGCTCAGTTGTCAAAGCATCACGGAGAAACAAGATAAACTACTAGTGCAATTATGCATTGATAAGATTGAAGAAGAATGAAGCTGGAATTGCTGCAGCAATCAAAACAACTTAAGAACCCTAAAACTATATCACATGTGAAAGAAAAATGCTCAAAACAAGAACACCAAAGATTAACGTGGTTCGGGGCTAATACACCTCCTACATCCACGGCCTGAGGAAGACAAATTCACTATCAATCGATTTAGATTACAAGTTACAGAGAAATCCCCAAAAATTAGGGTTCTTGAGGTAGAAGACAACCCTAAAATCTAATTCTCACTCATAAGCTCTCAAATCGATCTAATGCGACTACTGTATGTTCTATACACTATATATAAGCTAAGCCCTCTGTCAATTTTGCTGAACTCCCAAGAAACCGCCGTGAATTTCAGTTGCAAGTTCTAGGGCTGCGCTGGAACAGTTAAAACAGCCTTAACAGACTCGAGCCGGTTGGTACTCTTCCAACGACCGGTTCTGCACTTTATTCTTCGGTTTTCTGGAACATAGGACCGGTTCTGGTCACCTAAGCATGCATACTTGATCTACCATCACAATTCTCCACCTAAATCTATATGCATAAGTAAAGAAGAACTTACCTGCAAAAGACAACACATAATACACAACGGTTTAAGGGTTAGAGCCTGCAAACTGAGACTGAACCTTTACCAGTTGCATGCAGTGCTTGAATCTGCCACTACTTAATGATTTAGTCAGCATATCTGCAGGATTATCATCTGTAGATATCTTCTTCATTTGAATTAGCCCTTTCTCAATGATATCTCTCACAAAATGCAACTTAACATCTATATGTTTTGATCTATCATGGAAGACTTGGTGTTTAGCCAAGTGAAGAGCACTTTGGCTGTCACAAAACACCACTATCTTGTCCTGAATAAGTCCCATCTCCTGCACCATTCATTTCAACCATAAAGCCTCTTTAATAGCCTCAGTAACAGCCATATATTCTGCTTCTGTGGTGGACAATGCCACCATGGACTGCTGAATACTTTTCTAACTTATGGTTGTTTCAAAGAAGGTAAATATGTACCCGGTGAGTGATTTCCTAGTATCCACATTTCCTGCGAAATCAGAGTCCACATAGCCTACAACTCCACCTTGAAGCTGGCTGTCCACAACCTTTGAAAATAGCAGCCCCAAATGTGTTGTTCCACCTATATACCTGAGCATCCACTTTAATGATTCCCAGTGAGCCTTTCCAGGATTGGACATGAATCTACTAACTGAGCTCATACCAAATGCAAGATCCGGCCTGCTGCAAATCATGGCATACATGATACTTCCAACCCCACTTGAGTAAGGAACCCCCTCCATGTATCTTATCTCTTCAGGTGTGCTAGGTGACTGACTTCTAGACAATTTCATGTTCTGATTCAGAGGAATAAGAGTGTGTTTGGCTTGATGCATATTGAACCTCTTCAAAACTTTCCTTAAGTAATCTGTTTGACATAACAACAGATTCCCAGCAGCCTTATTTCTTAGAATGTCCATGCCTAAAAGTCTCCTTGCTTCACCAAGGTCTTTCATTTCAAACTGAGCACTGAGTTTTCCTTTTAAAGTCTGAATCCTCTCCATGCTTTTACTGGCTATGAGCATATCGTCTACATATATAAGTAGGTAAGTCACCACTTTCCCACTTTCCTTCTCAAAGTAAACACAGCTGCCATATGAACATCTTTGCAGTCCAATTTCAGCCATATACTCACTAAACCTTTTATACCATTGTCTAGGATTTTGCTTGAGCCCATACAATGATTTTTGAAGTAAACACACCTTACTTTCATTTCTAGGAAGAATAAATCCTTGTGGTTGTTTCATGTAGATAACTTCATCCAAATAGCCATGTAAAAATGCAGTTTTGACATCCAATTGGTGGAGTTCCATGTCCCACTGTGTAGTAAGAGCTAGTAAAAGCCTAATGGAGCAGTGTTTAACCACGGGTGAGAAGATCTCATTGAAGTCTACTCCCTCCTTTTGAGAAAATCCTTGAGCCACTAACCTAGCCTTGAACCTTATTTTCTCAGAACTAGCCATCTCCACCTTTTTCTTGTAAATCCATTTACTACCAATTACCTTTTGATTTTCAGGTTTAGTGACCAGTTTCCAGGTCTTGTTTTTGTGCAGTGAATCCAACTCGTCATGCATAGCCTTGACCCATTCATTTTTATCCTTTGAAGCCATGGCTTGATAATAATTCTGTGGATCTTCATTTTCCAAGTCCTCAGTTACTGTTAGAGCATATGAAACTATATCAGCTTCAGCAAACCTATTAGGTGGATGAATGGTCATTCTTTCTCTATCTTTGGCTAATCTATAGTGTCTCAGGTCTTCAATAGGATGGTTAGTATTCTCCTCAGTCTCTTGATCATCTTCAGTTTGTTCCTGACCTTGTGTATTAGATTGTGGTTGCTGATCAAAATCATCAATTTCTGGGCTGGATTGTGTGTTCTCCCCAGTTTGTACTGGTATATCTATACCTTGTACTAACCTGTCATCCTTAGGATAGCCCATTATTTCTTCCCTAAACACAACATCTCTACTTGTAAAACACTTTTGATGACCATTCTCTAAACACCACAGTTTAAACCCTTTAATACCAGCATGACAGCCAATAAAGACACATCTTAATGCCCTAGGTTCTAACTTGTCCTGTTTGATGTGAGCAAAAACAAGGCATCCAAATACTTTAAGATTAGAGTAATTTGGTTTAGAGCCATACCATAATTCATCCGGGCTTTTGAAGTTAATTGCTGATGAAGGTGATTTGTTCAGCAAATGTGCAGCTGTAACAACAGCTTCTCCCCAGAAGCTTTTAGGTAAGTGAGCATCCAACAACATGCATCTGACCCTCTCCAGTAGTGTCCTATTCATCCTTTCCGCAACACCATTTTGCTGTGGATTTGCTGGGACAGTTCTGTGCCTTGTGATTCCTTTTAGCTTGCAATATTCCTAAAAATCTGCAGACAAGTATTCAAGGTCATTGTCAGTTCTAAGAAATTTTAGATGTTTACCTGTCTTTATCTCCTGATTTTACAGCCAATCTTTGAAGGTCTTGAAGACATCGCTTTTATGTTTTATTGGAATCACCCACACCTTCCTTGAGTAGTCATCAATTATGCTTATGAAGTATCTTGCTCCTCCATGTGTTGTTGTTTGTGCTGGACCCCATATATCTAAATGGATATATTCAAGTGGCTGCTTTGCATAGTGGTTTCCAGCAGAGTATGCTTGCTTCTTAGCTTTCCCCATTACACAATTGTCACAGTTATCCACACCCTTGGTTACTTCTCTACCAAGAACTCCTGATTTGGATAGAAGAATCAGTCATTTTTCACCAATATGCCCAAGTCTTTTATGCCAAAGACTTGCATCTTTGCTGCTCATGGCAGCATTGCCTTCTCCAGTCACAGTAGAACCAAAAAGAATATATAATCCATTCTTCTTCTTTCCTTTCAAAATCAGCTTTCCTTGTTTTGTGACTTGAATTTCACCTTGATTGGTGTTGAATTCATACCCCATATTGTTTAATGAGCCAAGGGAGATCAGGTTTCTCTTCAAATCAGGAATATATCTAACTAACCCCAGTTTCTTGATTGAACCATCATGCAACTTTAGAGTAATGCTCCCTACTCCCCCCACCTTGCAAGATTGATCGTTTCCAAGCAAAACTGAACCTCCTGATTCTAGCTTAAAATCTGAGAACCACTCTCTTCTTGGGCACATATGGAAGCTGTATCCAGAGTCCAAGACCCATTCTTCTGATATTGCTGCAGTAGATATACATAGCATGTCTGCTCTTTCATAGTTGTCCTCAGCAACAACAGCTTCTGGACCATTTTGTAACTGTTTATCTTTCTTCTTCTCTGGACAATTTTTCTTGAGATGGCCGACTTTGTGACATGAGAAACACTTCCTGGTTTCTTGCACTCCATCATTTGGCTTTGTATCCTTTTGATAGGGCTGGGGTTCTTCTTCCTTTCTTGACCTTTCTTGAAGCCCTTTTATCTAATATTTAGAGCTTCTCCAAGCGGTTGAGACTTGTTATCAGAAGTATTTTGCAGTACCTTAGTCTTAATTGCAATCATCACTTCATCTAGTGAAAGAGTCACAAATCTTCCATAGATGACAGCATCCTTGAAAGACTCCATGGACTTTGGCAATGCATTTAGAAGCATGAGGGCTTTGTCTTCATCTTTAATCTCTTCATCCACATTCTCTAAGTCATCGATTATCTTTGCAAATTCATCCAATTTTTCAAGAATATGTTTCTCATCTTGGATCTTGAAGTTCAACAACTTTTGCTTGAGATATAGCTGGTTAGCAAGAGATTTTGTGAGGTAGATGGAATCAAGTTTCTTCCAAATATCAGCTGCACTTTTCTCCTTGTAGACCTCTCGTAGTGCTTTGTCTGCCAAGCATAGGATTAGTGCACTTCTGGCTTTCTTGCACATGTCTGCCCTTTTCTCTGCATTCTTAGAAGAGGAACCTTCAAGAGGATCACGCAGAGCTTCTTCCAGATTATTTTGTATGAGAAGTGCTTTCATTTGTACTTTCCAGAGATTGAAATCTCCTTTCCCAGTGAACTTAGCCACGTCCAGCCTCATTGTCGACATTCTTCAGCGATTAGACTTCCCACAGACGGCGCCAAACTGATAAGATTGAAGAAGAATGAAGCTGGAATTGCTGCAGCAATCAAAACAACTCAAGAACCCTAAAACTATATCACATGTGAAAGAAAAACGCTCAAAACAAGAACACCAAAGATTAACGTGGTTCGGGGCTAATACACCTCCTACATCCACGGCCTGAGGAAGACAAATTCACTATCAATCGATTCAGATTACAAGTTACAGAGAAATCCCCAAAAATTAGGGTTCTTGAGGTAGAAGACAACCCTAAAATCTAATTCTCACTCATAAGCTCTCAAATCGATCTAATGCGACTACTGTATATTCTATACACTATATATAAGCTAAGCCCTCTGTCAATTTTACTGAACTCTCAAGAAACCGCCGTGAATTTCAGTTGCAAGTTCTAGGGCTGCGCTAGAATAGTTAAAACAGCCTTAACAGACTCGAGCCGGCTGGTACTCTTCCAACGACCGGTTCTGCACTTTATTCTTCGGTTTTCTGGAACATAGGACCGGTTCTGGTCACCTGAGCATGCATACTTGATTTACCCTCACATGCATGAAAATTAATATTCTTCTTTCATTTTTATTGTGAAAGCTGATAATCGATCTTTAAAAATCAAGTTTTTCAAGAAATTCTCTTTCATTTGAAATCAATGAAATCTATTTTTACTTTCAATTTCAAAATGTAAGTTAAAAAATTGTAGATTAAAAAGAATTTTAAGGGATATTGTTGGATAAAAGTAGAACAAGTGGCAAGTAGGGGGTTGTCATGTCTGTTAGACAAATCAGTAAAGCTTGTGCACATATTCATTGTGATTTCATTCCCTTACCAGCTACCAAAAATCACAACTGTCAAGATATTAGTGGGTGTGTAGGAAATGGAAAATAAATGACATCAACACCATACTAAGGAAAATGAGTACTACAAGAGGCAAAGAAGAAAAAAGGTGTAGGATGACTACACTTGTCATGTATCAAACAGTTATCTTGAGCTTTGTGTACACCTCTTTGTATAGTTTATAGAGTAGTTTCCATACATATTATATACTAGCTTGTATAGGGAAACAATAGATTGTTTTCATATATCAAAATAGTTATAGCTTTCTTCTCTCTTGTGAAACAAACGACTACTGTTATATTACCTTTTATATGCTATTCTAATAATGTCATGGGGTTTGCTTGTTGGGTTTGAACAATTATTATAACAACTCACAAAACTCATTATTTGTGTCAAATATTGTACCTTATAATACAATCTATTTAATGTATGAGTAAATTTATATAACTTAATGTTAGCGGTACACCCGCACGATGTGTGGTTTGTCATATATACAATAAATATATAGATATAAATATATTTATAAATATAATATAACTTAAAAAAAATAAACAACAAACAAAAATTACATATAAGAAATAATTATGAATTAAGTAGTCTTGTCACATAAATAATATAAATTAAAACTATCAAGTAAGTCAGTCAAACACAATAATTATTTGTTAACATCACATTACAATACATAGAAAAAGAACTGAAGTTTAAATATAAGCCAACGATTAAATTAGAAAATATATTGGATACAAAAACATAATATAGAAATTACACATTTTGAAATACTTCTTTATACACAACATTCCTCAATAACACATGAAACAACAACATACAATTGTCCCTGGGTAAATACATGTCTTTTTAACAATAGTCTAACATGAAACAATGATTGGTCCTGACTTTAGTCTACATTGAATATTGTTATGTACCTACATGATAAATCTATGTGGTTCTCATAAATGAAAACCATGACTTCAATCTGTATATTTCTCCAAGTACTTACTTGAATGGTTGTTATTATGTTTACAAATTATATACTATACTTGGATGTCTGGTTTAATCCATGTGAATGCCATTTATTTTAATGAAGTCCAGCTCTTATCCTTTCACTAAATTGATTGGTATTATCTATCACTCTGTATTGACCTCAATACAAATCTCATTGGTGATATGCAAATCTAGTCTTATACCTACAAATTCATCGTGTAATATTTTACATGTCCATATGCACACCCCTACTTGGCTCTAATATTATTTTAGATGAAATGGTGCAGGACGTAGCTGAATGCTATTTCTAGGAATTTTAAAATCAGTAACATCATTTGTCTTTGCCAAATGGATTCGTTTGTCCATCAAGTGTCAAATACAGTCCTAACCATACTTTATGTACTTACAACTAGCTAGATATGTGAAAGAGGCATAGAAACTCCAAGGAATAATTTATCTACATTATGTAGGTACTCGGTGAGGTTGCTGCTTGCTTTATGAGCTTTCTGCAGCATGCTTTGTAAGTAACTTCCAATAACCTCGCTTCAGAGACTTTTGCTTAGTGACCTGTTTCAATAACCTTTTCCAGTAACCTTTAGGTTGTTGATTTTTGGAGTTTTAAGCTTTTAGCCTTCTGAGGTTCTCCCTGAGCTATATAATCAAATAATAAGCCATGTCAAATACAATTAGCTTAATTTAATTATGCTCAATTCATTTCTTAAGTATGAAAATCTTGATTCATAGAGAGGTTTAGTGAAAATATCAGCTAATTGTTGATCAGTGTGAATCTTTTCAAGAGAAATATCTTTCCTTTCAACATGATCTCTTATAAAGTGATGTCTTATATCAATGTGTTTTGTTCTTGAGTGTAGAATATTCCATATATATATGCATAGCTGTTCTACATGATTTTACTTTGCTGAACATTCCATTATCAAGGGCCAGGAATAGAGCAGTGTTTGCCACTTTGTCGAGATTGGCTCTTCTTCGATCATCTATGGTCCACTCTTCTTTGGGGTTTTCTATAATGACAGGACGAGAAATGTCATCAGCATCAGCAGCATCCGCTGCTCTAGCAAATAACAGGTTGACCTTCGTGATCCTTGGGGTCCATCAGTAATGACAAACCACATTTCATTATGCATAGGATATATGTGCCTCCATTCTAATTTTCCAATCGCCATACTTGTAGCGTCCAAGACAAAAACGAAGCATAATTGGTTAATTAAAAAGTAAACCTTCACTGAAATATCTTATGTATTAATTCTTAAGTGTTTAATTTAATTACGTGCGTTTCAGATATGTGTTTAACGATCAGTTTTAGATGGATAAAAATTATACACATGGAACATAAAATATTTTTATACCATTAGATGCGTAACGGAAAAATGAGAAGATAGAAATAAACTAGAGGTCAATCGGACACCCATAGCTCAAACGGCGAAGAAAAGGGCAAAATACGAAGTTTCGGAAAAACGAGGAATGGAATCTCGATGAACAGTCACCGAAATCTTATCATGAATAGTAACCTAGCCCAGTGAACAGTAACCTAGTGAACAATAACCTACTCATGAATAGTAACTTTTCCAAATTCTATAAATGGGCCCTCATTCGATTTCATTTTCACCATTTCTTCGAACGAGCCAAAAAGTGCCGAACACACGTAAGTCTCTCTCTCCTCTCTCTTTTTCTTTCCCATCTTGCTTTCTGTCTCTGGCGCTCTACCACCGGCGCCGCCACGCCATCGCCGGAGTAAGTTAAACTCGTCCGTTTTGGCTGATTTTCATACATAACGTAGCCCTTGACGATACAAATCTAGAACAACTTCCGGAATTCAATTTCGATTTCCCGTTCGCTGGAAAACGGTGAAAAATCTTCTCCAAAACCCCAACCCTTGCTTCTTGCCACCTTTTCTCTCTCCCATTTTTCTCTCTCTCACTCTTTTTCTCGCCGTTGCAGACACCGGAGGGGCTGGCGGAGTTGTGGGCTAGCCACTGGAGGGGTGGCGCCGCCATCCGGTGCCGGAAAATGGCCTAGAAAAGGGGGGCTGTTGCAAGGAGTTTGTGAAATGTGTGTGACGAGGGGTTTTTGAGGCTGTTTTTCAGGCACTATTCATGCCAAAATCTGGCGAGCGATGGCCGGATTTGGTAGCCGGCGGTGCGGGCTAGCCGGAGAACTAAGGGTCGATGGCATAGGGTGGCGCCGTCGCATTTAGCGGTGCCGGGAAGTAGACTAGTCGAGCAGGTTGACGACGGGAGACCTGGGCGGGAGACGGGGCCGAGGCTGCCGAGAAGTGCTGTCCCGCTGTCGAGAAAACTCGACAGCCGATGGGAGACGCCGGGGAAATTTTTCCCCGTCGTCGGGAACGCGCGCGACGTCGTATTTTCGATTCGTTTTCGATCCAAATCTCGTTTTCTTTTCGTCGTTCTTTAACATCGAGTCGTCGCCAACCAGATATCACTGACCGGGGGTCGTGGGTCCCGGTCAAAGTCAACCCTTTGACCAAATTACCGAAATACCCCTAAATCTTAAAATGCTCCGTTCGAGCTCGTTTCAACTCCGATTGAGCTCATTCTTATTTTATTGTGATCCAAAATCCATTCTCTTTCATCTCAGCCTTATAAACTGATATTTCCCTCTTCTTTCTTCAACCTCAATCGTTAGGCTTACCGTTCTGATTCGTCTCATCTCGATCGATAGTAACCGATCCAATATTGGTTTAATCCTTAATTACAGATTATAATGATCTAAAAAAATATCATAAATTATGTAGGCTACCTGTTGGATTGAAGCCTTGGGATATGTGATCTTGGATACTTACAACTCACGCGGTAACCACCGAACAAGGTGGGGGTAATTTCTAACTCTTTATCTGTTTACAGTTTTCCCTATTCCAAGCATGATTGAGGAATACTAAATGCTGTGATTATACTTGTTGTGACATACATAAATTGTGAGGGGTGGGCCCGCTGAGGCGCCCCTTTATGCATTCGTCCCTTACTTCCATTCTTCTATGAAAGGTTTGGTGATCCTTGAAATGCACCAGCGGTATTTGAGGTCGTTTTATGGGATAAGACGGGCGATGCCCACACCTATTCGTCCCTTACCATTTCTAATGTCTGCTGTGCATATTTCGTGCTGTGTTCCTTGATGATTATGCTTATTTCTTATTTAAATGTCTGCCAAAGATTTTAGACGTGGATTTTATTCCCCACGAGTGTATTCTACGCACTTACCCCTTATTTTGTAATTCACGTTACAGGAGGTGATAAGCATGATGAACCCTAGAAGGAGAGAGGAGGTGCTATATTTTTCTGGATCTGTAAATTATTGTAATATGAGGTTTATCAAACATTCTCTTTATAAAACAATGTTGTAAGAAATCCACGTTTGGTGGTTATATGATATGTATTCGGGATGTGAGATCCTGATGATATTTTCCACTGTGAATATTATGTTAAATCGGTTGAAGCCGATGGTTATTATGTAATATCTTTTGTTCGTCTCCTACCTCTTTTCTTCTTCCTCCACGCCTGTGTGGAAAACTCTAATAAATTTTATGAAAGAAAATGGGGCGTGACAATACTCTTCTATGGAAAACATAGACATTTTATGGGAATCCATGCTATAAAGAAGCTTACTATATGACTTTAAAAAATAGGGCATCAGAAATCGACCAGATAGATTGAGTTTTTAATCCAACCAACTCTGAATACCATTTGTTGATCCCAAGTGGTATAAGGTTAAGAGGGGGCTTGAATTAACCTTATTAAATTTTGCAAACTTTTAACTCCAAAGAATTTAAGTCCCTCTGGTAGCAGGTAGTTAGCAAGCTTACTGCAGTGAGATGAAGTTATTGCTTTTTACTAGTGACCTAAGGACTTTGAAAAGAGATTATGCACAACGGAATTACCTAAAAAATATATTTTCTAAAACGCTTGCTTGAATGTAATATGCTAATAAAATAGATAAATATACAGAAAGCTTGTAAACAGGGAGCACGATATATAGAGATTTAAGGGTGGATTAATCCGTCCACGTCCTTTCTATTCCTTCGCAAGGAGGAACTTAGTTAAGATGGTTTGATTTACAAAGACTCTGCTAATACAGACTGAATCCTAACAAGAACTCTCAATTTTAATCCACACAAGTAGCTGCACACTGACGAATAACAATAACCCACACAGGGTTCCTGCTCTTTTAAAAATGAGCAAACTACACTTAGTAGGAATAAGAGCAAACTACATTTAGTAGGAACAACCTCCACTAAGTAACTCCTAATCAATCTATTATGATAAAAAGATTTCTTCAACTGTAGGAAGCAGCAAGCTCTTGAACTTGAAATTCAGTAAGTAGCTGGCTTGCTGCTTAATAGATTGAGTGATTGAAATAGGTAGCTTGAGATATTTGAATAATTGAAAACTTAGAGTGTTAGCTCGTGATCAGTATGTTCCAGTGTTGTTTCAAGTGCACTTGACTTCTATTTATAGGTGTGAGAAATCTACTCATTGAAGAAGACATCTTCCTTAGTGGTGAGATGTCTTCTATTGATTGGTTCGTGCATAATCTTCTAATAATTCTGGTACACCGTTGCCACTGTGCCTCTATTCATCTAAAAAAACTTATCCTTCATCATTTTGATTTCTCCAACTGGCATTCTTTGATTGACTCTTTATTGTTTGTTTCTAACAGTAACTCAGAGTGCACTAATATTGAGGTAACTATATTTCAGGATCAAGTTGATGCTTTGTCGGCTGATGTGGCTAGCTTTCTATTACTTAGTATGCTTTAGCTAGCTTACTGTATACTTCCATACTTAGTCAATTTTTCTCATCATTGCTCTGCAGTGACCTTTGTAGCGTGCTGTATTGACTTTTGCGAATTTATCTCTTTCACCTTGCAGTAGTCTCTTCATCCTCTTAACAACGACCTTGTCATATCTAAAATTTTACAAATCAAGACCTATATACAAGGTTACTAAATCCAATCTATTACATGTTTTGTCTCATCAGAATCGATACAATTAAATCCTAACACACCATTAATTTTAATCATGATAATTATGCATGAATTTATGTCCAAATTAGCACATCATATAAGACACATAATTATGTATGAAAATATGTTTAATTTAACACATTATATAAGTCACATACTTTATTACACAAACTATATAATAAAAATCTACCTAAGTATAATTAAACATATAAATCACATTTCTTATATTAATTATTAAAATTATTTTATGTGTAACTTATCTATTTTTTTCGTTCTTTTGCTCGTGCATGTCGAGTGTATCACGATCGAACTCGATTTTCTAAGTAGCTATCCTACAAGACTTTTAAACTTAAAGAAACATTAGATCACATATTTTAATAAATTATAAAACTCGTTGTAAATTCAAAGATATTATACGCTATAAAATCTTTTAAAAATAAATTAAATTTTATATAAAAATATGCTATGCAAATTTTATGAAAAATGAGATGTTATAGATTTAGACGGGAAGTGACAAATTTGTAAAACTTACAAACTTTTCTCATTTTATAGATAATATAGATTTGGCACGAAAGTAGTTGAATATTTATTGTTTACCAAAAATACGACAAAGTTTATAAATATTAAAAATAGTACTACATTTCTAATGGGTTAAGAAACCATGCATTCAGTTGTTCCGTAGGTGTAAGATTTTGTGTGAATGCCTTTTGTGATGACAACAACCCTTGTTTAATCAATTATGCTAGTACTATATATTGTAAAATCTCTCTCTCTTCCTCCCTGCCATAAAATTAATGACAATATGATCATCCAAAATAAATTATGTTTTTTATTTTAAAATATAGAAAGTGTCAATACGCTCATTGTGACTTGTGTTAATATGTTCATTATTGATATATAAATATTATTTCCATTTAAATTTTATAATTTTATATTAAGGATTAATATATTGAATTGACAACACTTGATCAATGAATACATTATTTAATATGTATTCATAGTGGATAAGAGAACAAAACTCTACAAAATAACTAGATGAAATTCAAATTGTTTGTTTATATTGTAGCGTAGGATAGTACTACACATACCATCCCAAGAACAACACTTCGCCACACTTTCAAGAATCATTTATAGTGATAAATATTGACAGTATATATTAATAGGAAAAACCTGTATTAGATTTTGATGAGACAAAACATGTAATAGTTAGGACTTAACAATCTGTTTAGGCTTCGATATGTAAACGATTTAGTTAAGGTAAGGATGCTGGAAGAGGATGAAGAAGATACTGCATACTAGAAGGAGTCTTCGCTAGTCACTGCTCTCTGTATAAGCTACTACAACTCATCTGGAAAAATTGTCTGAGTATGGAAGGATACTGGAAGGTAGCTTGCAGTATCCTAAGATAAAGGAAACTAGCCACATTAGACGACAAAACAGCAACCATAAGTCAACTTCCAAAGTCATCAAAGATAGTGCACTCTGAAGAACTGATAGAAATACTCAAGTCCAAACCAATCAGAGGATGCTAACTGGAAAAGAACAGGGACATAGTACAAGACGCTTCAGGGTAAGGCGGGCGCAGAACAGTGCAAGGAGGCGCAATAGAAAATATGTCAGAAGATCACGTACGATCTAATAACATCGTGACACCTCACCATCGAGAAACTGCCTCTTCAACGGGCAGATTTCTCTGAAGTGTATAAATAGAAATTGAGTGCACCTGAAACAACTATTGAAACATTCATCTCGCGAAGCTATCTTTCAAGATCCAACCTATCTCAAGCTTACTCGTTTCAGTCACTAAATCTATCAAACAACAAGCCAACTATCTTTCTGTTCTCTGAAGTTCGAAGAGAACTGCAGAAATATATGTTTGGATACCCTCTGTTATTCTTGTTGAATGTCTAGCCCCCTATTATTCTTGTTATTCTTGAATGTCTATCCAGGACATAAGAATCCCTTTCATTGTTCCATATAACATTACTTTATCAACTTTGCTGTCATGATATCCAAGTTGTAATCTAAGGTTGGTTTATTTAGATTCAATGAAAATTAGGTCGAATCTTTGATTAATTTGTAAGTTATATAGTATAGCAAGAAATTTCAAAGAGTGGTTTGCAACATCTTGGTGCTTATATCAACTTATCATTCTATTTAGTCTATTTAGATTTTTCTGGCACATATGCAAAAGGGTCAACTTTAAATTAAAAACTGATTTCACTTGAGCATAATTTGATTACATGGCTTATATCACTGGAAAGCCACGCGAGTCTAGTTTCTAACAAAAAAATAATTTTGTAATTTCGAATATTTTGTGAAGAGTTATGGTTAAAATACTAAATGGTGGTAGGATGTTTCAGAATTGTCAAGAGGTTGTCTCAAAGGGTCAATTTACATTGAAAACTGATTTCACTCGGGTATAATTTGGTTACATGGCTTATATCACTGGAAAGCCACGTGTGTCTAGTTTCTAACAAAAAAAGAATTTTGTAATTTGAAATCTTGTGTGAAGAGTTATGGTGAAAATACTAAAGGGTGGCAGACTGTTTTGGAATTGTCAAGAGGCATCACAGGGTCAACTTTACATTGAAAACTGATTTCACTCGGGTATAATTTAGTTACATGGCTTATATCACTAGAAAGCCACGTAAGTCTAGTTTTTAACAAAAAAAGAATTTTGTAATTTGGAATCTTGTGTGAAGAGTTATGGTTAACATACTAAAGGGTGGCAGGTCAAGTTGTTATCTGTCACTGGAATGTTATTAGACTAATATTATTTACCTATTGATTCTAATATACAGGAAATTGCTGTCAAGAAATTTCTTGATCAAGATTTAACTGAAGAATCTCTTGAGAAATTCAGAAGTGAGGTAATCATCTTATTTCCTTCAATGGCTTCATAGTTTGTATCATATGAATGTAGATCTTGCATGTATGTTGTTGAATGTCTGACATGTATAAGATTATTTGTGCAATGCAACGTCTGAAACATGAAAAAAAAAACATTTTTGTTTGTAACTCTTTAATCCTTACAACCTAGTATACTTGCAGTATTCATTATAGATAAAAGAGTGGATGTCAAAGGATAGATTAACTTATGAATACGAGACTGAAGTAGAAGCTTATGAATACAATTGTTCAATGCGAACATGGGAAGGAAGGGAAAAAAGCAACCTAGTTGGGAAATAATACATGTATGTTTCTTTACATTAAGTTGTCGTTTATTTTGTTATGCTTGTCATTAAGTTGTCGTTCATTTTGTTATGCTTGTCATATATATATATAGGGTCCTTGTCAACCAGATGATAAGCAATGTGGATATTATGTGATGAGATACATGAGAGATATCATTGGAGCTGCACCAAAAGACATTGTTACTCTACGATCCATTGTAATAAAATATATGTTTTGAAGTTCTTATTATTAAAAAACTTTTTTGATTATGTATTTTTAATTTTTAAATTAACAATAACTGGGTTTTACTAATTTTGTTTCATGATTGTTTACAGTTTACACAAGACGAGTACTCTCAAAAGGAAATCGATTAAGTGCGATCGGAATGGGCAGATTGTGTTCAAGATCATCGACATGGCTAACATGATTTAGTAAGTGATTGGTCAACACCTTTCTCGTATATGTTAATGTAATGATAAAATTCGAATATTTGCTTGAATTTTGGACATGAACTGGCAATTTACATTGAGAAGTTCGTGTTGTTGTGCATGCTGAATCTAGTAATTTGTTTGATAAAAATTTAGGAAGTTTGTGGTTACATTGAAGCTTTGTGGTTGTACAAAGAAAATTTTGTGGTCGTATTATAGCTTTTACATTTAGCCACTAGGTAAGTTGTTTATATTAATATGTAAATTGAAATGAAGTAAAGTTTCTTTTTTGCTTCATTGAATTGTGAATGAAGACTGTTCTTAGGCAACAAGATGATAAATTATAAGACTATTAATTTTCCTACTTACATTGAATTGATTGGATTGAGAAATGCACTATAAGCATGAGATATAAGCAAGTAGATTTGAGTTTAAGTTAATTAGAATCTTAGATTAGGAGATTATATCATAGTTATGTTAAGTTTATTAAGATAAAATTATTGGTCTCATGTTTTAAGATTATATCATTTACACGAATTGTAGTTCTTTTCTTTTGATGTGTAGGTTTTTGGTTATTTGAATCTTTTGGAGAGACGCCATCAACAAATCTAGTAAATACATGCTCATAATTTTTCATTTCAAGCATTGGTGTTGATGTTTTGGAGAAATAGTACATGTTCATAACCTTTTTCAAGCATGGACTTTTATGTTTTGGAAAAATAGCAATAGCCTTAGTTTTTGTCAAGAATTGTTATACGATGTAATACTTGCAAATATTTGTACATATACTTTATATTTGAAGATTTTATGTTTTGAATATGAAATATTTTCAATTTATATATTCTAAAATTTTTTAATATCACTGATCAACAACAGTTTTAAGGAAAAAAAATTATTGTCTTACACAATCAAAGACAACAATTACAAAATGTTGTGGATAAATATAAAGACAACACTTATAAACTATTGTCTTTTTAGACAAAGCGTTGTGTATTGTTGAAAATTTTATGTACAAAGACAATAGTAATTTAAGAAGGACAACAATTCAAAAATGTTGTCAATAAATGGAACAACAACAGTTCGAAAGTGTTGTCTATGAGCGAAATATTTTGTATAAAAGATAACAGTTTGTATATTAAGGACAACATTTTAAAAGTGTTGTCTATGAGAAAACGACAACACTTATTAAGTGTTGTTTTTGGGCGCCCCTCTTCGACAACAGTTGCATAGACTACAATTTAAAACCTGCAATGACAACACTTTACAATTGTTATCTTTCAACTTTTTTGTTGTAGTGAGGACTTACATTCTTTTGGAGAAAAAATTGTAAAATTTGATAAGGTTAATTCACCCCTTTTAACCTTATACCACTTTGGACCTACATATATATTATAATTACCTTTCTAAATTAATAATTGATTATAATTAATGATGGCGAGCTACAAGATAAGTGACAAATTTAGGATAACCTCGTTAAGACACATCCAATAGCATCACAATCAGATGCTAAACATTAAACAAATAATTTAATAAGTGGTAAACAATATAGTTACAATAATAGTTTGTGTTATAATTGAAAATTTCCCATTAAAATTTAAGAATTTTTATATAACCGACCCAAAATATAAAGATAATATATATTATTGAAATAAACTCATCAGGTGATGCATGCGATGGAGAGAGCCCACAAAATCAAATAGATTAATAAATATTGGCCATAATAACTCTATAAATAAAGATACAATCACTCTAAAGAAAAAAATGTCATCTATCATAAAATATGAGTTCTCAATCTCTTCCAATTCCCAAAATACCCTCTTTGTCATCTCCAACCCCCACCCCAAACAATGTTGAGAAGTCGCTAAAGGAGTTGCCAAAAGCGTGTTTCTGGGATGCCATGGACATCACACAGTGGGAAGGCTTCTGGTTCGAGCCGGGCCTGGTCAAGCCCGCAATCAACTTCAAGTCAACCTTCCAGGCCCGTGACGATGATGTTCTTCTAGCATCAACCATGAAAACTGGCACAACTTGGCTCAAATCACTCTCACTATGCATCATGCAAAACCCTAGCAACGATGACGATGTTTTAATCATGGAAAACCCTCATTTCCACGTCCCCACCATTGAAAGCACCATCTATTCAACCAAGCCCATAAAAACCGACATCTTCGACTCATCGGCTCCTCACCTTCTCCACACGCATCTGCCATACTCGGTCCTCCCCAACTCTGTCAAGAACTCGTCCTGCAAAATCGTGTACATTGCTAGAAACCCTAAGGACACTCTGATCTCGATGTGGCATTTCTTCAACTCCATATTGAGACCCGATCACGACCCGTTTCCATTGCAGAAGGCCCTGGATGGCTTCTGCTCTGGGGTCCACCAATACGGGCCGTTCTTTGATCATGTCTTGGAGTATTGGTTGGAGAGTAAGAGAAGGCCTGAGAAGGTGATGTTTGTTAAGTACGAGGAGATGAAATGTGATCCCAAGAGATGTGTTTCGAGAATCGCAGAGTTCTTGGGGAGGCCGTTTGGAGATGAAGGAGAAGTTGATGAAGTTGTGTGGAGGTGTAGCTTGGAGAGGCTGAAGAATTTGGAGGTGAATAAGAGTGGATCAATTTTGATGAATGTGCCAAACACATCCTTTTTCAGGAAAGGTGAGGTTGGAGATTGGAAGAACTACTTTACACCTCAGATGGAAGATCAGATTAATCAAATGTGTCGCATCAAGCTTGAGCCATTCGGATTGTTTCTCTAATTAAATTACTGTTTCGTTATTAAGAAGTAATTTGGTTTCTAAAAACTAAAAATTAAGCAAAGAATTTTCTATGTATCTCGCTCATAACTATCTGTCTATATCTTCTATTATAAATGATGTTAGATCTTATATTTCATGATATTTGATACATGTCGTGTGTTAATTATTTATATCATTTGAATATATAATTTCTTGCTAAGGAGCCCATAAAGGGGTTTGATCTGAATGAATCATCCTTTCCGCGCAGGTATAATAAAATTAATTTGAAATAAAAAATGTGGCAACAAGTGTAATAAAAGAACTGGTTAATTGCATATTGTTCTGAGTTAGGGTTGTACTCTTAGTTCCAGGGTTTATGGTATTAGCCCGTAATTAAAAATGTCCAATAACTTATGGACAAAATTCGACTATTTTGATAATTTCAAGGATACTTCAGAAATTGAGGAACTTTGAAAATTAAGCTTATAGACTCGATTTCGATTAAATGATGCTTGATATGTTGTTGACTTGGAAAAAAAAAAAAACTAAAGAAGATATATTTAAAAAAGTTTAATAGGACAACCAAATAAAATCTAAAATTCTGTAAATCATGATGACAACCATAATAATAAAAATCTTACCAATAATTTTAAAAAATACAAAGAAAGTTCACTAAAACAGAATATTAGAAATCTTAAAAAATATCAAAATATAATCTGATTTGATATTTGAAAATCTAAGTAAAATCTAAAAATTATATACATTAATGTGTGTGTATATATACAAGTCAATATAGAAATAAATCTGATAGGAAATTCCACAAACAAATCTTAATATTATTTAAAATTTCAAAAATATAAATCTAAAATTTAGAAATCGTTTAACTACAAAAGTCTACAGCGTAGTTATAATTAATTAGTAGATGTTGCAACTTGCAAACAATGTCATTACACATCTTAATATTTGCTAGGGTTTGTTCAACCTCTAGTGAGGATATTTCAGCCAAACGACCACTTTTTCTTAACCGAAAAGATTTTGTAATGAGTTGATTGAACTGAAATTTTGAATAATTTTATTCCAGTTCACTCAATCCTACAATTTGCATTAGCCAGAAAGCATATAAATATAGCCATCATTGTTTTTCTTTTCTTTTTTTTTCTTTTTGTAATCAAGAGATATAGAAATCAGAGAGATATAAGATAGAATTTTCCATGTATTTTGAGAACATATTCCAAATGCCTTCTTGTTAAGCTAGCTTGGTACTCTCTCCATTTCCAAATAAGTATTGTTATGAATTTTTTTTTCCTTAAATTAGAAAATATAAAAATTAGATAAATACTAATCAAAAAATTTAAGATTCAAAATTGAAAAGAAAAACAAATTAATTTCATAAAAAACATTATGTTAAGTCCTAAATTTTAGCTAATATATGAAATGTTAACAGGGATAATTTGGAATAAAATTTCATAAAAGTCTCAAACGACACCGTAATTTGATACAAAATTTAGATACTACAAAACGACACCTAATTTAAAATGAAGGGAGTATTATTTTTATGTAACTTTTTTGGATAAATTTCATAATAAAACCCAATTTTTAGATTAGTTCTCAATTTTAGACTCAAATTTTAAAATTTCTCAATAAGGGGCTTAATTTTATATGTTTTCTCAATTTAAGGCTTGAAAATTAAATTGAGTTCTCAATTCAAGACAAAATTTCATTTTCTTTTTTTTTCTTTTTTTTTTCTTTTTTTTATATTTATATTTATAATTTATTTATATTTTAATATTTATATATAATTTAGATAAATTAAGACAAGTTTGTGCAATTTTGGAACGATCTTCATCCGACTTATATTAATTTATATATATATATATAAATATAAATCTTCATCCAAAATATAAATACATATTGTAATATAACGGTCGTGCTGTCGAGGCACGCAAAATTAAATAAACCTTCTTACCCTCAACTAATTTGTAGAAGTGGCAAATAAGGGTTGATCCCACAGAGAACAGAGGAATCAATTAAATTCACTGGTGTTAACTACTCATCAAATAAACAAGTCAAATGGGGGGTTGGTTGGGAAGCTATCAAATTAAACTAAAAACCTAACAAGCTATTACGCAACACTCAAAGATGGAAACAAATCAGATAAACAAGAATCAATCAATGGAAACAAATCAGATAAACAAGAATCAATCAATAAACAAGTACTAGTTCTCAGTTCAGTATCCTCATTTATTCCAAATCAGATAAACAAGAATCAATCAATAAACAAGTACTAGTTCTCAGTTCAGTATCCCCATTTATTCTTGACCCCGCACCTATTTAAGCTCCGACCCAAGGCATCGACATCTTCCATGACTCGACACCGACATGCCTTCTCGTCACTCCTCGATGTCGTCTGCTCCGCCCCACTCCTCGATGTCATCGTCACTCGATGTCTCGCCTATCACACCACACAGGCCACTTGCCACCCAAGTTGCTCCGTCATACAGGCTCCGCCACCATCTTCTCGATTCCAGGTCCGTTCACCTTCCTCAGGTCCTGGCCGCCTAGCAACCTCCGCCGTGCGCTAGCATCCTCAGCTCCAAAGGCCCTGACAGCTCCCACTGCAAAGTGCTCCCGGGGGGATTCGAACCCATGACCTGCTCTGATACCAAGTGTGAGGACCATCAAGCGCATTACCGCTACACCAAAAGGATATCCAATGGACATAGGACGCAACTTTAATGTCTTATACTTATGTAGTTTTGCGCTCACGGATTCGAATCTGGAAGAGCCGTGCCCCGCACCTATTTAAGCTCCGACCCAAGGCAAGTTGTTGGGAAATATCCCAACACAATCTATCTCTCGAACCCTCGTCCCTAGATTAGCAACAAGCTCTGCTAACCCGAATCATCTCTTAAGTTTAGTCTATTAAAATAAGCTCTTCAATAAACCCTGTTCAATCAGACAACCGAATAGGTACGACCTCTAAATTTAGTGTGATGAACGCATTAATCTCTAAGACGATAGGACGAACTAGACTCCAAATTCACAAGCTCGGTCTGGATAATCTAGAGATGTGTTGCCCCTAACGATTCCAACGTTTCTTGCTACTTATGAATCTAAATTTGTAACAATTACGGATTACGGTTCATATCCTAGCAATAGATATCACAACAATTCAATCTAACGGGTCCTGTTAAATCGAATCATGCAACATCATAAACAATTAACCAAGCAACACAAATCATTCAAGAGATAGAAATTAAGAAAGCGTTACTAATCATCCGGAGTAAATCAAAAATAAAGGTTCAACATCCCTTTGAACTAGCGTAGGAAATTAGCCACACATTACAAAATTCACAATCATAATTTTTCTCTTTCTCTGATCTCTGTTCGCCAATCTACTTCTCCAATCTGTTGCGCTCTAATCTCTTTCCAATCTGTTGTGCTGCGGCCCTTTTATCTTGATAGACAAGTATTATGGGCTAGGGTTCATTCTTCTTTGGCAATGAGACTTTGGGCTTTCGTTGGGCTTAATTTTCACACATTTGATCATCCAATGTATAAACATTGTACCCAATGTCCACCTTTTTACATCATCGGCCTTCATTCTTCATTCCCACATTTGTCTCTAAATCACTGCTTAAATCAAGAAAATCCAAAATTGGAGTTTTTGAACAAATAACGAAAATGTGTAAAAAAATAGCAAGTGCAGGCACATGAAATGCATTAGAACTATGAACTAATTTAATTAAATTATGCATATTTTTCTACACATTATATAAATAAATCTATAAATATAAATAAAAAAAGTATATAAAATTTTGTCTTGAATTGAGAACTCAATCTAAATTTCAAGCATTAAATTGAGAAAAAATGTTAATTTTAGCCCCTTATTGAGAAACTTTAAAATTTGGGTCCAAAATTCATAATTAATCTATAAATTGGGTCTTATTATGAAATTTATCCTAATATTTTTAACAACGTAAAAAATATTAGCAACGCTGTTTCTAAATTTTTTTTTGGTGAAATAATAAATTAATCTACACTATTTAAACTTTTCATTATGACATCGTCGTGTATTTATATAAAATAACTATCTTGAATTAAATATTGTGTCATCTATTCCTAATCTCCTACGTACTCTCACAAAAGAAAATGAAATTCAAATACTATCATTTATAACTACCCAAAATTTTAATACTTATGTCTATTCTTAATCGTCACATGCCAATAATAACAGGAACATTGAACTATTCTCACAGAAAAAACTATAAAAAAGAAATTCAAAAAGAATAATAATATATTAGACTTGAAGGTAAGAGTGAGTTTCTAATCCATAAGATTAATCAATCGCCCAAGATAAGTCATATTTCTATGTATATATATATATAGAAACTTAATTATTAATTTTATTTAGCTTTTCGATAACATAAATTAAAACTTATATGAAACATCTAAATAGATGGTCGAGTGTTGCATGTTTGATCGAGCATAAGTGTTTTAAGCTAAATTTCAGCAAAACACATTACAAGAAAAATAAGTATTTGCGACAATATTTTATTGTTGCAAAAACATTGATAATTGTCACAAAATTATTTTACGACATCATTTTGTCGTTAAAATTATTATTGTAAAAGTCTTCTCATAAATAGTTTTTTTGCGATAACTCATATTATCGTAAATATGCTTTTTTAATTACTTTTGTAACAATATATTATCAAATTAAATTAGCATTTTTTACGACAACAAATTATCACAAATATTTATTTAATTTTTTTTTTTTTGCAGTGACAGTTATTATAGTCACATTAATTTCACCATTAATCTATGTATACAAAGTAATTAATTTCACCATTAATATATGTATATAAAGTGAGTCTTACTTTAAATGTTTTATGAATTAACCCACTTCATAATTTATATATGAATTTGTAATAATAAATTTTATTTATAAATAATAAAGATTAATCTTATAATAATTAATCATAATATCATCTTATATAAGTTTTTGATGTATATATGTTTATACCATGTATCAACCATCAAGAATGTCCTTTCAGATGATTAATTATGTGAATTTCTCACTCGCCACTAATTTGGTTAATTTGGAGAAGTGAAATACAATGCGATCATACATATGAATAGCTAGGATAATATTTCACAAATTAATTCCCTAATAATTAAATATTTACCACATTAAAAATTGGTTTAAAATAGGTTGACATACACATTCTCAACACCGTTTCCAGCGAAACTATTGTGAGATTATTACTAAATTATAGCCGAGTCCAATATTTATTTTTATATTTAAATCAATATATTTATGAATAGATTTTTCGTATCTCATTACGTGAGATAAGACAGGTTAGGTCGGTCAATAGTAATATTTTTCTTATGATTATGTAATATTTTTATTTGTATCATGTAATACTTTTATAATTTTGATAATTAACACTATGTAATATTTTTGTGTGTACCTAATACTTATATGTGTATTATGTAATGATTGTGAGAAATTATATAATTTGGACAAAGTAATATTATGCAGTATATGTACATAATAAAAAAATATTACCTAATACATAAAAGTATTACATGAATAGATGTTTCGAATCCTATTACGTGAGATGAGACAGGTTAGGTCGGTCAATAGTAATATTTTTCTTATGATTATGTTATATTTTTATTTGTATTATGTAATATTTTTATAATTTTGAAAATTAATACTATGTAATATTTTTGTGTGTACCTAATACTTATATGTGTATTATGTAATGATTGTGAGAAATTATATAATTTGGACAAAGTACTATTAAGCAATATATGTACATAATACAAAAATATTACCTAATACGTAAAAGTATTACATGTTACACGATTCATGAAGGAGAAGAGAATGGGGCGGTGCCACTAAGGATCTGCGTATTTTTCATAACCCGACCCGACTCGATTTTGGTCACATGTTCTATAATACAAAAATATTATCTTATATACAGAAAAATATTACTTAATATATATAAAAATATTACATATTTTCCTTATAATCTGATTCAACCCAAAACGTATCATATAATACAAAAGTATTAGTTAATATTATTATTATCTAATATAATAATTTCTTATGTCCATCACGATACAAGCATCATAGGATCTATGAGACCTTCTCATACGTATATTTCTATTTTCATCCAATAACATCTAAAGTTTGACACAAGCTCATGGTCAAGCTCAATAAGTATAATAAAACTCAAAATATATGAGCTCAAGCTCAATAAGTATAATAAAACTCAAAATATAATAAGAATTGAATTTATCGATAAAATTAATTAAACTTACCTTGCATTTATAGTTCACCAAAGTTTATACCAACTTAATTTGATTCATAATTAGAAAATTTAAACTCAATAGTATATAGTGAATATCAGCCATAAGAAAATATTAAAAAGTGCACCCCAATTTTCTATATGTCGTGGAGCAAATATTGTCACAATATAATTCAGTATTGAAGCGCTCAGTTTTTCCTACTACAGACGATCCTTTTTGTTTTTTTTCCTAATTGGTGATGCACAAGCAATTTATCAAAAAACTATATAATATTGTAACTAAGTTCATTGGAAAATTGAAGTTCAATTTCATGAGGTGGCATTCAGTGGAAGATGCTTTTCATTATTTAGAGATGGTGAAATCATGCTTAGTATTATCAGTTAAATAAGTAAATATGTCATCATCTAATTTAATTAATTAATTATTTGAATTTATATATCTTAATGCTTGGAGAATACCTAGCTGATTGCGTAACTTGTGATTACATGTATAATTATGGATATTCAATCATGCAATTATTTTTTTCAAACTATGATGTATATTTTGGATACAAAGAAAAAGACTTGATTCTATATTCTGAGTTACCATTGATTTTATTGATAAATTATCACATATTTTCTTTTAAAACAACAATAACTTATTGTTAATTAAGAATAGGTGTTAGATGCGGAAATCAGTTTTAAAGGACTCGATATTTTAATCAACAAGCTTTGTCACCAGATTCATTTGACCACAATAGTGGAATTAGCTGATGTGGGTGCTCTTCAGACATGGACCTCAAACCCAAGACTTAAAAAAGCCCAACCTTCGATCGAGAACCAAAATCACGGAAAAGGAAACCGAAACATAATTTGAGAAGTTCTTCCATTCAATAATGGAAGTCATCCTTTGGTACTACTCTAATTTTACATAATCCAAGAAGATTTTCCTCCATACCTTCATCGTCCTCTCCATCATGTTGTTTCATCCATCAATGATAGGGGTTGAATAATTCTCGATGTTGCACCTCTTAATCGTAACAAGAAAGATGAAAACGTCCCTCACGGAAAAAAGGGTCGGAAAAAGTTCTCTTCAACCGATAAAAATGGATTGTAATTAAAGAAGGCAAATGTCATAACAGTTAGATCTGCCAGAAAGAAAGACAAAGCATGCCTAAGCACCCCTGACCCAAAACTAACCTAGAAGACAATGGAAAAAAGGGTGAACTAAAGAGGTCGGAAAGACCTAAAGAACTTGAAATACTAGAAGAGAAGATCCAGATCAACCAAAAAAGCCCAACTAATGAGGAAATCAGGCCCAAGTTAGAGGGAAGAGCTCGACACAACAAACGAAGGAAAAATAAAAGAATGACCAATCCAATAAGCTTATAGTTATCTTAGAGGTTTTTACAAACAGTAGGGAATTATCTCGATTACCCTTTACCCTAGAAAAAAAACTATCAAATGTATTTTAGTGCATATTTTTTTCCTATTTTATAGAAGACACCATACTTTTTTTTCCAAAAAAGAAGATATTATTTACCACTTAAACAGAGTTGAATGTTCTTTTAATTCATTATTGCTATCTTGAATCTTGTGCATTTTCTATTGAGCTTGGATTTAATTGTTCTTATGGGCCTTAATAATATATAAGGAAAGTTGTGATGAGATTCTCAATTCCACATCACATGGAACTGTCTGTGGGAAATTTCATGAATAAAGTTGAGACATGAGTCCTTTTTTCTTTCTCTTTATTTTTTATTTACTGAATATCTTGTTCTTTTTGGTTGGAGCATCTTGTTGTGTTTTTTGCTAGTATTTTTGTTAGGGAGCGAATGAGAAGGGACAAGTCGGTGTATCATTGTGAGCTGAGGTGATGGCTCATGAGGGCGGGGTTAATGTTTATGAGAAATCTAAGAGACATCAAGAATGTTAGATGAGAGAAGATACATGAGGTAGAAGAATATTGACCAAAGAGGGATCCTGACGGAAGGGTGTGATCGAGAGAGAGATGTCATCCTTATTCTAAGGGTGGTTACTCTAACACCTGAACAGCTCCAAACTGTGATTGCGTTGGCAATCAACACTACTCTACAATGAAATGCCTCTAGGGTGATCTTGCCGACTATGAAATGAGGGTTTGATTGAATGACCGCAAGGGGAACTAGAACCACCTCATTTTAGGAAGAGAAATGAAGTGTGTGAGATAATAGAAGTGTGGCATCTATAAGCCCGTAGTGAATGAAGCAAGATGGACTCTACCTATTCAGTGTCTGACACAAATTTGATTAAGTTGTGGAACTACTAACTTGAACTAAGGTTGGTGAGACCAACCCAACCCGATAACAACAATTGGCTTAATATGTTTGACTATATTGATTCTAACGATTTGAATTGTCACCTCTAATTTTGACTAAATCTGATGGGTCGATGTTAAAGTAGATTTCGGAATTGAAATGTGATGAAAGCGATGCAGAGAAAATGAGTTAGGGCTGCCAATTGAGAGCCCCAATGGGAAGCCCATTAACGTCTGAGATTTTGATTGACGATCTCCTTACTAGCTTTAAGTCATTGTCATTCGAATATGATAGGACATCTGCCCTACAACCATCTGTTGTGTTTTGAAAATGTTACCCTTCTCTATTAGTACACTCATAAAGTGAAATGTATTGTCTTCCCCATGACACTCACCAAAGCTACACAACAATGGTTTGGTCAATTGGGAACAAATAACATATCCTTATTCCAATGAGTTTAGCTCGTCATTCTTACACTAGTTTGCTTGTACGATAAGATAGCATAAGACAACCCTCTCGTTATATGGGCTGAGGTAGAGTGAGATGGAAAACCTGCACTCATACATCAAACATTTCAATATAGTTGCTCTAAAAGTGTCTTTTACCATAATGGAGGTGAAGATCAGTGTCTTACTTCAAAGGTTGTGGGAATAAAACTTGTTTCAGTCTCTAGCGGAAAAATCAGCATTGATATTTGATAAATTATTAGCCAGAGCTAATAAGTAAATCAATCTTAAAAATATAAGTAAGGCAAAAAAGGTGGAGGGAGATAAGAAGAATGAGAATAAGGAAATTGAGTGTAGAGTTATATTGACCAGATCTCCTATGCCAGAACACAAATTTGATAGGTGGTGGGAGATATACTAGAGATTATACTCCATTGAAAGCTCCTATAAGACAGATCTTGCAAATAACGAAGAGGACAATAACCTTTCATTTTCATTACAATAAGTCGTAAGCACTTAACCAGCCAAAGGGTTATATATTTGTTTTTTTCATAATAAATATGGTTATGATACCACCAGCCAAAAGGTTATATATTTTATTTTTTTCACAATAAGTATGGTCATGATACCAATGATCGCCGCCACTTCAAGAACAAAATAGAGAGATTGGTCAAGTTAGGTGGTCTGCCAGAGTTTGTTGATAAGCAAGAAGATAAGGTAGGGAGAAAAAATAGAATAGGTGGTTTTGAAGAGGTCGAACAAGTTGAACAACAAGATAGGCAAGAGGGAACCAGATAGGGAGCTGCCTCCACCATCGAAGTATGGGTTTATTCACATGATGGGAGGGCCTGTAAAATGAAAACTCAAATAGTGCTTAAAAATAGCTTTAGATCTGCCAAGATTTGGCACGAAATGAGGGATGGAGAGTTTGGTTATGTTAGTGGAGACCTAAACATTAGTTTTGGTCCAACATAATAAGTACCTCTAGTACACCCTTATAATGATGTTTTGTTTATAATGAAAAATGTGGGAGGATATGACGTAGCTCAAATTTTGGTTGTTATGGGAAGCTCTACCGACATTATTTATTAGAACTGCTTTCAACAGATGTCCTTAAATGTGATGGTAAGGTGGGTGTCAATCGTCCTCTTATTCTTCTCCTTATCCTTGAAAAAATCTTGGACCTATATCATAGATTATATTCAAAAATATTATCAGAGATTTCATTAATATATCACAAGCCCATCGATTCTTCATTCTTCCGTCTCTTTGAAAAATGTCAGACGCTGCTATCAATATCCAATATCACATATTAGGTCATCTTTTTGGTGACACTCTTATGTGTTTGAAAAGTGGAAAAATGTCAGACATCACCTCTGATATCCTACATCAAATAGTTAGTCGTCTTTCCAACAAGACTATGATGTGTGTCAGAAGTATTTACAAAGCATGACGTGACAACATCAACGATCCGTCATTTACTAATTACACCATCAGAAACCTAGATTCTAATAGCTCCACCAGTATCCTTATTAAGAAATCCAAAGGTGGCTGACTTTATTCTCTGTTGGTGGGCTCCCTCAACTACAAGAACAATGACCCTCAAACCATTTAGATGGTTCATGTCAAGCAATTGATTTCTCCCAATGTACCTCGCGTAAGTGACTTGTCTGTGGCTTCTGCAATGGTCCAATTCTCATCTATAGTTTGAATAATTTGGTTATATGGAATCCATTAAGGAATGAATTCCATAGGTTAACCTGACCAGATTCGAAAATGTAAATATATATGTGTTTATATAGTGAAACCGTTTTGAAAAACTTGAAGTACAAATATTTCAAATAAATCGACAAAGTGGCATGCAGTTACTAAAGTTTTAAGAATTTTATTATGCCCACATATTTCCTTTATTAAAATATAAATTTAACTTTTATAACTCCAGCAACCTCATTAAAATGATTTTCACTCAGTTTATCACACAAGCAAAGAGATTAAAAGATATCAAACATGTAAATTTATTTCAACATGCATTTACATAATCAACATAAAAAATGACATATTTTGATAATCAACCACATAAAACAAGATAATCAACAAAGTTCATATTTTTAGGAATCATTCTTGTAACACCCTAGATTAAAATTTAGCTATGAAAAACGTAAAGAAAATTTTCATAATTAGTACGAGATCCAGTTGATAATGTAAATTATTTGATTAATTGTAGTATAAATTATCTATAAATTTTAAAAGGAAAATAGATGTAAACTTTATTTGATATATATATACGAATTTGCTTTAGTAGTTTAATAAAAATGTATAGTGCATACTTTATATATAATATACATTATAAGATGTGTACACGTGTATATGCATCAGAATTTCTGCATGCCATTAATAATTAATAATAATAATAATAGTTATTAAAAATAAAATAGAAAGAAACTACCTTGAAAGAATGAAATAGATGGTGCTTGGTGGATAAATACATACATCTCTCTACTCTCTCTCTCTCTCTTTCTCTCAACAACCGTCCTCCACAACCTTTGAATCGCTGCCACCAAACTCCATCTTTCCGACCAAATCATTTATCGAAACGAAGCTCTCGACAAGACCATTACAGACTTGGGGTCCATTTGAAGCTTCACCGCTGGAACTGTCGGAAAAATCAGGCAAAAGACACGATTTCTTTTTCCCTCTTCTCTACCCTTTTGTTATGTTTTTCTCTCTTTTGTTGTTGTTATGTGGGGGTTGTCGTGCCGGTGAGGGGCATGCAAGGGCGGCGCTTGATGGCAGCGATGATGCAAGTGATGGTGTGTTTGAAGGAGTGTTGGGCTGAGGTTGGGAGTTCCAACGAGGGTGTGCGAGTAAGGTGGGTGTTGTGTGTTGTTGGGATTTCAATGTTTAGATTTTAATGAGACAAAACATATATGTAATAGGATGTTTTGAGTACCCCATTTTTCACAATGTTTAAGTGAAGTTATAGACTAGTTTGAGTCTAGATATAAGTAATGAAAGATGGAGAACTTCATAAGAGGATAAAGCTGCATCTAAGTATTTCAGAAAGAAGCTGCAGCAAAGAAGCAGATATAGCATCGCTGTAAGAAAGCAGTTACAGCACTACAGCTAAGTAAGAAAGAACGGCGTGCAGCATCGCTGCAAGAAAAGGATATAGGAGTATTGCAAGAAAAGAATACAACAGTACTGCCAGAAGATACTGCAAGAAGGTCCAAGTTACAGCAGCACTGTAAGAAGACATCAGCTGCAAACAGACCTAAGATACAGCGCAAAGCTTACTGTCCAAACAGTTGAAACAGCGCCTATCACAAACAAAAAGTATCCTGCAATACGAGAAAGGATTAATGCAGTACGAGGAACAAATATCCAAGCAAGAACAAGTAAAGCCGTTCGAGACAAGATCAAAGATATAGACACAAAGCCAATACAAAGATGTCACGTGGACTGACGCGCTGCAGAAAGCTGCTAGCCGCAACTACCGCATTAAATGCTCCGAAAGAGAAAGTCAAGTCGTAATAAATGCGAACCTGCCTTTGATCAGACTACTTCAAATTTAAAAGAGAAGACATCTCCTTCAACGGATATCTTCTCCTACAAGTATAAATAGAGGATGAGAAACACTGAAGTTGGTTACTGAAACATTTGCACAAAATTCACAAAGCTTTCAAGATACAAGTATTCAAGTCTACTATCAGTTTCAGTCACTCAACCTCCCAGAAGTAAAGCAAGTTCAAGCTGAAAGATCCCTCAAATGATTCAAGTCTACTTTTAACCTTATTGTTGCTTGCATAGGTTGTTTTAGAGGTGTCGAACAGTTGATAGGAGAGATCCTTGATGTTTGTATAGTTGTCTAAGTGTTAGGCAGCTTTCCTGTGTGGGAGTGTAGAACCCTGTGTGGGTTAGCCTTTGAAGTTTGCAGTTGCTGTGTGTACGTTGGACTTCAGTAGGTTGTTTCTTTGTAAGTTGATAGATTGTTAGGAAGGTCCTGTAATTCAATTTTGTTTAACAAAGTTCCTGCTCGAGGAGCAGTAGAGTGGACGTAGAAGGATTACACCACCTTCGAACCACTATAAACCATAAGTGTCTTATTGCTTTCTTATCTGTGTTTATTTCTGTATTCTTTATTTCTATCACATGAGCATAAAACAGTCTGTAAAGAAGCATATTTAAGAAAACGAGCCTTGTGTTATTCATCTTATTTTTCCACTGCGTATAAACTCAAGTTACAACGTGCAAAACTACATCCTAGTACTGTAAGCAGTAACTGTCTGCCGCTGCAAGTTCGAGTAACTTGCAGAACATAAATGTTTTTAGATATAATTGTAAAATCGACCAAGGTTCATTCACCACCCCTCTGAACCTCGGACACCACTTGGGACCAACAAGTGGTATCAGAGCGAGTTGGGTTAAAAGCCAACTTATCTGGTCACCTACCCAGATCCACCTTAGACTCGCTGTTTTCTCTGCATCTAAAACTCATTTTTAAAAGCATATCATGGATTCCTCTAATCACAAATTACCTATGTTTTTCATAGAATAATATAACGATTGGAAGATAAGAATGCAGGACCAATCATATATCAGCCATGAATGATGAAATGTGGATGGTCATCACTGAAGGACCAATCATTCCCACAAAGGTGAATCCAGTGGTAGGTAGAGACCTAAAAGATGGAGCATAGCCACCACCAGCCTTCCTAGTCAAGCGAAGACTTGAATAGAATAATGAAGATAGGAAGAGAGCCAACCTAGACAATGTGGCCAAGAATGCTCTATTCATTACTTTGGATAAAGACACGTTCAGCAAAGTCAAGACTTGCAGAACATCCAAAGAAATATGGGAAAAGCTGGAGCAGATATGTGAGGGGACTGAGCTCACCAAAGACATCAAGATCTCCAACGCTACCCAACTGTTTGAGCTCTTCGAAATGAAGAATGAAGAGACTCTTGAGCAACTAGATTTAAGATTCACATCCATTGTGAATGAACTAGAAGCTCTGGGCAAACACTACACTCGAAAGGAGAAAAATATGAAAATGTTGAGAGCCCTACCTGCGGAGTGGGACAGCAAAACCATTGCCATGAGAGTGTCTATGGATTTGAAGTCCATAAGTACATTCGACCTATTCTACGATCTCAAAGCTTTTGAGTACAACATCAATAGACGGAGAAAGGAGTCCGAAGAATCGAGCTCCAAAGTGACAGCGCTAACTGCCAGAGGCCCCAACGATACAGCAACCACTAGTTGCAGTAAGCAAATAGATGTTACATCAGAAGTTGCTGAAGAGGACATGACTCTGCTTCTAAAGAAATTTAGAAGATTTGTGAAGAGCAACAACAACAACAGCAACAACACCAACCTCAACAAGAGGAATGACTTCAGAAAAAGTCATCCACCTCCTCAGGTAACCCCCTCAGGTAACCCCCTCTCCACAAACGAATACAAACAATGTTGACTTGTGTTATAATTACAGGAAGCCAGGGCATTATGCAATAAATTGCCCATATCCAACGGTGCACAAATACCCAGGAGGAGAGAGAGAACAGAAGAGAGACAAAAGAAGAGAGGAAAGACACAAGCTTCGAGCTCTCATAGGAGAAATTGAGAAAGCCAA
Organism: Scutellaria barbata; assembly: GCA_028654395.1. Lineage (NCBI taxonomy): Eukaryota > Viridiplantae > Streptophyta > Magnoliopsida > Lamiales > Lamiaceae > Scutellaria > Scutellaria barbata. The sequence goes on from CM053647.1 coordinate 20,611,338, forward strand.
GGATACAGCAGTCTCGAAAGAGGTGCTGAAAGCTGTAGAATCCTCTGACAGCGACACTGAAACATCATCCTCTGATGAAGAAGCGCTGATATGCCTTATGGCTAAAGACGGTGAGGACAGTGAAGAAGATGAGGTAATCTATCAACCACTGTCTGTACCTGAAAGTGAGGAGCTAAACATAATTCACTCTCCAAAGAGGATCATGAGTGACTTTGAGCAGATCAACTCAATCCATGAGGATCTAAAGGTTGAAAATGAGAACCTAAGAATCAACAATAAGATCCTGAAGTGCAAGACATTGATATTGCCAAAATGCTGGCTGCATGTGAGTCTGATAACTCAAGGTGCAGCAAGCTACAAAAGAAGATCTCTAGATTAAATCTGCTGGTCACTAAGCTAGAAGCTGAGAAGGAAAGCTTGCAGTCCATGATAAGCACATTCAGCAAATCATCCAAGGACGCAAGAGATTGCATAAACCAAAACAGAAGTCCTTTTGAAAAATCGGACATAGGTTACAACAATCACATCTTTCAGACTATAGCAAGTACATCCAAAGCTATAAATTTTGTTCCAGCTGAAACCCCAATGGAGAAAGAGTTACTATGTAATTCTGTGAAGATCTTGAACAAAACAACAATGATGGATAAGGGGAAGAAACCCCAATGCTCAACTGCAGGAAGTAAGCCTACATCTAAGAACTGGCTGCAGCAGAAGCCATCTGATGTATGCAGCAAGAGGATGCAGCAACCCACTAAGTTGCAGCACGGAAGAAAAATTCCCACCTCTACTGAGACGTATATGTCTAAACCTCAAAGAGGATATACTCAAGGGAAGTATGGTGGAAGAGCACACTACAGAGGTGCTGGTAACACACATGTTGTCAATGCACACATATTTAACAAGCAGTTTGTAAGGACAACTGCATACAGTTAGAGAACCAACAAATCTTACAGTAAAACAGTGACTGTTAAGAAAGTTTGGGTTCCAAAAGCAATTAACCCCAAAGGAATCGTACAGAAATGGGTACCTAAATCTGTTTGAAATTGTTACAGGTTTCAGTGCCAGGTTGCAGCGGTAATGTATGGTACATTGACAGTGGCTGCTCAAGGCACATGACAGGCAGCAAAGAAGCTCTCAAAGACTTCCAAGAATGTAAAGGACCCAAGGTCATCTTTGGAGATGATTCCAAAGAAAGCACAAGAGGAAGTGGATGCCTAGTCAAAGGAAACATAAAGATCAATGATGTATCCTATGTGAAAGGACTCAGATGCAACCTTCTGAGCATCAGCCAGTTTTGTGACAGGATATACAGTTGAATTCAATCTCAATAAGTGCTTAATTAAAGACAGTACATCAAATGAAATTAAGCTTACAGGAACAAGAAGAGGAAACATATATCTAGCTGATTGGAATTCCTCTACTCAACCTATATACTTCATTGTGAAGAGTCCACCAGAGCTTAGCTGGCTATGGCACAAAAGGTTAAGTCATCGGAACTTCAAAACTATCAACAAGTTAGCAAGGAAAGGCCTCGTAAGAGGATTGCCAGATGTGGCATATAAGAAGGAGAATGTCTTTGGAGCTTGTCAGAAAAAGAAGCAAGTAAAGAGTTCATTCAAAGACAAGATACATAAGTCATCTCACAGGATTCTAGATCTTCTACATATGGATCTCTTTGGTCCAGTAGAACCAGTAAGTATAAGTGGGAAGAAGTACTCACTTGTATTAGTGGATGACTATTTCAGATACACATGAACTATCTTTCTTGCAAAGAAGTCAGAAACTCAAAACAAGCTACCTGATCTCATGAAGAAAATCCAGAATGAAAAGAGTTTGAGCATTGTGAAGATAAGATCAGATAGAGGAACTGAATTCACAAACAAGTTTATTGAGAAATTCTGTTCTCAGAATGGTATTCAACATGAATACTCTGCTGCAAGAATACCTCAACAGAATGGTGTTGCTGAAAGAAGAAATGAAACCCTTAAGTAAGCAGCAAGAACAATGATAGTAGAAGCAGAAATACCCAAGGGATTTTGGGCTGAAGCAACCAACACTGCTTGCTACACACAGAACAGATGCTTGATTATCAAATATCTAGATAAAACTCCTTATGAAATCTGGAATGGATATACACCAAACGTTTCATATCTGCATATCTTTGGATGCAGGTGTTATATCCTCAACAATGGAAAGAAACATCTGAAGACTTCTGATGTAAAGTCAGATGAAGGAGTATTCCTAGGATACTCTGCTGTATGTAGAGCCTTCAGAGTATTCAATAAGAGAACCTTGGTGGTTGAAGAATCTATTCATGTGGTGTTTGATGAGCCACATTGTGACACCAAGAAGCTAGAAGAGTCAGCTAAAGATAAAGTTCCAAGAAAAGAAAATGTTGTTCCCTATATAGAAGGAGTTCTGCCTACAGGAGAAGATAAAGATGAAGAAGCTGCACCTTTAGATGCAGCAGATATTCTTACAGCAGCAGAACCCTCTGTAATACAGCAACAAGAGGAGCAACCTACACAAGAACATATCTTTGAGCCTGATAGGACATGACTAAGGAATCATCCTAGAGATCTTATAATAGGAGATCCATCCATAGGGGTAAGAACAGGAAGGTCCATCCCACATGAAGCAATGTTTGTATGCTTCATATCTCAGACAAAGCCCAAGAATGTTGAAGAAACACTGCAAGATAGCAATTGGGTACAGGCCATGCAAGAAGAGTTGAATGGTTTTGAAAGAAACCAAGTATAGCAGACAGTTGCAAGACCAACTCATCAAGGAGTAATAGGAACAAAATGGGTTTTCATAAACAAGTTAGATAAATCTGGACTTGTCGTGAGAAACAAAGCAAGATTAGTTGCTAAAGAATACTATCAGGAAGAAGGAATTGATTTTGATGAGACTTTTGCTCCAGTAGCTAGGCTGGAAACAATAAGGATTTTTCTGGCATATGCAGCTCACATGAATTTCTATGTCTATCAAATGGATGTGAAGAGTGCATTCCTAAATGGTTTTCTTACAGAGGAAGTTTATATCGAACAACCTCCAGGTTTTGAAGATCAAACAGAAGAGAAGGTGTTTAGATTACACAAGGCCCTATATGGACTTAAGCAAACCCCAAGAGCCTGGTATGACATCTTATCTCTCTATCTACTAAAGAATGGTTTCAAGAAAGGAACGGTCGACAAGACATTATTCAGGATACAGGATGGAGACAGTGTACTGCTAGTACAGATATATGTGGACGATATTATTTTCGGATCCACTAACAAAGAGCTATATGAGAAGTTCTCCAACCTGATGCAGTCAGAATTTGAGATGAGTATGATGGGAGAATTAAGTTTCTTTCTCGGGCTACAAGTAAAGCAGTTGGCTGTAGAAACCTTCATCAGTCAAGTCAAGTACACAAAAGAGCTTATCAAGAAGTTTGGCATGGAGAATGGTGTAGCAACATCAGTACCTATGTCTACATCCATAAGCCTTGAAAAAGATGAAGATGGCAAAGATGTAGATATTACAAAGTACAAACGACTAATCAGATCCTTACTGTATCTTACAGCAAGCAGGCCAGACATTATGTTTGCAGTAGGAGTCTGTACGAGATTTCAAGCAGCACCAAAGGAATCACATCTTTCAACGGTCAAAAGGATTATCAAATATTTGAAAGGAACTCAGGATGTAGGCCTATGGTATCCCAAGGAAGGAGATTTAAGCTAAAAGGCTATTCTGACTCAGATTATGCTGGCTGCAAAATTGATCAGAAAATACTAGTGGGACTTGTCAATTTCTGGGAAATATACTTGTTTCATGGTTTTGTAGGAAACAAACTTCAATTGCAATCTCTACAGTGGAAGCAGAGTATGTTGCAGCAGGAAGTTGCTGTGCGCAGATCCTCTGGATACAGCAGCAACTTAGAGATTATGAGATTGAAAAAAAAAGACTCCAATTCTCTGTGATAATACAAGCACGATAGCAATTACTCGTAATCTTGTTTTTCACTTAAGAACAAAGCACATTGACATACGACATCACTTTATAAGAGATCACGTGGAAAAAAAGGATGTCGTGCTTGAAAACGTTCATACGGATCTCCAGCTTGCAGATATATTCACTAAACCATCGAGTGAATCAAGGTTTTCCATGCTAAGAAATGAGCTGGGAATTCTTAAGTTATGAGGTGAATAAGATAGTGCAAAAGCCAAGGGGAAATCTTTGCATGCTTACGAGAAGCAGTAAGTACAGTACTGTAAGTTACGTCTTCATACAATGTTGGGTTCAAACAGCGCTGCATTCCTTATTCTTACAGTACAGCAGTTAACGGGAGTGTAAGCAGCACCAGGTTACAGCATTTATTTCAAATGTGTATTCATTACACTGCAACCTCGTACAAAGGATGCTGCAACTTTAAAAAGGCATTTATTTAGGCTGCAAATCGCATGTCTTTCAGCATTTAATGCATGTCTGCACGTGTTAAAGAGTGGGAAGGGCGCGATCAGTTACCCACGCGCCTTGTAATAATTAGCGACAATTTGACGTCTCCGCAATTTTTGGACCGTAAGATCATTGTCTTTTGATTTATTTCAACCATCGATCTTACTACACGTCCTTTGAGATCCGTCATATCACCCATAACCGTCCTAACTCGAAATCATTTTCACCATTATCCAAGAAGAGAAGTTTATTTTCATGAAATTTTCCTAAGTCCAAATCTTTGAAACTTTTCATCTCTTCCTCTCTCAGAAAAACAGAAAAACCATGGCAGCCAGACAATCCATCGTTCTGGAAGGTCGCTTGATCAACCAGGAGCACATTTATGCTTCAGGGTTATTTGACAATGGGTTAATACGAAGGATTTTCGATGCCCTTGAGAGGACTAAGGTCATAGGGTTGTTGACCACTGTTTATGCCAGCTACTCGGTAGAGTCGGTACAACGCTTTTACTCCTACACTAGGCCAGCGGAGGAGAGGAACTGCATCCTATTCCGGATGGATGCAGATGGAGAAGAGCGATCTCTCACTTTGAGAGACATCGCTGCAATCTTCAGCATATCTGCTGGAGGTATGACCCCAAGTCAGCTTGTGACTTATGGGGAGCACAACGCTCAAGAGATGTGGGATATCTTTCGAGCAAGGGATGTTGGGGCTGAGATCAAGAGAAGCACCCCCAAGAAACTCTTCAAGCCGGAGTTTGAACTCCTACATGACATCTGTGCGTACTCCATCGAAGGCAGAATGAGGAGCTACGACAAATGTACAGATCTCCGATTCCGGATCATGTCCGCTATCATGGCCGGAGAAAATGTGAATTGGGCGAGGTTCATTATGAAAAGACTGTGGGAAGAGGCAGAGAAGATAACAGAGCAAAGAAGCTATGGTATCACCATCTGTTCTCTGCTCTGCAAGCTTGGTCTTCATCGAATATATCTCGGGGAGAAGAAGAAGGGTAAGACCCAACCGAAGACAATAGGAGCTGGGATTGCGAGGAAGAAAATCAAAGACAAAAAGAATGTAACCCTAGCCCTGTAAGATGAAACAGTATGCAGTGGGGGAGACGAATAAGAAGAGAACGTTCAAGACCCTATTCCCGTCATCAAGAGGATTTCAAGGGAGACTGGACCTGAACTTGAAGCCTCTTCCTCAGATGACGATGCACCCTTGGTGAAAAGGGCTCCGTGCAGCAAGAAGAAGGCTGCTGCAGCTACTGATTCCCAACTCTCTACAGCAAGCTTGGTTGTAGTTGCTGTTGGGGATGAGTCACATTTGCCTGGATGTGACAGGAAAACTGGTGTGGAGGCACGTCTACAAGGGGCTGCTGTCTTAGCCTCCTCGCGCGATCATGATGCCACCGCATCAGTGCTTGATTCTACCCTCCCAGCGGCTAGAAATATGGAGCTGTAATACAATCTCTGGAGAGAGATGCGGCTGTCTAAGGGGGAAATCTTGTTGAAGTGGAAAGATTTCCTGATAGTCGAGCAGGCTGTCCTGGAGTGGGCCAAATCCAAAGACATTCTGGCACTCCTGCAACCTGAGTATGCAACAATGGTGCAAGATCAATCAGCTAGCAGTGCTGTTTAGGGAGCAAAGGACAAAAGAAAGGAAAAAGCTTTTGCAGAATCCGACTCTGTAGAGCTGCCGATGAGAGCAGCATTGGAAGATGTGCAGGTCTTCCTCACCCCGGCTGGGGAGGCTGTTAGAAGGGGTGATGACGTCGCTTTTGTCCAAGAGCAAATCGACACCCTGGGAGTGGAGCAAGCTGAGGAAGCTATGCTGCAACAGGCAATGCAACAAAGTGTTAAGGAGACCAGGATGCAGCACACTCCTAGGAGGATGCGGGGAGAATGAAGTTCAAGCCAACACCAAGTAAACTTCCCTGCATATGAGCAAATGGTTGAAGGCCTCTCCAATATTGTCTCGCTTGATCCTTTGGAGGAGGAGGAAGAGCCTCAACTGGTGGACTATGGCAATTCTCCGGTGCATATGGATGCTGCTGCTGCAGACTCACAAAGGGAACCAACCGCCATCATCAGAGATGTAATCTCTAACATTGCTGAGATCGCCGATGATGCAACCATGGAGGAAGTTGCCGAGGCTGGACTCCCTGTACTGGCAGAGATAGCAGTACAGCAGACGACCACCCAAGAAGAAGCTGCCAAGGAGATAAGGAGGGTGAAAGCTGAGATTCTTGCAGCAATGGAGCGTACAGTGCTGAATGTTGTGGACACTGTAAGAAACTAACCAGAGCTGCAAGAACCCATTCTTGCAGCAGAACCTGTCCAAGCTTCAGAACCGGCCGAGGAGAGGGGTCCTTGGAGAAGACTTCTGTTGGGGAGGCTGTTGAGACAGTACCCACAGAGGATGCTGAAGAAAGAGCAGAGGTAACTCCTGTGCAGCTAGAGACACCTCAAGAGGAGGTTGATGCTACAGCTGCTGCATGTTCTCAAGAACCTTCCAAGGTTACAGCAGAAGAAGTTACTAGGATGCTGAAGTCTCTGACGGCGAATTCACCAGGATGATGAGGAGGAGCAACATTGTTGTTCATGGGCTGAAATCTGGCGGACCAGAACCTGTTGTTGTGTCATCAGGCGAAGAGAAGGCTGAAGACGACGAGCACCCATCCTTGAGTTCAACCAATTCTCAACCCAGCAACAATGAGGATGGGGTTGCTACAGAGACACCGAGGCAGGATGCAGCACAGAACCCTCAAGCTGTCATTTCTTATGCTGCCTCAACAAGAAGGAATTCGGGGCTAACTCCTGACAAATCGATCAACAGAGTTGAAGCCGCGGTTAGACATCTGGTGCTCGCTCTCTAGGAGCACGAGTTTACCATGCGGAACAGCCTCAGGGTTGCTTCCCAATTCCATGCTAAAACCATGACGGGTTTCAAGAAGGACCTGGAAGTTCTGTCGGAGATGATCAAGAGAACGCTGAATGATCACTCCAACAGGCTGTACAGGGATCGGATAAGGATGGAGGGAGAGCTTAAGATTGATGTTGCACAGACTCGCAAAGAAATCAGGCTGTGCAAGCGTCATGCTGAGAATGCCTCTGACAGGCTGAACACTCACTCCCTCGTCCTTGAAACACTTCTGGACCGCACATCTGATCAATCCAAGAGAACCAGAAGTGTGGACGATTGTTTGGGGAACCTGGAGTTAATCATCAAAGAATTAAGGGACATCATGTACTGTGCATTCCCTCAGTATACTGAAGCCCCTAAGAACGCCCCCGAACCGACCCGACGACCACGTTCCAAGGTGGTACCAACTGCCCCTGCTCAGCTCCTGACTTTTGATGATGCCAAAAGGAGGGAATGAGTTGAAGATTGATACAGGAACTTAAGAAGAACTGAAGAAGAAGAAGATGATGATGATGATGACCAGCAATCTCTAAGCAGGAGGAGAAAGAGGTATGGATCATCTGCTGTTGCTGACATCCCCTCTCCGAAGAGATGGAGATGAGATGATGATGCTGGAGCTGGAGGAGTTGGTGCAGCTGCTGGAAGTAGATCTGCTGCAGGTGCTGTATACAGCAGAGCTGCAGGCAAAGATGCAGCGCCTCCCTCTTATCATTCCAAGAGAGGGCATGAGGGCCAGCAGCAAGGCTCAAGGAAGAGGATGAGCGGGATCGAGGCTGAAGGGCATCAAAGAGCAGAAGAAGATCAATATGCCTGGATGCAAAAGCTCGGTGTAATTGGTGAGAGGAGAGTTTTTGTCAGAGACCTCTACCAATATCCCCCTCAAGAAATCTCTCGCCTTGACACTGAAAATATATCTGCTGAAGTATCTGTGATGATGGATCAAAGGCCTGAAGGAGAGAACATAGCCTGGAGATTTGACATCTTGTGCTAAGATGGATTGTTGCAAGGTGGGGCTGTTGTGCACCGGGGCTGGGAAAGAGACTTCTAGACAACAGGGAAGAGGCTGCTGGGCATGGGGGATGAGGCTATTGGGCGTCGGGTTGTTGCTGGGCACTGGGGACGAGGGAAATGGCTGGGCACCGGGTGACAACGTGCTACTAGCGTGTGTAGCGGGTTGAATGGGATTTTGAGCGAGGGTGGGAATGAATTTATATGGACGGGGGTATGGTATCGTCGGCGACAGGAGGTTGCAGGTCGTAGTGGAATGGACAATCGATATGGAGTATATAACTAACTTTCAATTTTAGAGTTAGGTTCTGATTCCGTAAATTACATTTAATTTAAAAACTTTTATGCCATTAATTAACATCTAAAATTATCAATTCCAATCTCTCTTAATTTCAATTATATATTGACCTAAATATAATTATCAACGTTATAACTTGATTCTCATAAATTAATAAACAAACCAATGACTAGCATAGTTTTCTTCCCATTGGGTTTTACTATGTTAGGGTTTTAACGAGGCCAACATCTTTGTTTTTTCTACTTTCCGTTGTGCTTGTACGCTCTCTTTTTCCTTTTCTTCTTTAATTTTATGATATTTATTTAAAAAAAAACCAATGACCTAACTATAAATATTAAACATTCAATTAAATCCTCCATATTGTTAAAAATGACCAAAACATAAAGAAATAATTATGACTTTTACAATTTAAACTCCAAAATCAAGAGTCAATTGATTATATTCTCTAAATTAACTTCTAATTTCAGTCAATTGAATTCAATTTTATAAATTAAAATTTATAGTTCGTCTAACTATGCCATAATCATAAATATATTCAAATTTCTTAATTTAAATCGTAAATTACATAATTGGATTTTTTAAGATTATTTTAAAGGTCTTCAATAATTATTTTAAGCAAAAACTTTGTAATTTACTTATCTAGAATTATTTTCAAGTTTTCAAAATCTAACCCAAATCATAATTTTATAATTAATTTTCCTGAAACTAAGCTAAGTCTTCCAAAATCTAATTAAAGTCTAATTAAATTTTCTAATATTTTAATAAACACATTTTCATTACAAATTCACTCTATATTAATTATAAACCACAACATCGTCGGAAATCTGTTCCAACTGATCAAGAAAAACACTAAAGGACATATTTTAATTATTAATGATCTTAACTTATGAATTTACAACTAGACAAAGTACTAAGACATTTTTAATGTTTGATGTAGGAAACGAGGAAAGATGAATTTGCTCAACAACTTATGAATAGAAACTTCAGTTTCCTAAGGTGGGGGTAATATTTATTATTTGCATTTATGAAATTTGTACTATTTGAATATGTGATCTTTATGAATATATGATATGAACTGGCTCTTGCTAAGTGATAGTGTGATTGTTATCAGAATGTGAATGTTGTACTATGAGCTTATTAATGCAAAAGTGAAGAATGATGTGGTTAAATATGTAATTGATGTGAAGTTAATATATGCATATGTGCCAAATGAAATGTGATTTCACGGTGGTTGGGATCCACATTCTCACGGTGGTTAAGAACCACAACTAAGTGTTTTGTTAAATTGATGTGATCCCATGTGTATGTTTGATATGTTTGTATGTGAAGTGAATATATGTGTATACACATGCAAGCTACGACGACTAAGAATCGTATCTATAGCGGCTAAGAACTGTAATCTATGGTGGCTAAGAACCGTGACTAAAGTGATATGTTTGAATATGAATGATGATGATTGAGATGACTACTTGTGTTATTGAATGATTTAAGTCACGTGATTGATGTGATCTATTTTCTATTATTTTATTAAACAATAAACGTTTTATGTCAACTGGCTTCTTGTCATAAAACTGTGATTTAACAAGTCCGAGTAAATCTTTATAATTGTGTTATGATAAGTTGTTAGGTGCCCGAATGAAATCCCTTAAGTTTATAACATTTTGAAATAGGGGCATAACAATATCTTTTATCAAATGGTTTTATGTGTACGTGCGTTATGATTTATTTATTTGGAAATTATTTTATGTTGTTCCAGGTTTCCTCACTTAATGTATTTCAAACACTCACCCCTCTTTTTAAAATATTTTCAGTTTAAAGAGTTTAAGCTGTGGTGTGAGAACGATGGATGCTGGTAGCTAATAATCAAAGGTTACAGAAGCTTTTTATTCAAAGTGATTAATTTTATAAATTTAAGAAACATATATTTTATAATTATTCTTGATTACATTTATCTATATTATTCTTAAATGAGTGAATTTTATATGTAAGTAACGCCTTAGTCAAAGTTTACCTTTAAAAAGAAAAGAGACATTACAACCCTTGGATCATACATACAAAGAGTTAGACAAATTAATCAAACATTTCAAAATGGAATATATTTTTTAAAGATCAACTACGTAGAATAAGGAAATTAATTTAAAAACTTCATCACATTGGTAGCAAATGGCCCTTAGATCTTACATGAAACTCAATATTAAAACCCTAATCATACAACTACAAAGAAGATTGATGAGGATTAGCTAAAAATACCTCTTGAGTTCTCAAACTACAAGCTCTTTGAAATCATACATGAAGTGTTAGGAATTTTATTGTAATTTGAATAATGACATCACATGTATAGATCGAGTATATTTGTATAACTTTATTAGTGTGTACCAAATGAATAAAAAGAAGACTAACTGAAGAAACAATCTTGAAAGTGCATAGTTTAAAGGGAACATATGTCAACAATACAATCACATGCTTAGTTAGAAGACTCTTAGTAAACACAACCTTGGGAGAGAAAAACTGAAGACTCCTCAAAGAAAGAAAGGATTCCAAAAGAGCTTTTTTTAGAACAGAGAAATTGGAAGACATTAGCAATCATTGGAACATATTTAATGAGGTCTTAATTAATCATTGAAGTTGACACATTTAATGAACCTCACATCCTCCATCAAGTTTGTTATCAGTCGTCAAGTCTACCAAAGAAGATTAACTTAGAATTAATCAAATACAGTACCTAAATTGAAGACAAAAGAAGAGAGAGATTGATGAAGGAACTCAAGTTACCGTTAACATAAGGTCAAAATCTTCTGACAACCAACTATAACCACCTTAAATGTTGTAGCAACTTTTCAAAAGACCTATTGCTTTCTCTAAAAAAGATGGACAAATAAGTACAATAAAAAACTTAAAGGCAATGAGTTTATCGACAATTCAAATTGACTCTCTCTATAGGTTGGAATCTCACTCTCTCCTATAAATAGAGATCAACTCTCATCCTTGAAGACTACTGATCAAAAACTAAATCAACTACCAAAGCCTGATCTTCAAACTCTCAAAAGTGCATCAAGTTCTTCATCTTCATGCTCAACATTCTTCAAGTATTTATCATTTTTTAGGTGAGAGTTAGACTAGAAGAAAGAAATATTTATATCCTAAAAATATGTTGTAAACCTTTGAAATATGGGATTGGTCCTCTTTAGGATTAAGGAGTATTCCCTTTGAGAATGTAAAGAGCATTCCCCATCATATTAGGAAGAAGTTGTTGTGGAAGTGTTCCCAAGAGATTGGAAAGAAAAGTGTGTTACCCCTTGCTTAGGGGAGAAGTTGTAACTGTTAGTTGACATACTTAATGGATTTTCCTGCTTTGTGAAGAGAGGACATAGAAGGATTAGACCACTTTCGAACTTCTATAAATCTCTATGTCTCTTATATATCTGTCATATCTTCTCTTATCTCATTTATACTCTAACATGCATACGTGTCATCTTGCTTCATAATTTGTTATTTGAAAAGTGTTCATATTATTGCTCATACTTTACATGCTTCATATATGCTATATTTATTGCCTGAATAGAAGAGAAGAGTCGGGTCCTCACAATTCCGCATAGAGCTATTAGCTCAACCCTCTATTTTTAGTTTAGGGCATAATGTCTACTTAGCTTATCTTATATGCATTATTTTGTAATCTACATCTAGTAAACCTCTTTCTAAAGCTTGTTGCTATCTTGGTTGAAAAATAATAGAAGTCTATTCACCCCCTCTAAACTTCTTTTGACTCTTTTCAGAACCTAGAAAAAAAGACTATATATCTTAAGCTAAATTTTACTCTTGTTTTGGAAGGATCCTCTTCTTTATATTGTAGCACCCCAAACCTTTTATGCATATTTCTATTAGTTTATTTTCTTGCTACATTATCTTTCAATTTAAATTATCTTTTGATATACACATGTTTATTTTCATCTAGCTTTATCAACGATTTTGAGTTCGACTGCGCCGCCAACACCGAGACTAAGTGAAATGTGATAAGAATTTAGCATCGGGCTTAAGGTTTAAGAAATTAAAAGAAAATAATACAAGCTTGGAATAAGATAACGGTAGATTTTATCGGCTAAATAATTGTGAAAAATCAATTAATAATAGAGTTTTATTAGGATTAATGATAATGAAAAATTATAAAAAATCCTTAAATATGTTAAGGTGTATGTGAATAATTATTTTGCGCATAAATAAAATTATTGCACATAAAATCCACATATATCTTTTATTAAAGCTAACTTTAAATAATTGTGGAAAAATCATTGTCATTTAGTGAATGACCAATGTGCCCTTTTTCCCTCATTTATTCTATAAATATGATGGATCCTAATTTGAGGATCATTTTCACACACAACACATACTAAATCTCTACACACTATTTACACACACTTGCTCTTCAAGTTTGCTACAAGGTAGTCTTCTCACCTTCTTCATTTCCAAAGCTTTGATCATGTGGAATATGCATGTTTTAAGTTAGATAATCATACTATAACATGATCTAGGCTTAGATGATGGTTTATTGTTGAGAGATGTTTTAAGAAAAATCATTATATGTTGAATGAAAATGTGGGAGGTAAAGGGGCTGTTTTGGGGCTGTTTTTGGAGGTATTCTTGGGCTGTTTTTATGACCTTTTTATATGTTAAAATACATGTTATGAGAAGCATAAATATGGTTTTAGATCATGTTTTGGACTTGTGTAGAGAAAGTTATGAATTTTGCAAGTTTTCTTCATTTCTTTGCATACTTGAGTCTTAGAAGCTTATATTGATGTTAGATGATTATTTTGAGCATGAAAATATGTTTATATATTTGTATATGAAGAACCATGCTTTAATACTCTAAAATGATGAGTAAATAATGTTTTATGCATCTTCAAAAATGGTGTTGAAGGGGTAGCCGAAATTGTTGAAGCTTGGAAGAGTGTATGTGTTTTGTGCTTTAATCCAAATTCATTTTCACTTAGAGATGTTAAAGGTACACTTAGGTGGTTATAGGGAGGTTATAGAATAGCTTAGCCCATCATAAAATTAGGAATGCTGTCTAATGTCATTACTTTTTGCTAATGATGGAAAAAGTCTTTAATCATCCTCTAAATTTTATTAATTGTGTTCTCCAACTTGCTTAACCATATTTATGTATGATCTTTGATAACCTAATGATGTTTAACAATGATTCATAATATTTAAGGAACAATTATGAATAATTAAGAATTATTTTAAGATGAATTAAACTAATAAGATAAGAGATATTTTTCTAATCTTAAATATTTGAGTATTAATAGTCATTAATAATTAATTAAGTAATAATTATTATTATTAAATCATAATTGATAATCACTCAATGATTAATTAGAGTCTAATTAAGAATAAACTTTAATTATTAACCATTTAAGGATAAAATGTTAACTTCTTATTCATTAATTATGTAATCATAATTTAGGTTTAATGATTTAATCAATAACTAAGGGTTAAAGAATGATTAAAAACTTAATTAATATAGATTAAAATTAACTAATAATAATTAATCTATAATTATAAAGATTAAGCTTTAATTACAAAAGTTTAAGCTTAATGAAGTTTATTAAAAGCTTTTGATTAATGATTAAGAGTTAATTAAAATATTTAAAAACCTAATTTAGATTCTAAAAACATCGATAATCTAAAAATTTGAGACGTGCTAGGTGCGGAGTGGTCGGATTCATAGTTGCAACAGCTTAGAAGAATGGAGGTAAGGGACGAATGCATGAAGGGGCGCCTCAGCGGGCCCACCCCTCACAGTAATAAATATGTCACAACAAGTATAATCACAGCATTTAGTATTACTCAATCACGCTTGGAAAGGAAAACTATAAACAGATAAAGAGTTAGAAATTACCCTCACCTTGTTCAGTGGTTACCACGTGAGTAGCAAGTGTCAAAGATCACGTATCCCAAGTCTTCACTCAATAGGTAGCCTACATAAATTTACGGTATTTTCTTAGATCTTTATAATCTATAATTAAAGATTAAACCAATATCGGATCGGATACTATCGATCGAGATGAGACAGATCAAAACGGAAGGCCTAACGATTGAGATTGAAGAAACAAGAGGGAAATATCAGTTTATACAGTTGAGGTTAAAGATAATGAATTTTGGATCACAATAAAACAAGAATGAGCTCAATTGGAGTTGAAACGAGCTCGAACGGAGCGTTTTAAGATTGAGGGGTATTTTGGTAATTTGGTCAAAGGGTTGACTTTGACCGGGACCCACGACCCCCGGTCAACGATATCTCATTGGCGACAACTCGATGATAAAGAACGATGAAAAGAAAATGAGATTCGGATCGAAAATACGACGTCACGCGCGTTCCCAACGACGGGAGAAAAACTCGGCGGCGTCTCCCAACGTCGGGAGAAAAATAGGGCAGTGTCTCCCGTCGGCTGCCGAGTTTTCTCGACAGCGGGGCAGCATCTCTCCGCAGCTGCTGAGTTTTCTCGGCAGCCTCTACACCGGCTGTAACACCCCCTCTTCTTAGGGTAGTTACTTTTACTAAATCACCATAACTTTCTAAACTTATAAAAATTCCCGTAAGATTTTTTTATTAAAGTAACGAAATTAAACTTTGTAAGAGACATGCTAGAGTTTTAAAACGGTTTAAAGCATTTGAAAAGGAGTTAAATCATTTGAGAAAAGTTCTCCTCAAGAAAATCAGAAATAAAGTCTTTTTAGTATGAATGCTAAAAATAATATTTCCTTAACCAATTCCGAGGCCGTCACCACCAATCATGCTTCAGCGCTGCTACCCCTTGCATCACATCTTACCTTTACATTTATCTGCAGTATGAGGTAAATACTATAAGCAAAAAGCTTAGCAAGTACATCACCTAATCCCACAAAAACATTTTCTCTCAACTTTTGAAAAAAACAAGAAATTAACTAATAAAAATAATATAAGTTCTCTTATACTTGAAAATATTATACTATGGGCCCAGACATGGTACCAATGCGCGCAACTCCGAAGAACCCGGGGTAGCTAGCCACCGAATTCAAACGGAGCAACTCAATACTCATAGGGCGGTCTCAGAGCCCTTAAACTCATAGGGCGGTCTCGGAGCCCTTAAACTCTTCTAGTGGGCGATCTCGATGCCCGGTACCAGTCTAAAATATAAAATAAAACTATATATATACTTTCTCAAAAATATACTTTTCTCGCTCTATATAAAACAAGATTAACTAACATCTTGTACTTGACCAAAATACATGGAAGCACATCACTTAGCAAATCATCTCTTCATATTCATAGAAAACATAAGTGAAACTCACGAAACACATAACTTAGCAAATCATCAAAGCATACTCATAGAAAAACATTAATAAACATTCAAGCAAATTTTGCATCAAACATCTTACAAATAAAACAAAACTACTCATACTGCAGGTGAGAGATGTACTTACCTGGAGTTCTCAAAACTTTCGTATCTCACAATCCTCACAAACTTTCTCAACCCAAATCTAAAAATAATTAATTGATAACTTAGAATCTATCAATATAATATGTTAAGAAAAATAATAACGTATCCTAGTATTTCTTTGTATATATCTTTATATTTTAGGTGGTTATTTAGTTTTCTTCTTTTGTCGATGTATCGACAATTATTTATTTAGTGGAATGGAATGCAGTGCTCAACTGAGGGATCATCTACTTCTCACATAATACACACTAAAACTATAATCTTTTAATATTGAGATTCCTAAATCAAATCATTAATCACAGAAAGGTTTTTATCTTGTTAATTCACTATCAATTCCTTAATATTTCCACTTCCTTAAGAAATTCTAATTTTAATTAGTATAACACCTGCGACAGAAATCAAATGGAAATTTCTATAACTAATTAATTAATTCATTTAATTATAAAACCTCAATTTTATTATACATACTGACGTCAAATCCTTAATTAAACTAAGTAAATTAGACAACATATTTCCGTCCCATATTAATTACTATGTACATGGATTGAGCTTAAAGCTAAATAAAGGAATTAACCATGCAAAACATATATGCATTTTCTACTGTCGATATATATATATATACACATCTATCCTTGTTATCATTGGTGTTTGAATTCTGCAAATCAATAACTAATGAATAAATAACTACTATCTTAACATGAAGACTGATACTGCTACTTATTATTATTATTATTATTATAATTTTGATACATGTAGTTTAATTATAACTCATAAATAATTTATTCTATATCAAATATCGAGAAGAATAATTACAAACTAACTTAACCAAATAATTAGAAAACTCTTCCACCAAATGACTAAGCAATAAACTGCAAAAATTAGCCTAAATGGGTTGGTCAATTTAGATGATTGTTTACAATTCATGTGATCAGAAACACTATAGAAGGATTTTTCCACTTACAATTCAATTGATTTATTTATTTATTTTTCTCAATTCATTTTACAAAATCATACATTACGTGAAATTACTAAACTAAACAATTATTCCATACTAGAAATTATGGATGTAAAAAGAATCCAAGCTATATATATAATGGATACCTTGACAGGATATATGCTCTGGTTATTCATCGATGGACGCTTTCGTTTTCTCTTTCATTTTCTCTTTCTTCTGCTTTTTCCAAATTTTATATTTCTGCTTTCTCCAAATTTTATATTTCTGGTTCTTTGATTCGCGTATTTATTTCCAATTTTTAACGCCTACTTTTACATCTAGGGTTTTAAATTCCCATTTCTTTTAGGACTTTTAACAAAATAGAGAATCCCTAAAATATCTCAACTAATTTACTTATATATCTACTTCCATATCTCCATGTTATCACTTTAAAAATTCTAGAAATTTATTACTAGTCGATATTAAATATTTATATATCAATGTTTAACTTATCTAGACTTGTCGATATTATCGACATCAATTGAAATCCCAATCACATCAGACGTAATATTTCAAATAACACCTAATTAATTTCTCTATAAGATACTAGTAAATCATGATAATTAATAAAAATTTATTATTAATAAGAATAGATATAATTAGAAATTTGGGGTGTTACACCGGCTCACGCCCAGGCCTCCCGACCTCGACCTGCTCGACCAGCCTACTTCCCGGCGCCACCAGCTACGGCGGAGCCGTCCTGTGCCGTCGCCACTTAGTCCTCCGGCTAGCCTGAACCACCGGCTACCCCCTCCGGTCAACCCTCGCCGGATTCTGGCATGAATAGTATTGGAAAAATAGCCTCAAAAACCCTTCGTTACACACGTATGCACCAAACCAACCTCAACCATTACAGCTTCGGCCGGCGACTTCCAGTCACCGACGATCCTTCCCCCAACCACCTAGGATACTGGCCGGCGACTTCCAGTCACCGGAAACCTCCAATACAACCTCCAACAGCATGCATACACAACACACATTATACACACACACAAAACCCCATGCAACAGCCCCTTTTCCATGCCGTTTTCCGGCACCGGCGGCGCCACCCCTCCAGTGGCTAGCCCACAACCCGGCAGGCCCTTCGATGCATGCAACTGTGAAAAAGAGAGAGAGAGAGAGAGAGAGAGAGAGAGAGAGAGAAAATGGGAGAGAGAAAATGTGGTAAAAAGTTAAGATTTATGGTTTGGAGATAGTTTTTCATCGTTTTCCGGTGAACAGAGAATCAGAATTGAATTCCAGAAGTTGTCCTAGATTCGTCTCATCAAGGGCTACGTTGTGTACGAAAATCGGCCGAAACCGACGACTTTAAAATTTTCCTGCAAACTCCGGCGGTGGCGACGGCGGTGGCGCGCCGGAGACAAAACATAAAAGCGAGAAAGAAAAAGAGAGGAGAGAGAGACTTACGTGTATTCAGTGCTTTTCAGCTCGTTCGAAAAAATGGTGAAAAATGAAATCGAATGAGCGTCTATTTATAGAAAATTTGGAAGTTACTATTCACTAGGGGTAGGTCACTGTTTATAGGGTAGGTTACTGTTCACGATAAGAGTTTGGCTACTATTCATGATAAGATTTCGGTTATGTTCATCACGATTCCGTTCCTCATTTTTTCGAAACTCTATATTTTGCCCTTTTCTTCGTCGTTTGAGCTACGAGTGTCCGATTGACCTCTAGTTCATTTCTATCTTTTCGTTTTTCTGTTACGCATCTAATGGTACAAAAATATTCTATTTTCCATGCCTATAAATTTTATCCATCTAAAACCAATTATTAAACACATATCTGAAACGCACGTAATTAAATTAAACACTCAAGAATTAATATACATAAGATATATTAATTAAGGGTTTACTTATTTAATTAACCAATTATACTTTGCTTTTGTCTTGGGCGCTACAGTGTTAGTATGAGAGACCAAAAGATATCTGCATTGAAAAGTCATGACTGTCATATACTCTTACAACGACTACTTCCAGATGGTGTTCGTGGATCTTTAATTAAGGATGTACCTGATGTGTTAGTTGAGTTAGGCTAATTTTTTCAACGTTTGGGTTGTAAAAAATTGAAAAAACTGAATTGGAGAAAATGAGTGAAGATATTTATATGATTTTGTGTAAACTAGAACATATATATCCTCCTTTTTTTTACATCATGGTTCATCTGTCTATTCACTTACCAAATGAGGCAATACTTGGTGGACTGGTTCAATTTAGATGGATGTATCCAATTGAAATGTAACACTTCAATCTTTTTTTATGTATATACTTTAATACAAGACACCACTGATAATTTTTCACCTTATTTTCTTTAGATTATTATGTGATCTGAAGCAGAGTGTGCGCAATAAAGCTCATACAAAAGGTTTAATTACAGAAGCTTATATTGCAAAAGAGTGTTTAACATTTTGTTCAATATACTTGCGAGGAATTGAGACAAGATTTAACAAAGATGAGCAGAACACTGATTTAAGAATTGACGATAGTTTATCAATCTTCTCACGAAAATGTCGACACTTTGGGGCAACAAAATATATTCAATTATCTGAGGAAGAGTTTAATGCCACACAATGGTTTGTCTTCCAAAATTGTGAGGAGGTTGAACCATATTTTGAGTAAGTCTATTATTTTCTTTAGCTTACAAAATCAATATGAGTTGTTAAAACTTTAAGCATGTCACCTATAGGAGGCATAAGCAAGAGCTTGTTCTAGAAGATTGAGAAAATATAGATAAAGAACACAATGAAAATTTCCATAATGGTTCAAGAAACATATTGGTTTGGAATTAACATAATATCTTAACATTCAATGATTGATATATTTGATTTTTGATACTTTATATATATGCATATGTATTTCAGATGACTCAAGTATACCATGAAGAACAATCAGTTGCAAATGAGTTTCTTTATGCACTTGCATGTACACCGCATAAGTGTGTAAGAAAGTACACCGGATGCATTTGTTAGTTCATTATGTGTTTTTTAATTTAAGTTAATTTTGTTTAGGTGTATGACTTTAAATGGTTTACGTATTTGTTCATTGTCTAACTTGTTTTTCTTAAAGTTTGCTTTTGTAATTATGTTTTTCGACCTTTGTTATGTGTCATTGAGGAATAAAAAATTTCATATACATTGTTTGAGTATATTTACTTTTAATATACTAATATTAATTTGGAATGTACATGTGAATCTTTTTACATTCAGATGGTTGTGGATCTACTCACGAGAAGTTTCCATTCTTGCCATGTTGGGAATTTTCCCAGCATCTTACCTTGGGTGCGAATCTGTGAGCGTAAAGCTACATAAGTATAAGACATTAAAGTTGTGCCCTATACCCATTGGATATTCTTTTGGTGTAGTGGTAAAACGTTTGATGGTCCAACACTTGGTATTAGAGTACGTCACGGGTTCGAATCCCCATGGGAGCACTTTGCAGTCGGAGCTGTCAGGGCCTTGGAACTGAGGATGCTAGCGCGCAGCGGAGGTTGCTAGGGTGGCCGGGACCTGAGAAAGGTGAACAGACCTGGAACGAAGATGCTGGCTTAGCGAAGAGTGGCCTAGGTGGCAGCGGAGTAGCCTGGGTGGTAGCAGAACCTGTGTGGTGGAGCGGCCTGGGTGGCGGCAGAGCCTGTGTGGCATGACGCCGAGTTATGGTGGTGGCGCGAGGTGAGACGTCGAGTCACGGTAACATCGAGGATGTCGAGAGGGTTCCAAGGTTGTTGGAGTGGAGAGGTTGGTAGGTTCGACATCGAGGATGTCGAGAGGGTTCCAAGATTGCTGGAGTGGAATGGCTGGTAGGTTCGACATCGAGGATGTCGAGAGGGTTCCAAGGTTGCTGAAGTGGTGAAGGCAAGATGCTGGGAAAATTCCCAACAAAATGGTGCTAGAATTTTGAGGTAAAATAAGGGTCCCTATCCGATATAATAGAGACTGGCACTCCATGGAGTCTGACAATTTCCTTTATATAAATTCATGTTAATCTATCCAAGTTGAAAGTCATTTTAATAGGCAGAAAGTGAGCAGACTTGGTTAGTCTGTCCCCTATAACCTGCATAACTTGGTTTTCTCGATTTGTTTTAGGTAACCCGATGATAAAATACATGGTAATGTGCTCTCACTTCCATTTGGGTATTTCTAGTGGTGTCAGCATTCCCGCTAGTCGCTGATTTTTGCTTTTACTTGTTGGCAAATAAGATATTTCTTGACGAAAAGTCCAATGCTCTTATTAGCCGGCTTACGAGTTACATCAAGATGCTAGTTGTTGGTCCCAAGTGGAGTCCGAGGTTTACCGGGAGGGTGAATGAACCTTGATCGATTTTGTAAATCTTTCGAAAAACCTTTCTGCTCTGCAAATTACTTGAACTTGCAGCGCCAGACAGTTACTGCTTACAGCACTAGGATGCAGTGCTGCACGCTGTAACTAGAGTTTATACGCAGAGGAAAGTATGATTTAACACAAGGCTCGTTTTTTCAAATATACTCATTTTCAAAATGTTTTACTCTTATGAGATAGATATATATAAGAATGAAATAAGCACAGATAAGAAAACAATAAAGCACTTATGATTTATAATGGTTCGAAGGTGGTGTAATCCTTTTACGTCCATTCTACTACTCCTCGAGAAGGAACTTCGTTAAGCAAGATTGAATTACAGGACCTTCCTAACAATCTATCAACTTTATAAAGTAACAACCTACTAGAGTACAGCGTACACACAACAACTGCAAACTCCAAAGGCTAACCCACACAGGGTTCTACACTCCCACACAGGAAAGCTGCCTAACTCTAGACAACTTATACAAACAGCAAGGATCTCTCCTATCAACTGTTTGGCACTTCTAAAACAAGCTAAGCACACAACAACAAGGTTAAAAGTATATATTTTGTTCTTCAACGGGTGCGGTGAAGCGAGCTTCTGAATCCTTCAAAGGATCTTTCAGCTTTGAGCTTGCTTCACTTCATAGAGGTTGAGTGACTGAAACTGATGGCAGACTTGAATGTTTGTAACTTGAAGGCTTGTGAGTTTTTGCGCAAATATTTCAGTAACCAGTTCCAGTGTTTCTCATCCTCTATTTATACTTGTAGGAGAAGATGTCCGTTGAATGAGATCTCTCTTTTGAATTTGAAGTACTTGATCAAAGGCATGGTTCGCATTTAATGCGACTTGACTTTCTCTTTCGGAGCATTTAATACGGCAGTTGTGGCTAGCAGCTTTCTGCAACGCGTTAGTCCACGTGGCATCTTTGTATTGGCTCCATTTCTGCAACTTTGATCTTGTCTCGAACGGCTCTATTTATTCTTGCTTGGATCTTCGTTCCTCGTACTGCATTTATCCTTTCTCGGATTGTAGGATACTTCTTATTTGTATAGGCGCTGTGGATTGTTTGGACAGTAAGCTCTGCGCTGTATCCTAGGTCTGGGTGCAGCTGATGTCTTCTTGCAGTGCTGCTGTAACTTGGACCTTCTTGTAGTGTCTTCGGGCAGTACTGCTGTATCTTTTTCTTACAGTACTCCTGTATCCTTTTCTTGCAGTGATGCTGCATGCCGTTCTTTCTTACTTTACTGTGGTGCTATAACTACTTTCTTGCAGCGATGTTGTATTTGCTTTCTTGCAGCAGCATCTTTCCGATATGCTTGATGCAGCTAAGTAACTTATGAAAACCTCCATCTTTCAGCACTTATATCTAGACTCAAAACTAGTCTACGACTTCACTTAAACATTGTGAAAATGGGGTACTCAATATTTCCTATTACATATATGTTTTGTCTCATCAAAACCTAAACATCGAAATCCCAACACTAGTTTTTACCTGCTTCACAAAATTATGTTAGGGAAGAAAAAATATAAAAAGATGAGCATAAAGAATTCTTAAATACCAGTGTCGGGAAAGAAGGATTTGTGCTATGAAAACCCGAAGTGGGCTATGGTGGATTAATCTTCAACCAATATTACCAAATCAAAAAAAAGATTTTTTTACAATATAAGCATTTAAACTCTCCATCACCTCTTGATTCATGCCGGAGCAAAAGTCTTCTTGCCGTCCTTGAGGATAAGGTTTATCATAATACCAACTACTCAATGGAAAATCCTAAGAATCACCTGTCAGCTTCATGAAAAAGTAATCATTTTACTAACATGTGCCACATTTTGAGGTTTTTCAAGGAACAACCCAAACCTCAAGGATTAGCACTCAAATAGAAAATAGAGATTTACGTTTAAGGAAAAATTGAGAATAAAATAGGTCAGAAGAAAGCTCACCTCAATTTTCTTTTAACAGAATAAAAGAATTATGTCATAAAATGCATAGTTGACAAAATAAATTGGTTCAAGGGAATTCGATATAATTAGGCTATCTCGCAAAGATAAGTGCAAATAGGAAAATATAAACCAACATAAAGTTGTTTTATCCAAATTTTCAGAGCATGAGTGGGTGGATATTCGGATGTTAAGAAGGGGTCTGATAATGGAAAAGGCAAGAGGAATATAATAAGAGAGATTCGTTTAGAGGTAAAGGTATCTCTCAGGAAAGGGATTTAGTTGGTTGCAAAGGTGGAGGTTTCACTAATGTTTTTCTAGGTTGGAAGGTGGGTCATATCTATTACTCCATAACTCAGAGATTGAGCACTAGGGTAGAGTCCTTAGCAACCTAAGCTTGCAATTCTAGTGTATAGAATAAGAATCACCCCTTATACCAAAGTATGAATCAGTGTACAACACATTCCTCAAAAGTTGATGGGGCAGTAGAAGGGAAAAGACTTCCATCTAAAGGGACAATGGATTATTTTGACAAAGCAAATAAGGGTCGGAAGAGGATCCCATAATATAAAAGTTGCACAAAAAGTAATAGGTGTTGTCACGGCCCATTTTTGAAAATAATATAAAATATAAATTTTTAACTTTTGGGCGTCCAACAATTTAAAATAACTAAAACCGAAGGATAAAACATATTTATATAAGTTACATAATTTACATAAAACGCAGCAAAAATATCAATATACGGCCCTCAGGCTTAAATTTACAAATCTTCAAAAATAATTAGATCTTAGAAACAACATAGAGTTAAAAGAATATTTTTATCAACAGTAAAATATAAGCATCTTTCTTCCCATTCTCCTTTCGACATTTGAATCTATAAAAGAAAACATATGAAGGGGGTGAGCGTATAAAAATACACTTGTGGGATCACACTGTAAATAGGGGATTTATTTCATAAACACACTGAATAATCACATTCAATCACTTGACTTAAAAATCATTTTTAAAATATAAGAATTCGTCACAAATCAATCACTATTCACATTCAAGCATATCACTTTCATTTTCACATTTACGGTTCTTAGCCGTCTTGCAAACATATGCGGGTCTTAGCCGCCCTGAAAACATTTTTACGGGTCTTAGCCGCCATGAAAACATTTTTACGGGTCTTAGCATCCTGAAAACCTTTTACGGGTCTTAGCCATCCTGAAAATATTTTTACAGGTCTTAGCCGTCCTGAAAACATTTTACAGGTCTTAACCGTCCTGAAAACCTTTTACGGGTCTTAGCCGTCCTGAAAATATTTTTACTGGTCTTAGCCGTTCTGAAAACATTTTACGGGTCTTAGCCCTCCTGAAAACATTTTTACGGGTCTTAGCCATCCTGAACACATTTTACGGGTCTTAGCTGTCTTGAAAACATTTTTACGGGTCTTAGCCGTCCTGAAACATTTTTACGGGTCTTAACCATCTTGCATACGCATGCACATGCACACATTTACTTCACACACACATATCAAACATACACATGAAAGCACATTAATTTAACACATTATTCATATGCATATAAAACATGTCACATTTCACATAACATCATATTTTGAAAATATTATAAATACCGACATCGTATTTTTCCCCACCTTTAGAGCAGCTGATCAAATAGCTTTTAGATCCCAAATATACCTAGGGTGCAAACTCCTGCGTATCGCCTACAATTATAAAGATTCGACTTAGAATCTAATCGAACTATCATCGATTTAATAAAATAATATCTTTAAGTTAAACCCTAATTTAATATGATTTATATAATTCATAATATAAAAAGTTCAATTTGAACTTAATATTACGGGTTTTATTGGGTGTGAATCTAGGGTTTTAAACTCTAGACTTGAAATAATAATTAACTCGTAATTACATTAATCGTTATAATATTTCGAGGGTCTATATTTTAGTCTCAAAAGCAATCTTGCTAACTATAGAGTCTATCTTATAATCCCAAATAAAATCTTTATCAATTATTTATAGTTCGGATTTCATATATCAAATCCTATTAATTATTTAATAATATCTATAAGTCCAATATATTCTAAAGCTCAAAAAATGTCATTTTCATAAATGCAATAACTATAAGAAGAAATTCATAATATCATAAAATCTTAGGGAAAATCTATGTAATTTCATTCAACTTAAGGGTTCGATATCAATATTCATGATTTATGATGCTTAAAGCATAATTTCATAACTTAAAGTTATAACTTATAATACTTATAACTATTGGGGTCAATATTGAATTTCCAATAATTTTTGGTTTCAAAATATCCTTAAACAGAATTTAGGGGGCCCTAAAGCATGCTTTATATACTTAAAGGAGTAAATCTGAATTTTCATAATTGCTAGGGAGTTAATTTCAATTTCAGCAAAGTTGACATTTTGCAATTTAGCCTCTTAATTATATTAAATTCTCAAAATAAAAACCCCTAATTCAAAACCCTTCTCAACCCTCTCATGCTGCCCGTCACCGTCCCCTATCGACGGTTCACCACTGCCAGTGACTTCCAAACGCCGACGACCACAACCCGACAGATACCTGACTCAATCAATCCAACCTAGACACAAACAACCAACCAACCAAACCCACCTAACCACGACATAAACGGTGCCGCTGCTCACGGCGGCACCTCTCATCTCTTACTGGCGTAACTCCGGCGCTGGCCACCCTCACCACCACAACTCACACACAGCACCACACCTACACATACACACACACACACATCAAAACACAGTAGCGTCGAGCACAACCCAGCACAGCCCAGCCGCCACTTACAGCAGCGGTTCTCGAACCGACATGCAGGTGTGAGCATCGCACCAGCGTTGACACGACTCAACGGAGAACGGCAACTTCAAAATCGGCAGGGACAGCTTCAGAAACGGCAGAGAGAGGGAGAAAATCAGAGAGAGAGCGCCACTTCTCTCACACCCGTGCTAGAAAGAGACGGCTTTGTTTCAAAGTTCAGAACCTGTCCTTACAACGAGCTCGACGAATACTACAGTTTGGTCCGATTATCTCGCCGAAAATACTGATGATCGTGATGAAAATGGTGATCGGTAGTATTCGTTTGGTTAGCTTGAAGAAGATGAAATGAGAGAGAATACAAGTGAGGAAATGAAATTGAAAGCCTTATCATATACCTTTCCAACCTTTTTTATGATTGATGGCTTCTAGAAGAATTTGACTTACACTTTACTTATCCACTTATACTAATATGTACATTAATGTAATATAACCTATGTAATATAACCTATATTATATATTTATATCATATATAGTTAAATTTAAAAAAAAATTCCTAGGTGTTACAAGTATAATGGATAAAAAAGGAAAATTCACATAGTACAATAGAGATAAAAACAATCTAATAGGTGCAAATGACCGCTAAACAAAGATCAGAAAAAACTTTGCATCATGGGAATGACTTGTATAGAAGGAAGAAGTGGGAAGAAAATGAGAGGAGTCTCACTGGAAAAGATTATCAGAATTCTTATAAGGGGTCGAAGAACTTCTAAAAAGAAAATAGTGAAAAGAGGGAAGAAGAAGAGTGCAAAGGAGGATATTTATAAGGAATAATGAACAATGAAGAAACCCTTCAAATTTTGTAATATTGTAGAACCATAATATTAGTCAATGCACAACACATATACCACGAGGATTATTCCATCTAAGTCATCTTAATTTCAAAAAAAATTATAAGCAGCAAGAAGAATAGGGGATGTACAATACATATACGATGGAGGCGAGGACACTTAGAGTAGTTGATGGAGAAAGAGCTATAATGAACTAATATTGTGATCAAATAAGCTCTATTACCATATCTATTTGACCACACCGGGGGAAGCTGATGGTGAAATTAGCTCTAACAAATTTATGATGTGAACAAACTAGCTCAGTTACCAAATTTGTTTGACCGCACCAGAGAGACTAGCTGATACAGCTATCAGCCTCAAAGGACTTGATGTTGTGATCAACTAGTTTTGTCACCATATTTGTTTTACCATACTAGAAGGTGTAGCTGACATGGATGCTCTCCAAACATGAGCCTCAAGCTATTATGACCTGAAAAATTCCAGAAAAAACCATCAACAAAAAAGATAGATATCATAGTTAGAACTACCAGAAAGAGCAAATTTGAGCACCCCAGAACTGACCCAAAAGAAGATCCAAAAATGGGTAACTAAAGAGGTTGAACAAAATCCAACGGACTTGAAAGACTAGAAGAGAAGGCTCAGATCAACCAAAGCATCCTAACTAGCAAAGAAATTAAACTCAAGCCGGAGGAAAGAGCTCGACACAACCCACAAAGGAATAATAGAAGTGAGACCAAGCCCAATAGACTTGGGAGTTATCTTAGTTTTTTTCTTACAAAATGTAGGAAATTGTCTATATTATCATTTACAAAAACGTATAAATAGATGTGAAATGTAGCTTAGTGTACAAGTTTTTCTTTTTTTAGAAGACACCATATTTTTTTCAAAATTTAAGATATTCTCTTACCACTTGAAGAGAGTAAAATATTATTTTGGTTCATTATTTTCATCTTGAATCTTGTGCATTGTTGTTGTGATGAGATTTTCCATTCCACATCAGGTGTAAAGCAAATTAATTGTCAGATTTACATATTTATATCACATATATTTATATAAGATCATTAAACGTGTATAATTATGTAGGATGAAGTCTTACTACACAAACTTATTTTAATAAATCAAAACCAAACTCTATTTTGTGGATTATGTATTATGAGTTAACTTATCTCACAAAACCATATTCATCAGACGATCTTACAAAATTACTTCTTCATACTTTTTATATAAATGTTGGAAAATATACACTTATCTCGTGAGTTTTTATCCCAAACGTTAGAAAACACCTTTTTCTCCAATTAGATCCTTTATCTTTCCCTTAAGGTACAGAAGAAAAAATAGGGTTTAGTTAAATAAGTATTTCTAACATTTTTAAGTGAACAAACATTCCAATATTAAATCAAATATTCCTAAGTGAACAAGAAAAACTCATTCTTCTTGTAAAAAACAAATAAGCATATTCTTCTATCTTAACCTACAGTGTTAACAGGTCTTATTTTATCTTATTGAGTAATGAAACCCATTATTCTCATTCACTATCCATTAATTTTTATTCAAATATATATATATATATATTAAGAAATGTAATAGAATATTTGTTATTTAATGATAATAACATTTGATTTATGTAGTAAAATTTATATAGTGTCACCTTAGGTTAGTATCTATTTATATATGGGCAAAAACTTATATACACCCAGGGTATGAATTTAAGATCCATGTTTCCAACCAAATCCAACCCATCTGCCTCATCATATATATATGTATATATATACCCTTTTTTAATCTTCATATTCGTCATTTTTTAATCTTCATATTCACCTCCAACTCCACAGTCTTTTCTATTCTTCCATGCTACATTTTTCTTCTTTTCTTTCTTCTTTTCACCTTATCTTCTTCACATTCTTCTTATTATTCTTCTTCCTACACTCTTTTTATTATTATTATTCTTTATGATTTCACCATCATCTAACGTCATCCATAAAATTGATGATTTCATGAATAAGATTTTTGAGATCAAGGCTTTAGGTCACTACTCCAAGTTACTCTTTTTTTTTAATTCCTATCTTGAATATTATAACCAAATTGGGGTGTGTTTAATTAACCAACCTTGGACAAAGAACTTAAATCAACTTTTTACAAAATTAAATTGATTAATAAACCTCCAGTTTGAAGGTTTAAGATTGTGCTTGGATTTTATCAATTGACCATAGATAGATAGGTTGAAAATCAATTATTTCAGTCATATAAGATTAATTGCAGAAAATTCGAAGAAGAAGATGATGAAAAATAACATTTAAAATTTTAAACATACACTCTAGAGTACACTGATACTTTTTGAGTATATGAGTGATACCACAAACTTATATGGATAATATATTTACATATAACAACTAATACCTTAAATAATATCTTTCACTAAAACAAGTAAAACAAAGTAACTAATACATTAAGTAATATCTTATAAGTATGTAACTAATACCTTATGAATATACATAATTAATATCTTTCATGGAACACGTAATATAAAGATACATTTCAATTATTCAATTAATACTTTATGAGTATGCAATTAATACCTTATAACTATTATCTTTCATCAAATAAATAAAATGTAAACATATATTTCAACGATACAAGTAATATCTTATGAGTATATAACTAATATCTTATAAGTAAGAAATATATAATTAATATCTTATGAGTATATATGTTTACATTTTACTTATTCAATGAAAGATATTAGTTGTATACTTATAATGTTTTATTTGCATACTCATAAGGTATTACTTTTATAAGTGAAATATATGTTTACATTTTGTTTGTTTGCTTAAAGGTATTATTTATTTTATTAAAGGATATTACTTGTGTACATGAAAAGTGTATTGCTTGTTTATCCAAATATATTGCTTGTTATATGTAAATGTATTATTTGTTTATTTCAAATGTATTATTTGTTTTAAATAAAATATTACTTTATTTTATTGAAAGATATTACTTATTATTTTTAAAAGTATTAGTTGTTTTAGCTAAAGGTATTAGTAGTTTTATTAAAATCTAAGGTATTTGTTGGTCCCAAGTGGTTCAGAGATTCAAAGGGATTGAATGAACCTTTGTCGATTTTAGAAAATCCTTTAAATAAGCTTCACTAAAAGTTATGAAAACTTACAACAGAGCACTATGAATTAATAATGTCTGTTCTAACTTACAATTCTTGTAACAGAAAATAGGTTTTCACAGAAAGTTTGTTTAAAATCTTTTCTTAAGTATTGTTGGGATTCCGATATTTAGATTTTGATAAGACAAAACATATATGCAATAAGAAGTTTTGAGTACCCCATTTTTCACAATGTTTAAGTGAATATATAGACTACGGTTGAGTCTAGTTTTAAGTACTGAAAGATGGAGGATTTACAAGGATAAAGCTGCATCTAAGTATTTCAGAAAGAAGCTGTTGCAAAGAAGCAGATACAACATCGCTGCAAGAAAGTAGTTACAGCACTGCAACTGAGGAAGGAAGAACGGCGTGCAGCATCGTTGCAAGAAAAGGATACAGGAGTACTGTAAGAAAAGAATACAGCAGTACTGCCAGAAGATACTGCAAGAAGGTCCAAGTTACAGCAGCACAGTAAGAAGACATCAGCCGCAAACAGACCTAGGATACAGCGCAAAGCTTACTGTCCAAACAATTGAAACAGCGCCTATCACAAACAAGAAGTATCTTGCAATACGAGAAAGGATTAATACAGTACAAGAAACGAAGATCCAAGCAAGAACGAATAGAGCCATTCGAGATAATATCAAAGTTGCAGACACGGAGCCAATACAAAGATACCACGTGGACTGACGCGCTGCAGAAACCTGCTAGCAGCAACTGCCACACTAAATGCTCCGAAAGAGAAAGTCAAGTCATATTAAATGCGAACCATGCCTTTGATCAGACTACTTCAAATTCAAAAGAGAAGACATCTCCTTCAACGGATATCTTCTCCTACAAGTATAAATAGAGGATGAGAGACACTGAAGCTGGTTACTGAAACATTTGCGTAAAATTCACGAGCTTTCAAGATATAAGCATTCAAGTCTACTATTAATTTCAGTCACTCAACCTCCCAGAAGTGAAGCAAGTTCAAGCTGAAAGATCCCTCAAAAGATTCAGAAGCTCACTTCATAGCACCAGTTGAAGAAACAAACCCTATATACTTTTAATCTTGTTGCTGTGCGCTTAGGTTGTTTTAGAGGTGTCGAACAGTTGATAGGAGAGATCCTTGCTATTTGTATAGTTGTTTAGAGTTAGACAGCTTCCCTATGTGGGAGTGTAGAACCCTGTGTGGGTTAGCCTTTGAAGTTTGCAGTTATTGTGTGTACGCTGGACTTCAGTAGGTTGTTGCTTTCTAAAGTTGATAGATTGTTAGGAATGTCCTGTAATTCAATCTTGCTTAACAAAGTTCCTGCTCGAGGAGCAGTAGAGTGGACGTAGAAGAATTACACCACCTTCGAACTACTATAAGCCATACGTGTTTATTGCTTTATTTATCTGTGCTTTTTACCTTCTGTTTCTAGTATATCTCATAAGTATAAAATGTTTTTGAAAGAAGCATATTTGAGAAAATCAGTCTTGTGTTATAAATTATATTTTTCTGATGTGCATAAAACTCAAGTTACAGCGTACAGCACTACATCCTAGTGCTGTAAGCAGTAACGGTCTGACACTGCAAGTTCAAGTAACTTGCAGAACATAAAGGTTTTTCAAAGATTTGCAAAATCGACCAAGGTTCATTCAACCCCCCTCCCCTCTGAACCTCGGACACCACTTGGGACCAACAAGTAGTATCAGAGCTAGTTGGGTTAAAAGCCAACTTATCTGGTCACCTACCCAGATCCACCTTAGACTCACTATTTTCTCTGCATCTAAAATTGATTCTTACAGTATATTATGGATTCCTCTAATTACAAGTTACCTACGTTTTCTACAAAAGAATATGACAATTGAAAGATAAGAATGTAGGCACATTTATCAGCCATGAATGATGAAATGTGGACGGTCATCACTGAAGGACCAATCATTCCCACAAAGGTGAATCTAGTGTTTGGAAGAGACCTAGCAGAAGGAGAGCAGTCACCACTGAACTTCC
The DNA here is from genome assembly GCA_028654395.1 of Scutellaria barbata. Taxonomy (NCBI): domain Eukaryota; kingdom Viridiplantae; phylum Streptophyta; class Magnoliopsida; order Lamiales; family Lamiaceae; genus Scutellaria; species Scutellaria barbata. Next base: position 20,643,515 of record CM053647.1, read on the forward strand.
TACCCAAACCACGACAAGAGTGGAATAATGAAGATAGGAAGAAAGCCAACTTAGATAATGTGGCAAAGAATGCTCTATTCATTACTTTGGATAAAGACACATTTAGCAAAGTCAAATCCTGCTCAACATCCAAAGAAATATGGGAAAATCTGGAGCAAATATGTGAGGGGACTGAGCTCACTAAAGACAACAAGATCTCCAACGCTACCCAACTATTCGAGCTCTTCGAAATGAAGAATGAAGAGACTCTTGAGCAACTAGACTTGAGATTCACATCCATAGTGAACGAACTAGAAGCTTTGGGCAAACACTATACTCAGAAGGAGAAGAATATGAAAGTGCTTAGAGCCCTGCCCGCAGAGTGGGACAACAAAACCACTGCCATGAGAGTGTCTATGGACTTGAAATCCATGAGTACATTCGACCTATTCTCCGATCTCAAAGCTTTTAAGTACGACATCAATAGACGGAGAAAGAAGTCCGAAAAATCGAGCTCCAAAGTTACAACGCTAACTGCCAGAGGCCCCAAGGATACAGCAACCATTAGTTGCAGTAAGCAAACAGAGGTTACAACAGAAGTTGCTGAAGAGGACATGGCTCTGCTTCTAAAGAATTTAGAAGATTTGTGAAGAGCAACAACAACAACAGCAACAACACCAACCTCAACAAGAGAAATGACTTCAGAAGAAGTCATCCACCTCCTCAGGTAACCTCCTCTCCACAAACGAATACAAGCAATGTTGACTTGTGTTATAATTGCAGGAAGCCAGGGCATTATGCAAGAAACTGCCCATATCTAACGGTGCACAAATACCCAGAAGGAGAGAGAGAACAGAGGAAAGATAAAAGAAGAGAGGAAAGACACAAGCTTCGAGCTCTCATAGGAGAGATGGAGAAGGCCAAGGATACAATAGTCCCGAAGGAAGTACTGAAAGCTACAAAATCCTCTGACAGCGATACTGAAACCTCATCCTTTGATGGAGAAGCGCTGATATGCCTAATGGCTAAAGATGGCAAGGACAGCGAAGAAGATGGGTAATCTATCAACCGCTGTCTATACTTAAAAGTGAGGAGCTGAACATGATCCACTCCTTAAAGAGGATCATGAGTGATTTCGAGCAGATCAACTCAATTCATGAGGAACTAAAGGTTGAGAATGAGAACCTAAGAATCGACAATGAAATCCTCAAGAGCAAGAATATTGATATTGCCAAAATGCTAGCTGCACATGAGTCTGATAACTCAAGGTTTAGTAAGCTGCAAAAGGTCTCTAGATTAAATCTGCTGATCACTAAGCTAGGAGCTGAGAAGGAAAGCTTGCAGTCCACGATAAGCACGTTCAGCAAATCATCCAAGGACGCAAGAGATTGCATAAACCAAAATAGAAGTCCTTCTGAAAAATCGGGCATAGATTACAGTAATCACATCTCTCAGATTACAGCAAGTACATCCAAAGCTGTAAATTTTATTCAAGCTGAAACCCCAATGGAGAAAGAGTTACTATGTAATTCTGTGAAGATCTTGAACAAAACAGCAATGACGGATAAGGGGAAGAAACCCCAATGCTCAACTGCGGGAAGTAAACCTGCATCTAAGAACTGGCTGCAGCAGAAGCCATCTATTGTATGCAGCAAGAGGATGCAGCAACCCACTAAGTTGCAGCACAAAAGAAACTTTCCCACCTATACTGAGATTTATATGTCTAAACCTCAAAGAGGATATACTCAAGGGAAGTATGGTGGAAGACCACACTACAAAAGTGTCGGTAACACATATGTTATCTCTGCACACACCTTTAACATGCAGTTCAAAAGTAGAACTGCATATAATCAGAGAAACAACAATTCTTACAGCAAAACAGTGACTGTTAAGAAAGTTTGGGTTCCAAAGCAACTAACCCCAAATGACCCGTACAAAAATGGGTACCTAAATCTGTTTGAAATTGTTAGAGGTTTCAGTGCCAGGTTGCAGTAGTGATGTATGGTACATTGACAGCGGCTGCTCAAGGTACATGACAGGCAGCAAAGAAGCTCTCAAAGACTTCCAAGAATGCAAAGGACCCAAGGTCATCTTTGGAGATGATTCCAAAGGAAGCACAAAAGGAAGTGGATGCCTAGTCAAATGAAACATAGAGATCAAGAATGTATCATATGTGAAAGGACTCAGATACAACCTTCTGAGCATCAATCAATTCTGTGATAAAGGATACACAATGGAATTCAACCTCAACAAATGCTTAATCAAGGAAAACACCTCAAATGAAGTCAAGCTTACAAGAACAAGAAGAGGAAACATCTATCTAGCTGATTGGAACTCTTCTATTCAACCAACATGCTAAGCTGGCTGTAGTACAAGAGGTTAAGCCATCTGAATTTCAAGACTATCAACAAGCTAGCAAGAAAAGGTCTTGTGAGAGGATTGCCAGATGTGGCATACAAGAAGGAGAATATCTGTGGAGCTTGTCAGAAAGCAAAGCAAGTTAAGAGCTTATTCAAAGACAAGATTCAAAAGTCATCTCACAGGATCTAGATCTTCTACATATGGACCTATTTGGACCAATAGAACCAGTAAGCTTGAGTGGGAAGAAGTATTCTCTTGTAGTTGTAGATGACTACTCCAAATACACATGGACAATCTTTCTTGCAAAGAAATCAGAAACTCAAGACAAGCTACCTGGTCTCATGAAAAAAATTCAAAATGAAAAGAGCTTGAGCATAGTGAAGATAAGATCAGACAGAACAACTGAGTTCACAAACAAATTCATTAAGAAATTCTGTTCTGATAATGGTATTCGACATGAATACTCTGCTGCAAGAACACCTCAACAGAACGGTGTAGCTGAAAAGAGAAACAGAACCCTCAAGAAAGCAGCAAGGACAATGATAGCAGAAGCAGAAGTACCCAGGAGATTTTGGGCTGAAGCAACCAACACTGCTTGCTACACACAAAACAGATGTCTAATCATCAAAGATCTAGACAAAACTCCTTATGAAATCTGGAATGGATGTACTCCAAATATCTCTTATTTGCATATCTTTGGATGCAGGTGTCATATTCTCAACAATGGAAAGGAGCATCTGAAAACTTTTGATGCAAAATCAGACGAAAGAGTATTTTTAGGATACTCTGGTATAAGTAGAGCTTTTAGGGTATTTAACAAGAGAACCTTGGTGGTTGAAGAATCTATCCACGTGGTGTTTGATGAACCACATTGTGACACCAAGAAGCTAGAAGAGTCAGCTGAAGATACAGCTCCAAGGAAAGAGAATGTTGTTCCCTATGTAGAAGGAGTTCTGCCTACAGGAGAAGACAAAGAAGATGAAGCTGCAACTATGGATGCAGCAGATATTCTTACAGCAGCAGAACCTCCTGCAATACAACAACAAGAGGAGCAATCTACACAAGCACATGTCTTTGAGCCTGACAGGACATGGCTAAGGAATCATCCAAGGGATCTTATCATAGGAGATCCATCCATAGGAGTAAGGACAAGAAGGTCCATCCCACATGAAGCAATGTTTGCATGCTTCATATCTCAGACAGAGCCCAAGAATGTTGAAGAAGCACTGCAAGATAGCAACTGGGTACAGGCTATGCAAGAAGAGTTGAATGGTTTTGAAAGAAACCAAGTATGGCAGACAGTTGCAAGACCAACTCATCAAGAAGTAATAGGAACAAAGTGGGTCTTCAAAAACAAGTTAGATGAATATGGACTTGTCGTAAGAAACAAAGCAAGATTAGTTGCTAAAGGATACTGCCAGGAAGAAGGAATTGATTTTGATGAGACTTTTGCTCCAGTAGCTAGGCTGGAAGCAATAAGGATTTTTCTAGCATATGCAGCTCACATGAATTTCAATATCTATCAAATGGATGTGAAGAGTGCATTCCTAAATGGTCTTCTTACAGAGGAAGTTTATGTCGAACAACCTACAGGTTTTGAAGATCAAGCAGAAGAGAAGGTGTTTAGATTACACAAGGCCTTATATGGACTTAAACAAGCCCCAAGAGCTTGGTATGACAATTTATCTCTCTATCTGCTATAATGGTTTCCTGAAAGGAACAATCGACAAGACGCTGTTTAGGATACAGGATGGAGAAAGTGTACTGCTAGTACAGATATATGTGGACGATATCATCTTTGGATCCACCAACAAAGAATTATGTGAGAAGTTCTCCAACCTGATGCAGTCAAAGTTCGAGATGAGTATGATGGGAGAATTAAGTTTCTTTCTCGGGCTGCAAGTAAAATAGCTGTCTACAGGAACCTTCATCAATCAAGTCAAGTATACGAAGGAGCTTATCAAGAAATTTGGCATGGAGAATGGTGCAGCAATATCTGTTCATATGTCGACATCAATAAGCATTGATAAAGATGAAGATGGTAAAGATGTTGATATCACGAAGTACAGACGCTTAATTGGATCCTTACTATATCTTACAGCAAGCAGGCCAGGCATTATATTTGCAGTAGGAGTCTGTGCGAGATTTCAAGCAACACCAAAGGAATCACATCTTTTAGCGGTCAAAAGGATTATCAAATATCTGAAAGGAACTCAGGATGTAGGCCTATGGTATCCTAAGGAATGAGGATTCAAGCTAAAAGGCTATTCTGACTCAGATTATGCTGGCTGCAAGATTGATCGGAAAAGTACCAGTGGGACTTGTCAATTTCTGGGAAATAGACTTGTTTCATGATTGTGTAGGAAATAAACTTCAATTGCAACCTCTACAGCAGAAGCGGAGTATTTTGCAGCAGGAAGTTATTGTGCGCAAATCCTCTGGATACAGCAGCAACTTAGAGATTATGGGATTGAAGAAAAAGTGACTCCAATTCTCTGTGATAATACAAGCGCGATAGTAATTACCCATAATCTTGTATTTCGCTCAAGAATAAAGCACATCGATATTCGACATCACTTTATAAGAGACCACGTGGAAAAGAAGGATGTTGTGCTTGAAAAAGTTCATATGGATCTCCAGCTTACAGATATATTCACTAAACCATTGAGTGAATCAAAGTTTTCTATGCTAAGAAATGAGCTGGGAATTCTTAAGTTATGAGGTGAAAAAGATAGTGCAAAAACTAAGGGGGAACTTCTGCATGCTTACGAGAAGCAGTAAGTACAGTACTGTAAGTTACGCTTTCATGCAGCGCTGGGTTCAAACAACGCTGCATTCCTTATTCTTACAGTGCAGCAGTTAACGGGAGTGTAAGCAGCACCAGGTTACAACATTTATTTCAAATGTATATTCATTACACTGTATCGGCTGCCGCCTCAACATCAAGAAGGAATTCGGGGCTGGCTTCTGACGAATCTATCGACAGAGTTGAAGCCTCTGTTAGACACCTGATGAACGCTCTCCAAGAGCACGAGTCTATCATGCGGAACAGACTCAGGGTCGCTGTCCAATTCCATGCTGAAACCATGACTGGTTTCAAGAAGGACCTTGAAGCCCTGTCTGGGATGATCAAGAGAACGCTCAATGATCACTCCCACAGGCTCTACATGGAACGGGTCAGGATGGAGGGAGAGTTGAAGGTTGAAGCTGCACAGACTCACCAGGAGATCAGGCTGTGCAAGTGCCATGTTGAGAATGCCTCTGACAGGCTGAACACTCACTCCCTTGTCCTTGAAACACTTTTGGATCGCACATCTGATCAATCCAAGCGAACCAAAAGTATATACGATCATTTGGGGAACCTGGAGTTAATCGTAGGAAAACTGAGGGACATCATGCATCGTGCATTCCCTCAGTATACAGAAGCCCACCAGGAAGCCCCGCAACCAACCTGGAAGCCACGTTCCAAAGTGGTCCCAACTGCCCCTGCCCAGCCCCCGATTTTTTTGATGCCAAAAAGGGGGAAGGATTTGAAGATAGATACAGGAGCTCAGGGGGAGCTGAAGATGAAGAAGAAGATGACGACCAGCAACCTCTCAGCAGAAGGAGGAAGAGGTCTGGGTCATCTGCTGCTGCTGACATCCCCTCTCCAAAGCGATGGAGAAGAGATGATGATGCTGGAGCAGGAGGAGCTGGTGTAGCTGGTGTAGCTGCTGGAAGCAGAACAACAGCAGATGTTGCACACAGCAGAGCTACAAGCAAGAATGCAGCACCTTCCTCCTATCATTTCAAGAAAGGGAATGAGAGCCAGCAGCAAGGCTCAAGGAAAAGGATTAGTAGAGACGAGTCTGAGAGTCAGAGGCGTCAAAGAGAAGAACAAGATCCATATGTCTGGATTCAAAGACTCGGAGTAATTGGTGAAAGGAGAATTTTTCCCAAGGACTTCTACCAATATACTCCCCAAGAAATCCCTCGCCTTGACACTGAAAACATTTCTGTTGAAGTTTCCGTTCTGATGGATCAGAGGCCTGAAGGAGAAAATATGGCTTGGAGATTTGACATCTTCAAGGAAATCAGACTGTCTACTGACAGAAATCCATCATTTGAGGAGATCACCTTGTACAAATGATCAGAATACCTCAGGAACTTCAGAACTCTATGCAGAAAAGGCAAATTCAGCAGATACCATACTTGTAAGACTGCATTGAAGAGATATTAGCAACTCGCAATGGAAGGAGAACTTGAAGTTCAGAGATTCTATATCGACCTAGTGAAGCATGGCAGAATCGTGCCCTATTGTGAGGACTTCTGGCTTAGGTGGATTCAAATTCCAGTTTTTATGCAGAAACTAGATGAGTCCTATCAAGAGTCTATCAGGGACTGGTGGAAGGGATCAAGAGGAAGAGAAGGCCTTGAAAAGTTTGCTGAAAGAAGACCAGAAGAAACGTCTACAAAGAGGTCCCTGTTTCAGTAAACAATATTCTCTCTTGTATTATCCCTCTATATCTTATCTTTTGTAAAATTTCTTTCTCTTTAATGAAGAAATTTTTCTTTCTGTTCCTGATCAAGTTCAATCCTTATGAACTTTTTGCATGTTGCTTAATTTCCCTGATGTTTAGTGATAAATGAATAGCATGATGCATCTCTGATGAATCCAGGGTTTATATTTATTCTATGAAAGCTGTTCAAACATGTAACCCTGAAACTTACGATATTCTATAAAGTAAATTCTTTCTTCATGAACGAAATAATGTAAAGGTTTTGTCATCATCAACAAGGGGGAAATTGTTAGGATTTCGACGTTTAGATTTTGATGAGACAAAACATATATGTAATAGGAAGTTTTGAGTACCCCATTTTTCATAATGTTTAAGTGAATATATAGACTAAGGTTGAGTCTAGTTTTAAGTACTGAAAGATGGAGGATTTACAAGGATAAAGCTGCATCTAAGTATTTCAGAAAGAAGCTGCTGCAAAGAAGCAGATACAACATCGCTGCAAGAAAGTAGTTACAGCACTGCAGCTGAGGAAGGAAGAACGACGTGCAGCATCGTTGCAAGAAAAGGATACAGGAGTACTGCAAGAAAAGAATATAGCAGTACTGCCAGAAGATACTGCAAGAAGGTCCAAGTTACAGCAGCACTGTAAGAAGACATCAGCTGCAAACAGACCTAGGATACAGCGCAGAGCTTACTGTCCAAACAGTTGAAACAGCACCTATCACAAACAAGAAGTATCCTGTAATATGAGAAAAGATTAATGCAGTACGAGGAATGAAGATCCAAGCAAGAACGAATAGAGTCGTTCGAGATAAGATCAAAGTTGCAGACACTGAGCCAATACAAAGATGCCACGTGGATTGACGCGCTGCAGAAAGCTGCTAGCCATAATTGCCGCATTAAATGCTCCGAAAGAGAAAGTCAAGTCACATTAAATGCGAACCATGCCTTTGATCAGACTACTTCAAAGTCAAAAGAGAAGATATCTCCTTCAACGGATATCTTCTCCTACAAGTATAAATAGAGGATGAGAGACACTGAAGCTGGTTACTAAAATATTTGCGCAAAATTCACAAGCTTTCAAAACACAAGCATTCAAGTCCACTATCAGTTTCAGTCACTCAATCTCCCAGAAGTGAAGTAAGTTCAAGATGAAAGATCCCTCAAAGGATTCAGAAGCTCACTTTGTAGCACTAGTTGAAGAAACAAACCCTATATACTTTTAACCTTGTTGCTGTGTGCTTAGGTTGTTTTAGAGGTGTCAAACAGTTGATAGGAGAGATCATTGTTGTTTGTATAGTTGTCTAGAGTTAGGCAACTTCCCTGTATGGGAGTGTAGAACCCTGTGTGGGTTAGCCTTTGAAGTTTGCAGTTGTTATGTGTACGTTGGACTTCAGTAGGTTGTTGATTTGTAAACTTGATAGATTGTTAGGAGTGTCCTGTAATTCAATCTTGCTTAACAAAGTTCCTGCTCGAGGAGCAATAGAGTGGACGTAGAAGAATTACACCACCTTCGAACCACTATAAGCCATACGTGTTTATTGTTTTATATATCTGTGCTTTTTACCTTCTGTTTCTAGTATATCTCATAAGCATAAAACGTTTTTGAAAGAAGCATATTTGAGAAATCAACCTTGTGTTATAAATTATATTTTTCCGCTGTGCATAAAACTTAAGTTACAGCGTTCAGCACTGCATCCTAGTGCTGTATGTAGTAATGGTCTGACGCTGTAAGTTCAAGTAACTTGCAGAACATAAAGGTTTTTCAAAGATTTACAAAATTGATGAAGGTTCATTCACCCCCCCTCTGAACCTCGGACACCACTTGGGACCAACAAGTATGCTTTTTATAATTATATGCAGAATCATAGAAAGTTTAGATGCAGCAATTAAGCAGATTTAGAGCAATAAACACTTATGGTATCTTATAGTGGTTCGAAGGTGGTGTAATCTTTCTATGTCCACTCTACTACTTTTTCGAGCAGAAACTTCATTAAGCAAGTTTGATTTACAAGATTCTACCTTATAAACTATCAACCTAACAAATTAACACCTACGGGAACTCAACTTACACACAGTTGCTGCAATTTCCCCACTTAGGATATCTAACACTCACATAAAGTAATTGTCTATAACTAAACAATCAGCAAGGACTAATTCCTGTCAACTAAGGACACATATTAAAACAACCTAAACATACAACAATAAGGTAAAAGTATATATGTTTTTCTTCAACTGGTGCAGTGAACAACGTTCTGTAACTTTGAGGATTGGAACTTGGCTTGACGTTTGGAACTTGGTTTGACTGTTTCTTGAGGTTGAGTGACTGAAATTGCATGTCTTTGAAATGCTTGAGAGTTTTAAGCGATTCTTGCTTAAGTTAAAATGTGAAAGTTTCAATAGTAATTTCAGTCAACTCTTCCGCTGTTTATAGATGTAGAAATATGTCCGTTGAATGAGGCGCACTCTCTTGAATTTGAATCTCCTTCACATATGCATGGGTTGAATTAAATGACCTATGGTCTTGCATTAATTTCTTCATGTCTCACATTGCAGATCATTAAATGCAGTTATACCAGGTTGCAACTTTTCTACAGGTTGTAAGGCCACGTGTCTGATGTAGGTTGACTCTAATCTTTGTAACTTGCAGATTATCTCTACTAGCTCTATTTTGACCAGTTGATAAGACTGATTCTTATATAAATCTTGATCTTCCTCATACTGCATCTTGAGTAGACTCTGCTTGCTGTAATAAGTATGTCTCTGAAACTTGCATCATGCTAATTTTGGCATTCTTACTCCTCACTGTAACAGAAACCTACAACACTGTTGTATTATACTTCTTACAGTTGTGTTGTATTTTACCTTTCTTTCAGCTGTGCTGTTTTGAACCATTTTTGTAGAGTCTTCTACTCTTTCATTACTTGTAGCAAGACTTCTTACTTGAAGTTCTCCATACTTCAAACTAAGACTAAAGACTCAAATCAAGTCTAAGTTTCACTTAAACACTGTAAAAAATGGGGTACTCTAATTTCCTATTACAAGGCTGTTTTGTCTCATCAAAATCTAAACTTTGATTTCCTAACAGTGTTACTCGTATAAGTAAAAGGTACTAGTGTTCGTTATCTCATCATCCACTTCGTCAATTTTTCTATAAATCGTGATTTCATTATCATTTTCATCAAATTTCTACATATCATGGTTTCATATTGTTTGAGATAATTAATTATGAAAAAAACAACCATAATTGATCAAATCAAGAACATGGAGTCACAATTTAATATATGAAATCATCAAAATACTATGAAAAAAAGGAAAAGAAGAAAAGATGAGAAGAATTGAGAAGAACACGACAATAGAAAAAAGAATGAATAATATATAGAAATTGAGAAAAAGAAGAAGAAGAAGAGAAGAGTTGCAGAGTGTGTGAAAGAAGGGAGAAAGAAAAAAAAAGAATGAGAAGAAGAATAATAATAATAATAAGAAGGAAGAGTTGAAACGTGCGTGAAGAAAGGGGAGAAAAAATCAGGATTTAGGAGAAAGAAGGGAAAATTAATTTAAAATAAATAAGGCATGTGTGTGGGTGTTCGGGTGGGTAGATCGGGTTGGGGACACGGATTCTAGAATCCGTAGCCTAAAGACACAACACTGACTCTTAAATATGTTCTTACAATATTATAATTTTCTTTAACAATTCAAATATTCCTTTGAAAATATAATTTTCAGGGTGGACAACCTTCTCCTCTAGTTTATTCTCCCTATAGCCTCTTATATTTATTTTACTACAAGCAAGCTGGTAGATATTAAGTGACAAGTGATCTATGAGGAATTCCATATATACTTTGTGTCTTAAAGAAATCATAAAAATTTATATGAAACAATCTCACAGATAGTTATTATTAGGTGGATTTTTATTATCCACCAACAAAACTCATTTTCATAGGTTCATAGATGAATATTGAAGTGTGAATTGTAGTTAACCCATATCATGTAATTAAATTCGTGGGACGATCTCATAAAAAACTCACTCTAAAAAAATTGAAAAAAAAATGACAAAGTTCATTTTTCATTTGTAAAACTTCCGCCTATTCAATTTTGCGAATTTAAGGAAATGGATTTGTTTACTATAATGCAACCATAATATGACATGTCACACCCAATAAAGGAAAATTAAGTTTAAATGTTTGAATTTTAGAAGACAAAAAGGGTTGATTGGATGATCAAGTTTGTTTGAAAGAAAAGTTCATGATTTTAATGTAAATGGAGTTCTTTAGCTATAAATAATTACTGGATCTTTGAACTGTAATGTCCCGATTAATTTATGCAAATAAACACAATAAATATGAATAATCGATGGATATTGAATAAAGGGCAAAGGGATTTATATAAATGATTGTGAATTTTCTGGGGAATATTACAGGACAAGTTCTAGTATCAAATGGAAAAATGAAATATAAAATGGATGTTCAGCTGGTTGATCCTCCTTAGCTCACCAATCGATCACCTGAATCATACACACACCACCCATGATGCAGGGAATGGAAATGTATGAATATTCTCTGTCATTCCTGTTGAGTTTGTTAGCTAGCTGGACACATCTTTACCTTTCATCAAGATGCCAATCCAATGGTTGTAATTGCTTTTGATATAATATCTTCCCCTCCAAGATTTATGATGAAAGTCACGTGCCCTTTACCAAATGATGACGCTTTCTACTCTGCCCCAATCTAATTGGAAATCCCTTACTCTAATTTTATTAATGGCGTCAATTTAAAATATAAATATAACATATATTTATTCAGGCCATTACACTGTCTCCCTCTTAAGCTGAGACTTGTTCCCAAGTCTCAAGTAACTCAGGAAATTCTTGTTAGACAAAGCTGATATTCTCCCACGTTGCTCCTTCTGGATCATCTTCCTTCCATTAAATTAACACCTGTGCTAGTGGGGAATTTTTGTACTTCACAATCCTTCTCTCAAGTATCTTGAATGGCTGCTGTTTGTTGAGTCCATCATGAGTGATGTTTGGTAAACTCTACTAAGGCTGCTACTTGTTCTTGATTTTCTTTTTGAGCAAAGACACATGAAAGACGGGATGCATTTTGGTAGAACTTGGAAGCTTTAACCTGTAAGCCACTGGGCCAACTGCTCCTTCAATTTGATAAGGGCCAAAATATTTCACTAATAATTTAGTCTGTCTTCTAAGATGACTACTCCCACTCTTAAAAGGCTGTATTTTCAAGAACACCCAATCACCCTCCTTGAACTGTCTTTCACTCATCTTTTTAGCAGCATAGTGTTTCATTCTCTGTTGGGCATTAGAAAGATTATCTCTTAGTTCGTGCAGCATTTTTTGTCTATTCTTGATCACATTCTGAACACCTTGATGGGCTGATTGAATATATGGTCCCAAGCACAACTGAGGGGGAGAGTAACCATATAAAGCCTCAAAAGGAGAGAGCCTAATTGAATGGTGGTAATTGGTGTTGTACCACCATTCAGCCAAGTGAAGCTATTTCACCCATTTTGAAGGATGCAAGTGTGTCATACTTCTTAAATAAGTCTCCAAGCACCTGTTTACCCTCTCTGTCTGGCCATCACTCTGTGGGTGATGAGCAGTGCTCATTGATAGTTTGGTCCCATTCAACTTAAACACCTCTTTCCAAAACTGGTTCTGAAAAACCATATCTCTATCACTTACTATGACTTCAGGAACTCCATGCAGTTTATAAATCTCCTCCATGAATTTCAATGTCAGTTTCTCAACAGTATAGGGGTGGTGAATGGCTATGAAATGATTGTACTTAGTTAGCCTATCCACTATCACCCATATCACATCTTTCCCTTTAGATTTAGGCAACCCTTCTATGAAATCCATAGATATTTGAGCCCAGGGTTGGTGAGGAATATCTAAGGGTTGTAACAATCTAGGATAAGCAATGTTTTCATCTTTACACTGAGCACAAACCTCACAAGCTCTAACAAGTTCATATATGCCTTGCTTCATACCTTCTCAATAGAATAGTTTCTTAGCTCTTTGATAGCAGTAATGGATGCCAGAGTGGCCCCCTACAGCTAAAGAATGAATGATGTCCATCACCTTCTTCCTAATCTCCTGGGATTCTCCAATCACAATCCTATCATTCTTCCTCAGAATTCCATCAATGTAGGTATATTCCCCTTGATCACTGTTGTTTAGTAAAACCTTTGTGATAAGATTTTGTATTCTCTGATCCCCATCATAACTACTAATAATGTCCTTCATCCACAGGTGTTACCACTGTTATGGCTTCACACTGAGCCTCTCCCTCAAACCTCCTAGATAATGCATCAGCAACAACATTATCCTTACCCTTTTTGTATTCTATTGTATAGTTGTACCCCATTAGTTTGTACAACCATTTTTGTTGGAAAGAATTAGTAATCTTCTGATCTTTAAGGAACTTTAAACTGGAATGATCAGTTTTGATCACAAAAGATGCTCCCACCAAATAGTTACTCTATTTCCTGATTGTTGTCATCAATGCTAGAAGCTCTTTCTCATAGGTTGATAATGCTTTGTTTTTAGGGCACAAAGCCTTACTGAAATAAGCTATTGGCCTCCAATTCTGCATCAATACAGCCCCTATTCCAGACAAGCAAGCATCTGTCTCAATTACAAATTTCTCCTTGAAGTTGGGAAGTGCTAAGACTGGGGTTTCCACCATCCTCCTTTTCAGCTCATTGAATGCCTTGTCAGCCTCTTCTCCCCACTGAAAACTCCTTTTTTTTAGGAGATTGGTTAATGGTCTTGCTATGATCCCATAATCTTTCACAAACCTCCTGTAATAACGAGTTAACCCCAAGAAACCCCTCAAGGATTTGATGTTTCTAAGCACTGGCCAATCCTCCATAACCTTGGTTTTCTCACTATCAGTTTTCACTATTTCCCCACTGATTATGTGACGAAGGTAGCTTATTTGCTTAGTGGCAAAATCACATTTACTCTTCTTGGCATATAGTTGATGTTTTCTTAGTATATCTAACACCTCCCTTAGATGTTTACAGTGAGCTTCTAGATTGGGACTATAGACCAATATATCATCAAAAAACACTAGGACAGTCTTCCTCAATAATGGGGCAAATATATCATTCATCATAGACTGAAAAGTAGATGGGGCATTAGTGAGCCCAAATGGCATTACCTTGAATTCAAACAAGCCATGATGAGTGATGAATGCAGCCTTAGGTCTGTCCTCCTCATTCAGCCTTATTTGGAAGTATCCCTGCCTAAGATCAATTTTGGTAAACCATTCAGCTCCATGTAGTTCTGACAGTAGCTCCTCAATAATAGGCATGGGAAATTTGTTCTTCACAGTGAGGTTGTTCAACTGTCTATAATCTACATAGAATCTCCTTCTTGAGTCCTTCTTCTTTACCAACAAATAAGGTGAGGCAAAAGGACTGGAGTTATATTGTATAATACCTTGATTGAACATCTCCTCCACCAATCTTTCGATCTCATTCTTTAGGGCATGTGAGTATCTATATGGTCTCTGGAATACTGGTTGTGACTCCTCCTTAAGAGTGATGATGTGTTCAATGCTCCTTATTGGAGGCATCCCTCTTGGCTCAGCAAACACATCCTCATATTCTGCTAGTAATTCAACAATAGTCATAGACAGCTCCTGATTTATAGGATCAGTGTTAATAGCATATATATAAGCTATCCACCCATAAGAGGCCTTATGCAGAAAGTTCTTAACCCCCTTTGCAATTATCATCCTTACTTCTGCCTGTTCCTCTGCAGCCTTTATCGTGACCCTTTTTCCCCTCAAATTCAACTCAACTAGCTTCTTTCTGATATGGATGCAAGCATCATGGTTCCACATCCAATCTGTTCCCAATATTATGTCACACTCTCCTAGTGGTATGATTCTCAAATCTGCTTCAAATTGATTACCTTGCATCTTCCAGCTCAAATGACATATGGATTTGCTTATGGTTTGAGCCCCATCTACTACAGTGATCACCCAAGGCTCAGTTTCTTTAATCACATAACATAGTTCCTTAGCGGTTGCTTCATTGAGGAAACTATGTGTGCTACCACTATCAAACAAGATAGATAGTGACTTGTTCTTGATGCTTGCCACTGCCCTTATGGTGTTCATGGCAGTAGTGCCCAAAATAGCATTTAAGGAAATCTCAGCCCCTCCAAATTCCTCAGTAATTTCACTCTTTTCCCACTCCTTCTCTGTTTCTTCTTCTGCATTTATCATAAGACTGAATTTCTTTGGTTTACATTTGTATCCATATGTGTACTTTTCATCACAATGGTAACACAGCCCTTTCTCCCTCCTAGCTTGGTACTCATTAGGTGATAATTTCTTAAGTGGTAATGACCACTCCTCTTTGGTTTCAGCTCTTCTAACTCCTCTCTCTTGGTTGTTCTGATGGTAATTCCCCTCATTCATTGGCTTTTGAGGTATGAATGGTCTGTTACTCAGTTTTCCCTTCTTACTCCATGTATCTAGAGTGGATTGCCAAGATCTGGCAGTGTTGGCTGCTTGGGTGATTGTCATAGGATGTGACATCATGACAGGGTGTTTGATTTCTTCTTTGAGCTCTTTGATCAAACAGGATATAAAGAAATCCTCAGACAAATTAGGGTGTTTCATTTTTACCAAGGATTTGAGTTCTTCAAACTGCTCCAAGTATGACTCTACATCAGTCTTCTGCACAAGCTGGGTGAATTCAATGACCACATCCTCTCTTCCTGGGGACAAGAACCTTTCCAATACCATTGTGCAGAACCTTTCTCAAGAAATCACTGGTCTCCCTTCAATATAGTCTATGTTCTACTTGTCTGCAACCCTAGTCATGAAATATGATGCATACTGCACCTTAGCCTGATCTTCCATGGTATTAAGCTGATAGTATCTAGTAGCTTTTTTGATCCATGATCTAGGACTTGAGCCATCAAATTTTGGAAATTCCAACCTCATGATAGGATTGAAGGTAGCTCCATTGTTGTTGTTCTGCTGAATTCTACTATTTGGAGGAACATAAACTTCATGTCTGTCTCTTGAGTTGGATGAATCATCTATGACAATCTTCTCCTTCCTAGCTGCTTCAGAATCCATGTGGTTCTTGCATAACTTCTCCATCATCATTTCTATCCGATCCAACCTAGCACCCATCCCTTGCTTCAGATATGTGGATTCCTTCCTCTAATCCACTGTTTTCTTCCTCATTTCTGTCATCATTTGTTCTAGCCTTTTTTGATGTTCATTCAACTCTTTTAATCTTGTATTATCAGCCATATTTTGTTACCAGAATCGATTGCTTTGATACCAAAATGTAATGTCCTGATTAATTTATGCAAATAAACACAATAAATGTGAATAATCAATGGATATTGAATCAAGGGCAAAGGGATTTATATTGATGATTGTGAATTTTTTGGGGAATATTACAGGACAAGTTCTAGTATCAAATGGGAAAATGAAGAAATATAAAATGGATGTTCAGCTGGTTGATCCTCTTTAGCTCACCAATCGATCACCTCAATCAAACACACACCACCCATGATGCAGGGAATGGAAATATATGAATATTCTCTGTCATTCCTGCTGAGTTTGTTAGCCAACTGGACACATCTCCACCCTTCATCAAGATGTCAATCCAATGGTTGTAATTGCTCTTGATATAATATCTTCCCTCCAAGATTTATGATGAAAGTCACGTGCCCTTTACCAAACGATGACGTTTTCTACTCTGCCCCAATCTGATTGGAAATCCCTTGCTTTAATTTTATTAATGGCTCCAATTTAAAATATAAATATAATATATATTTATTCAGGCCATTACATGAACAAAATCAGAAAAAAAAGATATAGAAAAAATAATTGTCCTTTACAAAATAATTAGAAAAAAAGAATCTCTTATCCAAAAATAGAATTCTTAATGGAGTGTAGTTATATTATTTTTAAAAAGGAACCCCAAATTCTATAGAATTTTATCATTTATTATATTTGGTGTCAGATCTCATGTTTCATATAAATTTAATACACGATAAATGTTAATTAATAATATCATTTAATACACATACGTATGATGATTATTTTAAATAAAAGATATATCACCAAAGATAATAAAAAAATCTCATGTTAGTTTACACATATCAATCTTGTATTTCATTTGATGCAGCCAATTATATGAACAATAATATTATAGAGTATAGCATGATGGCTTCTAGGGTCAGTACCCCTCTCCCACATGATTCTCTCATGGGCTTAATAGCTTGTTCGATGCGTTACATTTTAAGAAAATTTATAGTAAAGATGATCACATTAGCAAGCATTGCTAGGGACTAACAACAACAGTTTTGGTTTCCTCCCAGAAAGCTGATATGAATAGAAATAATATGAGATCAATATTAATACCAGGATTCATTTACACAAAATTACACAATAATCAGAGTGATTCTTGAGTGGATTCGAGACGAACGTGGGGGCACACCCTTTCCGGCTCCCCTCTCGCCCACAAAATCTTCAGATCACCTCTTTTTTTCCCCAGTGCCAAGAATGTACCTGCATCAGCGATTGCAAGCTCATTTACAAGCTAAATAATTGGTTATCAAAAGGATTAAGCTTTCACTCAGTTCAATTTGAGAGAGAGAGAGAGAGAGTCACCGAGTGTAAAAGGGACAATGTAAAGCAACGCAGGTTGGCCATGGCCATCCATCAAGTTTAGTGCTACGTATGTGATAAGAAGGCCTGAAAATGGTAGGTAGCGAGTACAAACATTTCTTACGTTATGGAGCTCACAAGTCGCAGCTAGTCTTCAAATGACTTAAGAGTGGTTTTAATTGTAACCAAATGGGGTTTGTATATATTTGTTACCTAATCCATAAGCAAGCATTGCCCACAAAAAGTATCCAGCACGTAGGCTCTTATTTGCAAGCCAATCGTACCTGCAACAGACAACAGATCAAACTAAATTAACCATTTAGGATAAAACTATCGTTTCTAGGAGCTTAAAGATCAACCACAAGTAACTTCTCTTGTTTATGATTGCCAGAGGGATATCAATTATGTAGTCCGATATATACTTCCAAGTTCATATTTGTATCATATAAAAAAAATTAAAAATTCTGTCAAAAACAAATGTGATGGAATGACAGTAAGGATGACATGAACACATGAACTCGAACCTAAGGGAAAATGCTACTAGCAATCCTGGTAAGAGGATGTCCCCAAAGCCTATGATACTGTAGCCTCCCCATGGATCGAATAAGCGTGGAATCTTCAGAAGCATAGGGATCCCATCCTCACCACTTCTATCACCACGAGCAACCTAGAACGACATTAATAGCCAAAACTTTATTTTCTACTTGAAATGACAATACTGTTTGGCTAAACTTATTTAAAAGATCTTATAAGCTCTTGCATCTAAAAAGATGTTCATCTTTTTTTTCAAAAAATTATTGTTGAAGTGTCAGGATAAATAAGACGATGAAGCTTACTTACTTTTTAAAAAGCAACTTATTAGCTCATAAAATCTTATTTTTGTATGAATAATGATCTTATTTATAAAAGTGCCAGCTATTCACATCCCCACTAATACTAAATACACCCCCAATCCCCCTCCAAATCAGGATTCAACCACCACTGACCGAACACCTCAATATATATGCTTTAAAGGTGTCCGATGAGTACTGACCAAACACCTCAAAGAAAAGAGAGAGGTGTATTTAGTAAAGAGGGAGGTGTGAATGACCTAGCTCAGTCAAACATCTTATGACATGTTTTAAAGAGCTTATAAACTCAGTCAAACACACTCTTAAACATGCTCTTAGAGATTGAGGTTCAATAATTTACTAACCACAATCATCACACTTTCTTTGAACAATTTCTTGGAAACAAACACCCAAAATATGTCATAGATGAAAGCGCAGCTCAAAAGGACCGTGCCCACCTGAAAAGAAACCAATCCATACTTATTCAATTGGGGCTTTAAAACATTACACCGTAACAGGAAATACTGGGATGAATCAATCAGTTGAATGCACGGTAGCTCTATGATACACATTTTTGCAATGATTGTTAGGTGAAGAAGGTACATCAGGTAACCATGTATAGATGCGACATGGATCCTTTTGCTTTTAAGGAAACCATCAATATATCACATTTCCCCATCACTCATAATTGTTAAACTTTGACCCTAAATTAATGTACTCCTCTCAAAGCCATATTATCTTATGTGTTATTAGGTCTTACTGTAAGCAATTGAGGATGATAGAGAATTTGTTCCGGGGATTGGGATAGCTGCAAGCTTAAAAGTCTTCAATGCAAAATGTCTATAGGTAATTTATACAAGCTTAATATTATACAAGCTTGACTTTGGATTGAGGGATTTCAGGATGAATTTAAAATCAACAATGACAAATTTATTGGTACATCCATCACTTTATTTTGATCTAATTTTTGAGTGAATTAGTTGGATTTAAAATCAACTCTCAATTTGGGAGGATTTGAAGACAGATTTGAAATTCATTCATTTCAAATCTATCAATCCTAAGATTATTAATTGGAAGAAGTCCATGCAAATGACCCCATTAAAGGCAAAATCAACTCCCAATCTGGGAGGATTCGAAGACAGATTTGAAATCCATTCATTTCAAGTCTCTCAATCCAAACACTTTCTAAGATTATTAATAGGAAGAAGTCCATGCAAACAACCCCATTAAAGGCAAAACATATTAACATGTAAGGAAGCGAAATCTTCAATTTCATTGAGGTACTTGTGTAGGTATTGCACTCTCAGAATTTTAAAAATCAACTTCTACATTGCACAATAAAGCGAATAATACATATACAATTAAATCACAAGACCGCTTGTTTTTATTTTAAACAAGTTAAATTTAGAAATTACAGCAAAAAGAGTAAATCACTGACTTAGATCAGATGTTCCACATTAATATATGATATATGTTTTTACCTTTTGGTCATAGTTCAAGCCCCTTAAAACAAATTTTCACCTTAAGTCAGAGCATTGGTTTTTTCTTGTATGAAAAGGCATGAGCATGGGTTGATTTGTATGAGAAACAAAGAATGTTAGGCATGGCATACATACTAGTTGTAACGAATTCAAACACTGACAATGCAACACAGAAATCTCGATTCATGCAGTACCAGCTGTACATACCATGTGATGTATAACTCACAAAATGAGAAAGGTATTTTAAGTCTGTAGCTTCCAACTCAAATTTGATAAGACAGTTTTTACCTTGAGATTAGGAATCCGCACTATCTGAAGAACAGTAATTATCAGAGCAATTCCCTGATTGAACAAGAAAGGATGTGAATAAATTAGTCAGCAAAATGTAAGAATTACATAGAAGTTGGTGAACAAATGGAATGCATCATAAAAAGAGGAATTCATATCATAACTTTAATGCACAATATAACATTATGCTAGGAAACTCAAAATTTGATGAAGAAAGAGGACATAGGTGATCTGACATGGCTCTCCAAAAATCCATTAATGTCCATCTCTTGATTCTGATACTGATTGGCCAAATCGCCTAAGGATTAAGCAGGTGGTAACAAGTTCATGAATTAGTACAAAATGGCAATTTCTGTCAATCATCGTCGTGTTTGGACTTCAATCATGTTTTTTAAGTAGAAGTGTCTCAGGGTTCAACAAATCTTTCCCAAACTTCCCAAGGCTCTAGAACCCTATTTCCAATTTTCTTTCATATTCCAATACTGGATCTGTTATTGATTAAAGTGTGCAGTTACAAGATATGAAGGAGCTAGAAAACTAACACAAAGTTTTAAATCTGATCTGTAAATAACATTAAGAGGCCCAGGTCCAGACTATCATCATTAAATAGGACTACATACGTGCTTTCTTTACTTTAGATCTATTAAAATCACTACATTATCAGTTAAATCCTGAATCCCAATCTCAATTCCTTCAAGGAATATAAGTCCTTGGGTGCATAAAGTGTTGTCTTTCTTCTATTTCTATATAATGCAGAGATCTCAATGCTTAAATACTACATTGGCTATCTAGCTTAAAACAATAGTATGAGAATTTAGCCAAGTAAATTGGTTATTATACTTCCATCTTCTTCAACTTTTATCACCCTCCCATTTTAATGTCCTTGAATAATTCTGTTCCAATAACCATCCTTCAATTTGCTCAAATCCATTTGAAATAATAAAACACTAGGATTCCCATGATGAACCAAAATATCTTTTGCTTGATGATCATAGATGTAGGTTGAAGGAAAATAAGGTTCAGAAGCTTTAAGCGATGATCGGTAGAACACTAATAAGCAAATAATTTGCCTGAAAGAAAATGATGATCTCAACAACAAAACAGTAAACTTCATGCACAAGGACAACATAAAGAAAGAGATGAAAGGTAGCGATAATTTCTCAATTAATTAGCACATGCCAATCAGATAACATGAGCGTTTGGAGGTTTGAAGATTTCAGAACTCAAGAAAGTTAACAATGATACACTTACAAGTATATCTTGCCCTATCCATGCAAAAGAGACACCTCTGTACACACCCCAAACAACAGCAAAAGCTATGCAGAATGGAGCAACAGCCAAGGTCAGGTAAGAAATGGCTCCCAAGACAGGAACTTTGATAAACGATTCTCCAGCTTGCCGGAACCATCTGAAAATTTACACATATACCTAATTGAAAATTGATTCTTCTTTTCTGATAAGAAAAATGCACTAATGTGCTTATTGGCTCCATGGAGGTATCCAATGCTTTATTTATTTTGAGTTCATTTTCTATTTACAGGAGCAATGATTTTGCAGCAAAATATAGAATATATGAAATTCAAGCTGTATATTTTGATTTAGAACAAACTGAGAAATGCTTATCTAATTTCAGTTCCTGGTTCCTGGGATCAGAGTGTATCAATGATTTTCTAATACAGGGAAAATGCACTGGACTATTATCACCTTGATAGTATGGCGACTAAGCAAGTCTGCAAGCCCTGCAAGAAAAGAAAAAAAAAAAAAAACAGAATTGTAGCAAGATCTCACATACGGTAATCAATGTTTTCACTGCAGTCCTATAAAATTTTGATTTTTACACTAAAGATATAACAGAAAAGTTCAAGAATAACCAACATATAAATACAACTGGTCTCACCTCTACACCACCAATGCAGAAGAGAACCACCAAGAGTTCAATGAACCAGTACGACATTAGCTTGTAAATTAGAATTAAGAAGCATGAAGCAAAAACTACAAACAAGATTGCAGATGTTGTGTTAATATCCACCACACTGTTTCCACCAGTGCTTTTAATGCTTTGAAGTTCGTCTGTACCGTCCTACGAATAGGAAAGGATACATTTAGTAGTCAACTCAAAGGCAGTAAAGAATACAACTTCAGAGTAAGTGATTACTAAGACAAACCTACTAAAAGCATCCTAACCTTTAAAAACTTATCTTGCTCTATGGCTGCTTCTCTGGCACTCCATGCAGACCAATAAGAGGCACACAAGATTGTACCGACTGCCATCAACCAAAGAAATACTTCGGCGATATCAACCACTGGTCTCCTTGGAGAGTAAAGCTGCACAGATACTATATAAAGGATTGAGCTTTTTAGTTCACAGCATTCTCAAGGAATAAGATTGTCAGAAAGGGAAAAACTCAAAGGTGCTTGAAGTGATATTTCGTGTCAAGGAAAGTCAAGTAAAATGCTATGCCACATAAATCTGTAGCAACTATTGTTGCCAAAGAAACTGAGTGCAGATTCTCCATTGACAACATGATGTTTAAGGGAAAATGTACTTCTAGATAAATCATATTATAAACATGACAAGCCAAACAAGAAGCTTTTGCTTTCACCTTCATGCTCAATCCCACTCTTCCTGTCTGAAGGTTACTGTATCTTCATAAGAATGTGGCTTTTTAGTTCACCAGGCTTTTCATATGCAAAAGGTTTAAATACAAGAAAATTGCCCAGCATTTTGCAAATAAAAAAGAACAGATTGCAGCTTTGCTTTGTTAAATGCTAAGTACCTTAATATAGCTCGGCTCTGATGGATACAGTATTTTGAGTAATGATATCTATTGACTATAATTTTCCCAGAAAATTCCGCATGACACAGCAACCAACCAAAAATAAATCTCTGATAGATATCATTTCACATTGAGCTGCAATCAAGCGTAACATAAATCTCACCTGATGAACCATTCGATAACATTTTTTGCAATGTAGCACCAGCATCTTGGGGGAGCATGACAGCAGGAATCTTTATATCCAGATCAGTTTCATCAGGCTCACAAACCATCTTGTAAAGTTCTGAAGAGTCCAGGAATAAGTGGTATCGTTAAAGGGATGTGAAAGAGGCGGCAATCATTATATAAAAAGCAGAAAAATAGTTCCAAAAATGCACATTATTGAACTATAGCATGTTTACCCATTTTAAGGATATATGAAACCATTCAATCCATGTTCCAGACTTCCAGCTATCTTGTCAGAATTACGTACAGTTTACTATCTATTTAAAATGTAATATAACATTATTCATACTATAGAAGGCAAAACACACAACAGATTTTTCAATACTTTGATGATTACCTATAAACATTTGATTTGATACATAATCTATCATGCACGGTAAATTGCATGTGAAAGATATAGATTTATCAAATTCATAAAATGCAATGAGCTCAACCATCAGAGCAAGAAAATAAAAAAAGCATGAAACCATTCCTATTATGCAGCTCCATTCCACCCAGGCAAGAAATGTATATGGCACTGAACTTTCTTATATAATCCATGGCTTGTTTTTCTTATGCACATATTGCAAGAGAGCAAATTACTGTCATAGTGAATGTCCAAAAACACAAGCAATCATTACCTCTCTGGTTGTTTATGATGAGGACTGCTGAAGCACCAGCAGCTTCAGCAAAATTTGCCTTAGTCGTGAATTTGCAGTTGCCACGGTCCACCATTAAAACATCTCCAGTAAACTAAAAGCATAAAACAATGGAAATAAAACAAAGCATCTGAGACACAATAATCCCATCCAAACAAAAATAGCTATTGGAAACATTTAGCAGGGATTGCAGCAAGAACCTTTTTCTTAGGAGGACTGCAGCAATCTCGAGGGTCTGAAAGAGTGAGGTGAATTTGATTGGCATTTTTCTCTTTTGATACTATGGTAGTGCCAAATCTAGCACCAACACCAACAAATTCCTCATCTTCTATTCCATCAACCCAAGTTTGAACTTTTACCTGATAGGGAAGTGAGAGTTACTATATAACAAAATGCAAAGAACAAAAAAAAAAAACGGAGATATGAAAAGGATGGAAACAGATAAGCTTCACAATAATCATTTTCATGTTTTTAGTTCCAAAAGACTGGCAGTCAGTATACGGAAGCTACTTCCAATCCAATTTGTAATAAAACAATCATCAACAGCAAGATGAAATTTCAAACAACATTACCCATCATAAGAGTATACACCTATGATATATATATTTAGAGTAGAGATCAGATACGAGCAAAATTTCCATCTAAGAGTAGGAAAAGGCGGTAATGCTTTAAGATAATCCACCAGAAGTGCAACTTTCACTTCAGAATTAGCATCAAGATAGTGATGTCAATTACTACTTCACAAAGATAGATCATCAAAACCAAGTTGTTAAAGAGAAAACTTTCGAGATAAATTCATATAAACCAAAAGAGATCGAAAACAACCTGTAATTTCAACCCCACTCACACAAAAGTAATGGACACAATCTTACTACACTAAACCCAGAGAGAAATGTCATCACTAAATGTTAAAATGTATTCACTAATTACACCTAAATACAATACATAGACATACACATAACCGCACTTCCTATGAAATTGAAGGTTAGATTCTAAATTCCACATTATATTAACTAAGAAAATCCAGAAATCAGAGTTGAAGGACTTTGATCGTAGTGCTAGAAGATATTTATCAGCACATGCAGGTACATTATATGAATTGAAACCAGATAAACAACATTCACTCAAATCCAAATCGATCATTGCCATCAAAATAAGCAAACCACATTCAAATTTAGTTCAATTACTACTACGATCACATCCAAACCACATACAAAAAACATGAATCATCAAGAGTACTTAAACTCATAAATAAAGGGACTTCATATGATATCACAGTAAACATGAGTTTGGTAAGCAAGGAACAAATCAATTGCGTAGATTACCAGCACAAAGTCATTCTCACATCCGGGCTTTTTGGGAGCCAAATCGTCGTCATGAACTATGTCGCCGGCGCTCACTCTACCACAGCTGCTTAATAAAACCAGCAAAGCAGCACTTAGGCAAATTACCCTGCAAAATTTCTGAAAAACCATGAGGCAAATTCAGTAATTCCCCTTCAGTTCTTATCTTTCACTGCATCAGCAACATCTCTAATCAGAGAGATAGAGAGACGTTGCTTTATTTCCTTAAAATTGGGCTTGTTTTCCTTTTCCTTTTGTAGCAAGTAGATGGAAAGAAAGATGAAAATGTGCAAAGATGGAGGAATTAAACAAGAAAAGGAGAAATTAAATGGTTTTGTTTTGGAAGAGTGTAGTGCAGTCACTGTCATTCACATGCTTTCTTACTTTTCAGGTAACTTTCATTTCAACTTCCTAATATTAAAACTGGATAAATCAAAAGTGTTAAATGATAATACTCCCTACTACACTATTTATGTCCGATTCTCTTTCTCTATTTTCTACCACCAATGATAAAATTTGATAAAATTATTTTTTTGAAAAAAACCAAAATAACCGTACTCACTCATACTTTTTTCATATAATCTTTATGTTTTATAGAATCACACGAAAATTAATCTTATATTTTCTACTTGTGTATGGTTACACGAATTTTAATTAATTTTCATCTAATTCTATGAAATTATTGGGTTACACGAAAATTGTCTATGTAGTGAATGCACCGTCATTTTTTTTTTTTTCACAAGGATAATTTTGTTAAATTTTTTGATTTTTGATAAATAAGGCACAAAATTATCTTCTAATGGTAGAAAGGGAATCTTTTATATCAATTAGACTAGTATAGTCATCGAAACCTAAATCAAAACAATTTAATTTTTTTTTTACTCGAATCCTAAATTATGATCGAGTTGAGACAGACATACCATTAGGTTAAGTATACGAGTACAAAATAAATTAATATCTAATTTCTTTCAAATTAAACTATTTAACAAATTAAGTTTAGTGAGACGGATAGGAAATGCAAGTTGGATTTTATTTTTTAATGAAACAAATGCATTTTTAGGTTTATGTAATGTTATCTTCTTTTGTATTAAAACTTGACAAATTTTCATGTGCACCTGGTGTACAGATTTTAGATCCGTGCAATCCGAGTCGATCCGACCTGAATCTACGAATTTATCTTTTTTTTTTTTAATTTATGTCTTGACTTTTATGTACAAATTTAGTGATCTTTATATACAAATATTGTGATATTCATGCACTATAACTTAAAAAAAAATTCAGCAAAATTTATACATAAAGGTCACATGAATATATATAAGGGTCATATGAATATATAAATTTGCTAAAATTCTTCATTTTTTTAAGCTATTGAATATAAAAGTTACAAAATTTATATATAAAGGTTATCGAATTTATACATAAAGATTTTGATTTGAAGTAAAAAAAAAAAATCAAAAACATGTGAATCCAAATCAAACCGAATTATATATACACCAAGTGCATATGACACACCTTCTTAAAACTTTATCTTTATGTGTCTATATAATCTTGAATCAACGACTTGTATTTTTAGTTGCGGTTTGGATTAAATTTATGTACGTCTATCTGCAGAAAATTTGATTTTTATATAAGTCAAAGTACAAAGTCTCGATGCAAATGAATGTCGAGATACTCGATTTAAATAAAATTGAAAATACGTGGAGCTAATATTTATTATGGATTATTAAATGTCTGTAAAAGTTTAACCAGAATAGATGCATGTGGATGTCACATGCATATGGGCTAACCGCTAATGAAATGATTCAATAATTATATAAAAATAAGAAATATATTGACATTAAATAGTAGAATGGCCCACAAACATAAAGACCTTTGCCTTCTTCGACATTGGTCTCTCTACACACACAATGGAGGACAAAGCTTTAATGCGCATTTTGATACCTACATTGCTTTAGTTTAGTTTTTCTTTTTTCTTTTTTTTTTTTTAACTACGTTCAAGTTTGAATATATATTAATATATATACTGTTGTAACACTCGATAGATGCTGTTATATAAGTTTGAGAATGTAGAAAAGGAAAATTACAAAATTATTCTGGTATTCTTTTTTAGGTCTATAATTATTTTTAAGGGGATATTGATCCGATAATTTTCTTTTAAATAGATCAAACATCAAGAGCTATTTCATAATCATCTCATTTAGCAATTGTTTTAAAAAAAAACTGATATGAGATAATTTTATAGATATAATTTTTTGAAACGAAATTTGAATAAGTGAAATAATCTCACAAGAGTTTTTTATTTTTGTTTTTTTTTTATTTTTATGGAAACCTAAATTAGTAGACTTTGAAATGAATAACTAGATACAAGGTGCATGAAAAGGAAAGAGAAGAATAATTGAAAAAAAAAATTCATTTAAAGATTATAACAAATAAGATTTAAAATAAAAATATACATTATCTAAATATTTAGGTAATATAACACAGAAAGATATGATTTGGAAACAAACCAAATGCACATATTAGTTTATGAAAATGGATTTGATTTATGGATAGTAAAACTCTATTTTACACAACAATATGTAAGATCTTCTTATATGAGTTTTGATTATGTATAGGATATATAGTGAGGAAATAACAGATACAATCATACGAGTATAACAAAAACATAAAAAGATAGCCTCATATCTACTGTGAAATAACACATACAATTACAACACTAACTTGTACATGACTTCCTTTTCCTTGAATAGTGAATATAAGAGAACACTAACTTTACACTTCCTTTTCTTAAATATCTGTGTTCTCTAACATTTCTATCATATCGACATATCATATATCTCATTGTTAAACAAATTACTCGATATCATCCTCACATGTGCTCAGACATTATCTGTATAGCTCGTAATAGAGGCTAATGGCTCTCGGGTAACCTGTGGCAACATATATGCAGTAAGAACGTTGATCATCCCTACAGAATATCTAATCGTTTGTATGGATTAATGGAACAACAAATACAGATATCATCTTCTTCTATTAGCCACTTGTTATATGATAAAATTATGTTCTTGATAACTATATATAGTATAAGAAGATTGATATTAGTGGAAAACATACCGCCATGGGAATTCACTTGTATCGATACCAGCTTGGTGAAGCTCGTCCACATACTGAAGTGCTTCTCGGCATTCCTCTCTATCGTCAAAGAACTCTTTCTTCTCACCTTCTATTTGATATGTCTCATGCCCTTTACCAGCAACAACCTGTACATAGAGAAAAATATAAGGATATATAAATTATGGTCCCAAGCTTTCATCACTCTTTAGCTTCCAAATGATGCATTAAGCAGAAGATTTTGATATGCAATCTCATATGTGGTGAAATCAAATATTTATCTTCTTCTAACTCGTAAATAGTTTCTTTCACATGAAAAAGGGGAAGAAGACACGTGAGAGAGGAACTTACAACCATATCGCCTTCCTCGCCCATGGCCACAGCGCAACGTACAGCTACGCGTCTAATATCATGTAAAAATAGTCTATGACCATTAGGAAGAGGAGGATAGTAATCATTTTCTCCGTGTTTCAAGTAATCTTGCATTGTCCATCCTACACCAGCTAGCATATCATCCAAGATGTCCACTGTAGAAATATTATGCCATCCACATCAGCAACAAGCACATGAGAAGAACATATAGGAAAGAGAGCAGCGAGAGGGAAAACAACAAAAGCATCGAGAATTTTCTCATCTCAGTAAAAGTAGCAAATATAACTCAATTACTTACAAGGATCTTCATTTCTCGGGTTGTCTGATGTCAAGATAGTAATATCGCTTTTGTCTGTCGCTATCTTTGTCATCATGGGCCTCTTCCCTCTATCCCTTTCACCGCCACAACCAAACACTTCAAAGCACATTAACTATTAAGTCAGAAATAGAGACTCATCCCCAGAGAAACTGCTGCTGTATATACATACATCAACAATGATAAAGGTTTCCAACACATGTTTCAAAACAGGGTCTAATATCATAAGAAAAACCAAAATATTCAATTAAGTGCCAGGAAAAATAAAAAAGAAGTCTTATAGACTGTTCCATACCCTGCACCCTGAATATCCATATTTTTATTACATCTAACCTAGCAGAAAACATGAAATTAGAATGATTCAGAAGCCCTGTGAATAATTTACAGCTTTAATTCCATGAAAATCCTGAGATTTTCATTCATGAACTGCAAAGAGTACCCTTTATTTATCTAATAAATCCAAAATTGAAAGAAGCTCATGTTCTACAAAAACTAAATGAGGTGAAGTACCCTATTTTATGTCAGGTGCGTAATCCACTCATATTTCTACGAAAAAGAAAAAGGATAAATGATGTTCTGTCCTAATCCTCATAATATGGTCGAAAAATCCCCCATCCCAACCCATTCCAACCAAAACAATAGTACTCTCTGTTAAGCAACTAATTTGGATCTTTTCCTGGATTAAATAATGCATCTATCTGCGAGAAATACACATTTATTTTCAGCAAACTCCTACTTACAATCAACCAAATGAAGCTAAAGGCCCATATGAAATCATATTTGGATCAAAATTGCATCGCTCCTACTCCTTTTAAGATAAAAAAATAACCAACTTTGTAATCAGTTCTAGTTTCCATGAACATTCTTACAACTATACTACTTACAAGTTCTTAGATGCTTAGTAAGTTTATTTTACTTTCCTAACAGTCTCCAGT
Source organism: Scutellaria barbata (assembly GCA_028654395.1). NCBI lineage: Eukaryota > Viridiplantae > Streptophyta > Magnoliopsida > Lamiales > Lamiaceae > Scutellaria > Scutellaria barbata. The sequence continues at coordinate 20,673,340 of CM053647.1, forward strand.
CAGTGGATCAGCTACAAAAAACACAAAACACAATTACAGTCAGTTACATGCCTTTTCGTTTCACCTTCACTCATATGGTGGATTCCAGGTCTACAACTAAAAAAAAAAAAAAAAAAACACAATTACAGTCAGTTACATGCTTTTTTTTGTTTCACCTTCACTCATATGGTGGATTCCAGGTCTACCACATTAGTAGAAAGCAACAGTGTAAATAATTCAAAATAACGGAGCCATAAATAATCTTTGGATTCTTTTACACATTAAAGGAGATAATGAAGTTGATGAAGTAAATACCTGTGATAATTCTCCTAGGTCCAAGTTCTCTCACATAATCAAGGAGTCCAGACAATGCATCGGGAGTATGGGCATAGTCCACAATGACTCCAAAAGCCTGTTCCTCATCTATCAACTCACACCTGCCTGGCACTGCATCAACCTCTTCAATTCCTCTAACAATGTCCTCCAATGGTGCCCCAACTGCAATCCCCACAGCCACAGCTGCAAGAATGTTGTATATATTATGCCTCCCTAGTAGCCCCGATGATATTTCCAATATTCCTTGAGGTGTATTGACCCAAACCTGAGTCTCAAACAGAGATAACCCATATTTCAAAGGATGAACATCCGCATTCTTATTTTCCATTGCAAAGGTAACAACAGGCACATCAGGATTCCCCTGTGCGATAAAGAACGGTGCATTTGGATCATCAATGTTCACAATTTTCCGATGGCGTTCTGGGTCTACCATTCTCGAAAAAAGCTTACCCTTTGCCTCCCTATACTCCTCCTCCGTCCCATGGAAATCCAAATGATCCCTTGTTAAATTTGTGAAAACGGCTATATCAAAGTCAATCTCATCACACCTTCCTAAAGCCAACCCATGAGAAGAAGCCTCCATGACCAATGCCTCCGTGCCATTGTTCACCATAGTTGCCATCAACTTCTGAACCATAACTGCATCTGGGGTTGTTTTAGATGATTCCAACTTGTTATCCCCATGAACATAATACTCCACAGTACTCAACATCCCTGTCCTCAACCCCATCGCCTCGTACATCCTTTTTATCAAATAAGAAGTTGTGGTTTTCCCATTTGTACCAGTGACACCAATCACTGACATGTTTCTAGAAGGATGCCTAAAAAACGAAGCTGCTAAGGCAGCAAGAACCACATTTGTATCGTCTACAATGACCAACGCCTTACATCCCAATGTATCCTCTATATCAATCTCCTTACTAGCCACAACTGCTAAAGCACCTCTCTTATCGGCCTCGGATAAATACAAATGCCCATCGGTGTTCCTACCTACGCAGCACACAAATAAATCACCACTCTCGACAACACGAGAATCATGTGAGATCCCACTGATTTCCACCTCTAAGTTTCCATAAACCGATATAGGAACTACTTTGCTCTCATCTAACAGCTCAGCTAAGCTCATTTTGAACTTAGGTTCAACAATTCTAGCCTTAGTTTTGCCAAATTCATCAAAATCAATATCAAATGAGTTGGAAAAATCATCATCACTCACCTCAAAATCCGACTTTTCGGCACCTCCCTCGCCCTCATCAGCAGAATTCTCAGTCAGCCCATGAAGCTCGTTAATCTCCTCCAAATCAACCACTTCATCAGGCTCCAATTCATCAACAATCTCGGGTTCGGGCTTCTTCGGTCGGGGTTTAATCAAGCCCTGTTTGATAAATTCTTGGCGTTTCAAAGCGATGGCCTTGTCAATTTCGCCGAAAAGGTCGTCTCCAGAGTCGTCATTGTTGAGAGAATCAGGAACATCCTCGGTTTCCTCGAGTGCTTTGATGAAAAGGGGTTGGTCTTTCTTGTATTCTTCTTCTTGGATCCTGCGTGCTCGGGCAACGTGGCGTTGAATTTGCTCGAACTTGTTGACGCCGTGCATGGAGTCTTCAGGGGCTTCAGGAGGGTCATCGTCCGACGGGGTTGGGTAGTACTTCCCATCGGGGCCGATGGCGGAGACGGCGGTGGAAGTGGAGAGAAGGGGTGGCTTAAGGAGGAAGGTGAATGAGGTGGGTTTGGGCTTGGAGGAGAAAGAAAGTAGTGGTGGTGGAGGGAAGGGTGGAAGAGAGAGAAAACCAAGTGACATGTTTCCTCTCTAGAGATAGGGAGAGAGAAGGCGGATTTAGCTTTGCAGTGGAAAGGATAGGGGTTTTAGCAAAGGCATGAGTTGAAATTCCAGGTCGGAGGTTTTAGCATTGCAAGATGGTTATAAGTTACAAGTATAAGCAACATCAAAATATCGATATCGCATGTTGTATTGTAATTTTGATTTGGCTTCGGCTATATACATCCCGAACTCTTCTAAACATATCCTAAATTCTAAACACACCCTACATAATAAAAAAACAATCAATATAATACTAAACACACCCCACAACTTTACCAAAATACTCTTAATAATAAAACTAATAAAAGAAAATGAAAAAACAAATGAATTTACTAAACACACACCACAAATACCCTACACCCCAAACACAAACCCTAACACACACACACCAAGCCACCTCCCACCTCCAAGCTACAAACCTTAAGAATCCATTGTTTGAGGAGTGTTCGACCTTCAACCGAACATTTTGTTGCAAGTTCGATTTAGCACGAAGAAGTCTACAATGGATCCATACCAAGAAAGTGAAATTCCAAGTAAGTAAAGTATTCAATTTTGAGTATGAAATTATCAAAATAGATTTGTGTAATGTTGTTTGAAGTATAATTTAAGTGCTTAGGATTGATGTTTAGAACGTTTGTTGATGGAAAATGATGGATAATTTGCTGAGAATGCATTATTTTCGACTTGTTTGTGTTCGATTTTGTTGTCGCGTTTGTTTGTCTGGATAGGGGCCGGTTCGGTGCGTGTTCGACCAAGGGCTAAATATTGTATGTAGCATTCGAACATAAGTCGAACGGTGGGGGCAATGTTCGAAAATTTGCCGAACATAGGAGGTAGTGTTCGTCAATTGGCCAAACATGTCATGGTGAGTTCATTCCTCGACCGAACGTATAGGTGTAGTGTAGGTTAGGTTTGATGAATGTTTGGCCTACATGTTATGTATTAGATTTGAGAAACTTGTATAGGTGAATTGAACATAATCGTTGATGAATATTACAGGTGAGGTTATTATCTACACGAGGAGGACACGACTAACTGCCTCGAACCGAAGGCGTCGGGTCGAGGAGGCCGCCACGACCCATCCACAGATGGCTTCAACATCTGCCCCTCCTCTGAGTGAATACCAACCACCGGCAGAGGAAGCAGAAAGTGATGATGATCATGATTAAGAAGAGGCACAAGATGAGGTGCCCGAGGAGGCCAAAGGGAAGGATGATGATGATATTCTAAGAGGTCCTTGCCCTGGTGGATCGCTTGATCCACGACTAATTCCAAGCTTCAAAACACATATCGTCTATTCTATTTGGAACGGTGTGGAAAGGCCTATACTCAAGTGTTGGTGTCACACCACAAAGATGGAGACGTGGCAGTTCGAGATCCGTAATCCGGCGTGGATAGAGCTGTTTCAGCGCAATCCCATTCCAAACTTGAGGTGGATGTCTTATAAGACGCCAAATAAAAACCTCATTTATGCGTTTGTGAAGCGTTGGCAACCAGAGACAAACACGTTCCATATGCCCTGGGTGAGATGACTATTACGTTGGATGACGTATTTTGTCTGACTGGCCTGCCTGTTAGTGGATGCTCGGTCGTGGTTGAAGACAGTAGAAGCAGACCGAAGCCGCATTTCGAGATCATTAGTAGATTGTTAGGCGTTTCAGAAAAAGCTGCAAAGGAAGGACTAGAAGATCTTCGAGGAGGATCAGTGAAATTAGAGTGGCTTCGAACTCGATTTGAAGCTGATACGGTATCTGAAAATCCACGAAAGTTGATGTATGTAGCCCGTACATATCAGTGGTTTCTGTTGGGGTGTTCGTTGTTTTTAGATAAGACAGACACACGGGTATCGACCAAGATCCTCAAGCTGTTGGAGCACTTGAACCATGTCCATGAATACGCTTGGGGAACAGTGGCTTTGGCCTCCTTGTATCAACAGTTGGGATTGGCCTCCCGAGTTGAGGTTAGACAGATGTGTGGATATCTGACACTACTGGAGGTATGACCCTAAATTCGTGATGGCTATATATGCTAAAAATGTACTTTCTTTTATTTTCCTAACCGTTACCTATTTAATTTTGTCAGGCTTGGATATACAAATATTTCCCAGTTTTTCGACCAACACACAATATCGAATTTCAATTGGGAGAGCCACTTGCACGAAAATGGGTGCAACGATCTCATGGCGGAGGAACATACAGTCGATTACTAGCTATGAGAGAGATTTTGGATACCATGTCTCCATACGACGTAACGGTTCAAGCTCTCTTTTCTGTACTTATAAGATTTTATGTCTCACCACGGGTTATGTATACTCCAACTTTTATGTGTAGGTGAATTGGACTTCATACAGTGAGATTCGTGATCACTATCCTCAGGATCTAGTGACTTTCTATTAGGGATGCATTTGAGCGTTCGATGTAGTGGAGCGGTATCATCCGGACCATGTTCTACGTTAGTTTGGATTCGTTCAAAGGATCTCGGATGAGCCCTTGGTTTCACTTATCTCCCGAAGGGGTAAACAGGGAGCTCAGCACAAGATCATGTGGGATACCGAAGCACGTACTGTCAGCCGAAGCATGTGGGAGAGGTGTCTATTCTGCCTGGGAGTGCTCCGAGGATTACGTTGACTGGTATTCTAGAGTTTCACATCTATTTATCCAGAATCCGGAGAATGTTGCTGCTGGTCATGTCCCTACGACCAGAGCCAGAGACCCACAACCATGGGACATAATCTCGAACGCATTGGGACACCTAGAGCCTGTGTACTAGCAGTGGTTCGAGAACGAGGAAGGCTTGGATGCATCGCTTGTGGTTCCAGCCCTTGTTGGAGCATATCGGGCCCTGAAGATTGAGAATGAGGATCCGTCCGAGTCGTCCAGACGAGCTTCTAGCAGCAGATCACGTAGACCTTGTCGAGCTTAGTCTTCATGTTATTGACTTATGAACTTTCTCTATCTATATTACGAATATTTCTCACTTGAACAACTTTTGTATAACAGTTAATCATGTTATCATCTCTGATTTTTGGTTTTCCAAACCTTTAAACCAAGTTCTCGTGTGCATTATGATTTTCGGTTCACAAACAAGTCGAATGGGTTTTCGTTAGGGATAATACGAACATGAAGTCGGTGAAGTAGTCTTTGTTCGCCCAATTCTAACTGAACATAGCCCAGGAAGTTCGGCCAATTACCGAACATTATGCCGATAGTTCGGCTGCAAATCGAACCGAAGCACAGTGGCTCATTCGATGTTGTTCGAACTTTATTGGCCGAACATTATTGGACATGTTCGGCTATACGCCGAACATTATGCATGTAGGTCGGCTGATGGTCGAACATGTATGGATCTGTTCGAGGCTGGTCGAACATTGAAGGATGTGTTCGGCTAATGTTGGTCGAACATGTTCTGATCAGTTTAACTATTACAGTTCGAACATCGACGATTTTCCCTGATTTCGTAGATGCCCTATTGAAAAACAAGTTGAATTATGCTAAAACTTCAAAATGTAAGACTTGTGTGAACTCAAGCACACCATTCATTTATACAATTGTCTTTTCATGTCGTAACAGTCAAAAATACATAATAAAGTTCGCATACTGAAATCCCGTTTAATCAAATATGAGTATTCATACAAAAGAACTAATCATCATAGATCTAAATCGTTTCTTGACCAATTGAAGAACTTTCACTTCGACTGTCAGCTGCATACTGTATGATGCATCTCTTATAGACCTCGGACCATCCAGCAGCACACGGTAGGTGATGTTCGAACCAATGATCTATGATAGGCGGTAAGGTGTATCGTCTTCCAACTTAACCTACAAAAGAACGAGCTAAGTACGCATATAAAGTTCAAGGGGACAAAACAATAATTGAAACTCGACTTTACCAGAATGTAAAGATTTCCGTGAACAAAGGTCATGCAAACAAGCCTAGGCTTTCTTAGTACTTGAGCCCACAACGGTAGTACGGTAACGCACAACTGAGAGGAGATATGGACAATGGCCATGTTGTAGGCATTCGCGGTCAGATAGGTCATTTCGGGAAAAGTCCACCAATAATTCATGCTTGGTGTAGGTCGTTCGTAGCAACTTAAGTTAGAGATCAACTCATCTAGATGTTCTTTCATGCCATATATATTCGAATACAAACCTTGAAAGTCTTTAAGCTCCTGGATAAGATCGCTACGGACTTGACCCCATGAATTCTCCCCCAACCCGATTGCATGGGCAATCGATCAAAAACTACAGTGACCATCTCCCAATGGATTTTTTATACTCACCACATGTAGCTGCAACAGAGTAGGGAGTTGACCTACAATCACCTCATCTCCGACCTTCTGAACTGATCGTCGTCTTATCGGCAACATCTTTCGCTTTAGTGTGGTAAAGATAGGGGTAGACTTGACGGCCTTTTGTATAGGAATCATTTGTTCCTCCTCGAACAAGAAACTATCATGAAATGATTCCATATATTTGAACTTGTTTGGGTTGCAATTAGTCGATGTATCCTTCTTAGCCTTCATTTTGCCAGGCCTACCACAGGTACGTGTGGTAGTAACGGGCTCTTGCAACTGAAAGGTCGAAGTATTAATATCTCGCGCAATCATTTTAGCAACAACAACTTCTGAGCCTTAGAAGCCGATCCAAACATGTTAATATCATCGATCGTTTCTCGCCAACGGTTACCAACGTCCACGTTGATAGTACCCTCGTCAACAGCTGGTTCGCAGTCCAATTTTTTCCAGAATGGGTAGATCATCTCAAGCTGAATAACTTGACCATCTCTTGACAGCAAGACCAACTCGTGTGCACAAGACAACCCACACGTTCTTTTCAAAACACATCCATAAAGCAGAGGGTCAACACCGCAACTGTCAACACTGTTAATCTCCTCCAAAATCTTACTTAGTGCCTGATGAGAGACTAAACCTCAGATATTCTTGAACATAAGAATCAAAAACCTGAGAGGTGCGACATTCGTTCGAAGGAGGCCAAAATGTGAGTATGCGACGTGATAAGCAGATGATGTATTCGTTCCCATGATGTATCAAAATTTGATTGAGAGGATGCCAACTGCTTTTTTAGTTTGGCATGTGCACTCTCGACCCTATAAGTAAAATGTTTTGTCAGTAATGAAAATTAACAACCCACACGAACGGAAATAATGCAGACAAATGGGGTAAAAAACGTTACCTGCTGCTCGTAGTGTTGTCAAAATGCATAACATTGTTAGTCCAACACGAGACGAACCTCTCCTTATATGGCTCGATCTAATTTTTGAAGGCATAAGCCACAGCCCTAAGATGCTCTCGGTAGTCATCCTCAAGCCTCCTTAGTAATTCATTAAATCTTGGTTTATCGTCAGCAAAAATCAACATATTCCACGCATGATTGAACTGTTCCCATTTCTCCGCTCGGTCAAAAAAATTCTTACAGTTGGTCAAAATGTTCTTATTTATATGCCACCGACACAGCAAGTGTGTAGAATTGGGGAATGTAACACTTATGGCATTCATCAAGGCCAGCTCACGGTCAGTTACAATCACCCAAGAGAGGCTATTGTCAGACATTAATCCTTTCAAGGTGGTAAGAGCCCATCTGTAATTATCTTCGTGCTATTGGGACATATATACGCACGCAACAGAAAAAGTTATGTTCGTCGATGTCACACCAACCACCTCCAAAAGTGGCATCATGTACTTATTAGTCTTATAGGTACAATCCATTAGGAGAACACTAGGAAATGTACATAACAGGTCAATAGATCTCGGATGGGCATAAAAGAGATCTGTAACTCTATCTGTTTGCTCACATCTCCTATCCAAGAAGTAATAGCTCTCCATCTTCAACTTCCAAAAAAAAAACTGCATTTGAGTTCAGCCTTCATGCTCAACAACTCTATACTTTTGCCGAGCATTGTAAATTGTCTTCAGGGTGGACTCATTCTCCAAAAAATAAAGTTTAGCAGTGCTCGAACTATCCTTCGGCTTGGTGTTATTCATAGACCAGTCCCGCACAAGCCGATCTTCAGCAATCGTTAGTCAACCGGCGAAAGAATGTCCCACTAAATGCAGTCATATTGGATGATTATTTGACCTACATACAACCATTAAACATCATTGCCCAGTCTCTTTCAACTCGACTCCTTTTAGCATAAAAGGACAATCACACTTTTTTGTTCCAATCTGGCATCCTTTAGCAGACTTCTTTTCGGGGTCAGTATAAGTACCTCCCATAGCATTTGATTTCAGTGGATGATATTTACCACCATGCTCATAACCTAAAAATACCTGAGCTCGTCTTCCACTATCTCCACTATCCGATCATCTAACCAAAACAACCATGTTAAGACGAATTTCAATCCTAGTTGTCCAATTCACAAAATCTTCACGATTATCAAATAGTTCGTTTGTTCGAAACTCCTTTGAAAAATCTATTTGCTCATACATCGGGTCAATAACATTCATAACACTCAATTGCGTTTCATTGGAATCGTATTCCTATAAAAAAGCATGTGTAAATACATTGACCACAACAAAAACCCTAAATTCGTTCGATTATTTTCTCTCGCAATACGTCAAATATATAGCTCTGTTCGACTATTATTAGATGAACATATTACCATATGTTCGACCATAAATGGCCGAACAATCATAATACATTCAACCATAAGAGGCCGAACATGCCATAATCGTTCGACCACTGGCTGAACTCCATACTACATGTTTGGCTAGTGAAGAGCGAACAACCTACTATATGTTAGGCCAATACAGGTCGAATCCACTGCTCAATGTTCGGCCTATTTTGACCGATCGGGAATTGTGCAAATTTTTTTTTTCAACCATACTGAAAAATAAATCGACAAAATGCTGTTAAATGACTTACATTATTCATATCCGGTGCTCTATCTTGATCCATGATATTTTTTGAATAAATGTGAGTAGGGTTTTGGGTAGGGTTTTATGTACAAACTTCAGCTTATGAGGAAGAAGAATGGGGTGTGTGTATCCCAAGTGCAACTCAAAAGAGGGAAATGTGGTGTGTTTAGCAACCATAAATTAGGTGGGTGTGTTTGGATAATTCTTTTTATTGTGTTTTTTATTTTATTAAATGGGTAAGAGCATTTTGGACTTTACACATACTATTTCTTTTTTTCTTTTTTTGGTGGGGTGTGTTTAGAAGGGCCCGGGGTGTGTATAGCCGGGCCCTTTTGATTTTATAGATATATTCATGGATATATCGATATCGCAAAAAAATTGAAAAAACAACGAAAATTTTATTAAAATTTTGGAAATTTAAATATGAAATTTTAGAGATTATTTTTACACATCACTACACATATATTCCATTCAAAATCACATTAAAATAATATATTTAAAACTAATATAGAGATAATAAGCATTATAAATACTGTATTTCGAATGAAAATTGACAATATTTATACTATACTAATAACAGGACTGTTGGAGTTATTTACAAAAATGCTATTTTCCCGCCCATTTTTCTATTGTTTTTTAATGTTTGTCATTTTGTACAGGTGGAATTGTTTTATTTTTTTTAAGGCTGTGATGCAGTTTTTCGGTTTTCGAAGGTTCTTTGTAATGATATATCCAGAATTATACTTTTGTTTTATTTAATTATTTAACCTTTTCACCTTTCAGCAATTCATGATTTTTAGTTGGCAAAAAAAAGAGTTTATTAAAATTTGGTTCACTATTCGAGAATAGAACACATAGTAATGTTGTTGCTTGCAAATTAGGACTCACAATAAACGATGGAAAAGAGCCAATCACAGATTTCCCACACATTCTAATGTTGTTTCTTGCAAATTGGGTAACTCAATAAACAATTAAAAATAGTCAATCACAATTTTCCATGGTTTTCTAAATGAGTGTAATATTGTCCAAATGCAAGAATAACCAATCACAAATGAAAATAGAATTAGCTACTAAATAAAAGGCTATTACCTAATAAACAATGAAAAGGAGCCTATCACAAACCATCATAGTAATCTAAATGGGGTATAATTGTCTCCAATGCATAACAACCAATCACACATGAAAACACAATTTGCTACTAAATAAAAGTCTATGAGCTAATGAACCAAAAACTTAAGCTAATCACAGATTATGGCAGCAAGCTAAATGGGTGTAATGGTCTGCAATGCAAAAACAACCAATGACATGAAAACACAATTAGATACTAAATAAAAGGCTAATAGCTACTTATAGAAAATTGCAGGCAATGATTAAAAAAATGCAGAGTTTGGTGCATGAGTTGCAACATTCTGAGTTGTTGCATGGTTGTAGCATTTGAGTGGCTAACATGTAGGTCATTATGAACAATAGGCTTTGAATGCACTGCAAGAAAAACGCACAACGACAACGGTTATTAACCGTTGTCGTAGCCTGATTTCAACCGTTGTGGAAGATGGCGTTGTCGTAGACCCCATCTTCCACAACGGTTAATAACCGTTGTCGTAGATGTCTACGACAACGGTTAATAACCGTTGTAAAAGAGCAAATTAACCGTTGTCGTAGATGCTGTTGTCGAAGAGTTCATTTTCCACAACGGTTATTAACCGTTGTCGTAGATATCTACGACAACGGTTGGCACAACGGTTGATGAAGTGCTGTCTTCAGAACTCTTCACAACGGTTTTACAACGGTTTTGAACCGTTGTCCTAAATATTTTCCACAACGTTATTTACAACGGTTTTTAACCGTTGTCGTAGATGTTAAAGACATCGGTTGGCACAACGGTTTTGTCTACTGTTCTAATTCGGATCACATTACGTGTAATCGGGACAACGGTTAATAACCGTTGTAATTGCTACTTTCGACAACGGTTTTTACAAGTGTTATTAACCGTTGTAATTTTTGTTTTTTATTTTTTTTCGCATTTGTTTTTTGTGTCGTCCTGTTTATTTACAACAACACGGACACCTTTACAATCTATTACAGTACATAATAAATCATATAAATAAAAACGCATATTTTCTGAATATTGGAAATTATAATTGCAACCGAAACCATCGTCATATAAGATCGATCAAACCAATGTAAAATTTGTGACAATTCGTATTATCCAAAATACCATCTAAATTCTTGCATGTAGAGCTACAAACCAAAGTATTCATTACTGCAAAGTCTAAGATCAAACCAAAATACCATCAGTATCGATCAAACCAAAGTATCATTATCCAAGACTAAGATTCTTAAAACTAAGAGCTACAAAGTACCCCGCTAAAATTCCTGCACGTGTCGTTGGACACATGTTGCCCACTCGGAACGTACTTCATCAATTTCTTCAATCGAGTACTCATCTTGTGTGAACTGCATAAGGAGATAAATTATATCAGCCTCAAATAGAAATAAACCTATCATTGCAAAGGACTTCATGATTTAAGAATATAAACAAATGTAGTACTCGAAGTTTTTGTAATTCTAAATCAGCCGACACATCCAATTCAGTAAGTTGCCTCATGTAACGCATGACATAAAATCCACATTGATATGCATCCGGCTGCGAAGGGCCCTGCGTTTAGAAGAAATAGATATGATCCCATCCACATATATTTGTTAAACTATTAGTTAGTCATATAATGTTGACATACCTTGATAATTTCCCATTTAACTTGTTTTCTTCCTTTTCGTTGGACATCCGCATTAAACATTTTGATTGCCCTGCGTTTAGAAGAATCAGTTTGAAAACATAAACTGCTGGTAAGGTGCATTAATTATACGTAATAAAAAAGGAGAACATACAAATCAACTGCACGTTTCCAAGTTTCATCTTTGATGCGTGTATAAAGAGGATCCATATAATAAACATGCTCTTTGTGAGGATCAATCACAGTTAGAATCCAATGCTCACTATAACAAAATACGAACATCAATTAGTTCATATATTTCAGCAGACAACTTGAATAATAATTATTTGAAATGACCTCAATTTGGGACACTTACCCCACATTGCAAGGCACCAAGACAACTTGATCAGTAAGTGTACCAACCAACCTGCATGCTAGGGAACGTGCCCTATTTTCCAGCTGTTCACTTAGTGAATCTTTATCCTTTTTGAGAGAAGGCACATATCCTACTCCGTAGGGATCAACAAATCTAAATTTACTGATCTTATTCTCTCTCTCCAATTTAGTATACAAATGCCTATCATTTTAAATGAAATAAAAGTTAGGTAGAATCGAGTGCATAAATGGTTAATATATCACGATCGAAATTTCGTTAGGATGTCGTACCAGATGTAGACAACAATACATGTGTAGCTAATTGGCTTCAAACGACAAAATGGTTCTATGTCTTCAAAATTCACATATAGGCTGCGTTCATGGCCAAAAACGTGCTCATGCAAAGTGATCGTTATATTGCCTTTATGTGAAAGAGACATCTTTGAATAGCAATACAACATATATAGTGCCATAGGGACACTAGAAGGCTCCAATGTCTTTAAATTTTTTGAAGAACTCGCTTTCTTCCTTTTAGGAGGCTGAAAATATACAAGTAATTACATACGCTTACTATATTAATTTGTGTTATTTGACATTCTATATAAAACACATACCTCATCAGACAACTTCAAACAATGCATCGGCCAACTTACATGACTTCCAACCGCTTCGCCTATACTATGACAATCAGCGATAGGAATCGGCAATGGAGCATCCTCATCAATGGCTTGATCAATCGACACGCGTACGCAATTCTTCGGTCCATGGACTTCTAGGATAGTCCCATACGCAGCAATGTTTGTACCTGACTCCAACGTCAACCCAACGAGTTTTCCCTGACAACAATTCATAGTTAAATAAATTTATAGCATTGATTAAACAACATAGAAGATGAAACACAAACCTGCTGGTATGGATCATCTTGACCTGAAACCTTGCACTCATCATCATCATCATCAGCATCTACAACATCAATATGACAATGTACTGGTGCTTTGTCTTCAAGTCTTTGGCTCTCTTTTCCCTCTTCATTGTGCAGCTTCACTGAACAACTGCCCTTCTCATCAGTCAAAGTTTCATTCAAAACTTTTTTTTCGACGAACAACGCTTCCAAACGCTTTATACGTGCATCCATCTCCTCATTTTTTTTCTTCGATTCCAGCAACTCTTTTTGCTGGGCAATGTATAGATCTTTATCCACATGAATAGCCTTTTGAACTTTAGGAACATGAAAGTATACTGACGCTGAAGCATGACTTCCAACACCCCTAACGCGACCAGGATGCTCTTCCTTGTCAAGAGCTTTGGTAAGAATTCCTTCTACCAACTTACCCTCTCTCTTCAAATCAATATATGAATTCTGTAAATTAAAGTAGAAGGGATATGTCAACAAACGTGCATGCCCCTAGGTATATGCATATTAACACACACTTACAATCTTTTCTACAGTTTCTTTCAACTCATCCCCTTCATGATTTCCTTCCTTGTTAAGTCGTCCTTTTACCCAAAGAATTGCTCGATTTATCTCAGCATCATCACATAATTCTAAAGGCTACGCATATTAATACAATCGTGCATAAGTACTCAGAAGTAGTAATGTAACTTGTGTGTGATAAGATATATTCCTGGGCAATCCTACAGCTAATTGATACTTACTATCTCTTCAGCATATCGTGCATATCCTTTTCGAGATAGTCGATATGGGTATTTGTTTTTTTTTCTTCGGTCCTTTTGTTTCTCTCGCAGTTTCTGTAAGAGAAAATATAAAGTGAGCGACCCAAAAAAAGCACGACCTGAGAATACATAAAAAGTTCATGCACATTGAATAATTGTAATGGGTTGTTCAGCAAGCACATTATCTTCAGAATGCATTAGTAGAGATTTTGTGAGGACAACACATCACCTAAACAGCATATTATCGAATCATTGAAAATCGGTAACTATTTCAAATAATTGAGAGCTGGAAAAGGTTGCTTTTACATAGTATCAGACTCTGATACCTGGCTGATGCTGAACGCTGTCAAATGTCTTAATCCGTTTACACTTGCTCTCAAAATAACAATAATGTCAGCAACAAATTGCATGAACTGATTACACGTTCTTATCAATTACCAACACGGTTTAAACAAAGATACTGCAGTAACAAAAATCTGTGCATTCAATAGTGATAGTTTCCAACGTAAAACAAACAAATAAATTATATAATTGCATAAAGTTCAAGGTCAGACTTAAAAAACGAAAAGACATTTTCAGAGAATCTGCATGCCAATAAGGCATATTGAGCATACACATCGCATATTCTCATTCTCTGTTGCCAAATTCACTTTACTTCTTTGTAAGTTATATAGATGATCAAATGGATGCCTAAGAATTATGCATCATAAACTGTTTTCAGTTTATTCCCAGCACATCTACAGGTTTAGATAAAATCCAGTTTTTTTTCTAGCAAAGCCCTACAAATTTAAAGTTCAAGAATCAGCAACTATGATATACTGCATGTGTGTTACAATTTTCTGCATTAAACCAAGTTTCTAGTTTCCAATATACAAATTAGAAGGGCATTAATTTCCCATTTCAAAATACTTAAAAAAAACCGATAACTTACCAAAAAATCTTCAGACATGCGGCTTATCACAAATTCAGACCAAACTGATTGTTCGATGTTGGAGCCAGTAGGAGGGATATTCAAGTCGGGGCTGTTCAGTCGACTAAACACGTAATCATTGGTGAGGAGTGTCTTGTACTGTCGCCACTTCGTATTTGCAGAGTTCAAACAAGAGCTCTTCCAAGTCGGGTCGATATTGTAAACCATCTACAAAAAAGTTTGAGAACCATCGATCATACATATATATGTAATAAACATATCAGTAGTATCTTCGATCCATAATATGTAGATATGTACTTACATTCACCGATTCCCAGATCAAGTCTTTGACGTCCTTCGGAACATCCTTCCAACTTTTATAGCTAATCTTCACCTTTTCTCTTGCAAGAACACCAATGTAGCTTTGCATTCTCGCTCCATTTTCTCCCACGGGCTGTCCATGTGCATTAAGTTGAACATCTTTTTTCACTCCTTCCACTCGTTGGACAGCAATACAATGCATCGTTGTGGGGCCCCTAGGTGCTCTTTGAGATTGAGTCGACTTTGAGCCGGACCTTTCGCTAGGAACATCGTCCAAGCTGTTCGGTGTTGCAGCTTCTTCTTGCTGGTTCTTTGACTTTTGTTTCTGGTTCCTCGACATTTGTCGTGATTTCTTACTCGTCTCCTCAATCTGCTCATTTGCGTCATGCTTTTGGCTATGCTTTCTACGAGGCGCCATTTATATCAACACCTATATTACATAAGAAAAAACAAAGATTAGTTCAGATTATTGAAGGTCAATGAAAACCACTACAGCAGATCTATTACATAACTAACAGGTTTGTATATAATACGAACAATTAAAATACCATATTATGCAGTATAATTGTCTACCCACTCCCCTTCACAATCCATACGAATGCATGAGTGCTCATCATCATCATTTGCATTTACATCCACTATAGGCAGCCCGTTTGTAAAAGACTGATGGTGTAACGCTAATTCTTGTACTTCATCACCGTTGGTGTATTCAAAGTATTCCCTTGTGGGAGAAGCAAGTACAACAGACCATGTAGGATCACGTGTGTCTTCAATGTAGAAAACTTGTTTTGCTTGACTACCCAATATAAATGGATCAGATTTAAATCCTACCCTTTTCAAATTCACCAAGGTGAAACCAAATTCATCTACTTTGACGCCAGAATTATTCTCCACCCAAGTACACTTAAACATTGGAACACGAAAGTTGTGGTAATCGAGTGCCCATATCTCTTCAATGACGCCATAAAATATCATGTCAGACACGACCGGATTTTTATCCTTTGCACTAGAAACTTGCATGATTTTTGCAACACAACTTACTCCAGCGTTTTGGACAACTCGGACACCATCACGTTCTTTTGTATGATATGTAACTCCATTAATCAAGTAACTTTGATATTTCACCACAAGAGTGCTAGGACCATGCGCAATCCATTTTATCCGCTCTGGTATGTTTTCATTTTCGTCACTCAATTGACTTGCAACCTTGACAATTGATTAATTGATATTAGTATGCGTTGTTGAACAACACAGTTTATATGTTGTGATATAGTATATAACTAGTACTTACTCGATCACGCAACCAATAAATGAATAATCGATTATGCTGATCCAATATTGATTTTTCTGAATAATTCATCAATCCACATGTTGCCCTCAAATGTGTCATATGTTCACTAGTCAGGTTGAGAAGATGGGTTATCAATTTTTAAACCCTAATCCAAATGGAAATATATGAAAACCAATAAAGAATAGTTATTTACTTGGTATAAGGATCAATATCAACTTCATTTGCTAGAACATAGCGATGTGCTTGCACCCACTCCTCATTAGTAATGGAATGTATCTTAGCGGCTGATAGAGGCTTTTCAAGCTCTATTCTACGCAGCTTTTCTGGAATCCCAATTGTTCGAACATTTGAGAGGTAGTCTGAGCAAAACTCCAATGCTTCTTCAGCAATATAACTTTCAGCTATGCATCCTTCAGGACGATTACGATTTCTCACATAACCTTTTAAGACTTTCATGTATCTTTCAAATGGGTACATCCATCTATACCAAACTGGTCCGCACAACTTGACCTCCCGCACAAGATGCACAGTTAAATGAATCATGACGTCGAAGAACGATGGAGGGAAATACTTCTCAAGTAAGCACAAAGTCGTAACTATGTCTCTTTGCATGTCATCTAACTTTGAGACATCAATCAGTTTGTTACAAATAAAATTGAAAAATGAACACAATCGCGTAATAGCATATCTGACATTTGTAGGCAACACTCCACGTATGGCCACTGGAAGCAATTGTTGCATTAAAGTATGGCAATCATGCGACTTAAGTCCAACGAGTTTCAAATCTTTCAGTGAGACCAAGTTTCTGACATTTGATGAATAACCAGTGGGAACCTTCATACCCATCAAAGACTCACAAACTCTCCTTTTCTCCGCCCTATTCAATGTATAACATGCTGGAGGTAAAAACGTTCTCTTTTCTCCTACTTTTGGTGCCAGCTCAGACCTTACATTCAGCTCCACGAGATCTTGTCTTGCCGCGATACCGTCCTTTGTTTTTCCAGGAATGTCTAACAATGTTCCGATGAGACTCTCGCAAACATTTTTTTCAATGTGCATTACATCAAGAACATGTCGAACATGTAGATGCTTCCAATACTCCAATTGAAAGAAAACTGATTTTTTCTTCCAACATGATCTATCACCATCAGCATTAGATTGAAGATTTCTACTTCTTTTTCCCCAATTGCAATTAATTCGGCCAACCCTATTGAATATATCATTACCACTCAACGGTTTAGGAGCATCGTGAAACTCTTGTGTCCCATCAAATGCCTTTTTCTGCCTACGAAAAGGATGTCCGATTGGAAGAAACCTTCTATGTCCGGTGAATGACATTTTCCTACTATGTTTCAATCTTCTTGCATATGTGTTTTCACCGCATATTGGACACGCATAGTATCCCTTCACATTACATCCAGACATGTTGCCATAAGCGGGGAAATCATTAATCGTCCACAACATAACAGCTCTAAGTAAGAAACTTTCATCACGATATGCATCATATGCTTCAATGCCTACTTCCCACAAGCGTTTTAAGTCATCAACTAAGGGAGTCAGATAAACATCAATATCATTACCTGGTTGTTTGGGACCAGCAATCAACAATGTGAGCATCATAAATTTACGCTTCATGCACAACCACGGTGGAAGATTGTATGTGATCATAACAACGGGCCAGCAACTATATGTACTTGACATCGTACCATATGGATTGATCCCATCAGCTGATAAGGCCAATCTCAAATTTCTTGGATCCGCAGCAAAATCTGGCCATTTATGGTCTACTATCTTCCAAGCAGGTGAATCAGCTGGATGACGCAGCTTACCATCACAAACCCTCCCATCATTATGCCAAGTTAATTCCTTAGACACTTCCCTATTTCGAAACATTCTTTGAAATCTAGGAATAGGAGGGAAATACCATAATATTTTAGCTGGAATGGACTGTCTGATCTGGTTTGAATTCTTATCAACCTTCCACCTTGACACTCCACACGTTGGACAATTAGTACATTCCTTGTACTCTTTCAAATATAAGACACAATCATTGGGGCAAGCATGAATTTTTTCATAAGTCATTCCCAATGATTTCAAACATTTTTTTGCATCATATAAAGAAGAAGGCAACACATTTTCATCAGGAAGCATATCTCTACATAATCCTAATAGACCTGTAAAGCTTTTATCACTCCAACCATATCTTGCCTTCAAATTATATAACTTCACTATTGCACTTAGCTTTGTAAATTTAGTACAACCAGGGAATAAAGGTGTCTCTGCATCCTCAAGTAACTTAATGAAGTCATTTGGATTCCCTGCCTTCTCATATGCTGCATTGACCATGTCTACAGGTTCTTGTGAGAAAATATTATGATAATCATCCCCAACATTTACATTATCATCAATTTTTGTAGTGGAATTGATTCTTTCTCCGTGCCATATCCATGTCCGATATGTTAAATCAATTCCGTTAGACAACAAATGTAACCTTACAATTTCAGCCTTTTTCTTAGTTAAATTACCACATGTTATACATGGGCAAGATATTGGATTAAGATCGCTTTCATTTTGCAGTGCAAAATGCATGAAAGCCTCCACTCCAGCCACATACTCATGTGATAACCTATCCTTTGACATCCATTCTTTATCCATACTAGGCTTAAAATAGACAATGTACAACCTGGACCGTCAAGACTATGTACCAGAATTTGCCTTCAGTTACAAGACCAAATAGGATAATTAGAAACTAATAACATCTGTATGGATTCTTAATTTATTTTAACCATCTACTAAAGATAAACCTTATGGTTAAAGTTATAAGAAATTCTGCTAGTTAATATGCTTTTCAGGAAGAGAATTTACATTCCTAAATTGAAAACTAGCTATTTAAATCACACTTATGAGGCCCCGTTTGAAGCCAACTAGAAAGCAATTTCACCAAGAAGTAGCAACTCAAAAATGTCATCATCATTAACAATATGCATAATAGTCTAAATCAAGAATACGGACTGAAAACATACATATAGAATGCATAACCGTTGTACTATATTGATAATGGTAAACTTTATATGCAGCAAAATCATGCCTTAAAATCATGTATGTTTGGTGAAGTAGAAACCCAAATTAGGTCAATGTGTCTGCCTTATCTCTGCTGGTTAAATACTGACTGTCTATCCATAATGATAGAAGACTAAATTCCAATTCCATCTAAAGAGGGCAATTATTTGGGTCCATCTACTATTTTTCTATGGTTGGCATATTATCTAATTTGATTATGGTAGATCAATTAATACCTGTGTTCAGTCTTAACTACCAACATTATTGCTATCAGCTTACAACTTTATTATTCTTAAATAATCATCTTGTGAATTAGTACTTAAAAACAGTTCTGCTTCAGCATGCAAAAGAAATATTTGCAGATACACATTTGCAGTAAGAAAACAGGCACACAACAATGCTGTAGATGTCAATCACCAGGAGATATAAGGTTCTAGAACAACACAGAACAGACAGGAAAGCTTCAGAAAGAGATTTACCAGTGCTTCAGATTTGTTTTCAGCAGTCACAAATGGCAAATTAGTTTCCTCAGCTACTGCTGCTGCAATCTTTAGATCAAACCTGACAACAAATAGTTTCTTTAAAAAAAAAATTTTAAGGGGGACTTCACAATACTTGTATCAGAACCCAACAATAAAAATGGTAATTGAGATTTGAAGAATAGTATGTAAGTGGAAATTTTGATACCCTCTCTTTGTGTTCAAACCAGTTCCTACAGCAGTTCTTCCTTGAGCAAGCTGCAGACATTTTTCAAATAGTAAGGATCAATTTATCAAAAGTAAAAAGAAAAAGTAGAACATGAGGCCATTGAAACAATCAATTACTTGATACATGCGAGGGAGAGTGCATAAGACTCGTTATTTTCAACATTGCTCCCCGAATTAAATTAGAATGCTTAATTTTAATACATGCTACTTGTAAATCGTGATTATATTAGTTAATATCCATTACTTGTGATGATCAATTATCAAAAAGAAAATGAAACCGAAAAATATCGTTTGCAACTCATTGATGTTGCAATTATGTACCTCATTCAACCCTAACCAGGGAAAACACCTATCTGTTATCTCCATTTTAAATCTATCTTCAACACATCTATATATTTGCATCAGAAACTGGAATGAAACTCGGGCCCCCAACCCAGACAAACCCACCCACCCAAGCAATCATCAATAGGAACGTACAGACACGCAAATTAAACTCTAGATTAGTTTATCGAGAACCCAAAACATACCTATAGAAGGACGAGCCTGTCCGTTTTGGGGTGGATATACTGGAGAAGCGGGGAAAGCGACTGCTGAAGGGGCCGGCGGTGTGAATGGATGCAGCCTTGGGCTCCTGCGACTGCGAAAGGTTGGTGGCGGCGATGGTCGAAGGTTGGTGGCGGCGATGGTCGACGGTTGGTGGCAGTCAACGGTGAGAGTGCAGATTATATTGGCAATGGTTTCTTAGAGAAGAGAAAGGAACGAGAAGTTTGATAAGTGCCTTTGAGAGAAGAGCGGGAAATTGTTGTCCACACTTGTTCACAATTGACCTCTTTAATTTAGGGGTAAAGATTGGAAATTGATATGTATTATTATTTGCAAAATTAAGTAATGCAATATTCCTAGCCTACTGGCAATACCACTTGGAATGTCTCCGGAGACTGAGGGTTCGAATACCGCGAAAGGTTACCGCAAAAATTTTATTTTTCAAAATTTCAAACGACAACGGTCATAAAA
Source organism: Scutellaria barbata (assembly GCA_028654395.1). NCBI lineage: Eukaryota > Viridiplantae > Streptophyta > Magnoliopsida > Lamiales > Lamiaceae > Scutellaria > Scutellaria barbata. The sequence goes on from CM053647.1 coordinate 20,694,420, forward strand.
CCGTTGTCGTTGTGCGAAAAATGCACAACGACAACGGTAGTAAAAAACCGTTGTGAAAACCGTTGTCGTTGTGCGAAAAAAATGCACAACGACAACGGTAGCATAAAACCGTTGTGAAAACCGTTGTCGTTGTGCGAAAAAAATGCACAACGACAACGGTTTTATGAAAAAGCGTTGTAAATTTGTCTTCCACAACAGAAATTCCTTAAAACCGTTGTAATTCCTGCGTTGTTGTTTACTGAATTTCTTGTAGTGATGGCTCCTCGGATTCCACATTGTATCTTCTATATAAACTTCATCTTGGCATTGTTGGTGCAGTTCCTGTTTCAGCAAGGAGAGATTGATTAGAGTTTATAGTTTGCAAGTTTTTCTGATATTGAATGTATGTGCTTTTATCTCTAAAAGTCTTCATGCCTTTTTTTGGTATTTGATAGGTTTGATTTGTTAGTTGTGTAGTTGCAGTATGGCGCCATGCTTCAATTTGTTACGTGAAATTGGTCCGTCTAGGACGCAGTGGGCTTTAAAGCTCCGCTTGGTTCGCTGGTATCATCTGCTTGCATTTGGCAATCGTGACAGGATACGCAGTGTTGAGTGCATATTCTATGACATTGAGGTATGAATCAGTTTCAGTTTATTTCATGTGTTGCTGTTTCTGTGTATTTAAAAAGTTTTGATTTCCAATTTTTGTTATTTATTTTCAATAGGGATAGAGAATCCATGCAAGCATCAAGAGTGATTTGCTTCCTAGACTCAACATGAACTTGACAGATGGTGCATTATGTGCTGTGAAGAACTTTGTGGTCACTAACAATAAGATGAGATTCAAGACAACATCGAATCGCTATATGTTAATCTTCATTAATAATACACAAGTTACTGAGTTCTTTGATCATGGTTTTCCTAATAATATGTTTTTGTTCAAACCATTTACTAAAGTATGCAGTCCCTTGGATATTGATGAAACTTTCTTGATAGGTAGGATGTTGATTATTGGTAGTTTGATTATTGCATTCTTTGGTTTATATGTTTGTTAATATGAATAATATATGTTCTGCAGATGTGGTTGGACGTGTTATCAGTGTGAATCAGCCTTCTATTCATACTAACAATGAACATGAGACAAAGATGATGTAAGTAGTGTTGGAAGATCATGAGTTAGTAGAGTTTATGTTGACTTATTTTAAATTGCATGAGTGTTTTTGCTTATAGTTTGTGTTCTATTTTTTAGTGGTAATCATCTTAGTTGTACTTTATGGGAAGCTTTTGTTGTTCAATTGATGGAGAGGGTTGCAAGAGGTGGTGAAGCTCCTATAATGATTCTTCAGTTTTGTCGACGGAAGCTGTTTGGGGGTATATATATATATTACATTATATAAGTAACTATAGTATATATGTTATGCATTCCAATATTGTGATATCTTTTGTACAATTTTGTTGTTTTTAAGATAATGTGTCTGTATCTACTACTTATAATGCTACAAGAATGATTCTTGATGGTGAGCTGGATGAAGTTTCTGCTTTTAGGAGTGGGTATGTTAATGTTTTGATTTGTTTATGCAATTATTGTTTTGAATGATATTTTAATGCAATGATTGTAGTTTCTTTTACTTATCTGAAATTTTTTATGTTAAGTTTTGATGGTGATGATGGTATGGACGGGGCAGTTGAGTGCAAGTCCTTTTGTTCTATTAAAGTTGGAGATGATGATGACTTTTCAGCATAAAATTTTACAGTTCGTACGATTGAGCAGATTCGGACTTATGGAGAGGTAATTTGAAATGTAGATACATTCATTTCAGTACTTAATGGTTTTATATATTAATTAAAAAAAATTGAAATCTGTAATTTGTTGGATTTTTGTTGTGTTAAATTTTGTTTTTGTTTTTATTAGGTTGGAACTTTTTGGGTGAATGCTAGGATTTTTTGTATTGAGTCAATTGCGAATTGGTGGTACATGTCTTGCCCTAGGTGTTTCAAGAAATTAACTAAGGCTGAACAAAGGTTTTATTACACAAGTTGTGATGATTTTAATTCTACCGGCAATCGTAGGTATATTGTGATCATTATTTTTTGTATAAGTTTTTATTTCTTTTCTATTGCTGGGAAACTATTATTTGAAGCTAATTTGATTTTTTTTTGGTATAGATTTAAAATTCAGGTTTTGGTTCAGGATTCAACTAACAATACATCTGTCATTCTTTGGGATCAACAATGTGTTCAATTGTTGGGGAAGACAACTCTGGAATTACGTCAACAATATGTTTGTTTTTCTTCAATTTTTGTTGTAGTTATTTTAAATTCTGTGCTTTGGTATTTTATTAAATATTATCGTATTTATTGTTAGGTCATGGATTCAGATCATTTGCTGTCAATTGAGATAGGCAACCTTCTGGATAGGGAGCTGTTTTTTAAGATGCAGGTGGCACCCGATCAAGTATCTTGCTTTTATGGGGCTTATACGGTTAGGAAAATACGAACTGAGTTAGAGTATACTGTTGGTCCAGCTCAATCAAATCAGGTGATTACTGTGTTATTGTTAGTGATTTTACGTGTTCAAATCTTTGTGAATTAATCGCATATGGTTTCAATTTAATGGACAGTGTTTTGATGTTGTTTATAACCTTGGGGATGAAGATATTGAGGTTGATAAGGTTTGTTTGAATTCAGTATATTGCATTCAGTTTTTTTTGAATGGTTTTATTGGTTTTCTGATTTGTTGTAAATTTATTGTAGGTTAACTTTTCAGAATTGTGTTTTAGCACTCCAGCTGATCAGACTTGGATTAATAAGGATAACGAAGAAGAGATATTATTAGATAGGCGTTTGAAGCGAAAATTGATTGATGAGTTCTCAACAAAATGTGATGAAGAAGACAAGGATGTGATAAAGAATGAAAAGAGTGAATTGATAGGCAATGAGAAGTCTGTGAAGCGACAGCTTATTGAAGAGTTCTCAATGACAGACTTTGAGGAAATGAAGAAGGAGAAGAGTGAGGAGTGATAAATGCTGAATTGCTGCAACTTTGTTATTTGTTTTGTTTGGATGTATTATGTTTTATGGATTTTCTGTTGGCAGCTTTTGGAATTGATAGATTGGATTTTCTGTTTTGGAGAATCATGTCTTTGTTTTTGAAGAACATTGTTGGGATTATATGCTGTCATTTATGTTGGGATCATTTTGGGATTATATGTTATCATTTTGTGAAGACTTTGTGTTTTATTTTGGTAAGACTTTGTTTTAAATACATATATATTTTTTGAAGGCTTTGTGTTTTATTATAATAAATTACAAAAAAGATCAATAAGAACTAATTTCTGATGAATCTAAAACATAAGATTAGATAATAATACACATGCATGAGGTACATGAATTTATACCACATTATCAAATGACCTATAAATATAACTTAAATAGCAAGTTACAGTCACAAATTTTCAGATGACCTACATTATCAAATATTCTATTTTCATGTTATGTGTTTGAAAATCAATAATATATATCAAGTGGAATTGTTCGAGGTAAGATTAGAAAATAATACATATGCATGAGTACATGAATTTATACTACACTATCAGATGACTATAAACATAATTTAAGTAACAAGTTGCAGTCACAAGTTTTCTGATGAACTAGATTATCAAGTATTGTATTTTCATATTATGTATTAGAAAACAATAATAGATATCAAGTTAAAGATTGCATGAAGTCATGTTTTTCAGTTGTAGAAGAGAATTGAGTTGTTAGGATACTTATCTTACTTTATACTCAGTTGATGCGTATTGCTTTGTTGTAATGGTTTGATATTTTTTAAATTTTGATATTTTACCTGTATGCATAAATAAAAGAAATATATCAATAATTATGAATGTGAAGTAATATAAAAACTGGTGAAAATTTTACTTAAGTGGCATAAGAATGTATATGTAAGTTTTGTTAATGTTTAATATCACATTTTCTGCATAAATATAAGAATGATACATTTTATTATTTTCAGAGCATATGTATGGACATACATGAGTATTTCACTTTGAGACTGATGAGCATATATATGTTGGGATATGTGTCAGCTAGGATTGGGCTTTTTAGTAGTTTTATGATTGTGTAGGGTCAGTGTCTATACATTTTTTAAACCAGAACCTTTATAATTTCAAGAAACAGCTAATTATATTCTGGATCACAATATTTGAACACTTGAAAAAATTTATTTTCTTTATTCATAGTTTGTTTTTAATATTTCTGATTTCAGAAAGTTGGGTTCCATTCATGTTTAGTGGTCAAGTTATTAAGGTTTCAGAATATTGGGTCAGCCAATTTGGTGGTGTGGGTTACAAGTATATGTTGTGAGTGCATTGATACATGGTAGTGATTTGAATATGAAATCCACAACTTACTAATTATGGATGCAATGGCTTGGTTGTTTATATGAATTTGGTATTAGTGAGTGATGCAATAGGAATTTGGTGTAGCATATATATGGCTTATGTCATTGACTTAGCATTCATATAGATGATATAGATAGTTGATAACTAGATATGCATTAATTTAGATATATTTTGAAGTAAGAGGAATGAGATACTTATCTTTTGTTGGGGAATGTCTGTTGTTGCTGTCTATGGTTGATAATCCTTTCTCTATTGTTTGAGTGATTGTTGTAAACATGAACTTTTCTGTGAACTTGAGGGCTTTTCTGCAGAAAGCAATAGTATTTAGAGAATCAGCAAAAAGTTAAAGAAATTGTATGAAGTGCATTTATTGATTTGTTATTTAAATTTTGTTCTTTAGAAAGTACATATTTGTTAGAAAAAAAAATTGTTGTGTAGATTTTGAGCTGGAAAGTTGACATATTTATCATTGTTTTGTAATGAACTTCAAATTTTTTCATAGGTAGCATTGACATACACAGCAGCATGAGAAAGCTTACACAAAGTACAGTGATAAATAGGAAGCGTGGCAGAGAATTACAATTGAGAGAAGGTGTGTTCAGATAGATGTGATTCATTAGAATATCAATTTCAGTCTATTGAGCATGCAATTTTGCTATTAAAAGTTTTCATTGTTGAGGATTTAAAAAGTAGAGTGAAATCACAATATAGTAAACTTGACACTTTTTTTTGGCCTAAATTTTCAGTAAATGGATGAGTTGAAATAGCATGATTTTATGTTGACATGTTTGTGGTTAATTTTTGTAGAAGAGTTTATTCATAGTGAAACATTCATGTGCAGTTTTGGTGAATATGAATGATCTATCATAAAGATATAATCATCATCTTTGTTATAAATATATAGTACAAGTGCAGCAAAAATTATGTATGCTGAAGAATGAAAGTCATATAAGAAATGTAGAAAAAATGAATTATAGACTTGGAAAAGAGGCAACCAAGAGTTAGAATCATACATATCCACGTAGTAAAGTCAGGTATATCAGGATTAACAGCACAAAAAAGGTTGCATAATCATTGGTTTTGAGATAAGGATTCAGAGAATGTTTGCAGTAATTCTACATAGTACAGGGTCAGACAGGAATTATAGAAAGATATAGAGATTACAGGGCAGACTATAATGTAGTTAAAACTTAGAACATGCACATAATGATTTTAGATGTAGTATTTGTACACAGATATAATATATCTATCATTGATGCAGATATGTGAGATAAATCAGTAGCATGTCTGATTATTGTACATTGTATAGAAATGTAGAACATTAAATTGTAGAGAAAATGGCCCAGTTAGCCCTAATTCACTATAATAAATCCCTCAATGCCCTCCAAATTAAAAAAAAGCCCCCACTTACCCCATTTGTTATAATATTGTCCTCATATGCCCCTTTTCCTATCCGACTCAACAAATCCGTCCGACATATCTGCCAATTCCGGTGATTCACCTGACAAAGCCAGACAAATAAGCCATTTCTCATTTAATTAATAATTATTAAGAGTAAAGTATTAATCTTTGGTGTAGGGAATTTAATTATTAATTATTTTTTAATCCAATTATTCCCTACACGGAAATTGGATTAATTATTAACTATTAATCAATTCCCTACACGAAAAATATTAAAAATTAATTATTAATTATTAATTTTTCGTGTAAGCCCTGTAATTGTTAAGTATTTTTTCATCCAATTATTCCATACACGAAAATAACTAATTATTAAATATTAATTGTTCCTACACGAAAATTGGATTAATTATTAATTATTACCTACACGAAAATTGGATTCATTATTAATTAATTTCCTACATGAAAATTATTGAATATTAATTATCAATTATTAATTATTCGTGTAAGTTTAGTAATTGGTAATTATTTTTTCGTTGACTAAACTTCCCAACAGAAAATGGCTAAGTATTAAATATTAATTTAACCCTACACGAAAATGTTGATTAATTATTAATTATTAATTATTACCTACACGAAAATTCGATAATTATTAATTATTAATTAATTCCCTACACGAAAATTATTAAATATTAGTTATTAGTTATTCATTTTCGTGTAAGCTAAAATTATTGAATATTAATTATCAATTATTAATTTCCAAACTTTTTCGTGTAAGTTTAGCCATAGGACTAAGTGGTGGCGGCATAGGTCGGCGTCGCCGCATCCGGTGGCGTCGGGAAGCTAGCTGGTTGAGCAGGATCGCGACGGGAGACTAGGGCCGAGGCTGCTGAGAAAATTGGGCAGCTGCCGAGGCTGTTGCTCCCACTGCCGAGAAAACTCGACAGCTGACGGGAGACACCGCGGGGAAATTTTCACGTCGTCGGGAACACGCACAACGCCGTATTTTTGATTCGTTTTCGATCCAAATCTCGTTTTCTTTTCGTCGTACTTTATTACCGAGATGTTGCCAACAAAATACCGCTGATCGGGGGTCGTGGGTCCCGGTCAAAGTCAACCCTTTGACCAAATTATCAAAATACCCCTCAATCTTAAAACGCTCCGTTCGAGCTCGTTACAACTCCGATTGAGCTCATTCTTAGTTTGTTGTGATCCAAAATCCATTCTCTTTCATCTCAGCCATATAATCTGATCTTTTCCTCTTGTTTCTTCAACCTCAATCGTTAGGCTTACCGTTTCGATTCGTCTCATCTCGATCGATAGTAACCGATCCAATATTGGTTTAATCTTTAATTACAGATTATAATGATCTAAGAAAACACCGTAAATTATGTAGGCTACCTGTTGGATTGAAGCATTGAGATACGTGATCTTGGATACTTGCAACTCACGTGGTAACCACCGAACAAGGTGGGAGTAATTTCTAACTCTTTATCTGTTTACAGTTTTCCCTATTCTAAGCATGATTGAGGAATACTAAATGCTGTGATTATACTTGTTGTGACATACATAAACTGAGGGGTGGGCCCGCTGAGGCGCCCCTTCATGCATTCGTCCCTTACCTCCGTTCTTCTATGAAATGTTTGGTGGTCCTTGAAATGCACCAGCGGTATTTAAGGCCGTTTTATGGGATAAGACGGGCGATGCCTGCACCTATTCATCCCTTACCATTTCTAATATCTGCTGTGCATATTTCGTGTTGTGTTCTGTGATGATTATATGTATTTCTGGTTTAAATATGTGTCTAAGGTGAAGATGCGGATTTTATTTTCCCACGAGTGTATTCAACGCACTCACCCATTATTCTGTAATTCACGTTACAGGAGGTGATAAGCATGATGAACCCTAGAAGGAGAGAGAAGGTGCTATATTTGGATCTGTAATTATTGTAATATGATGTTTATCAAACTTTCTCTTTATAAAATAATGTTGTAAGAAATCCACGTTTGATGATGATGATGTGTATTCGGGATGTGAGATCCTGATGATATTTTTCCACTGTGAATATTATGTTAAATCGGTTGAAGCCGATGGTTGTTATGTAATATCTTTTGTTCGTCTCCTACCTCTTTTCTTCTTCCTGCACGCCCGTGTGGAAAACTTTGATAAATGTTTTTGTAAGAAAATGGGGCGTGACAGATTGTAATTAATATTTATAATTAGGCCTTTGGTTTGCTTATTAAATTATGAATATCAATTCATAATGTTCATAATTATATTTAGGTCCATATTTATAATTTCCCTAGAGTTATGAGGTTAATGAGACGTGAATCTAGGGTTTTAAAAACCTAGATTTAAGATAACTATTAGATTGTACATACTTTAATTATTATAATATCTCTAAGATTAATTTGTAACATAATTCATTAGTTTGGATCTAATTCATTATTTCATATATATATTAATTCTCGAAAATAATATTTGTAATATTTAGGGTCCGTTTTATAATTTCAACCAATTATGGGTAATAAAATATAATTTCAACAACTCTAAGGGTATTCTTGTATTCTTGTAATTTCAACATAATTGGGGTTTGTTATCATTATTCATTAATTTAGGGGCTTAAAATATATTTTCATAATCTTAAGGGTATAAAATGTAATACTTATGACTATTGGGGTTTTAAATGTCATTATTCATAAATTATGGGTCTTCTAGCATGTTTTCATAAATTTATGGGATTAATATGCAATATACATAATTGTTAGGGATTAAAATTGAATTTCCAAGAATTATAAGATTTGAAAAATAGCCCCTCTATTAAATCTAATTCCCAAAATCAAACCCCCCATCCAAATACCTTTCCCAGCCACCCTTGCTTTTCCAGCCACCCTTGTTACTGTCGCCCTTGCTGTTGCCGGAGACTCCATGTCGTCGGTGAACACCCGTCAACCAAAACACCTACCCTTTCGCCCCTGCACGCACCCGGCGCCGCTGCCCACGATGGCACCCACGCACACACCCTCAGCCGCAGCAGCAACGCCGCTGCCCATCCAGCCCAGCCGTCGTTCGCTGCCGCCCTGCCCTTCTCCACCGCCCAGCCTCCCCCTCTCCCTTCGCCGGTCCCATCACCAACTCACACAAAACACAACACACATCATCATATACACACGCACCCATCAACATACATACACACACAGCCTTCCTCACCGACAAAATCAGTGTCGGCCACCCCATCTCCCAACTCGCCGGCGCAACCATACACCGGCTCAACCAAACACAAACACAACAGAAATTTGCAGCAATAGGGAGAAACTAAGAGAGAGAGTCGTGAGATAAAGAGAGGGAGAAGAAGGAGAAAGATGGAGAGAAAAAAGAGAGAGAGACGTGCAGAGAGGGCGGGAGAGAGTGTAAGAGAGAAAGATGATCTTTTCTCCAATGAGTGGTTTCTTTCTTTTCCACACATTTGACTTATTCTTCATCTAATTATGCATATATATATAATGGGGATATTTACATAGGTTATACTTATATATATACATTGTATATTTATTCATATGTAATATATATATTTTGGATATATTTTCATAGTTTATACTTAATTGATATTACATTACTATTTAAGTTTCATTTTAACTATAACAAATTCTTATTATATTTTATGTAATTGAATTTTATTCGGGATGTTACACATCTGTCCAGATCCATGTAGTGTCTGTTCAGATCGGAGGAGAAATGAGGGAGATATTGTGAAGTATCCATTCAGATCAGAGAAGAATGAAGAGAGGGACGGTGAAGTATCTGTTCAGATCAGAGAGAAGTGAGAGAGATGGTGAAGTATCTGTTCAGATCTGAGAAAAAGTATAGAGAGATGGTGAAGTCTGTGTTCAGATCGGAGAAGAAAGAAGAGAGAGAGTCAGCGCCGACAACATATTAGGGTTAAGCAAGAGTCTCGAATGGGAGAGTGTTGGAAGGGATGGGGGTGCATTTGGGTTTCCGTGTTTTGACAGGTTGGGGAGTTTTGGTTGGTGGGGATTTAGTTAATAAGAGTAATTTAGATTAGGTCAATGCCAATTCAGATTAGACAATGATTAATATAATTTTGATTATTGTTTGCTTATTGTTTTTTATATGTCTGATTTTTCTTTCCAAAAATATATTCACGATATTTATTTTTTGTAATTTATATATATTATTCATATGCAATATATTATTTTTGTATATATATATGTAATAGTGGATTTGTTATATTATTTATATGTGACTTGAGTAAATTATATTTGTATATTTTGTTAAATTTAATACATAATTGATTAGTAAATGTACAATTTTTTTAGCTTTCCATTATTAAATTTAATATTTGTTTATGTAATTTAATAAATTCATGAAATGTTATTGTTTTTTATTCAGGCTCTTCTCAACAAGTTGAATCAAGCCACATATCAAAAAAGGCTGTGTTCACACGTAATGTAACTCCACTTAGTCATGTCAGCAATGGTAAATTTTTTATTTGTACTAGCATAAGTCACATGGGGCTTAATTCTTATCATTTGGACGTTAGATGATATGTATTTTTTTAAGCTAACTTATTTAATAAACTTACATTGAAATGGTTGGGTATAAATACATATTTAATGAACTAAAATAATTAAGTTATAAATACATGAGAGTAAAATAGTTGCTTTGTATTTGAACTTATAATATCTATGGGATAAAAGTTACGTCCAATTGTAGTGTTATATATGTAAATTACAAATTTTTATTTAACACATGAGTGTGAAATATATTACAATGAAATTCTATCATTAAATATAGTATACAAAATGTATAGTAATTTTGTATTATTATATATCTCTTGATGTATAATTTATTGTAGAAAAAATAAATATTCATATGAGCTTTTTTTTTCTTGATAAGGATGTTGATTTTTTGAATTTATGATTACACATATTTCATTATTATAAATTTGGTAATAAATTGTATAGTTCCATATGAAAATATTTTTATAATGTTATATGTTGGTATTAAAATTGTGGTCAATTCTAATCATGCTTTTGATTTTTTCTTGTATATGTTTTTTTTGCTTAATTGTTCGTTTCAAAAAAAGTAGTTATAATATTATTATTATTTTTGAAATATATTATTCATATGTAGTATATAATTTCTGTGTATGTATATATTGGTTGACTTGATATATTATTTATATATCACTTGAGTAAATTATATTTTTATATTTGTTGGATTTGAATAGATAAGTGATTAATAAATATTCAATTTTTTTACCTTTCGATTGTTAAGTTTAAAATTCATTAGTACTTTAATAAATTCATGAAATATCATTGTTTTTATTCAGGCTCTTCTCAACAAGTTGAATCAAGTGACAAATCAGAAAATATTGTATTCACACAGTATGTAGTACTTTAATAAATTCATGAAATATCATTGTTTTTATTCAGGCTCTTCTCAACAAGTTGAATCAAGTGACAAATTAGAAAATATTGTATTCACACATTATGTAACTCCACTTAGTGACGTCATGAACGGTAATTTTTTTTTATACTAGCATAAGTCAAATGGGTGTTAATTTGATCATTTCAACGTTTTAGATAATATGATTATTTTAAGCTAACTCATTTAATACACTTATATTGAAATGGTTGGGTACTGACATGTATTTTTTATTACAATTTTTTTTAAGTAATTAAAATATTTGATTTATAAATATATGAGAGTAAAACGGTTGCTTTATATTTGAGGTTATAATATTTGTTAGTTAGAATTTACATCCAATTATAGTGTTATTTAAATTTCAATTTTTTTACTTAAACATAGGATTCTGAAATAAATTACAATGAAATTCTATCATTAAATGTAGTATACAAAATATATAATTATTTGTAATTATTAGATATCTCTACATACTATAATTTATTGTAGAAAAAAGTATTTTTCATATGGGTAGGATTTTTTTTCTGATAAAGATGTTGATTTTTTGAATTTATGGGTACACATATTGCATTATTTTGTGTTTGGTAATAAATTGTATAGTTTCATATTAAAATATTTTTATAATTTTATATGTTGGTATTAAATTTTTTGTTTCTTTTGTTAGATGTCTTAATTTTTATATTAAAATAGGGATTGTTTCTTCATGAGTCTTAATTCTTATCGTTTAGGTCTTTTAGTGATAACAATATGATTTTTAGTTTTAAACTAAGTCATTTAATAAACGTGCATTTAAATGGTTGGGTAGTAAAATATATTTGATTACAATGATTTTTTTTATTTAATTAAAATAGTTGAATTATGAATAGATGAGAGTAAAATGGTTTATATTTTAAATTATAATGTCTATGAGTTAAAGGTTATACTCAATTCAATTATTAAATGTATTATAAAAAAACTAACATTAATTTTTTTTCATTATGTATCTGTACATAGTGTAATATATTATAGGAAAAGATATTTTTCTTATACGTTGTAGCTTTGTTTCTTACAAAGATGTCTAATTTTTTTAATTTCAATATATAATATTATTATGTATTGTTAATAAATAGTATAGTTACATATTAAAATATTTTTATAATTTTAATTTTTGGTATTATAATTTTGGTGTATTTTGCTATAGGTCGTGATTTTAAGAAATAAAATGAAAAATTATTTCTTTGTGGGCTTAATTTTTATCTGTAACGCCCCAATTTCTTACATAAACATTTATCAGAGTTTTCCACACGAGCGTGCAGGAAGAAGAAAAGAAGATAGGAGATGAACAAAAAATATTACATAACAACCATCGGTTCAACCGACTTAACATAAAATTTGCAGCGGAAAAACATCAGGATCTCCTATCCCGAATACACATCATCATCAGGACCTCACATCCCGAATACACATCATTACCAAACATGGATTTCTTACAACATTGTTTTATAAAGAGAAAAGTTTGATAAACATCGTATTACAATAATTTACAGAACCAGAAATGTAGCACCTCCTCTCTCCTTCTAGGGTTCATCAAGCTTATCACTTCCTGTAACGTGAATTACAGAATAAGGGGTGAGTGCGTTGAATACACTCGTGGGGAATAAAATCCGCATCTTTACCTTCGACACATATTTAAACCAGAAATACATATAATCATCACTAATCACAGCACGAAAAATGCACAGCAGACATTTGAAATGGTAAGGGACGAATAGGTGCGGGCATCGCCCGTCTTATCCCATAAAACGGTCTCAAATACCGCTGGTGCATTTCAAGGACCACCAAATCTTTCATAGAAGAATGGAGGTAAGGGACGAATGTATGAAGGGGCGCCTCAGCGGGCCCACCCCTCACAGTTTATGTATGTCACAGCAAGTATAATCACAGCATTTAGTATTCCTCAATCATGCTTAGAATAGGGAAAACTGTAAACAGATAAAGAGTTAGAAATTACCCCCACCTTGTTCGGTGGTTACCACGTGAGTTGCAAGTATCCAAGATCACGTATCTCAATGCTTCAATCCAACAGGTAGCCTACATAATTTACGGTGTTTTTAGATATTTATGAAATATAATTAAGGATTTAAACGATATCGAATCAAATATTATCGATCGAGATGAGACGAATCGGAACGGTAGGCCTAACGATTGAGATTGAAGAAAACGAGAGAGAAATATCAGTTTATACAGCTGAGGTGAAAGAGAATGAATTTTGGATCACAACGAAAAAAAAATGAGCTCAATCGGAGTTGAAACGAGCTCGAACGGAGCATTTTAAGATTGAAAGGTATTTTGGTAATTTGGTCAAAGGGTTGACTTTGACCGGGACTCACGACCCCCGGTCAATGATATTTTGTTGGCAACGACTCGATGTTAAAGAACGACGAAAAGAAAATGAGATTCGGATCGAAAACGAATCGAAATTATGTTGTCGTACGCGTGTTCCCGTCGACGGGAAAATTTCCCGACGGCGTCTCCCGTCGGCTGCCTAGTTTTCTAGGCAGCGGTGCAGGTTGCTCCCGTCGTCGGCCTGCTCGAGCAGCCACCTTCCCGGTGCCACCGGCGGCGGTGTCGCCGCCCTATGCCACCGAAACTTAGTCCTATGGCTAGCCTGAATCACCGGCTACCAGATCCGGCCATCCTTTCCGGATTCCGGCATGAATAGTACCATAAAAACAGCCACGAAAACCCTTCGTCAAACATAATTTACACAAACACAATGCAACAACTACTTTTCCAATCCATTTTCCGGCACCGGCGCCACCACCCATGGCGGCGCCACCCCTCCAGTGGCTAGCCTACCACTTCGGCAGCCCTTCCGGTGCTTGCAACCTCGAGAAAAAGAGCAAGAGAGAGAAAAACAGGAGAGAGAAAAGGTGGCGAGAAACAAGGGTTGGGGTTTTGGAGATGGTTTTTCGCCGTTTTCCGGTGAACGGAGAATCGGAATTGAATTCCGGAAGTTGCCCTAGACTCGTATCGTCGAGGGCTACGATAACGGTCGGTTACTGTTCATCCAGATCCCGTTCCTTGTTTTTCCGAAACTTTGTATTTTGCCCTTTTCTTCACCGTTTGAGCTACGGGTGTCTGATTGATCTCTAGTTCATTTCTATCTTCTCGTTTTTCCATTACGCATCTAATGTTATAAAAATATTCTATTTTCCATGTGTATAATTTTTATCCGTCTAAAACTGGTCGTTAAACACATATCTGAAGCGCACGTAATTAAATTAAACACTCAAGAGTTAATACACATAAGATATTTCAATTAAGGTTTACTTATTTAATTAACCAATTATACTTTGTTTTATCCTGGGCGTTACATTATCATTTGGTCTTTTTGGTGATAACGTATGAATTTTTTTAAGGTAGCTCATTTAATTAAATTACATTTAAATGGTTGGGTAGTAAGATATATTTGATTACAATGATATTTTTTTTTTAAATTGAGTCAAAATTGTAACGCCCCGATTCTTTTGTAAATAAATCTTAACCGAGACGTTACTCACTAAAAAAAATTTCCTCTTCAAAAGAATTTCACTCTTTAAATAGAACAAAGATAAATAAAATCCTGAATAATTATAAAACATACATTTCTTAAATATATGAAATTAATTATTTTAAAATAAAAAGGTTCTTTAACCTTTGCTCATCGGCTACCAGCATCCACCACTCGCACTCCACGCCTTAAAAATCCCTAAACTGAAAAACATTTTTAAAAGAGGGGTGAGTGTTTGAAATACACTCAGTGTGTTAGGGAAACTCGGGAGGATATAAAATAATTTCCAAAGATTTTATACACACACCAAAACACCATTTTATCACATATAACAGATTTTCATAAAACGTTTGTATTTTAATAAAAATCGTAGAAAAATAGATCACTTTATAATGTAAGCATCAATCTCAAATCAATCATCCTTCACATTCAAACATATTACTTTCATTATCACATTTACGGTTTTTAACCGTCTTGCATACATATGCGGGTTTTAGCCGCCTGAAAACATATAATCCATCATTCACATTCAAACAACACTTTTCACATAATTTACGGTGCTTAGCCGCCATGAAAGCATTTTACGGTTCTTAGCCGCCATGAAAACATTTTTATGGGTCTTAGCCGTCCTGAAAACATATGCGGGTCTTAGCCGCCCTGGAAACATCATTACGGTTATTAACCGTCATAATACGGTGATCAGCCGTCATATGCGAGCCCTAGCCGCCTTGCATACGCATGCACAAGCACATATCACTTCATTTTCACATTTACGGTTTTTAGCCGTCTTGTAAACATACAATCAATCATTCACGTTCAAACATCACTTTTCACATAGTTACGGTGCTTAGTCGCCATGAAAGCATTTTGCGGTTCTTAGCCGCCGTGAAAACATTTGCGGGTTTTAACCGCCTTTTTACGGTCGTTAGCCGTTGTAATACGGTGATCAGCCGTCATATGTGAGCCCTAGCCGCCTTGCATACGCATGCACATGCGCACATAATTTCATCACATTTTCACATATCAAACATACACATAGAAGCACATGTACTGAACAAAATACCAACTTTCAAGTCATCATACGTCATAACACGTTTATTCATAGGCACTTCAATATGACACGTTTCACATAGAATAAGATTCACCTTCATCATATAATAATATTTCATATATTCAGCACATAAACCCAACACATTTCATATAGCATAATAAAATCAGTAATTTAAATATTTTGAAAATAATATAAATACCGACTTAGCACTTTTCCCCACCTGAAGAGCAGCTGATCAAAAGCTTTTAGATTTCCAAATTATCTACGGTGCAAACTCCGGAGTATCGCCTACAAGCATAAGGGTTCGACTTAGACTCTATTCGAATTATGATTGATTTCAATAGATTAATACCTTTAAGTTAAATCCTAATTTTATAATTAAATATAACCTATTTTGTAATTAAATATATCATTTATAATCTATAAAGTTGATTCGAAATTAATAATTCGGATTAAAAATAGATATGAAATTAGGGTTATTTATCCTTAAATTAGAAATAATAATTAAATCGTAAATTAATTTAATTAGCATAATATTTATAAGTTTATAATTTTTAGTCTCAAAAGCAATCTTGCGAGACTTAGGTTTAACTGATAATTCCAAATAAATCTTTGGTAAAAATTATAATAAATACTGCAATAATACCTAATTCCAAAATCGAGCTTAAACTATATTTTCTTAATCAATTGGATAAAATCTAGGGCTTTATTCCCTAATTAATTATATAAATGGATCCAATTTAACATACATTAATCTATATAATCTTTCTTTGTTATTTAATTAAAACTTACCTCATTTATTAAATCCTAAGTAAGAATCTATATCATTTTATTAAATTCAAGGTCCGATATTTATCTACCTAATTATGATACTTAAAGCATAATGTATAAAAATTAAAGTTATAACCTATCTTTGTTAATTAATTAAAGTTCGATTTTCTGTTTCATAGGTAAAAATTCTTATTAATTATATAACAACATTCATAATTCCAATATATAATTTAATATTAACTACAAACATATCATTATAATAAATTCAATAATTTATTAGGCAAATAATGCATATCATCATCAATTATTAGAGAAAGCTATGTAATTTAAATAATTTCAATGTTTCATTGATAATTATACATAAATTAGGCTTTAAAGCATGCTTTAATTATCTAAAGTTCAGAAATTAGAATACTTAAATGTTTAAATTTCAGCAACATTTATATTGCATTTTACCCCTAGAATTCATCAAATTTACCAAGCATGCCCTTCCAAAACTTTTCCCCCCCTTTTCCCAGCCCCCTTGCTCCCGTCGCCGGCCCCAGCCACCCCTGCTACTCCTCTGCCGCCGTCGTAGCTCACAGCAGTAGCCTGAACGGAGCGCACCCCTGCTCCGGCCAACCTCACCCTAAACAGCCTACACCAACTCATGCACACACCTATATACATACAAATGTATACCTGTGTAGAATTTCAGCACACACGCAGCCATATTTACAGCAGCTCCGCTGCTTCTCACGGCGGCGCGACCCAGCCCAACCGCCAGCACCTGCCGCGCCGTCCACACACTGAAACACCGCCAAAACCACACACCCACCAAGGCAGCAAACCATTTGCAGCAAGGAGAAAGAATAGGGAGAAAGCTTTCTAAGGTTTCTGGATTGAGATTTCAAGAATGATTAAGATACTGGATGGGGAAACACGGTGATGGGGAGTGAGGGGAGTAGGAATATCTAAATGGAAGAGGAATAGTATGGAATTGGGAAAACAGGGGTGTGCTTGGCGTGAAGAAGCATGAGAGGTTGATGATGAGAGTAAAAGTCAAAGGAAGAGAGATAAAAGAGAGAAAATATCTTCTCAACTATACATGTGTATATATGTATGTATAGATATAATAAGGTATATATATATCATATTTATATATGCTGTTGGCGTGTGTGTATATATATTTCCACAATATATATCTAATTTCATTTTTCTTTCATTTTTTTTATATAACAATAATAATTATTATTATTTAAGTCTTATTTCAACTATAGAAATTTCTCGTTATATATTATGTAGTTGAATTTTATTTCGGGTTGTTACAAAAATAGTTGAGTTATAAATAGATGACTCAATTTTAAATTTTTTTTGTTTATTATAAATAAGTATCAATTCAAAATTTGAAAATAGTTTTTATGATTTAATGGAAAAACTATCTCAGTTCATTAATCAATAAGTTTAGAAGTCTCTCTAATCTGGTAGATAAACATACCTTTATGAGAGTTATTTTTTTCTCTAATTTTGTTTAATTCAAATATATTCAAATTATATAAAAATTTCAAATGATATGCATCATTATGTATCTATGATTATGCATGATATACTAGCATAAGTCACATGGGTGTTAATTCTTATAATTTGGACGTTTTAGATAATAAGATTTTTTTTAAGCTAACTCATTTAATAAACTTACATTGAAATGGTTGGGTAGTAACATATATTTTTAATTACAATGATTTTTTGTAATTAATTACAATATTTGAGTTATAAATATATGAGAGTAAAATGGTTGCTTTATATTTGAAGTTATAATATCTATTAGTCAGAAGTTACATCCAATTATAGTGTTCTATATTTGAATTTCAAATTTTCACTTAAACATACGAGTCTTAAATAAATATATAATTGAATATAGTATACAAAATCTACAATACTTTTTGTATTATTATATATTTCTACATAGTAAAATTTATTGTAGAAAAACTTATTTTTCATATGGGCTGGATTTTTTTTTTTCTCATAAAGATGTTAATTTTTTTATTTTATGGTTACACATATTGCATTATTTTGTATTTGTTAATAAATTTTATAGTTTCATATTAAAATATTTTTATAATTTTATATATTGCAATTAATTTTTTTTTTCTTTTGCTACGTGTCTTAATTTTTACATTAATATAGGGGGTTGTTTCTTCATGAGCGTTTGGGTCTTTTAGTGATAACAATATGAACTTTATTTTTAAACTAAGTCATTTAATAAACTTGCATTTAAATGGTTAAGTAGTAAAATATATTTGATTACAATCATTTTTTTATTTAATTCAAATAGTTGAGTTATAAATAGATGAGAGTAAAGTGATTTATATTTTAAATTATAATCTCTATGAGTTAAAGGTTATATTCAGTTGTACTTTTATGTTTAAATTGTGATTTGTTACTCAAATATACAAGTGTAGAATAAAGTATAATGAAAATCTATCATTAAATGTATTATGCAAAATTTACATTATTTTTTTTCATTATGTATCACTACATAGTGTAATATATTATAGGAAAATATATATTTCGTATATGTTGTACGTTGGTTTCTTATAATGTAGCGCCCAGGACAAAAATAAAGCATAACTGGTTAATTAAATAAGTAAACCCTTAATTAAAATATATTATGTGTATTAATTCTTGAGTGTTTAATTTAATTACGTGCGTTTCAGATACGTGTTTAACGACCGGTTTTAGATGGATAAAATTCATATACATGGAACATAGAATATTTTATACCATTAGATGCATAACCGAAAAACGAGAAGATAGAAATGAACTAAAGGTCAATCGGACACCTGTAGCTTAAACGGCGAAGAAAAGGACAAAATATAGAGTTTCAGAAAAACAAGGAACGGAATCGTGATGAACATAACCGAAATCTTATCATGAACAGTAACCTACTCTATGAACAGTAACCTACCCATGAATAGTACTTTTCCAATTTCTATAAATAGGCCCTCATTCGATTTCATTTTTCACCGTTTCTTCGAACGACCCGAAAAGCACCGAACACACGTAAGTCTCTCTCTCCTCTCTTTTTCTTTCTCGCTTTTATGTTCTGTCTTCGGTGCGCCACTGTCGGAGCCACCGCCGGAGTTTGTCGGAAAATTTCAAATTCATCGGTTTCGGCTGATTTTCGTACACAATGTAGCCCTCGATGAGACGAATCTAGGATAACTTCCGGAATTCAATTCCGATTCTCCGTTCGCTGGAAAATGGTGAAAAACTATCTCCAAACCCTAAAACCTTACTTTTTGCCACCTTTTCTCTCTCCCGTTTTTTCTCTCTCTCTTTCTCTTCTTCTCACTGTTGCAAGCACCGGAGGGCCTGCCGGGGTTGTGGGCTAGATACTGGAGGGGCGGCGCTGCCATGGGTGGCGGTGTTAGTGCCGGAAAATGGGCTAGAAAAGGTGTTGTTGCACATGGTTTTGTGTAGTGTGTGTGTAATGTGTGTTGTGTATGCATGCTGTTGGGGGTTGTATTGGTGGTTGCCGGCGACTGGAAGTCGCCGGCCAGTATCCCAGGTGGTCGGGGAAGGGTCACCGGCCACTGGAAGTCGCCGACCGGAGCTGAAAAATCTGGGGTTTGGTTAGTATGTGCGTGTGTGATGAAGGGTTTTTGCGGCTGTTTTTATGCCACTATTCATGCCGGAATCCGGCAAGGGATGGCCGGAGGTGGTAGCCAGTGGTGCAAGCTCGCCGGAGGACTAAGTGGTGGTGGCATAGGGCGGCGCCACCGCAGCCGGTGGCTCCGAGAAGGTGGCTGCTTGAGCAGGGTCGCGCCGGGAGGCTTGGGCGCGAGCCGGGCCGAGGCTGCCGAGAAAAATGGGCAGCTGCCGAGACATTGTGCTCCCGCTACCTAGAAAACTAGGCAGCCGACGGGAGACGCCGTCGGGATTTTTCCCCGTCATCAGGAAACGCGCGCGACGCTGTATTTTCGATTCATTTTTCGATCCAAATCTCGTTTTCTTTTTATCATACTTTATCATCAAGAGATCTCCAACGAAATATCGTTGATCGGGGATCGTGGGTTCCGATCAAAGTCAACCAAATTACCAAAATACCCCTCAATCTTAAAATGCTCCGTTCGAGCTCGTTTCAACTCCGATCGAGTTCATTCTTTTTTTGTTATGATCCAAAATTAATTCTCTTTCATCTCAACCTTATAAACTGATATTTCCCTCTTGTTTCTTCAACCTCAATCGTTAGGCCTACCATTCCGATTCGTCTCATCTCGATCGATAGTATCCGATCCAATGTTGGTTTAATCTTTAATTATAAATTATAATGATCTAAGAAAACATCGTAAATTTTATAGGCTACCTGTTGGATTGAAGTCTTGGGATACGTGATCTTTGACCCTTGCTGCTCACGTGGTAACCATCGAACAAGGTGGGGGTAAAATCTTATTTATGTTTCAAATTGTACAATTTTATGAAAAACTACGTGACTATGTGTTTTGAATTCTGTCATTATGTGGCGTCGATTTAAAGTGAAGCGTCTTCATTATGTGAATAGTATTCGAGTAAATTATATGCTTTTGAGAGCAATGGATTTCAAGTGATACAAATGTAAATGATTTCAAATGATGATAAGTCGAGATAATATCCGCTAAAAAGGAGTTTCTTTAGAAGCCCACATATGTCAGAGGATTTTCTTTACCTATATGTTATGTGAATTATGTGGCCAACGTGAACGTGACCAATGTGCATTATGTGTTATGTGAGAACTATTCTGTGACAATTTAACTGTGCATGTGTCTGCACGCCAAGTAGGGTATTCCTTTTTGGAAACCCAACAATGGGGTATTCTACGGAATCCCAACACGAAGGGGTGTAAAACCCAAATTGGGTCGGCTTGGGCCCCTGATAGGTATTCTTCGGAAACTTATCCACAGTTGCCATTGGGGCTCTTCGGGAGTCTACAACGTGTATTATATGTATAGTATTCAAGAAATATTATGTGTAACCCTTTTACTGTACAAATCAACCACACTAAGTGTCCTTTTGGCACTTACCCCTTTTATGTTTTATTTTACAGAAAATTTCGAAGGCGAGGAGGAATGAACAGAAATGTCTATTATTTTTGTATGTATATAAGAATGTATATGGATGTTCGGCATTTTCTGAAACCCCGGTTATGTACAAAATAATGTTTATGTGATTTGATCTAAACAAGAACGTTCCACTGCAATGATATAAACCTTTTATATTTTCAATGGTTATCTTCTAGATCTTTGATTGTTTTAAAATCTCAACGGTTTAGGATTTCTGCTGGACACCCTATGAAAATGCTGCGCTTACACTCTGTTTTAAAGAAAAACAATTATTATTATTATTATCCACGTTTTAAACGTTATATGAAAATGGAGCGTGACATATAAAGATGTCTATTTTTTTTAATTTACATATATAACATTATTATGTATTTGTTAATAAATGTAGCGCCCAGGACAAAAATGAAGCATAATTGATTAATTAAATAAGTAAACCTTAATTGAAATATCTTATGTGTATTAATTCTTGAGTGTTTAATTTAATTACGTGCGTTTCAGATACGTGTTTAACAATCGATTTTAGATAGATAAAATTCATAGACATGGAAAATAGAATATTTTTATACCATTATATGCGTAACGGAAAAACGAAAAGATAGAAACGAACTAGAGGTCAATCAGACACCTGTAGCTCAAACGGCGAAGAAAAGGGCAAAATATAGAGTTTCGAAAAAACGAGGAATGGAATCGGGATGAACAGTAATCGAAATCTTATCGTGAAAAGTAACCTAACCTAGTTGAACAATAACCTAGTGAACAGTAATAGGCGCTCATTCGTTTAATTTTTCACCGTTTCTTTGAACGAGCCGAAAAGCTCCGAACATACGTAAGTCTCTCTCTCCTCTCTCTTTTTCTTTCCCGTCTTCATTCATTCTCCGGCACGCCGCCGCCGCCGGAGTTCGCCGGAAAAATTCAAACTTATTGGTTTTGGCTGATTTTCGTACACAACGTAGCCCTCGACGAGACGAATCTAGGACAACTTCCGGAATTCAATTTCGATTTTCCGTTCGCCGGAAAACGGCGAAAAACGATCTCCAAAACCCTTAACCCTTATTTCTTGCCACCTTTTCTCTCTCCCGTTTCTTCTCTCTCTCTTCTTCTCACGGTTGCAGGAACCAGAGGGCCTGCCGGAGTTGTGGGCTAGCCACTGGAGGGGTGGCGCCGCCGTGGGTGGCGTCGCCGGTGTCAGAAATGGGCTAGAAAGGGGGCTGTTGCACAAGGAGTTTGTGAAATGTGTGTAACGAAGGGTTTTTGCGACTGTTTTTTCGTCACTATTCATGTCAGAATCCGGCGAGGGATGGCTGGATCTGGTAGCCGGTGGTGCGGGCTAGCCGGAGGACTAAGGGTCGATGGCATAGGGCGGTGCCGTCGCAGTTGATGGTGTCGGGAAGTAGGCTAGTCGAGCAGGTCGACGATGGGAGACCTGAGCGTGTGCCGGGGCCGAGGCTGCCGAGGGATGCTGCCCCGCTGTCCTGTTTTTCTCCCATCGCCGGGAGATGCCAGGGAGTTTTTCTCCCGTCGCTAGGAACGCGCGTGACGTCGTATTTTCGATCCGAATCTCATTTTCTTTTCGTCGTTTCTTAACATCGAGTCGTCACCAACGAGATATTGCTGACCGAGGGTTGTGGGTCCCGATCAAAGTCAACCCTATGACCTAATTACCAAAATACCCCTCAATCTTAAAACGCTCCGTTCGAGCTCGTTATAACTCCGATTGAGCTCATTCTTGTTTTGTTGTGATCCAAAATCCATTCTATTTCATCTCAACCTTATAAACTGATATTTCCCTCTTATTTCTTCAACCTTAATCGTTAGGCTTACCGTTCCGATTCGTCTCATCTCGATCGATAATAACCGATCCGATGTTGGTTTAAATCTTTAATTATATTTAATAAGGATCTAAAAAAACACCATAAATTATGTAGGCTACCTCTTGGATTGAAGCCTTGGGATACGTGATCTTGGATACTTGCAACTCACGTGGTAACCACCGAACAAGGTGGGGGTAATTTCTAACTCTTTATCTGTTTACAGTTTTCCCTATTCCAAGAATGATTGAGGAATACTAAATGCTGTGATTATACTTGCTGTGACATACATAAACTATGAGGGGTGGGCCCGCTGAGGCGCTCCTTCATGCATTCGTCCCTTACCTCCATTCTTCTATAAAAGGTTTGGTGGTCCTTGAAATGCACCAGCGGTATTTGAGGCCGTTTTATGGGATAAGACGGGCGATGCCCGCACCTATTCGTCCCTTACCATTTTCTAATGTCTGCTTGCATATTTCGTGCTATGTTCCGTGAAGATTATGCTTATTTCTGATTTAAATGTTTGTCAAAGATTTAGACGCGGATTTTATTCCCCACGAGTGTATTCAACGCACTCACCCCTTATTCTGTAATTCACGTTACAGGAGGTGATAAACATGATGAACCCTAGAAGGAGAGAAGAGGTGCTATATTTCTGGATCTGTAATTATTTTTAATATGATGTTTCTCAAACTTTTCTCTTTATAAAACAATGTTGTAAGAAATCCACGTTTGATGATGATGATGTGTATTCGGGATATGAGATCCTGATGATGATGTGTGTTTGGGATGTGAGATCCTGATGATATTTCCGCTGTGAATATTATGTTAAGTCAGTTGAAGCCGATGGTTATTATGTAATATCTTTTGTTCGTCACCTACCTCTTTTCATCCTGCACGCCCGTGTGGAAAACTCTGATAAATTTTTTTTATGAAAGAAATTGGGGCGTGACAATAAATGGTGTTGTTACATGTTAAATATTTTTATAATTTTTTCTTTTGGTATTATAATTTTGGTGTGTTTTGCAATATGTTTTGATTTTTAGAAATAAAATGGGAGATTATTTCTTTTTAAGTTTAAATCTGATCATTTGGTGTTTTTAGTGATAACATATGAATTTTTTTAAGCTAGCACAGTTAATTAAATTCCATTTAAATGGTTGGGTAGTAAGATATATTTGATTACAATTAATTTTTTTTTTGAATTGAGTCAAAATAGTTGCGTTATAAATAGATGACTCAATTTTATTTTGTTTTTTGTTTATTATAAATAAGTATCAATTCAAAATTTCTAAATAGTTTCTATAATTTTATGAAAAAACTATCTCAATTTATTAATCAATAATTTTAGAAATCTCTCTAATGTGGTAGATAAACAGAGCTTTATGAGAGTTATTTTTTTCTCTAATTTTTTTAATTCAAATATATTGATTATGTATCTATGATTATCCATGATATACTAGCATAAGTCACATGGGCGTTAATTCTTATAATGTGGGCGTTTTAGATAATAAGATTTTTTTAAGTGAACTCATTTAATAAACTTACATTTAAATGGTTGGGTAGTAATATATATTTTTAATTACAATGTTTTTTTGTAATTAATTTAAATATTTTAGTTATAAATATATGAGAGTAAAATGGTTGCTTTATATTTGAAGTTATAATATCTATTAATTAGAAGTTACATCCAATTATAGTGTTATATATTTGAATTTCAAATTTTCACTTAAACATACGAGTCTTAAATAAATTACAATGAAAATTCTATTATTCAATATAGTATACAAAATCTATAATACTTTTTGTACTATTATATATCTCTACATAGTAAAACTAATTGTAGAAAAAGTTATTTTTCATATGGGCTGGATTTTTTTTTTTTCTGATAGAGATGTTTATTTTTTTAATTTATAGTTACACATATTGCATTATTTTGTATTTGTTAATAAATTGTATAGTTTCATATTAAAATATTTTTATAATTTTATATATTGCTATTAATTTTTTTTCTTTTGCTACGTGTCTTAATTTTTCCATTACTATAGGGGATTATTTCTTCATGAGCGTTAATTCTTATCGTTTGGGTCTTTTAGTGATAACAATATGAACTTTATTTTTAAACTAAGTCATTTAATAAACTTGCATTTAAATGGTTAGGTAGTAAAATATATTTGATTACAATGATTTTTTATTTAATTAAAATAGTTGAGTTATAAATAGATGAGAGTAAAATAATTTATATTTTAAATTATAATATCTATGAGTTAAAGGTTATATTCAATTGTACTTTTATGTTTAAATTGTAATTTGTTACTCAAATATACAAGTGCAGAATAAATTATAATGAAAATCTATCATTAAATGTATTATGCAAAACTTATATTATTTTTTTTTCATTATGTATCAGTACATAGTGTAATATATTATAGGAAAATATATATTTCGTATATGTTGTAAGTTGGTTTCTTATAAAGATGTCTATTTTTTTTAATTTACATATATAGCATTATTATGTATTTGTTAATAAATGGTGTTGTTACATGTTAAAATAATTTTCTAATTTTTGTTTTTGTATTATAATTTTGGTGTGTTTTGCTATATGTTTTGATTTTTAGAAATAAAATTGGAGATTATTTCTTTGTAGGCTTAATTCTTATCATTTGGTGTTTTTAGTGATAACATATGAATTTTTTTATGATAGCACATATAATTAAATTGCATTTATAACATATGAATTTTTTTAAGATAGCACATATAATTAAATTGCATTTAAATGCTTTGGTAGTAAGATATATTTGATTACAATGATTTTTTCTTTTTTTTGAATTGAGTCAAATAGTTGAGTTATAAATAGATGACTCAATTTTATTTTGTTTTTTTGTTTATTATAAATAAGTATCAATTCAAAATTTGTAAATAGTTTTTATGATTTACTGGAACAACTATCTCAGTTCATTAATCAATAATTTTAGAAATCTCTCTAATCTGGTAGATAAACATAGATTTATGAGAGTTAATTTTTTCTCTAATTTTTTTAATTCAAATATATTCAAATTATTTAAAAATTTAAAATGATATGCATGATTATGTATCTATGATTATGCATGATATACTAGCATAAGTCACATGAGCGTTAATTCTTATAATTTGGATGTTTTAGATAATAAGATTTCTTTTAAACTAACTCATTTAATAAACTTACATTGAAATGGTTGGGTGGTAACATATATTTTTAATTACAATGATTTTTTGTAATTAATTCAAATATTTGAGTTATAAATATATGGGAGTAAAATGGTTGCTTTATATTTGAAGTTATAATATCTATTTGTTGGGATTTCGATGTTTAGATTTTGATGTGACAAAACACATTTGTAATAGAAAGTTTTAAGTACCCCATTCTTCACAATGTTTAAGTGAATATATAGACTAGGTTTGAGTCTAATCTTAAGTGCTGAAAGATGGAGGTCTGACAAGGACAAAGCTGAATCTAAGCCTTTTGAGAATAGGAAGTTGCTACAAGAAGGCAGATACAACATCGCTGCAAGAAGGGAGATACAGCATCGCTGCAAGAAGGCAGATACATCATCGCAGTATAAAAGCAATTACAGCACCATAGCTGAGGAAGGAAGAACGGAGTGCAGTATCGCTGCAAGAAAAGGATACAGGAGTATTGCAAGGAAAGAATACAGCAGTATTGCCAGAAGATACTGCAAGAAGGTCTTAGTTACAGCAGCACTGCAAGTATACATTAGCTGCACGAAGACCTAGGATACAGCGCAAAGCTTACAGTTCAGAGAAGCCAATCAGCGTCAATTTCAACATAATGTATCCTGCAATCCTAAGAAGGATAAATGCAGTACGAGGAACAAAGATTCAAGCAAAAATAAATGGAGCCGTTTGAGATAAGATCAAAGAAGCAGACACGGAGCCAATAAGAAGACGCCACGTGGACTGACGCGCTGGAGAAAGCTGCGAGCCGCAACTGCCGCATTAAATGCTCCAAAAGAAAAAGTCAAGTCGCATTAAATGCGAGCCATGTCTTTGATCAGACTACTTCAAATTCAAAAGAGAGATGTCTCCTTCAACGGACATCTTCTCCTACAAGTATATATAGAGGAAGAGATACACTGAAACTGGTAACTGAAAACTGAACTAAATCTTTTGATACAAAAACATTCGAGCAAAAATTCACAAGCTTTCAAGATACAGATATTCAAGCCTACTATCAGTTTCAGTCACTCAACCTCTGAAGTGAAGCAAGCCCAGTGCTGAAAGATCCATCAACGGATTCAGAAGCTCACTTCGTCGCACCAGTTGAAGAAACCTTTTTATTTCTTTTAACCTTGTTGTTGTGTGCTTATGTTGTTTTAGTGGTGTCGAACAGTTGATAGGAGAGATCCTTGCTGTTCGTATAAGTTGTCTAGAGTTAGGCAATTTCCCTATGTGGGAGTGTAGAACCCTGCGTGGGTTAGCCTTTGAAGTTTGCAGTTGTTGTGTATACACTGGACTTCAGTAGGTGGTTGCTTTGTAAAGTTGATAGATTGTTATGAGAGTCCTGTAATTCAATCTTGCTTAACAAAGTTCCTGCTCGAGGAGCAGTAGAGTGGACGTAGAAGGATTACACCACCTTCGAACCACTATAAGCCATACGTGTTTAATTGCTTTACTTATTTGTGCCTTTACCTTCTGATCTTACATATCACATAAACATTAAACGTTTTTGAAAGAAGCATATTGAGAAAATCAGTCTTGTGTTGTAAACGTTACTTTTCCGCTGCGTATAAAACTCTAACTTACAGCGTGCAGCACTGCATCTTAGTGCTGTAAGCAGTAACAATCTGACGCTACAAGTTCAAGTAACTTACAGAGCATAAAAGTTTTTCATTATTTTATAAAATCGACCAAGGTTCATTCACCCCCCCTCTAAACCTCGGACACCACTTGGGACCAACAAGTGGTATCAGAACGAGTTGGGTTAAAAGCCAACTTATCTGGTCACCTATCGAGATCCACCTTAGTCTCGCTGCTTTCTTTGCATCTAAAACTCATTCTTACAGCATATTTGGATTCCTCGAATCACAAGCTACCCATGTTTTCCATATAATAATATGACGATTGGAAGATAAGAATGCAGGTACATCTTTCAGCAATGAACGATGAAATGTGGACGGTCATCACTGAAGGACCAATAATACCCACAAAGGTGAATCCAATGTTTGGAAGAGATCAAGCCGAAGGAGAGCAGCTACCACCGAACTTCCTGCCCAAACCACGTCAAGAGTGGGGAAATGAAGACAAGAAAAAAGCCAACCCAGATAATGTGGCAAAGAATGCTCTGTTTATAACTTTGGATAAAGGCATGTTTAGCAAAGTCAAGACTTGCAGAACATCCAAAGAAATATGGGAAAATCTGGAGCAAATATGTGAGGGGACTAAGCTCACTAAAGACAATAAGATCTCCAACGCTACCCAACTATTCGAGCTCTTCGAAATAAAGAATGAAGAGACTCTTGAGCAACTAGACTTGAGGTTCACATCCATAGTGAACGAACTAGAAGCTCTGGGCAAACACTACACTCAAAAGGAGAAAAACATGAAGGTGTTAAGAGCCTACCCGCTGAGTGGGACAACAAGACCACTGCCATAAGAGTGTCTATGGATTTGAAATCCATGAGTACATTCGACCTATTCTCCGACCTCAAAACGTTCAATTATGACATCAACAGACATAGAAAGGAGTTCGAGGAGTCGAGCTCCAAAGTTACAACGCTAACTGCCAGAGGCTTCAAGGATACAGCAACCGCTAGTTGCAGTAAGCAGACTGAGGTTACAGCAGAAGTTGCTGAAGAGGATATGGCTCTGCTTCTAAAGAAATTTAGAAGGTTCATAAAGAGCAACAACAATAGCAGTAACATCAACCTCAACAAGAGGAATGACTTCAAAAAAAGTTATCCACCTCCTCAGGTATCCTCTTCTCCACAATCAAATACAAGTAATGTTGACTTATGTTAAAACTGCAGGAAACTAGGGCACTATGCAAGAAACTGTCCATACCCAACAGTATCTTGAAGGAGAAAGAGAGCAGGGGAGAGATAAGAGAAGAAAGGAAAGGCACAAGCTTCGAGCTCTCATAGGAGAGATGGAAAAGGCCAAGATACAGTAATCGAAGGAAGTACTGAAAGCTGCAGAATCCTCTGACAACGACACTGAGACCTCATCCTCTATGAAGAAGTGCTGATATGCCTGATGGCTAAAGACTACGAGGACAGCAAAGAAGATGAGATAATCTATCAACCGTTATCCATACCTGGAAGTGAGGAACTGAACATGATCCACTCCTTAAAAATGATCATGAGTGATTTCGAGTAGATCAACTCAATTCATGAAGAACTAAAGGTTGAAAATGAGAACCTGAGAATCAACAATGAGATCCTTCAAAGCAAGAATATTGATATTGCAAAAATGCTGGCTGCACGTGAGTTTGATAACTCAAGGTGTAGTGAGCTGAAAAAGAAAGTCTCTAGATTAAATCTGCTGGTTATTAAGCTAGAATCTGAGAAGGAAATCTTGCAGTTGAAATGAGTACGTTCACCAAATCATCTAAGGATGCAAGAGATTGCATAAATCAAAACAGAAGTCCTTTTGAAAAATCGGGCTTAGGTTACAGCAATCACAGCTCTCAGAATACAACAAGTACATCCAGAGTTGTAAACTTTGTTCAAGCTGAAACCCTAATGGTGAAAGAGTTACTATGTGACTCTGTGAAGATCGTGAACAAGACAGCAATGCTGGATAAGGGGAAGAAATCCCAATGCTCAACTGTAGGAAGTAAGCATGCATCTAAGAACTGGCTGCAGCAGAAGCTATCTGCTGTATGCAGCAAGAGGATGCAGCAACCAACTAAGTTGCAGCACAAAAGAAACTTTCCCACCTATACTGAGACTTACATGTCTAAACCTCAAAGAAGATATACTCAAGGGAAGTATGGTGGAAGACCACACCACAAAAGTGTTGGTAACACATTCGTTAGCTTTGCACACATATTTAACAGGCAGTTCAAAAACAGAACTGCATATACTCAGAGAACCAACAAATCTTACAGCAAAATAGTGACTGTTAAGAAAGTTTGGGTTCCTAAAGCAACTAACCCCAAAGGACCCGTACAGATATGAGTACCTAAATCTGTCTGAATTTGTTATAGGTTTCAGTGCCAGGTTGCAGCGGTGATGTATGGTACATTGACAGCGGCTGCTCGAGGCACATGACAGGCAATAAAGATTCTCTGAAAGACTTCTAAGAATGCAAAGCACCAAATGTCATCTTTGGAGATGATTCCTGTTGGGATTTCAGTGTTTAGATTTTGATGAGACAAACCAAATATGTAATAGGAAGTTTTGAGTACCCCATTTTCACATTGTTTAAGTGAATAAATAGACTAGAATTGAGTCTTGAGTCAAGGATTGAAATGGAGGTTAAAAGAGGATAAAGCTGCATCTAAGCTTTAAAGGATGATATCGCTGCAAGAAGGCAGGATACAGTATCGCTGCATAAAGGCAGAATACAGCAAAGCAAGGAAGAACGGCGTGCAGCGACGCTGCAAGAAGAGGATACATGAGTACTGCTAGAACGAAGCTACAGCAGCACTGCCAGATGATACTGCAATCAGGTCTAAAATACAGCAGCACTGAAAGAATGCATCAGCTGCAAAAGGACCAAGGATACAGCGCAAACTTACAAGTCAGTTAAGTAATACAGCGCCAACTACAAGACGAAGTATCCTGCAAATCCTAGGAAGGATAAATGCAGTACGAGGAACGGAGATTCAAACAAGAATAATAGAGCCGTTTAAGAAAAAGTCAAAGTAGCAGACACGGAGCCAATAAGAAGATGCCACATGGACTAACGCGTTGCAAAAAGCTGCGAGCCGCAACTGCCGCATTAAATGCTCCGAAAAGAAAAGTCAAGTCGCATTAAATGCAAACCATACTTTGGCCAGGCGATTTCAAATTCAAAAGAGGGATGTCTCCTTCAACGGACATCTTCTCCTACAAGTATATATAGAGGTCGAGGAGAACTGAAGCTGGTTACTGAAACATTTACGCTAAATTCACAAAGCTTACAAGATCCAAATATTCAAGTCTACAATCAGTTTCAGTCACTCAACCTATCGAAGTGAAGCAAGTTCAAAGCTAAAGGATTCCTTACGGATTCAGAAGCTCACTTCGAAGCACAAGTTGAAGAAAACCTTTTTATCCTTTTAACCTTGTTGCTGTGTGCTTAGGGTTGTTTAGTGGTGTCAAGCAGTTGATAGGAGAAATCCTTGATGTTTGTTTAGTTGTCTAAGTGTTAGACAGCTTCCCTGTGTGGGAGTGTAGAACCCTGTGTGGGTTAGCCTTTGAAGTTTGCAGTTGCTGTGTGTACGTTGGACTTCAGTAGGTGGTTTGCTTTGTAAAGTTGATAGATTGTTAGGAGTGTCCTGTAAATCAATCTTGCTTAACAAAGTTCCTGCTCGAGGAGCAGTAGAGTGGTCGTAGAAGGATTACACCACCTTCGAACCACTATAAGCCATAAGTGTTTTTATCGCTTTTCTTATCTGCGCTTATTTTCTGCATATCTATCTATCTCTCATCATAAAACGTTTTGAAAGAAGCATTCTTGAGAAAAACAGCCTTGTGTTTAAAAGTTTATTTCCGCTGCGTACAAAACTCCAGGTTACAGCGTGCAGCACTGCATTCTAGCGCTGCAAGCAGTAACCATCTATCGCTGCAAGCTCAAGTAACTTGTAGTGCAGAACGGTTGTTTTAAAGATTCTGAAAAATCGACCAAGGTTCATTCACCCCCCCCCCCTCTGAACCTCGGACACCACTTGGGACCAACAATTCCAAAGGAAGCACAAAAGGAAGTGGATGCCTAGTCAAAGGAAACATAAAGATCAAGGATGTATCCTATATAAAAGGACTCAGATACAACCTTCTAAGCATCAGTCAATTCTGTGATAAAGGATACACAGTGGAATTCAACCTCAACAAATGCTTAATCAAAGACAACACCTCAAATGAAGTCAAGCTTACAGAAACAAGAAGAGGAAACATCTATCAACAAGAGGTTAAGTCATCTGAACTTCAAAACTATCAACAAGCTAGTAAGGAGAGACCTTGTAAGAGGATTGCCAGACGTAGCATACAAGAAGGAAAATATTTGTGGAGCTTGTCAGAAAGGAAAACAAGTTAAGAGCTCATTCAAAGACAAGTCTCAAAAGTCATCTCACAGGATCTTAGATCTTCTACACATGGATCTTTTTGGACCAGTAGAACCAGTAAGCTTAAGCGGGAAGAAGTACTCTCTCGTAGTTGCAGATGACTACTCCAGATACACTTGGACAATCTTCCTTGCAAAGAAGTCTGAAACTCAAGACAAGCTACCTGATCTCATGAAGAAAATCCAGAATGAAAAGAGCTTGAGTATTGTGAAGATTAGATCAGACAGAGGAACTAAGATCACAAATAAATTCATTGAAAAATTCTGTTCTGAGAATGGTATTCGACATGAATATTCTGCTGCAAGAACACCTCAATAGAACGGTATAGCTGAAAGGAGGAATAGAACCCTCAAGGAAGCAGCAAGGACAATGATAGCTGAAGCAGAAGTACCCAAGAGATTTTGGGCTGAATCAACTAATACTGCTTGCTACACACAGAACAAATGTCTAATCATCAAGGATCTAGAAAAAACTCCTTATGAAATCTGGAATGGATATACTCCAAATATCTCGTATCTGCATATCTTTGGATGCAGGTGCTATATTCTTAACAATAGAAAGGAACATCTGAAGACTTTTGATGCGAAGTCAGATGAAGGAGTATTTCTAGGTTACTCTGCTGTAAGTAGAGCCTTCAGGGTATTTAACAAGAGAACCTTGATGGTCGAAGAATCTATTCATGTGGTGTTTGATGAACCACACTGTGACACTAGGAAGTTGAAAGAGCCACCTAAAAAGATAGCTCCAAGGAAAGAGAAAGTTGTTCCATATGTAGAAGGAGTTCTGCCTACAAAAGACAAAGAAGAGGAAGCTGCAACTTCGGATACATCAGACATTCTTACAACAGCAAAACCTCCTGCATTACAAGAACAAGAGAAGCAACCTAGACCAGAACATATCTTTGAGCCTGATAGAACATGGCTTAGGAATCATCCAAGGGATCTTATCATAGGAGATCCATCCATTGGCGTAAGAACAAGAAGATCCATCCCTTATGAAGCAATGTTTGCATGCTTCATATCTCAGACAGAGCCCAAGAATGTGGAAGAGGCACTGCAAGATAGCAACTGGATACAGGCCATGCAAGAAGAGCTAAATGGTTTTGAAAGAAACCAAGTATGGAAGACTATTGCAAGACCAATCCATCAATGAGTAATTGGAACAAAGTGGGTTATTAAGAACAAGTTAGACAAATCTGGACTCGTCGTAAGGAACAATGCAAGATTAGTTGCCAAATGATACTGCCAGGAAGAATGAATTGATTTTGATAAGACTTTTGCTCCAGTAGCAAGATTGGAAGCAATAAGTATTTTTCTGACTTATGCAGCTCACATGAATTTTAATGTCTATCAGATGGACGTTAAGAGTGCATTCCTGAATGGTCTTCTTACAGAGGAAGTTTATGTTGAACAACCTCCAGGCTTCAAAAATCAAGTAGAAAAGAAGGTGTTCCGGCTACATAAAGCCCAGTATGGACTTAAGCAAGCTCTGAGAGCTTGATATGACACCTTATCTCTCTATCTGCTAGAGAATGGTTTCCAGAAAGGAACAATCGACAAGACGCTGTTTAGAATATAGGATGGAGAAAATGTACTGCTAGTACAGATATATGTGGACGACATCATCTTCGGATCCACCAACAAAGAGCTATGTGAAAAGTTCTCCAACCTGATGCAGTCAAAGTTCGAGATGAGTATGATGGGAGAATTAAGTTTCTTTCTCGGGCTGCAAGTAAAACAGTTGTCTACAGGAACCTTTATCAGTCAAGTCAAGTACACGAAGGAGCTTATCAAAAAATTTGGCATGGAGAATGGTGCAGCAACATCAGTTCCCATGTCGACATCAATAAGCCTTGACAAAGATAAAGATGGTAAAGACGTTGATATCACAAAGTACAAACGCCTAATCGGATCCTTACTGTACCTTACAGCAAGTAGGCCAGACATCATGTTTGCAGTAGGAGTCTGTGCAAGATTTCAAGCGGCACCAAATGAATCATATCTTTCAGCGGTCAAAAGGATTATCAAATATCTGAAAAGAACTCAAGAAGTAGGCCTATGGTATCCCAAGGAAGGACGATTCAAGCTTAAAGGCTACTCTGATTCAGATTATACAGGCTGCAAGATTGATCAGAAGAGCACCAGTGGGACTTGTCAGTTTCTGGGAAATAGACTCGTTTCATGGTTCTGCAGGAAGCAAACTTCAATTGCAACCTCTACAGTAGAAGCAGAGTATGTTGCAGCAGGAAATTGTTGTGCGCAAATCCTCTGGATACAGCAGCAACTTAGGGATTATGGAATTCAAGAAAGAGAGACTCCAATTCTCTGTGATAATATAAGTGTTATTGCAATTACCCATAACCCTGTTTTTCACTCAAGAACGAAACACATTGATATACGTCATCATTTTATAAGAGACCACGTAGAAAAGAAGGATATTGAGCTTGAGAAAGTTCACACAGATCTCCAGCTTGCAGATATATTCACTAAGCCCTTAAGTGAATCGAGGTTTTCTATACTTAAAAACGAGCTGGGAATTCTTAAGTTATGAGTAGAAAAAGATAATGCAAAGATCAAGGGGGAACATCTACATGCTTACGAGAAGCAGTAAGTATAGTGCTGTAAGCTACGCCTTCTTACAATGCAGGGTTCAAACAGCGCTGCATTATATATTTTTACAGTACAACAGAAATCGGGAGTTCAAGCAGCACCAGGTTACAGTATTTATTTCAAAAGAGTATTGATTACTCTGCAACCTCGTACTAAAGCAGCTGCAACCTTAAAAAGTCATTTATTTAGGCGGCAAAGGGCATGTCATTCAGCATTAAATGCAAAGTCTGTGCGTGTCAGAAGTGGAAGGGTTACGCTCAGTAGCCCACGAGTCTTGTAATAATTAAAGCGGTGATTTGACATCTCCACTTTTTCTTGGACCGTAAGATCAATTTTTTTTGAATTTTCTCAACCGTCGATCTTACTCCACGTCCCTTGAATTCCACCACGAACCCCATAACCGTGCTTTTCGAAATCATTATTCACCATCACCTGGAGAGAGAGAAGTTTCATTTCGCAAGAATTTTCCTAAGTCCAAATCTTCAAACTCTTCATCTTTTCTCTCTAAGAAAGCTATGGCAGCCAGGCAAACCATCGTCTTGGAAGGACGTCTGATCAACCAGGAACATGTCTATGCTTCTGGGCTATACGATGAAGCCCTCGTTAGAAGAATCTTTGATGCTCTTCAGCGGACCCAAGTCCCATGGCTGCTGACAACCGTTTATGCTGGCTTCTCTGTGGAGTTAGTATAGAGGTTCTACTCCTACGCCAAGCAGGCGGAGGACAAGAACTGCATCCTATTCAGGATGGATGTAAGCGAGGAAGAGTGGTCTCTAACCGTTAGAGACATCGCTACCACCTTCAGCATTTTCACCGGAGGTATGACCCCCAGTCAATTGCTGAACTATGGGGAGGCATCCGCTCAAGAGATGTGGGATCTCTTTTGAGTAAGAGATGCAGGGGCTGAAATCAAGAGAAGCGCCCCAAAGAATCTCTTCAAGCCAGAGTTTGAACTGCTTTATGATATCTGTGCATACTCCATTGAAGGCCGAACAGGGAGTCATGACAAGTGCACAGATCTCCGGTTCCAGATCATATCTGCTATCATGGCCGGAGAAAAGGTGAACTGGGCGAGGTTCATCATGAGAGGCTGTGGGAAAAAGCAGAGAAGATAACAGAGCGTCGGAGCTACCGTATCACCATCTGTTCTCTGCTCTGCAAGCTTGGTCTTCAACTTGCAGCACCGACCCCCATCCCCCTCGGGAAATATCTAGGGGAGAAGAAGAAGGGTAAGACCCAACCGAAGAAAACAGAAGCTGGGACAGCAAGGAAGAAAACCAAAAATAAAAAGAATGCTACCCTGGCCCTGCAAGATGAAGCAGTATGCAGCGGGAGAAACGAGGAAGAAGAGGACATTCAAGATCCTCTTCCCGTCATCAAGAGGAGTTCAGGGAAGGATGTACCTGAAACTGAATCCTCATCTTCTGATGACGATGCACCCTTGGTGAGAAGGGCCCCGCGCAGTAAAAAAAAGGCTGCTGCAGCTGCTACTTCCCAACGCTCTACAGCAAGCTTGGCTGTAGTTGCTGTTGAGAATGAGTCTCATCAGCCTCGGGATCAAGAAGGAGCTCTTGATTCCCAACTCTCTACACCTTCTGAGGTGGTAGAAAATCTTGGGGATGAGTCACATCAACTTCAGGAGCCATATCAGCTCCGGGACAAGCCAACTGAAGAAGAAGCTCGTTTACAAACAAAAGCTTCAGTGCTTGATCCTACCTTTCCAGCGGCTAGAAATATGGAGCTGTAATACAATCTCTGGAGAGAGATGCGGCTGGCTAAGGGGGAAATCCTGTTGAAGTTGAAGGATTTCCTGACAGTCGAGCAAGTTGTCCTGGACTAGGTCAAATCAGAAGATATACTAGTACTTCTGCAACCTGAGTATGCAGCAAAAGTACAGGAGCTTGGTGATAGCAATGCTGCTCATGGAGCAAAGGACAAAGGGAATGGAAAAGCTCTTGCAGAATCCGACTCTACAGAGCTGCCGATGAGAGCAGCATTGGAGGATGTGCAGGTCTTCCTTACCCCGGCTGCGGAGGCTGTTAGAAGGGGCGATGACGTCGCTTTTGCCCGAGAGCAAATCGACACCCTAGGAGTGGAGTAAACTGAGGAAACTATGCTGCAACAAGCGCTGCAACAGAGTGTGAAAGAGATAAGGATGCAGCACACTCCTAGGAGAATGCGGGGAGAAGGAAGTTCAAGTTCACACCTTATGAACTCCCCTGCATATGAGCAAGTAGTTGAGGGCCTCTCCAACATTGTCACGTTGGATCCTTTGGAGGAGGAAGAATCTCAACTGTTGGACTATGGCGATACCCCTGTTCGCATGGATGCTGCTGCTGCAGATTCACAAAGGGAACCGTCAGCCATCATTGAGGGAGTAATCTCTGAACTTACTGAAGACGCTGATGATGTAACCACGGAGAAAGTTGCCGAGGCAGGACTCCTTGTACTAGCAGAGACAGCAGTACAGCAGGCAACCACCCAAGAAGCTGCTGCTAAAGAGACAAACAGGGTGAAAGCTGAAATTCTTGCAGCAGTGGAGCGTACAGTGCTGAATGCTGTGGACGCTGCAAGAAACCAACCAGAGCTGCAAGAACCCATTCTTGCAGTGGAATCTGTCCAAGTTACAGGACCGGCCGAGGATACGGGGTCCTTGGAGAAGGTCTCTGTTGGGGAGGCTGTTCAGACAGTACCCACAGAGGATATAGAAGCAGTAGCTGAGATAACCCCCGTGCAGCTAGAGACACCTCAAGAGGAGGTTAATGCTGCAGCTGCTGCATGCTCACAAGAACCTTCCAAGGTTACAGCAGCAGAGGTTACTCATGCCGTCTTCGTAAGGATGATGAAGGAGCGCAACATAGCTGTTCATGGGCCAAAGTCTGGCGGAGCAAATCCTGTTCAAATCTCATCCGACGAAGAGGAGGCAGAAGAAGAAGAGCACCCATCATCAAGCTCTACAAGCTCTCAAACCAACAATCATGATAATGAGGTTGCTGCTGAGGTGCCAAGACAGGATGCAGCTCCGGTTATTCAAGCTGTAATACCATTCGCTACATCCTCTACCGCCTCAACAAGATGGAATTCGGGGCTGACTCCTAACGAATCGATCAACCGAGTTGAAGCCGCGGTTAGACATCTGGTGCACGCCCTCCAGGAGTACGAGTCTACCATGCGCAACAGTCTCAGGGTCGCTGCCCAATTCCACGCTGAAACCATGACGGGTTTCAAGAAGGACCTTGAAGCCTTGCCTGGGATGATCAAGAGGATGCTGAATGATCATTCCCACAGGCTTTACATGGAACGGGTCAGGATGGAGAGAGAGCTGAAAGTTGAAGCTGCACAGACTCGTCAGAAAATAAGGTTGTGCAAGCGTCATGCTGAGAATGCCTCTGATAGGCTAAATACTCACTCCCTCGTCCTGCAGACACTTCTGGATCGCACAACTGATCAATCTCAGCGAACCAGAAGTGTGGACAACCGTTTGGAGAACCTGGAGCTAATTGTTGGAGAATTGAGGGACATCATGTTCCGAGTCTTCCCTCAGTATGTTGACGCTCCTGAGGTCGCCCCTGAACCGACCCGAAGACCACGTTCCAAGGTGGTCCCAGCTGCCCCTACTCAACCCCCGGTTTTTTATGATGCCAAAAAGGGGAAAAGATAAGAAGATAGATACAGGAGCTCAGGTGGAGCTAAAGAAGAAAATGAAGATGATGACCAACAACCTCTCAGCAGGAGGAGGAGGAGGTCTGGATCATCTATTGCGGCTGACATCCCATCTCCCAAGCACTGGTGGAGCTGGTGCTGCAAGAAGATCAGTAGCAGGCGCTGCACCCAGCAGAGCTGCAAGTAAAGATGCAGCACCTCCCTCTCATCATCATACAAAGAGAGGGTATGAGGGCCAGCAGCAAGGCTCAAGGAAGAGGATGAGTGGGGAAGAGTCTGAGAGTCAAAGGCGCCAAAGAGAAGAACAAGATCCATATGCCTGGATTCAAAGACTCGGAGTAATTGGTGAGAGGAGAATTTTTTCCAAGGACTCCTACCAATACCCTCCTCAAGAGATCCCTCGTCTTGACACTGAAAATATCTCCACTGAAGTTTCCATTTTGATGGATCAGAGGCCTGAAGTTGAAAATATGGCTTGGAGGTTTGACATCTTCAAGGAAATCAGACTGCCTACTGACAGGAATCCATCATTTGAGGCGATCACAATGTATAAACGATCAGAATACCTCAGACACTTCAGAACTCTATGCAGGAAAGGCAAATTTAACAGATATCATACCTGCAAGACTGCATTGAGTAGATATGAGCAGCTCGCTAGGGAAGGAGAACTTGAAGTTCAAAAATACTATATCGACCTAGTGAAGCATGGCGGGATTGTGCCATATTGTGAGGACTTCTGGCTTAGGTGGATTCAAATTCCTATAATTATGGAAAAGTTAGAAGAGTTCTATCAAAAGTCCATCAGGGACTGGTGGAAAGGATCAAGATGAAGAAAAGACCTTAAAAGGTTTGCTGAAAGAAGCCCTGAAGAACAGTCTACAAAAAGGTCCCTGTTTCATTAATGTATTTACTCTCTTGGGATCCATGTTGTAATATATGTATGCCTTGTACAATTTCTTTCAGTGAATGAAGAAATTTTAGATTCTTTTATGTTCAGAGTTCAATCCTTATGAACTTATGCATGTCGTTTATATTTTTCCTGATGCTTAGTGATAAAAGAATAGCATGATACATCTTTGATGAATCCAGGGTTTATATCTGTCATATGAAGCTGTTCAAGCATGTAACCCTGATCTTTTGATAATCTGTAAAGTAAAAATCTTTCTTCATAAATGAAATAATGTAAAGGTTTTGTCATCATCAAAAAGGGGGAAATTGTTGGGATTTTGATGGTTAGATTTTGATGTGACAAAACACATTTGTAATAGAAAGTTTTAAGTACCCCATTCTTCACAATGTTTAAGATCTTATTCCCAGGGCGAAAGAGATAGCTGTTTCCAGCGGGACCTAAGAATGATGATGATGACGGGGTTGGAGCACCCCTTTCTGTTGATTCTGTTGAATATGAGTGGGCTGATCGTCAAGACAAAAGGGACGCTTTGAAATACCCTGGAGTCATTATCATACTCATAGTAGGGAGGGCCCTCGCTAGGTTTGAGTTTAATCTTAAATGCTGAAAGATGGAGGTCTGACAAGGACAAAGCTGCATCTAAGCCTTTCGAGAAAAGGAAGCTGCTACAAGAAGGCAGTTACAACATCATTATATAAAAGCAATTACAGCACCATAGCTGAGGAAGGAAGAACGGAGTGCAGCATTGCTGCAAAAAAAGGATACAGGAGTACTGCAAGGAAAGAATACAGCACTACTACCAGAAGATACTGCAAGAAGGTCTTAGTTACAGCAGCACTGCAAGTATACATTAGCTGCACGAATACCTAGGATACAGCGTAAAGCTTACAGTTCAGAGAAGCCAATCAACGCCAATTTCAACATAATGTATCCTGCAATCCTAGGAAGGATAAATGCAGTACGAGGAACAAAGATTCAAGCAAAAATAAATAGAGCCGTTCGAGAAAAGATCAAAGAAGCAGACACGAAGCCAACAAGAAGACGCCACGTGGACTGACGCGCTGCAAAAAGCTGCGAGCCGCAACTGCCGCATTAAATGCTCCAAAAGAAAAAGTCAAGTCGTATTAAATGCGAGCCATGCCTTTGATCAGACTACTTCAAATTCAAAAGAGAGATGTCTCCTTCAACGGACATCTTCTCCTACAAGTATATATAGAGGAAGAGATATACTGAAGCTGGTAACTGAAAACTGAACTAAATCTTCTGATACAAAAACATTCGAGCAAAAATTCACAAGCTTTCAAGATACAGATATTCAAGCCTACTATCAGTTTCAGTCACTCAACCTCTGAAGTGAAGCAAGCCCAGTGCTGAAAGATCCATCAACGGATTCAGAAGCTCACTTCGTCGCACCAGTTGAAAAAACCTTTTTATTTCTTTTAACCTTGTTGCTGTGTGCTTATGTTGTTTTAGTGGTGTCGAACAGTTGATAGGAGAGATCATTTTTGTTCGTATAAGTTGTCTAGAGTTTGGCAATTTCCCTGTGTGGGAGTATAGAACCCTATGTGGGTTAGCC
Source organism: Scutellaria barbata (assembly GCA_028654395.1). Lineage (NCBI taxonomy): Eukaryota > Viridiplantae > Streptophyta > Magnoliopsida > Lamiales > Lamiaceae > Scutellaria > Scutellaria barbata. The sequence continues at coordinate 20,735,914 of CM053647.1, forward strand.
TTTGAAGTTTGCAGTTGCTGTGTGTACGCTGGACTTCAGTAGGTGGTTGCTTTGTAAAGTTGATAGATTGTTAGGAGAGTTCTGTAATTCAATCTTGCTTAACAAAGTTCATGCTCGAGGAGCAGTAGAGTGGACGTAGAAGGATTACACCACCTTCGAACCACTATAAGTCATACATGTTTAATTGTTTTACTTATTTGTGCCTTTACCTTCTGATCTTATATATCACATAAACATTAAACGTTTTTTAAAGAAGCATATTGAGAAAATCAGCCTTGTGTTGTAAACGTTATTTTTCCACTGCGTATAAAACTCTAACTTACAGCGTGCAGCACTGCATCCTAGTGCTATAAGCAGTAACAATCTGACGCTGCAAGTTCAAGTAACTTGCAGAGCAGAAAAGTTTTCCATTGTTTTGCAAAATCGACCAAGGTTCATTCACCCCCCCTCTGAACCTCGGACACCACTTGGGACCAACACTATTAGTTAGAAATTACATCCAATTATAGTGTTGTATATTTGAATTTCAAATTTTAATTACAATGATTTTTTGATAAAATGTTTATCTTTTTTATTTATAGTTACACATATTGCATTATTTTGTATTTGTTAATAAACTGTATAGTTTCATTTTAAAATATTTTTATAAATTTATATATTGCTATAAATTTTTTGTTTATTTTGCTACGTGTCTTAATTTTTGCATTAATACAGGAGATTGTTTCTTCATGAGCCTTAATTCTGGGTCTTTTAGTGATAACAATATGAACTTTATTTTTAAACTAAATCATTTAATAAACTTGCATTTAAATGGTTAAGTAGTAAAATATATTTGACGACAATGATTTTTTTATTTATTTAAAATAGTTGAGTTATAAATAGATGAGAGTAAAATGATTTATATTTTAAATTATAATATTTATGAGTTAAAGGTTATATCCAATTGTAGTTTTATGTTTAAATTCTAATTTTTTACTCAAATATACAAGTGTAGAATAAATTATAATGAATATCTATCATTAAATGTATTGTGCAAAACTTACATTATTTTTTTTTTCATTATGTATCACTACATAGTGTAATATATTATAGGAATATATATTTTTCTTATATGTTGTAGCTTGGTTTCTTATAAAGATGCCTATTTTTTTTAATTTACATATATAGCTTTATTATGTATTTGTTAATAAATGGTGTTGTTACATGTTAAAATATTTTTTTAAATTTTTTTTTGGTATTATAATTTTGGTGTGTTTTGCTATATGTTTTGATTTTTAGAAATAAAATGGGAGATTATTTCGTTGTAGGCTTAATTCTTATCATTTGGTGTTTTTAGTGATAACAAATGAATTTTTTTAAGCTACCACATTTAATTAAATTACATTTAAATGGTTGGGTAGTAAGATATATTTGATTACAATGATATTTTTTTTTAATTGAGTCAAAATAGTTGAGTTATAACTAGATGACGAAATTTTATGTTGTTTTTTGTTTATTATATCTAACTATCAAATCAAAATTTCGAAATAGCTTTTATGATTCAATGGAAAAACTATTACAGTTCATTAATCAATAAGTTTAGAAGTCTCTCTAATTTGGTTGATAAACATAGCTTTATGAGAGTTATTTTGTTTTTTTGCTAATTTTTTTAATTCAAATATATTGAAAGTATATAAAAATTTAAAATGATATGCATGATTATGTATCTATGAAATTGTTGTTCTTTTAAATTGATAATAAATATGTTTGAATTATATTATTACTATATATATTTCTATTTTTTTCAAAATATTATTATTTATGTTATATTTTCAATTTGTTTGAGGATTGAATTTGGCATTAGTGGTTGGTCTTTTATGTATTTAAGGATGACACTTGAAAAAATTTGATACTTATCATTGATTAGTTAATTGATTATTCTTTGAAGCAGTTTATGTATTTTATTTTTGTTATTGATTAATTATTAATTTATATTCAATATAGTTGGTTCTACAAGTACATCACAAATTGTACCTACACGTATTTATAAAGAGCCATCAAGCGAAAACCATGATATTTCTCCAATGGTTGGTATGACATCCATGGTGACTGACTTGACAGTAGATAAAGGTGTGAATGATAGAGTACAATCCTTGAATAATCAAGAAAGAACAGGTTTGACTGGTAATTCATATATTTTTAATAAAGTGATTTTTTTTGTTGTATGTTTGCTGTATAATAAATAATTATTTTATAGTTATTTTTGGGTTCGATGATATGTATAGTTCTTGATTGATTTTTTTTATATGTTGGTATGATGGTAAAATTTTGTTGTTTAAAAATGTTAAATTTTACAGATTAATTAGATAATGGTGATCCGACATACAAGTGTGGATTATGTGATGCATTGTTTTGGTATGAAGAGCGGCTAAGGTCGTATTTTAATGCCAAATCACCAAGGTACTCTTTATGTTGTAGTTAAGAAAAGATCCAACTTCCTCTATTGAATGAAGCACCTAAGGTGTTGCATGATTTGCTTCATGGTATAGATGAGAAAAACAAGCATTTTTTGGATAATATAAGATCTTACAATAATATGTTTTGTTTTACTTCGATGGGTGGCAAAATTGATTATTTTGCTAATCGGGGAAACGCTCCACCAATCTTTAAGTTGCATGGTCAGAATTATCATTTGATAGGTAGTTTGTTATCGGTTGAAGGTTCAGTTCCGAAGTTTGCGCAACTCTACATTTATGATACTGAAAATGAAATCAGCAATCGAATCAAGTGTGTTAGGTTTGTTTTATTTTAAATTGAAATTTCACTACATTTTGAATAAATTAGATTTATTTGTGGTAAGGTTGTTTTATTTAGTTGATATGTAACAGTTGATTTTTCTTATTTAAACAGGAGTAATGAGAATATAGAAAGCCCCCATGCAGAAATAGTTTCAGAGTTGAAAAATATGCTTGATGAGCATAACATATTGGTGAAATCGTTCTGTATTGTAGGTGAAAAACTTCATGGTGGTAATGCATCGGATATCAAGCTAAAGTTATTTGGTCGTAGGGGTCGAGATGCTAAACGGTATAACTTACCTTCGGTGTCTGAAGTTGCTGCTATATTAGTTGGAGATTTTGATGAATCTCTTGGTGAGAGAGACATAATAGTGGAAACACACATAGGCAAGTTGAAAATGATAAATGAACTTAACGCTACATATTTAGCTCTTCAGTATCCTTTGTTGTTCCCTTATGGAGAGGATGGTTATAGAGAGAACATTCCCTTTTCTGATACAAATAATTCAAAAAATGGTGGGAGAAAAAGGGTTAGTATTAAGGAATGGTTCTCTTATCGGTTGCATGAGAGAGACAATCAGCTTATTACGATTCTTTGTGCGAGGAGATTGACACAACAGTTTATGGTTGATGCATACACGATGATAGAGTCCGCTAGACTAACTTATATACGAACCTATTAAAAACAGTTGCGTTGTGAGATGTATAAAGGTCTTGTTAAGTCCTTACTTCGAGGTGATACAGATCCTCGACTTTTGGGAAAAAGAGTTATATTACCTCCTTCTTTTACTGGTGGAACTCGATATATGATTCAAATTACCAAGATGCCATGACAATATGTCATTGGGTGGGGTATCCAAACCTATTCATAACTTTTACGTGTAATCCGAAATGGCCTGAAATTATACGTTTTCTTGAGAAAAGAGGAATGAAGGCTGAGGATCGTGCTGATATTGTTTGTCGTGTTTTCAAGATGAAATTGGATGCATTGATCAAAGACTTGAGACATAATAAGATATTTGGTTCTGTTAGATCAGGTAAAATTTCGCATCCATAATATTTACGTGTGTGTATTTTTCTCTGCGTTTGATTCTTGGTTTTTGAATTAATTTCTTTATTGAATTATTTATTTTATTTTGTAACAGTTATTTATACTGTTGAGTTTCAAAAATGTGGATTGCCGCATGCTCATATTCTACTATTTATGGAGCAACAAGATAAATATCCGACCCTAGATGATATTGATAGCATAATCTCAGCTGAAATACCTGACATTAATAATGATCCTGTATATTATAATGCTCTTTGTGAGTACATGACACATGGACCCTGTGGTGTGATGAGGCCAAACTCTCCATGTATGGAAAAAGGTAGATGTGTGAAGCATTTTCCAAAGCATTTTGCTGACAGAACGGTTGTGGATGAGGATGGATATCCAATTTACCGTAGAAGGGATAATGGTCGTACGATATTGAAAAATGGTGTGGAGCTTGACAATAGATATGTTGTTCCTCATAACAAATATTTATTGCTCAAGTACGCAGCTCATTTGAATGTGGAATGGTGTAATCAGTCTCGATCAATAAAATATTTATTCAAGTATGTAAATAAAGGGCATGATCGAATTTCAACTACTTTCTACAATAGTACGACTGATGATGAGGTTGCTCAAAATGTGGATGAGATTGATATATATTACGATTATCGATATATCTCACCGTGTGAAGCTATGTGGAGGATACTTGGATTTGAGATTCAATATAAGAGCACACCTGTAGAACGTATGAGTTTTCATCTTCCTGATGAACAAACAGTTTTGTTCTCGGATGTAGATGAAATTGATGGTGTTGTGAATCACCCGTCTGTTGGTCATGGTATGTTCTTGGCTTGGTTTGAGGCAAACAAGAAATATGAAGATGCAAGAAAACTTACGTATGCAGAATTTCCATAAAAATTTGTTTGGAAGAATGATATACGGGAATGGACACCAAGAAAATGAGGGTTCTCTTTGGGCCGTATTTTTTACGTTGCTCCTGGTAGTGGTGAGAAGTATTATTTGAGATGTCTTCTTAATATTGTTAAGGGATCGACTGATTACAAGGATATAAGAACTGTTGATGGTATTACATACGAAACATTTCGTCAAGCATGTTATGTTCTTGGTATTCTAGATGATGATAAAGAGTATGTAGATGGGATCATTGAGGCAAGCCATTGGGCATCTGCACATTTCTTGTGATATTTGTTCGCAACGTTACTTTCTCCAGACAATTTGAGTGATCCTAAGGATGTATGGGACAAGTGTTGGGTTCATTTATCGGATGATATTTTACACCGACAATGTCAAATATTGAAGCATGATGGTATGATTTACTGTTAATTGTGTACATTAATTAGTTTTATATTTATTCGAGTGTTACTTGATTTTTTTATGCTAATGTTTAGGTTTAACCTTGACTGGAGAAGAGATCAAAAGTCTTTCATTGGTTGAGATTGAGAAGATATTGCAAAAATTCGGTAAAAGTTTGAGAGATTTTGATACAATGCCAATTCCAGACATTAACATTATTTTGTACTTGCAAAACAAATTGGTGTATGAAGAGCTCCAATATGATCGTGTAACTTTGATGGATGAGCACAAAACGTTATTCTCAAAGTTGACGAGTGAACAAAAAAGTGTTTATAATATCATTATGGATGTTGTTGGTATATCGAATGGAGGAGTTTTTTTTGTTTATGGCTATGATGGAACTGGGAAAACATATGTTTGGAAGATTTTATCTGCAGCTATAAGATCCAAAGGTGAGATTGTTCTTAATGTAGCTTCGAGTGGAATTGCATCGTTGTTATTGCCTGGTGGAAGGACTGCACATTCAAGATTTGCTATCCCAATCAGTCTTGATGAGTTCTCAACCTGTAATATAAAACAGGGAGGTCAATTAGCAAATCTGCTTATTAAAGCAAAGCTTATCATATGGGATGAATCACCGATGATGCACAAACATTGTTTTGAAGCGCTTGATAGAAGTTTGAGGGATATCATACAGCTAAATAATCCAATGAATAAAGATAGACCTTTTGGAGGTAAGACCATTGTGTTTGGGGGAGACTTTCGCTAGATATTGCCAGTTATAACAAAAGGCACTAGACAAGACATTGTTCGTACGACAATAAATTCATCAAAGATTTGGCAGCATTGTAGGGTGCTTTGTCTGACCAAAAATATGAGGCTTCAGAATTCATCATGTTCGGATATTGAATTAAAAGAATTGAGGGAATTTTCAGATTGGATTGCAAGTATTGGAGATGGTACAATTGGAGTGCGCCATAATGACTATTTAGAGGTAAAGATTCCTGATGATATTTTGTTGAGGTGCTCGACTGATCCAATTTCAGTTATTATACATAGTACGTATCCATTAAACTTGGATTGTACTGATGTGTCGAGTTATTTGAAGAATCGTGCTGTATTGGCACCAACGCTTGATGTGGTTGATCGTGTAAATGATTATATGACTTCATTGAGTTTAGGTGATGGAAAAAAGTACTTGAGCTCAGATAGTACGTGTAGGTCGCAACGAAGTGGTGGTATTTTGGCTGATGTACACATGACAGAATTTCTTAATGGAATTAGATGTTTTGGTGTTCCGAATCATGAATTGGTGTTGAAGGTTAGTACTCCTGTAATGCTTTTGAGAAATATAGACCATTCGCTGGGATTGTGTAATGGTACATGAATGGTTATAACTAAACTTGGTAAACATGTGCTTGAAGCGAAAATCCTTGGTCGAAATAATGCAGGAAATAAGGTTTTGATTCCAAGGATGTCACTGACACCGTCTGATCCAAGATTGCCGTTTAAGTTTTAGAGAATGCAGTTTTCTTTGATTGTGTCCTATGCGATGACAATAAAAAAATCTCAGGGGCAATCTTTGTCACATGTTGGCTTATTATTGAAGAAACCAGTGTTCAGTCATGGGCAGTTATCTGTGGCTGTTTCGCGCGTGACAAATCGGAGTGGGTTGAAGATTTTGATATCTGATAGAGACGATCAATATGATAATACTATTAGAAATGTTGTTTATAAGGAAGTTTTTAATAATTTATAGTATGTTGTAAAATTTATTATCTTAGATCTTTTAATGGATTTGATGTATGACTTAGAAACAATGATTTAATTTAGTTAGTTATGTTGGTATTTAATAGTATATATATATAATTATATATATATATATTAATGTTTAGTAGTTATATTCAATTTTTATGTTGCGTATTTATAAATTTAACTTAATTATATTAAAATTATTTTGTTATATAACAATACGCACAACGCCCGGGTACACTGCTAGTATTACATAATACAAGACAAAATTATTAAAATTACATCACACAATACACTAATACCAAAAGGATGATCTATGAGGTTCAAACATAGTAGATGGAATGTCATCTTGATCCAAACAGTACTGATACCAACTCATCATATTAGAGCACTTATTAATATAGTTATGCACATGTCATTCATAAGTTGTTCTATCTCGTTCAACTGTTTCACCATGAATTGGATAGTATATACTAATCCAATCATATTGTTAATATGTAACGTCCCGATTCTTTTGTAATTAAACCTTAACTGAGACGTTACTTATTTATAAAAACATTACCATTTTTAAGAATAAAAAAAAATAATTAAAAATTCAAGGTTTATGTAAAAAATATTCGTTCCCAAAAGTTCATAAAATATTATACTTTAAAATAAAATCAATTACAACCTTTTTCTATTGGCTACCAGCATCCACCGCTCGCACTCTACGCCTTCAACTCCTTAAACTGAAAACATTTTAAAAAGAGGGGTGAGTGACAAAAGTACACTCAGTGGGGTGGGGAACTCGGGATGACATAAAATAATTTTGGAAGATTTTACACACATACCAGAATACCATTTGTCACATAAAAATAGATTTTCATAAAATGTTTGTCTTTTAATAAAAACCTTAGAAAATAGATCATTTCAAATCATTTAACTTAAATCATTTTATAATGCAAGCATCCATCTCAAATCAATCATCCTTCACATTCAAACATATCATTTTTCATATAATTTACGGTGCTTAGCCGCCATGAAAGCATTTTACGGTTCTTAGCCGCCATGAAAACATTTTACGGTTCTTAGCCGTCATGATACGGTGATCAGCCGTCTTTATGCGAGCCCTAGCCGCCTTGCATACGCATGCACAAGCACATATCACTTCATTTTCACATTTATGGTTTTTAGCCATCTTGTAAACATACAATCAATCATTCACGTTCAAACATCACTTTTCACATAGTTTACGGTGCTTAGCCGCCATGAAAGCATTTTGCGGTTCTTAGCCGCCGTGAAAACATTTTACGGTTATTAACCGCCATAATACGGTGATCAACCGTCATATGCAAGCCCTAGCCGTCTTGCATACGCATGCACATGCGCACATAGTTTCATCACATATTCACATATCAAACATACACATAAAAGCACATGTACTGAACAAAACACTAATTTTTCAGTCATCATACGTCATAACACGTTTATTCATAGGCACTTCAATATGTCACATTTCACATAGAATAAGATTCACCTTCATCATATAATAACATTTCATACATTCAGCACATAAACCCAACACATTTCATATAGCATAATAGAATTCGTAATTTAAATATTTTGGAAGTAATATAAATACCGACTTAGCATTTTTCCCCACCTTTCACGGTTGATGCTTGCAAAATGTCTACTTCTATATGAGCTTAGTTCTTTCCTCCCTTCGTATTTCCTACAAAGCGTAATTGCTCGTTTTAGAATTTAATCGAACTATTATTAATTAAAATACATTCTTAATTTAGAACCTTTTCTGTTAACAGACCATCTAACAGGGTTAACCTGAAATAAAATTAAGTATTAATGTAATATGCTAGGGTGATAACACTCAACCCAAAACCCGACCTGAAACTAGGTTTCCTTAATTATTTCAATAAGGATCTAGGATTTTATACCTTAATTGACATATAAATAGGTTTAAATAATATAACTTAATTACTATAATTTCTCTTTGTCATTTAATTAAAGCTCGGTTTCTTACAAGGTTGTGGTTTAAAAGTAAAATGAATGATTTTTAAAGTAAATATAGGGTTTAAATGAAATTATAATGAAAATGCGTTTATTACAATATTAGAAAACTTAATTAGACTTTATTTAGATCTTGAAATACTTATCTTAGCTTCCAGGAAAATAAATTATAAAATTATGATTTAGGTTAGATCTTGAAGATTTAATAATAATTCTAAACAAGTAAATTATAAAGCTTTTGGCTTAAATTAATTCTTGAAAACCTTTAAATTAATCACAGACAATTATGTAATTTATGGTTTAACTTAGGTATTAAGAAAATTGAATATATTTATGATTATGACGTATTTAGATTGACTATATAATTTAAATTATAAACATGAATTCAATTAACTGAAATTATAGGTTAATTTAAGAAATATAATTAATTGCATAACGTGTTTAGTTAATTATTGTTTAAGAGAATGGAATTTAATATTTACTTTGATATTTAATTTGATTCTTAACTTTGAGGTTTAAATTGTAAAGTTCATAATTATATTTAGGTTCATATGTTATTGGAATTAAGAGAGATTATTATTAATATTTTAGATGTTAATTAATTGCATAAGTGTCCTTAAATTAAATCTAATTTATAGAATTAGAACCTAACCTAGAAACCCCCTATCGTCGATTTATGTCGGTTCCCTTCTAGGTACCTTACAAATCATAAGAGCTCGTCTTAGAATTTAATCTAGCTATCTATAAATTTAAGTAAATTTTAGGATATGTTATGTAATTTTAGCAATATTCTAGGGATCGTTTTAGCAATATAAAACAATTCTAATAAGCAATACATAATATTGTCAATTTATAGGTTACTTAATGTAATTTTATTAAAATTTAAGGGTCCGATATCATTATTCATAATTCATGGTGCTTAAAACTTATTTTCATAAGCTTAAACGTATAAAATGTAATATTTATAACTATTGGAGTTTTAAATGTCATTATTCATAAATTATGGGTCTTAAAACATATTTCATAAATTTATTGGGGTTAATATGCAATATACATAATTGTTATGGATTAAATGTGTTTATATTAACCACAAACTAATTTGAAATGTGTTTTTAAGCATCTTGTTATTATGTTATTACATGGTTCATAATATATGCCACATATCTATGATTTATTATTTGTCATTAGTTATACATATTATGTTTTGTTATGTCAATATCTACACTTGTGTTTAGCATATATTACTGCTAATTCATGTATTATATTATAATAATAACAGTAATACATACAGTAAGCAATTTTTTTTTCACTTTTGTGCAAAGTTGAAAGCAGAAATGTTGTGATTCTATATCATATGCTATGATATAAATTTTGTTTAACATACAAGTGTAGACACTTGTAAGCTTGTACGTAAAGTGTGTGTTGGCAACATATAGTAAATTTTTTATGATGTTAGAACATAAATTATATCTAATTCACAAAATAAACCCTCACCAATCCAAACACTTCCCAGCCCCCTCACCCTTGTAGCCACTGTCAGCCACCTCCACCTCTACCACTGCCGGCGACTTCCCGTCGCCGGCGACACCCATCGATCAAGGCCCACATATGCACAACTCACAGCAGCACCGTTGCTATTCTCCCCAGCCGCAAACCAGCCCCTGCCCCTCCCCTGCTACCGTCTGCCGCTGCTTTCCTAACGGTGCAACCATCCACGGCCCCCGCCGTGAGCGGCAGCCTGCACCCAAGCACACCCCGAAACACCCACTGAAAATACAGCAGCAACACAAACATATACATACCCATAATACACACGCATACGTACATATACACACACAAGAACACCACACCCACCGCCATGCCCAACAGCAGCCCATACACCTTCACACCGGCGCAAGGTTGCGCCGACAACCTATCTCAATAGCAATCTTACAGCGTAGATAGAATAGAGGGAGAGAGATATGGTGCCCAGTAGAGAGAAGAGAGAGAGAGAGAGCAAGAGGGATGAACATTTGGGGAAATAAGTGAAGAGAGAGATCCGAGAGAGAGAAAATCAATACTTTCTTTTCAAATCCATTTCATTTCACTTGTATAAATTAGTCAACAAATGTTATCCTAGACTAGGTGAGGTGTCAAGATATGGTGAAGTGTAGAGGTGTCCTTAAGCTATTAACTTAATTAACCTAAGCAACTTTAGTTAAATCAAAGCTAATAATAATTAGTGGGGATTTTCACATTATATACGCATGCATATATATATATATATACATATTTAGATTAATCATATAAGTTTTAATTATATATATGTATTGTGTGCGTAGCATATATATATATACTTATATATATATAAGTATGTAACGCCCCGTTTCCTTTTTAAAGATAAACCTTGACCAAGGCGTTACTTACAAATAAAATTCACTCATTTAAGAAATTAAAAATAAATAAATTCCAGAAAAAATTATTATAAAACATACATTTTTGAATTAAAATTTTCTTCAACTTTTAATCATTGGCTACCAGCATCCATCGCTCCAGCGTCACGCCCTAAATTCTTTAAACTGAAAACATTTACATAAAAGGGGTAAGTGCCAAAAGGACACTTAGTGGAGTTGGGGAATTTATAATAATAAAATACACATACTATTGCTTGCATATTATACATATAATACACGTTGTAGACTCCCGAAGAGTCCCAATGGCAACTGTGGATAGGTTTCCGAAGAATACCTATCAGGGCCCCAAGCCGACCCAATTTGGGTTTTTAAACCTCTTCCTGTTGGGATTCCGTAGAATTCCCCATTGTTGGGTTTCCAAAAAGGAATACCCTACTTGGCGTGCAGGCGCATGCGCAGTTAAGTTTCACATAATGGTTCCACATAAACACATAATATACATTGATCACGTTCACGTTGGCCACATAATTCACATAACACATAAATACAGAAAAACCTTTCTTAGCGGGTATTATCCCAACTTTCATCCTTTAAATCATTTTCATTGAGATACTTGAAATCAATAGCTCTCAGAATCATTTCCTTTATTCGAAAATAGCTCATGTAGTGAATAACAGTTTAAGTAGCGAAAACAGTTCAATTATAAATATCATCACATAATGACGTAATTAAATCACGTAGACACATTATTTTTCATAAAATTGTACGATTTTAAAAAACAGAAAAGAATTTTACCCCCACCTTTAGAGCAGCTGATCAAAAAGCTTCTAAATCCCAAATATACTTAGGGTGCGTACTCCTGCGTATCGCCTACAATCATAATGGTTCGACTTAGAATCTAATCGAACTATCATTGATTTAATAAAATAATCTCTTTAAATTAAATCCTAATTCAATATAAATTATATAATTCATAATGTAGAAAGTTCAATTTAATTTTAATATTACAGGTTTTATTGGATGTGAATTTAGGGTTTTAAACTCTAGACTTGAAATAATAATTAAATTGTAAATACCTTAATTGCTATAATATTTCAAGGGTCTAGATTTTAGTCTCAAAAGCAATCTCGCTAACTATATGATCTAACTTATAATTTCAAATAAAACTTGGTTAAATTATAATAATTAATATAAAATCCCCAAATCCAAAAGTGAGTCCAAAACTATATTTTCTTAGTTAATTCGATAAAAACCTAGGGCTTTATACCCTAATCGATCATATAAAGAGATCTAAATAACATAAATTAATTTATATAATCTTTCTTTATTATTTATTTAAAACTCATTTCATTTATTAAATTCTATGTACTTATAAAATAATATCCATAAATCCACTATATTCGAAAATCAAAAACGTCATTTTCATAAAGTTAATAATTATAATAATAAATTCATAATATCCTCAAATCTTAGGGAAAATCGATATCATTTTATCCAACTCAAAGTCCGATATTTGCGTACATAATGATGATACTTAAAGCATAATTTACAAAAATTAAGGTTATAATTTATTTTTGTCATTTATCTAGAGTCCGAAATTCATATATTAATTTCTATTAATTATAAAGTAACATATATAATTCCAATATATATATTCTTATTAAATAAAAACATATCATTATCATAATTTAAATAATTCTAGAGAGAAAATGCATAATATCATAAACTTAAGGTTATAAATTATAATGTTTATAATTATTGGGATCAATATCGGATTTCTAATAATTCTAGGGTTCAAAAATATCATTAAACATAACTTAGAGGCATTAAAGCATGCTTTATATACTTGAGGGAGCAATATGAAATTTTCTAAATGCTAAGGGTTCAATTCTAATTTCATCATAAGTTATAATTGCAACATGGCCCTCTTATTTTATCAAATTCACAAGAACAAACCCAGCCCAAACTCCCCCAAATCATCACTGCTCCCTCCCGTCATCCCCCCTGCATCTCCGCCGCCCGCTGCCATCACTGCCGGCGGCCTCCGTCGCCGGCAACTCCACCACTCACACCCAACACCGCAACAAACACACATGTATCTATATATATAAACCCCTGCATACATACATATATATATATATACCTATACCTCCACCACTGCCGCCGCTAGCTGCGGCGGCCCCCTCCATCGGCCACGCCGGCGCAACCAGCGCCGGCTCCTTCCCATCACCATCCTCCACACACAACAGCACGCAATCACATACATATATATACACAGTATCACATACATATATATATATACTCCAACGTCGCCGCCGCTAGCTGCGGCGACCTTTATTCATCTTCGCCGGCGCTGCAAGCGACGGCCACCACGCCTTTCACACACATCGCCGGTACGACCGAGCGCCGGCTAGGACAGCAACACCGCGGCGGCAGAGCAAGGGAAAAAGGAAAGGGAAAAGAAGAAAACCACCATCGATTTTTAATTCGAGCCCAAAACCGTAAACACCTCAACGAGTACTACGAATTAAGTGCAAGAAATTAAATAAAACTTGCCGGAAAAACTGCCGATGAAGATGGAGAAGCTACGGTGGTGAGAGTTTGGGAGAAGAGAGAGATGGAGATATTTTTTCCTTCCATTTTCATTTCATTTTATTATTATTATTTTTTTTAATCAAATACTCCTTTATCTTATAAGTTGGTCAAGAGGTATGATGTCAAGCATGATGTGTCAACCATGCCATAAATTTTCATTAAACTTAATTAATTAAATTTTAAATACTCAAATTATTATTATTATTAAAATATGGGGTGCTACAAAGTAAATTTTATTTTGTTTATTTCTCTTTCATATTTTATTAGCATAATAATTATTATTAATATTTTTTTATTATTTATATTTAACCTATACCATTACTATTCTAAAAATTTATTTCATAAATTTTTGGGTGTTACATGATATTCATTTTGACCTCCATAGGACATTTGAGGATGTAGGTGATCAAAAGCATCTCGAGTAGTCCAACCGAATTGTGAACTTTCATAGGTGTCGGGAACATATGAATTTTGAGACATATCACTACGATCATTGATACTCATATTCATTGAATCAAAATTAATTGAAAGTTGTTCAATATCAATAGATGGACTTTCTTCTTGATTCCAAGCCCGTCTTCCAGTGTATTCCTTTCCAATAACCCCTATCCCTGAACTTCCTTTTTTGCTTTCATGATCTATATCTTGTGTTGCATGAGTAACACCAGCCTCACCATTCCCACAATCATCATCATCATTTCCACCATCACAATTTTCACTATTTCCTCCATCAGCAAAGCTATTTGATTTTGAACTGGAAGATGTATGACTAACTTTTTGTTGTAACACTTGATCTATATCAATGTCATAATCACGAGCCATAGCAACTACTTTTGAATTGTTATCTAAGTGTGCAAGTCGAACCCATTGAAAAATTAGATCCTCTTCATCATCATATTCCTCTACAGTTATATCCAATAGATCTAAATTATCATACTCTGCATCCTTATCGTTTTCAGCTTCTATATCTCATCCTTAACTTCATATTGTAATAGCAAAAGATAAGTTGTTGAAGTTTCGCATACGCAAGTCAATTCTGCTTCTTAGTATGTATTAATGCAAAAGTGCTTCAGTTCCTCTCACATGCAGAAGATGATGCCGTTTGTGATAAGATTCGTATTGCCAAATTTCTTAATGTAGACGATGAATGGCCATACATAACCCACCGCTCAGCTGACATACACCAATATACATAAAATGCCTATGAAGTTGATATATATATATATATAATATTTGAATTATGAATTTAACTCATCTCAAAGAAATTTAAACTAATAAAACTTACAAGGAACCATTGTATTTTGATAAGCAATGACAGCACGATCAGCAAATCCTTTTCTCCCATCGTGAAAATATGTAAACTACACATATATTACCAAATTATATTTTTTTAACCTTAAAATAAGAGTGTAATTGTATATAAAAACAAATAAATAAATAAAATCTATATCACCTCATTTCCAAATTGAGCTACACCATCAGAGTTCGGATCCAACTTGTTAAAAACTTCATGAATCGATTGAATTAACATAGGATCATCACCAACTCCTGAACGATATTGGAATCGTGGATTCAAGTAATAAGCTACAAAATTAAACAAAAGATTGTTAGAGTACCATGTAATTAATATAAAAATCCTTTAAATTCCCCTGTTTCTTGCACCATATATCGAAACGAATCGGTTGCTTTCATTCCAGAAGATATCATTTTCTCTATGTTTTTTTCCCTTTTCATTAGTGATTGTTCTTTGAGAACAGTGAAGGTGATTCCAATTCACCCTAGTTAATTCATGATTATGCACAATGACATGATGGACAATCTCATAAAGACCATAATCATTTAATTTAACCTTTAATGAAGCTCCACAACCTGTTCGTGTTGTAAGAACCTTTTTTTTATATTTGAGTTTTGATATATTATCTGATTTTTCTAAATTTGTATTTCACGTTTTCTTTAATCCTTCACAAGAACATACAAAGTATTTCTCTTACAACACCATCACCATTACTTGAAGTTCTAGTAGTTGATTTCCTAACACTAAACCCCACGAAAAGTGTATGATTACGATACAAATCATGCATATCATTAATAAGTGTTTTTCTTTTGAAACCAAGTAAAGAACCATTAAAATCCTCATAAATGCTATCTTGATCTGTAGAAAAACAAATGTAATACTTTAACATATGATATGTAATACTTTTAACACATAATATGTAATACTTTAACACTTAATATAATATTTTAACATCAAAAGATATATATATATATATATATATATATATGTTCATCACTGTACTAAGAACCCAAACTAATTGTTTAATTGCAAAATTGCCACAGTCCAAAAACACATACTAAGAACATAACTAAAAATTAAATTATTTTAGAGTTTAAGCAAATTTCAAAACTCAGTAAGATCAAGCAAATCCACACCCACTTACACCTTAATATGTAATACTTGACCACATAATATGTAATACTTTATTTTAAGATGCAAATTGTTTTTCTACCTTGTTCTTCTTGCATGCTCTTTTCTTCTTCTTCGTGTACAGGTTCTTCTTCTTTAGAAATTAGGATAATTTCTTGATTCTCCATCATAAGAAAGTTAGATTTCGTTGGAGAATGAACAATTCCAGCTTTAGAGAGAAGAAGTAGAAAACACGTTGATAGATGCTGATAAGTTTTGGCTTGAATCCATTTAATTAATTAGGGCTGACCCGTCCCTATCCGTCCATGGAATGGGATCCGTGAGACGGTCTCTCACAAGACCTACTCAATTCTTTTTATGTATATTTTGAGCATATCAAGTTAAGATGGTAACTCAATCCTTTTAAATTGGATTGGAATGTTACAATGTCATTGTTAAAACCTAGCTCTGGTACCATGTAGAAAACACACCAATCCAAGGAAAAACATTTTCAAAGAATAATTCCATTCATTGATTTGTTGTGGTATACAAAAGAGAGAAGTATATATATACATATATACACACGCGGATTCATATATACATTGGATTGGA
This sequence comes from Scutellaria barbata, assembly GCA_028654395.1. Classification (NCBI taxonomy): domain Eukaryota; kingdom Viridiplantae; phylum Streptophyta; class Magnoliopsida; order Lamiales; family Lamiaceae; genus Scutellaria; species Scutellaria barbata. Next base: position 20,752,801 of record CM053647.1, read on the forward strand.
CTCCAACCTAATACAAGCCAAAAATATTTTCTTATATGTATAGGCTCAAAGTTATATTTTAAGTGAGTTCAGTGCAAAAATTGACTAACCCTCTAAAACGTAAAGTCCACCCCCAATTAAAACCCTTATAAATTATGTTCAATTTTTTTTTCCTTTTCCAAACATAAAAATATAAATATTGGAAGATAAGGAGAATTTTCATCAACAATAAAAATTAACTTTCTTGAAATTTTAGATGTGAGTGTCTTAAAATCTCCCACAATATTATTAAAGATGATGTTTTTTAATTCATTAAATAATTTTATGAAATATATATGAATAAAGTATAAATTTGCATGAATAATGTAAGGCCAATATATTCATGTCTTGGAATATGTGAGGACAACATATTTTTTATTTGTTATACTTTTCAATTTATTAGTAATTTAGTTAGTTATTCAAATAGCATTTGCAATTATATTAACATTTGGTTTGAACTTTGGATTCTATTAAATAATTCATTTAGTTAATTAGTTATATAAGGGTACTTCGTACCACTTCATTTAATTTAAGATGCAAAGATTCAACACATTATTTTTAATTAATAGTTAGTTATTAAATTTCTATTTTTATATGATTATAGTTTTCTAGAAATTTAAGTTTAATGTTTTAATGTACCATGTTGATACAGAGAGTACTCCCTTACAAAACAGCACAAGGATAGAAAAAACGTACACACGTTTTCATAAAGAAATGTAAAAAGACTTAATAAAAACATAAAAACAATAAAATTCAATGCATATGATATTTTATAGTGCAGGAGGTCAGAGGTAGGTTGTAAATGAATCAAATTGATTTGAATATCATGATATTTTATTCGTATTTATTTAAGGGTAAAAAACAAAAGTCCACCTCAAGTATACGTGATTTTGCACTTTGCTATATCATTTATAAATGTTTTCACTTTACTATATCAAGTACACGAACTTTACAAAACACAATAAATTCGGCTGCCACGTCATTTTTTCTTGTCAGGAAGAGGACACGTGTCTCTCAACCATTTGCCAATAAGTCGGATTTATTGTTTTTTGCAAAGTTTGTGTACTTGATATAGTAAAGTGAAAACATTGATAAATGATATAGCAAAGTGCAAAATCACGTATACTTGAGGTGTGTTTTTGTTTTTTACCCTTTATTTAATTTAGTGAATATTCGTATTCGTATTCATTTATTATTCGAATCAAATATGAAATTCGTATTCGTATTCGAATACATTCGAATATTCGAATTTGAATTCGAAAATGTGGACTTTGAAATTTCATTTTTTTTCAAATATATGTTTTGTTGGGATTTCAATGTTTAGATTTTGATGAGACAAAACATATATGTGATACGAAGTTTTGTGTACCCTATTTTTCACAATGTTTAAGTGAAAGCATAGACTAGATTTGAGTCTAGATATAGATGTTGAAATATGGAGGTTGTCATATGATACAAAGTTGCATCGAGAATCTCGGAAAGAAGCTGCTGCAAGAAAGCAGATACAACATCGTTGCAAGAAAGCAGTTACAGCACTGCAGCGAAGTAAGAAAGAACGGTGTGCAGCATCGCTGTAAGAAAATGATACAAGAGTACTGCAAGAAAGAGATACAGTAATACTGTACGAAGATACTGCAAGCAGGTCCAAGTTACAGCAGCACTGCAAAGAAGTATCAGCTGCAAACAGACCTAGGATACAACGCGAAGCTTACTGCTCAAACAATCAAACAGCGCAAATAATATACAGAATAAGTATCCTGTATTTCGTGGAAGGATAAATGCAGTACGAGGAACAAAGATCCAAGTAAGAATAAATAGAGCTGTTCCAGAGAAGATTAAAGTTGCAGGTACGGAGCCAATACAAAGATGCCACGGGGACTGACGTGCTGCAGAAAGCTGCTAGCCGCAATTGCTGCATTAAATGCTCCGAAAGAGAAAGTCAAGTCACATTAAATGCGAGCCATGTCTTTAATCAAGTACTCAAAATTCAAAAGAGAGATATCTCCTTCAACGGATATCTTCTCATACATGTATAAATAGAGGATGAGCAACACTGAAGCTGGTTACTGAAACATTTGCGCAAAAACTCTCAAGCATTCAAGCTACACTTTCTCAAGTCTACTCTCAGTTTCAGTCACTCAACCTCTGTGAAGTGAAGCAAGCTCAAGCTGAAAGATCCTTCGAAGGATTCAGAAGCTCACTTCACCGCACCAGCTGAAGAACAAAACCATATACTTTTAACCTTGTTGTTGTGTGCTTAGGTTGTTTTAGGCGTCGAACAGTTGATAGGAGAGATTCTTGCTATTTGTATAGTTGTCTAGAGTTAGGCAGCTTCCCTGTGTAGGAGTTTAGAATCTTATGTGGGTTAGCCTTTAGAGTTTGTAGTTGTTGTGTGTACGCTGGACTCTAGTAGGTGTTTGCTTTGTAAAGTTGATAGATTGTTAGGAAAGTCCTGTAAATCAATCTTGCTTAACAAAGTTCCTGCTTGAGGTAGCAGTAGAGTGGACGTAGAAGGATTACACCACCTTCAAACCATTATAAGCCATAAGCGTTTATAGCTTTCTTATATGTGCTTTATTTTATATATATCTATCTTTATAATAAGCATAAAACATTTTGAAAATGATCATATTTGAGAAAACCAGCCTTGTGTTATAAAACGTATTTTTCCGCTGCGTATAAACTCTAGTTACAGCGTGCAGCATTACATCCTAGTGCTGTAAGCAGTAACTGTCTAGCGCTGCAAGTTCAAGTAACTTGCAGAACATGAAGTTTTTCGAAAGATTTGCAAAATCAACCAAGGTTCATTCAACCCCCTCTGAACCTCGAACACCACTTGGGACCAACATGTTTATTTTTAATTAATAATATGAAACTTCAAATATATAGCATATGCAAACATGACACAACCTATATAATACATAGTAAACAATAAATCGTTCATCAACTCTTTGCATGCAACAATTCATAAATTAAAAGATTTCAAATTAACATCCAAAATATTTATCAAAACATGAATATTTATCAAATTCAAATTACGTATGTGGTTGGGAATTGTGATGGGGACAATACGTGGGAAGTAAAAATAATTATATGTAAGTATATATATATATATATATTATTTTATTAAATAAATATAAATTATATACATTTTTCTATGCATTCTTTTCATTAATTGTTTTAAACTTAATATTATATATAGTATTACTTTGGCCTTGACGTAAAATGACATTGTTTCTCACTTAATTTTTTAAGAAGGTTATTTGATATATGAAAGATCAATTTTAGGCAATAATGTTAGCAATTTATCATAAATGGTAAAAAAAATAAAAAGGGAATGTAATATACCTGTTTGAATTAGACAAGAAATGCAAATTTAGTTATTTGAATATATTCACGAATATTTGAATTGGATATGGTTATATTCATATTCGTATTCTGATAATATACGAATGTAAAAAAAATATATTATTCAAACTCTTTTTTATATTTTTTGAATTCGAATCACTATATTTAAATTTGAATATCAAATCGAATCAAAAAAATTCGATTCTTTTACCATCGTTGTCAGAGGTTGATGCGGTGGGGTTCCATCCTTAATTCCTACACCTTTGGTGTGCATATGTTCATTATCAATATTAAACCAACCAAAAGAAAAAAAGAAAAACCAGCTCGTAGGGCCAAAATGAAATAAATTTAAGTTTCTAAAATTGGGCCACTTATGCTTAGGCCCAATCTACTTTATGTTGTCAAGTCTTACACGAACTTTCAATGTCTAAATTCAGGATATTTACATCTGTGGACTGCCAAGGATTTTATTTCCATTCATTTTGAGGATTCATAGTTTTGGGAGAGTATAAAAGGAAAAGATTAAAAAGAAAAATTTTAGAAAAATTATGAAAAGAAAACTAGGCATTATATTTTTGCTACCATGTGAACATAATTTGCAATTATGGTATTTCCAATATTATCCACTATACCTGCATGTATTGTCTACAGTTTAAATTTTACAATTTTGTTACACTATTCATTATTGGATATTAATATGTCAACTACTGATATATTAGATATGTATTATATTTATTAATTTCACATTTTATATTTAAAAGATCATTGTGGCCTAGAGTGGACATTTTAAATTCATTAAATTTTAATATTACTTTTAATGCTTTAAGATATTTGTATGTTCACCATAAATTGCGTTTGAAATAATGTATTTGTATGATCGCCAATATAACTCGATGCTCGTGATATATATATTATCATTTTTATCAAGCACACACCTCAATAATGCATGTCGTGCACACTTTTTTATGATTTCTTTTTTTAATTTTTTATATTTTATATTATACATATAATTCTTTTTCCACGCTATCTTTTTACATAGAAATTTTCTTTTCTTTTTATAATTTTTTATATTTTATATTATACACATAATTCTTTTTCCACGATATCACTTCACATATAGATTTTCTTACTAATTTTTATTTAGACATGAAACCCCTCATCAAGTCTCTTATCTCTTATCAATTCTCATCTCAAACAAACATAGACTAACCTCTCATCAATAGACTTTTTTAATAATTTTCATCCCACACATCGAACATACACTTTCTTCCCAATTTTCATCCACACAAATGCTACATCATGAAAAATATTGAATTGATCAATTAAATAAAACAACAATTAATAAATTCTCAAGAAATCCTAAATCTTAATCAATATTCTGAGAAATTCTCAAAATTAATCATAAAAATTAAAATATAAATTGAATAGTAAAAATAATAAATTCCCAACAAATGCTTAAAAATCAACAAATCATATCCTCCAATCCAATCATCAATTAATAAATCCTCAAAATCAACAAATCATATCTTTCAACTCAATCATCAAATGAAAAAGTTTTCAATCAATCGTCAAAATTCCAAATTAGTACTATATTTTTTTTAATGTAAAAACTTTCAAAAAAGAGAAAAGATAAGAAAATATTATTATTTAATTACCATTTTTTTTGTATTGTCAAATATGAAAGAAAAAATAATAATAGCTGTCATAATTTTCTAAATGTAAAAACTTTCAAAAAAGAGAAAAGATAAGAAAATATTATACTATTTTAATGAGAGTGGTATAATTTCACATGTCATGCACTAATGTGACAACCACTATAAATTTTTGCTTTTGAAACTCATACTATATTCTTTTCTTATACACTTATTTGTGAAGTACATATTCATTATTCTCGGCCATATTGTTTTCTTTTATAGAATCATTAATCTCAACGGTAAGGATCATTAATCTCAGTCATATTCTTTTTTCGTACAGAAGATTGTTACACTCTTTCAGAGATAACTAAATTTTTTCAGCATTAACTAAATTTTATATCTTTTCTCTCTTTTTTTTGAAAGTTTTTACTTAGAAAATTATGGTACTAATTTTTTTTTTTACTTTTTTATATATGTACATTTATTGTATTTGACGATAAAAAAAACCAGGTAATTAAATTGATTCGGGGATTTCGAAGATTCACAAAAAATAGGTAATTAAATAGACCTGGAATTTCAAGAATTTCATGGTGTAGAGTTTGTGTGGATGAGAATTATTTATTTTTCATTGTAGCGTTTGTGTGGATGAGAATTGAGAAGAATATCTATCTTTAATGTGTGGGATGCAAATTGTTAAAAAGGGTTTAGGTCTATGTTTGAGATGATAATTAATAAGAAATTCCAAGATGTTGATGAGGGTTTGATGTCTAAGATGAAAATTAATAAGAAAATTCATATGTAAAGCGGTAGCATGGAAAAAAATATATGTATAATATAAAATATTAAAAATTAAAAAAAAAATCTTAAAGAAGTACGCATGACGCACATTCTTTAAATGCATGCCTGATAAAAATATATATATATTATATTAACCATAATATGTTCATCTTTGTTGGGTAAACATATATATGATGTGAAATAATAATTATTTTAGCTTTGAGATGCATCCATTATAAATATATTAATAAGTGTCCAAATTAGATAGGTGAGCAAATTTGTATACCACAAATGAGATATTAGTTCTCTATAATTTTATTTTCCGTAAATTCCCTTTCACTCATATTTTTATTTCGTAAATCAGGATATTAGTTCTCTATAATATAAAGTTGGGTTAATTATACAAATTATATGAAATATTACTATTTTTTAATGTAATTATGACTTGTAAATTTTACAATTACATACACAAAAATTTAATTGTGATTTTTTTTTTTCAATTTCATACAATTGGAAGAATATGCAATTTGATTCATTTACACAAGTTGTTGGTGAAGAGTAGTGTTTCTGTGCACAAGTTGCACAATAATTGGGCGTGCGTGGATCGATTGGATCAGATCCAACCCAGATTTACGCTCAATTTTTTTATTTATTTATGCAGTAATTTTTATGTTATACTAGTATAACATTTATATTGTATTAACATAACTTTATGTACAAATATCTTAACCTTTAAGTGATATTATTTAGACTTTTCTCATCATAAAAATTAATATAATATAGTTGTACCTTTATATTATAATAATTTTATAACTTTTATGTTATATTAGTATAACCTTTATATACAAATATATTAACATTTATATTTTAAAGTACTACATAAAAGTTATATTATTGTAACATAGACAATAAATTATTATAACATAAAAGTTTAAAATGTATTATATGTGTGTGATATAATGTAAAGAATTAGGATACTATAAATATTACGATAACATAACATAAATGTCAGGTCAACATAACAAATGTATTATATGTCTGTAATATAATGTAAAGAACTAGGATACCATAAATATTACAATAACATAACATAAATGTTAGGTGAACATAACATAAAGATTACGCGAATATAATATAAAAATTATATACGCGAGATAAGAGTGTGAGCGTATATATGAGAACACATGTGGGATGCGTGAAAACCACCCTTAAGTCGGGTCGATCTAGTTGTATGAATTATAATCCATACACCTGATGTATTGATATAATTATGGTTGGTAAATATTGGTTCACTTGACTATGAAAACTGTCACATTAAATGTTATTTGAACGACCATCTTGATAAGGAAGATAAGTGTTTGAAACAAAACAATTACAAAATTATATATTTGAAACACGATGTTAACTCATTGCTATTGACAAAATTCTTGGTCGTTTCTGTTTTCAGCACTTGGATTTTATTTTATTTTTTTAAATTTGTAAAGTTGAATTTGATTTAACAAGTTTTTTAAGCGAGTTAGGTGTTTAAGTGTGTAAAGATGCAATCACATTTTTCTATAGGGTGATGGTCATAATGACTATTTATACCATAATAAATGGGTATCTTGATTCATTAGAAATTGGACAAGTAAGGAAATTTCTTATTGAATCACGTATTTACTTCAAAATTAATAAACCTCAATTTCAAGAAATCATATTTTCTACTAAGACATTTACTGAAGAAGTAGAAGTCCTTTTGAAAGAAGCTATTCAGGAACAAATGGACCGATTTCTACTTTAGGAACAAGTATAAAGAAATTGTTTATTTTTATTTTCAAAAAGGACTCAAATATCTCGAATTTAAATAAGTTTTTTATTTTGTTATTGTAGTAGTAATTTTTATAGGGGGATGTCTAATTGAATTATGTCTAAATTGACTAAAAATCAATGAGAATTTCTCACATAAGTCAATTTACAAATTTCTGAATTTCATAAGAAATTACAAGACTTTGAAAAATCCTTATTAAACAGTAAAAAAGGAGATATTTCCCCATAAAATTTAGGAAAAATACAAATTATTGCCGAATTTTGAGGGTTTTCACACTTTGCTCAAGTAAATTACTTATAATTTTATTGCGCTACCATATTGGACAAATTAAGTTGTAGAAGTGCGTATTAATCAATAACTAAGATTTGTTCGAAGAAAAAAAATCATAATAGTAGAAAAAAAAAAACCAAAAGTTACTTACATTTTGCGATTACCCTTTGAACTTACACTCTAAACAGACTCTTACTGATATATTAATTAAAAAAACTATTGTAGGACTAAAAGTCTAAAACAGATAAATGTCGTAAGTCAAATTTTAAATAATAAAAACAATAAATACTCAATTAGGGACAAGATTATGCCTGCGATTATATGAGATAAATATTAAATAGTACGATGATTTTTCTATGGCCCAACAGTTTAAGATCTGGTATTGTCCAGCCCAAGACAACAAAATAAGTGTGACTGTCTCTATTAATAATTATTTCCCCTATTTTGGAGGATCACCAACTCATAACTCATTAAAAATTATAATAATAATGCACCTAAAGCTTTTAATACTTTACACAGTCTGAGGAAATTAAATAAAATTAATGTTGATCAGATTATGTTAGCTGAGCTATTGAATAGTGAGTACTCTAGTCAAACTTTTGCCTCTTATGTAATTCAAAGTACCAAGGTATCAGTTATTATATATAAAATCCTATTGGATTTTATAATAAATTAAGCTACAAATTAAATATCATGTTGATATTACTTTGTACTTGTACAAGTTGCTCAATAAAAAAGATCTTTTATGTCAAATAAACACAAATCTTAAATAACTTTATGTAATACTTCACGAGGGCATAATGTTTTAAACTTTCAATGTATAGTTTTTCTTTCCTAAAAAAAACTCAAATACAATGACACTTCTTACAATTTAAGTAATCGTGTTCGAACAAACACGTCAAGGCAGCATTAGCCATAACGGCTACACACTAATATAAATGCATGTGAGCATTTTTATTTTATTTCAATTATTACCTTTTAATATTAATCTCAGATTAAAATTAAGGAATTTGTAGTATATAAACTTCGTATACTCTTGATACCCTATGATTAGATGTCATGCAAGTACTTGTTATATATAAATAGAATCATTTATGAGTATTTGTGTTGGTAAGTAAATCAAAATTGTACATTTTTAGCATTACTATATATCATGTTAAATTGCAAGAGGTGAGTACATCAAATATTAATGCATTTAAAAGCAAATTAAGACGAGCGCCTCCTCAAGTAATATTATATATGATGTTTGTGCACTATTTTTTTTCTTGATAATGTATCAAAAATGAAAATCCTCTTCAGTCACGATTTAAATTTAAGTTTCATTCATTTTATTGTCGTTTTTGTCTATTATGTATGTAGATATGCTCCTACAAGTGTGACAGGTAGATATTGAATAAAGGAAATATAAATGTATAAAATGTTTGCACATCAACACAATATCTGGGATTTAATGAAAAATTAATATCCAAATGTGAAATGTATTTTAGCACTTTCTTATTTTATGTCTAAATCCATAGAGAAAAAAAAATGTGATCCATATTTTACGGGTTTATCTACTTGCAATTCTAGTTCAATTACATTTTTATACTAATAACAGTTATCAAAAAAACTAAAATGTAGTTCACCTTTAAATATCAACCAATTTGTATGAGGCCTTCTTTCAAAACCAAATTTATAACTTTAAGTCAAGCTATTAGTTTCATTTAATTTGAGTTCGAATCCAATTAAAACCCTAGACCATTTTTATAAATTGTGCTGATTTATATGCCCATTAATTGCAGTCCAACCAAGAATTTGATATTCACGGGCCAACTTAAATTGGCGCATTTAAAGGACTGCAATCTGGACAACTAACTACTACTCACAAGTCCAAATATATAATCACTAAATATTAAATAATCCATCTATATATCAATTGCAATACCATATTTTTATCAACTTTTGCTCATTTTGGCAGTCCCTATTTTTATATTACTATATTTAATTTTGGATATATATATAGAGAGAGAGAGAGAGAGATATGATATGGTCAATTTAACAAGATATAATATACATCAGATTGTATTAAAATTTTCAATTGCGATGCAATTGATTTTATAGTAAGTCCAGTGAAATGGTTGTAGCCTAAACCCATTCATACACTCTTTACCTTCTTTTATTATCAAATGATTTTCACATGAGATATTCCACTTTACTTGATTTATATTTTCTAGTTGAAAACAATTACTACAAACTACATATATCAAATAACATCACTAATTGACACATAATGATGTATATTAAATGTCATGAAATGTAAATTATAGCTTCCACTAGAACAAAAAAATTGAAATACAACAAGCGTAAAGTATTGTTGTAGATTTAAAGTATAGTCTGTTCTACTGTTGTCGAAGAGGGTTTGTTCTATCAAATAAAAACAATGGGATATTGATGATGATTGGAAATGAACGAAATGAAATGGTCTGTGAGCAAATGCTGAATGCTAAATTTGAAAGGTTGGTGAAAACTAAGGACATCTCTAGTAGTAAAAAAAAATATTGTAACTTTTATATTATTTTTATATAAAAATTATCACTCATCTCCAACAATGTGCATTATTATTCATATTAAAATGAATATTTCATCAAAAAAAAATGATTTTAACACATAATTTGATTTGTGTTTGATCTAATGTAAAAATGACATTTGAGATAGTTTACTGTGATGAGGAGTTTTCAAAATATTAAAATGTGAAGAATATATAGGGTGGCGCTGGAGCTGCTCTAAAAAACTCGAGATTCTCAATTTGAATTACCGATTTATTTACTTTGAAGTTTCATAATTCTTGAAATACTTGGAATCTAACTTTGCAATGCCACTAGGTACCCATGAATTGGAATTTTCTTTTGAGAGTCACGACCAAATTACTAATTACTGCCAGATTCAGTGAATTTGCGAAGCATATCAGATAGAGAGAAACTCAACCAAATAGAATGAAAGAAAAAACAAAAATTTATATTAGGATATGACACACCTAGTCAACATGTTCTTTGTTCTCCATGCATATATGCTAAAACCAAGGAAGAAAATATTGCGATATCACCGAAATATCATGAAAATTTGAGGACCGATATAATATCATATCACAGTTTTATTTTTATAAAAATATGCGATATATCGTCAATCGTTTGTTTTCTCATGCTCCATAACAGTCTTTCCTCTTTTTTCTTTTTTATTGCCAGTTGAGCCGCTCACTCTCTTCATTTTGTTTTTTTCCTTTTTTTTTGGTTTATATTCTTTGTTTTTTTTTTTTTTTGAATTGTGTTTTTTTCCTCTTTTTTTTTTCTTTTTCATTATGATAAGTTAATTTTTTTTTCTTTTTTATTATGATTTTTTTATATGTATTTAAAGGATATCTTCAAAATTAAACTCTATCTATTTCTCTATATTTATATTTTCGTCTATGAGTGGAATAAATAATAATTAAAGTTAAATTAGCATTTAGGTTTCTCTTATAATTTAATTAAGTTTAGTTAATTTTTTTGGAATTTAATAAAAGGATTGTGTTGTATATATTATATACTATATAATAGTAGTTTATCTCTATATTTATTGTAAATATATCATTTGACTTGAAATTTTAAATTCAATATATGTATTAATGTTAGTTATAATATTCTATGTACTATTAGATATATTTTCCATTTTTTTACAAAATTTTTATATTTTTTTAAAAATGATCGATATTTCCACCACGTAAAATTAAGATACTTATATATCCATCGAAATCGATATTTTCGTCTTTGGCTAAAAGACAATAGCTGAAAGTAATCACAAGCATTTTGTCCTTTATTCAATAAAGAGGACAAAATAAGATACACAAATTCACGCACATTTCCTCAAGGTGACAATTTAATTTCAAGTGGTTGAAGCAAAACCAAACATTGTTGATTATGGTAGCCATTTTCACAAACGTCACACTCTACACAATTTAATGCTCTTTCTACTAGTAACAAATCTTTCATATACAAACAAACACATCATACTCTTTCATTCTTCTCTTCTTCTCTCTCACTTCTCTTCCTCCATTCTCTCTCCACAATTCTTTTTAGGACATACTCTTTTTTCCTAGTACCTTCTTTTCTTGCCATTGATGTACATTTAATAGTTGTATTTTATGATATTGCAATAGCAATGGGAAAGAGTAGAAGAGAGAAAAGTGAATTGAGCTGTATATCTGGACTCTTTACTATCCTTGATTCCCATCACAGCTGTGCTAGTTGTAAGCCCATTTCCAACGCAAGGCCCGGCCCGAATAGCCTCATTATCGGTAACATCTTCAATTCATACCACAAGTTATTTTTGTGGTTGAGTTTCCTCTCATTCTGAGCTTCACATTGTAAATTTGAATCCATTGCAACAGATTATTCAAGAAAGCTTGATCAGTGCAGCAGATTTGATGAAGAATGTCGAAAAATTCAAGTAAGCATTTATAACAACACTTGGGTACGTTCTGTACGTAAACAGGGTATATAAATGTTGTTTCTTTTGCTAACTTTTAGTACGGAGAAAACATGGGAAGGAGCTTGAGGGACCTCGTTCGCGAAGATATATACGTCGAGAGGAAGAGATACGAACAAATGGCGATAATGAGTGTGCAATGCAGTGCATCACATTGTAAGGGATTGAGCAAGAAAAGCCGAAAAGCTTATGACTTGAGTCTGTATGAACTGAATAGACTGCGAAGCAGAGGATCAAAAGTGGGTCCTACATCTTTCTCCATAAAGAAGATTTTGAAGCACACAAAAGATGGTTGTATCCATGGTGGAGTTGATGCTGCCACTCCTTTGACTTCGTCTAAGGAAAACAATATCGCTAAGAATCAAAGGGGCCTTCTTCATCTTGGTATGGAGACTAATAGTGTTCGCAAAAAGATAGACTTTTCGAGTATGGAGTTAAAGAAACATGGAGTGGATGCTGTTTTGGAGGCCAATAGACTCATTTCTGCAAGATTAATAGATCATTTAACAGCAATAGGTAGAATGAGTGAAGGATCCCCAACAACTCTAGAGAAAATTGTCTCATCACTCGATGATGATTGTTGGCCCCTTAGCTCGAGAAGGGATAGCCAACAAATGAGATTCCGTTCTTGCAGTGGTACTCCGATCGAAAGTCAAAGGATTTGTCTAAGTCCGATGAGAACCAACGCTACATCATGCGATGATCATGAGGAATACAATCACACAATGGGTATGAGATACATATAACTATTTTTTGCTAGCATAAAAGTACAAATAATTTTAAGTTTCGTCCATTTCTCATTATGTTTATTTTAACCCTCATATAATTAAATTAGATTAATTCAGAGTTCTAGTTAAAAAAAAAAAAAGGAAATTCTTTACATCTGTGTATATCTAGTTTAGTTAGAATTTTATTAATGCTCTAATTTAAAAAGAATCATATTTGTTCGTTCTTTTATGTTGATACCTGTTATTTTTCCTCTCTGTTTTGTATAGAGGAGGTGAAGATGGAAGAAAGGAAGAATGTTATCGATGATGAAGATGATAGTGTAATGCAATCCACATTGGTTGGTGTTAATTTCTTGACCTTGATGATGAAGCCTTATTATGCTAACATATATGTTGTTATGTTTGCAGACGAATACGAACACAAATACAGGAGATGATGTTCCATCTACTCCTACCAGTAAATATCAGGAAGAGCAATTGCATGAAAGCCCAGTTTCTGTTCTTGATCAATTCTTCACACAAGATATCAAAACCCCATCAACCAACATCTTTCAAACTGGTAAGAAATCATTGCATCAATATATCTTTCTCACTAATGAATATTGATCTTATACTAGTCTCTCAATACCAACCTATGCAGCATGCATGTGTGGTGAAACACAAACGAAATCGAGAAAATTCTCAAACTGTTGTTTTCCCTTAAAAAAGAGTATTGACTAGTCAAAAGCATATATTGTTAAATTTTGTCGTCAAATCAAGCTCTTTAGGCTATAAAAGCAGATATGGTGGATGATTGGCAGGTAGAGACCAATTAAAAGCACGTCGCCTTTGCTTTGAAGAAAGCAGTATGGAGGCATTATCCCCTGAAGAGTACATCTCCCAGTATGTGCATTTGGTGATCCAATCATGTTCTCTAACATGGGACGAGCTGGCAAAAATGATGCCAGTCTCTGAGGAACGACTACTTGATTCATCCTTATTCAATGAAGTGGGATATCTCATCTCTGATCCTCGGTTCGACACTAGACTTGTTTTTGATCACATCAATGAAGTTGTATCAGAGATGCAGAGATCCCACTCGTCGAAACTAAAAATGACGACGTGTTGTGTGCCGTTGGAAGAAGCTGTGGTTGATGAGGTAATGAGAGAAGCTGAGTCGTATCTACTTGTTCGGACACATAAAACAACATTGGACCAGCTTGTTTCTAAGGATATTGCGGATTGTAAATTGTGGGTTGATTTTTCCTCCCAAAACAAACATATTGTCCTTCATGTTGCCGAACATATCCTCCACGACTCTATTCTGGATGTAATACTTGAAACTCTTTCTTGAAAAACTTTTATGTTATCAAAAATATCAAGGGATATATTTTACTTAATCTTTTCGAGCTATAATTCGACTTAGATAGCAAACTCAATTAGTTGGAGTTTTATCGGCTCAACTAGATTGTTTGTTCATATAATAATCTAAGGGTGGGGGTTAGGTTATATTTAATCTTTAGTATACAATAAGAGAAGTCAAACTTTGAGACAAAGAGAAATCAAACTTCAATACATGTCAACTTATGGTTAAGTCTTGTTTCCACCTATATTTAATTTATTCAATTTGAATTACACTGGTTTCTAATTTATCTATTTACGATTTTTTTGTAATTATACTAATTTACCGCATAATTAAAATGAAAACTCTTCTTTTCTAAACACCCCTCTCATTTTATTACATTTTAGTAACGATAATAATTGGAAATTAAAATGATACACACATGAATATAATATAATACATTTATAAGTTATTCATGAAATTTGTGTATCAACTCCATACATATATATGTCTTTATTCTTCTTAAATACCTTTTCTTAATTACTTTGTATTATTGAAATTAATCATGAGAAATGTATTTATTTTTATTTTATAAACATTTTAGTTTATTTATATCAATTTGTAAATTTATTCTTTCAGGAAATTTCATGAATTACACATTTATGAATTTTACTAATATACGTATATCATATTTAAATATTAAATGACAATACACTATTGTTTTTACTAACTACTACTGCATTATTATTATTATTATTATTATTATTATTATTATTATTATTATTATTATTATTATTATTATTATTATTATTATTAATTATTAAATTCATTTACAGAATTTATTTATTTTTTTATTTTTTTTATAAATCTTATAGTTATGTTCTCCCATATACTATTAGCAACTTAGGACCCACCACGAACAACTTTATTAATATATTTTTATTTCAAATAATATCGTTTTTACTGGGTCAATTACATATATATATAATCTTAATAAATTATTTAGTATAATTTGAACTTTGAAGCACCCTGTCTGTATCAAAATCAAATGTAATTTTATTAATTAAATTTTAAAAGCAATCTGTCAGTATCAATATCAATATAATTACTCAAATGTATAATTGTATTTAAAGAGGCCACGTTAGTGGCGTGAGCATCAGAAAGTAAAATTGAAACCCAGTTGGCAAAAAAAGAATTATTAAATGATTGCCGATTATTTGGTAAAAATGATTAGATACCTACTCAACCACGACGAAAACATGGTTTTTATGTTCTTTATTTTATTTGACCTAAGATTTCAAAGCTTAATTTTAACAAATGAGACAACTCATAAGTGTTCCCATAGGAATTGAGACTTAGATCTTAAATTATGTGAGGTGGAAACACAATATTTACATACCAAATCAATTTTTTCACAAATTAAACTCAATTTTGTGGGTTATATATTGTGATGAGCCATCTTACTTTATTTTTTATAATTGTTTAGGGGTGGTAGTTCAAATTTGATTGAGGCTCAATTATGCATCCACTTAAATATGTTAACTGTAGACGAAAATGTTAAAATATTTCTTGATAATGTGTAATGATTTCATTTTTTTTAATTATGAAATGTAAAATTAATAGAAATGTTAGATATGTTAGACATCAACCATGAATAGGATATCATGACTATAATGGTAGATTATTCATTATCCACTTGTTGATTATAGATAGATTGAGTATTAATAATTTAATTACTATAATTTATTTATTTTTAACACAAAATGATATAAAATAAACCTAAACATAGTATAAAGATTCTAGTTTGGCTGGGAAACCAAATAATTAGATGAATTCTTATTTAGTATATATATTAGAGATTAGAGATTCATCAACAAAAAAAAAGGCAAGAAAATATGTTAAATCCACAAAACAATTGATCCCAAGAACAGTATCCCTGTCGATACAATTTGTACACAAAAAGCAAGAGAAGAGACCCCAAAACTGTGATCAAGCATCATCATCTTCAACACTTTTTGATTACTTTCTGAAGAGCCTGCTTTATTGCACTTGCTGTTGCACCTTTCACTCCCTTGCTCTGCAAATTACCATAAAACCCTTAGCAAAATTTAAATGTAAACTCAAATTTGAAATGCTGCTTAAATTAGACTTAAGTAGTGAACCTTGGCTCTTATAGAGATGGACAAAATTCCATTAGTGTTGGAAGATTGAACATTTTGTGAATCCAAATGCAGTTTGGTTAAAGCTTCCATCACTTCTTGCAACACATTGTCCCTCCAACAACATCTAATATCCATCACCATGCCCTCCTTGTCGTTTTTCACGCTGATACTTATTCCATCTGCCGATTTTACCCTTTTACTATCAGCTCCCACTTTTTCCGAATCATCACAACCTTTTCTTTTATTCATCACTAGTTTCTTGAACCTCCCAACTTTGTTAGGGCCGTAATTGTCGGAGGTCCTCTCAGTCGTGTCGTGAGTTTTACTTCGTGTAGTTGACTCTACCTCCGTTACTTCTTTATACGATTCCAGCTCTTCCACCTTTCTCTCAAGCTCTCTCAGATACTCGATTGTGTGATCAAGTATCGATACTTTGTCCACCTGTAAAAAAGCAGTCAAGTCAAAAACCGTGTTTCAGAAAACGGGCTAATCTGATAAGATCACAGATTTTTATCTTTAGGTACCTTGCCACCAGATGGAACTAGTGATCCAAGAATCGTGAATCTCTCGTTCATTTTCTCGCGGCGTTTCCTCTCCGACAAGACATGATTTTTATCAACCTCTTCAACTTCTCTTCTAGAATGATCATCCTCTTTAGAATCCTGTTTAGCAGATTCAGCCTTGGACTTTTCATGCATTTTAGCTACTTCAATGAGCACTTTCTTTAACAGCCTTTGTGGAGATGCAGTTTGGGGCATCTCGCTACACGCTTTTCTGTCTTTCCAACTAACAAAGCTCGATTCTCTATTTCCATTTCCGCATGATCCCGGAATCAGTTGGTAAGAGCTCTTCAAAAGGCTGGTAAGTACACTCTGATAATGAATATCATCGCCCTTCAATTCTTGACCATTATGCATAGAATTATTGCCATTTAAAAGTGGTATCGTCTCAGGATTTCCACGAGTTTGAGACACACAGTCACTGGAACTTGTCGAAGAATTGTTGGGATCATTGCTGATTGCATCGTCCTTAAATTGCCAGCTCCCATCCACTAAATTCGATTCCTCTTTTAGTAGATTGTCTGCAAAACCATCCGAACAGTTATTGGGAGAACATGCAGCTTCCACATCTTCGTATTGCAGATTTCCATCAAGATAGTGTTCAGGCATAATAGCATGATCCAACACTTCCTCGACGATGTCTTTGGTCTGTATGCCATGGTTGGGGATCTTGGAAACAATGGCAGAAGAATCCTCCAAGAATGATGCTTTTATATGCTCAATCAGACTCAAATCCTCTGAAACCTTTGAAACCAAGCATGGTTTAATTAGCTTATTATGATAAACGATGTCAATATAAGTATCGAGAGATATTATATTAAACTGAGAGTTCATACTAGTTCAGTTGTTCCGAGCTCAATTACTCCTCCCAAATACGGAAAGCACACTACAGTCTGCAAGTTACGAACATGGAATCTTGTGAATAAAACACTCTTCAGATTATTCATGCCAAATTTCATTGTCTAACAATTATAATATGGTTTTGCATTTGGGTGAAAAGAATCAATACCTGAAATGACGCACTCTGGAAATAGCAATGCAAGTGCAGCAGATAGTATACGAATGAGAAGAAACGAGCAAGTTAGAGAACTTTATAAGTAATCATCCATCAAAGGACACATTCAGATAGAGATTGAAATTATTTGACTTGCCTTTGCAAGCAAAGAACGAGAGAAAATCTTGGTGTCTGCACGATGAGCATTGCGTAGCCAGATTGTTTCGTTTTTCACAAACGTCCTTCCAGGCAACCTTAAAATCCCAATCACTCATCAACATGATAATTAACTCTTTTTGGTCAATTAATTATATTGAAGCTAGCTATACAATGTATTTGAGGGGTGAGGTGTATGATAGATTGATTAACAACAAAGAATCAAAACATTTCAAGTCATGAACTCAAAAGCAAAATCAAAGACAACTCTAACTCAAAAATCATAAATTATCTTGCTACTTAAACCATAAACATAAAAGGAAAAGGGATATTCTCGAGTTGAAAGAAAGAATTACCCTTGGCCGATATTGAAAACGAAGGACATGCAAACCAAGAAATACCACTCAGCATCAGTGAGATCTTCAGGAGATAAGGCAGCAGAAGGCCTTTTAGGTTGTGGTGTGTTTTCACCAAGTAAGAGAGACTCATAAAGTTCTCTCAATTGATCACTTCTCTGCAATCCCACCTCATCAGCATTCAACTCTACAGCCTCCACTGTTTTTCTTGTTTTAATATCTCCATTATAGTACCCATCACACCATTCCAAACCCCTAACAAATTCCCAATCAAGAAAGTGCAGCTCAAATTATTCTACTTGAATATTCATAAGCAACAAGGGTGCAGATAATATATATGCTTTCTTGATCCCAAAAAGGGACCATCTAATGCCAGATTTGGTAAAAAATCCATTCAACTATGTTAACACAACTGGGCCATCAAAATCAGATGCACATGTGAATAACCCAAAAGGGTCAACACAGAAATTTCACCAAGAAAACAGCTAATCTCTAAAGCCCACATCATTAAATCAAGAAAGTTTTTGCATCTTCAATTCATTTTCGTGGATTTCAATTCAAATTGAAAGATACCTTGGTTGGTTATCAGAAAAGGACCAGAAAATTGCATAGCTCCATTGAATGCTTCTAACAGCAATAGCAAGCTGCTTCTTGAGATTTTCTGGGACCCTTGTTAGGTTTGGATTTGCAGTAGCCATTTTTGAGCTTTGACCCTTCACAACCGACAATATGTAATGTATATGAACTTTGAAAAAGGAATACAGATGAAAAAGATTCCAACTTGGAATTTGATTTTCTCAACTTGATGCAAATATTGTCTATATTGCAAGGCTGCTACCCATACCAGAAATATGCTGAATTTTTTTCAAATAAAGATGAAAAAGATTCCAACTTGGAATTTGATTTTCTCAACTTGATGCAAATATTGCCTATATAGCAAGGCTGCTACCCATACCAGAAATATGCTGAAAAATGAGTTTTATTATTATGGACCACACTTCTTCATTCTTGTTTATTAGTAGTAGTTTTCTGTGAATATGCCAAGATTTAATTTATTTAATGGCAAAGTGGAGAGTCATGTGGGATATGGAAGGAAGTGGGGTGGAGTATGGTGGGTTGACAAGATATTATGAACCCAAAAAAACAGCACTTTTTTTGTGGGAGCACTGCATGATTTTCATTGCAACTTGAATTGAAAATTATTTGTATAAATAAGGGCATGTGCATCAATTCATTTTAGTGTGTTATTAATGAAACAAAAAGTGTATTAATTAATGTAGGTGTATTTTTAAGTGTGTGTTTTTGTGTAGTTAGTGTGTGTTAAGTTTGAAGAATGCATTTTTGTCCCCTACTTTAATAATTGGCCAATGATTAATATAATGACACATCATCAATTAATATCTTTTGTTTTTTTTTCTCATCTCATCTTAATATATTTATTTTCTTTACTTTTTCTATACAAATAAATATTATAATTAATTAATCCAACATACAAGTAATAAATAATTACTTTAAATTGATATAAATAAAGATAAAGAATAAAAATTTGTGAATTATGAGACCCACATATAATGATTGTATTTGTGTTAAATTGATTGAAATTTGTGTTAAATTGATGTAGAGGTATGTTTTAAAAAAATAGATATTTTTAATTAGTGTGGTGGCATGTGGACCCCACACTAAAATGGTGTGCTAATAACTAACCAATGTGGATGCTCTTGGAGTGAGAAAATATATAATGATGTCTGGTTGATTGGACAAGGATGAAAGATGACCTACCCCCCTCCCCCTCTTCTGTCCATATATAGTATATAATGTTAGGTTTTTAATGAAACAATTTTTTTCAAATGTAAATTACTGGTAATTTATGTTTTATATAAAATTATATTGAAATTGGTTTCGTACGAGATCTAACATTGGATTTTATGTCAATTTACACAAACATATGTATAGACACACATAAAAAAAATAGCATTGACAAGATTTTACCCATTTCGCCTTTACTAATTCAGAAAATAAAAAAGAACGTTTTCACTATATAAAGTCATAATTTTGATTAGTCTATTTTTCAACGAAATTGTAGCCATATCTATAAATGTAGAATTGATAAATTGCATAGGAGAAATATTTGATTTGATGACATAGTTATCAGACATATATACACACTTATAAAAACATTTAATTTCTTATATAAAATGTACATATCAAAAGTTATTATTACAATGGCATGGTATTAGTTGGAAACAGAGCAAGAGATGTAACAAAAAATAAGAACAAATAATAAAGTATCTAACAACGTGGGAATAATCATTGAGAACCCATGATTCAAAGAAAAAAAAGAGAAAAAAATTTCATTGGGAACCCACTGACCTAATACTTATTATTTATTAAAACAATTGAATCGAGGGAGCACAGCTACTATATTGTTTAGGGGATGACTAAAGACACCAGCCATCTTTTCTAAGGACACCCAATTACTTAAGGTATTTTAATAAGTGAAAAAATTCTTTCATAGATTTCTAAGCACATCCCATTAATTTCCCACCCTATCTTGTTTTCACAAACAATTGATTTTTCAGCAAAACTCCTTTCTTCACCAAACGGGAAGCTTTTCGGCCAACGCATACTGAACGCTAGCTGGAGAATTGAAGTTCATCACCAATTTTTTCGGTTGAAGTGGTCGAATATCTATTAGTATGGAACGTCGTAGAAAAGCTTTTGGAACCGAACATATCGAACACAAATTTATGGGTAAGTTGATTTTTAACACTCTCGTTTAGTTGCATTTTTCGTACATATTTGGCTAGAGTCATTTAGGATTAGCAATGGGTTAGTGAAATACCTGTTAATACACATGAAATTTGCTGAAAAATCGTGTAATTTTGGAAGAAATTTGGGCATTTCTCGTTCACTGTCGTTCGCCCTGGTTGGCTGACACCTGTGTTAGCCGTTCGGTCGCGTCGGCCGGATGGTGATACTGTCGACCATCTTGGCCGAATGGGAAGCTTGAGTGTCGACCATCTTGGCCGAACAGGAAGTGATTTTATTGGTCGTTTTGGCCGAACAGGTAGACATGGCTGTCGGCTGTCTTGGCCGAACGGGCTGTATCGTGGTCGGCCTGTCTTGGCCGAACAACGTAGTATGTGCAACTTGTATTAGTTTCATTTTCGTAATTATTTTTCTTTTTAATCCAGGTACCATGTACGAGAGGAGGAGACTCACGGCTTCGAATAGGAAGCGTTGGGGTGAAGAGGCAGATCAACTGTCGGAGGTTCGGGCAATAACTACTCGGCCGAAGTCCCTCTCTCGATCTTGCAGTTCAAGATTGGGCAGCGAGAAATAACTGAGGCTGAATATTTTCAAATCATTGAAGAACATGTTCGAGATGAGCAATAAGAGGAGGAGGAGGCTGAAGAGGATGAGCAACACATGGATGAGCCACAAACAGATGAGCATGTTGAGGAGGATGTTGAGGGAGATGTGCTTACGGAACCGTTTCCTAGGGGCCCCGCTGACCACCATCTCATACCCAGCCTCAAGACACGTGACCTCAAGAATTTGGTTCGATGAGGAAATAGGTATACTAAAATATCTATGTCACACGACGAAGATGGATTCCTGGAGGTTAGAAGGTGAATTGGGCGAATGGTTTGATCTGCTTCGTCATTCGAAGATTGTAGATTTACGTGACATCTCATACAAGAGCCCGAACAAGAACCTCATCTGTACTTTCATCGAGCGCTGGCATCCGGAGACGAACAACTTTCATATGCCCTGGGGAGAGATGTCAATTATCCTTGACGATGTCTACTGCACCACTGGACTTCCCATCATAGGTCTCCCAATTGTCCAACGGGAAGACTGAACCAAGGTCCCGACAAATGTGATAGCCCGACTTTGTCGCTTAGGAAGGCGGAGAAGGCAGTTCGAGGTCTGAGAGGTAGCTCAGTTAAGCTGGAGTGGCTACGTTCCACATTTGCCGCTGATGCCACTTCCGAGGATGCTAACAAGAGACTATGTGCTACCAGGACTTATTTGTGGTTTGTGCTAGCCGATGCTACTCTATGTTGAGATTGTTCGAATGAAGCTTTGATTGTGGTGTGGCATGTGATCAACAAGCCATGTATCCTTTCCCAGGATAGTTCAAAATTTGACAAACTAGTGCCGAGTTGTTTCTTCAACTTCGAATGTGCACTTTCCGTCCTGTGCAAACATATTCATATAGGTCGTTCATTATAACATATTCAAATAAGAATTTCAAAATAAAATTCTTTGTTAAAAACAACATATACGTACCGACTAGTTGTGGTGTTCTCAAAATGCATTATCTCATTCGTCCAACAAGACACAAATCTCTCTTTATATGGATTAATCCAATTCGACACAACATAATCCACGACAACATGATAGTCGATGAAATCATCCTTCAATCTTCTAAGTAGCTCGTTGAACTTCACTTCATCTTCTACAAGAATCAATGTATTCCACGAATAATTAAACAAATCCCACTTCGCCTTCGTGTGAAATTCTTTCTTACACTTCGTAAACACATTTTTACTAATATGCCATCGACACAACAAGTGTTTAGCGCCCCAAAATTTCACCTCCACAGCATTCATCAACGCAATCTCACGATCAGTCACAATAACTTGTGGTAAAAAGGATTGGTCCATCAATCTTTTCAGAGTCGTGAGAGCCCATCTATAGTTATCCTCACGCTCGACCTCCAAATAAATGCATGCAACGAAGAAAGTGATATTCGTAGATTTGATGCCAACCACTTTCATCAGTGGCATCTTATATCTATTAGTCTTGTATGTACAATCCATCAACAAGACATTCGAAAAGGCACGCAACAAGTCCACACTAGTCGGGTGGGCATAAAAGAGATCCTTCACCCTTTCCATTTTCTCACATCTTCGAACAAGAAAATAATATTTATGTGCCTACAGTTTCTCCAATAAGTATTGCATTTGAAAACGATCGTCGTGCTCCACAAGTCTATGTTTATGACGAGCATTGTAGATGGTCTTCAAAGTGGATGCATTCTGAAGGAACGTCTCTTTTAATGTACTTAGAATATCTTTCGATTGGCCTTATTCTTTGTCAAATTTGCTATAAACCGATCTTCAGCAGGTGTTTATCGACCGGCATATGAGTGACCCTCTAAATTTCGTCTCATCGGGTGGTTATAAACACCTGATACAACACTTACTGACCATTGTCCATGCTCATTCAGTTGAGTAGCCTTTAGAAGAAACAAACAATCACATTTTTTTGTCATTGTACGTCTACTCTATTTCTTTCCACCACTCGTTTCACCATCACCAACACTTACCATTGCAGATTTTACCTTACTATGTCGATTATATGTACCACCTCGTTCGAAACCCAATAAAACTCAACCTCGCCAACCACTATCACCACTATCAAAGCGTCGAACTAATATGACCATATTATGCCTATGTGCTACACCATTCACCCACTGTATCATCAAAAAGCATGATTTTTTCTTCGTAGATTGAATTAGACTGAAGTGGATTCAGTCAGTTACACAACAATTCTCTTATATTAAGATAGAAGTTATTGGATCAGGAAGGTTATGCCATTTACAACCCCGGCATATTTCGGATGCGTCCCGCTGACCCGAAATAGCAGTCATAGGGGAGTTCAGAAAGGATCTGAAGACTCAAATATTTCTTCGGTCGTAAAGTCGACAGTGAAGTCAATCTGTATATACTCAGGAGCGATATCTCCTTCAATCCATTTTATTGATGAAACTTAATTCATTCGAATATGAATTGTAGTTCTGCAAAACATGAGTAAATAAAATCATCAACATTAAATAGGAAAAAAAACTCGACAATTGATTCGTCTCTATTCGACCATCTTGACGGAACGAAGAAGGCAAATGTCGGCCACACTGGCTGAAAATTATGTAGAATGTTCGGCCATTCTGGCCAAACGTGATGCTACGCGTTCGATTGGCTTGGCTGAACGGGTGCTTGAGTGTTCAGTCGGGCTGGCCGAACTCTTTCATTTGCGTTTGGTCTGTACCTATCGAACGTGAACACACATACGTGATTTTTTACATTTTCAAGATCGAAACTTCAACAACTTAAACTATTGAAAATGTATGCGAAAACTTAAATTGTGTATTTCGAATGAATCCTCATTATCCATTTTGTGAAATTTGGGGGAAAGACAAGAAAGAAAATCGAAATGGAGTTGAAGTTGTATACTTGGTAAAATGAAGAAAAATAACAATGGTGAAACCTTGTATGCTTGGGGTGCCCTTAGAAGTCAAGAGATATTGAATGAGGTGCCCTTAGAAGTAAAATACATTAAGGGTATTTTGGTCTTTATTTATCTATTTTATTTACATTTTTTTTAATTGGGGTGCCCTTTAGAAGAGCTTGGGGTGCCTTTAGTCCCCCCTATTGTTTATTATACAACTCCGTAACCATTATTTTCATGAGTAATTGTTTGGGAAAAAAAATAAAAACTCATCTCAAATATATTTTATTTAACACTTTGCAATATTATTTATAAATGTTTGTAGTTTATTATATTATGTATATGAATTTTGTAAAATACAATAAATTCGGCAACTATCTCACTTTTTGCCATAAAAAATTGGTCATGTGCATATCATGTGCTTAAGGGTAAAATTATAATTTCATTTTGATTTATTTCGAAATGTCAATAAAATTAAATAAGAAGGGGCATTATTGTCCTTCACAAATTCAAAATAAAGCAACGTAACTCTTCTTCCTTTCATTTTTTCTTTATCTTTTAAATTTAAGGTTTGAAAGATAAATTTGATTTTCCAAAAATTCATTATAACTTATGAGACTTACCTCTGAAATTAGAATGGTCAAAAACTGCAACTGTGGAAATCCTATCAAGCGTCTCACTTCGTGGATGAAACAATATCCTAGGAAAAGGTATGCAACTTGTGAAAAAGTTCGGGTAAGTGGTTATTCTCCACCATTTTTGTTGTTTATTTATTCTTAGGAGGGATGAAGTTGTAAAAATTTGGGGGTAAGTTACTTCTTTCTAGTTTTTTGAGGATGAATTCTATAAGGTTTATTAGTTTAGGTTTTATGAATTTGGATGTTTCCAACCGTACTAGGGTTGTTGTAATTGAATTAAATTATATATTAGGAGAATTAAATGATGTTTAGGTCTAGTTTACACTATTGTTGTTCCTATAATTTTTTGATTCATAGGGTGTGGAATTAAGATTTTTGAACTCTTGAACCTCCATTCAAGTAATGGTGGCTGCAATTTTTTATTTGAATTGATCCGTCAATGTGTGAAAGAGCTCCAATCATTATACCCGGTTTATTAAGACGTGTGAGCAACCTTGAAGATGAATTGAAGAAGAAGAAGAAGAAGAAGCAAAAATGGAAAAATGTATTTGGTTTGCAATGGTGGTTTCCTGGATCACCATGTATTACTTTAAGTGAATTATGATTTGTTTAAGGGTTTATAATGTAAGACTAATTTGTAGTATTACTTTAAGTGAATTATGATTTGTTTAAGGGTTTATAATGTAAGACTAATTTGTAGTATTATGTCCAGGTGCTAGTTTGCAATCATTTTTTGTGTCCATTTTCAATCATTTTCATTAATTTTGACACACTTCTATATCATATGTATTCAAATCTTTTTGTTATTTATTTATCATCAAATTGAAAATCTACATTGTATATTATTTACTATGTTATCTGAGTTTCGATGACAATAATTTTTAAATAATTTACATTGTGTTATAGGCAAATGAAACAAATTTGCAGTGAAGTACAAGTAATCTAAACCAAAAAAAAAAAAAAAAGGATATGATATGCATTAATATGAACACATTGTGCCAACATTTATTGTTAAATTGTCTACAAATTAGACAATCTGTGCAAAATAACCAAAAAATACTCCACATCAAACTGTGCATGTAAACCCCCTATAGCTATCCATAAAAAAATATTCCACTGAATGCTATGTATGCATACGCCCGAAAATTTCCTAAAAACTATCAGTCATATTGACAAATACACTAAAAAAACCCTTTCCTAGTTCCCTAGTGATCATATCATCTAAAACTAAGAGTTTGATCACACATTTCACAAAATATTATTTATGGCATTGGTGCAGCAAATGCGCAAGGCCACATTTCAAAGTAAAATTGTCACATCATCACAAAAAAATGCTTTTAGAGATGCTGGTCTTTTCTTGGTAGAGAATCTGACATCCTATGTCAAATTATTGTTAGAAAGAGATAATCTCAAGGGATTTGAAGATCCTCCTCCAAGAAAGACCTGATTTATAAACATAGGTCATATGTTCAACAATTAAACATATTTGAGTCTGATATTGTGGGTTAAACAGTTTCAATGGACATCCTTTAATATTGTGGTTTGGTTGGTGAGATTTTGAACACTTCATGATTGAACCTTTCTTGTTCAATACTTGAGTCTCTTTTCTTTTTAGTCTTGTCTTCATTCCTACTTTTTTCTTTCCCTTTTTAGTCTTTTCATCTTAATCCAATCTTCTGCTATACAATCTCGCCCTCCCTAACAACTTCTCAATAAATAGAGGCAACACTGGTATGAAATAGACAATAGGCCACATGTCCATGTCATCAAGTGCACTCATAGTATAATTGTATGACTTTAGAAAAGTTTCTTTCATATAGTATTAATCCACATAATCTTCAGAGTTTTCAGAAAGATAGTAAAACCCACAGATGGCATGGGCATAAGGAATTTCAATAAGCTCCCCACTCGTACAGCTGCAAGTTCTATCAATGAGGTGTACCTTGAATCTCTTCCTAAAACAACTACCCATTTTAAACTGATCTTTCCCATTCCAATGTGTGATGTACTCCATATATTTATTCTTATTTTCCTCAAATATTTTGTTAATCATAAGACACAAATCTCCATCATACTTTATTATTTTATCTCTCATTTTATGTAGTCTCTCCATTAGTATAAGTCGTATAGTCTCTAACATAGTCAGGATAGGCTTGCTGCTAGCCCTCAATATCATTGAATTAAAGTTCTCGCTTAAATTGTTCACTAATAGTTTTTTTTTGCAAGTCCACTGAAGTGAGACCTAAACCAATGAATTGGAGATATCTAGACTAACCACTTATAGACTTTTTCATCTCTTTCTTTCAATTCTTTTATTGTTTTGTTGTAATCCACAACTCTTGTGGCTCTAGCAGCTTTCCAGAGTAGCTTTTCAAAACAAGTTCTTTGTGTACCAACTTGAAATTATTTTATAAGTGTACAACATAGAAACGATGTTCACAATCAGAAAAGAGCTTGTCAACTGCATCAATCAACCTTTTTTGTGTAACATCCTCGACCAAAACGTACACGTCATTGGGCATTCATTTCATCCATCATATACATTTCATATTGGTTATAGACTCTTAGGTAATTAGTATTGAGAAACCCCTATTATAATTGATTGAGACTCGAGTAATTTTCGAGTGTATAATATAAATTATTTGATTAATTATAATATAAAATATATTGAATTTTATAAAGAAAATAAATCTAAATTATATATATATAAATATATATATATATATATATTAGTATATGTAATGGCTGCTGTCACAAGTATGTATATATATATAAGAAAGTTAATTAATATTATATATATATAACTGAAGCATGCAACCGTAGTATGCATATATATTATAATATATAAAGAATAAGTTAATTAATATTATAATATATATATATAAAAGTATCATATGCATTGAAAAGTAAATGTAACATTAGAATATTATAATAATAATATATATATGACTTACTATAAAAAGGCGGTGGAGTAAGTAATTAAATAAAGAAATAAAGAAAAAACAAACAAAAGGAACTGCAGCAGCGAACGAAATAGAAACAAATAGCAGGGGAAGAAAAGAGAGAATAAAAAGAAAGGGTTTATAAATTTTGGTTTCATTTCTTTACTGATTTTCTTCAAAATTTGAGGGGGAGTTCGTAGGGATGTGCTCTTCAATTTGATCGGAGTGAATTCTCAAAAAATTTCACGAAAGGTACAAAGAAATTAGTGAATTATATATGTCTCTAGTTATTATAATTCATTAGATGTTTTGGTAGCTTGGTATGCCGAATTAGGAAAAGCTTAAAACATGAAAGTTATAGCCCTATCTCTTAGCTAAATTCAAGAGCAAACCGTGGATGACTCGGTTAAATATTAAGTAAGATAATGTCAAAATTGTAAGGCTTGTTTTATAATGATTCGGTTCGAATACGGTTAATTATGCTGTGTTTGCAGCCTAATTTTATGTAGGTTGGAGACTGAATTAGGAAAAGTGTTAAATATGAAAGTGGTAGAGCTATATGTTAAGTTTCTACCGAATTTTGCCTTGCTCGACTCAGAATTTTATAATTTAAGTTATAAAGGGAATTCTGAACATAGTTGAATACGTCGAAAGAATAAAGGTTATTAGAATCTTGTATCATATGCATATATGAAATAAATGAAATTAAACATACATACATTGCATTTCATTGCATAATGGAAATAAATATATTAAGGGGATGATTAGGCTAAATTGTATTGAATCGTATAGGAGCACGAGCTGTAGAACGAGAGGAGGAAGCGGAGTGGCTAACAAATCGCTTATCCTAGCCAGGTGAGTATAAACCATACATGTGACTTATATGTTATGTGATTTATACGCAGTGGGATGCGATTTATATGCAATGTTTGTTATGTGAGTTATATAGAGATGTGTATTTATATGGATTTATCATTGGATCAAATGGTGTATTGGCAAATGTATACGTGATTATACGTTCGGATAATTGATGTGTTGCATTACATATGACATGAAATTAAAAAGGCCTGTGACTGTCTTGCTATGGATCTGTATACACAGTGGAGACCTTCGGGCCATATTCATATTGGAGACCTACGGGTCATATTCACAGTGGAGACCTTTGGGTCAAATCATATTGGAGACCTACGGGTCTATATACACAATGGCATATTGGAAATTGCGGGACAGATCGAAGCTCGAGCAGTTCACAGAATAATAAATCAGACATAGTGGCATTTGCATATGATGATTATATGGTTGATTAATGTTAATGATTGTTATTTGCTTATTATTTAATTAAAGTAATGGTTTATATTCACTGAGTTGCGACTCATAAAAATCGCATATTTATTTTTTTAGGTTCAATTGCTTTTTGAAGTGGGTTTGTATATATAGACGCCACTCTATATCCGGTCGGCCGGCTGATGCCTCGGGCAACCTTCTCCTCCTCTGCATTTTGCATTTTGAACACGTGTATCATAAGTTGTATTTAATATGGATTATGTTGGGATATGAGTTGTGTGTTTTAATCCTATATGATTTTAGTTTTTAAATAATGTTTTTATACTTATATGGATAAATGAAACGTAAGCATGATTTGCCTAAAAGATGAATAATTTATTATAAGATATACTTCATAGGGGTATAAAGTGTCACATTTTGTTTATCTACAATAACTGTCCATCCAATAGTGTTTTATATTGTAAGATCTTGCATAAGAAAAATTAAAAACGACATCCAACTATTCATAGTTTGTTTTTGGGTCAATATCAAATTTGATACCAGAAACTAGACTTTATTTCAAAATTGGTATCCATAAGTTACTAGTCATAATAAATAATCTCCAAGTTATATAAAAGATCAAATTTGATCATCACCGTAAAAAATCTAACCACTTGGATGGAAATTAACTACCATCCTCGATTTGGAGGGAAAAAATCCTAATTCCATCCAAAAATCGCACCAAACATTTTGTTTTCACTTTTTGGCTCTGAAACATCAATTCTTATAGCATTTCACTCTTTTTTTATTCTTCTCCATTCACCTTCAAATTTATGGAATCATCTTCGATTCTACACATAATTTATTGTCCCTTGATTTCTATCTAATGATAGTGCATTTCCTCATGATGATCAATCTGTTGATCTGTTTTGTAGCCTCTCCAAAATAGACAACCAACGACTATATCAAGAATTTGTAAGCAATGAGGATTCCCTCAAAAAGTATAGCTGATATTGGAACTATATCGCGATGATAAGCTCTAATAATACAGTATTCAAAAGAGGGCTTTGATAGCTACTAACTTTTAAGTTGATAGATATTGCTAGTAACAATGTAGTTGCAGTTCTTCCCTGTATAAAAATGCATGCCTTTAGGATTGCAACGAAGCCACCTAGCGTTTCCATTCCAAATGATACAAAGGCTAAACTACAAATGATGTAAGCATTTGCTTAAATGATAGAGTAAACTAGGCTCCAAAGACTGAGAGTAAAAGTAATGAGAGTGGAGACGAAAGGTCTAAAATGTCAAAACAAGTGAAATAGAGAGATAGGAAGAAAAAGCAAGTGGAGTTAGTTGTGAGTGTGAGTAATGTGCTACAAAGTTAGGTGGTGAAAATGAGATTGAAAAGAGAATTTAAG
The DNA here is from genome assembly GCA_028654395.1 of Scutellaria barbata. Classification (NCBI taxonomy): domain Eukaryota; kingdom Viridiplantae; phylum Streptophyta; class Magnoliopsida; order Lamiales; family Lamiaceae; genus Scutellaria; species Scutellaria barbata. Next base: position 20,783,930 of record CM053647.1, read on the forward strand.
AAAAAATTCTTAGTTCTTGTAGTTTTTGTTGGTGGACGGCTTTGATTACAGATGCCTTTGCAAATTCCAGAAAATAATAGGTAAAGAGGGAGACAAAAAATGAGGTAAGAATGGTCTGAGAGAGTTTAAGAGTGAAAATTAGGGTTTTTTCACACCAAATCAAGAATGGTAGTTAACTTCCATCCACATGGAGGGATTTTTAAAGACGATGAACAAATTTGATGATTTTTATATAACTTTGGGATTAGTTATGATGAATAGTGACTTATGGATACCAATCCTAAAATAATGTCTTGTTTCGGGTACCAAAATTGGTATTAACCCTTTCTTTTTCTACCATAGCATATGAAAATGGATAAACATCATTAATATTAACTGCAGATAATAGAATCGCCCAATTGTCCCTTTCAAATGACACCCATCAAGACAAATAACTCTTTTACAACCCTCTAGAAATATTCTTTTCAAAAGACCCCAACATAAGTACATTCTTTTTTAAATTGATTTTCCATCTACATGATTACACTTTATCTTAATAGTTGTATAGACACTACAAGAAAATTTACCGACAGTGATGGAAATATTCAGTTAAAACTTTATTACGGAATAGTGACAAAAGATTTTATGACGGACTTATGATAGAAATTGTTGACGGAAACTTTTCCGTCAAGAATTTTGTCAAAATTATGTTTACAACTTATTATTCCGTCACAAAGTCGTGACAGATATAAATTCGTCACTATTTTGTGACAGAACAATCCATCACTATATGAATTCAAATTTTAAAAAAATTATAAATTCGTTGATTTTTCTTTTTGACGTAATTTTCCGTCGCTACATTAAGACAATTCAAAATAATATAATAAATTTTCATTTGTTTGTGACAGACAGTTTGAAAATTTTTGTCATAAATAGATAGCAAATTTAAAAAATAAATTAGTGACGAAAAGCAAAATTTAAATTTTGATCTTAGGAGAAGTCAAACTTCTATTAATGAAGACTCAAATAACCATTACACTGACATATTTGTTTAATATTGCTAAAGTATTTGTATATAATCGTAATTTAAATAAAATTAAAAAGTAACCCCAATTAAGAAAATCCTAAAACGAATCTCTCATTCTTCCCCTCTTTACATTGTAGTTGTTTTACACTAAGAAAACTTTCTCCTACAGTCAGATATGGAAGCCCGTCGTAGCCTTCTTGAACGCTGACAAAGCTTCCAACGAACATGGAAAAGGATTTGATTGTTTCAAAGCAAGTTTGCACCAGAAAAAGGATTTCACTTGATTAGTTTCTATGCTGAATCGGGTACTTTTAGATTATGCTTTTATTGTCTTAAAAAATGTTGAATTGCTTTCCAATTTCCCCAAGGTCATCAAAACCTTGAAATCGCAACAGTCCACCGTTTCCATTTAATGGCTCTCAATACTTGAGGTAGTAACATTTGCAAATTATTAGTAACCCTCTTCTTTCGCCCCTTTTCATAAACCCTAAAATCTGTAATCTAGACTCCGCAACCATCATTTTAACATGAACGCCTTGTAATTTCAAGAAATTTTAGATTTTAATCAGAAATTAGCACACCCACTGTGAAAATCGAAGGGATTATTTATGTGTTGACGTCTTAGATGTCTTAATAGCTTAAGCCAGGTACATATACATTTAAGCACAGTAGGAAGCAAATCCTAGTTTGACAACGATAGAAAATTTCTTTCCTCAGACCATACATTTCGAAGAAATAAAACAGCATTCATAAAGAATAAAACTGTTACATCAGATCCCCCACCTTTACGATCAGGTATTGAGATCCTGTAAGAGATAGAAATCTTGGGTTTGTGAGGGTGATAGAATTAGGAGCTGCTGAAGTAAACAATTCAATCTTAAGTTTTAGTGGTTTGGAGGAAACGAAACATCTTTTGGGATTTGCCGTATTGGAGCACAACCTTATTCGACATAACTTGGATGTAATGCACATAGAGAAAAATGTGTTTGATAATATGTTCAATACAGTAATGAATGTTGAAGGAAAAATAAAAGACACATATAAATCTCGAGATGAGTTGAACGATTATTATCGTCGTCCTAAGCTAAAGAGAAATGATACAACTGACAAATATCCAAAAGTTTGTTATGTTCTTGATAAGCCAACAAGAGAAGTATCATGCAAGTGGTTGACGAATCTCAAATTTTCCGGTGGATATTCATCAAATATAAGACGTTGTGTAGATATGAAGAAGCTCAAGTTGTTAGGAATGAACAATCACGATTGCCATGTTTTCATGCAATGTTTGATACCAATAGCATTCAGTGAATTGTTACCTCCAAATGTGTGGAAAACACTATCATAATAAAGTTTGTTTTTCAAAAACTTGACCTCCAATGTCATCAAAACTAAGGATATGATGCAACTTGAAAGAGATATTCTCATGATACTTTGCAAACTTGAGCGCATATTTCCTCCTAGCTTTTTTGACTCAATGAAGCATCTACCTGTTCACTAGGCATATGAAGTAAGGATCGCTGGGCTAGTGCAATATAGATGGATGTATCCATTTGAAAGGTAATATCACTTCCAATTTCACATATCTAATAAATTTAATTTTATAAATAATATGTAGATAAAACAACGTAACAAGATATAAGATGGTTGTGTAGATACCTTCGAAAGTTAAAAAATAATGCTAAGAACAAAGCAAAAGTTGAAGGTGGCACTTACAATGCATATTTGGTTGAAGAAGCATCATCTTTTTGCTCTTACTATTTTGAAGATCATTTTAGGACAAATCATCGAAAATATTGGAGATATTGTAGATGAGGATGAACGAAATATCTCTATTTCCATATATCCTGGTCGAGCATTTGGTAAGACAAGAAGAAGATATTTAAAAGATGATGAGTTCAAAGTAGCTCCTGCCTATATTTTGCTTAACTGTACTGAAGTTGAACCATATATTGAGTAAGTAAAATTTTCTATATTTAATTGAAACTCCAATGCCTACTTAATCTTAACATTCTTTGTTTCAAGTGTTTATGTTAGATAGGTAAAAACAACAACAATCTAACATATCTGCTACTGATATTGATGCTAAAGTTACAAAATAAATTTTCAGCTTGGTTTGATAACTATGTAAGATTCTTCACTTAAAATTTTATTTGCACACTATAAGTTTAAGATTTATGTGTTAACAATATTAATTTAATGTCATACATGTAGGCAAATGATCCATCAAACAACATTTCTAACAAATTTATAAGGGATCTTGCAAAAGGGTCATTACATGTTGTTTTGACGTATCTTGGTTATTATGTGAATGGATACAAATTCCATACTGTTAGACATGGTTCAACTAGAGTAACAATGAATAGTGATATATGTATAAAAGGTACAAATTGCAATATGCCGACAATGATTACTATGGTCATTTGGTAGAAGTTGTGCAATTAGAATATCCTGGTCTGCCAATCAAGAGAACAACATTGTTCAAATATGAGTGGTTTGATACATCGAGCATAGGCACAAAGGTCCATTCTGAATATAAGCTTGTTGATGTCCATAAAAAGCATAGATTGAATCAGTATGATCCATTTATGCTAGCAATTCAAGCCACTCAAGTATTCTATTGCACATATCCAACTTTGAATCGGGCTGGGAGTGGGTGGCTTGCTGTTTGCAAAATCAAGGTTAGGTCCAATGTGAAACTTTTGGAAATGGCTCATGATAACCATCAATTAATTGTTCAAGAACACTTTCAAGAAAAATCTATAAATATCCAAGATCCTATACAAGATGATGATGATCCAACATCTTTGAATGACCTTCATTGTGGTGTTGAAGAACTTGCAGCTGAGCATGTTTACACTACTAGTGAGCAAGAAGAATCAAATGAATATAGAGACGATTCAGCCGAAGAAGATAGTGATGATGACAATAAGTAGTTATACATAAATCATTGACAATTTTGGATAGATTACCTATAAATGTTATTATAATCCTGAATTACATATTATATTATTCACATGTACCAATATAAATTTATTATCAAAATTGTCACATTATGTTATATTCAAGTTACATTACTGATATGTTTAGTTTTCTATTTTAGATGGGATGAGATGGACATATGGGTGAGAATAGATGTGGTCGTGCTACTTCATCAACTGCTCAGTTCGGACAGATTGTTGAGCAACATCATTTGTTACATTAATTGACTTCAATTAGATTTCATGTTTTATTACATGTCTTATGTTAAATTCTCAATATTTATTTATTTAGATCACTCGAGATAGAGGTTTTAGGAAGGCAAGGATGAGGTCGTGTGGTTTCATCAGTACCTGTATATTTAGCACAAATTACACGAGGTGGAGGTATAGTGGGGCATGGGCAAGGTAACATTGCTTCCTCCTCGAGACTTCCTAATATAGTCCCTTAATTCAGACAGGTTGATTGATATATGTTGGTCCCAAGTGGTCTCGGAAGTTTAGAGGGGGGTGAATGAACCTTCGTCGATTTTGAAAATCATTTCGAACTTGCTACACTGTAAGTTACTTGAATTTACAGCACAGACCGATACAACTTACAGCACTATGAAGCAGTGCAGTTTGCTGTATCTAAGAGTTCTTGTAGCGGAAAATTATACTTTGACTGAAGGCTTGTTTTCTCAAATATGTTTTCTTATGAAGATTCTTTTATGCTTATGATAAAATAAACATAAGATGCAGCACAGAATATATATATATATATATATATAAAGCGATATAAACACTTAAGGACTTATAGTGGTTCGAAGGTGGTGTAATCCTTCTACGTCCACTCTATTGCTTCATCGAGCAGGAACTTCGTTAAATAAGATTGGTTTATAGGATATCACTTAACAATATATCAACCCAACAAGTTAACACCTACTAGAACTCAACTTACACACTGTTGTTGCAAGTTCTAAAGGTAAAACCCACTTAGGATTTCTAAACACCCACAAAGGGAAATTATCTTTCTCCTAGACAACTAATAACAATCAGTAAGGATAAATCCTTTCAACTGATGACACCTAAAATAATCTAGCACACAGTAAATAGGTAAAAATATATGTTTGTTATTTCTTCAACCGGTGTCGTAAAGTGATCTTCTGTATCATCTTTGGATCTTTGAAATTGAGCTTGTTCACTTCACTAGGTCGAGTAACTGAAACTTGTAAGAATGTTTGAGAGTATTAGCTTGATAATGCTTGATCTTTAGAGCACAAATGTTTCAGTAACCAGTCTCAATGCAACTCAACTCCTATGTATACTTGTAGAAAGATATTCGTTGAAGGAGATATTTCTCATTTGAAATTAGGATTCTATTCAAAGGCATGACTTGCATTTAATGCTTCTTGACTAATCTTCTCAGTGTATTTAATGCGGTGGTAGTGGCTCGTAGCTTTCTGTAACCTGTCAGGCCACGTGTCATCTTTATATTAGCTCTGCAACTGCAACTATGATCTTGTCTCAACCGACTCTATTTTGATTTGCTTTGATTTTTCTTCCTCGTACTGTATTTGCATTTCCTCGGATTGCAGGTGACGTTGTTTCTGTTGTTGTGTCTAAGCTTTGTTGGAGTGCAGCAAGTTTTGACTTCTGTGCTGCATCTTGGAACTACTTGCAGTAACTTGATTTTATTGTATTGCTGTAACTTATTCTTGCAGCGTTGCTGCATCTTCTGCTTGCAGCCTAGCTGTAACATTTGCTTAGTTACAGCTTATTTTCCTTCTTACTACTATATTGTTGTAATTTCTTCTTGCAGTTTCTTCATTCCTTCTTCTCTTGATACAACAAGACTTCTTTGAGATCCTCCATCTTTCAGAATCTTAACTTATAGACTCAATCCTAGTCTATATATTTTCACTTAAACACTGTGAAAATGGGGTACTCTAACTTCCTATTGCATGGTTGGTTTGTCTCATCAAAATCTAAACACTGAAATCCCAACAATATCATATATTATATATGGATGCATCTTGAATATTAATTAAGTCAACTTTAAATTTCAGATGACACAAGGTGAAAGTAGAGGAGGACGTGAACAAGGTCATATGATTTCTTCATTAAGACTTCTAGATGTAGCAGCTTAAATAGGACCGGTTGGAAATTTTTACCTTATATATTTTTTCTAATATATTAACATATTTTACATATACTAATTTAGTTACATTTTAGATGTCACGAGATAATGATAATGAAGGGTATGAATAGGATAGCAATTAGCAGCCAAATGAGCTTCCTATTCCAAATGTATTAGCTACTTCTCCACTCGCTTCTCCTATATCCTCACTAGCTACTCACTCAGAAAATGCTGGAGCTTTGACATCCGTATCAGCCTCAGGTTCATGAACAAGTAGTGGTCAGATTCCAGTTGTAATTTATTATGATAGGTATTCTTGAAAGTGTTTTTCACGAATTAGAAGTGATTTAGAATTATTATATATGAAATATACATATAAATCCAATTATCCAATTATCTTAAATTTATTCCGGGTCATATTACTACTGAAAAGGTAACTGATATATTTAAGCAAATGATCCATGAAAAAGGTATTGAGTGGAAGTCATTACCATCATCATATCCAAAAAGATTTTATGAGGAGTTTCAGGTATGTTATCGTTAATTAATAATTGTAAAGAGTTAATAATTGCATTAATGGTGTTTGTGGCATGTTTAGTTTTGAAATTGCAATTTTATTTGAATACTTATTCGCTTTTTTTAAATATTTATTTTCTTAGTTTATGTCTTCATTATGAACATTGATTTTGCAGAAACACTTTAGTTGGGATGCCTCAATGGATCAGTTCTTGGAGAAGATATTCTATAAGTAAGCTCGGACTAGCTACAGACATATGGTCCATGGATTTAAGAAAACTTGGCTCAAGAAAAGAAAGCAACCAGAATGTATGTCAAATGAGATATGGAAAATTTGGCTAAAATATTGTAACCTGTCAAATATAAAAGAAAAGTTTGAGAAGGCTCGCTAAAACAGGATGAGTGAGCCAGCAGGACTAGGTATTGGTCCTTTATGCCACATAGGAGGGTCTAGATCATTTGTTAAGATTTGGAGGGATATTGTAAGTGACTACATATTTATATAAATTACATCAAACTTTATATAATCAAGTATATATTCATAAAAGTTATTCCTTACTATATAGGAACTTAGTATTGGGAAAGAACCTAATATACGAGATTTTTACAAACGCATTAATTGCAAGAAGGGAGGGGGATTCGTGGATAGAAAAACAAAGAAAGTTGTTGTGAGTTCAGCTCTATGCATATTAAAATCAATTTTTTTTTGATAAATTTAACATTAATGTTATTTCTTACTTTATTTGGTAGGCTGATGTTAAAGCACGTATAGAGGCTGCTATGCAATTTAGTCAACCGATGTCTGATTCTGACTGATCACAGGTATTTATGGATGCTGCTGGCGGAGTAAATAAGAAGTGGCGCGTTTATGATCTTGGAGCTGTGGGAAGTTCATTAGCTTCAAAGAGTGATAGCAACTCAGCCGCATCAGCCTCGAATCAAGATCTAATACGGAAGGAGATTGAAGAGGAAGTAGTTGAAGTCATGAGAGATGAGATACAAGTTGAGATGGAGGCTCGGATGGAGGCCACAATGGATTCTTGGGTATAATCGAATGTCACTTATGTTAGAGCAATTACGAAATATGGGAGTGATGATGATGATGATGTCTATTTAGGGGATAAGTAGTCATTCATATCTTACTTTAGATAACTAGACTTTGAAACTTAAATTCGACTTACATATATTTGGACTTTGTGTGTACGTTATTATGCATAACAACTTATGGTTTATTGATAACATTGGTTTATTATGGTTTATTGATAAAATTGTTCGGATGCGTGAGCTCAGTACAGGTTTTAAAAAAAATTGAATTAATAGAAAAAAACAATATATATTTATTTAAAATAAAAAAAATGGTGATGGATTTTTTCTGTCATAAATTATTTCTGTCATTGTCGGGTAGTTTTTCTTGTAGTGAGAGATTTGATCTCCTCATCTCCTTTGCATAAGACCATAGTGCTGCAAACTACTCTTTATCACACCCATTTTTCATCTCAAAAAACTCTCTTCCTTGTTTTAAACATTTGATTCTTGATAAAGACCAACTTGCAATCCTTTTGAATAACTGTTATTATTGATTTTATAGGCCACCTAGGATCACTCCATATTTTATGCTTATATTTGTCTGCCCACCACTTAGAATTTGCATGAATATTTGACTATTTTTTGGGGCAATGATGTTTAGGATAGTGTGTTTTCACCACAACAGTGTCCTCATTGGTTTGTTAGAAGCATATGTTATCCACAGAAATATTTTGTGTTTGCATTGAGTCTGGACCTTGTTTCTGTCATTTAAAAGGAACATAAGCTCTCTACCTATGATTATAGAGGGAAGTCCTACAGTCTTCCTAAATGAATTTATATCATCAAAAGAAGTACCCACATCATTAATTGGAGGTGTATCATCTTTTTTTACAGAATATAAGCCGATTTCTATGCAACCTACCCTTCTATGATCTTGTCCTACTAGAATCACATTCAAACCCCACATACCCAACATAAAATCTTTCATCATGCTAGTAGTCATTTGGAAACCACCCCATTCAACCTCATCATATTTTCATTAAACAATATATCATCATCAAACAACTCACATTCACTATCCACATGTGAGTTGGGTTAACTCGGAAATAATTCACTGATCAAGTAACCAGAAATAAATCAAAGAAAATTGGTCTAAATCAGATCAAATTGGAGTATGAAAATTAAAGTTCCAAACTGGATAAAGTTAGTTAATTCAGTTATAAGTGAATTAGGACTTCTCGCGTAGGATGGAATTTTCAAAGCTAATGTTGACGGGTTTCGAAGACTATTTTCTTGAATTAGTTTAAGGCTTTTGATCAGCATATATATGTGTATAATAAATTTTGATTTCATACTTTGATTCTAAGTGTAGAGTGAGATTGAGAATTTTAGGGTTCTTAGAATTTGCAGAAAACCCCAAATTTTTTATAAACTTTATAATCATTTTTTTCTCTCGTTTCTTAATGGATTGATCTGATTCTTTGTTCTGTGGATGTAGGTTGATGTGGCAAGTTGAACCATCGTTAAATCTTGTCCTATTGATCATTGTTTAAGATATCATTATTTTATTTTTGCGTCATCTTCATTATTAGCTTCAAGACTTGGATTTCTTGTTTTGCTGATAAAATTTATAGATAAAGGTGCTTAATCCACAACAATTGGCACCATCTGTGGGAAACTTGATCAACAACAAGATGAGTGTAATGAAGCTAGATATTCAGAAGTTTTCTGGAAATGAAGAATTTAACCTATGGAAAGTTTATATGGAAGCTCTCTTGATTTAATATAGGATAGAGGATGTCGTACTGGAAGAGAGTGCACAATCTTCATCTGTAAATGCTAAGAAGAGGAAAGATATGGACAACAAGACAAGAAGTGCAATTCTCCTATGTCTTACAGGAAAAGCCTTGAGAGAGGTGTGCAATTAAGGAAACCACAAGGGAAGTTTGGAAGAAACTCAATGCCTTGTACATGACAAGAACCTTTGCAAATCGGTTGTTCTTGAAGCCGAAATTAAACTCTTTCAAGATCCAAGATGAGAAGAAAATCCTTGAGAAGCTGGATGAATTCAATAAAATAATAGATGATTTATAGAAAATTAGAGAGGAGCAGAATGATGTGGATTTAGCCCTACTTCTTCACAATGTCTTGCCAAAATCTTTTCAGTCATTTAGAGATGCATTGGTGTATGAAAGGATGAAGCTCTTAACATTGGAAGAAGTCTAAGTATTAATCAAGATGAACGCGCGTCCCAACGCGGTAAAATTAATTATTATCTTTCTTAACCTAACCAACTAGTAGTCAGGGCAAGTCGGATGTCGATCCCACGGAGAATGCAGAACTAATTGTGTCACCTATGCTCTAATCAGAAATGGAGAAGGTTGGGGGGGAATTTTGATCAAGAATTACTACTAGCTATAAAACGAGAAAATAATTTAAGCAAGAATTCAATCTAAAAAGGCATCCCGGTTAACAGTTCGGTTATCCCCCAATCTCAATTATGTCCTAATCAATGTACACCCCTCTCTCAGATTATCATGAAATTATCACCCCTAGCCTAACAACAAGCTCTGTTAAATCGAATCGTCTCTTAGAATTAGTTAAATTAGGATAAGATCACTAATTAACCCTATTTAATTGAATAACCCAGAACAAGCTCTCCAAATTTAATTCATTAAATGCATTAATTACCAAGATGATATGGTGAACTAGACTCCGAATACACAAGCTCGATTCGATAATCTAGGATTATGCTACCCTAGAGATGCATGACCTTTAGTTTACCACTTATGAAAATTAAACCACAACAATTAGGATTCATGATTTAAAATTCTAGCAATCAATTATCAATTACTTAACCTAGGTGGCCAATCCAAATTAAGCATCAAAAATTGAAAACAATATTCACAGATAGCACAATCAATTCCAATCAAACATCAAGAAGGGGATACGAAATTAATTAAAACATAAAAGAGATATGGGGTTAAACTTCCCTGCTAACCGGAATTGAAGAATTAGCCGATCATTCTCGAAATCAAATCCACAATAAAGGTTGAGCAATCCATCATCAAATCAAACTAAACTAGAAATTGAAATTATGTTTATCCCTCTTCTAATCTAATCCTCACCAAAGCATAAAATTACTCTCTCCAAATCTGCTTTTTTAATTCTCTCCTGCGTGAATGATGATCCCCAGATGGGCCATTCTCTTACCAAATATAGACTTCTCTCTTTTCTTCCCAATCAAGTCAAAGATTGCGGCTAATGACTTTTGAGTTAGATTTGAAACCCTTTTGGGCTTTGGCCCATTTCTTTCTCTTCTTCAAAATTGGGCTTCATTTATTCTTCTTCTTCTTCTTTAATTCTTGTGGGCCTTTGAAATTGAATTGGCCCAATTGACTTCTCTTCTTCCACGATCATCTTCCTCGACTCCAAAATACTTCAAAACATCCTAAAATAATCAAGAAAATAATTCGTGAAGTATTTGGAGATATAAAACACAAAAAGGTGTAGAAACGGTGCATTTAATTATCTAAAATATTATAAAATCATGAATATACACTCGATGAAATGCACCAATTTCCTACTTGTCACAAGACTAGAGCTCTATCAAATGGATCTGAACCTAAGAACCAAAACTTTGGAGAAGGGCTAAATGTTAAGTTCAAGAAAAATGGAAATCAAAATCCGAACAAAAGGAACAATCAAAAGTCTGAGAGCCAAGAAAATTAAGAGAGCTCTGAAACTACTGAAATAAAGAAGTGTTTCTCCTATCACAAATAAGGACATCTCAAGAAGAATTGCCTTGAAAAAAAAGAAGGCAGATAACAACAGTAACCAACAAGTTGTTGTTGCTGAGGAGGAATATGAAAGTGCAGGCATGTTGTGTATTATCAACACTCAGATCAAGGATGAATGAGTGATTGACTCTGGATGAACATTCATATGTACCCTATCAAGATTTGGTTCACTGATTTGAAGTTGGAAAGGGAGGTCTTATACTGTTAGGGGATGATTACTCTTGTAGAGTTTTAGGAATTGGAAACATAAGGTTAAAACTACATGATGGAAGAATCAGAACTCTTCCAAATGTAAGGTACATTCCTCAACTTAAAAGAAATCTTATTTCACTTGATTTTCTCAATGCTATAGGTTATGAATTCAAGACACACAAAGAAGAGATTCTTGTAACAAAGAATTATGTGTTGGTAATGAAAGGGAGAAAATGCAATGGCCTGTACATATTAGAAGGCAACACTGTGTCAGGAGAAGTGTCTACTGTGATAAGGAAGAAACTGAACTCTAGCATAAAAGATTAGCTCATATCAGTGATAGAGGTTTAGGTGAACTCTCAAAACAAAGGCTTATTGGAAATGCTCAGGTATCAAAACTTGACAAATGTGAGCAGTGCATTCTAAAAAAATCAACTAAGACAAGCTTTCGAAAGGGTAAGCATATTACCTCTAATCCCTTGAATATGTTCACTTTGATATGTGGGGGCCTGTCAGGATAGAAACACATGATGGAGGTAAATATTTTATGTCATTTATTGATGACTTCTCTAGAAAAGTATAGGTGTATGTTCTGAAACACAAACATGACGCTTTTGCAAAATTTAAAGAATGACTAATTATGCAAGAAAATCAAACTGGTAAAACCTTGAAGTACTTGAGAACTGACAATAGACTTGAATATTTGTTAGAAGATTTTCATGAGTTTTGCAAGTTAAAAGGAATAACAAGGTATATAACAGTTGTGGCTACTCTACAACAAAATGAGGTGGCTGAAAGGATGAATAGAACTCTTCTTGAAAGAGTTAGATGTCTTCTGCTAGATGCACATCTACCAAAGGACTTCTAGGGAGAAGTTGTGACAACAACAACATACTTAATCAATAGGAGTCCTTCATCATCTGTAGGTTTCAAAACACTAAATGAAGAATGGTATGGTAAGCCCTCAAACTACTCTTACCTAAAGATGTTTGGATGTCTTGCTTATGCTCATATAAAACAGGATAAGCTAGATGTTAGGGGCATTAAGTGTATTTTCATTGACTATCCTAATGACATTAAATGGTATAAAATGTGGAGTTTAGAACCTGGAACTCAAAAGTGTTTCATCGTAGGGATGTGGTGTTTAAAGAAACAATAATGAGTTATAAACATCAATCAAATGTTCATGAAAGAGTAACTCAGACCAATGAAGATCCATTTGGTCAAGATAAAAAAGACACTCAGTTTCAAGTGGAGCTTGAAAGTAGAAATCCAGAAGATGAAAGGGATCAGGTCGGTGATGATGATACCTCTGCAAAAAATCACACTGATGATGATGATGATCAAGAACTTCAACAAGAGTTGAGAGACTATAACTTGGCAAAAGACAGACCAAGAAGAAAAATCATCCCACCAAACAGGTATGGACAACCTAATATTGTGCATTATACTTTAAGTGTGGCTCAAGAGATTGAACATGAAGAACCAAATAACTATAAAGCAATAATTCAGTTCAAAAATACAGAGAAATGGATTGAAGCGATGAATGAAGAACTGAAATCTTTTGAGAAGAATCACACTTGAGAACTAGTAAACAAACCTGCAAAGGCTAAAATCATTGGAAGTAAATGAATCTACAAAAGGAAGACAGAAGTTGCTAAAATAGTATGTCAGATTCAAGACTAGATTAGTAGCAAAGGGTTATACACAAAAATCATTTGTCATACCGTCTAACTCAATTAGTGATATTTCATCTGAATTATAGAAGTCCACACATCCAATTTTTCCATCAACATAACTTTTTTTTTTTCTAAATCTACAAATTTATCCATGATCCAATCTTATAGTGAAAAGTTCAGTAGCATTCCCTGGACACAAACATTAAAAAAATTACAAATTAAATAAATAAACATACCCTAAACACTATAAAAACAATAAATAACCCTGACTTTAACACTAAAACAGAAAATGAAATTTTTTAGCAATGTTCCAACTATTAATTAAATAACAGCTAACCCAAAGCAATCCAATTTAAAATACAGAATAAGTAGAATCCCTAGAAACCCTATATAAAACAATCTCTAACATGCTACTTTGTATTAAAATTAACAGCAAACCCTCAATAATCGCACCAATTTCAATTAATAATACATAAACCTTAGAAAGATAAAAATACTAAAGCCAAAGCACATGCATACGAGAAACATGTTTGAAATGTTAAAAAATCAGAATGATATAAAAAAATTCTAATTTTAAAATACTTTGAAAACCCTAACTTGCTTCAACATAGAAATTCTAACTGAAACCCACCATTATTCGTTTCAAAATTAATTTTCAAAAAAGAAAACTAGTAAAAATATAAAAGGGAGCGTACCATCCTAATACTAATTCGTAACCTAACCTAAACAATAATTTACCCTGAAACCCTAATTATACATACTTGTGTTTTAATTTGAAGATGTGTATTTGTTTTTGGAGATGTGTACATCCTTTCTGCAAGTTAGTTCATTAGTTTTCTTTTTATATTTCATTTCCCTTTAGTTTTGAATTTGTAAAGGACAATAATACCCTTTTCCATTTACTTGGATTGAAATTCTGAAATAAATGAAAATGAAATTACAAATTTACCCTTAAAAGTGGCATATGACCAACTTTTTGCAACCCAAATTTTTGTTGCAAAAAGTAACGTGGCCACCAGATTTATTGTATTTTGCAAATCTGTATATACAATATAGTAAACTGCATGTATTTATAAATGATATTATAAAGTGATAAATGAAATATATACTTGACATAGATTTTTGTCTTTCATCCTAATAGTAAATATAAACGGATCAATTTTATCTGGATCAATAGGATAGTATAGTCTTTTTGTAATATTGTATTATAATGTTTTTTCTTAAGGAAGTATTAGGATTACTTTTATATGATTCACTTTTTTCTTCCTTTTAATTAGAATAATATATGGTTTACCAAACACAGTTTGGATCATTTAACATATAATATTAATAATCACTTTTTTTCTCGTATTTTTCACTAATGTTTTTTTTTTCCTTTCTTATTTAAAAAAAAAAAAAAAAAAACAGGATCAATGGATTTCACTCTTACCTTCATGGTATCTTGAACCTAGTCTCAGGACCTATATCTGGATAGCAGATTTTTTTTTACCATAAAATGATATGTTTCGTCATTTTTCACTTATGTTTGTATAACTACTTTGTATAATTTTATACAAACAAGATTTTTTTTCATTGAGACGATATATAAAATACCATACTGTAATAAAATATAAAAATAATTTATAATAAATAATTTGATCTGACTTAAAAGCAATTTGGAAAGAATTTATTGGCTGTCCCACTTATTGTATCTTTAACAGTGTTAAAACGTTGTAAAATTCCCTTAAAATTAAATTTATATCATCCTAAAAGTTGAGAAATCAAATACTATCTAAGAAAAACTAATAATTCAAAAATTATATATTAAAAATATTCATTTATTTATAGAATTTGTTTAGTGAATTACATTATTTAGGAATATTAACGGGTAGGTATCCTTCTATTTAAGGGTATTCATACTCTAATCCTATAGATATTACACTATTTATACAAGTTTCAATTTCATTTAAAATTTGGCAAATTGTTTGGTAAGATTGTTTCACGTATCTCATCTCACGAGATGAGTTTAACCTGATCAATGACCCAATCAACGGTTAATGATCTACAGACTACAGTCAACAAAGTCAAATCTAATATTTTTATGTATATTAAGTAATACTATTAAGTATATTACGTAATATTTTTTGTATTATATAATACTTTTATGTGTATGGGATAGTATTTTTTAAAAATCATACTTTGATAAGAAATATTATGCAATACTTTTGTGTAGATCATGTAATACTTTTATGCGTATTATGGAATATTTTCGTGTGTGTCATGTAATAATTTTGCTTCCAATATTCTAAATACATGATTGATTTGGGAAATTGAAATTTGATAAATAATACTTTTATATGATATTGTAATATTTTTATGTATATCATGTAATATTTGAAAATTTATATTTTGATAATTATTACTATGTAATATTTTGTTTGTATAAGTTGGTAATACTTTTATATGTAAGAAAATGTTATTTTTGATTCTACAACTTCAAATCAATAATTAATTTAATAAATTATAATTTAAATATAAAAATCAATCTAAAGTATGACCGTTTTTCAATTTGCAACCAAAATCTTTTTTATACGATTGCAAACTAAATCATTTTTGGGAAAAGTGAAAATCACATAACTCACATGTGATTTAAGTTTTTTCATTTTGCAACCTAAATTATTTTTTTTAATCCAATTACAACCTCAAGTTTTGAAATTTATCAAAATGCATCCTAAGTCAAAGATTGCGATTGGATAAAAAAAGAAAATTTAGATTGCAAAGTGAAAAAATTTAAATAATGTGTCGAAAAAATAACTAAAAAAATGATTTAAGTTGCATTTTGATAAACTTTAAACTTCAAGATTGCAATCGAATAATAAAAAAATTTAATTACAAAATGAAAAAATATCAATACTTTAGATTAATTTATACATTTAACCCCTCAAAGTATTACGTTACATATTCATGTGAACTAGATTTATCATCACCATAAATTTTTTATATATACATGTTACTTGACACTTGTCGAGATAATCACAATAAACGGATCCTCCACAAGTGTTCGTATTAGGATGATACTCTCCAAAAAAAAAAGTTTTGCCATAAGCACTCCAATGCTCTAACTCAAGTGCGAAAGAAATATAATAAAATGAGAATAACAATATTAATTTTGTGATGATAAAAAATTGATCCTGAATCATATAAGTTTTTCAATTTTTATTCTCTATAGTTTTTACCGTCTGTCTTTTATAAAAAAAATTTACAATGCATGTATTATTATATCAGAATTAGGGTAAAATATTCATCATTCCTTAAAACTTAAAATTAAAAGGAGAGTCTTTCTGTAAAGCTCAAGGGAGAATTTCACTGTAAAATTGATGACGAATTCTCTTATGCATGGATCTAAGATCCGTGCAATCTGTGTGGACTCGATTAGAATCCATGAATTTATATTTTTTTTTTCTAAATTTTATGTCTTAACCTTTATATACAAATGTTGTGACATTTATATATAAATGTTGTGACCTTTATACATTATAACTTAGAAAAAAAAAGAATAATTTCAGTAAAATTTGTACACATATATCTTTATATGATATTTCATGTGACCCTTATATATATTCATGTGACCTTTATGTACAAATATCAATATATTTACGTAATATATAATGGTATATAAAGGTATGAATATTTGTACATAAATGTCACATGAACATGGTCTCACTAAGAAACCTTATTTACCATCTTTCTTTACCAGAACATTCTGCATACAACCTAAAGGCAACGTAGCAAGATGGGGTCATCGAGGACCAATTCTTCCAGATGAAAGAAGACTCGAACTCGGAAAGATCTTAACTCTAAGGATCATATGAATATAACATAAAGGTATTTATGTATAATTTTTTTTTCGAAATTCTTCATTTTTTTTCTAAGTTGTTTAATATAAAAATAAAAGAATTTATACATAAAGATCACCGAATTCATACATAAAAGTTTTGACCTAAAACCAAAAAAAAAAAAATTTAAAATACATGTGTCTAAATCAATTCGAATCGAACTAAATTACATAAAAACACTCAAAATTAATAATATATTCCACTCAAAATTGATAATATATTCCACCGTCAATTTTGACCTTTTGGGTTCATTCAATATTACCGCATCAAATTATATGTGAAGTTGCAACTTAACTTATTTCGGGACCCTCAAATTTTAAAAAACAATACTATATTATATAATAATTTACGAACTATTTCTTAAAAAAACAATCATGCAACAAATAATTTTTAATGTTGAGGTGTATTTGAGTTAGATTATCATTAAATTGCAATTTTGTTTTATATTGAATTAATATATATTATTTTTTTTACCTTTACATTTTGCAATAATATTCAATCATTGAATGTTTTAAAGATATAAACATAATATAAAGATTATACAAACATAATTTAATATTAGGCGAATATAATTAAAAGGTTAGACGAAAATAATTAAAAAACATTAGGCATGGAACTAAGATTTGAGTGTAAATTTGGGACGCATGGACGTGCATGTGGACGTGTAAAGCACACGTAGAACACGTGAAAAGCACTGCATCGGATCGACCTAGTTATATAATTCGCACCTCGTTCCCAAGTTGTGATACAATAAACAAGTACTAAAAATTCGTTGAGGGTTATCATGATTGTAGTTCAATTCACCTAGATTCATTATATATATATATATATATATATATATATATATATATATATATATATATATATGACCCCTTCATTATTATTGATTAATGAGATTCGAACTAAATACATCAATAATATTTAAATAAATAAATTAAGACTGTTTATAAATAATTATATACAAATAGGAAAAGGATAAATTTCATAACAAGACCCAATTTATAGATTAATTCTCAATTTTAGACCCGAATTTTAAAGTTTCTCGATAAGGGGTTCAATTTAACATTTTTTCTCAATTCAAGGCTTAAAATTTAGATTGAGTTCTCAATTCAAGACAAAATTTCATTTTATTTTTCATTTATATTTATAAATTTATTTATATTTTAATATGTATTCATATTTTGGATGAATTAAGTCAAGTTAGTGTGCTTTAAAAATAATTTTCATCCAACTTATCTTAATTTATATGAAAAAAAAGAAAGAAAGAAATATAATTAATTTAATTCATAAAATATAATTTATATTAAATATTAAAATCGATTTTCTATATTTTTATATCATAAAATTAAGAAAATAAAAGAATATTAATTTTTTTAATATATAAATTAATACAAGTCCGATGAAGATAGTTTCAAAATTGAATGAACTTGTCTTAATCTATCTAAATTATAAATACATATTAAAATATAAATGAATTATAAATATAAAAAAAATGAAATTTTGTCTTCAATTGAGAACTCAATCTAAATTTCAAGACTTGAATTGAGAAAAAAATGTTAAATTGAGTCCCTTATTGAGAAACTTTAAAATTCGGGTCCAAAATTGAGAACTAATTTATAAATTGGGTCTTGTTATGAAATTTATCCAATAGGAAAATGATCGAAAAGAAAACTCACATTAAGCCAGTTATATCATTTTATAGATGAATCAAGCAGGGGAATGATATAAATCCGTGTACTAGGGTCAAATCCGACTCGGGATCATTCCTGATACGCTCTCACGTGCTTCTATGTGCTTTGATTTCTGTTTTTAACTCATTTCAGCGTGTGATATTTTTTTAGTTATATTAGTTATATCTTTTAGTAATATTAGTTATATAATTTTAAATATGTTAATCACAACTTTAGTAATGTTAATTGTATTTTAACATTTTTTAGACAAACATTAATATGTTTCATACTTTTTTAACTATATTAGTTGTACTTTTATATATTAAAATAAAGATATTTATATACTATTATAGAGATATAAGTAAATATCGTATAAAGGTATATACACAAATTATAGCAAAAATTTCTTTTTTTAAAGCTAAAATATTATATAAAAGTAGGGATGTCAATAGGATTGGAACATAAAGGGTAGTTGAATATTCAGGCCGACTCCATACCCCAATAAACAGACCCATCCTAACCTGCGTCCTACAACAAGTTATAAAATTTCGCCCAAAACCCCATCTCAACGTAAGAGTTTTTTTTTTTAAAATGTTCACATGAAAACAAATTTAATGTATCTGGTATACTTCATACATCTATCTATACTATACTAATAGCAAGACAGTTGGAAATATTTACAATAATGCCATTTTCCCGCCCAAAAATGGCATGTCATTAAAAATATTAAAAAAATAGAATCTTTTTTGATAAGCTATTTGTATGTTGTTCAATACTAGCAGTGTACCCGCGCGTTGCGCGTATTGTTATATAATGAAATAATTTTAATATAATTAAATTAAATTTATAAATACACAATATATCAATATTGAATACAATTATTAAACATTAATATATATACACTATTAAATAACAACATAAACAACTAAAATAAATCATTATTTCCAAATCATACATCAGATCCATACATTTATAGTAGTATTATAAACAACATACCATCCACCATTATCTCTAATCATTCTCGCATCGCCCACAAGCTTCTATCTTCATCATCTCCCTTGAAATACATATATTCGAGATGTATTCATGCTAATTAAATTAGGCGTCGGCATCCAAAATGATGGAGATGGAGAGCTCTCCAGTTTGAACGTTGGGGTCGATCGGATTCCGTTGATAGTGGCTTAGATTGACTATGATAGATGTGGTAACCTATACCAAGAACTTTGTTCTCTAAATTTTTTTCCTGATTGTTTGCTTTTCCTTACCAATCTTATATAATGTACACATAGCTTACTTAAGAAGATTTATAATATAGCTTACTCAGGAAGATTTATAATATAACTTACTCTACAAGATTTAGAATATTGAACAACATACAAATAGCTTATCAAGAAAAATTATATTTTTTTAATATTTTTAATGACATGACATTTTTAGGCGGGAAAATGGCATTATTGTAAATATTTCTAACTATCTTGCTATTAATATAGTATAGATTCTAAATCTTGCAGAGTAAGTTATATTATAAATCTTCCTGAGTAAGCTATATTATAAATCTTCCTGTGTAAACTATGTGTACATTATATAAGATTGGTAAGGAAAGCAAAAAATCAGAAAAAAAAAATTTTAGAGAACAAAGTTCTTGGTATAGGCTACCACATCCATCATAGTCAATCTAGGCCACTATCGACGAAATCCGGTCGACCCCGATGTTCAAACTGGAGAGCACTCCATCTCCATCATTTTCGATGTCGATGTCTAACTTAATTAGCATGAATACATCTCGAATATATGTATTTCAAGAGAGATGATGAAGATGGAAGCTTGTGGGCGATGCGAGAATAATTAGAGATGATGGTGGATGGTATGTTGTTTATAATACTACTATAAATGTATGGATCTGATGTATGATTTGGAAACAATGATTTATTTTAGTTGTTTATGTTGTTATTTAATAGTGTATATATATTAATATTTAATAGTTGTATTCAATATTGATGTGTTGTGTATTTATAAATTTAATTTAATTATATTAAAATTATTTCGTTATATAACAATACGCGCAACGCGCGGGTACACTGCTAGTACTAATAATGTTAATAATGTACAATATATTTAAAAATAAAAAAATAAGTTTGTTATAATCATTTTAATTTTATCTTGTAAGATTTATTATGAAATAATTTTAATCTTTTCAATACAATCACATCATTAATTATAATGAACATTTTAAATAAGATAAAATTAAGTTGATTATATAATTAACTTACATTTGATATATATATATATATATATATATATATAAATAAAATACTCTGCAGGGTATGTGACTGTACACGTTGGGACATAAAGAAGATCTAGATTCAGCCAGCCTCGCACCATTCCAAGAATAGGGCGGGTTTGACCCATCCCAAATATCTCAAGTTAGGTCGGGTATTTACGGGTTAAATCTAAATTGACATCCCTACATAAAAGTTAAAATATTTATACATAAAAATTATAATAATATAACATAAATGTCAACATCTAAATAAAACAAAAACCAAAAAACAAATAACGTAGATTCGAATCGGATCAAACCAACCAAATGCATCATGCACCAGGTACACAAAAGACCAACTCTTCTTTTATGGGTCTAAACAACTCAAAATAATTTAAAAGAATTTATAATAGTACACTTCATAAATAAATAAATATGACAAGAAGTTACATACTATATGCACTTTATATGAATATTTATTAAGTATAATAAAGGATACAACCATAAACTGAATTAGAAAATAAAATCCAAACTGCAAATTGAAAGCTAAGATGAATGCCTACTTTCATTTATGGTATAGATACAAATGACAATGTAAACAAATGCAGTTTTGGAAATTAATTCTAAAGGGACTGATATACATTCTCCTTCACCTATTGTCCTTAAAGAACCACTAAATCTCTTCCCTAATCTGTATACTCTAAGAAGAATATCAACAGTGAAACATGTGGTATTTCATCAAATTTGGCTAGACAATCTGAACTTATATATAGCAGATAAAAATAGTAACAATCAAGGGGAGGTGTCGCCCATGCTGATCGGCCCATCTAGTAATTCCACCTAAAATGGATCACTTGGTGAAAATTTGAAAATCTCCATCTTTGGAAGATTTCTCTGAGCTCTGAGCATGTCAATGGCCTATACTCGAGCAATTGGAGAAAATGGTGGATTGAGTAGAAAAGATGGCAAGATTTCTTCCATCTTATTAACATTGCATTTCTCTTCGCCTGATGATATTACATCAGACATGATTTTGATTTCCTTGTGTTCGAATGCCCCAAGTGGATCGGTATGCAGCATTTGTTTGCTTCTCTCCTTGCCAACAACAGTGGAGGCATCAGCAGCGTGCAAAATAGCAACACAGATGGAGAATGCTTGTAATGACGATAACTGTGCGTGGAAATTAACGGCATATTTCCCATCCTCCATCATCCTCATGCTAAATGCTGGTATCTTATCTTTTCTTCCCTGTACAAAAAGTAAGTGAACCAAAAGTGTTATAATGCGAATGCATGCACCTCAAATAAATATATATATATAAATATATATACATGGGATTTAATCTATTTTTCAAAGTCTTCAAATGAAATAAGATTATGTTTGGATAGAGTGATTTCAAATCCAAAATTTGCAATGAATGGATTTCAAATCCACTCAAGTTAGAGTGAATTTAAAATCCACCAAAATGACTCAAAAATTAGTTCAAAATGAAAGTGATGGATTTCGAATCCACATCTATCCAAACACCGTTGGTGGCTCTACTACCATGTATTTCAAATCCCTCCTTAAATCTACATCTAACATGTATCTTTGAGTATCCATCCACAGCCAAGAATATAAGCAATGAGACCTATGGTTTAACAATGAATCATATAATAAAGGGCTTGTTATCATGTTTTCCATGCATCATCAAGCTTGTCATACAGAAAAGTTTTCAAGACTAGAATTTTTTATTCTAAGAGAAATCAGGTAGATTAAGCCTTCAAAATTGAAAGCATCAATTAGGTTGATTGGGCATGTACCTGAAGAAAGAGTTCTGTTGGATTGTGATTATGAGCAATCTTAACAGTTGGATTGGTAAGAATATTGAGGGGGCAAGCCATGTCCCAGCCACCACAATCACATCCTCCACCTAACCTCCATCTATCGAGTAATGGTGAAGGGCCACGACTTTGAGTGACCGCTAAACTGTGGTGTCCAGCAGGGATCAAAACATGCATCTTCCCGGGACTTGAATTGTCCGAAATCCCCTCCACCTTCCCAACCCGAAAAAGATCTAGCAAATTAGGAGGTGTCTCTGCAATTTTCTTATCCCCACTCTTAAATTTCAGACTCTCTCTCTTTTCCAATGGGACTTGCATAACAATGGCTGCAATTTCCATCTCTGGATGCGGTAGTGATGGTGGTTTAGTGACGTCATCGCAACTTCTTGAATCATCAATACTTTTTCTTGAATGGGTAATATCATACAACACAAACTCCGTCACCATAAAATCTTTCAACTCTCTAAATTCTGTACATAGATGGCACGAAACGTGCATCTGCCCAACCATAGACGACTGTCTGTTGCTTTCTTTAAATCCCCACCCATTAGTTTTCCTGTGAGGAAGTGAATGGAAGGTGTAAACCCAAGTCGAAGCATTTCCCACTTTCCATGTTTTGGCCACATAAACATCTTCTGGTGACTTCACAGAAAACTGAAAAAACGGGACCCCATGCTTAGTTCCCGACTTTAGAAGGCCATTTAGGTGTGCTGGAGAACACTGCACAACTGAATTATGGTTTTCTTTCTCCAATTTATCATCCAGTTCGCCGCCAGTTTCATTGAAACTACTCAACGGACTTCTGTGAGACTTGTGTTTGACAAAGGGATCCAACATCTTTTTGATGGGGCCAAATCGGGCCTTTGAACTGCTGGATCTTGAGCCATCACACTCAGGTGAATGGGGGAATGAATCGACATCAACATCTACCTTATTTTCACAAAGTGAAGTGGTACTTCGTTCTGAAAGAGACATTAATGAGGTCCTGTTTTCTACCACTAGTGAGCTATCTTCATCCGAATTACACAATGAATCGATAACTTCAAAAGAGAATGCGGATGCAGTTTTCTCAAGTAGCCTCACTTCTTTGGAACTTTGATATATTGACCCTCTCTTCACCACTTCATTACCAACTCTCTGTGACTGAACATCTCTACTTGAGCCACAATGATAGTCATTAAAATTAATCTCTAGATCTTTGTTCAGCCTTGCTATATCATCTACACATTTGGGCTTTCTACTTGTTTTTCTATTTGAATAACACCTAGGAGCTGGTAGGACAGTTGTAGGACTTGTCTCTACAAGACAGTACTTGTCGAAGTCTAACTCCATCACTAATTATTCTATCCTCATTCATAGATAAGCCTCCTATAGACAATGAAATGAAAAAAAGAGATAAGTGACAAATCGTCGAACATATTCATTATATATTGCATCAAAAAACAGATAGGTAACAGAAACATCACTAATAAAACAAGAACAAGCCAATACACAACTCAATGAGCATTAAAACTAAAACTATACAACCTAATTACATACTTTATACGTGTGTCATTGCATAAACAACTACTACCTAGAGTTCAATTTCACTAGGTTAATTTCGAGTTTAATCTACTTAAATCTTTTCCTAAACCAAAAGGCATAAATTGGGTATCAAGCAACACACTAACAACACAATATGAAGAAGATGCAGTCACAGAATAATGCAAGTACCATTTAATCGAATATCATACCCAAATCTTCAGACTAGCCAAGCGATTCTTGATTAGTGATACCAAACTAATACAGTGGAAGCAAATTACCAACTTTCCTTACATTTGAGAGATACAATTCAATATCATATGCACAATGCCAACAAATGCATGGACCCAACTAATAATTTCAAGAATTAGAGCCCCATTAAGATCCAATTGTTTGACGTTTCATAAGCAATCCAAACACTCATAACAAGTGCCTAATTCGGGCCGGGCCACACTATAACTAGGCACAAAAAAACATAATTAAAGAAGGCAATTTTACATACACTTACACTCCAAGCCAATAACAGTGCAATTCCACTTCAGATCTCAGAGAAGTGAAGCTAAAGAAAACCCCACAAATTGCACACAAAAAGCAATCATTTGCTTCTTCTCTTCCGCTCAAAGTCTATTCTGGTAAAACCCCATTTCACATTCAGAAACTGTTAAAAAAAAAAAAGCACCAATTTTTTAATTAACAGTCAAACAAACAAGAGTCGAAAATCCGTTATCAGATTGTTTCTGCTTTCCTTGTGAAAGAGACAAAGAAAAGAATTGTAGATAAGTAAAAAATACAAAATAAAGACAAAGAAGAAGAAGAGATTGAGGACCAGCCCACCAAATACAAAAGTGATGATTGCTCAAAAAGAGAACATGCATGCTTAAATTTTCATCTTTTCTTTAATCTCTTGTCGGGGGTGGGGTGGGTTACCTTCATTCAGATAAGCTAGAGATGTTAAACGGGCTGGCCCTAGCCCTATAGGGTCACGGGCTTAACGGGCTAGGGCTTTATTCGGTTCACTTTTAACGGGTCTCTAATAGTGAGGACCTAACCCTAACCCTAGCGGGCCTCGGGTTAAACGGGCCACTAACCGAGCTACGTAAAAAAATGAAATTTTGTCTTGAATTGAGAACTCAATCTAATTTTCAAGCCTGAAATTGAGAAAAAATATAAAATTGAGTCTCTTATTGTGAAATTTGAAAATTTGGGTTTAAAATTGAGAACTAATTTATAAATTGGGTCTTGTGATGAAATTTATTCGATTTGAAACTATACTTGAAAAAGTTAACATCATTATTCTTGCTTTCTAACATCAACTACCTTTATTTAAATAAAATTATAGATGCAATTAAATGAAATAAACCTCAACTTAGTTGGTGGAGTGGAGGTGTGTAGGTTAATAGTTTGAATTCGACAGGTTGCAATTTTTTAACCGGGCTAAACGGGCTAGCCCGGTTAACCTGCGGGCTGGCCCATTTAACCCTCGGGCTAATAGGGCCGGGCCAAAAAGGCCCTAATTTAAACGAGTCTCTAATATCTCAAATCTAACCCTACATTTTTTAGGGCTAAACGGACTGGCCCTATTAATCCGGCCCGCCGGATTAACATCACTAAGATAAGCAATGGAGATGGAAAAATGGAGCAGCCAAACTAGTCAAGTCTCTTTTATCGCCCACTATAAAAGCCACTGTTTTTTTCACTTCTTATATGTTGCTCTCACCTCTCTCATCTCTGTCTTATTATTAATAAATAATAAATAAAAATAAACAAATAAATAAATAAACCTTAATTTTAAGGTTATTTATCTTAGTTTTCTAATAATAGTAAATATAACATATTTTTTATAAATTTAATCAACGAGCAGTTTTTGGATGTAGTTGTGTTGTTACTAAAGTGTAAAATTATCATGAAAAAATTATAGGTTGAAGTTAAAAAAAACGAAAATTGTAAAATATATCATTAAATTAAATTATATTTGAAAACTGTCATTTGACTAAAATAGTAAAAATATATTAAAATTCATGTTATATTTGTTAATATTAAAATTACATATTAAGTATAGTTAATAATTTTTCCACCAATTAACCCTAACTTTAATAATTAATTGAAACTATCAATTGTAACTCCTATCACAAAAATTGAAAAAATCAACACTAATTACTAATATTCCAGATACTTGCTCGTATGGTATGGGATCATTTGGACTCCAACAATTATATATTATAAAATTATTTATGATATTTTTTTATTTTGATATTTCTTTCAAAATTGTCAATCCAATCCTAATTTCATGGTTATGACTTACAATCATTTTGGACCAATATTATTAAATTGAGTTCAAGGGTGTTAATCACAAATATGGGAAGTAATTTAATTTCAATTTCAACGCATGTATCTTCAATTGCACCGCTTATTTTACAAATTAGACAAATTTGTACTCAATTTCAAGCAACCAGGGGACAGTCCTTACATTTTGGGGCTATAGAGAAACATAAAAATGGACCATACAGAAAAAATGAATATTTTCACACAATGATAAATATAACGTACAACCTTAAAAATAAGAAGAAAAAAACTTTCATTTAAAAAGTAAAACTAAATTATAAGATTTTATTAATTATAGTTTTGAAAAACTTCTATTTGCGTTTGTAGCACTTGCAATTCTGAAAATAAACCATCAGCACCAATATCAAATTTATCATTATATGTGAGAGCAATTTAAAGATTAATACAACATATATGTAATCTCTTATCAACTAATAAAAATCACTTTTTAGGATTAAAAAAAACAAATTTTTTTTTTAAAAAAAACTTATAATTGTTCAAATCTAACCTTCAAAAATGAAATTACTATGTCAACAATAATAAGAAAATAACTGATTTTAAAAGATTTCTTAGCAATCACGATAATGTTCATCAAATTGTTTTTTCATATGTGTTTTACGTTTTTTTAGGAAATGTAGGATCAATAATATAAATGTTATATATATAACTATATATATATATATATATTTATATAGTGTTTGATGAAAATGTGGAGCCCTTTGAAAAATGAGGTCATAGTCGTCGATCTTCACGGCCTAGCTTAGGGTCGGCCCTACAAGCAACCAAATTAAAAATAAAGTTAATAATATTTTCTCATTCAAATTATATATGATTTTACACTTTTTTTTATAAAATTTGAAAGGGATGGACTAAAGGCACTCCTTCTACTTCTAAGGACACCCCAATAATTAAAATTACCCTTTGATACATTTCTAAGCACACCTCATTAATTTCCCACCCTACCATTCCCATAAACAAGTTCTTGTTCTTCACCTTAGCCCATCTTTCTTCCACCATTTCGGCCGAATTGACTAACCACCAACCTTAAGTAATTGAAGTTTTTTGTGTTGTTTCGGTAGATCTTTCCGAACACCTACCATTATGAAACATCGTAAAAAAGCTTTTGAAACCGAACATACCGAGCAAAAATTTACGGATAAGTTAATTTTCAATGTTTTCTTTTAGTTTCGTTTTTCTTACATATTTGGTTAGAGTCATTTAGGATTAGCAATGGGTTAGTGAAATATAAGTTAATACACATGAAATTTGCTGAAAAATCGTGTAATTTTGGAAGAAAATTGGGCAGAACCCGTCCACTATCATCGGTCTTGGTTGGCCGACACCTCATGAGGGTGTTCGATCGAGCCGGCCGAAAGAATACTGTGGCGTTCGATCGTGTCAGTCGAACGGGTAGGCATTGTGTCGGCTGCCTTGGTCGAACGCGCAATGTCATGGTCGGCCTGTCTCGGTCGAACAACGTGGTATGCGTAAGTTGTATTTATTTCGTTTTCATAATTATTTTTCTTTTTAATCCAGGTACCGCGTACGAGAGGAGGAGACCCACGACTTTGAATAGGAAGTGTTGGGGTGAAAATGTGGCTTCAACTGTCGGGTGTTCGGGCAATGACTTCTCTGTTGAAGACCCTCTCCCAATCTTGCAGTTGGAGATTGGGCAGGAAGAAATACCTGAGGCTGAACATTTTAACTTCATCGACGAACACGTTCAAGATGAGCAACAAGAGAAGAAGGCTGAAAAGGATGAGCAACAAACAGATGAGAAACGAGAGGAGGAAATTGAGGAAAATGTACTTACTAGACCGTTTCCCAGGGGCTCTACCGACCACCGCCTTATACCCAGCTTCAAGACTCATGTTACACGACCAAGATGGATTCTTGAAAGTTAGATGGTGACTTGGGCAAATGGTTTGTCTGCTCCGTCGCTCGAACATTGTAGATTTACATGACATCTCTTAGAAGAGCCCGAACAAGAACCTGATATGTACTTTTGTCGAGCGTTGGCATTCGAAGACGAACAACTTTCAGATGCCCTAAGGAGACATGTCGATTACCCTCGACGATGTGTACTGCATCACCGAACTTCCCATCACAGGTCTCCCCATTGTCCAATGAGAGGAAAGAGGTAAAGTCCCGACACATGTGATAGCCCGACTACTAGGTTTGTCGCTTAGGAAGGTGGATAAAGTAGTTAGAGGTCTGAGAGGTAGCTCAGTTAAGTTAGAGTGGCTGCGTTCTACATTTGGCACCGATTTACTTCCGATGATGGAGACAAGAGACTTTGTGCTACCAGGGTATATTTATGGTTTGTGTTAGGCTGTATAAATTTCGCAGATAAGAGCGGCACTAGAGTAAGCACTAACATTCTCCCATTGTTGGAGAATATTACCCGAGTTCACAAGTACGCTTACTACATTAGGTTGTTTGGACTCCATATGCGAGGATGAGAGATGTGTTCCCTCATTAAGAAGTGACATTCTACCACGGCTGCATTTGTGCGTTTGATGTTGTCGAACCATATCATCCAGACCGCGTGTTCAGGCAGTTTGGCCATGTGCAGATGATTCCTGAATGGCCTTAGGTCCAGATTAAAGTGCACCGAGGAAGCACTGGTGCCCAGTACAGGATTATTTAGGACTTCATCAGTTCATATTTCTGTATGTGGAGCGGCTATGCTTTGTCTGATGAGGTTTGAGGTAGGCTTGTGATGCCTGCGTAGGAATGTTCTCTCGAATAGATGGATTGGTACCTTACTGTTTCGCACCCGGTGATACAAAATCCAGGCAACAGGTCAACAGCTGCAGGTGCGACGCATATTCCTCACCAGCTATGAGATATAATTCAAATGACACGTGGTCATATTGCATCGATCATTCAAAGGTGGTTGGAACATGACCCGAATATGACAGTCGATTATGTGATGCCCTATGTGACGAAGGCGTACGAGGTGTTGTCCGTAGATGATGGTGCCACACAGGAACCGACCACGCGTACCTCATCTAGTAGATCTCGTAGATGTCGTAAGGGATAGATATACCAGCACTTGTAGTTGATGATGTTCTATGTTATTTCAAGGCTTTCATGCTTCGTGTATTGACAATGGTCGTAACTAAAATTGTTGGTTTTTATGATTTTCATACTCTGTGTATTGACGCTACTCAACTGTCGATTTAATATTATTATTGTTATGCATTCGTTGTTACGTTTTGTACACATAGAATTATTCGTCCCGACAAGTAAAATTATTTCAGAAGACAATAGGCATGTACTTGGCCCTGTTTGACCGGACTTGCCGAACACACTTATGCCCTATCGGCCATCTTGGCCAAACACACTTATGTATAGTCGACTGTCTTGGCCGAACACACTTTAGCTCAGTCGACCATCTTGGCCGAACGTCCAGTTGACTGGTCGGCCCATCCAACCGAACCCTGTATAGGATGGTCGGTCATTCCGATCGAATACTATATGACCTGTTCGGCCGGTTTATTTGAACAGCGATGAAACCTGTTATTTGTCAAAACCAATAAATATCAAAACACAAAAATGGTTCGATAATCTAAAATCTAAAATTGACATAATAACAGAATGTATATGAGTACATTTCTCAAATGTAAATACTTCAAATGATACACATCAATCATCATTTAAACTAATAGTCTCCACACCAAATGATGTTCTATCAATTCCAACCATGTCGTTGTACTTGGCGATCTGTTGTTGGAAAATGACACTTCAGCCTGCTGTGTATACAAACCGACACACAAACCACATATTTATGATTGGAGGAATTGGTGCACTATCTACTAGGTTTACCTACAAATAATCATATGGAAAAAACCCGTCAAATCTAGAGAAACAAACCGTCATGTACAAATATATTTCGAGAAAAAACTAATACTATTTACCCGGATGAAATGGTTATTTGCAACTAATGTCATACATATGCAACGAGGTTTGATCGGCACTTGTGTCTGCAAGAGAACAAACAATACACTTATCTCCGTTGAAATGTGAACTATAGCCATATTGTACGCAGAAGCGGCCAAGTAATAGATTTTCAGAAACACGAACCAATATTTCACGTCGTACACTTCTGTTTGAAAATAGTTCAACATTTCTAAAATTTCATCGACCGTATGCATAGAGTTATGCCACACAGAAGCATACAATGCTTGAATGTTTTGTAACTTTCTGGATTTGATCGTTACGAATCGATACCACGAATCCTCACCCATGACAAGTACGTCGGCAAGACACTGAAAACCACAATGTCCGTCTCCCTTGACATTCTTTATGGAAGAAACAAACTCTCGAAAACAGACTTATCTTGTCGAATTTTCAGCTTACCCGATCGACCATGTGTACATGTATGAACTTCTGGTTTAAGCAACGAGGTCATTGACATGCTAGATATCTCACGCAGTCTCTTAAGAAACAATAACCTTTGCGATTCATTTGCTGAATCAAACAATTGATATTACTCACTATCTCCGTCCATCAACAACTAAGATCTTCAGCAACACTAACATCCGACTTTGCTGGTTCACAATCCAATTTCCTCCAAAATCTGTCAATACTTTCAAGGCAGATTGGTTCGTTTATCCACAACAATTCTCTGATTTCATGCGCACAGGGTAGACCACAGGTCTTTCTCAACACACAACCGCAAAACAACGAATCTACCCCGACCTTATTCACTCCCTGCATCGTCTAAAAAATCTTATGAATAGCGGCGTGAGACACCAATCTACGAATATTCCTGAAAAGTGGAGACTTGTAACAATGGTGCACTCTATATTGACTTTGTTTGAATGAAGCTTTGATTGTGGTGTGACATGTGATCAACAAACCATGTATCCTTTCCTAGGATAGTTCAAAATTTGACAAACTAGTGCCGAGTTGTTTCTTCAACTTCGAATGTGCACTCTCGATCCTGTGCAAACACATTCATATAGGTCATTCATTATAACATATTCAAATAAGAATTTCAAAATAAAATGCATAGTTCAAAACAACAAATACGTACCGACTAGTTGTCGTGTTTTTAAAATGCATTATCTCATTCGTCCAACATGACACAAATCTCTCTTTGTAAGGATTAATCCAGTTCGACACAACGTAATCTACAGCAACTGGATAGTCGATGAAATCATCCTTCAATCTTCTAAGTAGCTCGTTGAACTTCACTTCATTCTCCGCAAGAATCAATGTATTCCACGAATAATTAAATGAATCCCACTTCACCTCGTATGAAATTCTTTCTTGCACTTTGTAAAAACATTTTTACTGATATGTCATCGACAGAACAAATGCTTAGCACTTGGAAATGTCACCTCCACAGCATTCATCAAAACAATCTCATGATCAGTCACAATGACTTGTGGTAAAAGGATTGGTCCATCAATCCTTTCAGAGTCGTAAGAGCTCATCTATAATTATCCTCACGCTCAACCTCCAAATAAATACATGTCACCGAGAAAGTGATATCCGTAGATGTGATGCCAACCACTTCCATCAATGGTATCTTGTATCTATTAGTCTTGTATGTACAATCTATGAGCAAGATATTTGGAAAAGCACGCAACAAGTCCACACTAGTCGAGTGGACATAAAAGAGATCCTTCACCCTATCTGTTTTCTTACATCTTCTGATAAGGAAATAATATTTGTGTAACTGCAGTTTCTCTAATAAGTATTATATTTGAAAATGACCGCCATACTCCACAAGTCTATGTTTATGACGAACATTGTAGATAGTCTTCAAAGTGGACACATTCTGAAGGAACATCTCTTTCAAAGTACTTAGAATATCTTTCGGTTTGGTGTTATTCTTTGTCAAGTCTGCTACAAACCGATCTTCAACAGATGTTAATTGACCCGCATATGAGTGACCCTCCAAATTTTGACTCATTGGGTGGTTATGAACACTTGATACAACACTTAGTGACCATTGTCCATGCTCATTTAGTTGAGTAGCCTTTAAAAGAAATGGACAATCACACTTTTTTGTGGCCGTAAGTTTAAATTGTTTCTTCCCACCACTGTTTTCACCATCACCAACACTTACAATTTCACATTTTACCTTATTACACCAACGATATGTACCACCTCGTTCGCAACCCAATAAAACTCGACCTCGCCGACCACTATCACCACTATCAGAGTGTCGAACTAATATGACCATATTATGTCTATGTGCTACACTATTCACTCATTGCATCATCAAATTACGAGACTCAAATATTTCTTCTATCGTAAAGTCAACTGTGAAGTCAATCTGTATATACTTAGGAATGATATCTTCTTCCATCGATTTTTCTTCAACCATTTGTTCTTCATCCATTTTGTTGATGAAACTTACTTCAGTGGAATATGAATTGTAGTTCTACTACAAATGAGTAAATAAAATCATAAACATTAAATTAGAAAAAAAACACTCGACAGTTCGTTAGTCGACTCTATTCAACCAATGCGGCCAAACAGAGAAGAGAAATGTCGGCCAAATTGACCAAAAACTATGCAAGTTTGTCGGCCATTCCGGCCGAACGAGATGTTATGCGTTTGGTTGGCTTGGCCGAACGGGTGCTTGTGTGTTCGGTCGGGTTGGTTGAACGCTTTCATTCGCGTTCGGTCTGTACCTACCGAATGCGAATACACATACACAATTTTTTTATGTTTTCGAAATCAAAACTTCAACTACTTAAACTACTGAAAATGTATGCGAAAACTAACATTGTGTGTTCCAAATGAACCTTCATCATTCATTTTGTGAAATTTGGGGGAAATACAAGATAAAGAATATATATGGAATTGAAGTTTAACTTGGTAAAATGAAGAAGAACAACAATGGTGAAACCTTGTATGCTTGGGGTGGACTTATAAGAAAAAGATATTGAATGAGGTGCTCTTAGAAGTAAAATACATTAAGGGTATTTTGGTCTTTGTTTATCTATTTTAATTTGTATTTTTTTTATTGGGGTGCCCTTAGAAGACCAAGGGGTGCCTTTAGTCCCTTCCAATTTGAAATCTTGCATTTTGCCGTATGAACTTTAAATTTATTGCATTTTACAGTGTTAAACAAATTATAGTCGTATACGTGTCCTAAATTAACAATTATAATTTATCTAATACCGTAAAATATATCAAATTTAAAGTTCATACGATAAACTGTAACATTTAAAAATTTATACCAAAATCACATATAGTTTGAATGGAAAAATATTCTTTAACCCTTAAAACATGTATATTACAAAAAAAAAAAAAAAAACCAGAATAATAAGATCTCGTAAAAGTTGTGTTTTCACTAATATATACAGCGATGCCCATTTTCCTGAAAATAAAAACTGATTTTTATATTAAAAATGATGAAATGGAAGAAAAACTTACTTTTTTTTTTTTCTTTTTCAAACAATATTGATGATAGTGAATTGTCTTTTGAGGTACTTTACTTTTTCAGGACTTCTGTTTTATGTAGCTTCAAGATTGTTAGCCTGCGTTGAAAGACAGAAATGCCCCTATATAGTGCCCCTTTCTTTTCTTTATTGGGGGTAAACTGCGGATGGTAAAGATTACAGGGGCAATCACAACACAATTATTATAGTATTTTTTTTGTTTTTTAAGGGAAACACAAAACTATTTAAGGATCCATTTGGATATATGAGTTTGAAATTTATGATAGGAAATTCATCATGGATGGATATAAATTTAAAATTCAAAATTTTTATTTTGAACTAATTTTGAAGTTATTCTGGTGGATTTCAAATTCAATCCAATTTTAATGGATTTCGAATTCACTCATTTTAAATTATGAATTTCAAATTTTGAATTTCAAATCACTTTATCTAAATGGAACATATATTTCTTCATTCTGACTATGTACACTAAAATTCAGAATTTAAAATCACTTTATCGTAATGGAACATATCTTTTTTCATTCTGACTATGTACACTAAAAACCAGTAGACTCCATTTGAATAAAGTGATTTAAAATTTAGAATTTGAAATGGATGGATTTGAAATCTACTAACGTTTAAGTGGATTTAAAATCCATAAAAATAACTCCAAAATTAATTCAAAATAAAAATCATAAATTTACAATTCATATCCATTCAAATACCACTGATAAATTTACCATCATAAATTTTAAAGATCTCCTCAAATCCATTTTTCCAAATACACTCTTATTTTAATCTATGGAAACGGCAGATTTAGTCTGACAAGTTTCCTGGGCGTTTCCCACTTATTATTAATAATTGCTACTTCCATTATTTAAGTATTAAAGAGGAATCCTGCATTTTATGTTGGTTATTATTAAGATGAAATAATTTACTATTTACTATATATTAAATTAACAATAATTTTTAATATGTATATTAATAATATATAATGATTTTATTTTTTAAATTATAAAATGTTAAGTTAATAAATATATTAGATCACATATATCAATAATGAATATATATAATATGTTCAGGGTTAATATGATAATATAACTATATTTTATGTTTTCTTTAATTACTGAAGCTAGGATTCTAGCATTACATAACAACAATATTACTAACGTAAAAAATATATTCATATTCGTTTGTATTTATCAAATAAAGCATAGACTGATCTAGAGATGACAGTGAATAGGGATTTTGTATTTTTTGTAGGGATCCCATTCAAATAGGATGAAGATTACATGAAATATTCTTCAATGGGATGTAGATGATTTTTTCCCGATTGACGAGGTGGAACGGAGATTATATTCGCCACCTCATTCCCACGAGGTTTTGAGGATTTTATAATAAATATATAATAATAATATAATTAAATTAATATAAAAATTAAATTATATGAATATTTTTGAGTTGAGTGCATTGAAGTATTGAAAAATGATAAAAATTAAATGAAAATATATTAGAATAATTTATTTTTGTGTTTTATCTAGTTTTTATTAAATTATATTTTCATCTTTTATTTGGATTATGAGTCATTTTTATGTTTTTTTTTTGATATTTTAATTATATATAATTGTATTAATTCTTTTTATGCATTAATCAGATAAAAATAAACAAAAAATAAAAACACAATATGGGGTGGGGTGCATGGAAAAAATTTCCCCGTTTTGCTTGTGGGGGACGAAGATTCACCGTAAACGCATGAACGGGGATTGGGATTGCTCTTCGATCTGCCCCACCCAGTTGCCATCCCTAGACTAATCTTTCAATATTGATTAATTTCAAGTCCATATGAATAATTTGATTTGATATGTGAGTTGTTCTTGTACGAATTTAGGGTTCATGCAATCAGGTGAACCCGGATTTGTGCTCCTTATTTATTTATATTTTATTTATGCGCTAATTTTTATATTATATTAGTTAGACATTTATGTACAAATATCAATATTTATGAAATATTTTAACTTTAAAAAAAATTCGACATAATTTGTACATATACACATTTATGTGATATTACTTATACCTAGTTATACTTTTATGCAATATATAAAGGTACAACTAACGTAACTAAAGTATATAAATATATACATGTATGTGTAACAATAATGTTAAGCTACAACTAAAATAACTAAAAATAATTAACATAATTAAAAGGCATAATCAACACCACTAAAAAGTTTAATATGTGGGTCCGGCTAGACATGGATAGCAAGGCATGTGGGGGCGCATTAGAAGGTGTTTCGAATTCGGATCGACTCGAATACATGAATTCTAGATTCATATATCAGGTGCACATAAATTTTTGTGTTGATTTGTAATCCTATCGATACAATCTAAGTTTATAAATTCCCTATCTTCTTTTATTAAAATCAATGTATCAAAATATAAATATTTTATTTTGAAATATTTATTTATGTAATAAGTAGGCACCGATAAATTAGGGAAATATCAAAATCTGAAGTGGAAAATTTAATTTGAATTCAAGCTTGTAACATGGTTCTTAAATTCTTGGATGCATCACATTTAAGTAGACAATAATGCCCACTCAAATGAAAGTAATTCAACAACCAAAAGGACGTTTTGAATAAAAATAAAACGCTGCTAGTTCAAGGACTTCTCTAAATTTATATATAACGAATAGAACTCTTTTCAGATCATTTAAAGAAAACATTTCTTGTAATCAATCTACAAATTATGATTCATAAAATAAAATTTAATTTATTGCAATAAGTTTAAGTTATGAATTGTGAGTGAAACTCGATCTCGTAAATGTAATTCTGTGCAGACATACAATGTAAGTTTATTGAGAAATACAATAGTATATTTTCTTCCATTTGTTTATTCATTCTTGATCGAACTTGCATTTGTTTATTTTCCCTTGGATTTTACCTTACGAATTTTATGGTTATCAAATGTATTTTATTATTTCGAACTGACCCATAACAAGCACGTGTTCGTCAAATATAGACTCTAAGACTTTCCCTAAATGAAAAGATTAATTGTTGTAAAGTTGAAATGGCAATCTATACTTATATAAAAACAAGACAGTTGGGAAATATTATAAGAATGTCATTTTCTCTCCTAAAGATATCACATCATTATTTTGGTTAATAAAAAAATTTCAAAAATTATTACTTTTGTCAAGAAGATTGTTCACGTTATTTAGGACATTTTTTCATGTAATATATTGTTAATTATTATTATTATTATTATTAATTATTAATTATTAATAATTATTATTATTTGTTATTGACGATGACGGTTGTTTATTGTTGAACAATAATTTTTTTAACTTTAATTATTTAATATCTATAATTATTCTCATTATCAATTTTAAAGTTAAAATTTTTTAAAGATATTTTTTTTGGTAATTATGAGAAATATTGTATGTAAATAATATTTCAAAATTTCTATTATTAATTGATCACTTTTAATCAACTCCAAAAATCTCATATCCTCTTAATTAAATATAATTTTAGTGAAAAAGACCATAATAATTTGAATAACTCTTTTTTAAATATAACAATTTCATATAATTAAATTGTAAGGTTTAAATATCAAAATTATAAAAGAATTAAAATAATGACATTAAAATTTTTATAATAAATAATCAGAAAAGTTATTTTAAATATCTACACATAAACAAGTGAAATCTTCAAAAAGTTTTACAAAAACACAAATCCTTGGGACATAATGAAATTAAAAAATTATGGTCCAATTATTTATTATTGTTGTTTCTTAGTTTTATATTTATGTATTAGTATTAACTATATTCATAACTTTATTTATGTATCAATTAATGTTGTATATAAAGAAGTTTTGTGAGTTTTGTAATTATTATATTTTAGTTATTATTGTAAACATTATTTGTTTTATATTATATTGGTTTTTTTTCTAACTTAGCGAATATAAAGTTTTGAATTCATTAATATCATAATTTTTAAAATCAACTATAAATATTATAATTCGTGCAACGCACGGGAGAAAATACTAGTTAAGGTGTACTAAAAATAGTTAAAACAATGCATAGTTGATTTGGAGGTGTAATTATATTTAGGGTCATCTAGTATTTTGGGAGGCTCTTACAAAGATAAAATTGAGCTTTAATTATTTTCAAAAAATATTCAAATTAATTATGTTAACTATATTATATAGAAACGAAATATATAATAAGGAAAATATCATGTTTTAATATTAATGTTTTGGTGAAAAAAAATTATTTATTGCTTTTAGTAAAAATAAAAATAAAAATGGCCTATGCTCTGCGCCTCTGCCAAATTAAGGTGGGGAAAATTTAGTAAAAAGAAAAAAAGTATTATTTATTGATTTTAGTAAAAAAAAAAAAAAAATTCACCTATGCTACGCACCTCTTATTATTTGATGATTTAGTAAAAATTAAATATGATAAGTAGGATTTGAACACAATACCCCAAAGAATGTTATTCAAAATTGAATAATTAATTGAACACTTGATAACTTTGTTTATTAAATACATTATAATAAATATATACACAAATGTATATATAAATGGAATCCGGTGCAACGACACTGATCGCAACCACAATTTTGTTTGATAGTAGTCCACTATTGACTATACCATCCATTTACCGCTCAATTTAATTATGATGCAGTACTAGGCATTTTGAATCCGGTAAGATTTCATTTAGTTATAATGGGTAGAAATAATCATATAAAATAATAAAAAAATTATTCTAGTCAAGTTTATAAAAACATGTATTTCTAGCTAAAAAAAAGTGTGCTTAGGACAAAAACTATTTAGGTGGTCAACCTCATTTCATTAAGAGTAAAAATGTCAATTATGACTATATTTAATGTGCTGTCTTACTTTATTTATTTATTTTTGCTATTTTTAATTTTTCCTCACCTTATTAGTCCCCTTACGTGGTTGTCCTTTCGTTTATACATACCTTTGTGACAAAATATTCTGAATTTTTGCAACTGAAAAAATATTCTAAATTTTCCTGTTAACAAAATAATTTACTTTTAGTTATAGTCTCATAATTTTTATAATTTTCAGTACATATATATATATATATATATATAAGTATTGAAATTATTATCCTAATTTATTGAATAATGTAATTTTTATTAAAGTAGTGTTTGTGTGAATTAAGTGCATTGTCATGATACATGTAATTGGGCTTGCCAAGATTTTTTATTCATTTATTTATATCATAACATTTATATTATAACAGTATAACCTTTATATTGTAATAG
Organism: Scutellaria barbata; assembly: GCA_028654395.1. Taxonomy (NCBI): domain Eukaryota; kingdom Viridiplantae; phylum Streptophyta; class Magnoliopsida; order Lamiales; family Lamiaceae; genus Scutellaria; species Scutellaria barbata. The sequence continues at coordinate 20,823,412 of CM053647.1, forward strand.
TATAACATTTATGTACAGATTTCATAACCTTTAAGTAAATAACTTAGACTTTTTTCACTATAAAAATTCATATAGTATAACCGAAACCCTTATGTTATAATAATTTAACATTTATGTTATATTAGTATAACATTTATGTATAAATATTACAACCTTTATGTACTTAAAGAATAATATAAGGTTACATTATTACACCATAAATGTTATGTTATTACAACACAAAAGTTTTAAAAGGTATTATAGTTCTATCATGCACTGCAAAAGTATAATGCGAATATAATTAAAAGGTTATGCGGACATATGTTAAGTTCGCTAAATTTAAAGGTTATACCAATATAATTGTGAAAGTAGAGTTTGAGTTAGGGTTTAAGCTAGAGTTTGAGGGCGCATGTACACGTGTGAAGCGTGTGTAGGATGTGTAAAACACACTCTTGGATCAAGTTGATCCAGTTATATAGATCTAAATTTTGTACAACTGGTGCATAAAAATAATTGTGTTTTTATTAACAATCATCCCACAAAAATTACAATTTATATTTAATATTTGCATTGATGTATATTCGAATTATTTTTAGAAAGTTAAAGGCAGCTTTTGCTAAGTAAATCAAATCTTATTATTATTGTTATTATTATTACTACTATGAAATGAATTGTACCCGACTTATTAATTATTTCCAAATTAACAGATATTTTACTTTATACGCTAGAAACTAATTAAACAACGAGGGACGAAAGAATAATGTTTGTGTGCACCAGGTGCATGGGTTATGATCCATGCAATTGGGCATACGGGTCGGGTCGGGTCCGGTTTAACCCGAATCCGCGCCCTTTTTTTTATAATTTATGTCATAACCTTTATGTTGTAATAATATAATCTTTATATTGTAATAGTGTAACCTTTATATACAGATTTCATAACCTTTTTTCTGAATGACTTATACTCTTTTCACTATAAAAATTCATGCAATATAATTCAAACCTTTATGTTGTAATAATATAACCTTTATATTGTAATAGTATAACCTTTATGTACAGATTTCATAACATTTTCAATAAGTAACTTATAGTTTTTTCACTATAAAAATTCAATATAGCCGAAACCTTTATGTTGTAATGATATAACCTTTACACTGTAATACTATAACCTTTATGTACAAATTTCATAACCTTTTCAGTGAATAACTTATACTTTTTTCACTACTCAGCACTGCAAAAGGTCATGTGCATATAACTAAAAGGTTATAAGGATAGAATTAAAAGGTTAAGTTCGCTAAACTAAAAAGTTATGTCAATATACAGTAGAATTAGAATTTGAGTTAGGGTTTGGGCTAGGGTTTGGGCGCGTGGGGCGCGTGAGGCGCGTGTGGAGGCGCGTGAAATGCACTTTTGGGTCGGGTTGACCCTGTTGCATAGATTTAGAATCCATGCACTTGGTGTATAGAAACAATTGTGGGGACGAAAATATTGTTTTAAATGTTTAATTCGTTAATATTAACTAAATGTGTATTATGAGAGAAGTGGTTATAATCAATGTGCGTGACAGTGCTTTAGTGTTTTATTAGGGTTTTCAACACCCATATTGGTATGATATCGTTATTTTTTTATCATGGAATTTAGTTCTGGGCTTTCAAAAGGTTTTATACTAATGGAGATACATATTCATCCCAATTTATGAAGATTTTTTTTCATATAATTTTTAAATTTGTCAGAATATACGTAAACCACATGTTAAAATATTTGAATATTATCTATGTACATAATTACAGTGATTATTGGTACTATATAGGTTCTAATTCAATAATTGGCACAAACATAAATATCATCTAGTTACGAAATATTTACATTTGATCAATTATCATAATAAAAGATTAATGGTGTTTAGGAGTGTTATTGAACTAAGTATAAAATTAGGTTTTGCTTCATTGGAGCCCTTATAATGATGTCCGTTGAATGTATACGACTGATCAATAATTAAATTGAATTGACTGTATTATAATACTCTTGTGTTACAAAGTTTAAATATTTGAATTGTGGAAATCTCTCCATCTCTGCAGCCTACTATAATAACTGAGGTGTTTTTAATTTTTGCATGCAACATTTAAGCCCTCAATAATGCCAATTCAAATAAGAGTAATTGTTTCAACAACCAAAATCCATATTGAAAATATTGATTTGCAAGTTGGTAAATAATTTAATTTCAAATTTGAACTATTTAGATTGCTTTCTGGAATTAGTTATTTATGTATTATTGATCACGTCAATCACTTGCTATATCAATAATAGCGTACTTCCCCATTTATAAATGTTGAAAGTTTATAGTTTTTTTTAAAATATTTTTTTATTGGGATTCTGAAATTCAAAATCTTGTGTATTGTAAAGTGAGTGAAGAATAAGAATCCTTAACCATATTTTTAAATAGGGTAAGGATGAGCTGGTCCAGCCATAAACTTTTTTTTCTTTTTTTTTTATTGTAATGGGATTATTATATTTACCGTTTTATCTTTAGTGTACTCTTAATACTTGACCATTTATACTCAATTCTCCAAAATGTTCAGTTCTCTATTCTCCAAATTTACTTCACTGCTCATGTCCAATATATTATGACTATGTCTTGCGACAAGGAAATGAAGATCTTTGCCAAAATTCAGTTAATTTTGTTGAAGCCGAGAATAGATTGTTTCCATTCTTAATTCAATAGTTTAAAAGATGGAGATTCATCCAATCATGAACATACTCCGTCATAAAATCATGAAACCAACATACACACCAATGTTGAAACTATTAAATAATGTAGAGGTTGATATCTTTAAATATATATATATATATATATATATATATATATTGAATTTGTTTTGCAAGTCTAATTGAATATCAAAAATATTTATATATTGATATGGTATGTTGAGGACATTTTTAAATGGAGAATGATATCCTCAAATTGAAAATATTAAGAATTTAAAAATATTTACATTAATTCTCTTGAAATTAATTTTAATATTAATATTTTTATGTCATTGCATGCATAGGTCTTCTATATATTATATTATTTTTGCTTGAAAATGTTATAGTCATTCAATAATTTAAATTTGTTAGTTATATGGCCAAGACGATACAAAATATATGTTGATATTTTAAAGTTGAAATCGACATCTTGTAATTCAAAACATTTATATTTTTATTGAGATTAATATAGTGAATTTGTAATGCAAGTTTAATTGAATAAAATATACTTAGATATTGATATTCAATGTTGAGGAAACATTTAAATGGAGAATGGTATCATCATATTCAAAATATTAAGAATTGTAGATATTTATATTTCTTTTGATATTAATATTTTGAATTTATAGCAAGTTGAATTCATATGCAATATATCCATGATATTTTCATAGGTTCAAACTACATAATTTTATCGGTATCTTTAAATTCAAAACATTTATACTTTATTGAGATTAAGATATTGAATTGTTTGAGATTAATATATTAAATTTTATAAGTTAAGAAATGTAAGAGTAAAAAAAAACGAACATAGAAAGATTAATAAGTGCAATCAATGATTAAATAGAGTTTTGGCATTAGGAGAGGTCGGCAAGCCTGTTAATGACTATGGATTAGTGTAGTTATTTCTCATACTGTTATTCCAAGCGGTCTAAATTCATTTTCGACTATGTTTTATGGATTACCGGTACTCTTTCGAGTTGTTGTTTTGCATTGGCCTCTCCAACTCTGACGAGTGTAGGATATGAGATTAAAATGTCTGCTTGCTCGACGAGTGTAGGATGTAAGTAACCGGTCTTGCCTCTCCCATGTTTCATATTCTGGATTTGGAACTTCTTCAATGGTTCTAGTTTTGGTAACCATATGTGGTGGATAACTATTGTCTAACTATATAAAGGAGTAAAGCCTATATCCTTCGATGACAGTATAATGAACTTGTTGCTTCCATATCAGGAAGTTGGATTCTTTTAATTTAACAGAAACAAGCTCATTTTTTGGTTGGATGATTTGAGTTTGTGAGGGGGTGATGGCTATTTTTATAGTGGTAAGAGTTTTATCCCCCATGAGTGTGTGATTTGTGTGTTTACTTAGAGATAAGAAAATCAAAGCCTGGATAAACCTATTCTGATACCATGAAAGAAAATGGAATAATTATACGAAACCCCCTCGTGGTTGAAAAAATGCCCGAGATCCCGTTGTGATTAATTAAAAGATTCTAGTAGTTCGAAGGTGGTGTAATCCTTCTACGTCCACTCTACTGCTCCTCGAGCAGGAACTTTGTTAAGCAAGATTGATTTACAGGACTCTCCTAACAATCTATCAACTTACAAAGTTAACCACCTACTGAAGTCCAGCGTACACACAGCAACTGCAAACTTCAAAGGCTAACCCACACAGGGTTCTATACTCCCACACAGGGAAGCTGCCTAACTCTAGACAACTAAAAACAAACAGCAAAGATCTCTCCTATCAACTGCTTGACACCACTAAAACAACTTAAGCACACAGCAACAAGGTTAAAAGGATAAAAAGATTTTCTTCAACTTGTGTTTCGAAGTGAGCTTCTGAATCCGTAAGGAATCTTTCAGCTTGAACTCTGCTTCACTTCGATAGGTTGAGTGACTGAAACTGTTGGCTTGAATACTTTGAAATTTGTAAGCTTGAAACTTTCGCGTAGATGCTTTAGAATAGTGACAGTATCAGTAACCAGCTTCAGTTCTCCTCGACCTCTATTTATACTTGTAGGAGAAGATGTCCGTTGAAGGAGACATCCCTCTTTTGAATTTGAATTAGCCTGTCCAAAGTATGGTTCGCATTTAATGCGACTTGACTTTTCCTTTCGGAGCATTTAATGCGGCAGTTGCGGCTCGCAGCTTTCTGCGGCGCGTCAGTCCATGTGGCATCTTCTTATTGGCTCCGTGTCTGTTACTTTGACTTTTTCTTGAACGGCTCTTTTGTTCCTGCTTGGATCTCCGTTCCTCGTACTACATTTATCCTTCCTAGGATTTGCAGGATATTTCGTCTTGTAGTTAGCGCTGTATTTACTTAACTGTCCTGTAAGTCTGCGCTGTATCCTTGGTCTTTGTGCAGCTGATGCATTCTTTCAGTGCTGCTGTATTTTAGACCTGTTTGCAGTATCATCTGGCAGTGCTGCTGTAATCATCGTTCTAGCAGTACTCTTGTATCCTTTTCATGCAGCGATGCTGCACGCCGTTCTTCCTTGTCTTGCTGTATTGAAGTACAGCCTTATTTATGTTTTGCTGTTCCTTTCTTCTTCCAGCAATGCTGTATCCTGCCTTTATACAGCGATACTGTATCCTGCCTTCTTGCAACGATATCTTCCTTTAAAGCTTAGATGCAGCTTTATCCTCTTTTAACCTCCATTTTAATCCTTGACTCAAGACTCAATTCTAGTCTATTTATTCACTTAAACAATGTGAAAATGGGGTACTCAAAACTTCCTATTACATGATTGGTTTGTCTCATCAAAATCTAAACAATGAAATCCCAACAATTTCCCCCTTTTTGATGATGATAAAACCTTTACAATATTTTGTTCATGAAGAAGTTTCATTTTACTTTAACTCATATGGTTTATTCAGATTACATGCTTGCACAGCTTTGAATAAATAAATCTAATCCTGGATTCATCAGAGATGCATCATGCTATTCCTTTCAACAAACACAACAGGAAAACACAAACAGCATGCATGAGTTCATAAGAGTTGAACTTGGTCAGAGCAGAAAGAAAAATTTCTTCATTTAAGAGATAGAAATTTTTACAACATCAAAAATACAATAACAAGGATCATAAGAGGGTATATAAATACAGCTTAGTAAAACGAAGACCTTTTGCTTGCTGATTCGTCTGATCTTCTTTCAAACCTTTCAAGACCTTCTCTTCCTCTTGATCCTTTCCACCAGTCCCTGATGGACTCTTGGTAGGACTCTTCCAGCTTGTGTCTGATCACAGGAATCTGAATCCATCTCAGCCAGAAGTCCTCGCAGAATGGTACAATCAGCCCTTCCTTGACTCGATCAATGTACATTTGTTGAATGTCAAGACTTCCTTCCCGAACGAGCTGTTCATACCTTCTCAATGCAGTCTTGCAGGTATGATACTTGCTGAATTTGCCTTGCCTGCATAGATCTCTGAAGTGTCTGAGGTACTCTGATCTCTTGAAAATGGTAATCGCCTCAAATGTTGGATTCCGATCAAAAGACAGTCTGACTTCTTTGAAGATGTCAAATCTCCAAGCCATGTTTTCTCCTTCAGGCCTTTGATCCATCAACACGGACACTTCAGCAGAAATGTTCTCAGTGTCAAGGCGAGGGATTTCTTGAGGAGGGAATTGGTAATAGTTGTTTGGAAATATTTTTCTTGTACCAATTACACCGAGTCTCTGAATCCAGGCGTTAGGATCTGCAGCTTCTTCGTACTGGCGCCTTTGATTCTCAGACTCGTCCCCGCTCATCCTCTTTCTTGAGCCTTGCTGCTGACTATCATCCCTTCTCTTATGATGATAGCTGGGCGGTGCTGCATCCTTGCTTGCAGCTCTGCTGTGTGCAGAACCTGCAGCAGATCTTCTTCCAGCAGCTGCACCGGCTCCACCAGCTCCATCATCATCTCTTCTCCATCTCTTCGGAGAAGGGATATCAGCCGCAGCGGATGATCCAGACCTCCTTCTCCTCCTGCTGAGGGGTTGCTGGTCATCATCTTCTTCCTCTTCTTCAGGTTCAGCCGCCCCTTTGCTCCTGTATTTCTCTTCAAATCCTTCCCCCTTTTTGGCATCATCAAAGGCCGGGGGCTGAGCAGGGGCTGCTGGGACCGCCCTTGATCGCGGGCGTCGGGTTGGTTCAGGGGCAGGCTCTGGAGCATCGACATGCTGAGGGAAGGCTCGGACCATGATGTCCCTGAGTTCTCCCACAATCAGCTCCAGGTTCCCCAGGCGGTCGTCCACACTTCTGGTTCTCTGGGATTGATCATAGACGCGATCCAGAAGTGATTCCAGGACTTGGGAGTGATGGTTGAGTCTGGTTCAGACATTTTCAGCATGCTGCTTACACTGTCTGATCTCTTGGCGTGTCAGAGCAGCTTCAACCTTCAACTCCTTCTCCATCCTGACCCGATCGTAGTACAGCCTGTTCGAATGTTCAGTGAGAGTTGATTTGATCATGTCAGGCAGCACTTCGAGGTCCTTCTTGAAACCCGTCATGGTTTCAGCATGGAATTGGGCACTGACCCTGAGACTGTTGCGCATGATAGACTCATGCTCCTGGAGAGCATGCAGCAGATGTCTAACAGCGGTCTCGACCCTGTTGATAGATTCATCAGGAGTCAGCCCTGAATTCCTTCTTGTTGAGGCAGTAGCGGATGCAGCAAATGGAATCACCTCTTGGCATACTGGTGCTGCATCCTGCCTCGGTACTTCAGCAGCAACCTAATCCTCATCCTTGCTGGTATGAGAGCTTGTAGAACTTGAGGATGGGTGCTCATCTCCTTCTTCTTCTTCTGCCTCCTCTTCGCTGGATAAGACTGGGATAGGAATTGCTCCGCCAGATATTGGCCCATGAACAACAATATTCCGTTTCTTTATCCATCTTGCGAATTCGGCATCCGTCATGTTAGCGTCCACAGTAACCTTCGCTGCTGTAACCTTTGAAGGTTCTTGAGAGCAAGCAGCAGCTGCAACATCAACCTCCTTACGAGGTGTCTCTAGCTGCACTGGGGATACCTCGGCTTCAACTCCAGCATCCTCAGTGGGTACTGTCTGAACAGTCTCCCCACCTGAGGTCTTCTCATACTCAGGGAGTGTTGTCAGAGCAACATCCTCCACTGAGGTCTTCTCAATGGACCCCGTCTCCTCGGCCGGTCCAGTAACCTCTTCGACAGCCTCTGCTGTAAGAATGGGTTCTTGCAGCTCTGCATGGCTTCCTGCAGCGATCACATTATTCAGCACTGTATCCTCTATTGCTGCTAGGATCTCAGCTTTCACCCTGCTCTTCTCTGCAGCTCCTTCTTCTTGTTGAAGGGTGGTTGCTGGCTGCACTGCTGTCGCGTCCAGTGCAGGGAGTACCGCCTCTGCAACTCCCTCCGTAGATGCTTCATCGGCAAGCTTAGAAATGTCTGAGATGACATTCCTGATTATGGTAGATGGTTCCCCCTCAGAGTCTGCTTGGGCAGCATCTTCATCTTCGCGCACTGGGGAATCACCATAATCCAGTAGTTGGGCTTCCTCCTCCTCCAAGCGATCCAGCGTGACAATGTTGGAGAGGTCCTCAACTACTTGCTCGTATGCAGGGGAGTTCATCTGATTTGAACTTGAACTGCCTTCTCCCCGCATCCTCCTTGGAGTGTGCTGCATCCTTGTCTCCTTCAAGCTCTGTTACAGCGCTAGATGCAGCATGACTTCTTCAGCCTGCTCCACTCCCAAGGTGTCGATTTGCTGCTGAGCAAAAGCGACATCATCGCCCCTTCTTACCGCCTCTACAGCCAGGGCGAGGAAGACCTACACATCTTCCACTGCTGCTTTCATCGGCAGCTCTGCAGAGTCAGATTCTGCAAGAGCCTTGCCCTTTCCCTTGTCCTGTGCTCCCTGTGCAGCACTGCAGCCTTCAAGCTCTTGAACTCTTGCTGCAAAGGCAGGTTGCAGGAGTGCCAGAATATCCTCTGATTTGGCCCACTCCAGGACAGCTTGCTCGACTGTCAGGAAATCCTTCCACTTCAACAGGATTTCCCCCTTAGACAGCCGCATCTCTCTCCAAAGAGAGTACTCTGTCGGCATATTTCTAGCAGCCGGAAAGGTGGGATCGAGCACTGAAGCATCTGTTTGTAGATGAGCTTCTTCTTCAGTTGGCTCGACCCGGTGCTGATGTGGCTCCCGAGGCTGATGTGACTCATCCCCAAGGTCAACTACAACCATAGAGGACTGATGTGACACATCCCCAACAGCAGCGGCAACTCTCTTGCTGCGTGGAGCCTTTCTCACCAAAGGTGCGTCATCATCTGGGGAAGAGGATTCAAGTTCAGGTACAGCCTTCCCTGAACTCCTCTTGATAACAGGAAGAGGACTCGAAGGATCCTTTTCTTCAGCATCTTCCCCGCTGATAGCAGCTTCATCTTGCAGAGCAAGTGTTGCATTCTTTTTGTCTTTGGTTTTCTTCCTCACAACTCCTGCTCCTGCAGCCTTCGGCTGAGTCTTGCCCTTCTTCTTCTCCCCGAGATACTTTCCAGGATGAATGGGGGCGGGTGCTGCAAGTTGAAGGCCAAGCTTGCAGGTAGAGAACAGATGGTGATACCGTAGCTCCGACGCTCCGTTATCTTCTCTGCTTCCTCCCACAGCCTCTTCATGATGAACCTCGCCCAGTTCACCTTCTCTCCGGCCATGATGGCAGACATGATCCGGAACCGGAGATCTGTGCACTTATCGTAACTCCCTATCCTCCCTTCGATGGAGTACGCACAGATGTCGTGGAGAAGTTCAAACTCCAGTTTGAAGAGCTTCTTGGGGGCGCTTCTCTTGATTTCAGCCTCTGCATCTCTTGCTCGAAAGAGATCCCACATCTCTTGAGCCGATGCCTCCCCATACGTCGCCAATTGGCTGGGGTCAAGCCTACAGTCGAAATGCTGAAGGTGGTGGAGATATCCCTAACGGTCAGCGACCGTTCCTCTCCATCTGCATCCATCCGGAACAGGATGCAGTTCCTGTCCTCCGCCTGCCTAGCGAAGGCATAAAACCTCTGTACTGACTCCGTGGAGAAGCCAGCATATACTGTGGTCAACAGCCCTAGGACTTGGGTCTGTTGTAGAGCATCAAAAATCCTCTTGATCAGGGCATTATCATACAGCCCTGACTCCAGGATGTTTTCTCTGTTGATCATCCTTCCATCAAGAACGATGGTCTTTCTGGCAGCCATTGAAATCTTTGTGAGATAGAGAGAGAAGAGACAAGGGTTTTGCACTTAGAGAATTTTTCTGTGATCAAAGCGTTTCTCTCTCTAAAGGTGGTGAAAAGTGAATTTCAAATGACACGTTTTGGTCTTTATGGCGGTTCTCAAGAGACGTGCAAGATTGACGGTTGAGATAAATCAGGGAAATGATCTAGTGGCTCAGGAAAAAGCGGAGATGTCAAATCATCGTTAATAATTACTTGGCGTGTGGGCTCTGTCAGCGCCCTTTCCACTTCCTGACACCCGCAGTCATGCATTTAATGCTGAAAGACATGCCCTTTGCCGCCTAAATAAATGTCTTTTTAAGGTTGCAGCAACTCTAGTACGAGGTTGCAGAGCAATCAATACTCCTTTTGAAATTAATGCTGTAACCTGGTACTGCCTGATTTCTTCGATAACTGCTGTACTGTAAGAATGTAGGTTGCAGCGCTGTCTGAACCCAGTGCTGTATTGACGCGTAGCTTACAGTACCATATTTACTGCTTCCTGCAAGCATGCAGAGCTTCCCCCTGCGATCTTGCATTTTCCTTTTCTTTACAACTTAAGGATTCCTAGCTCGTTAGGAAGCATAGAAAACCTACATTCACTCAAAGGTTTTGTAAGGATATCTGCAAGCTGTAGATCCGTGTGAACCTTTTCAAGCACGACATCTTTCTTCTCAACATGATCTCTTATAAAGTGATGACGAATGTCAATGTGCTTTGTTCTTGAGTGAAAGACAGGATTATGGGTAATTGCGATAGCGCTCGTATTGTCACAGAGAATTGGCGTCTCTTTTTCTTCTATCCCATAATCTCTAAGTTGCTGCTGTATCCAGAGAATCTGCGCACAGTAACTTCCTGCTGCAACATACTCTGCTTCTGCTGTAGAGGTTGCAATTGAGGTCTGCTTCCTGCAGAACCACGAGACAAGTCTATTTCCCAGAAATTGACACGTCCCACTTGTACTCTTTCTATCAATCTTGCAGCCTGCATAATCTGAGTCGGAGTAGCCTTTAAGCTTGAATCCTCCTTCCTTAGGATACCATAGGCCGACTTCCTGAGTTCCTTTCAGATACTTGATCACTCTTTTCACTGCTAAAAGATGTGATTCCTTCGGTGCTGCTTGGAATCTAGCACAGACTCCTACTGCAAACATGATATCTGGCCTGCTTGCTGTGAGATACAGCAACGATCAAATGAGGCGTCTGTACTTGGTAATGTCTACATCTTTACCATCTTCATCTTTGTCCAGACTTATGGATGTGGACATGGGAACGGACGTTGCTGCTCCATTCTCCATGCCAAATTTCTTGATAAGCTCCTTCGTATACTTGACTTGGTTGATGAAGGTTCCTGTAGGTAGCTGTTTTACTTGCAGTCCGAGAAAGAAACTTAATTCTCCCATCATACTCATCTCGAACTTTGACTGCATCAGGTTGGAGAATTTCTCACATAGCTCTTTGTTTGTGGATCCGAAGATAATATCATCCACATAGATTTGTACAAGAAGTACACTTTCTCCATCCTGTATCCTAAACAGCGTTTTGTCGATCGTTCCTTTCTGAAAACCATTTTTCAGAAGATAGAGAGATAAGGTGTCATACCAAGCTCTTGGTGCTTGCTTCAGTCCATATAGGACCTTTTGTAATCGAAACACCTTCTCTTCTGCTTGATCCTCGAAACCAGGAGGTTGCTCAACATATACTTCCTCTGTAAGGAGACCATTCAGGAATGCGCTTTTAACATCCATTTGATAGACGTTGAAATTCATATGTGCTGCATAGGCTAAGAAAATTCTTATTGCTTCTAGCCTTGCCACTGGTGCAAAAGTCTCATCAAAATCAATTCCTTCTTCCTGACAGTATCCTTTAGCAACTAATCTTGTTTTGTTTCTTACAACTACTCCTGATTCATCTAGCTTGTTCTTGAACACCCACTTTGTTCCAATTATACCTTGATGGGTTGGTCTAGCGACTGTTTGCCACACTTGATTTCTCTCAAATCCATTTAATTCTTCTTGCATGGCCTGTACCCAGTTGCTATCTTGCAGTGCCTCTTCAACATTCTTAGGCTCTGTTTGTGATATGAAGCATGCAAACATTGCTTCATGTGGGATGGATCTTCTTGTCCTTACACCGATGGATGGATCTCCTATGATGAGATCTCTTGGATGATTTCTAAGCCACGTTCTGTCTGGCTCAAAAACGTGTGTTGGTGTGTTTTGCTCATCATGTTGCTGTAATGCAGGAGGTTCTGCTGCTGTAAGAATGTCTGCTGTATCCAAGGTTGCAGCTTCTTCTTCTTTTTCCTCTTCTGTAGGCAGAACTCCTTCTATGTATGGTACAGCATTCCCTTTTCTAGGAGAGGTTTCTTCAGGTGGTTTTTCCAGCTTCTTTGTGTCACAATGTGGTTCATCAAACACCACATGTACAGATTCTTCTACCACCAGGGTTCTCTTATTAAACACTCTGAAGGCTTTACTTACAGCATAGTATCCTAGAAATACTCCTTCGTCTGATTTAGCATCAAAAGTTTTCAGATGTTCCTTTCCATTGTTGAGAACATAACACCTGCATCCAAAGATATGCAGATAGGAAATGTTTGGTGTATGACCGTTCCATATTTCATACGGTGTCTTGTCAAGATCCTTGATGATTAGACATCTGTTTTGCGTGTAGCATGCAGTATTAGTTGCCTCAGCCCAAAACCTCTTGGGTATCTCTGCTTCTGCTATCATTGTTCTTGCTGCTTCCTTGAGGGTTCTATTCCTTCTTTCAGCAACCCCATTTTGTTGAGGTGTTCTTGCAGCAGAGTATTCATGACGAATACCATTGTCAGAACAGAATTTCTCTATAAACTTATTCGTGAATTCGGTTCCTCTGTCTGATCTTATCTTCACTATGCTCAAGCTCTTTTCATTCTGAATTTTCTTCATGAGGCCAGGTAGCTTTTCTTGAGTTTCCGACTTCTTTGCTAGAAAGATCGTCCATGTGTATCTAGAGTAGTCATCCACTACTACTAGGGAGTACTTCTTTCCGCTCAAGCTTACTGGTTCTACTGGTCCAAAGAGATCCATGTGTAGAAGATCTAGAATCCTGTGAGATGATTTCTGAATCTTATCCATGAAAGAGCTCTTAACTTGCTTTTCTTTTTGACACGCTCCACAGACATTCTCTTTCTTGTAAGCTACATCTGGTAATCCTCTCACGAGGCCTTTTCTTGCTAACTTGTTGATAGTCTTGAAGTTCAGGTGACTTAATCATTTGTGTCATAGCCAGCTCAGCTCCGGTGGACTTTTCACTATGAAGCATGTTGATTGAGTGGAGGAATTCCAATCTGCTAGGTAGATATTTCCTCTTCTTGTTCCTGTAAGCTTTACTTCATTGGTGGTGCTGTCCTTGATTAAGCACTTGTTGAGGTTGAATTCCACTGTATATCCTTTGTCACAGAATTGACTGATGCTTAGTAGATTGTATCTAAGCCCCTTTAAGTAGGATACGTCTTTAATCTTTATGTTCCCCTTGACCAGGCATCCGCTTCCTTTTGTGCTTCCTTTGGAATCATCTCCAAATATGACCTTAGGTCCTTTACATTCTTAGAAGTCTTTCAACGTTTCTTTATTGCCTGTCATGTGCCTTGAGCAGCCGCTGTCGATATACCATACATCACTGCTGCATCCTGGCACTGTAACCTGTAACAAATTCAAACAGATTTAGGTACTCATATCCATACGGGTCCTTTGTGGTTAGTTACTTTGGGAACCCAAACTTTCTTAACAGTAATTGATCTACTGTAAGATTTGTTGGTTCTCGAGCTGTATGCAGTTATCTTGGAAAACTGCTTATCAAAGGTGTGTGCTCGACAAACATGTGTGTTACCAACACCCTTGTAGTGTGGTCTTCCACCATACTTCCCTGGAGTATATCCTCCTTGAGGTTTAGACATGTAGGTCTTAGTATTGGTGGGAAAGTTTCTTCTATGCTGCAACTTTGTTGGTTGCTGCATCCTTTTGCTGCATGCAGCAGATGACTTCTGCTGCAGCCAAGTCTTAGATGCAGGCTTATTCCCTGTAGTTGAGCATTGGGGTTTCTTCCATTTATCCGTCATTGCTGTTTTGTTCACTATCTTTTCAGAGTTACAGAGTAACTCTTTCTCCATTGGAGTTCTAGCTTGAACAAAATTCACAGCTTTGGATGTGCATGCTGTATTCTGAGAGCCTTGATTGCTGTAACCTATGCCTGAAATCACAAATGGATCTCTGACACGATTTATGCAATCTCTTGCGTCCTTTGAGGATTTGGTGAACGTACTCATCTTGGACTGCAAGATTTCCTTCTCAGATCTTAGCTCTGTGATCAGCAGATTCAATCTAGAGACCTCTTGTTGCAGCTTACTACACTTTGAGTTATCAGATTCTCGTGCAGCGAGCATTTTGGCAATGTCGATGTTTTTGCTCTTGAGGATCTCATTATCGATTCTAAGGTTTTCATTCTCAACCTTAAGCTCCTCATGAATTGAGTTGATCTGCTCGAAATCACTCATGATCCTTTTCAAGGAGTGGATCATGTTCAGCTCCTCATCAACTTGTATGGACAACGGTTGGTAGATTACCTCATCTTCTTCTCTGTCCTCGCCATCTTTAGCCATCAGGCATATGAGTGCTTCTTCGTCAGAGGATAAGGTTTCAGCATCGCTGTCAGAGGATTCTGCAGCTTTCAGTACTTCCTTCGGAACTACTGCATCCTTGGCTTTCTCCATCTCTCCTATGAGAGCTCGAAGCTTGTGCCTTTCCTCTCGTCTTTTATCTCTCCTCTGTTCTCTTTCTCCTTCAGGATACTTGTACACTGTTGGATAAGGACAATTCCTTGCGTAGTGTCCAGGTTTCCTGCAATTATAGCACAAGTCAACATTCCCTGTATTTGACTGAGGAGAAGAAGATACCTGAGGGGTTGAGTGACTTCTTCTGAAGTCATTCTTTTTATTGAGGTTGGTGTTGCTGCTATTGTTGTTGCTCTTGATGAATCTCCTGAATTTCTTTAGGAGGAGCGCCATATCCTCTTCAGCAACTTCTGCTGTATCCTCACTCTGCTTACTGCAACTGGCGGTTGCTGTATCCTTTGTTCCTCTAGCGGTTAGCGCTGTAACTTTGGAGACTGACTCCTCTGACTCTTTTCTCCTTCTATTGATGTCATACTCGAATGCTTTCAAGTCGGAGAATAAGTCAAATGTGCTCATGGACTTCAGATCCATAGACACTCTCATGGCAGTGGTCTTGCTATCCCACTCCGCTGGTAGGGCTCTTAACACCTTCATGTTCTTTTCTTTCTGTGTGTAGTGTTTGCCCAGAGCTTCTAGTTCATTCACTATGGATGTGAATCTCAGATCTAGTTGCTCAAGAGTCTCTTCATTCTTCATTTCGAAGAGCTCGAATAATTGGGTAGCGTTGGAGATTTTGTTGTCCTTGGTGAGCTCAGTTCCTTCACAAATTTGCTCCAGCTTTTCCCATATTTCTTTGGATGTTGAGCAAGTCTTGACTTTGCTAAAGGTGCCTTTATCCAAAGTAATAAATAGAGCGTTCTTTGCCACGTTATCCAGGTTAGCTCTCTTCCTGTCTTCGTTTCCCCACTCTTGTCGTGGTTTGGTCAGAAAGTTTGGTGGTGGCTGCTCTCCTTCTGCATGGTCTCTTCCATACATTGGATTTACCTTCATGGGGATTATCGGTCCTTCAGTTATGACGGTCCACATCTCATCATTCATGGCAGAAAGGTGTGCCTGCATTCTAATTTTCCAGTCGTCATATTCCTCTATGGAAAACATAGGTAGCTTGTGATTGGAGGAATCCATGATATGCTTTTAAAAAAATGATTTTTATGTAAAGAAAACAGCGAGACAAAGGTGGATCTGGGTAGGTGACCAGATAAGTTGGCTTTTAACCCAACTCGCTCTGATACCACTTGTTGGTCCCAAGTGGTGTCCGAGGTTCAGAGGGGGGGGGTGAATGAACCTTGGTCGATTTTTCAGAATCTTTAAAACTACCGTTCTGCACTGCAAGTTACTTGAGCTTGCAGCGATAGATGGTTACTGCTTGCAGCGCTAGAATGCAGTGCTGCACACTGTAACCTGGAGTTTTGTACGCAGCGAAAATATACTTTTAAACACAAGGCTGTTTTACACAAGAATGCTTCTTTCAAACGTTTTATGATGAGAAGAGATAGATATATGCATAAAATAAACACAGATAAATAAAGCGATAAAAACACTTATGGCTTATAGTGGTTCGAAGGTGGTGTAATCCTTCTACGTCCACTCTACTGCTCCTCGAGCAGGAACTTTGTTAAGCAAGATTGATTTACAGGACTCTCCTAACAATCTATCAACTTACAAAGTTAACCACCTACTGAAGTCCAGCGTACACACAGCAACTGCAAACTTCAAAGGCTAACCCACACAGGGTTCTATACTCCCACACAGGGAAGCTGCCTAACTCTAGACAACCAAAAACAAACAGCAAAGATCTCTCCTATCAACTGCTTGACACCACTAAAACAACTTAAGCACACAGCAACAAGGTTAAAAGGATAAAAAGATTTTCTTCAACTTGTGTTTCGAAGTGAGCTTCTGAATCCGTAAGGAATCTTTCAGCTTGAACTCTGCTTCACTTCGATAGGTTGAGTGACTGAAACTGTTGGCTTGAATACTTTCAAATTTGTAAGCTTGAAACTTTTGCGTAGATGCTTTAGAATAGTGACAGTATCAGTAACCAGCTTCAGTTCTCCTCGACCTCTATTTATACTTGTAGGAGAAGATGTCCGTTGAAGGAGACATCCCTCTTTTGAATTTGAATTAGCCTGTCCAAAGTATGGTTCGCATTTAATGCGACTTGACTTTTCCTTTCGGAGCATTTAATGCGGCAGTTGCGGCTCGCAGCTTTCTGCGGCGCGTCAGTCCATGTGGCATCTTCTTATTGGCTCCGTGTCTGTTACTTTGACTTTTTCTTGAACGGCTCTTTTGTTCCTGCTTGGATCTCCGTTCCTCGTACTACATTTATCCTTCCTAGGATTTGCAGGATACTTCGTCTTGTAGTTGGCGCTGTATTTACTTAACTTTCCTGTAAGTCTGCGCTGTATCCTTGGTCTTTGTGCAGCTGATGCATTCTTTCAGTGCTGCTGTATTTTAGACCTGTTTGCAGTATCATCTGGCAGTGCTGCTGTAATCATCGTTCTAGCAGTACTCCTGTATCCTTTTCATGCAGCGATGCTGCACGCCGTTCTTTCTTGTCTTGCTATATTGAAGTACAGCCTTATTTATGCTTTGCTGTTCCTTTCTTCTTCCAGCAATGCTGTATCCTGCCTTTATACAGCGATACTGTATCCTGCCTTCTTGCAGCGATATCTTCCTTTAAAGCTTAGATGCAGCTTTATCCTCTTTTAACCTCCATTTTAATCCTTGACTCAAGACTCAATTCTAGTCTATTTATTCACTTAAACAATGTGAAAATGGGGTACTCAAAACTTCCTATTACATGATTGGTTTGTCTCATCAAAATCTAAACAATGAAATCCCAACAATCCCTTCTGACCTTCACGTGTCACGCCCCATTTTCGAAATAAAATAAAATATAAATTTTTAACATTTTGGGCGTCCAGCAATTTAAAACAAACTAAAATCGAAGGATAAAAAAATATCCATACAAGCTACATAATTTACATAAAATATTTCAGTTATTAGAGACAGCAGCAAAATATCAATATACGGCCATCAGCCTTAATTTTACAACCCTTTAAAAATAACTTGTTTAATTACATCAAAAAAAAATATATATCTATATGCATCTTTCTTCACATTCTGCTCCCCACATCCGAATCTATAAAAGAAAACATATAAAAGGGGTGAGCGTATAAAATACACTCAGTGGGATTACACTTGTAAAAATAAGGGTCACATTCAATCACACCTATATTCACCTTCAATCACATGAATCATAGTCATTTTTGAATGTAAGCATTCATCATAAATCAATCATCATTCACACTCAAACATCACTTTTCACATGTTTTACGGTGCTTAGCCGCCATGAAAGCATTTTACGGTTCTTAACCGCCATGAAAACATTTTTTACGGGTCTTAATCGTCCTGGAAACATATGCGGGTCTTAGCCGCCCTGGTACGGTGATCAGCTGTCATATACGGGTCTTAGCCGTCTTGCATACGTATGCACATGTACACATAATTTACTTCACAAATACACATATCAAATATACACATGGAAGCACATCTTATTTGCACATATGCAATTATCAACTTCACATCATTCTTCATAACACATTATTCATATGCAATCAATACATGTCACATTTCACATAATATCATATGTCGGAAAAGTTATAAATACCAACATCGCATTTTCCCCCACCTTTAGAGCAGATGATCAAAAACTTTAGATTCCCAAAATATCTACGGCGCAAACTCCTGCGTATCGCCCTTTCCCCATTAATAAACCTTTCCAGCCTCTGCATAGCTCCCGTCGCCGCTCTAGTCACCACTGTAGACCACCGGTTCGCCACAGCCGGCAACTTTCAGTCGCCGGCGACTCTCAGTCGCCGGCGACTCCTCACCCCCCAACACCGACTCCAAACAACACAGCCACCTAACAAGCAACACAACCCTGCTCAAGCCCCGTACAAACACACCCACTGGCGACGCTGCTTACGACGGTGCCTCTGACCGACTGTCGGCGCAACACCGGTGCCGGCTACCCCCAACACTTCCCGACCAAACACACGCACACACCCATGCTGCACACTTTCACAGCACAACACACACCAGCTGTACACTACACTGCATAGCCTAGCTCAGCCCAGTACAGCCGCTGCTTCCAGCGGCGGTCCTCGACCTAATGCGCCAGTGCAACACCACACTAGCTCCACCATGACTTGACGGCGAACGGTGGCAACAGCAGCAACCAAAACAGCAAGAGAAATGGAGAGGAAAACAGAGATAAAACAGCCGTTCTCCCGTGCCTGTGCGCGGTGGAAACGGCTGCGGTTCGAAATTCCGAACCCATCCTTACGATGAGCTCGGCGAGGTCTATCATTTTATCCGATTACCTTGTCGGAAAAGCTGATGATCGGTGGTGGAAAATGGTGGTCAACGTGGCTGCAAAGTGTATGGAAGAGAAGGAAGAAAAGATGGCTTGTTTGCTTTAATGGAGAAGAGAGTGAAACGTGAGATAATTCTAAGTAAGGAGTTTAAATGGATAGCTTTATCCTATACCTTTCCAACCTTTTTCCATGATTGTGGGCTTCTAGAAGATCTTGACTATTCTTTGCTTGCTATATACTAATACATAAATTTATATCATATAGCACATATTATATAATTATATCATATAACCTATCTTATGAATTATATATCTTAATACTATATAACCAATTACTATATAACTTATATTGTAACTTATATCATATAGCTATGTATGCATTAATGTAATATATATATATATATATATATATATTATAATGGTTATATATATATAAAAATATTTCTAGGCGCTACATCCTTCCCTCCTTCAAATAAATTTCGTCCTCGAAATTTAGAAACGTACCTAAAATCGACAAATTTGGATATTTTGCTAAAATTTCCTCTTCTTCTTCCCAAGTGGCTTCATTGATATCGTGATGACTCCATTGAACCTTGAATAAAATGATATTTCGATTTCGTAGTTTATGAATCTTTTAGTCCAAAATAGCCACTCGAACTTCTTCATATGTTACGTCCTTCTCCAGCCCTATCTGTTGTTGATTGATGATGTGACTTGGATCGAAAACATATTTTCTTAACATGGACACGTGAAAAACATTATGTATGCCGGTGTAATCAGGCGGTAAAGCTAATCGGTATGCCACTTATCCGACTCGATCCAAAATCTCAAAGGGACCTATATATCTTGGCTTTAATTTTCCTCGCTTTCCAAAACGATATATTCCTTTTGTGGGCGATACTTTGAGAAAGACTTTGTCTCCTACTGCAAATTGTAGTTCTCAGCGTCTTTTATCAGCATAAGATTTTTGTCTATCTTGAGCAGTCTTGATTCTTTCTCAAACTTTTCTTATTTTCTCCACTGCCTGCTCCACCAATTCAGGTCCTAAAAGTTGTTTTTCACCTACTTCATCCCAATAAAGAGGTGAACGACATTTTCGTCCATATAGCGCCTCGTACGGCGCTATCCCGATAGTTGCCTGATAGCTGTTATTGTAAGCGAACTCCACCAAATATAGATGGTCTTCCCAGCTCCCGTGCAGATCCAAAGCATTTGCTCTCAGCATATCCTCCAGAATTTGTATCGTCTGTTCAGTTTGTCCATCAGTTTGAGGATGAAACGCAGTACTGAAAGCCAGTTTGGTACCTAATTCCTTTTGTAAACTCTGCCAGAACCTGGATGTAAAACGAGGGTCTCTATCTGACACAATAGAGATGGATACACCATGCAGTCTGACGATTTCCTTTATGTAGATCTGAGCTAGCCTTTCCAAACTAAACGTCATCTTGATTGGCAAAAAGTGGGCAGACTTGGTTAGTCTATCCACAATGACCCACATTGCGTGATTTCCATGGTTGGTTCGAGGCAGTCCACCACAAAGTCCATGGTGATATCTTCTCATTTTCATTCAGGTATCTCTAGAGGTGTGAGCATTCCTACCGGCCTTTGATGTTCCGCTTTCACTTGCTGGCAAATAATGCATTTCTTGACAAAAAGTCCAATGATGTTCTTCATGTTTCTCCACCAAAAACTCTTTTTCAAATCCTGATACATCTTTGTACTTCCTGATGAGCCGTATATGGAGTAACGTGTGCTTCTTCCATGATTTCAGTTAGAAGATCTTCTTTATGTGGTACACATAATCTATCCTTGAACTTAAGCCCACCATCCTTGCTTACTTCAAAGTTCTTTGCTAAACCCTTCTCCACTTGTTCTTTCATGATTTGAGTGAACCTATCATCATGTTGAGCCTGCTGTATTCTATCCTGAAGCGTGGGTTTGATTATCAAAGCACTTATTCTTGCTCTTATGCTGCTTGGAGGTATCACCAGTTCCATACTCAATTTCCCAAATTCTTCAATCAGCTCCTTTTGGGCAGTTATCATGTACGCCGTTTGAGCCTTATCCTTCCTACTTAGTGCATCCGCTACCACATTTGCGTTACCAGGATGATATAAGATCAAGCAATCATAATCTTTCACCAACTCTAGCCATCTTCTTTGTCTCATGTTGAGCTCTTTTTATTCGAAAAAATACTTCAAGCTCTTATGATCAGTATAGATCTCACACTTTCCTCCATACAAATAGTGCCGCCAAATCTTGAGAGTGTACACTACATCAGCTAATTCCAGATCATGAATAGGATAGTTTTGCTCATGCGCCTTTAACTGCCTCGAGGCGTAAGCTACCACCTTTCCTCGTTGCATCAGTACACATCCCAAACCTTGTTTGGATGCGTCACTATAAACAACAAATTCCTTTGTTCCGTTTGGAACTATTAAAATTGGTACAGACGTCAATCTTCTCTTTAATTCCTGGAAACTTTCTTCGCATTGATTCGTCCACTGGAACTTCACCTCCTTACGAGTCAGACGCGTCAGAGGAATAGAAATTTTTGAAAATCCTTCAATGAACCTTCTGTAATATCCAGCTAAACCCAGGAAACTTCGCACTTCGTTTATATTGGTCGGTGTCTTCCAATTACTGACTGCTTCCACTTTAGCTGGATCCACCTCTATTCCTTTTGAAGAGACGATATGCCCAAGAAAAGAAATTTTATCCAACCAGAACTCACACTTTTTGAACTTGGCATACAATTGTTCTTTTCTCAAAATTTCTAGAGAAATCCTCAGGTGTTCTTCATGCTGGATCTTATCGAGTGAATACACCAAAATATCATCGATAAAAACTATCACAAAGCGATCAAGATATGGATGAAAAACTCGATTCATCATATCCATAAAAACGGCTGGTGCATTACTAAGTCCAAAAGGCATTACCACAAATTTGTAATGGCCATACCTTGTTCTGAAAACCGTTTTAGATATATTGTCTTTCTTAATCTTCACTTGATGATATCCGGATCTTAAATCAATCTTCGAAAATACGCTTGCACCTCTTAATTGGTTGAACAAGTCTTCAATCCGAGGTAACTGATACTTATTCTTGATCGTTCTTTTATTGAGTTCTCGGTAATCTATGCACATCCGAAATGTTCCATCCTTTTTCTTCACAAACAGCACCGGAGCTCCCCAGGGTGATACGCTAGGACGTATGAATCCCTTTTCCATTAGTTCTTACAACTGCACATTCAGTTCCTCCAACTCTTTCGGTGCCATTTGATATGGAGCATTCGATACTGGTGCTGATCCAGGTATTAAGTCTATGCTGAATTCGACTTGTCTATCAGGCGGTAGACCAGGTAATTCTTCTGGAAAAACGTCTGTATATTCATTTACTATCGGTACCCTTCCAACCGAATCTGTCTTCTGCTCGGGATTTACGATATTTACTAAGAAAGCCTCACAATCTCCCTTATTAATCATCTTGGTAACCTGCAGAACCGATATAACACGTGGATTTATGCCGACTCGAGTTTCGAAAAATGTGAACTCTTCTTTTCCTGGCGATCGTATAAAAATCTCTTTCTCTCGACATCGGATCACCGCATTATTAGCCTTAAGCCAATCCATGCCCAAAATAACATCAAAATCTTTCATGTCCAATACATGCAATGTGGCTGGAATGATTTTCTCTTCAAAAGAAATTTTCATATCTCGACACGTATTTTGGGTTTTTATCGTTTTCCCAGAAGGTATATTAACCTTTAAGATTTCAGCATCTACCCTATCGTTCTTATATCCCAAGAGTTCGTAAAAGATAACAGATATAAACGAATGGGTTGCCCCGGTATCAAATAATACAAGCGCAGGCATATCACATACTAATAGCATACCTGTCATGGTCTCAGGCTCTTTTGCAGCCTTGTTTCTCGTGAGAGCAAAAGCTCGAGCTCTCCTTGCCTCGGGTCTTGGCTTGAAATCCTGTGTAACTTTGTAGTTAGGATAAACATTGGAGCTATGTCCAAATTCTTGACATCGAAAACAACGTCCTGTCCCCCATAGGCATTGCCCGCCGTGAGTTCTTCCACATTTGGAGCAGACTGGTCTTTATCTTGGTTTAGAGGCATTTGGTCCACTACCCATTCCTGGATGTTGGTTCCTGTTGAAGGTCTGGTTCCGATTTTGATTCGTGTCGTTCCACTTTCTCTTTCCGAGCACATCTGAAGGTTTTCTAAGTGGAACATTATCCAAACCCATAAGCGCTGCAATCTTTTGTGCTCTTTCCACAGTTTCTGCATATGTCATTCCTCCGTGTCCTGCCAAAATGGTGTCAATTTCTTGTCGTAGGCCCTTGTTGAAACGTCTGGCCTTCTTCATATTCATATCTACTAAGTGCATCACGTATTGGCACAACTGGTTGAATTTTCTTTCGTATTCACCGACGGTCAAGGATCCCTGTCTTAAATACAAGAATTTCATCTCTTTCTTGTCTCGATAACTTTGAGGTAGATAATTATGCATAACTGCCTCCTTGAAATCCACCTAGGTCATCGTATTCCTCACTTCCATGGATAGCGATCTCTCATAAGACTCCCACCAGAAGCTCGCTTCCTCTATTAGCTGAAACACCGCACAAGAGACTTTCTGCTCCTCTGAACAAGTTAGATGAGCAAAGAGTCTATTTAAATTTCTTAGCCATTCCTCTGCATCCGCAGGTTCTCCTTTGCCATTGAACGTTGGCGGATTGAAACGTCGAAATTGTTCGATTATACTATTTGCATCACTTCTTGGTGCCTGATTGGGTGCTTCTCTGTTAGCATCGAACTTATTAGCTAATCCCTTTAGTACTGTTACTAAATTTCCAAATACTCCTTCTTCTGATGGTGCAGACGGCCCCTTTGTTGTTGTGGGTTGTTTTCGTGGTCTACCTCTCGGAGGCATGATTCTGCTACGATACACGTAAATATCCGATAGTTAAATATTACAATGTTATTATTAAAAATAATAATGCAAGCTATGCGAAATTCACCAGCTTCAATAGGATATATATACATAATATTTTATAAAACAACACTTTTTTATAAGCCATAATCTTATATACATAGGCATCATATCCAACTATCTACATCTGCTACTAACACAACTATTTAAAACATACATATATATTGTTTTATCCGATATGTATCCCAAAATATACCACACACCTACTCCTATCGTCTATGCTACAGCAGCTGGGGTGATGGGGGCCTAACTATCCCGGAAGTCGAGGCACCTGGATCACCCTCATCAAGGAAATCATCAGGATCCTCCTCCGGGTCCTCCTCCGGATCTTCCTCCGGGTCCTCCTCAAAGTCATCACTAGATGGGTCATAAGGCCCCGGCTCAAGGTTGGATGGATACTCGCTCCTACCCCAGGCCTCTAATAGCTGCGCTACAAACCTCCCAAAATCTATAATAGGAGAGTTATCTACCCCTGAATATACTACCTCGTTACGGTAAATAGTGTGTGCTCATGTTGCCCACACGTTGGGCAATGTCCGGATCAGCTAATGACAGCCCTCCACACTACCTATCAGTCCTCCTGCACCACCTGCTCGTCTCCAGGTATGCAGTAATCGAGCGATGTGCTCTCCTACCGAAAAGTTTGCATACACAAGACTATCAAAGAAGAAATCTCTAAGTCCCCTCCTAGGAATCGACTTCCTAGCCGTAAACTTCTTTCGGGCCATCTGTATACATAATTCTATATAAGATTTAATTAAGGAAACCTGTCTAACAACCCCCCGTAAATAAACCCCAAAACAAGTATTTACAATTCAATAATAAATCAAACACAACATTTCATAATAATACAATCTTTTATTCACATTATGAAAATTAGACACATAAAATCAACTCATTTTCATGCCTATTGGAGAAGAAATTGAGAAAGATGCGTATTTAACTTGTAATTTAAATATTAAGCCCGTTTTTAGAAAATTAAAATTTTTATAAACTTTTAAAATTGAGCAAAGCCCTACAAAATAGAGCTAGGCTCTGATACCAAAACTGTCACGCCCCATTTTTGAAATAAAATAAAATATAAATTTTTTACATTTTGGGCGTCCAACAATTTAAAACAAACTAAAACCGAAAGATAAAAAAAATATCCATACAAGCTACATAATTTACATAAAATATTTCAGTTATCAAAGAAAGCAGCAAAATATCAATATACGGCCATCAGACTTAATTTTACAACCCTTCAAAAATAACTTGTTTAATTACATCAAAAATATATATATCTATATACATCTTTCTTCACATTCTGCTCCCCACATCTGAATTTATAAAAGAAAACATATAAAGGGGGTGAGCGTATAAAATACACTCAATGGGATCACACTTGTAAAAATAGGGGTCACATTCAATCACACCCATATTCACCTTCAATCACATGAATCATAGTCATTTTTGAATGTAAGCATTCATCATAAATCAATCATCATTCACACTCAAACATCACTTTTCACATGTTTTACGGTGCTTAGCCGCCATGAAAGCATTTTACGGTTCTTAACCGCTATGAAAACATTTGTTACGGGTCTTAACCGTCCTGAAAACATATGCGGGTTTTAGCCGCCCTGGTACGGTGATCAGCCGTCATATACGGGTCTTAGCCATCTTGCATATGCATGCACATACACATATAATTTACTTCACACATACACATATCAAATATACACATGAAAGAACATCTTATTTGCACATATGCAATTATCAACTTCACATCATTCTTCATAAGACATTATTCATATGCAATCAATACATGTCACATTTCACATAATATCATATGTCGGAAAAGTTATAAATACCAACATCGCATTTTCCCCCATCTTTAGAGCAGATGATCAAAAACTTTAGATTCCCAAAATATCTACGGCGCAAACTCCTGCGTATCGTCCTTCCCCCATTAATAAACCTTTCCAGCCTCTGCATAGCTCCCGTCGCCGCTCCAGTCACCACTGTAGACCACCGATTCGTCACAGCCGGTGACTTTCAGTCACCGGCGACTCCTCACCCCCCAACACCGACTCCAAACAACACAGCCACCTAACAAGCAACACAACCCTTCTCAAGCCCCGTACACACACACCCACTGGCGCCGCTGCTCACGGCGATGCCTCTGACCGACTGCCGGCGCAACACCGACGCCGGCTACCCCCAACACTTCCCGACCAAACACACACACACACCCATGTTGTACACGTTCACAGTACAACACACACCAGCTGTACACTACACTGCACAGCCTAGCTCAGCCCAGTACAGCCGTCGCTTCCAGCGGCGGTCCTCGACCTGACGCGCCGGTGCAATACCGCACCAGCTCCACTACGACTCACCGGTGAACGACGGCAACAACATCAACCAAAACAGCAAGAGAAATGGAGAGGAAAACAGAGATAAAACAGCCGCTCTCCCGTGCATGTGCGCGGTGGAAACGGCTGCGGTTCGAAGTTCCGAACTCGTCCTTACGACGAGCTCGGCGAGGTCTATCATTTTATCCGATTACCTTGTCGGAAAAGCTGATGATCGAAAGGTGGAAAATGGTGGTCAACGTGGCTGCAATGTGTATGGAAGAGAAGGAAGAAAAGATGGCTTGTTTGCTTTAATGGAGAAGAGAGTGAAACGTGAGATAATTCTAAGTGAGGAGTTTAAATGGATAGTTTTATCCCATACCTTTCCAACCTTTTTCCATGATTGTGGGCTTTTAGAAGATCTTGACTATTCTTTGCTTGCTATATACTAATACATAAATTTATATCATATAGCACATATTATATAATTATATCATATAACCTATCTTATGAATTATATATCTTAATACTATATAACCAATTACTATATAACATATATTGTAACTTATATCATATAGCTATGTATACATTAATACAATATATATATATATATATATTATAATGGTTATATATATAAAAAAAAATTCTAGGCGCTACATCACGTGTCTAATTTTGGCCAGCTGTGGTTTAGGTACAACAATATTGATTTCAAATATGGTTCTGTAATCAAGTTTGTATTTAATTAGATATTTTATTAAATAACATATTTAACAAGAGTAATGTTTGTGTACACCAAGTGCATGGGTCATGATTCATGCAACTGGGCACGCGGGTCGGGTCTGATCCGGTTTAATCCGGATCTGCGCCCTTTTTTTGTTATAATTTATGTCATAACCTTTTATGTTGTAATAGTGTAACCTTTATGTACAGATTTCATAACCTTTTTAGTGCATGCCTTATACTTTTTTCACTATAAAATTCATGTAATATAGCCAAAACCTTTATATTGTAATAATATAACCTTTATGTTGTAATAGTATAACCTTTATGTACAGATTTCATAACATTTTCAATAAATAACTTATAGTTTTTTCACAATAAAAATTCAATATAGCCGAAACTTTTATGTTGTAATACTATAACCTTTATATACAAATTTTATAACCTTTTTAGTGAATAACTTATAGTTTTTTCACTACTCAGCACTGCAAAAGGTTATATGCATATAACTAAAAGGTTATAAGGATATAACTAAAAGGTTAAGTTCGCTAAACTTAAAGGTTATGTCAATATACAGTAGAACTAGGGTTTGAGTTAGGGTTTGGACTAGGGCTTGGGCGCGTGAGGCGCGTGTGGGGGCGCGTGAAAGACACTTTCGGGTCGAGTTGACCCAGTTACACGGATCTAAGATCCGTACACTTTGTGTATAGAAACAATTGTGTTTTAACAAACATACTATAGACAGACCATGTAATTTGATAGTCATAAAATTTACTGGAAGAAAATAACATAATGCTTAATATAATCTTAATCTGATAGTTTTCAATATTTTAAGTTGTGAATTGATAAAATTTAATATTTTATTACCCGCATTAACAATTAATCTATTTTTAGGGATCTAGATTGATGAAATCCTCATTTATTTCTTCTTTTAGATATTTGCTGATATTTGATAATTGATTCTACTAACTTATTTAATAGTGATGATCATATTGATTATTTGAATTTTAGTTTTGCTTATCCCACAAGTAATTTATTTCATCTTTGACCTGGTGCAATTGGGGTCTAACCAAGATTTCAGTTCAATTTTTTTTTTAATTCATATGATAATTTTTATATTATATTAGTATAATTTTTATATACAAATATCATAAATTTTAAGTCATATTATTTACATTTTTTTAACATAAAAATTCATGTAGTATAATTATATATTTATGTTATATTTGTATAACATTTATGTTAAACGTGATTAGTCGGTTCGGAAAATCGGAATCGAACCGGTTCGAACCGGTGATCAACAGTTTCGATTTTGGTTCCACATCAAAATCGTAAACTGATTTTATCCGATTCGGTTCGAGTATTTTTAAACTATGAACCGGCGGTTAAATAGTCAGTTTTCTAATTTTTAATTTTTTTTAAATTTTGTGGAGATGACACATGAACGGCTCGGATAAGTCGACCGTTGATGATCAATGGTCAGAACAAAGTTACCATTGGAAACCGCTAGTTCGAACCGAACCAAAATCGACGTTCGAACCGGCCAATTTGATTTTTTTATATTTTTTTTTAAAATGCCACGTGTATGACCTGATGACTTGATTGTTGATGATCAACGGTTGAGATTTGTCAACCGTTATGAACCGTCGGTTCGAACCGAACCGGAACCGCCCGACTTTTTTTTTTAAATATGGATTTTACCTCTATAAATACAAACATTTCATTTCATTTCAATTCACATAGTTCTTGAATCTCTCTGTCTCAACTCTCAAGCTCCAATTCGTTTATTTTATGCTAATTGTTATTTCAATTTCATAGATTCATAATTAATACTTAATTACTACTCTTCAATTTCATTTTAAGGTAAAAAACAAAAACATATCTGAAGTATACATGATTTTGCACTTTACTATATCATTTATAAATGTTTTCAATTTACTATATCAAGTACATGAATTTTGCAAAGAACAATAAATCCAGTTGTCATGTCATTTTTTCTTGCCGGAAGGAGGACTCGTGTTTCTCAACCATTTACCAAAAATGAAGTGGCAATCGGATTTATCATTTTTTGCAAAATTCGTGTACTTAATATAGTAAAATGAAAACATTTATAAATGATATAGTAAAGTGCAAAATCACTTATACTTGAGTTGGATTTTCGTTTTTTACCCTTCATTTTAATTTCACACTCTCATAATCTCATTCTCATAGCTACTATTCTTCCATTTCAATTTCATTCCATTATATTCTAGTTCAATCTCTTTCAAAACCAAAAAAATGTCTAGAAGAGGTACTTCTTCTTCTGTCATTTCATCCCATAGGAAAGGAAAAAGTCTTATGCTACCACCACAAGATTTGCCTCTAGATGATCTTATTGAGTCTTACTCTCCTCATTGGAGTCAAGAATGTGATGATTTGGAGGCAACTCTAGGCCCTAATACCACCGTCATCTTTACCGAGCAAAAAGAAGAGGAGGTGTCGAGAGACACTGAAGGGAGTGGTAATACTAAGCGTACCACTTCTCGAACACCTTCGATATTTCGAAGTGATATTTTCTCTATTCATTTTAGAAAGAAGAAAATATCGAATAGCGACGTAGATTACATAGTCACTTGCAACTATTGTGGAAAAAATTATAAATTCAAGCATGGAGGAGGCTACGGGACATTCAACAACCATGTGTTGAAAAAACATCTCGACAAGTTAAGTAATGAATGATCACAAACCCAATTTCGTGGATTTACCGACTCTTCTCAAGGAGTCGATGGATTCTATACTTTTTATATTTAGTCAATTATCATATAAGAAAGGAGTAGGCGAATTTGTTGCTAAAAAACATCTTCCTTTATAATTTCCATGTGATGATGATTTTGAAGAATATACTAGCGTTTATTTACAACCTTCTAATAGAAAAATATCTAGAAATATCGTAAAATATGATATAGAAATAATTGTAGGAGAATATAACTATAAATTAATTGAAAAGTTTAAAATGTTTAAACAAAAAATATCTATATGTAGTGATATTTAAAAATCATCCTTATAAAAAATATGATTATATGGGTATTATGTCTTATTGGATAGATGATGTATGGAATGTACAAAAACGTTTAATTGAATATGTTGACTTTAATGAAAATATTCGGCTATAAACATTACACGTACAATTATTACCGTTTTAAATGATTATGACATAGTACAAAAAGTTTTTTCTATTGGATTTGATAATGCTAGTGCTAATATGACTAGCATACCGTTGTTAATTGAATATTGTAAACCTCCATTGGACGGTAAATTTTTTCATAGTCGTTGTATATGTCATTATTTAAATTTATGTGTTCAAGATGACTTAAAACAATTAAATGAATATATTAAACCTACTGCAACCGTCATTCATAAAATTGCTGGATCAACTGCATGATGTAAAAAATGGGCTAAATTTTATAAGAATAATGGAATGGAAGTTAAAAAATTTGTAGTTGATGTGCAACATCGTTGGAATTCTACTTATAACATGCTTAACGATTCGTATGAGTATAGAGATTTATTTTGTCAACTTTTTATGAAAATCCAATTAGTGAAATTATGTTAATGAACAATTCATGGGATGAATGTATTAATTTAATTCAATTTTTAAAATGTTTTGAAGAGACAACTAGAGAATTATCCGGTTATTATTATCCTACTTCTCCATTAGTTCTAGATCATTGTGTGAAAATTGTTCTTATTTTCAATGAGTATTCTATATGTCCTATTTTAGGAGATACAATTATAGTGATAAGATCGAAATAGCTAAAATATTTCATAAAATACCCAATGTATTTTTATGTGCTAAATTGTTAGATTCTAGAATTATAGAAGATGGCTTAGGAGAATTATTAAAAATGTATTATAGTGCATTGTTCCCAAATTTTATTTTAGGGGAATATGATCAAGTTGAATATGTTCCTAAGTATGGAAGTTGTTGGTAGAGTTAAACAATCATTAGTCAAAATATTTAAAGAATATAAATTATTATTTGGTGATTCTAGCGATGATCATGTAGGTAAACAAAATGTAGGAAATAGTAGTTCTTCCTCTTATTCATCTAGTATTGATGGTAGTTTTAGTCAATTTTACAATTTTTATAATAATCGAATACATAAACAATCTAAAATTTGTCACGAATTAGATTCATATTTAAGTGCTACTTTTGAATTAATTAATTTTATAAATCCATCGGATCTATTGAAGTGGTGGTAAAAAAAGATCACCATTATCCTATTTTTAACTACTATTGCTAAAGAAATATTTGCATCACCTGTCTCAACCGTTTCCGTTGAACAAACATTTTCCAAAATAGGTCATATGCTGAATTCAAGAAGATCAAGGTTGACCAAAGAGAATGTACAAAACATTACTCTTCTTGAAGATTGGGTGGGAGCCAAAAACGTCAACAACATCTAGATTTCTCAAATTTAGATAAAGATTCCAATGACACCTATGACTATGATTCAAACAGATCCTCCTCTGTCACCAACTTTAACGAATGAAGATAAGTTTAGGTAAAAGAATTACGTGAGTTTTGATTCTTTAAATTTTATTAAGGATACGTAGGCAATTTCATTCAAAGTTTGGAAGTATAATTTTATTTTCACTTCCAAACATAGAATAAAACTCAAGTTCTTTCAATTTTTCTTTTTTACCTCTTCTTTCATTTATTTATACAAAGTTATAATTTTTTTAACTTCAATATTGATATATGATTGTAATTTATTGAGTTGTAAATTTTTTCCATTTATAATTGTAACTTATAATTTTTCATTCATAATTGGTAATTGTAATATATTCAATTGTAACTATTGAGTTGTAAGTTGTAACTTGTCATTTGTTCATTCATAATTGAAATTTCATCATTTCATTTTCATTGAAAGGTTATGATGTGTCATTAAGAAAAAATGGAAAAAACAATTTGTTAGGAAAAAAAAAAAATAGAACACTCTTTGGAGTTAGGCGTGGTCACGGAGTGTGTTTTTATGAATTAATTACATAAAAATGAATTAATTTTAATCTATTTTGTATTTTTATGTTAATTACAAGTTTATGTTATGATGATGAAATAAATGAAGGAAAATGCAAAGGAAAAAAAATCGGAGAAACAGGTGGTTCAAACCGCCGATTTCGGTTCGACCGCCATTTCAAATCGAAACCAGAAACCCCCACGATTCCGTTCCAATTTGCCCTAGCCGATTCACGAAACCGGTTGATCATGTCTAATTTATACATAAATATCATAATTTTTATGTAGTACTTTATGTTTTAGAAAAATATAAATATTATATTATAACATAAAAGTTAAATTATTATAATATAAAAGTTTAAAATGTATTAATGTAAATATTAAATTAGCATAATATAAATGTTACACGAACATAATATACAACCTCTGCAAATATAACATAAAGATTAAACATGTATCATTAAAATGTGGATGCAGTTATGTAGGCATGTGTAAACATAACATAAAGATTAAATATGTATCATTAAAATGTGGATGCAGTCATGTAGGCATGTATAAACATGTGTGAACGCGTGAGAAATATATTGGGATGCGTGAATCTCACACGAATCCTGATACGTGAACCCGGTGTACACAAATTTTTATGTTTGAATGCGTGAATCTTACACGGATTATGATCTTTGAACCCCGGGCACACAACCCCGGGCACACAAGTTTATGTATCGGTCTTTTATGTGAGATTTTTTTCGGAATTATTAGTTGGCCTTAATTATTGGAGTCGAGCAATATAAAATTGAAAGCAAGTGTAAAGTTGGCGGACCCTTCCCCAAAATAAAACTAAATTGTTAAAAGAAAAATTTGTTACATACTTCCATTGTCCTTCTCTTGATCTCTTCTGAAACTGAGCTCAAAAACCTCCTCAGATCAGTATAGTTAAAAATCCATGGCAGCGATTTACAGCCTCTACATCATCAACAAATCAGGCGGCCTCATTTTCTACAAGGTAAACCTCCCATGTAATGTTCGTCTGTATTTCCAAATTTTGAAATTAGGTGTTGAAGAAAGATCTTTAATGTCAATTAGGATTACGGATCAGCTGGAAGAATGGATACGAACGATAGTTTGAGGCTAGCGAGTCTGTGGCACTCGATGCACGCCATTTCTCAGCAGCTCTCTCCAGTTTCCGGCTGCTCTGGTATCCAGCTTCTTCAGGCTGATACTTTCGATCTTCGTTGTTTCCAATCTCTAACTGGTCAGAAACTTTCTTTTATTGTTTTTCTGGTTTGTATTTTGGTTTTTTTTTTTCTTTTTGTTGATCACTCGCATTTTCCATTATTGATTTTGCTTTCTGTTTCTGGTTTTCCGTGTTCTTAATTGAATTTGGGGGTTGGGTTAGAATCTTAGGTCGTAAAAAGAATTTTATTGAGCTTCAACTTTCCTTATTGTTTATTGAGCTTAAATTAGAGCACGTGTTGCTTGTTATAATCCTCTTGAAGGTTGTGAATTTATCTGAAATTGATGTGAGTCTTAATGGAGGTTTTGTTTGTTTGATCTAGTGCCACTTCATCTCTAGTGTTGTTGAATACGTTAGATTTATATTTCTAATCATCCAGATTGCCAATATGGCAGTGGCTGCTAATAAAAGAGTTTAGTCAAAACTCTAACTGGATGTTGCTATAAGCTTATAAAAAAAAAAAAAAATGCAAATTTCACCTTACTCAATCAAAACTTGCTTGTTGTTCCTAGCTTCTCCTTTCTATTACCACCATGTTATATCCTTACCCTGCACCCATGCCGCCCACCTTGACATCCAACTTCAAGGTACGTATTGGCATGCTTTGATAACAATTGACCACTGCCATGTCAAAACTTGCTGGCCATTTCTTTGCCTTTCTCTTGTCTCTCTAACTGTTAAGTCTGTGTTCATTACACTCCCTCATCTTTTCTAAAGCTGCACTGCTGATCCTAACACATATAAAGGCCAATAGTTGTGTTTTTTTTTTTCCTTCATTTTGGAAACAATTGATAGTGGGTGGTTAATGGTAGCAAGGATGGCTGTGGACTGTGGAATGTGGTAACGCTTTGTCTTGGCTATTAGGGTCATGGCAGAGATGATGTTTCGTTGATACTAATGATGCCTTTGTTGGGTTCACAGTTGTATGATGTAACTGTCTGTTTGTTTTAACTCCTGGCAATGATTTTGATGCTACCCCCATCCTGTTCAATCCCGATAATCTTTGATGCACCAAACACACTTGAAGAATTTCTAAAATTTTCAAGTGACTACTAACATGCACTGTTGGGGTTTTCAATTCAGTGTCGCCATTAGATGCACTGTAGTGTTAATGATGATTGGAAATTTACAATTCAAGTTTGAGCTTATGGACATTTCACCAGGTGGAGCTGAATCTTGATTTTGGACATATTAATAAATGTTTTGTGTTGGCTTGTTCAATCTCTAATACTGAATCGAAAGCAGTAAATTTATATGCTTTATTGAAATGATGTGGTTTTGCATATGATGTACACTTGTATATGCGTTATTAAAATTAATTATGATTAGGTGTGGACAAAAATTTCACAACAGTCAGACTTGCTTTTCTATATTTCTTCATTGCCCTATTTTTATTATTCTAATTGCTTGAATCATTTGAGGGGATAGAGCAGCAAGATTTCAGAATGCTGGTTTAAAAAATAAAATAAAAAGAGTTCCTCGATTTGGATGGCCCTTGTAGATTTTGTCCAACCCACACTTACTGAAACTTAATAAAGTTTGTTTTCAATTACCCACTCAGGATCATAAATGAAACAATAAGTTAATATCGCCTTTTTCTTGTAGGTACAAAATTCTTTGTGGTCTGTGAGCCTGGAACTCTGCAGATGGAGAATCTCTTGAAACATATATATGAGTTATACACCGATTATGTTTTGAAGAACCCTTTCTATGAGATGGAGATGCCAATTCGATGTGAGTTGTTTGACATTAATTTGGCACTAGCAGTACAAAGGGATCGGGTTTCCTTATTGGGAAGATGATCTGCATAACTTGATACTCGAGGAAGAAACCTATCTTATTCTTTGTAATATATTTTCTTTATTTCAGAAACAATGATAGGAGGTTAGGTGATTTACTAAATAGTCTCGAGATAGAGATCTTGACTGTGAAATGGGATGCTTTCTCAAAAGTACTCCTACTGATATTCTGGTTTCATATCAATAAACTGGTAAATTCTCGGTTTGATGTTCAGGAGAAAATAGTGTTGCCAAGTTTATAGAGAAATGGTCCTGTTCTTGTTTGTAGGTCATCAGTTGGTTTATTATAATCAGATATTCATGTTTACCTCAACTAATTTTGACACAGAATGCATATAATTTGTTCGGACATGTTTCAGTTTGGAAATTTGTTTCCTACCAGCTTATAATTAGCAGTTTTAATTGAGTTTTAATTAGTGTTTCATTTTATAGTGTACACCACATGTATAGTATGATGCCTTTAATGAACACATGGCTTGCAGAGCAGCTCGGGTGACATAAAACGCAGAATTCAAACATTAAAAGTAATAAAGGATTTTGTGTGAATGCTAGTGGACTTCTTACGTTATAATGGTCCAATTTGGATATTTTTACTGCTAAATTAGTGATTCATCTTGTCATTGCATCAGTGCGTTCATTTTTACCACCTACATTCACATGATGTGCAATAAACAATGAAGAAACACCAATAAGAAGACCCTTAGTTATTTATATGCTTGATTTTTCAGCATGTCATTTTGTGTACAGTGTACAGATAGTCACGATGGAGTTAGTACCATTTCCGACACCAAGGAGAGTCAGGATACGACCAAAAACAAGGAAATCTTCTTTGCTTTACTGTTGCATCATGGCTTCTCTTGCATGTTAATAACAACTGGAATTTAAGAAGGCACAGAGGATTCTGTTGTGGCTCTGGTTGCTAGCCGAAGAAACAAAGGTTTGACCTCTAGCTTTTATGTTTCAGACTGGGCATTACACACAGATGAGGCAAGCAAGTTTTGCACCATCTACAACTTCTCTCTCTAGAATATAGAAAATATTATCAATACTTTTAAATATTTTGTTCAGCTGGCTTGGAATATCCTTAATTTTGTTTGCACCTCTTATAAATTAGTCTAGAAATATAATGTTGTGAAGCAGACTTTGGTCTTGAACAACAAACGTAAAAAGCGCGTGAAATAGAAAGATATACATAGCAAAGAACCAAGAAGCATTAAACATGAATCAGTTCTCGGATACAACAAAATTTTCTCAATTCTCTTGCTTCCTTACTTTCTCTTATATTTTCCTTACACATATCATATTTTTACCCTCCCCATATCAGTTTTCGGATGATGCAATCTGAAAGGTAATGTATTTTGGTAATGAAGCACCAAATCTTGACCATCTACAGTCTGGGGTGGTGGTATATATGTTCACAGGTGCATGCTTTGTTATTAGAAGATGAATCTTTGTACATGATCAGTGACCAAATACAGCGGCTCTTCTTTATGGTAATTTTTTTAGTTTTATACATGCTTAATTGGAGCAGCTTCAAGTGTATATCATGATGTCAATTATTGGCTATCTAATTTAAGCACTTCTTCGTATCTGTTTATTATGTCCACTTCCTATTTTGCAGAATGGCTTTAAATGACGAGGGTTTAAGGAAACAGGATTTGTATGTAACAGAAGCTTTTAATACAGGTAAGCAGTACACGTCAAATCTGATGTATGATTTTAATGTTAGACTCATTGCTTATGTCTTTACTTGGTGTGAGTGAAAGTATAGCAGAAACATACAATCATTTCTTTTTTTTAGTATTCTTATATATTCTTGAGGTCTAAAAATACATTGTATAAGTAGAGGACTTTTACCCTACGTCACTTATTTTGTTCCCCTTAACTGAAAGAGATATTTTGAAGGAATAAAGGAAGCAAGAATTCTGCTAATTCCCCCACCCAACAGATATTATTACGCTTAGCATGGAATGTTATTATGTCTTGAATCTGATCACTCTAAACCTTATCACAATTGCTTTCCGTGTGAGTGATTTTATTTGCATGCATATTAATTAAGTAGGCCTTAATTAGCAATATCTATATGAAATCCTTACATAAATACTACAGTTTACCCTGAAAATGAGTTGGTTGTGAGATCTGTTATGCGTACAAGACTTCATGCAAAATTTATGCTTATATCTTTCTTGATGGTCAATTTGTAGGTTTGTTCAGTTGTCTTCCTTTTATTAATCTCTGTTCGATACATTTTCTTTATTTTTTTTCCTACTTAATGTTAGTATTTGTGTTGCTGCATGTCTACATTTTTCTATTAAATCTTGTTAAAATTTTTGGTTAGGCAACACCAGCTGTTTTCATAGCAGAGGATCCAAATGCAAGTTGATATATTCTTGTTTCCAGTTTGATTATAATTATTTGATTCAGAGAACTTGTATTGAAGTGTACTTAATATATATGATATTCTTGGGGTCTTTTATAGGATTATGGAATACTTTTGAAAATTATCTGATTCAAACAATTCGGGCTTGGAGAGAAACACAAGACATAAAACTACCATACAACATAACTATTTATAATCACTCAACATACTAACTTAGCTTAAAAAATGTTTCAAAAACTCCCTCTACTAGAATCTGGTCTGGTGGAACAATTGGTTGAATTTGTACAAAGAGTGTACAGACAACATACTAACATTTGATGCACCTCAAGAATGTTTCAAAAATTCCCCAAGAATGTTTCAAGAAATTCCTGCTAGTAGAAAATTCCCTTTACTATAGAATCTCTAACATTTGATCCAAGCTAAAATTCCCTTAGAATCTGGTGGAAGGCTAGTAGAGTATTAAGGGGTACTCACATTTCCTTGGTTGACTTAGATTTACTTGATTGATAAAGGATGGAAAACTAACTCATGCAAAAACCATACGAAATTTAACAACCAAATTTAAGTGAGAAGCTCTAAGACAAGAAATATACAAACAGAAAAAAAAAAAAAAAAAAAAAATTTCTATTATTCTCAAGTGTTTAGAGAAAACAGAACAAAAAGCCTATTACCATTTAAAATAACAAAAACAAAACTAAATTAGGGAGTATTCATGATCAAGCGCCCCTAAGATCAACATATTCTAGATCAGAACGAAACTGGAAAATTTCTGATACATATATGAGATCATAATCATAATCTAAGGAATTAAGTTTTCTAATATTCAAATTATGAGCCATATTCTTTATCTCCCACCCGTATCTCCAACGTCCCTCTGTTAACCGTCCCTTTCTTAACCATAGCTTCATGTTTCCATCTTTGTCAATGCAAGTAAAACCGAGCCCCCCTTCATACTCTATGAGTCTCTTGCGTTCATACTCATTGTTGTCGAGCACAGGTTCTGGTAAAGAGAATTTTTTAACGTGTTGATGAGCTATATCAAACTCCAACACATTGTCCTCAGTGGTTAGCCAATAGACAAATTCACCAACGGAAATCCCAGGATGTTTAGTGATTAACTCATCGTAGGGTAGGTATATGTCTTCTGCTTCTCTCCATACCCAAGTTCTTGAATCAAATATTTGGCACTTGTATTTTTTCATTGACCTATAATTAAAAAAAAAAAAGAATAGATCATCAGTTTATAAAGATATAGTATAACATATATAACAAAAATATATATCAAATTAATACTGCATACATACCCTACAAACATCCTCCCATCATATAATCTTATGACATTGTAGTGTAAAGGTTGTGACTTGAAGACAACCATAACAACTCCAATAGTTTGAAAACGAAGTTTAGGGTTTGGCATAGCCTTCCACTGTTTGGTTGCTGGTTTGCACATATACCAGCGACAGTTTTTATCATTACGTTTTTGACAACACACAATCCCTTGATTGCATGTGCCTAAAACCCTGGTATCATCGTTGCAAGCCCAACTTCTATCAATGGAACACTTTCCTCCTCTTCCTAGTTCTTCACTAAGTATGAACATTGATATCCATTTATTACGTTTGAGGAATTGAACAAAATAACCAAACGAGTTACCACTTCTTTGCATGTAGAGAGACACGAAACTTGAGTCGTAGATCAGCCCCTTCCATTCTTTTGACACCACCTTGCATGCATCCAATGTGTTTAATTCAGTTGTTCGAGTTAAAATCTCGCATATAATGTCATGTGGGATTTCTTCACAAGACGCCATGATTTAGTAGTATATGTCACTGATGGAAGAAAAGCAGAAAAACTTTGATTCTTGCAACTGAGAAGAAAAGTTATGTTATATATATATATGTATAATACCAGAAATTGCATTGGTTAATTCCCTCCAATTTGAAGTTTTGAACCGATGTGATTATCAAAAGTCTATTTGTATGTGAATAGGAAACATTCTCTTTTAGGTTTTCCATTTGAATCAGGATTTGCTGTCCATATATGAATAGGAATTGAGGTCAAATATTTATCTACCAAAAATAGGGAAAGAAAGTAATAGAATTAAGTGGATATAGTATCCAAGCAGCAGTAATTAATGTAATTCGAGTAATGTGGAAATAAACAGATTTTTACCTATTATATTTTGTTGTCTCAAATTCGAGCGACTAGTAATTATTTAAATGCATGCATCCCGTTTCAAGAAAGTAGAGTTTAACTATAGGAATAGGAAACCCGTAATTGACCATAAATTAAGGATTAGTTTATAAAATTATCGAAATTCTTAAGTTTTTTTTTAATTTTTATAATATAATTGTAGATAGTCAAATTTTATTGGCTAAATTAAAGTAGTTCCTAGAATAAATAGATAAATGATTAATATTGTAATATATATGTTTTTGACCAATCAAATATTGCAAGTGTCAAAATCATATTAATTTGGCAATTAAGATAAAATCTTGCAAATATGGAAGTGGTGTGCAAATGATAATAACATCACACCCTTTTAATTTTAAGGAAAGTATATTATCAAATCATGGATGATCAATAAAATTGCATAATTAAATATCAAGTACAGTTCATACCCCACACTTATAAATATATAAATAAGGGCTTATTTCATAATTCAAGGACACAAGCACACAACACAAAATTGGATAAATTTTATAACAAGACCTAATTTATAAATTAGTTTTCAATTATAAACTCAAATTATAAAGTTTTTCAATAAGGGGTCATTTTTAATCATTTTTCTTAACTTAACGCTTGAAAAGTAGATTGAGTTCTCAATTAAGACGAAATTCATTTTATTTATTTTTTATTTATTTATATTTATATATTTATTTATATTCCAATATGTATTTATATTTTAGATAAATTAAGATAAGTTAGTGTAATTTTAGAACAATCTTCATCCTACTTGTCTTAATTTATATATATAATTAATGTAATTCATAAAATTAAAATGTCATTTATTTTCTTAATTTTACGAATAAAGGTATAGAAAATCAATTTTAATATTAATTAGTTTAATATAAATTAGTTTAATATAAATTATATTTTATGAATTGGATTATATATATATATATATATATATATTAAGATAAGTCATATGAAAATTATTCTTAAAATGTACTAACTTGTCTAAATTTATTCAAAATATGAATATATACTGAAATATAATAAATTTATAAATAAAAATAAAAATAAAATAATATTTTGTCTTGAATTGAGAACTAAATTTAATTTTCAAATCTTAAATTGAGATTTTTTTTTTTAATTAAGTCTCTTATTGAGAAACTTTAAATCTACGTCCTAAATTGAGAATTAATCTATAAATTGGATCTAATTATGAAATTTATCCACCCAAAGTTCAAAACTCAATGAGTTCAAGAAGTTCCTACAAATTTATCTCTTCAAGATTTAAGGTGTTCTTTGTGTTCGTACTTTAATTCAAAATATTTCTTTTGTATCATGTTTTGGGTTTATATTTAAAAACACAAAATTTGTTGTTACTATTATAGTATTTCAAATTTTATTAAAAAAATCGAAACTTTTCTAATTATTTGATTTTCTTTAAAGTTTGACATTAAAATTTTTAAAACTCCAAAAATTGTTGGTATTTTAAAAAATTAAACCTAAATATAATCAGAGCCTAAAACTTTCGCGATTACCCTATTAAATTTAGGGTGGGACTCACCGCATCCCAATTTTTTTAGTTTTTAATTAAAAAAATATAAAAATACATAAATTCCTATAGTACCGTTTGAAATTAAAAAAAAAACCTTCAAATACGTCGCCGTTTTAATACTAGCACCATGTGTTGGGCCGTTTTAATACTAGCACCATGTGTTGGGCCAAATATGTCGCCGTTTTAATACAACAATTCATTCATTTTATTTTATTTTCTATTTTTTAATCTCTCTACTGTTTTTCATTTCATTTATATTAGTTATTATTATTTTATTAATTTCTCCTATCAACCATCCCATTAAGATATATTTTTTAGTTTTTATTAATATGCTGCCGATTCAGCAATGCATCAAGATTTTTTCTTTTTTTTTTCTTTTATGTTGCTCATTTTTCAGGGATTTGGAATAATCTCTTTTTAAAAAAAGAAATATATGGTGAAATGAAAATATCGACAAGTTAAAAAAAAGTTAAATATTAATATATAGATTGATTTCGTTAATATCGATAAATTCTAAAAAAGTTAGCATAATCTAAAAACATATTTTAATATAACATATCAATAATACAAATATCGATAATTAGAATATATCAAAATTGTAATAAAATCTCCATCGAATTACATTTAGACAAAAAAAAAACTCGTTAGACAACTAATCAATTCATTGTATTAGATGTATTTGAAACTCATGCCTTCAACAAAATTAGAATATATCAAAATTTCAATAAGATCTCCATCGAATTACATTTAAACCAAAAAAATCATACCGTTAGTTGATCGAGAAGAAATGTTTTGAGAGATTGAATAACCCTTTATTACCCAATCCTAATACATGATTATTGATATTTTGCTGAAATTTAATATTCTCTA
Organism: Scutellaria barbata; assembly: GCA_028654395.1. Classification (NCBI taxonomy): domain Eukaryota; kingdom Viridiplantae; phylum Streptophyta; class Magnoliopsida; order Lamiales; family Lamiaceae; genus Scutellaria; species Scutellaria barbata. Next base: position 20,865,509 of record CM053647.1, read on the forward strand.
AAACATATGTATGGAGGAAAAAATTGAATGAGGTAGAAAGAAAATAAATGGCGGCAGAATGATTGAAGAAAAAGAGAGAAAAATTAATAAAAAAGATACAAATCCTCTACATGGTATGATGACAGAGATTAATAAAAAAATATTAAAAAAATAATAAATAATATAAATGGAATGGGAAACGGCAGAGAGATTAAGAAATGAAAAATAAAATAAAATGAATGAATTGTTGTATTAAAACGACGACGTATTTGGCCAAGCATATGGTGCTGGTTTTCTTGAACCAGTACAGAATCCAAATCCATTATGTTTACCTCCTATCCACTGTTCTCCTTTTTGTCATGTTCTTATTCAATTTTTTAGAAATAATATGACAATAAAATGAAAATCAATTTATGGTTAACTAAATATGTAAATATCGTATAAAAATTATGTAAATATTATATAAAAAATGTTAAAATCGATAAAACGAAATTGTTTTGTATTATCATTGTTTTTGTTTTTTACACAATTTTATACGATTTTCACAGGATATTTACGAATTTAGTCAATGTGTAAAATAATTTTCATTATATTATTATGTTATTTCTTAAAATTTCAAGAAGAGAAAAATAAAAAACAAAAAAAAAAAAGAGAGAGAAGAGGTTGATTGCATGCTTGATGTTGAAGGGTAAAATTGAAAGTTAAATATTTTGTATTTTTTTAATTATAATATTAAAATTTTAGTGTGTATTTAAAAAAGAGTGGGGTGTGGATAAATTTAATCCCACCCTTAAATTTAATGGATCCTTTTTTATTAAAGAAATGCTAGCTATTCATACATACTCCTCGAGTATAAATAGATAGATATATCTAGAAATAGTATAACCTTATCTGATATACGGTTTTAAAAAAATCAATTAAAAATATGTTTAATCAATTTCATTCATTCTTACTACTTACTTAAATTTAATAAATATATCTAAATCCATCTCATCCATCCTCTAATATCTACTCAAATTTAATAAATATATCAGAAAAAATCCCTCATTTAACTATATTAGAATAAATCTCTATATTAAAATAAATCTCAGTCTCACAATCTCATTCACCTATATCAAAATAAATCTCATTCACAGTTTCACAATCTCATTCATCTATATCAGAATGAATCTCATTGACAGTCTCATAATCTCATTTACCATTCATCACATTAACACATCTCATTCAATCTATGTCACCTATACAAATTCCTAATCAAATTGAATAAATAATCTCATTTATCCCCTAATACCTACCCAACTTCTATTAATATATCAAAATCCTCCATATCATAGAGAAATACTATTTATAAGTTTGAGGTAAATCTTTATAGTTTAAACTTAATATTTTTTTTTTATATTCGGTTTGATTTGAGTTTTAATTTTCAATTGTTATATTATATATTTTATATGAATAATAAATGAGTAATTTTTTGTTGGTTTGAAAAATAGGACTGATAATTATTTATTTTAATTTCTTTATATTATTAATTATTATTTGATTATTCATTGTAACTATAATCTATAATAATTTGACTGTTGTTTATGAATGGATGTTAGTTTAAGTTTATTTTAACTTTATGATTCTAATTAGGTTGATTTCTTAGATAATGGAGCGATTTTATAAGAGAATATCACCTATGGTAGAGACACAAATTATTTTGTTTTATAATATTATCAATTGGGCCCCCTCACTGAAAATCCTGGTTCCGTCAGTGGCTGTAAGTATGCTGAGTAGTGTTGGGTTGGTGTTAGATTGAGTTATTTGCTAATTATTATGAGTAGTGTTGGGTTGGTGTTAGATTGAGTTATTTGCTAATTATTATGTTTATTTCAACTTGATAACTAAATATGTGATGGAAGCTTGTGTTAGCACCACTATTCTGTTGATTTCGTAAACTTGTAGAGGGTGAATAAATCTAAAATCTTTTAACACAATGAAGTATATAGAATCAAGAACGTGTGTTAAAAATTTCAGAAGATTTGGAGTCAAATTCAATTTACTATAATTTTTTTAAGAAGTTGTTGTTTCTGCACAAACATGCTCTGTTTCTACATAAAGATGCTCTGTTTTTAAGTTTGAGTAAAACGTTTTTTCCTGAGTTGTAGAATTCAAATTAGATGATATATTTTACTATGTTATAATACAGGCTCTGAGTTGTAGAATTCAAATTAGATAATATATTTTACTATGTTATAATACAGGCTCTTAAGGACATGTGAAAGTTTACCATGCAAAATTTTGAATATTATACTATTTATTTCAAATGTTACAAGTCAGCTAGTTTTTCGTAAAGATGGTACCCTGTTTTCAACAAACTTCTTTAATTCATAAATACAACTTTTTCACTGATATTTTTATGTGATAGTAGTACTTTATGTTATGTAGCTACTAAAAAAATTTGAGGAAGTTTCATAAATCATAGAATATTTGGTAAATTTTCCATTACATGTGTTTATAAGATGAAATGTAATTGCAATACTAGTTTTAGAAACAAGTTTAATTATGTATAAATATTATCAAAATTTCTTGGAATTGCTTATTTTCACTTAAGTATCCTACAAGACATCGAAAGTCATTTCAATCTCTCTCTTGATTAAGGAAAATCTTAAAGATCGTATTTTAATTAGTTGTAGTTGTATATTACAAACTTATAACTAGGCAAGATACTAAATATGTTGTTAATGTTCGATGTAGAAAACGAGGAAATATGAACTGTCTAGGTTTGCTTGACAACTTATGAATAGACGTTCCAACTTCTCCTAAAGTGGGGGTAATTTCTTGTAACTATGTGCTTATGAACTGTGTCCTTAAATTGTGCGATTATCAATACAGGTTGTACTTAAATATGATTGCTTACTTATATGCTATCATGCTTAATGTTAGAAGAAATATTCCTATTGTGAATTCATATATTTGTTTGTAATTTTGTATGCTTCAAGTCTATGTGAACCACAATACAATCGGATTAAAGCCCGATGTTACGACTAAGTTAAAGTCTTATGTTATGATCGGGTTAAAATCCAGTATTATGATCGGGTTAAAGTTTTGTGTTTTGATCAGGTTAAAACCTATGTTAAGAGATAATTTCCATGATAAGTTAGGGTTAATTCCCACAATCTATGTACATTGTTTGATTGTCATGGTTATGTATCTGTATCTATGATAAAGGGCGTTAATCTCACACATATATGATTGCGATTGTAAAATGATGGTTTCATGTTTATTTGAATTTATTAGGACTGTTCTAAGATCCCAAACTTAGTGTATTCTAAACACTCACCTCTCTATGTTGAAATATATTTCAGCTCAAGGAATTTAAGGCGAAATATGCGAGCAGTTGATGCTGGTAGCAGATACTTAAAGATTGTAGAAGAATTTATTTAAAGTATTTTTTTTCATGAATTTTAGAAACATGTATTTCAAGAAAAAAATCTTAATTTTATTATCTTTATTATTCTAAAACTGATGAATTTCTCTTTATTTATCTATACTTGTATGAAAGTAACGTCTTAATCCAAAAATATTTTTAAAAGAAGGGGCGTTACATTATATTTAAAAATATATATTGAATGAAATAAAAGTATTGGATTATAGATTATATATTTTAAATAATTGAGATTGGTGATAAAAGTTTTGAGGCTGATGAAATAATATGATATAAAAAAATTGGATTATAAAATTATAAAATATCAATTTTGCATATAGTTTCTCTAACTTTGAAATTTTAAAATATGATGTTGACTTTGTGTTTTATATATATATATATATATATATATATATATATATATAATAGTATAGGCCGTGTAATACATGAAATTAAAAAAGAAAACTAAATTAAAATTAATATATTAGAAAAAATTTAAATATTATTTATAAGATTTTTTTATAGATTTATGCAATACACATCTCTTAATTGAATATTAAATATAATATAATATGATTAATATATTATTGAATTATTGAAACATATATTGCATTTGTAAACGAACATAAATAGTTTTGTTTGTTATTTAGAAAAAAAGAAAAAAAAAAAAAATATATATATATATATTGTTATGTTTATTATATTATTCCGCCCTCCTACCATTTCTTTATTTTGATTTTATTGGTAAAGTGTAGACCAACCCTTAAATTTTTATTTTAAATTAAATGATATATAATAAACAAAGTAAAAGTAAAAAAAAAAATAGTTTATTTAACGCATGGAAAATAGTTATACTTTAGAAAATGTTTTATGATTCGTATTGATAAAATTCTCAATTATCTATTTCAATATTTTAAGCATTTACTTATCTATTTAGTAAAAACTATCTTAATAAAATCAAATATATTATCAAATAGTTGTAAGAATGAAATATGTCTCTAGTGATCCTACTTATATATATATATATAGTAAGGGCTAAAATGTATATAGCGATACCTAAAAATAATTCAGTACGACTTAGTCGTGGGCTTATAATGAATTTATTAATTTCTAACAGAAACAAAGCTCATAAAGACATATCATTGTCTAAATTAAATTTAAAAAAAAAAATATTATTAGAACCATACATTCAGATATATTTTCGAAATCCTTAATTATTTTAGTGGTCATACAATAAAAAATTGTGTTTTTTTTAATGAGCTAGAGGGATGGAAAGCGCTAGTAGTCTATATAATTGAAAATATTAAAATGTTCACCGTGTTTAATATAAAATTAATGTCTCCACGATGAGTTTAGTAACATGACTGGTTATACAATAGATAATATTTTATATATTAAACAATATATATATATATATATATATATATTATAGAAAATGATGAAATAACACAATAATGTTTACTCTTGGATACATATAGTTTTAAAAAAATGGCTTTATTTATTCTAAAAACTGAAGGACAAAAAAGAGGTTGAAAAAAAGAAAACTAATAAGTGAGGCATGAATATTTTAATTTTACCACAAAAGTTTTGTTTGATATTTAGAATATATATATATATATAGGTTGTTCTGGCAGGTTGTTCTCGTTGCTCTGGTTGCAAATATAAAAATTTGTAAAATACAGGTTGTTCTTATTCAAAATCTGATACTTCAATGTTATCTGATTCTAGCAGCAGAGAAGAAACAGAAAGAATATTTTCTGACCAGGAAGGCCAAAATCAAGAAGAAGAAAATTCAGAATTAAGTGTCTTTTGACATACTAAGAGAATCTCTTATTGAAAAATTCAAGGATTAAGTGATGATTTTATTCTACGCAGAGATAAATTATCCGCATACTCTATGTAATCCATATTTTGACCCAATAATATATGAAGGTAGTGGATATATGAATAAAGTCTCTATGATTAAACACAAAATCAAGATAATTGAAGAAAAAATAGAAGAAATTAAAAATCTTCTTATTTTTGATCCATATTTTCAAAATGATGAAAATTGTTGGTCCCAAGTGGTGTTCGAGATTTAGAGGGGGGTGAATGAACCTTGGTCGATTTTGTAAATCTTTTGAAAAACCTTTATGTTCTGCAAGTTACTTAAACTTGTAGCGCCAGACAGTTACTGCTTACAGCACCAGGATGCAGTGCTGCACGCTGTAACTAGAGTTTATACGCAGTGGAAAATTACGATTTATAACACAAGGCTGGTTTTTTCAAATATGCTCATTTTCAAAATGTTTTATGCTTATGAGAGATAAATAAGAATATGAAATAAGCACAGATAAGAAAGCAATAAAACACTTATGGTTTATAATGGTTCGAAATTGGTGTAATCCTTCTACGTCCACTCTACTGCTACCTCGACCAAGAACTTCGTTAAGCAAGATTGAATTACAGGACACTCATAACAATCTATCAACTTTACAAAACAACCACCTACTAGAGTCCAGCGTACACACAACAACTGCAAACTCTAAAGGCTAACCCACACAGGATTCTAAACTCCCACACAAGGAAGTTGCCTAACTTTAGATAACTTATACAAACAGCAACGATCTCTCCTATCAACTGTTCGACATCTCTAAAATAACCTAAGCACACAACAATAAGGTTAAAAGTATATAAGGTTTGTTTTTCAACTGGTGCGGTGAAGTGAGCTTCTGAATCCTTCAAAGGATCTTTCACCTTTGAGCTTGCTTCACTTCACAGAGGTTGGGTGACTGAAACTGATGGTATACTTGAATGTTTGTAACTTGAAAGCTTGTGAGTTTTTGCGCAAATGTTTCAGTAATCAGCTTCAGTGTTTCTCATCCTCTATTTATACTTGTAGGAGAAGATGTCCGTTGAAGGAGACATCTCTCTTTTGAATTTAAAGTACTTGATCAAATGTATGACTCGCATTTAATGCGACTTGACTTTCTCTTCTAGAGCAATTAATGCGGCAGTTGCAGCTAGCAGCTTTCTGCAGCATGTCAGTCCACGTGACATTTTTGTATTGGCTCTGTTTCTGCAACTTTGATCTTGTCTCGAACGGCTCTATTTATTCTTGCTTGAATCTTTGTTCCTCGTACTGCATTTATCCTTCCTCGAATTGCAGAATACTTCTCTTGTATTTTATTGGCGCTGTTGACTGTTTGGACAATAAGCTCTGTGCTGTATCCTAGGTCTTCTTGCAGCTGATACTTCCTTGCAGTGCTGCTGTAACTAAGACCTACTTGCAGTATCTTCGTACAGTACTGCTGTAACTTTTTTGCAGTACTCCTGTATCATTTTCTTGCAGCGATGCTGCATGCCCTTCTTTCTTACTTTGCTGCGGTGCTGTAACTGCTTTCTTGCAGCGATGTTGTATCTGCTTTCTTGCAGCGATGCTGTATTTTTTTTTTGCAGCAACATCTTTCCGATATGCTCGATGCAGCTAAGTAACTTATGAAAACCTCCATCTTTCAGCACCTATAACTAGACTCAAAACTAGTCTATTTTTCACTTAAACATTGTGAAAAAATGGGGTACTTAAAACTTCCTATTATATATATATATATTTTGTCTCATCAAAATTTAAATATCGAAATCCCAACAATTTCCCCCTTTTTGATGATGACAAAACTTTTACATTATTTCGTTCATGAAGAAAGATTTCATTTTTACATTATATTAAATGTTTCAGGATTACATGCTTGAAAAGCTTTGATAAGACAAAAAAACAAATCCTGGATTCATCAGAGATGTATCATTTTATTCCTTTATCACATTTCTTCAGGAAAGCGTGAATAGCATGGATAAGTTCATAAGGTTTGAACTTTGATCAGGAACGAAAAGAAAATTTTTTCATTAACTGAGAGAAATTTTACAAGGCAGATATTATATAAAGAGATCACAAGAGAGTAGATAAATTATTGAAATAGGGACCGCTTTGTAGATGAATCTTCGGGTCTTCTTTCAGCAAATCTTTCTAGATCTTCTCTTTCTCTTGATCCCTTCCACCAGTCTCTGATGGACTCCTGATAGGACTGATCTAGCTTCTGCTTGAACACCGGGATTTGAATCCATCTCAGCCAGAAGTCCTCACAGTAAGGCACAATTCTGTCTTACTTTACTAGGTCTATATAGAAATTTTGAATCTCTAGCTCTCCTTCCCTCGTAAGCTGCTCATATCTATTCAATGTAGATTGTCATGAGTGGTATCTTTCGAATTTGCCCTTTCTGCACAGAAGTCTGAAATTCCTGAGGTATTCTGATCGTTTGAACAGGATGATCTCCTCAAATGATGGATTTCTGTCAGTAGGCAGCTTGACTGCCTTGAAGATGTTAAAGTTCCAGGCCATGTTTTCTCCTTCAGGCCTTTGATCCATCAATATTGACACTTCGGCGGATATGTTTTCTGTGTCAAGGCGTGGGATTTCTTGAGGGGGATATTGGTAGAGGTGTCTGGCAAAAATTCTCCTCTCACCAATTACTCCGAGCCTTTGTATCCAGGCATACTGATCTTCTTCTACCCTCTGATGCCCTTCAGTCTCGGTCCCGCTCTTCCTCTTCCTTGAGCCTTGCTGCTGGCTTTCATTCCCTCTCTTAGAATGATGATAAGAGGGAGGCGCTGCATCTTTACCTGCAGCTCTGCTGTGTGCAGCACCTGCTGCTGATCTGCTTCCAGTAGCTGCACCAGCTCCTCCAGCTCCTCCTTCATCATCTTTTCTCCAGCACTTAGGAGATGGGATGTCAGCAGCAGCAGATGATCCAGACCTCCTCATTCTCTTGCTGAGAGGCTGGTCATCTTCTTATTCTTCTTCTTTTTCAGCTTTCCCTGTGCTCCTATATCTGTCACCAAATCCTTCCCCTTTTTTGGCATCATCAAAAACCGGGGGCTGAGCAGGGGCAGCTGGGACCACCTTGGAGCGTGGTCTTTAAGTTGGTTCTTGGGCATCTTTTGAAGGCTTTTGTATACTAAGGGAATGCACGGTACATGATATCTCTCCGTTCTCCGACGATCAACTCCAAGTTCCCCAAACAGTCGTCCACACTTCTAGTTCTTCTGGTTTGTTCGGTTGTGTGGTCCAGAAGTGTGTCAAGGACGAGGGAGTGAGTCTGCAGCCTGTCAGAGGCATTCTCAGCATGTCGCTTGCACAGCCTTACTTCTTGGTGAGTCTGTGCAGCTTCAATCTTCAGTTCTCCCTTCATCCTTACCCGTTCCATGTATAGTCTGTGGGAGTGATCATTAAGCGTTCTTTTGATCATCCCAGGCAAGGCTTCAAGATCCTTTTTGAAACCAGTCATGGTTTCAGCGTGGAATTGGGCGACGACTCTGATGCTGTTCCGCATGGTAGACTCATGCTCCTGGAGAACATGCACTAAATGTCTAACAACGGCTTCCACTTTGTCGATTGACACTTCAGGAATCAGCCCCGAATTCCTTCTTGTTGAGGCAGCAGTGGATGCAGCGTAAGGAATGACAGCTTGAGGGTTCTGTGCTGCATCCTGCCTCGGTGCCTCAGTAGCAACCTCATCCTCATGGTTGCTGGGTTGTGAACTAGTTGAGCTTGAGGATGGGTGCTCGTCATCTTCTGCCTCCTCTTCGCCGGATGAGATTGTAACAGGTTCTGCTCCGCTAGCTTTTAGCCCGTAAGCAGCTATGTTTCGCGCTCTCATCATCCTAGCGAATTCGGCGTTATCCACTGCAGCGTCCTTAGTAACTTCTGCTGCTGTAACCTAAGAAGGTTCTTGTGAGCATGTAGCAGCTGCAACATCAACCTCCTCTTGAGGTGTCTTTAGCTACACAGGGGTTACCTCTGCTTCCACTCCAGCATCCTCTGTGGGTACTATCTCAACAGTCTCTCCAGCAGAGGTCTTCTCTCCCTCAGGGAGTGTTGTCAGAACAACATCCTCGCCTGAGGTCTTCTACAAGGACCCCGTCTCCTCGACCGGTCCTATAACTTGGACAGCTTTTGCTGCAAGAATGGGTTTTTGCAGCTCTGGTTGGTTTCTTGCAGCGTTCACAGCATCCAACACTGTAAGCTCCACTGCTGCAAAAATCTCAGCTTCCACCCTCTTTGTTTCCTTAGTAGCTTCTTCAAGGGTGACTGCCTGCTGTACTACTGTCTCGGCCAGTACAGGGAGTCCAGCCTCTGCAACTTCCTCCATGGTTGCATCATCGACGATCTCAGCAATGTTAGAGATCACATCTCTGATGATGGCGGTTAGTTCTCTTTGAGAATCTACAGCAGCATTTATGCGCATAGGGGAATCGCCGTAATCCATCAGTTGAGGCTCCTCTTCCTCCAAAGGATCAAGCGTGGCAATATTGGAGAGGCCTTCAACCATTTACTTATATGCAGGGGAGTTTGCGTGATGTTGACTTGAACTTCCTTCTCCCCGCATCCTCCTAGGAGTGTGCTGCATTCTTGTTTCTTTAACACTTTATTGCAGCGCCTGTTGCAGCATAGCTTCCTCAGCTTGTTGCACTCCCAAGGTGTCGATTTGCTCTTGAGCAAAAACGATGTCATCACCCCTTCTTACAGCCTCCGTAGCCGGGATAAGAAAAACCTGGACGTCTTCCAATGCTGCTCTCATCGGCAACTCTGCAGAGTCAGATTCTGAAAGAGCTTTTCCCTTTCCCTTATCTTTTGCTCCCTGTGCAGCATTGCTTGCTGATTGGTCTTGCACCATAGCTGCATACTCGGTTGCAGGAGCGTCAGAATATCTTCTGAGTTGGCCCACTCCAGGACTGCTTGCTCGACTGTCAGGAAATCCTTCCACTTCAACAAGATTTCCCCCTTAGACAGTCGCATCTCCCTCTAGAGATTATATTGCAACTCCATATTTCTAACCGCTGGAGGGTAGGATCAAGCACTGATGCAGCAGCTCCATGATCGTACGGGGAGGCCAGGTTAGTAGCCTCTTGTAGACGAGCTTCTACACCAGTTTTTCTGTCACTCTCTGGCCGATGTGACTCATCCTCAACAGTAACTACATCCAAGCTTGCTGTAGAGAGTTGGGAATCAATAGCTGCAGCAGCCTTCTTCTTGCTGCGTGAGGGCCCCCTTAACCAAGGGTATGGTGTCATCCGAGGAAGAGGCTCAGGTTCAAGGTCAGCCTCTCTTGAGATCCTCTTAATAACGGGAAGAGAACTCTCAACATTCTCTTCTTCCTCGTCGCCCCCACTGCCTACAGCTTCATCTTGCAGGGCTAGGGTTGCATTTTTTTTGTCTTTGGTTTTCTTCCTTACAAAACCATGAAATAAGTCTATTTCCCAAAAATTGACAAGTCCCACTGGTGCTTTTTCGATCAATTTTGCAGCCTGCATAATCTAAGTCAGAGTAGCCTTTAAGCTTGAATCCTCCCTCTTTGGGATACCATATGCCTACTTCCTGAGTTCCTTTCAGATACTTGATAATCCTCTTAACAGCAGAAATGTGTGACTCCTTTGGTGCTGCTTGGAATCTTACACAGACTCCCTACTGCAAACATGATGTCTGGCCTGCTTGCTGTTAGATACAGCAAGGATCCAATTAACCGTCTGTATTTTGTGATATCAACATCTTTACCATCTTCATCTTTATCAAGAATTATGAATATAGACATAGGAACGGATGTTGCTGCACCATTCTCCATGCCAAATTTCTTGATAAGCTCTTTTGTATACTTGATTTGACTGATGAAGGTTCTTGCAGACAGCTGCTTTACTTGCAGCCCGAGAAAAAAACTTAATTCTCCCATCATACTCATCTCGAATTTTGACTGCATCAGGTTGGAGAACTTCTCACATAACTCTTTGTTGGTGGATCCGAAGATGATATCGTCCACATATCTTCTCCATCCTGTATCCTGAACAATGTCTTGTCGACTGTTCCTTTCTGAAAACCATTCTCTAACAGATAGAGAGACAAGATGTCATACCAAGCTCTTGGTGCTTGCTTAAGTCCATATAGGGCCTTGTGTAATCTAAACACATTCTCTTCTGCTTGATCTTCAAAACCTGGAGGTTGTTCAACATATACTTCCTCTGTAAGAAGACCATTCAAGAATGCACTCTTTACGTCCATTTGATAGACATTGAAATTCATGTGAGCTGCATATGCTAGAAAAATTCTTATTGCTTCTAGCCTTGCTACCGGAGCAAAAGTCTCATCAAAATCAATTCCTTCTTCCTGACAGTATCCTTTAGCAACTAATTTTGCTTTGTTTCTCACAACAAGACCAGATTCATCTAACTTGTTCTTGAAGACCCACTTTGTTCCTATAACTCATTGACGAGTTGGTCTTGCAACTGTTTGTCATACTTGATTTCTTTCAAAACCATTTAGCTCTTCTTGCATAGCCTGTACCCAGTTGCTATCTTGTAGGGCTTCTTCAACATTCTTGGGCTTTGTTTGAGATATGAAGCATGCAAACATTGTTTCATGAGGGATGGACCTTCGTGTCCTTACTCCTATATGGATGGATCTCCTATTATAAGATCCCTTGAATGATTCCTTAGCCATGTCCTGTCAGGCTCAAAGACATGTGTTAGTCTAGGTTGCTCCTCTTGTTGCTGTATGATAGGAGGTTCTGCTGCTGTAAGAATGTCTGCTGCATCCAGAGGTGCAGCTTCTTCTTCTTTATCTTTTCCTGTATGCAGAACTCCTTCTACATATGGAACAACATTCTCTTACCTTGGAGCTGTGTCTTCAGCAGGTTCTTCCAGCTTCTTGGTGTCACAGTGTGGTTTATCAAACACCACATGAATAGATTCTTCAACCACCAAGGTTCTCCTGCTGAAAACTCTAAAAGCTCTACTTACAGCAGAGTATCCTAAGAATACACCTTCATCTGATTTTGCATCAAAGGTTTTCAGATGTTTTTTCTCATATTTCTTTGGATGTTCTACAAGTCTTGACCTTGCTGAACGTGTCTTTATCCATAGTGATGAATAGAGCATTCTTGGCCACATTATCTAAGTTGGCTCTCTTTTTATCTTCATTGTTCCATTCTTGTCTTGGCTTGACCAGGAAGTTTGGTGGTGGCGGTGCCTCTTCTTCTAAGTCTCTACCGAGCATTGGATTTACCTTTGTGGGGATGATTGGTCCTTCGGTCATGACTGTCTACATTTTGTCGTTTATTGCTGATAAATGTGCCTGCATTCTTATCTTCCAATCATCATATTCCTCTATGAAAAATATGGGTAACTTGTGATAAGAGGAATCTATGATATGTTATAAGAATGACATTTTGGATGCAGAGAAAACAGCGAGTCTAAGGTGGATCTGGGTAGGTAACCAGATAAGTTGACTTTTAACCCAATTTGCTCTGATACCACTTGTTAGTCCCAAGTGGTGTCCGAGATTCAGAGGGAAGGGGGGATGAATGAACCTTGGTCGATTTTGTAAATCTTTTGAAAAACCTTTATGTTCTGCAAGTTACTCGAACTTGCAACGCCAGACAGTTACTGTTTACAGCACTAGGATGCAGTGTTGCACGCTGTAACTAGAGTTTATACGCAGCGAAAAATTACGATTTAAAACACATGGCTGGTTTTCTCAAATATGCTCATTCTCAAAATGTTTTATGCTTATGAGAGATAAATAAGAATATGAAATAAGCACAGATAAGAAAGCAATAAAACACTTATGATTTATAGTGGTTCGATGGTGGTGTAATCATTCTACGTCCACTCTACTGCTACCTTGACCAGGAATTTCGTTAAGCAAGATTGAATTACAAGATACTCCTAACAATCTATTAACTTTACAAAGCAACCACCTACTAGAGTTCAGCGTACACACAGCAACTGCAAACTCTAAAGGCTAACCCACACAGGGTTCTAAACTCCCATACAAGGAAGCTGCCTAACTCTAGATAACTTATACAAACAGCAACGATCTCTCCTATCAACTGTTCGACACCTCTAAAATAACCTAAACACACAACAATAAGGTTAAAAGTATATAAGGTTTGTTTTTTAACTGGTGCGGTGAAGTGAGCTTCTGAATCCTTCAAAGGATCTTTCAACTTTGAGCTTGCTTCACTTCACAAAGGTTGAGTGACTGAAACTGATGGTAGACTTGAATGTTTGTAACTTGAAAGCTTGTGAGTTTTTGTGCAAATGTTTCAGTAATCAGCTTCAGTGTTTCTCATCCTCTATTTATACTTGTAGGAGAAGATGTCCGTTGAAGGATACATCTCTCTTTTGAATTTGAAGTACTTGATCAAAGGTATGGCTCGCATTTAATGCAACTTGACTTTCTCTTCCAGAGCAATTAATGCGGCAGTTGCGGCTAGCAGCTTTCTGCAGCGCGTCAGTCCACATGGCATTTTTGTATTGACTCCGTTTCTGTAACTTTAATCTTGTCTTGAACGGCTCTATTTATTCTTGCTTGAATCTTTGTTCCTCGTACTACATTTATCCTTCCTCAGATTGCAGGATACTTCTCTTGTATATTATTGGTGCTGTTGACTGTTTGGACAGTAAGCTCTGCGCTGTATCCTAGGTCTTCTTGCAATTGATACTTCCTTGCAGTGCTGCTGTAACTAAGACCTGCTTGCAGTAACTTTGTACAGTACTGCTGTAACTTTTCTTGCAGTACTCCTATATCCTTTTCTTGCAGTGATGCTGCATGCCATTCTTTCTTACTTTGCTGCGATGCTGTAACTGCTTTCTTGCAGCGATGTTGTATTTGCTTTCTTGCAGCGCTGCTGTATCTTTTTCTTGTAGCAGCATCTTTCCGATATGCTCGATATAGCTAAGTAAATTATGAAAACCTCCATTTTTCAGCACCTATAACTAGACTCAAAACTAGTCTATTTTTCACTTAAACATTGTGAAAAAATGGGGTACTTAAAACTTCCTATTACATATATATTTTGTCTCATCAAAATCTATACATCGAAATCCCAACAAAAATAATGATAAGTTGATCAACATATGGAAGCTCAAGGAATCGCTCAAAAGCATTCAAAACTCAAAGTTCAGTCCTTGCTGAATAAATGACGAAAAGAAAATCAGAAGATATGGTTTTTCCCACTTAATACAGTGGACCTATGTAATAGACTAATGGACAATACAGTCCAAAATAATTAGCATCTTTTGTTTTTGCTTTAATAAAGCATATCTGTAATAGTATAATTTTTCTCTTATAAATAGGCCTAGTTTATTTCTTGAAAGGGCAAGCTTGAGTAAAGTACTCGCCCTTCTCTTCTCCCTCTTTCCACTCTCTAAAAACCCTTTTTTTGTAAGCTTTTTGTGTATGAAATAAACTTTGTGTTCTTGGTGTTCTTTAATTTCTGTAAGTATTTAAATTTCTGTTCTTTATTTTTAATATCTATGTTGGTTATAAGCCTACCAATGGTAGGCTAGATCTTTATGTGTTAGATAACTGCTACTGATTCTTTTAAACATGTCTGTTTATTTTTAAATTTTTGGAAACATGAATACTAATGAAAGATTAAGACACTCCGGTTTGAGACATAAGTACTAAGATGTGTTATAAGATCCTAATGTTCACCCTTTTAGTCATTTTTAGCCAGAAAGACGTTTGAGACATTTGTGGGGTTGAAGGGGATTTGATAACACATCAAGGTCTTAAATGCTCAGTAAATTCCTAAGAGTTTAAATGTCTGGTAAAATTATCCTCACACCTTTAGTATTCATGTATCCTGAATCTGAAATGGTATATATATATATATATGAAAATATATTACAAAATATTTTCATTATTTTATTTTATTTATTTATTTTCTTTTATTTAAAGTTGATATCTATAAATATGAATTATTTTTTCAAATATTTTGATTTTTTCTAATTATTTATTTAATTTTATTTGAAAAACTGATATATTTCATAGATATTAAGATATATTTTCAAATATTTAGTTTTGATTACTGATATATCAAGTTATTTGTTATTAGTTAATATCTTTCCAAATATACCAATATCGTTAATTAAAAATCAGTTTCAATTTGAACTTGAGATGTAAGATTTTTTGTGTATTTTTGATATTCATGGAATTCACATAAATATTGATAAACAACTTTGGATGAGAGGGCAAATTAGTAATTGAAAAGTTTTTAAATCAAAACACTCAATCCAAACTTAATTTTGTGAAATAATTTCATATTAATAAATACTCAACCCACCAATCCAAACAAAACAATTGGTTTATCAAACCCCCCCCCCCCCCAAAAAAAACCAAACTTAATTCAAAATACTTGATCCATCTTATCAACCCCAATACTTGATCCATACATATTTTCCCTAATTATTATATAGGTTAAATTTCATTCAAATTTATATATTAATTCTCAATTTTAAATCTAATTTTAAAATTTCTCAATAATGAGCTTAATTTTACCTTTTTCTAGATTGAATTCTCAATTCAAGATAAAATTTAATTTTTTTCTTTATATTTATAGATTTATTTATATTTTAAATAAATTAAGACAAGTTAGTACAATTTTGAAACAATTTTTATTCGACTTGTATTAATATATATATATATATATAATGCAATTCATTAAATTAAGGTTCCTTTATTTTCTTAATTTTATGAGTAATGTATAGAAAACCAATTTTAGTAGTAATCATTTTAATCAAATTATATTCAGAAGAAGAATTATTATCACAAACGTAAGTACTTCCAAACTTAATTTATTTTAGAAAAAAATTATGTATACCTGATACAATTATAAGATCGTCTGGATGACCATATGCTTCCTTTATTTGAGTTAGGAACCAGTGCCAAGATTCATCATTCTCCTTGTCACAAACACCAAATGCAAGAGGATTTTGTTTATTTCCATCCTAAGTAAATGCCACAAACATAACACCCTTGTATCTGCCTTTCAAATGTGTTCCGTCAACCACAATTACAGGTCTGCAACATTCATGAAATCCTCTTATTGACGCACCAAGAGCCATGAAAACATACTTAAACTTATCATCTTCATTTGTTTCAAAACATGTTATAGTACTAGGATTTGATCTCCTGAGCATGAACAAGTACGCTGGAAATATCCTCCAAGAATGATCAAAATCACCATATATTAAGCTGCATCCATGATAATGAGCTCTCAATGTCTTATCATATGGAATATCTATACCATGGTGTGTAGAAACATCATCCATAATGTCTCTGTATACGACCTTCTTGAAATAATGAAGGAGCAAAATAAGCCCCAATAATCTTCGATGACAATTGACGAGAACAGGTAGTAATATCCAAATGGTAGTTGTGTGGTGCTTTAAACTTTTTCACTGTTCACGGTCCTTTTTCAGTTCTATTTATATGCAATAAAAACAGATATCCTTATTGTTTACAAACAATTGTATATCGTTGATTGTCAAAGCACTTCACTGCATACTCAACTTAATTCTTCAGGTGGTAAAAACCCACACCCTACACTAATTGTTTTTTGTTATCGAAGATTGCACCCACCTCTAGCCTTTTTTCACCATAAAAGGAACATACTGAAATTGGTTCTGTATCATCAGTGTGAAATGATGCACCTGGAATAATCCAATTCTCAGTGTGACGGCTACTTAATTCTGATCCCGACTCTCCACTTGAACCATTTTCAGTAATTGAAATTATTCTGTTTCTAAGAACTCGCTCATGACTAGAACCAATAATAACATCTTCACCCCCAACAAAATCCTCTGATATAAAAAACTCATTAGTTTCTCATTATTCAGAAAATAATTGAGACTAAAGTACATAGGCAAAATGTTGGTCCCAAGTGGTGTCCGAGGTTCAGAGGGGAGGGTGAATGAACCTTGGTCGATTTTGCAAATATATCAAAAAACCTTTCTGCTCTGCAAGTTACTTGAACTTGTAGCGCTAGACAGTTACTACTTACAGCACTAGAATACAGTATTGCACGCTGTAACTTGAGTTTATATGCAGTGGAAAAATATGATTTAAAACACAAGGCTAGTTTTCTCAAGTATGCTTCTTTTCAAAACGTTTTATGCTTATGAGATAGATATGAACAATACAGAAATAAGCACAGATAAGAAAGAAGTAAGACACTTATGGTTTATAGTGGTTCGAAGGTGGTGTAATCCTTCTACGTCCACTTAACTGCTCCTCGAGCAGGAACTTTGTTAAGCAAGATTGAATTACAGGACCTTCCTAACAATCTATCAACTTTACAAAGTAACAACCTACTAGAGTACAGCGTACACACAGCAACTGCAAACTCTAAAGGCTAACCCACACAGGGTTCTACACTCCCACACAGGAAAGCTGCCTAATACTTAGACAACTATACAAACAGCAAGGATCTCTCATATCAACTGTTCGACACCTCTAAAATAACCTAAGCAGAAAGCAAAAAGGTTAAAAGTATATTGGGTTTGTTTCTTCAACTGGTGAGACGAAGTGAGCTTCTGAATCCTTCGAGGGATCTTTCAGCTTGAACTTGCTTCATTTTTGAGAGGTTGAGTGACTGAAACTGATGGTAGACTTGAATGCTTGTAACTTGAAAGCTTGTGAGTTTTTGCGCAAATGTTTCAGTAACCAACTTCAGTGTTTCTCATCCTCTATTTATACTTGTAGGAGAAGATAGCTGTTGAAGGAGATGTCTTCTCTTTTGAATTTGAAGTAGTCTGACCAAAGACATGGTTTGCATTTAATGCGACCTAACTTTCTCTTTCAGAGCATTTAATGCGGCAGTTGCGGCTAGTAGCTTTCTATAGCACGTCAGTCCACGTGGCATCTTTGTATTGGCTCCGTCTCTGCAACTTTGATCTTGTCTCGAACGGCTCTATTTATTCTTGCTTGGATCTTCATTCCTTGTACTGCATTTATCCTTCCTCGAATTGCAGGATACTTCTTGTTTGATATAGATGTTGTTTGACTGTTTGGACAGTAAGCTCTGCGCTGTATCCTAGGTCTGGGTGCAGCTGATGTCTTCTTACAGTGCTGCTGTAACTTGGACCTGCTTACAGTATCTTCTAGCAGTACTGTTGTATCCTTTTCTTGCAATACTCCTATATCCTTTTCTTGTAGCGATGCTACATGCCGTTCTTTCTTACTTCACTACGGTGCTGTAACTGCTTTCTTACAGCGATGTTGTATCTGCTTTCTTGCAGCAACATCTTTTCGATAAGCCTTCTCTTTCTCTTGATCCCTTCCACCAGTCTCTGATGGACTCTTGATAGGACTGATCTAGTTTTTCCTTGATCACTGGAATTTGAATCCATCTTAGCCAGAAGTCCTCACAATAAGGCACAATCATGTCTTGCTTCACTAGGTCTATATAGAAATTTTGAATTTCTAGCTCTCCTTCCCTAGTAAGCTGCTCATATCTCTTCAATGCAGATTGACAAGTGTGATATCTTCTGAATTTGCCCTTTCTGCACAGAAATCTGAAGTACCTGAGGTATTCTGATCGTTTGTACATGGTGATCTCCTCAAATGATGGATTTCTTTCTGTAGGCAGCTTGACTGCCTTGAAGATGTTAAAGCTCCAGGCCATGTTCTCTCCTTCAGGCCTTTGATCCATCAAAACTGACACTTCAGCTGATATGATTTTAGTGTCAAGGTGAGGGATTTCTTGATGGGAATATTGGTAGAGGTCTCTGGCAAAAATTCTCCTCTCACCAATTACTCCGAGCCTTTGCATCCAGGCATATTAATCTTCTTCAGCTCTTTGATGCCCTTCGGTCTCGGTCCTGCTCATCCTCTTCCTTGAGCCTTGCTGATGGCTCTCATTCCCTCTCTTGGAATGATGATAAGAGGGAGGTGCTGCAGCCTTGCCTGCAGCTCCGCTGTATGCATCACCTGCCGCTGATCTGCTTCCAGCAGCTGCACCAGCTCCTCCAACTCCACCATCATCATCTCTTCTCCAACGCTTCGGAAAGGGGATGTCAACAGTAGATGATCCAGACCTCTTCTTCCTCTTGCTGAGAGGCTGGTCATCATCTTCTTCTTCTTCTTCATCAGCTCCTCCTAAGCTCCTGTATCTTTCTTCAACTCCTTCCCCCCTTTTTGGCATCATCAAAAGCCAGGGGCTGAGCAGGGACAGTTGGGACCACCTTGGAACGTGGTCTTGGGGGTGGTTCTGGGGCGTCCTATGAGGCTTCTGTATACTGAGGGAATGCTCGGAACATGATGTCCTTCAGTTCTCCGACGATCAGCTCCTAGTTCCCCAAACGGTCGTCCACACTTCTGGTTCTTCTGGTCTATTCGGTTGTGTGGTCCAGAAGTGTGTCAAGGACGAGAGAGTGAGTCTGCAGCCTATCAGTGGTATTCTCAGCATGGCGCTTGCATAGCCTGACTTCTTGGCGAGTCTGTGCTGCATTAAGCTTCAGCTCTCCCTCCATCCTTACCCGTTCCCTGTACAGCCTATTGGAGTGATCATTCAGCGTCCTCTTGATCATCTCAGGCAGGGCTTCAAGGTCCTTTTTGAAACCGGTCATGGTTTCAGGGTGGAATTGGGCAACGATCCTGATGCTGTTCCGTATGGTAGACTCGTGCTCTTGGAGAGCTTGCATTAGATGTCTAACAGCGGCTTCAACTTTGTCGATCGATTCGTCAAGAGTCAGCCCTAAATTCCTTCTAGTTGAGACAGCATTGGATGCAGCATAAGGAATGACGGCTTGAGGATTCTGTGCTGCATCCTGCCTCGGTGTCTCTGTAGCAACCTCATCCTCATGGTTGCTGGGTTGAGAACTGATTGAGCTTGAGGATGGGTGCTCGTCGTCATCGGCCTCCTCTTTGCTGGATGAGACTGCAACAAGTTTTGGTCCGCCAGATTTTGGCCCGTATGTAGCTATGTTGCGCCTCCTCATCATCCTGGCAAATTCGGCGTCATCTATCTTGGCATCCTTAGTAACCTCTGCTGCTGTAACATGGGAAGGTTCTTGTGAGCATGCAGCAACTGCAGCATCAACCTCCTCATGAGGTGTCTCTAGCTGTACAGAGGTTACCTCTACCTCCATTCCAGCATCCTTTGTAGGTACTGTCTCAATAACCTCCCCAGCAGAGGTCTTCTCACCCTCAGGGAGTGTTGTTAGAACAACAGCCTCCCCAGTGGTCTTCTACAAGGACACCGACTTCTCGGTAGGTCCTGAAACTTGGACAGCTTCTGCTGCAAAAATGGGTTTTTGCAGCTCTGGTTGGTTTCTTACAGCGTCCATAGCATCCAGCACTGTAACTTCCACTGCTGCAAGAATCTCAGCTTTTACCCTCCTTGTTTCCTCAGCAGCTTCTTCAAGGGTGGCTGCCTGCTGTCTCAGCCAGTACAGGGAGTCCAGCCTCTGCAACTTCCTCCGTGGTTGCATCATCAGAGATCTCGGCAATGTCAGAGATCACATCTCTGATGATGGCGGTCGGTTTCCTTTAAGAATCTGCAGCTCCAGCATCCATGCGCACAAGAAAATCGCCAGAGTCCATCAGTTGAGGCTCCTCCTCCTCCAAAGGATCAAGTGTGACAATGTTGGAGAGACCTTCAACCATTTGCTCATATGTAGGGGAGTTCGCTTGGTGTTGGCTTGAACTTTCTTCTTCCCGCATCCTCCTAGGAGTGTGCTGCATCCTGGTTTCTTTCACACTTTGTTGCAGTGCCTGTTGCACCATAGCTTTCTTAGCTTGCTCCACTTCAGGGTGTCGATTTGCTCTTGAGCAAACGCGACGTCATCGCCCCTTCTTACAGCCTCCGCAACCGGAACAAGGAAAACCTGAGCGTCTTCCAATGCTGCTCTTATTGGCAGCTCTGCAGAGTCAGATTCTGCAAGAGCTTTTCCCTTTCCCTTATCCTTCGCTCCCTGAGCAGCACTACATGTTGATTGATCTTGCACAATTGCTGCATACTCAGGTTGCAGGAGCGCCAGAATGTCTTCAGATTTAGCCCACTCCAGGACAGCTTGCTCGACTGTTAGGAAATCCTTCAACTTTAACAAGATTTCCCCCTTAGACAGTCGCATCTCCCTCCAGAGATTGTATTGCAGCTTTATATTTCTAGCTGCTGGGAGGGTAGGATCAAGCACTGATGTGTAGGCTTCATGATCACGTAGAGAGGCTGAGTCCGTAGCCCCTTGTAGACGAACCTCCACACCAGTCTTTTGATTACATTCAGGCAGATGTGACTCATCCTCAATAGCAACTACAGCCACGCTTGCTGTAGAGAGTTGGGAATCAGCAGCTATAGCTGCCTTCTTCTTGCTGCACCGGGCCCTTCTCACCAAGGGTGCATCGTCATCCGAGGAAGAGGCTTCAGGTTCATGGTCAGCCTCCCTTGAAATCCTCTTGATAACTGGAAGAGGACCTTGAACGTCCTCTTCTTCTTCGTCGCCCCCACTACATACTGATTCATCTTGCAGGGCTAGGGTTGCTATCTTTTTGTCTTTGGTTTTCTTCCGCGTAACCCCAGCTCCTGTTACCTTCGGTTAAGTCTTACCCTTCTTCTTCGTCCCGAGATACTTTTCGATGGGGATGGGGGTAGGTGTTGCAAGCTGAAGACCAAGCTTGCAGAGTAGAGAGCAGATGGTGATACTGAAGCTTCTCCACTTTGTTATCTTTTCTACTTCCTCCCACAACCTCTTCATGATGAACCTCGTCCAGTTCACCTTCTCTTCAGTCATGATGGCAGACATGATCCGAAACCGAAGATCTGTGCACTTGTCGTAACTCCCCGTCCCGCCTTCGATGGAGTACGCACAAATGTCATGTAGTAGTTCAAACTTCGGTTTGAAGAGCTTCTTTGGGGCGCTTCTCTTGATCTCAGCCCCAGCGTCCCTTGCTCGAAAGAGATCCCACATCTCTTGAGCATTAGTCTCCCCATAAGTCACAAGCTGACTTGGGGTCATCCCTCCAGCAGAAATGCTGAAGGTGGTAGCGATATCTCGGATGGTGAGAGATCGCTCTTCTCCATCTGCATCCATCCTGAACATGATGTATTTCTTTTCCTCTGCCGTTCTAGCGTAGGAGTAGAAGCGTTGTACTGACTCCACTGAGTAGCCAACATATACAATTGTTAATAGCCCTATGACCTGAGTCCTCTCAAGGGCATCGAAAATCCTCCGAATCAACCCATTATCATATAACCCAGAAGCGTAGACGTGCTCCTGGTTGATCAAGCGACCTTCTAAAACGATGGATTATCTGGCAGTTATGGATTTTTCTGAGAGAGAAAATGAAAAGTTTCGAGGATTTGGATTTAGAAAAAATTCTCTTGAAAAGGAAACTTCTCTCCTTGGGTGATGATGAAAATGAATTCGAATTAAGGCGGTTATGGGAGTTATGACGGATCTCAAGGGACGTGTAGTAAGATCAATGTTTAAGATTAATCAGGGAGAATTGATCTTACGGTCCAGAGAAAAAGACAGAGGGGTCAAATCGTCAATAATCATTACTAGGCGCGTGGGCATCTGACCCCACCATTTCCACTTCTGACGCATGCAGACATGCATTAAATGCTGAAAAACATGCGATTTGCCGCCTAAATAAATGACTTTTTAAGGTTGCAGCATCCTTAGTACGAGGTTACAGAGTAATGAATACTCTTTGAAATAAATGCTGTAACCAGGTGTTGCTAATACCCCAGTTGACTGTTGTACTGAACCCAGCACTGTATGAGGGCGTAGCTTACAGCACTATACTTACTGCTTCTCGTAAGCATGTAGAGATTCCCCTTAGGCTTCTGTACCATCTTTTTCACCTTATAACTTAAGAATTCCCAACTCGTTTCTAAGCATAGAAAACTTTGATTCACTTAAGGGTTTAGTGAATATGTCTGCAAACTGGAGATCCGTATGAACTTTCTCAAGCACAACATCTTTCTTTTCCACGTGATCTCTTATAAAATGATGTCGTATACCAATGTGCTTTGTTCTTGAGTGAAAAACAGGATTATGGGTATTTGATATCGCGCTTGTATTATCACAGAGAATTTGAGTCTCTTTTTCTTCAATCCCGTAATCTCTAAGTTGCTGCTGTATCCAGAGAATCTGCGCACAGCAACTCCCTACTGCAACATACTTTGCTTCGGCTGTAGAGGTTGCAATCGAAGTTTGTTTCCTATAAAACCATGAAACAAGTCTATTTCCTAGAAATTGACAAGTCCCACTGGTACTCTTCCGGTCAATCTTGCACCCAGCATAATCAGAGTCAGAGTAGCCTTTAAGCTTGAATCCTCCTTCCTTGGGATACCATAGGCTTACTTCCTGAGTTCCTTTCAAATACTTGATAATCTTTTTAACCGTTGAAAGGTGTGACTCATTTGGTGCTGCTTGGAATCTTACACAGACTCCTACTGCAAACATAATGTCTGGCCTGCTTGTTGTTAGATACAGCAAGGATCTGATTAGTCGTCTGTACTTTGTGATATCAACATTTTTACCATCTTCATCTTTATCAAGGCTTATAGATGTAGACATAGGAACGGATGTTGCTGCACCATTCTCCATGCCAAATTTCTTGATAAACTCTTTTGTATACTTGACTTGACTGATGAAGTTTCCTGCAGTCAGCTGCTTTAATTGTAGCCCGAGAAAGAAACTTAATTCTCCCATCATGCTCATCTCAAATTTTGACTGCATCAGGTTGGAGAACTTCTCACATAACTCTTTGTTAGTGGATCCGAAGATGATATCGTCCACATATATCTGTACCAGCAGTACACTATCTCCATCCTGTATTCTAAACAAAGTCTTATTGACTGTTCTTTTTTGGAAACCATTCTCCAGCAGATAGAGAGACAGGGTGTCATACCAAGCTCTTGGTGCTTGCTTAAGTCCATAACAGGCCTTGTGTAATCGAAACACCTTCTCTTCTGTTTGATCTTCAAAACCTGGAGGTTGCTCAACATATACTTCCTCTGTAAGAAGACCATTCAGGAATGCACTCTTCACGTCCATTTGATAGACATTGAAATTCATATGAGCTGCGTATGCCAGAAAAATCCTTATTGCTTCCAGTCTTGCTACTGGGGTAAAAGTCTCATCAAAATCAATTCATTCTTCCTGGCAGTATCCTTTAGTAACTAATCTTGCTTTGTTTCTCACAACAAGTCCAAATTTATCTAACTTGTTCAGTTCCTATAACTCCTTGATGAGTTGGTCTTACAACTGTCTGTCATACTTGGTTTCTTTCAAAACCATTCAACTCTTCTTGCATGACCTGTACCTAGTTGCTATCTTGTAGGGCTTCTTCAACATTCTTGGGCTCTGTTTGAGATATGATGCATGCAAACATTGCTTCATGAGTAATGGACCTTCTTGTCCTTACTCCTATGAATGGATATCCTATTATAAGATCCCTAGGGTGATTTCTTAACCATGTCCTGTCAGGCTCAAAGACATGTGCTGGTCTAGGTTGCTCCTCTTGTTGCTGTATGACAGGGGGTTCTGTTGCTGTAAGAATATCTGTTGCATTTAGAGGTGCAGCATCTTCTTCTTTGTCTTCTCCTGTAGGCAGAACTCCTTCTATGTATGGAACAACATTTTCTTTTCTTGGAGTTGTATCTTCAGCTGACTCTTCTAGCTTCTTGGTGTCACAGTGTGGCTCATCAAACACCACATGTATAGATTCTTCAACCACCAAGGTTCTCTTGTTGAATACTCTTAAGACTCTACTTACAGCAGAGTATCCTAAGAATACTCTTTCATCTGATTTTGCATCAAAGGTTTTCAGATGTTCTTTTCCATTGTTGAGGATATAACACCTGCATTCAAAGATATGCAGATATGATACATTTGGTGTATATCCATTCCAGACTTCATAAGGAGTTTTGTCTAGATCCTTGTTGATCAAACATCTGTTCTGTGTGTAGTATGCAGTGTTAGTTGCTTCAGCCCAAAACCTTTTGGGTATTTCTGCCTCTGCTATCATTGTCCTTGCTGCTTCCTTAAGGGTTCTATTCTTTTTTTCAACAATATCATTCTATTGAGGTGTTCTTACAGCAGAGTATTCATGATGAATACCTTTGTCAGAACAGAATTTCTCAATTAATTTGTTCGTGAATTCAGTTCATTTGTCTGATCTTATCTTCACTATACTTAAGCTCTTTTCATTCTGGATTTTCTTCATGAGATCAGGTAGCTTGTCTTGAGTCTCTGATTTCTTTGCAAGAAATATAGTCCATGTATATCTGGAGTTGTCATCTCCTACCACAAGTGAGTACTTCTTTCCACTTATGCTCACTGGTTCTACTGGTCCAAACAGGTCCATATGTAGAAGATCTAGAATCATATGAGATGATTTCTATATCTTGTCTTTGAATGAACTCTTTACTTGCTTTCCTTTCTTACAAGCTCCACAGATATTCTCTTTCTTGTATGCCACATCTAGCAATCCTCTTACGAGGCCTTTTCTTGCAAGCTTGTTGATAGTCTTGAAGTTTAGATGGCTTAACCTCTTGTGTCATAACCAGCTAAGCTCTGGTGGACTTTTCACAATGAAGCATGTCGGTTGAATATAGGAGTTCCAATCAGCTAGATAGATGTTTTCTCTTCTTGTTCCTGTAAGCTTGACTTCATTTGATGTGCTGTCTTTGATTAAGCATTTGTTGAGGTTGAATTCAACTGTATATCCTTTGTCATAAAATTGACTGATGCTCAGAAGGTTGTATCTGAGTCCTTTCACATAGGATACATCCTTGATCTTTATGTTTCCTTTGACTAGGCATCAGCTTCCTTTTGTGCTTCTTTTGGAATCATCTCCAAAGATGACCTTAGGTCCTTTGCATTCTTGGAAGTCTTTGAGAGCTTCTTTACTGTCTGTCATGTGCCTTGAGCAACCACTGTCAATGTACTATACATCACTGCTGCAACCTGGCACTGAAACCTGTAACAATTTTAAACAGATTTAGGTACCCATTTCTGTAAGGGTCCTTTGGGGTTAGTTGCTTTTGGAACCCAAACTTTCTTAACAGTCATTGTTTTGCTATAAGATTTGTTGGTTTTCTGATTGTATGCAGTGGTTCTTACAAATTGCTTGTTAAGAATGTGTGCAGAGACAACATATGTGTTACCAACACCTTTGTAGTGTGGTATTCCACCATACTTCCCCTGAGTATATCCTCTTTGAGATTTAGACACATAAGTCTCAGTATAGGTGGGAACTTTTCTTCTATGCTGCAACTTTGTGGGTTGCTGCATACAACAGATGGCTTCTGCTGCAGCCAGTTCTGAGATGCAGGCTTACTTCCTGCAGTTGAGCATTGGGGTTTCTTCCCTTATCCATCATTGCTGGTTTGTTCAAGATCTTCACAGAGTTACAGAGTAACTCTTTTTTTATTGGGGTCTCAGCTTGAACAAAATTGACAGCTCTGGATGTATTTTCTGTAGTCTGAGAGATGTGATTGCTGTAACCTATGCCCGATTTTTCAAAAGGACCTTTGCTTTGGTTTATGCAATCTCTTGCGTCCTTGGATGATTTGCTGAACGTGCTTAATGTGGACTACAAGTTTTTCCTCTTAGATTCTAGCTTAGTGACCAGCAGATTTAATGTAGAGACCTCCTTTTGTAGCTTGTTGCACCTTGAGTTAACAGACTCACATGCAGTCAGCATTTTGGCAATATCAATATTCTTACTCTTAAGGATCTCATTGTCGATTCTTAGGTTTCATTTTCAACCTTTGGATCCTCATAAATTGAGTTGATCTGCTCAAAGTCACTCATGATTCTCTATAGAGAGTGGATCATGTTCAGCTCCTCTCTTTCAGCTACTGACAGCGGTTGATAGATTACCTCATCTTCTTCACTGTCCTTGCAATCTTTAGTCATAAGGCATATCAGCGTTTCTTCATTAGAGGATGAGGTTTCAGTGTCGCTGTCAGAGGATTCTGCAGCATTCAGTATCTCCTTCGAGACTGTTGTATCATTGGCCTTTTCCATCTTTCCTATGAGAGCTCGAAGCTTGTGCCTTTCCTATCTTCTTTTGTCTCTCCTCTACCCTCTCTCCTTCTGGATACTTGTGCACCGCTGGATATGGATAATTCCTTACATAGTGTCCCGATTTCCTACAATTATAACACAAGTCAACATTGTTTGTATTCGGTTGTGGAGAGGAGGATACCTGAGGAGGTGGATGACTTCTTCTGAAGTCATTCCTTTTGTTGAGATTGGTGTTGTTGTTGTTGTTATTGTTGCTCTTCATGAATCTTCTAAACTTCTTTAGAAGCAGAGTCATATCCTCTTCAGCAACTTCTGCTGTAACCTCCGTCTGTTTACTGTAACTAGTGGTTGCTGTATCCTTGGGGCCTCTGGCAGTTAGTGCTGTAACTTTGGAGCTCAATTCTTCGGACTCCTTTCTCCGTTTATTGATGTCGTACACAAATGCTTTGAGATCGGAGAATAGGTCGAATGCACTCATGGACTTCAAATCCATAGACACTCTCATGGCAGTGGTCTTGCTGTCCCACTCTGCAGGTGGGGCTCTAAGCACTTTCATATTCTTTTCCTTTTGAGTGTACTTGCCCAGAGCTTCTAGTTCATTCACAATGGATGTGAATCTCAAATCTAGTTGCTCTAGAGTCTCTTCATTCTTCATTTCGAAGAGCTCGAATAATTGGGTAGCGTTAGAGATCTTGTTGTCTTTGGTGAGCTCAGTTCCCTCACATATTTACTCCAGCTTTTCCCATATTTCTTTGGATGTTTTGCAGGTCTTGACTTTGCTGAAAGTACATTTATCCAAAGTGATGAATAGAGCATTCTTGGCCACATTGTCTAGGTTGGCTCTCTTCATGTCTTCATTGTTCCATTCTAGTCTTGGTTTGACCAGGAAGGCAGGTGGTGGCTGTGCTCCTTCTTCTAAATCTCTACCAAGTACTGGGTTTACTTTTGTGGGAATGATTGGTCCTTCAGTGATGACCTTCCACATTTCATCGTTCATTGCTAATAGATGTGCCTGCATTCTTATCTTCCAATCATCATATTCCTCTATGGAAAACATAGGTAATTTATGATTAGAGGAATCCATGATATGCTGTAAGAATGAGTTTTAGATGCAGAGAAAATAGTGAGACTAAGGCGGATCTGGGTAGGTGACCAGATAAGTTGGCTTTTAACCCAACTCGCTCTGATATCACTTGTTGGTCCCAAGTGGTGTCTGAGGTTTAGAGAGGGGGTGAATGAACCTTGGTCGATTTTGCAAATATATCGAAAAACCTTTCTGCTCTGCAAGTTACTTGAACTTGCAGCGCCAGACAGTTACTGCTTACAGCACTAGAATACAGTGATGCACGTTATAACTTGAGTTTATACGCAACGGAAAAATATGATTTAAAACACAAGGCTGGTTTTCTCAAGTATGCTCATTTTCAAAACGTTTTATGCTTATGAGATAGATATGAACAATACAGAAATAAGCACAGATAAGAAAGCAATAAGGCACTTATGGTTTATAGTGGTTCGAAGGTGGTGTAATCCTTTTATGTCCACTCTACTGCTCCTTGAGCAGGAATTTTGTTAAGCAAGATTAAATTACAGGACCTTCCTAATAATCTATCAACTTTACAAAGTAACAACCTACTAGAGTCCAACGTACACACAGCAACTGCAAACTCCAAAGGCTAACACACATAGGGTTCTACACTTCCACATAAGGAAGCTGCCTAACACTTAGACAACTATACAAACAGCAAGGATCTCTCCTATCAACTGTTCGACACCTCTAAAACAACCTAAGCACACAGCAACAAGGTTAAAAGTATATTGGGTTTGTTTCTTCAACTGGTGTGACGAAGTGAGCTTCTGAATCCTTCGAGGGATCTTTCAGCTTGAACTTGCTTCACTTTTGAGAGGTTGAGTGACTGAAACTGATGGTAGACTTGAATGCTTGTAACTTGAAAGCTTGTGAGTTTTTGCGCAAATGTTTCAGTAACCAGCTTCAGTGTTTCTCATCCTCTATTTATACTTGTAGGAGAAGATATCAGTTGAAGGAAATGTCTTCTATTTTGAATTTGAAGTAGTCTGACCAAAGACATGGTTCGCATTTAATGCGACTTGACTTTCTCTCTCGAAGCATTTAATGCGGCAGTTGCGGCTAGCAGCTTTTTGTAGCACGTCAGTCCACGTGGCATCTTTGTATTGGCTCCGTGTCTGCAACTTTGATCTTGTCTCGAATGGCTCTATTTATTTTTGCTTGGATCTTCGTTCCCCGTACTGTATTTATCCTTGCTCGAATTGCAGGATACTTCTTGTTTGTGATAGACTCTGTTTGACTGTTTGGACAGTAAGCTCTGCGCTGTATCCTAGGTCTGGGTGCAGCTGATGTCTTCTTACAGTGCTGCTGTAACTTGGACCTTCTTGCTGTATCTTCTGGCAGCACTGTTGTATCCTTTTCTTGCAGTACTCATGTATCCTTTTCTTGCAGCGATGCTGCACGCCGTTCTTTCTTACTTTGCTGCGGTGCTGTAACTGCTTTCTTGCAGCGATGCTGTATCTACTTTCTTTCAGCAGCATCTTTCCGATAAGCTTGATGCAGCTAAGTAACTTATAAAAACCTCCATCTTTCAACTCTTAAAACTAGACTCAAAACTAGTCTATGACTTCACTTAAACATTGTGAGAAATGGGGTACTTAAAACTTCCTATTACATATATGTTTTGTCTCATCAAAATTTAAACATCGAAATCCCAACACATAATCATCATCATCACCACCATCGTCGTCATCATCATCGTAATCAACATCTTCTTCTTCACCATCATCATCATTGTCATCAGTACAAACATGAGCAAACCAGGGCATAAATTGTTCTTCTTCTTCTTGTTCGTCATCGTTATCATCATCAAAATCATCAATACAAAATTTGCAACCTCTGTCACAACTGCAACTGTACCACCAACATCATCTTTTTCAATTTCTTTATCACCATGATCATCATAAAAATTGTTGAAATCATTGAGATGGTATTGTGGGGGAGTAATTTCTCTTAGCATCAACAACAAATACAAAATCATTTTCAACCTCTTCATCACCATCATCATCATTAAAATTTTTAAAATCATTGAGATGGTGTTGTGGTGGAGAGTAATTTTCAACGGATGTTGAAATATACTTGAAAGAAGAGCTAGGTTTCTGTATATCTGTTGGATTGCTAGAACAAGCTTTGAAACTTTCAATTGGATCCACAGAAGGAATTTGGTCTTCAATCTGACTTTGCACATAACTTACCTGTCCTCCATATATATTTGAATTTTGATAAATATATTGTTGTTGAGAATTCATAAGTTGAAAAAAACTACCCCTTGACTCGCATATGAGAATGGAATATTCAAATCACGCTATTTCGGTTCGATAGAAATAAATAACTTAGGGTAATCGTATACATCCGCAATCCTCCTCAAATCATCACTTGTCTTGATTTTAAATTTCACTTCTCCAGAAATCTTTATGGGCTTGAAACAATGCAAGGTATAATCACAAGTCCTACGATCTGCTCGAACAATATAATGAATATCATCCAAAAGTTTTGCATAAGAAATTGTATACAACGATGCATATATCAAACCCCCTTCTTCATTTTTATACTCCGATCCATGTCAATATCCACGATGAACTAGAATGACTTCATTGTTTGCCATCTACAGTAAAAGAAAACAATTAATACACTTTAATTACTCATATTTAATATTTTAAAATTATGGTTTAAAGAATTTAGAACTATTATTTGATTTAAAATAAATTTCAATTATAACACAATTTTTTAAATTTTTAAATATTCTATATACATTTTTAAAGAGTTATTATAATATCTTGAATTATTATTATTTATAATGGGTATTATTATTATTAGATTTGTTATTATTATGTTAAGTAATAGTATCTTGAAACTATTTAAAAAATATAAAATTTAATTTACGGCAACTTGTAGGATTTATCATAATTTTTTTCATTTCACACTATTATTTTCAGAAATGGATTTTAATTTTTTTAGTTTTGATATAATATATAGTTTATAAAAATAACTTACAAATGCAGAACAATATTTCAAATTTTAAAAAAAATATCAATTTTTGTTATAGATCACGATGGTGTTGAGCCCATAGATCACGGTGGAGTTTGAAAAATACATTACGGTGGAAAAATAGATCACGATGGTGATTACTGTAGTGATCTATAGATAACGATGATATTTTCCATCATGATCTATGATTTAGAATATTAACTCTTAATCTAATTTTCTCATTTTCATTTAAAGATAATGATTATGTTTACCATCGTTATCTATAGATCAGATGGTATATGTCATCGTTATCTATAGATCACGACGGTGAACATTACCATCATGATCTATCTCAAACACAAATTCAAAATGATCTACTTTTTCCATCATGATCTATAGATAACGACGGTGATTACCGTCGTAATCTATAGATAACGACGTTAAACGTAAATCCTCATATCTGCTCTTGCTCCAGGTTTTTAAGTTTTGCAATTTTTTTTCCTCCCAATTTACTTATCAAGCACATATTTAGAAGAAACTTAAAGGTGAGTGAAATTTACAAAATAAAAAAAAAACTTACCTCATTTCAGCAATCGAGAGATGAAATTTATAAAAAATTGATGTTTGTATACAACAGATGAAATAAATATAATGTAAAAACAATTCAACGTTTATGGTAAATGTGGTGGGTGAAATGTAGTTGGTGAAATCATTAAAGGTGGTGGGTAAGGGTATTTATGGTATTTTAGCCCCAATTTCGGTAAAACAAAAACATGTATTCTTATGAAATGGATATTTTTCATTTTTTGTTATGTTTATTGGATAAAAATACCTATTAACACTTTTCAATTTTCTATATAATATTATTGTTTAAATGAACACTTGACCTGTAATTGATTTGATCTTCATAATTTTTTATAATTTGTTAAAGTTAACATGATTTTGTGTGGGATTTTGTTTCATTGATAATTTATTAGTTTGTGGTCAATCGATCTATTATAATCTGTGGTTAGTGTTGATATGTAAATTGAGTACATATCAATTTGACATTCTTATCGAATAATCTTTTGTGTAGAGTTAAGATTTTCGCTTGAAAATAAGTTATATATGTACTTGGAAAAGATGAAGTGAAATCATTGATTTCAAGGATAATATATCAATTATTGAAAGTTAGTTGATTCCAAGTGATAATGATGGGTGATTGGTAGTGCGAATTTTGTTTTTAATAAATGAGCATTAGATCGACAATTAAAAAATAACTTTCATTTATATATATATTTGGATGAACTACTAATTACTCAGTATCTGGGATCTCTTTACTTGTATATGTCCTTTTAAAATAATATCAACATGAGTTGCCTATGATTGGGTTAATCAGAATAAGCTTAGCTCCCAAGAAAGAAGTTGCAAATAAGCAAAAGAGGTGGTTAATTTCATTGGTTCTAAAGATCCATCATCACTTAACTTGATTCAAGTTGGATTATTGTAATTTAGTTTCAGTAAGCTTTTACCTGAATAACCTTGTTACTATACTGATCCATTGTATTTTGATTAACCATTTTCTGTTTATGTTATTTGAGAATATGTATGGTTATCTCAAAAAAAAAGTACGCTATTAATTACTCACTTGTGTTTCACTTTTGATGATGAGGATTAATGACGTGGTATGATAGTTTACAGAATTTTATGCTATATGGTGGAAAAATAAGTGTGGGATTTTGAGTTTGATGTCACTTTTTTAAGTATTAAAGCATTGAAGGACTTAAATCTTGATTTTTTGAAGCTCCATTAGAGTCTTGGAGAGGTGCATTCAGGCTCTATGTCTTACTAAGAAGATTTAATTTATGATTTTTTTTCAGTATAAGTTATAGTTGTTTGATTTTTTTTTTTTATACATCATTTTTACCTTGGTCTTTAGAAGATTGTATTAGCATATCTTTGTAGTGACTTACCTTTTGAGAAATGTGTATGCGCATTGAGTGTTTTTGACATATTTTGTTTGAGTTATTAAAAATACTATTATTTAACTTTTGGTTCATGGTCTTATTATTTAAATTCTACAGTTTTAATTATTGTAAGATTTTTGAAATAAATTTTAACTTTAAAAATAATATTTAGACTTTTAAAATAATTATCAGATTTTGAAAATAAATTTAAAATTTCTCAAGAAAATTGTGGATTAGTTATATCTTTATTTTAATTTCAATTAATTTTTTTAAAATTTCCAAATAATTTTGAAATTTAATCAATCACTTTTAAATTTATTATTATTAATTTTATTGTAAAACTTTTCTAAAATTTCACTTGTTTATGTGTAGATATTTAAAATAACTTTTCTGATTATTTATTATAAAAATTTTAATATCATTATTTTAATTCTTACAATTTAATTATATGAAATGGTTATATTTAAAAAAGAGTTATTCAAATTATTATGGTCTTTTTCACTAAAATTATGTTTAATTAAGAGGATATGAGATTTTATCAATTACTATTAAAGCCCAATTATTCAAGGCAAGTCCAATTAGCTCTTTTATTAAATATATACATAAATAAGCCCAATTATTCAAGACAATCCCAATTTTCATAAATACATAATATATAAATTTTTAATATTTTATTATGATAGTGATAGATTTGGGAGGGAAAATGACATTTTTGCAATTTTCCTCAACTGTCCTCCTTTTATATTAGTATAGATTGGATGTTGTTGGTCCCAAGTGGTGTCCGAGGTTCAAGGGGGGTGAATGAATCTTAGACGATTTTGCAAATATATCGAAAAACCTTTCACTCTGCAAGTTACTTGAACTTGCAGCGCCAGACAATTACTGCTTACAGCACTAGGATGCAGTGCTGCACGCTGTAACTAGAGTTTATATGCAGCGGAAAAATATAATTTGTAACACAAGGCTGGTTTTCTCAAATATGCTCCTTTAAAAAACGTTTTATGTTTATGAGATAGATATGAATAACAAAGAGATAAGCACAAATAAGAAAGCAGTAAGACACTTATGGTTTATAGTGGTTCGAAGGTGGTGTAATCCTTCTACATCCACTCTACTGCTCCTCGAGTAGGAACTTCGTTAAGCAAAATTGAATTACAGGACCTTCCTAACAATCTATCAACTTTACAAAGTAACAACTTACTAGAGTCCAGCGTACACACAGCAACTGCAAACTCCAAAGGCTAACCCACACAGGATTCTACACTCCCACACAGAGAAGCTGCCTAACACTTAGACAACTATAGAAACAACAAGGATCGCTCCTATCAACTGTTCGATACTTCTAAAACAATCTAAGCACATAGCAACACGGTTAAAAGTATATGATTTGTTCTTCAATTGGTGCGGTGAAGTGAGCTTCTAAATCCTTCAAAGGATCTTTCAACTTTGAGCTTGCTTCACTTCACAGAGGTTGAGTGACTGAAACTAATGGTAGACTTGAATGTTTTGTAACTTGAAAGCTTGTGAGTTTTTGGGCAAATGTTTCAGTAACCAACTTCAATGTTTCTCATCCTCTATTTATACTTGTAGGAGAAGATGTCCGTTGAAGGAGACATCTCTCTTTTAAATTTGAAGTACTCTGACCAAAGGCATGGTTCGCATTTAATGCGACTTGACTTTCTCCTTCGAAGCATTTAATGCGGCAGTTGCGGCTAGCAGCTTTTTGCAGCGCGTCAGTCCACGTGGCATCTTTGTATTGACTCCGTGTCTGCAACTTTGATCTTGTATCGAACGGCTCTATTTGTTCTTGTTTGGATTTTCGTTCCTCGTACTGCATTTATCCTTCCTCGGATTGTAGGATACTTCTTGTTTGTGATAGGCGTTGTTGGCTGTTTGTACAGTAAGCTCTGCACTGTATCCTAGGTCTGGGTGCAGCTGATGTCTTCTTACAGTGCTGCTGTAACTAAGACCTGCTTGCAGTATCTTCGGGCAGTACTGCTGTATCTTTTTCTTACAATACTTCCTGTATCCTTTTCTTGCAGCGATGCTGCACGCCGTTTTTTCTTACTTTGCTGTGATGTTGTATCTGTTTTCTTGCAGCAGCATCTTTCCGATAAATTCGATGCAGCTAAGTAACTTATGAAAAACCTCCATCTTTTAGCACTTATATCTAGACACAAAACTAGTCTATGACTTCACTTAAACATTGTGAAAATGGGGTACTCAAAATTTCCTAATACATATATGTTTTGTCTCATCAAAATCTAAATATCGAAATCCCAACAGATATGATTAAAACAGTGGCCACAAGAACAGTTTTGACATCAGCATCTTCCATATAATTTCTCCAAGCTAACTCAAATAATACATTGAGTTATAGATTATTTGAAAAATAATCTATATTGATTTTTAGCATTTATGAAAATTGAGGGCTGATCCCAAGAAGAAAAGAAAAAATTGTTTTGAAAACCTTCAATAGAATACAAACATGTATCAAGTCATAAAATATTATAGGTATCTAAATGAACTTAACATCCTATTTTAGAATTTTAAAATTTATTTGGTATACGTAAAAAATTAAGAATATCTAAATATTAAAATTTAAAAAAAACAACTCATATGCTATCACATACGTAATTAAAATTTAAAAATTATTGATATATCAAAAATAAACTTTTAGAATTACTTGAATAAATTATATAATATATTAATTTTAATTTGACTCTCAATATTTTCAAATTTTTGTTGCCCCATACACTATATTTTATGATTACTTATAAATTACAAATTTTTTTTTGTTAACTTTTTATCTTTTCAAAGTAATAAAAAAAATTATGAGTAAAAAGAATAGATATGGAGGCAAAACCAAAGAAATTGGAAATGTAAAGAGCAAATTTAAGCTTTACCAATTTTGAAAGTAAACATGATTTTAATTTTTTTGGTAATGGAGATGAATTTACCAATTTAAAAATAAATATTTGAATTTATTTGAAGTATCCAAATTTTGATAATTGTAATAATCACCAACAACATATGTGATAAAAAGAACCTAACACAAAATTCCGTCAACAAACAACTAACTTTGATATTTTTTAGATAACGAATGAACATAAAACATATCCAAATTTTTTTAATGGAATAAGAAAGAAATACCATATATATGTATAAAATAACAAATATAAAAAATGATAAAATACGAAATGTGGACAATTCTTAATATGCTCACCGATAACATAATAAGTAAAATCATTATAATAAATATATGATTATAACAAGATGTTAATTAAATGAGTCATGAAGATGAAGTTGTGCGTTATACGGGATTAGTATAAATAAGTAAAAATTGACCCAATAAGTTATCTAAATTATGTAAATATAAGACTTGATTTCAAAATTGAATTGAAACCTCCAAATTACCAAAAGCCCGAATATTTTATACATATATTATTAACACAGAACACATTAAGAACATTGAAGAATAATTCAGAAAATTATTAAATAAATAAAGATAAAAGGGAAATTTCATTTCAAACATTTTCTGAAATTAGGAATAAACACAAAAAATGTAAAATAGTTTATAATACATAGTTATTGAAACTATACATCTCCAAAATTACTTTTGTTTGCATATATAAATTTCTTCTTCTTCGAATTCTCTTTTCCTTTTCTTTTTCCTTATTTTCTTTACAATATTCAGGAAAAAAAGAAATGGGGACAACAAATGGGTGCGGGTCAGCGGGTTGGGTTATAAATGTATATAAGCCTCACTCATTTTTTTATGATAATTTTTTTTTTTAATTTCATGTATTACACAGACTCTATATTAATATTATTATAAATAAATAAATAATACTAGGAATTAAATACTCAACGAAATAGGTAAGTCAGACTTGGAGAATGAAGAACTTTTGATTTCAACAACTAAAAGTCAGATTTGATGCATAAATTAGTAAGTGAATATATATGACTTTAGATTTTTTACTAGCAAGCGGAAGAGGAAATTTGTTTGCAGTTATGGTAACAATACAACACTACACTATACATTTTAGTAGGTACAATAATAATAATAACATTCCATTTTATAGTAGGTAACACACAGTA
Organism: Scutellaria barbata; assembly: GCA_028654395.1. NCBI lineage: Eukaryota > Viridiplantae > Streptophyta > Magnoliopsida > Lamiales > Lamiaceae > Scutellaria > Scutellaria barbata. The sequence goes on from CM053647.1 coordinate 20,902,849, forward strand.
AGAGAAAATCCAATGCTAATTATTATTATACCTATAGAGGTTAATACTAACATTCACCTACCTATCATATATTGTGAAATTAATCATAATCTTACATGTGTGACATATTAACAATGATACATTAAAATTTGCCCACCATGAAAAAAAGTAAGTTGGTCGGTACATATAGATATTTTAATAATAAAATTCGATTTTTATAATTCAAAATATACTTATTAATTGTGTACATATATAAGTTGGTCTACATAAACTATTCAATTGTATATAAAAATTCAATTTCTATACAAACATACAATAAAAAATCATATACAAAAAAATAATCTAAAAGAATAAAAAGCATAAAAATATTCCTGTCTTATCATTAATTAAATAAAAACTAAAATATATCAACTTCTTAATAATAGTATGTGTGTGTATATATATACATATATTTATTTTTATTTTTATTTTTATATTTGAATTCAATAAGTCAAATAAAATTTATAGTCGTTATATCATTCATGAAATTAAGTCAATAGAATTTTCGATTTTGTACTAGCTACTATACAATTACTCTATATTACGTAATTACTAATTAGCAATTACCACTATTAGCCTTTAGAAACTTGTCATAATTTGCTCTATATCATAATATATCACAATCATTAAACTCAATTTACCATTATTTTGAGAAGATGTCTTTAGAAATAAATTTTGAAAAAGATATATCCCAAAAATATAATGTGATAAAATAAATAAAATAAAATATTAAAGTTTTATGTACATTAAATAATTGTTGTAACGATTTTTGGAAAAAGGAAGATATTAATAAAAATATATATACTTTTGATAACGATGAGAATTTTAGTGTTTAGATTGTGCAAGAAAATATTCTGTAAAATGATCGAAAAACGTCCCCATCTTTGTTATTTGTTTTTAATTTTTGAAAAAGGTTTGAACAGAATGACTAATTTTTTTTAATTGGTTTAAAAAAGAAAAATCTATTGAACAAAGCTCATTAAAAAGTTTGGATATAAATGATGAGATTTTATTTAACAATGAGCTGGATGAGTTGGTAGACTTTGTTTGATACTCTCATTCAAGTTTTTTCCATTTTTGTTACCTACTATAAAATTGAGACTCACTTTAAGAAAGTAAATCTGATGACATTTAATTTTATTTGCATCCGAATTCTATTCGTATTAAATTCATTCTTATCTATAACCTATTTTGATTTTTAATTACAAGATTATTGTTATTCAAGCAATCTTCTGTACTAATTACATGGCCGAAATGGAAAAAATCATACGTGTACGCGAACTATTGGCTATGGAAAAATCTGGTTAGCAATGCAATGGTTCGTGTGCACTGGATTTTATCCCAGCAGCGGCGTCTAAATGATTTCTGATCGTTCGATGTTCAGCCCTTAAAACACGTGGGGAAAAGCGACGATGGGTTATGGTGGTCCGCGTCGCACCGAAACCATTGTCACAGTTTAAAGCCTCGCTCACTTTCTCAGAGCACAGTGTGTTCTAATTCGCACTTCTCGGAAAAATTTAATAATAAAATATTGTTATTTAAAAAACCCAAAAACGTTTCGTTTTCTTCTCCGGTGTGGCATTGCCGGAAAATCTGGCCGCCGGTCATTGGAGATTAATATTGAGAAGGTAAAAATCTTGGTCGAGCAATAAGTGAATGAATAAATAACACTCTTATATTGCTTATGAATGCTACTTCATTTTCTTTTAGGGCTGTGAACACCACTTTGATCGAATTGGGATGATTTTCAGACTCATTTTTTGTTCATTGTTTTGAATGTTTTCAATGTACGCGTGCAGATTTTTTTGTATGCTTGAAACGTTCAATGGTTTTGAGGGTTTATGAAAATGGTGTTTTGTGTGAGACTGAGTTTCTAGGTTGAAATAGATGTTGATTTGATGGAATTCTGAATTCTTTGACATCCCTCTGATGGAATTCTGAATTCTTTGATCTCTCCCTCCCTCCATCCCTCCATCTCTTCCTCCTGACAAATGTTTGATTTGTGGTTTTTTGTTTCTTGCCGGGATGTTATATTAAGCACATCTGTTCTTACATTAATTTTTTATTTCATGGGCAGCCAGAGATTAGATAAAGTTTTGGCGAGGTTTTTGCTTGGGCAATGTGGATTCATCTGTGAGCTGATTTCTCTGTGAGGCGAAAGGTTTTAAAATGGTAAACCCCTGAATGTGTTTACTCAATTGACTTCGAAATTTGTTTAATTTTGAGGACTTCTTTGATTGGTTTGCTTTCTTCTGCTCATGAAAATTTATCACTTATATCTCTATGCATCATTCATGGTATTGATATATATAATTCTACTGTTGTTCAATCATCATTTGTGATTTAGTTGCTGAAAATGGCAGATTAAACATCTTTTTTTTGTTTCTCCATTTGTGTGTGTGTGTGGTCGGGGGATCCATGGGAGTGCATATAAGTATGGTATGTGTGTTTATTGCAGTACGTTATCAGGAATATTTTCCTTTAACGTTTTCCTGTTTTGATAGTTTGATGATTTGAAGAAGTACTTGACCTGATCAGCGTGAGTGTGATGAATTATAAAACCTACCTGTATGTGTGTATATATCTTTACATATGTATGATAAATTATAAAACCTACTTGTCTGTGCATGTGTGTGTGTGTATATATATATATATCTTTACGTAAATAAAGATCTTCACACGGCCACGTGTAGCTTATTTGATTCTAAGGATTGGCCTTCGGAAGATCAGATATTATGCCATGTTAATTGAGGAGTCTGTTTGCCACTTGTATGTTTTGGTAGTAAGTATGTCTACCAGTTGTGTCACATTGATATAAAAAATAGTAAGGTTTATGCAAATGTAACACGAGTACGAAAAGTAAAATTCTAACAATTTCTTGCATGCTATAATGAGATCACCTGATCATCAGGTTTTTTTATCATGAACTTCCCATCCGTAGTATCCACAAATAATTAGTTATGCATGTGAATCAAAAATGTGGTTTACCATAAATATGAATATCAAGTTGAAAACTGAATGTTTTGTTTTGGCTACAGATGGTGGCATTTAAGACAGACAATTGAATAATAAATGATTGATCAATAATATTGATTATTGAACATGATCAGATCTTGCAAGATATTTTTTTGGGATTTCACGTTTTATTTTTCTGCCTTTTTATGCTTATACCGAATAGCAATTCTAGCATATTATCTGATTGCATCATTAATTTTAGCAGTGAGTCGATGTCCCTATCAATAGCTTTTATTAAATGCATTCAAATTCCCTTACCTTGTGCTCTCAAAAATACTTCCCTTACCTTGAACAATATCTGCCGAATCCAAAAAATTTGAATTCAGCTATTAGACAGAGTATAATTTATATACCTTTGCCGAACTCTAATGAAAATGGATCACGATGAATCATATATCCTTGTGTGTGTATATGCATAAATCATACTAGTACATGTATACTCAGGTTATATGTATGTATGTATAAGTAATTTTAAAACATTCATACAAACAATTAAGAATGAGCAAAAAAAGTTTACGGGTTCTTCACACAGCTTAGGTTCTGTGAAAACATCTGAGGGTCGAAAATTAAGCTACCCACACAGGTATATATAAGTTAAAGCTTTACAACCTTTTGCTAAAATCTGAAAAATGTGATCTAGTTTAGGAGTTCTTGCTACTAAATTTTGTTGCTGTTTCGCAAGTTTTGTAGCTTAGCTTAAATAATGAAATCTTTTTTACAATTGCTGTTTACCCCTAAGGTTTTCATATTATCCAGGCAAAATTGTGTGTTCACCTCTAGCCTACTGTCAGTGTACTAGAATTTACTAAGCAGACACATATGTCGCCTTCACTGCTCATGATATTAGGTTTACGTGCATACATAGAATGTGAAATTACATGCATGTGTAGTGCGTCTGATAGGTAAAAATTTTAAAATACAGCTAAATAATAAGTTATTCTCCAAGATGTATAATTGATCTGAAAAACTTGCTTCAGAAACATCATCAACAAACTGCCCATTCTTCTATTCTTAGTCAATGTATATTTGTTTACTTTTTGTCATCTATACATATAGATATCATATTCCTTCTGCATATTGAGTTACTAAGGATAACTCCTCATTGCTGTTGTTTTTTCTCCTCTATCTCTGCCATTGCCTCCATTCTGTTCCTTTATGATAAAAATTTACTCAATTTCTTGTCTAGATATTAATTTAGTAATGTTTGAATTTCTTTCTGTAGAAATATACTTTTACGGTATCTATCTAAGCTACTCTTTTCATTTGGAAATTATATGTACATTATGATAAAACCGTGTCTTGCCTGTTAGCCTTTCCATGTTATAAGCTGTCTTCCCTACTTGGGTTTCTACGTATTCTTATATCTATGACCTGTATATTTATTGCTTTAATGAATGATTTTTTTGGAGTATTTCTTTTATTCTTGACAATGATTTCGTACCTTAAAACTCTTAAAATAACTGACCCATCTCATAAAGAGATTTGTTACTCCTTGTTAGCTGGTGTTGTTATTTTTCACCTTTCTGTAAATTTAACGTTCTTGTGTTCTGGCAGTCTTTTCAGAACAACAACATTTGGTTGCCCAATGGCTCTGGTTCTGTGGCTAATGGGGAGATATGTTATGATACTTCAACAAGAACTGATCAAAAACGTCCTCATCAGTGGTTTATGGATTCTTCCGAGCAAGAGCTGTTTTTAACCAAGAAGCAAGCTGTAGAATCTTTCAAAGAAACTAGAGGATCTACAGTTATGGAAAACTCTTTATGGCATGATGGTTCAGGCTTTCAGTCCGAAGGTCAAACCCCAAGCCTGTTCTGCCCCAAGCCTGTACGGGGATTAAATGTTTCTGATAAGGATATCCCTTCCATGATTTCTGCTTCCATGAATATGGAAAAGAAGGGTTTCGAGAATCAATTTGGAAATGATCCTTCGATTTGTCTAACCATGTCTCAGGCAGTGGAAGACCCTTTGTGTCTGAGCACTGGACATAGAAAAGTAAAAGTGAATGAGGTAAGGATCTCAGAGAATTGCTTGCCTGAGTTTGTGCAGAATACCTTCTGCCCTGGAGAGAAGAATAAAATAATGGGTACCACATTTCAGAGGACTGGTAATAACATGTTTCCTGGATCGACTTATAATACTGTTGAAGGAAGCACTATTTCTGTGGGTCCTGCCTACAATAAGATAGACAAAAACTTTGGTTCTGTTGCACAACCTTCCAGCAAGAGTGATGGCAATTTTATGCTTAACAATCAGTACTATAACGGGATAGATAACAATGTGCTATCTATTGGTCCGACCTTCAACAGCGGGAATTACAATACCAACTCTATAGGAGAGCAATATGAAAAGCAAAATGGCAATTTCACATCAGTTTGCCCTACTTTCAGCAGAGGCCATGAGAATTTTTTTGTGCTGGACCCTTTCTATGGTAAAGTAAATGAAACATTCATGACTGCGGATCCTAATAAGGGGGACACAAATATTGCTTTTAGTGGTCAGCAGGATACTATGGTTGTATACGGTGAAGAGAATTCTAGCATCCTGGCAAGTTTTGAAACCTCTAAGAAGGGTGAGGAAACTACCATATCTTTTGGAGGCTTTCAGAATAATGTTGAGGAGAGGGATAACTCTGGAAGGCTCATAAGCAGTAGCTATGATGTATTGCTAAATCAATCCTCTGGTCAATCTTCAGAGGCATCGGGACAGAACAATTCTGCAGATCAGCAAAGTGCAAATGTTGTCTCGGCAACCTCTTCTAAGGCAGAAGGCTCACAAAAGAATAAGGATCCGAAAACAAAAAAAGGATCATCAAATAATTTTCCGTCAAATGTTAAAAGCTTATTGTCCACTGGCATACTTGATGGGGTTCCAGTGAAGTATGTTTCTTGGTCAAGAGAGGTGAAGTCAGATCTTACTCCTTCCTCCTTCTAACTCCCCTCCCCCCACACCCCCACCCCCACCCCCTTTTTCTCTTGAATGTTAAGCATGAAGCATCTGTACCTGCAGAGAACTCTTAGAGGAGTGGTAAAAGGGACTGGTTACTTGTGTAGCTGCCCGGATTGCAAGCTTTCGAAGGTCAATATCTACAATAGTACAATATTATCATTGGTAATTTGCTTGATGTTGATGGCAGAATGATCGCTGCTACTAATTTTGTATCCCAACTTATTATGTGCAGGCTATCAATGCTTATGAGTTTGAGCGTCATGCCGGTTGCAAGACCAAACACCCAAATAACCATATCTATTTTGAGAATGGGAAGACAATTTATGCAGTGGTCCAAGAACTGAAGAGTACCCCTCAGGAAATGCTCTTTGATGTGATACAAAGTGTGACGGGATCTCCAGTCAATCAGAAAAATTTTAGTACTTGGAAAGGTGAGTTCATCATTTTTGTTCAACCCACAACCTAAAGAAAAATAAAGGTGTCATCTTATCCCTCCTGAATGATAAATATGAATTCATAATTTTCTCTTCTGACCTCTTTATATTATGTGTTTTCATTTCAGCATCATATCAAGCTGCAACCCGTGAACTTCAACGTATATACGGAAAAGATGATGCAGTCGCGACATCTTGATTTCTCATTTCTCTCAGGTCATCAAGGTTTGTTGATAACTGTTGTTCGCCTAGTTTCTCAACGTGACAGTGTAGGAACCAATTGACTTTGAAACTTCAGATTTTCGGGCATCATTTTGATTTTTATGTTGATGGAAGACTTATTTAAAAATTTCTGCTCAACTTTCTTTGATATATTTTGTTTTCTTGGGGGAAGAAGACGACTTTGGAACAAAGTGATCACATTTTACTTTTAAGTGATCTTTCAATACTCACAGTTTGGATATCTGCATTAAGCAGATTTTGCATAGCATCACATTACAATCTGCAACCATAGTTAGATGACAAGTGATAAGTTAGCAGGCGCAACTCATGTGTTATATCTTGTGTTGGTTTTTTGAAATCTGATCGTGTAAGACTTCCTATTTTTTATGCTACATTGGCAGAAATGAGTTGCAATATGTTTGTTTCATCCCTCCTTGCTCACTCTGTAGTTCACTTCTGGGTAGTATGCAAAATCTTGACTCTGGCAATTTTTCTGTTTAAACAAATTTATTCAACTTCCATTATTCTTATGATTCTGCTTAAACTAAGTTGTACAAAACTCGATGTCCTTAAACAATGTTGTCATTCGGTATTTCCTTGGAGAAATCTGGATTGTCAGTTTGTGTTGCCTTCGAAGTGTCATTCGCCATTGTGTGTTGTTGATCGATCATTTCTGTTTGTGGATGGATGGATTCACTCTGATCTTTAGTCTTTCCCCATATGACTAGGTACAACCCAACAACAATCACCATGCTTCCTGCTACTCTGCAAAATTTTCACCCTTTTTTAGTATACTAGTTCCCAATTTTTATCAGAAAAATCATATTAGATGATTAGCCTAGTGAAAGACTTACTTTCCAACGTTCAATTGCTCAGCTAGAATGAAAGAACTCATCACTGCTACGATGACCATATTCAGAGGATTAAATGAAGTGACAAAAACAGGCCCTTTGTCCTTCATTATCACTCCTGAAACATAGTAGGCAACTCCAGAACATATTACTCCCTACACCCAAAAACAAGAAAATGTATTTCTTGTCAAATTTGATTGCTTTTAAATGAAAGTGGAACAATGTTGTTATGGTTCATCATCGTCATCTTACTGCATAAGTAGAAGCTAGAAGTTTGGTGTCCCATCCTAGAGACCAGATCGTGGTGTTGGTCCTCTCAACGATGAGAGTCAGCACTGCCCCTTCCAATGCTCCGATCATGCAGATCAGGCTGGCTAAGGAAAGTCCGGCAGGGTATGACTTCAACGTGATTGCCTATGGTTTTTAAATGATCGTCATATCGACATATCTTAATAAACATTGTTGTAATAAATTGAAGTAAGGGGAGATAGATAGATAGATAGATACCTGTAGAATGTAAAAGATGGACCAACAGACACAAGCTGCAGTGATCATTAGGGCTCCTTTAGCTGGGTTTTGGTGTACTTTTCCATCATCATGAGATTGAGAATTTGGGTTGAGTTTGGTCCATGGCAATGCTATAATAGATCCTTTCACAAGAGTCATAATCATAGCTCCTCCTAAAGTTACTATAGTTCCTATAATCTTTGCTTGGCTGGGAAATTTTCGTATATTCATTCTTTCTAGCCTGCAAAAACGTAAATTCTTGATCGTGAAATAATGACATACCACTCGGTACCAGGGGTAAACGATGACCTTAAGATGCACAAGAATGAGTATAATGCCATTAGATTATATATCTCTTGCCATCATGTTGATTTCACCAAATTACCTTATGTAATTTGGTTGTGGAAAAATTATATGAATTTTCTATTATATTATACTCTTGGAAAGTTTATAGAAAAACCTTACAAAGTCTGCACATTAATTTTTTAGAGAACAAGTCAGATCATGTTGGACTTGCTTGAAAGACGATTCAATTTTTGGATATAGATGTGGCAAATATATTGGTTAAATGATAACATTAACTCTAAATCATGTGGAACACATATGGATGTTCTCTATAAATAATCTCATGTATAGAATCAACTATAGAGGGGACATGTTTGTTTATCATCTAATTGGCTTGATGTTAGCAATATAAAGACTGTGCTTATTATCGAATATCCTCACTAGCTATCTGTTTAACATTGGTATTTCAAAATAACCATCACACATCAAGTGTAAAGATGATAATAATAACTTACACATGACATGATTTTAAAACAAGATTAAACATCAAATTCGAATAGAGTTTGAGCTTAATGTAGCTAGCCAAACTCAAAATATTTTCTTGTTAAAAGTAATATTGATTTCCAAATGCTATAAACAAGGAAAAAAGAAGAAGAGATGTTAATAAAAGTGTAGTAGTACCTCATGGCCCAAGCTAACAAAAAGGTTACTGCAGGAAGAATATTGCACATTGCCGCTGTAAAAGTGGCCGTTGTGTATTGCATCCCCACATAGTACAAATTTTGATCTATTACGGGCCTGTCGCAATAAGTTTAATTCATTAGATCACATAAACAAAATCAACTATATTAATTCAAATTTGGATCATATAGAATTACACAGTCTTTTACATTGGACCCACATAATCTACCATTGACTAAAGAAATGGAAAGCGGGAGTAACTTACTCTAATAGGGAAAGTAGGATTATTTTGTAGAGAACGGAGAATGTCATTTTTGGCCTGATTTTCCTGTAAGAAACAAATTAAGCACGTACTATTTGTTAGGCTTCTCTCTCTCACACACAAAGAATGACATTCTTAGCAATAATAAACTCTTAATAAGATTAAGGTTGAGAGAGAGAGAGAGAGAGAGAGAGGAACCTCTCAAGAACAATGGCAAAAGGAGCTACAAGAGCTCCAGCAATGACATTTCTATAGACTGAAAATGTGTAGTGGCTCATTCCCTGGTTCAGAGCACATTTTGCTATTATAGCTAATCCTGCATAACCAAACTGCAAGAATATTGCAGCTAAGTATGGTCTCATTTGCTTCACCAACTTCTTATCCATCATCACCTTAAAACACACACTCTCTCTCTTAGTTGTTTTTTTTTTTGTATTGCTTGAGCTAATGATGGAATATGCACATATGTGTGCATTTATATATATACATCTCTCTCTCCATGAACTTAGAGAAGAGAGCCATTGGAACACGATAGGAAGTTGAATCAATGGACTCCACTAAACGTGACAAAAACAAAATGCTTGAAACAACCGTTTGCTGTGAAAGCTTTAACATGCATGTTTAGTGTTGTTAAATATCTTATTTTAAGTAATGCTTGTGGGTTTTTACTCTACGCAAATGCTAGTGCTAATATGAATCGAATGCACCTCCCCCTTTCCCTTTCATTACATGCTAATATCCATTAATTTAATTCATTTCACAACCAAGTCAATCTAGCCATTAATTTTTATATGGCTAATTTTTATAGTATTGAATGTAAATAAAAATACTATGATATCATTTTGACGAATTACAACGGTTTGTCTTTCTTGAGTTTCCACGTGTCCTGACCATGACATGTAGAAACCCACATGCATTTTTTCACATGTTTGAGATTTTTCATATCTCGAGCAACAATATGACAAAATACAAAATTTATGTCGTTTAAAAATTCAACGTATTTAATGTAAAATTAGTATTTTTAAGGAATAAAATGGCGAGTTAATTTGTTTAAACTCTATGTATTATCAAAAATTAAATAAACTCAATTATGACAATTATTTCTTCCACTTTTTTCCAATAGACTTTGAGGTTTATTATGATTACCATGAGTGTTTGACGTCGAAATTTGTAATTGATTAATTCTTAATCTAACACTCAAATTAAATAAATTCGAATTAAAAAAATGGAATAAAAATGTGTTTAAAAGTGCAGAAAACACTGTATCTGGAGCCTACTCGAGCAATTTAGTTCGGTTGATCTTGGTCGGTTTATTGTGGCCGGCCAGAATCATATTTTATATTTTAGAAAAATGAGCTCTCTAGTGCTTGAATACAAAAGTGTTCGAATCCTTTATAAGTTGAAAATTATCCTATTTATAGCCTAGGAAGAGCACGAGTAGTGGGGATTATGCCCACTACTTCTTTGATTTTTGCCTACTTTTAAGGGAGTGGGCGGTTAGAGCTACCAATGATTTCCTATTTACAGGGTAAATCCTGCTCGGCACATCCTGGCCGGGTCGGTCCTGATCCCTTTGGACCCGCTAGGGAATCGATCCTAGTAGGGTCGCTATCTACCATCCAGATACAGTGCTCTGGTTGGTCGGATGAGTGTACTCAATGAGTTATTTGGATCGGACTCTTGAAGGTCACATTTATAAACCAACCAGGTTATGCATGCAAATCTTGCTCGGCTCAAGGGGTCCAACAACGAGTTTTGTAGTTCAAGTGATATTTTATCTTTATAATGAGACCCTCCTTTGTTTTTTCTTTTTCGAATGTTATTCCTTTTTTGTTTTCCTTTTTAATATAATTTGATTTATTTTAAAAAAAGTAATATCTCACCTTTATAAAAAGTGTAGATTGTGATAATCAAAGTTTGAACTCGAGTCACACAAGTTTTTATATTCTTTATTGTTCCCCTCCCTTCCAATCCTCCAAACTCATTAATATTTTTTTTTAAAGATTTATATCAAACTTAATTAAAAAAAAAAAAGATAGTTTGTTTGTAAAATGCCTAAGTTATGGGAGTCGATAAACTCGCAATTTATAAACTAAGCCAAAAAAATTAGGGCCAAATATTTTTTTTTATCCGAAGTAATAGTGTAATAGGGTAATCGATATTGAAGTGCAATAATCAATTAGTTGGGTTAGTAGTTGGTATAAGATAAAAAAGATAAAAAGAAAATTAATATGGTAAAGTTCAAAAATGTGATTACTTCGAATGGCAATTTTTTTCCCCCTAAATAACTTAAACTCAAGAATATGTTCACAGAATCTGTTTATATCCTTAATTGAATATTCTACTTTGATAATGATACATCGAATAATTGGATCCTCTATTATTCAAAATAAACGCAGTACTTCCTATATATCAAATGATTCACATTAAGTCTAAAACATTTTTTTGTCACTAAAAATGTCCTGATTCAAAAGATAATTTATTTTTCTTGAATTTTTTGTATATTTAACATGTAATTGAATGAATAGAGCCAACAAATAATTACAGAGGTTTATAAGTTAGATTTAGTGTCTTATAAAAGACGGAACTTTTATTCAATTTATCCAATTAATTTTATTTTTTTCATCTTGGGGAGGAATATTAAATAAAATTGAATTCTGGCAGCCACATAAATAGACATCCTAATCAGATAACACTAGCAGGAGGCATATTGCATGAAACACTAATTTTGATGTGCTTATGACTAATCACTCAATAATTCACAATAAATAATCATATATATATCTCAGCTGAAAGAACCCACAAGAAATAGCAAAACCACTTCCCATTTAATTGTAATATTTTCATGGACAAGAATTTTACTTATGATTTAGATGCACTGATTGGATATGATTCACAGCAAATCATATTTTTTGTTTATAAGAAAAACCAATTCTTCATCTAAGACAGCTACCTAAAATGCATGGGGCAAAGTTTTCAATTAGGCACACTACCTAAGCCATAACAAAATTTAGTTAGTCTTATGTAACTAGGATACTATTTCATTTTCAGATTTCTCTTTCTTATATCTCATAGATGCAGTCAAAGTATATTCACACTAACTTAAACCACAGTCTTTCATGTCCATTACTAAATTTTAAATATCTTGTTTATATATTGCTAGTGATTAGTTAGAGATATATATTTTTGAACTTTATATGGTAAATCACTTTTCTTTTTCTTTTTTTTCTCAAAACAGAAAACCAAGCGTAGCCCATGAGTTTTGGTGCACTTTTTAAGAGATTTTGGTGGTGTTGGTATTTAATCTTTTGATTAATTGAGTAAAAATAAAGAAATGTATATTATTGTTGAAGCATTCTTTGAGAGAGAAGTTTTCTTGTTTGTTCCTTACTTTCTTGAACAGTCCACAAGTGCATGTGTGTTTGTCTAATCTTATTACCTCATTGCATCAATTGGTTTTGTTTGTTATACTCAATCTTTTATACACATTCTCCCATCCTTATATATTGAAGTTTTTAATTCAATTTGATTGTTTAATCATATAAAAGTTTTTTATTTATTTTTTATTTTTTTATTCGGTCATTTTATTTTCAAACTTCAGTGGTAATGAACAAGGGAAGTTCTTGCGATTTTACTAATCAATTTGTGTTGGTTTTATTGTATTACAATGTTTCACGTTTTTTTAGCATTTCGAAATCTGAGAGAAAGAAAGAATAGAAATAGAGTAGCTGATGATAAAAGACACAAGGTTTATATAAAACAAGTTGTGTAAAATCCATTCACTCATCATCAGTGAACTAAAATGTATGTAACATTTACCAAACATAATTGCCGAATTTGGTTGGTACTAAATAAAATGTGGTAGAAGGAAGTTAAGTTGGCGGAAAGATATTAAAGAGTCTTTTTCAGAAAATGATATATTTGTTTGGTTTTCGGCCAAATTTAGATATTAAAATGAAGGCGAAGTTTTAGGCTTTCTGGAGATGGGGCTGGTAAAATATAAGAAATTATATAATATTTTTATATATATTAGTTAATATTCTTTGATATATTAGATAATATTTTTTTTGTATATCAGATATACTTTGTATTATAGAATACATGACTCAAATTGGGTTGGATTGAGTCTAAAAAAAAACAAACCGATCCTAAGGCTGTACACTTTTCTTTCTTGCGCAACATATAATATTTTTCTATATATCAGGTAATGTTTTTATATTAACATAATATAATACATAAATAATTACCTATGCATATAAAAGTATTACATAATCTTTTATGTCCAATCGGACCTATCTCATGAAATGGAATTCGTGAGACGGTCTTAGATAAAACTAACTATACAATAAAAACTTTTCAGAGATGTTTATATTTAATTAACTTCAATTCTTAAAATATTTTTTTTATTTTTTTATTTTTTATTTGTTTGGTTATTTCCCTGTTCTAGAATATGATTTGATTTTGTAGTCCAAATGATCCCATACCAGGACGTATCTGGAATAGTAGTAATTAGTGAAATAAAAAGACTTGTACAAACCATTGAAATAACTCCATCCCCAATGATTGGCTGTAGAGTCCTAGGGACAGAGCGGACAGATTGAATCAGAGAGCTGGTAGACTAGTTAGGAATAGATAAGAAGGATTGAATTGGTTATCTTATCTGATAGATAACAGAGTAACGTAGGAAAACACAAGATAGAGCTTCACAAAAAACTCTTCAGAAGTTCTGGCGCTGAAGCCTAGTCTAGTTGCCTTTTTATGGTTAAGAACACGAACTACTTCCCCTATATATTTTCGTTATTTGAATCTACCATCATGTATCAAAATAGTTCTCTTGTATGTTAGTTACATGGATATTAAATTAGAGTAATTGAGTTGTCCATCCATCTCGAATCCGAATTTGCATGGAATTATATAGAGTTTATTACTAAAACTAATAATGCTCCCGTGCGTTGCATGAATTTTCTTAGTTTTACTTAGATTTTAATTTTTATACTAAATATTTGTTTACACTTAAATAATCTTAGAAAAGTTCAATTTAAAAAAAAATCACTTTATTAATTTTCTAATTTGTAATTGTAGAAAAAAGGAAAAAAATGGGCGGAAATTTTAGGATTTCTATTTGGTTGCGGTCCAATTATTAGTATAGATATATAAATATAGATTATTAAAGATTTGATATTTTATAAGGGAAGAAAATCAATTAATATCAAAATAAATAACAATCAATTATATCAAATTCATAGGAACTGAAATTATATAGTTTATATAAATCATCAGTCAATGCAAGCAATAACTATAAAAATTATATCTTATTCCTATGTAATTTTTTTAATAAATTACTAATTAGTGTTATTATTTTTATTAAATATTCTTTTTACATTTTTTTATTGATTTTATATTTAATTTAAACTATTAATATATGATTTCGACTACATTTTATTTAGTTACTAGCTGTTGTTATTTTATTAACATTTTTATATTATATTTATTGATTTTTTGTCTTATCACAATTAATAATATATATATACATGTTTAAATTAAATTTAAATTATAATTTTTGATTTTACATTTTTAAATTTAATCTTGGGACCTCATTGTTATATATATATTTTTCAGAATGATATTATTCAAGTCTATATTTTTTTTTTATACATTTTAAAACTAATTTTAGTGTCAAAACTATTTTCCAAATTAATTTTTTTTGACTTTTTTTAAAATATTTTAATTTGTAAATTTTTAATCTCACACAAATATTCAGATTATTATTATAATATTTTAAAAAAATACTTATGATATATAATTATAAATATATATATATATATATATATATATATATATATATATATATATATATATATGTAACGCCCCGATTCTTTTGAAGGTAAATTTTTAACCAAGGCGTCACTCACTTATAAAATTAACTCTCTTTCAATAGAATAAAGATAAATAAAATCAAAAAATATACATTTCAAAAATTTATGAAATTTATCATTTTAAACAAAAAGTTTCTTCAACCTTTGATCTATCGGCTACTAGCATCCACTGCTCGTACTTCACGCCATAAAATCCTTAGACTGGAAACATTTTTAAAAGATGGGTGAGTGTGTGAAATACACTTAGTGGGGTTAATCTGCATTAAGGGAGTACAATCATAAACGCTTATAAATCAGGTGAGATAAATCTCAATAAATAGAAATTATATACGATACCATGATTCTTTATCTCTTTCTCCATACCTCTCCTTTTGGGCTCACCTATTTCATTTCTAACACTCCACACTCACCTAATTCATTTCTAATATATTTAGTGCACACAACACAACATATTTAGTGCACACAGCACCTCTGGTTATATCTCGACATAACATTTCGTGTACACAACACCATACATCACATGCACACAGCACAACATATTTAGTGCACACAGCACTTCAGGTTATATCCAGACATAACATTTCATGCACACAGCACCATACACCACGTGCACACAGCACCATACATACCCCACATGCACACAACACCATATAATTATGTGCACAAATCACTATATAATTTCTTATATAATTAACTCATTTTCATATCACCAAAATATCATTTGATAACACTCACAATTTCAAATCACAATAACCATCCAACTCACAAATTCATTTATTTTGCAACAATCACTGAGTAATAAATCAAATCTCATGAAACTTATAATTTTCACGCATTCTCACATTTGTCTTGTATAAAATAAACATTCAGTCATCTCCTTCATCAATCACAACATCATAGCTCATAGCACCTTATTCCCATAACACGTATACATGCTTCATTTAATTCAATATAATATTTCATATTTTAAATACCTTGAAAGACAAATAAATACCGTAATAAGTAATTACCCCCACCCATAATAACATTCATCATATTATAACATTTTCGTATTTTAAATACTTTGAAAGAAACATAAATACCGAGATAGCAATTTTCCCCACCTTGGATACTCGATAGAACTGGTCAACAGCTCTCGATCTTATTTTCCCTTATTCCTGCCTTTTGCTTGTATTTCCTGGTATAACGTGATGTCTATATGTACAAACCCACGTCAAAAAGCTATTGAACCCGACTAGGATGAGTGATCGGTTCGTCACTTGGATTCTTCCTCTCGTTCTACAGCCTGTGGCCTTATACGATTCCATACAATTTAATCTAATCGTCTCCTTAATATGTATTTCTATTATACAATGAAATGCAATGCATGTATGTTTAATTTCATTTATTTCATATATACATATAATACAAGATTCTAACAACCTTTATTCTTTCGACGTATTCAACTATGTTCAAAATTTCCCCTATAACTTGAATTATAAAATTTCGAGTCGAGCAAGGTAAAATTTGGTAAAAACTTAACATATAGCTCTACAACTTTCATGTTTAACACTTTTCCTAATTCAGTCTCCAACCTACATAAAATTAGGCTACAACATAGCATAATTAACCATTTTCAAACCGAGTCGTTATAAAACAAGCCCTGGAATTTTGACATTATCTCACTCAATATTTGACCGATACATCCACGGTTTGCTCCTGAGTTTAGCTAAGAGATAGGGCTATAACTTTCATGTTTTAAGCTTTTCCTAATTCGGCCTATAAAGCTACCAAAATATCCGATGAATAACAATAACCGGAGATATATCTAATTCATTATTTTCTTTGTACCTTTTGAGAAAAATCTTGAGAATTCACTCCAATCAAATCGAAGAACACGTCCCCACGAGTTCCCTCTCAAATTTTGAAAAAAATCGGTGAAGAAACAAAACCCAAAATTAATAAACCCTTCCTTTCTTTTTTTTTTTCCCCTTTTCTTTCTTTTCTCTCTGTTTCTGTTTTCTTTCGCTGCTACCTTATCTTTCATTTTTATTTACTAAAGTCACCGCCTCAAATTTGCTTCTGTAAGCTTGCTCTTCCTTTACTTAACTTATTATTATTATATTATTATTTTGGTTGCCTGTGCATGCATAACTTTTATATATATATATATATATATATATATATATATATATATTATAATGTTAAGCTTTGCTTTTGCATACTTATATATATATATATATGTGCATGCATAACTTTTATATATATATATATAATAATGTTAAGCTTGCTTTTGCATACTTATATATATATATATGCTACGTACTTATATATATTATAATATTATTCAGTTTAACTTATATATATACATATGCATATGTTACTTATCTATCTATATATATAATATATATACATATGTTATATATATATACAATTTTGATTTTTTTTTTTGCAAAATTCAACATAATTTATATCATTATTAACACAATCGTTTCTATACACCAGGTTGCACGGACAACCGGGTCAACCCGCCCAAAAATGTCTTTCACGCGCCCAAACCCTAGCCCAAACCCTAACTCAAATTCTAGTTCTGCTGTATATTGGCATAACCTTTTAGTTTAGCGAACTTAACCTTTTAGTTTTTGCGAACTCAACTTTTTAGTTATATGCACATAACCTTTTGCAGTGCTGAGTAGTGAAAAAAGTATAAGTTATTCACTGAAAAGGTTATGAAATTTGTACATAAATGTTATAGTATTATAGTATAAAGGTTATATCATTACAACATAAAGGTTTCGGCTATATTGAATTTTTATAGTGAAAAAACTATAAGTTATTTATTGAAAAAATTATGAAATCTGTACATAAAGGTTATACTATTACAACATAAAAGTTATATTATTACAATATAAATGTTTGAGTTATATTGCATGAATTTTTATAGTGAAAAAAGTATAAGTCATTCAGTGAAAAAGTTATGAAATTTGTACATAAAGGTTACACTATTACAACATAAATGTTATATTATTACAATATAAAAGTTATGACATAAATTATAAAAAAAAAAAAAGGGTGCGGATCCGGGTTAAACCGGACCCGACCCGCGTGCCCAGTTGCATGGATCATGACCCATGCAACTGGTGCACACAAACACTACTCCATTATTAATCAAATAATTTATATTATGCACTCGGAGATTACTCGAATTTCAATCCATTATAATATGGGTCTCTCAACACTAATTATATAAGAGTATATAAATAATTCGATATTTAAAAGCAAAAGATATAATCATGTAACGTCACAATTAACACATAAGCAATAAGGGATGCACACGATGCATGAACTATTTTGGTCAAAGAGTGACGAGGGGCTCGGGTCTCACAATATATATAGTAATTGATGTTTTTGATTATATTTTTAATAATTAAAAGCAAATAAGTAATATAATTTACTCACGTATTTAGTTGACGACTCAATGATTTTATAATTTTTATCATATTAATTAAATTTGTGATCGTCATTTTACTATCTTTGTCAAGATTGTTTGTATTTAGGATTTGGACTACAATAATGTAATTTATATGAAATGTGCGATTTTTGAAATGTATTATTCACATTGTTTGTAACTCAAAAAGTCCAATTTAAAACCTATAGTACTTGGATAAAAATAAAAATAAAAAACTATTAAAGCCCAATTATATTAAGCTAACCTAATTAATTCATATATATAGAAAGATAGATACACAATACAACCACACCTTGAATAAAAGAAGATAGAAGTCTATTATTGAATTAGGGGCCAGACAGCTAAACTGCCAGATCCTAAATTACGGGGCAATTTTGGTAATAAACTCAACTATATATATATATATTTTTTTTTTTCTTCACTTTTTTCTAAAGACAACGTGGGGCTTGCGTGAGACACTATACTCTTCTGATCTACTCTTCATCTTCTCATTTCCTCTCCTCTTTCACAGCAGCACGGTTATCACTTCTCTTCTTCTTTGCTTTTTTTTCCTTTCTCTCTCAGTCTCTCTCAGAGTGTGGCTTTTCTCTTTATCTTACAAAACCCACTTCTTCCTGATCTGCTGTGAATTTCTCAATGAACACAGATTTTATCAAACCCTACTTTGTGATAAATATTATTTTTATAAATTCTGATACAGAACTTCATAATGATGCTCGTAAATAATCTTTGTTACAAATATTTTAAGAATTAAAAATTCATTATATCAACAAAATTAAACATAATAATCATTTATAAAAAATTGAGAAAAAATATGGATTATATACTTAAAAGTACTGATCTATTACATAAATGTAACATTTGTAATACATAAATGTATTACATACCATTAACATAAAGGTATTATCAAAAATAGAAAATAAAGATATTAGTTGTAACATGTAAAGATATTACTTATGTATGTATGGAGTGATTATATACAGATTACTTGTGCAATAACAACTATTTTAAGGGCAAAATTAATTGGTAGTTAATTGGTTCAAACGTTTTTATAATTAGTTAAGTGTTTAATTGACTTTTCCCTTTAGAGTTGCACTTGTGTGCAATTATTGTATGGATCTTAAATTCATACAACGCGGGTCGGGTCGGGTTGAATCTGATCCGAATTCGTGTTTTTTTTTTCTTTGTCCTGACTTTTATGTTGTT
Organism: Scutellaria barbata; assembly: GCA_028654395.1. Taxonomy (NCBI): domain Eukaryota; kingdom Viridiplantae; phylum Streptophyta; class Magnoliopsida; order Lamiales; family Lamiaceae; genus Scutellaria; species Scutellaria barbata. The sequence goes on from CM053647.1 coordinate 20,922,603, forward strand.
TTAGTCATATCTTTATATTATGTTAAATATACATTTATGTTATGTTAAACATATCTTTATGTAATACTTTAACTTAAAAAAAACTAATTTCGACGAAAAAACTCTAATTTCAGCATAAAACCCCCTAATTTGTGCATACATACCTTTATGTGATATTATGCATACATTTTTGTAATATTACCCATACATTTATATAATATATAAAGGTACAACTAACATAATGGAAATGTATGACTAACATAATATAAATGTATTCTTAACATAACATAAAAGTATATTTAATATAATATAAAAATCCTAAAGGTATGCTTAATATTATATAAATGTATGTTTAATATAACATAAAGACCTTAAAAACATGACTAACATAACATAAAAGATATGACTAACATAATATAAATGTATGATTAACATAAAATAAATGTATGTTTAATATAACATAAATGTATAGCACCTGAAGCGAATTTGGGTGGGTTTGAGCGCGTGGAGGATACATGAAACGGCGTGTAGGCCGTGTTAGGTCAGTTGCACGAATTTATGATCCGTACATCAGTTACATAAAAGTTTTTGTGTTCTGTTTATATTAAACGACAAATTAATTTAAAGTTTATTTAATTAAATAACCATGGAATGATGTATTTATCTTAATATCATCATGTGTAACACAGGCGACTCATATGCATACATCTAACTTGTCTTGAAACGGTTTCTTTAAATAAATAAAAAAGGAACTAATATATTAAATAAATAATTATTTTAGATCCCAGATTTCGTAAAAATAATTTTACACCCGTATGTTCTCAAGTTCAGGAAAATAAATTTTATATACACTATATATATATATATATATATTTGCAAAATTAGTTTTTATCCCAAATCCTTGGATGGCATGATGGCACCCACCTCTTTGGGGATGAAGTAAAGGCCATTCTGAGAGGAATGGAGTTTAGAGTTTCTCACATTTTGTCGCCAAGGAAATCATGTTGCTCACAGATTGTCAATGGTGGAGCACTCCTAAGGATTTTATTGGATTTAAGGAATATTTAGGGGTTTAAACAATGAATTTGATGAGTTTGATTTATAAACACAAATTAAGAAGGGAGAGCAACCCAAAATATCACAATTGATACAAGAGCAACCCTATTCTACCACATTCATTTAAGAGTAACCATTTTCTACCATAAAATCATAATTTGGGTTTTTTTTACCACTTTTTTTTTACCAATGTTGCTGTGAATAGTAGATATGGATCATGTTTGATTGATGATTTGTACTTGTGTATCATTGATTGAAGTAATAATTGAATAGTATATTTTTTTTGGTCTATTTAACCACTATAATGCATGGTAATTTTCCTCATTTTCATTTTTCATCTCCACACATAAGTGAAACTCTTGGGTGTGAAAAAGAAATTGCCGTGAAATGAAGAGATTTTAGGTAATATTTTTTCCCTCACAATTATTTAGTAAATTATATTTATTTTAAATCATCATTTGCGGGTAATAATTGATTTATAGATGTGCATATATTTGTTAGAAATTGTCATTTAGCCCTGAATTTATAAGACAATTATGCTGAAATTGTGTTTAGCCCTAAAATATGGAAAAATAGGTTTCAAAATCAAATGCAGGGGTAAACTGCAATTTTTACCAAAATTTGAGGGGTAAACGACATTTTTACAATAAATGTCGTTTACCCTTTTTTTTTTAAATTACCGTGTAACCCTAATTAGTGGGAAAAAAAGATTAAAAAAATCAAATGTAGGGCTAAACGGTAATTTTAAAAAAACTTGAGGGGTAAACGACAATTTATTGTAAATGTCGTTTACCCTCAATTTTTTTTAAATTGCCGTTTAGCCTATTTAAGGGGAAAATAGGTTTGAAATTCAAATGCATGGTTAAACGGCAATTTTATCCAAAATTTGAGGGGTAAACGGCAATTTTATAATAAATGTCGTTACCCCTCAATTTTTTTAAATTGTCGTGTAACCCTAATTAGTGGAAAAAAGGTTAAAAATTCAAATATAGGGCTAACCGACAAGTTTAACAAAAAATTAGGGGTAAACGACAATTTTACAATAAATGTCGTTTACCCCTAAATTTTGTGGTTTAAATTGTCGTTTAGCCCTAATTAGTGAAAAAGGTTAAAAATTTAAATGTAGGCCAAAATGACAATTTTTTCCAAAAAAATTGGGGTAAACGGCAATGTGAGAATAAATGTCGTTTACCCTAATTTTTTTGTTAGAATTGCCGTGTAGCCCTAATATGCGGGAAAATTGGCTTTAAATTTGATTTTAGGGTTAATCAATTTAACATGTGTCAATGAAGGGTAAATAACATTTGTTCTGCTTGGTATTGGACCACCCGACCGGAGCTAGATCTGATTACCAAACCTGGCCGGCCTATAGAGGTGACTCGAAGATTGATTCAGAACTCGTTGAGCTTACCTACGTGACCCAGCCAGGAAGCTTATCTTGGACGGCTTTTGGACGACCTGGCCAGAACCATTTTCGTTACGTATCTGAAGGGTCATGGCCGAGCAGGACAAGTTATGCCGAGCAGGACGTTTTCAACCGCCAGGAGATCGTGGGGAAGTTAAACCACCCATCTCCTAAAAAATAGGCTAAAAACAAGGGAGTAGTGAGCATGATCCCCAATACTCGAGCTCTTCTCTTACTATAAATAGAAGTATTGTCAACTTGTAAAAGATTCGAACATTTCTATACTAAGCACTAGAGAGCTCATTTCTCTAAGCAATTACATAGGATCCTGCCCGGTCACTAAAAACTGTCCAGGATCAGTAGATCTAATTTGCCCGAGTAGGCTCCGGACCAGTGTTTTCTGCACTTTAATACATCATTTTCATTCATTTGTTGATCCGATTTGCTTCGTTTCAATCCAAATTCACATAATCTGAGTGTTAGACTAGGAATTATTCTTTTATGAATTCCGACGTCAATATTTTGGTGCTAGAAGAAGGGGGAATTCATACATACGAACGTAACTCAAAAATTCAGTATGAGTAACAAAGAACACACCACTCCGAAATCCCAGGCTCCTCTCTCTCAGCCTGGCGGTTCCAGCAGTCCATGACCAACTACCGTGGAGGGGGTCGTTCACACGGCTCCCATTACTTTGGAGACTCCTCGAACACCCATGTCCGCAAGTGAGATTCGGGCCATTATAGCCCAACTAAATGAGCGGTTGAAAGAGGCCGAGCAGAGAGAGAAGGCTCGAACTGCTAATGGCCTACTGGAGGATTCAGAATCCTCAGGCGAGCCCAAACAAAGGCAGAACCTGGGAAAAAGAATAGCAGACGATCAGGAGTCGAGGATGAGCCCGTCCCTTATACGAGCTCGGATAAAATATGGGGTCCACCTAGACCGAGCAGAAAAATGGGTAGAGAGATGATATGCCCAGGATAATATTAGGCCAGCCTCAGTGTTGGAGGCCAGAAAGGGTTCTAGAGGAGAGAGGTGAGGCCCAACAGCCTCATGAGGAGAGCACCAGCCACAATCTCCGGTACTCAGAGTGGGCTGAAGAACAAGAGTTGAAGAAGAGACTGGCCAATATTCAGGCCAGAAGAAATAAGACAGATCGAGGGGGCTGGAAGAAGGCCACCCCCTTCACAGACCATATCTCCATCTTGGCCACCCCGGCCAAGTTCAAGATGCCACCAATCGGTCAATACAATGGTGAGACCGACCCGAGCACCCACTTGGACAAATACTCGTCCTGGATGGAGTTGTAAGGAATTGAAGAGGAACTCATGTTGAAAGTCTTCCCGCTCACTCTAGGAGACCGAGCACAGAGGTAGTTCCGCTCCCTCCCAAACTCCTCGATTGGAGGATGGGATGAACTGACTGAACTGTTTCTGACACAGTTCATGGGATCAAGGATGAGGTCGACCCCGAAGGAGAGACTGGTGAACGTGAGGCAGGAGAAGACCGAGCCTCTGAAGTTATACTTGGACCATTTCAACAAGCTAGTCCTCGAGATGGAGCAGGTGTCAGATGACGCCATTTTGATAGCCGTCATGGTTGGACTGAGGCCACGAACCAGGTTTTGGTGGTCCGTACATGAGAAGGGGCCGAAGACCTATCACAACTTCCTAACCCGAGCAGAGCGCTACATCGGGGCAGAGGAGGCCATTCCGGATGATAAGTCATCTGAAAGAGAGAGTCGGCCTGAATGGCGGGAATAGAGAAGAAAGCCAATGAAGCCGTTCAGGTCGGCTGCCAACTTCAAGTCCTTCCAGCCTGGAGGGCCCAACCAGGTAACCGAAATCCTCATGGTACCCCGTCATAGGTCCTTACGGAGATTAAGGACAAGAACCTGCTGCCCGAGCCACAGTCGCTGAGGGCTGACCCGACCCATCTCAACAAAAACAAATATTGTAAGTATCACAAGGCGAAGGGCCACGATACAGACAAGTGCTGGGCACTTTTGGCCGAGCTAATAAAGTTGATTGATCAGGGCCATTTGAAAAAATATAGGAAAGGCCAGGGACAACAAGGTCAGGGACAGCAGCAAGCGCTATCTCCACCTCTACCGATCGAGGCTACTCGTAAAATTCTTACCCTTATCTATAACAGTTTTGACGAGTAGCGGGGCTCCAAACGAGCCCGAAAAGAGCAGGCCAGAGAGGTCAGGAATACGTATCAGAGATGCGTTCCACCTAGGATAGAGCCCCGCTACATACCTATCTTCTTCACTGAGCTGAATCGTGAAGGGATAACTTACCCCCATAGCGATACCTTAGTGGTGTCGCTCAATATTTGCAGGACCATGGTGCATAGGGTCATGGTCGACATGGACACCTATGCCAACGTGCTTTACTTGAGCACGTTTAAGCGGATGGGGTTCCATGAATCCCAACTCATGCCCTCCTAAGACACGATTTAGGGCTTTGGAGGAATGAGGACCAGGGTGCTTGGGACGTGCGAGCTAAAGATCCTGTTCGGGACTGGTGACCGGGAGGTCTTTACAATGATGGAGTTCAAGGTGGTGGACCTGAACTCCCAATACAATGCCATTTAGGGCAGGCCATTTCTAGCCTAGCTAAAAACGGTGATCTCCATCTACCATCTCGCCCTCAAATTCCCAATTGGCGATAAAGTTTATGTTGTGAAGGGGAACCAGTTGGCAGCCCGAGAGACTGACATGGGGCTGTGTCCAAGAGAGTTCAACTAGATTGAGCCCGTCCAGGCCGGTTCAGATGATGAACAGATAGAGGATGCCTTCGAGGACACCATCCTTGAGGTTGCTGAGCTCGGTCAGGACAGTATGGAGGTAGACGAGAAGCCTCTACAACCGGCAGTTCTACCTGAATTGTCGATCAACTCAATCTTCGAGGTTGGGTCCTCATTGAGCACAGCCAGCAAGAGTAGCGGTGGAGAAGCAACTGAGGAAGAGCAACAACCCGAGGAGGAATGAGAATCCCTATATCTTAGGAGGGATGGCCCAAAAAGAAGGGCAACACCTGTTGAGGAGTTGGATCTCATAAAATTGGATCCGAGCAGGCCAAACTTGGAGCTGCGTGTTGGCAGAGAGCTGAAGGAGCCCTTTCGAGCCGAGCTAATATATTTTTTGCAGGATAATATTGATGTCTTCACATGGGCTCACGAAGACATGGAAGATATTCGGTCAAAAAATATCTGTCATTATCTCAACATAGATCCTGCAGCTCAGCCAGTGGCTTAGAAGAGGCGGAGCTGAGCCCTGAGAGGTATGAGGGGTTGGAGCTGGAGGTACAGAGGTTGCTGGGGTATTGTTTCATCAGGGAGACCAAATACACAACCTGGGTGTCCAACCCCATCCTGGTCAGGAAACCAAACGGGTACTGGAGGCTGTGCGTGGACTTCATCGATTTGAATAAGGTCTGCCCAAAGGATTGCTTTCCTTTGCCCAACATCGATCAGTTTGTCGATACTACTGCGGGCCACGAGCTCATGAGTTTCATGGACGCATACTCCGGCTATCACTAAATACTGATGGCCGAGCAGGACTAGGTCCACATCACATATATCACCGACCTGGCACAGTATTGCTACACTATAATTCTGTTCGGATTGAAGAATGTGGGGGCAACCTACCAGAGACTGGTGAACAAAATATTTGTCGTCCAGATTGGAAAAACAATGGAGGTCTACGTGGACGACATGCTCGTCAAGTTAAAAAAAATAGCCGACCACGTAGGCCATCTTGCAGAAATGTTCGACATCCTGAGGAGGTACAGGATGAAGTTCACTACAAGAAATTTGGCTTTTAACAACCCCTCTTCAACAACGCTTTTACTGAATTTGTGTTGTCTTTTGGCTTTTTACAACGCTTTTTCCGAAAAGCGTTGCCTTTTTTGCAAAAAATCGCTATACGACAACGGTCAAAATTGAAACGACAACGCTTTTTAAAAAGGGTTGTTAAAAGGCGTTTTTTTGGCTCTACGACAACCCTTTTTCGCAACGCTTTTGAGCGTTGTCTTTTCTTAGAAATTTTTTTTTTTTTTGCAACCCATTATGCAACCCTTTTGTTTTGTGTGTTGCATGTTTAAAATAAAAAACAATTATAAAATAATTATTTTTTTATATAATTATTTTTTAATTAACTTAAATTTAATACATTTAATTAATTTATAATGTTATCTTATATTACATTATTTGTATTAATATTATCTTATATGAACAAATTCATTATTTTAGAAAATAGTATTTTTATAAAATACTATTTTGAATTAATTAACAAATTAATTACACCTAATTAAGTATTACTCTCATCCTATTATATAATAATACAAAATTTGAATATTATTTTAAAACATGATTCGAAAATTGTATTTTATAATTCATAATTCATAAATTATGAATGTTTTTTGTAAAAAAATATAAAGATAAAATTATTGTGTTTTAAAATTAATACAAAAAACATAAAAAAAAGATACATATATATATATATATCAATTAATTAAGAATATATAAAAAATTTAATTATACAAGGATAAAAAAAAATACATTTATTAATTTGAAAAATATAAAAATTTGTATTACATAATAATATAAAAATTATATATTATTATTTTAGAAAATAAAGATAAAATGAGTTTGGTTTTAATTTGAACCAAAAATTATTTTACAACCAAAAAAAAAACAATACATATATTAATTTGAAAAATATAAAAATTTGTATTACATAATAATATAAATATTATATATTATTATTTTAGAAAATAAAGATAAAATGAGTTTGGTTTTAATTTGAACCAAAAATTATTTTACAACAAAAAAAAAACAATACATATATTAATTTGAAAAATATAAAAATTTGTATTACATAATAATATAAAAATTATATATTATTATTTTAGAAAATAAAGATAAAATGAGTTTGGTTTTAGTTTGAACCAAAAATTATTTTACAACAAAAAAAAACAATACATATATTAATTTGAAAAATATAAAAATTTGTATTACATAATAATATAAAAATTATATATTATTATTTTAGAAAATAAAGATAAAATGAGTTTGGTTTTAATTTGAACCAAAAGTTATTTTACAACCAAAAAAAAAACAATACATATATTAATTTGAAAAATATAAAAATTTGTATTACATAATAATATAAAAATTATATATTATTATTTTAGAAAATAAAGATAAAATGAGTTTGGTTTTAATTTGAACCAAAAATTATTTTACAACCAAAAAAAAACAATACATATATTAATTTCAAAAATATAAAAATTTGTATTACATAATAATATAAAAATTATATATTATTATTTTACAAAATAAAGATAAAATGAGTTTGGTTTTAATTTGAACCAAAAATTATTTTACAACCAAAAAAAAAAACAATACATATATTAATTTGAAAAATATAAAAATTTGTATTACATAATAATATAAAAATTATATATTATTATTTTAGAAAATAAAGATAAAATGAGTTTGGTTTTAAAATTAATACCAAAAACATAAATTATTTGAAAAAATTATTTTATAAAATAAAAAAAAGATATAAAAATGATTAATTAAAAGAATAATATGAAAAAAAAATTTAAATATGTGTAATTGAACGATAAACTATTTTTCAAAATAAAAAAACATACATATATTAATTGGTCAATACAAATTTTTTTATATAATAATATAAAATTTATATATTATTTTAATTAAATTAAAGTTGAAAATTTTAATTATTTTATGATGTTATTTCATATTATTTGCATTAATATTATCTTATATATATGAACAAACTCAAAATTTTAAAAAATTAGTATGTTTATAACATATATTAAAAATATGCACTAGTATACTTTATAATTGTCTTAATATGAAATTAGATTAAATATTATTAAACATATTAATTATTCATTAATCTTCCAATTATATATTAATTAGTCATTAATTATATATGTATATATATATATAATTAGTTAATAAAAGAAATACATATATAATATAAACACAAAAGCATTAGTAGCCTAGTGGTTCAAGGTCTTACGAAGGTCACGAGTTCGAATCCCAGACAACGCACATTTATTTCTCATGATGTGGCAATGATGTGTCAAAATTTGATGATGTGGAAGATGGTGTGGCAATGATGTGTCCAAAATACGCTGATGACGTGTCACTTTTTCGATTTTTTTTAGGATACGACAACGCTTTTTACAATGCACCAAAAAGCGTTGTAAAATAGGAAAAGACAACGCTTTTTAAGCGTTGCAAAAAGCGTTGTCATATCCTAAAAAAAATAAAAAATGGCGGAAAAGACAACCCTTTTTTGCAATGCACCAAAAAGCGTTGTCGTATCTAGATACGACAACGCTTTTTGGTGCGTTGTCGTTGTGCGAAATTTTTTTTGCAACCCTGCCTACGACAACGGTTAAAATTCCTCTTTAACAACGGTTTTTAACCGTTGTTAAAGCCTAAAATTCTTGTAGTGGTTGAACCCAAAGAAGTGCTCTTTTAGGGTCGGCTCGGGATAGTTCCTCGGGTACATGGTGAGCCAAAGGGGAAGTGAGGCTAATCCTGAAAAGATCCAGGCTATTATGAACTTGACTCCACTGAGATGGATCAAGGACATCTAGACCTTGACAGGAAAGGTCACGGCCCTTAATCGGTTCATCTTCAGGTCCACTGACAAGTGCCGGCCATTTTTTAATCTGATTAGAAAAAATTCTCAATTTGAATGGAACGGTGAGTGCCAGTCGGCCCTGGACCATCTGAAAAAGATTCTAATGGAGGCTCCGGTCCTGGCCAAGCCTCAGTCTAGTGAAAAGTTGCAGCTTTACCTGGCGGTATCTGAATATGCAGTGAGTTATGTGCTAGTCCGATTAGAACAGAAGGCTCAGTAGCCAGTCTACTATGTGAGCCAGTCACTGTATGACGCAGAGCTCCGCTACCCGGCCATGGAGAAGTTGGCCTATGCCCTGATCATCTCAGCTCGGAAGCTACGCCCATACTTCTTAGCGCATCAGGTAGAGGTGTTTATTAATTTCTCTTTTGAAACAGATGCTTCTGGGAGATTACTAAAGTGGGCGGTAGAGCTTGGGCAGTATGACGTACATTATGCTCCCAAGACGGCCATCAAGGGACATACCCTAGCCGACTTCATTGCAGAGTTCACACCAACTCTCCTGATCCGAGAATAACAGATAGAAAAGCTTTGGAGGATGTATGTGGACGGGTCGTCGACCGACTAGTGTGCTGGGGTTGGAATTGTGCTGGTCAGCCCCACAAACAAGTATTTCTGCTCGGCTTTGCATTTCAAATTCCTTGCTACAAATAATGAAGCGGAGTATGAAACACTCCTAGCCGGTTTGGACATGGCAAAACAGTTTGGGATGGAAAACTTGGAGGTTTTTAGTGATTCCTCTTGGTGGTGAATCAAATCTCCGGTGAGTACGTGGCCAGAGAAGAACAGATGACCAGGTATTTAAGGTCAGTCGAGCTGACCTCTGCGGGATTTAGATGAATTCGAGCCAAGCAAATACCACGCGGTAAGAACACGCAAGCCAATGCACTAGCTCGATTGGCCACGGGTGAGGAAGCAGAGGATGTCGACTTTGTTAATATTGGCATTATGGACAGCTTGGCCCTTGAGCAGAAAGAAGTCTACGCCACCGAGCAGAAGGTGACTTGGATGACCCCGATCATCCAATACTTCGAAGGGGGAAAGATGCTTGCCGACTAGGACGAGGTAAGAAAATTAAGGATCTGAGCTGCCAGGTATACTGTTCAAGATGGAGTATTATACAAGAGAGGATTTTCTCGGCCTCTTCTAAGGTGTCTAGACGAAGAGGAGACCAAGTACATACTGGGGAAGGTCCATGAAGACGTGTGACAATCACTCTAGGGGATAGTCATTGGCCTTCATGATTATCAGACAGGGTTATTTCTGGCCAAGTCTGAAGAAAGATGCAATTGATTTTTCCAGGAAGTGTGACCGATGCCAGAGGTGCGTGTCCTTCATCCGAGCACCCTCCTAGAACCTCAATTCGATCATGGCCTCGTGGCCATTCGTAAAGTGGGGAATCGATCTAATCGGCCCAATGCTAACTGGTTGAGGAGGAGTGAGGTTTACAATAATAGTTGTCGACTATTTCACCAAGTGGGTAGAGGCCGAGCCCCTAACACGAATAATCGAGCTGAAAATCACAAACTTCATCTGGAAGTCCATCATTTATCGGTTTGGGGTCCCGTACTCTATCATAACCGATAATGGACCACAATTTGATGCAAATGACCTCAAGACGTTCTGTGAGAACTTGGGGATCAAAAAGTTATTCTCGACTCCGTATCATCCTCAAGGGAACGGCCAGGTCGAGATTGTCAATAAGATCATAAAACACACTTTGAAGGCCAGACTTGAGGAGTCAAAAGGGGCGTGGGCAGATGAACTTCCTGAGGTGCTTTGGGCTTACAGAACGACAGCCACAACTGCAACAGGAGAAATGCCATTCTCTTTGGCCTTTGGGTCCAAGGTCGTCATCCCGATAGAGCTCGGCGTGCCAACTTGGAGGGTGAACAATTACCAGGATGAGCAAAACATTGAGGCCTTGATGACCAACCTTGACTTGGTAGAGGAAAGAAGGATCGATACTGATGTGAAGAATTTCATCTACAAACAGAGACGTGCAAGGTACTATAACTCCAAGGTCCGAGCACGGAGATTTGAGATCGGAGATCTGGTCCTTAAAAAAAGTTCTGCAACATACCGGGTCCTTAGGCTATAACTTAGAAGGACCGTACAAGATAAGCCGAGTCCTAGCCGGATGTGCATACGAACTAGCAGACCTCAACAATTAGGTGATATCCAAGCCATAGAATGTTGAGCACCTAAAGAAATACTATCACTAGCCGGCTAGCAAATTTCTTGTAAATTGCCTTGTATATTTTCCTAGTCATCTTTACATAATGAAGTTATGTTCTGACTTGTTAATTGTTAAAGGCTACGGCCTCATCCGTGCCGTCCAGGCCTGATGAAACAGTAAGGCTTCGGCCCACCAAGACTTCGGCCCAAATAAGGCTATGGTCTCATCCGAGCAGTCCAGGTCGGATGAAACAGTAAGGCTTCGGCCCAAATAAGGCTACGGCCTCATCCAAGCTATTTAGGTCGGATGAAACAGTAAGGCTTCGGCCCACTAAGGCTTCAGTCCAAATAAGGCTACGGCCTTATCCGAGCAGTCCAGAAAGGATGAAATAGTAAGACTTCGGCCCAAATAAGACTACGACCTCATCCGAACCGTCCAGGCCGGATGAAACAGTAAGGCTTCGGCCTACCAAGGCTTTGGCCCAAGTAAGACAACAGTCTCATCTGAGCCTCCTAGACCGGATGAAACAGCAAGGCTTCGGCCCAAAATAGGAAATGACCAAAATTGAGGCGACCAGAAAAATTGGGTTGACTCAGAACCAGGTAGTGGTCGGCTAAAACTGACCAAGTTTGGAACACGAAAGACTGATCCGAACAAACAGTTAAGGATTAAATTTGAATGAGCACTTTAACCAGGTGATGTGATACAAATCCAGCTGGCCAGATAATAGGCCGAGCCAATCAAGTTACGATTTAATGAATTGGAATACAGACCGAACTGATCAAGCAAAATGCCGATCAAATATTCTTGCAATATAAATCGAGCTGATCAAGTGATATTTTCAATTGTACAAGTTACGTTGATAATAATACAAGTATAAAAAGTTTATTTGAGCCGAACAAATACGATGTGTAAAATGAATATTCATTAATGCGAGCTGGTTTGGAGGCCAGCACCTCGTACAAAAAAGACCAACTGGCCCGAACATAGAATATAAAAAGAAAAAGAAAAGATAAAAAAAAAACCAAGGAGCCACCACCTCAACCACGGGGTCTCCGCCTTCCTCGGACGCCCCAACTTCCTCGGGGAGAGGTTGCTTCTCCAGGTAGCGGGCCAGCACCGCCATGAGGGGGCAATCATCAAGCTTCTCTCTCCGAGCCGCATCGATGACGTCGATGAACATGAAGAGATAACCCAGGACCCCCTCATACTTACACTCGGTTGAAACTTTATACTTCCGCACGACTGCCATCTCGTCAATCGGGATGGCCTGGGCAGCCTCCAACTTAACTTTTACAGCCTCCAACTCTGTCACCACCCAGACATGAGTCACTGTCAGGTCGGCCAGCCGTTGGTGATCCAGCTCAGCAGCCTTAACAATCTAAGCCAACAAATCCTGGGCGGAGGCCACCTGTCCTTTCAACACTTCCCTTTCCTCGACCACCACGACGAGCTCGCTCCTCTTCTCTCGGAGCTCCGTCTTTTTGGCGTTGTACTTCTTAAGCTGGTCGAGATGAAGGAGGTGAGCCTACCAAGAGAAGACGGAGGCCTAGGCTTGGAGGACGGACGGGCACACATCCATATCGACGCCAGTCATCTGCATGGTGTACTTCTCCAGTTCCTCTGTCCACGCCTTGACGGGGGCTTTCATGGCCGGCTCGACCTCAGGTGGAAGAGTCTTCATCAAATCCATGCTCAATAGTTGAGCACGAGTGAAGCTAATCTGGAAAGGAGACATCCACCAGTGGAACTCCTTGAAACCCTCGATCTGGGCTGGGTCCCATCCACATATGCTGACCGAGCCGGCCAGTGGGGACTCTGATGCCCATACACCGAGAGAAGCAGCGATGGTGACCTCTTGGGGGCTGGAGAGCTGAGCAGCAACGGTTGGTCTTAGACGTTTGGCCGGTGGAGAGTACCAGGGAGAACGCTGAGGAGGTGCTCCTCGCCCAGATATTATCATGGCAGAGGTCAGAGGCTCCAGGCCACACCCTTTTCCCCGATCTGGTATCCTAGCCGGTTGTCTCGGCCTCCTTGCTTGTTGGGCTCAAAGGTGGATGCACTCTGTAGGGTCCATCCGAAGAGACAGACCATCTTGTGGGAGGATGGTTGCAAGAAAGTTACCAAGTGTTAAAATAGATGTGCAATAGCCGAATATAAAACCGAGTAAGAGATTAGTAGTTACCGTGGAAGTTGACGGGGACTATAACGAATGGAAAGATTAGGCCGGCCCAAGCAAGCCCGTTTTCAGTTAGGAAGGCCTTGAAGGTTCACCTCTTCAGGTTGGTGCTATCTTTCAAAAAGTGGATCTTTCTTGATAAGTCCGCACCGATCAGGAGAGCTTGAGGTGAAATTTCTGCAAAACAAAGAAATATTATAACATTGAAGGCCGACCATATTAGAAAAACATAAATGTATACTAGTGGCCGGCCTGTAGTATGTAGGATAGGGTATCCTCCAGGACAGATCCTCGTTGGTCCGCCCGGGACTCATCCAATCTCCGTCGACCCAGAACCATTTGATCTTCCAGTCCTTAACAGAGGACGAAAGACCCTTGATTAGCTGGGGTCGGAGTGGCCGGGGAGAAGTATAATAAAAGTGGTTCTTCATCCCCGGAATCAGCTTGACGCTGAGCAGCCAAGCCAGCTCCTGGGGACTTTGAACCCCAAACTGGAAGGAGTGAAAAAGGACGAGCAGTCCCAGAATGGATGACCAGCTGTTAGGATGGAGCTAGCTAGGGGTGATTCCCCAATGACAGAGATAATGAGTGAGGCACAAAGCCAAGAGGAAGCACAGACCGCTCTCAAGGGCCCGAAAATTGATGGCCACACACCTAGTGGGTGGCTTGTCCATCCTCTCCTCGGGCTGGGGAACGTCGAAAGTGGTTCCCCGTAGAATGTTAAATAAGGTGTGCCAGCGGTCCAGCTCAGCCTTGGTGGTGATGGACGGCCATGCCATGGCCTCGGAGTCCTCCGAGGGCTGCTCGGTCTGCTGGTACCTTCGCTTGATAGGCACCCCGATGGGAATATTGAGAGTTGAGATTGACAGGCCGACCTCCTTCACTGCTGCAGGAGCCGAGCTCTAATCACTTCCTCATCAGAAAAAGAGGTGGATCCCAAGGACAGCTCTCCCGACCTGTATTCCAACTCCTCAGATGTTCCTTGGTCGTAATCCCGGATCGAACCACTACTTGAAGATCCATTTGATGACATATTTGTATAGTATTACCTAAATAAGAGAAGAACGGTTGATTCTTTTCGGTTGATTCTTCTCGATTAGATTTCTTCGGTTAATTTAGCTTGATGCTCTTAAGAAAAATCTCTAACAGTTCTAAGCTCGTGAAGAGGCAAATGAAGAGGAGACGTCCCTATTTATAAGAACAACACGACCGTTCGACTTCCTTCCTCCCAGGAGATGACACGTGACATATCACACGGCTAGGATCCAGTGACTCTTCGACTCCTAGTCCCTTAGATAAGGACACATGTCCATGTCATGAGCATACCTACCATGGTCGGTTTATACTCAGGTTGGCTCGGTCATGGCCGGCCAGGCTAGATAATGTTGGGAGCAAAAGTTCATGACCGAGCTGGCCAGGAGGTAACTGACCTCGGATGAACCGTGTTGTGCCGTAATTACAGAGCTATGAATATGAGTTGATCGGGTAACTATAATTAAATTCAAAATACTAGTTTGGAGGCCAGAACCTCTTAACAAAAGGTCGGCTGGCCATTTAAAAATTTAAAAGAAATATAATTATTGGTCTTCGGTGTCATCAGCTTCGATCTCGATCACCTCATCTTCGACCCTGGTCGGGCAGGCACTCTCAACCTAGTCGACATCAAGAATATCTTCCATGATGAGATCCGGGTTGGACATGAGCTGAATAGGAGGAGCTGGCTGCAAGAGGTGATCTGAACCAGGAGGAAGATAGCCAGACAAATCGTCCATCAGATCCAAGTAATACTTGGGAAGAGGATTCTTTTACAAGTAGTCGGCCAACGCGGTCATCAAGCCCCGCCTTCCTCACCACCTCAATGTTGTCCATGAAGTCGAAAATGTAGGCCAGTATGCCATCGTACTTACATTCTTTGGAGTCTTTATACTTCTGTACGACGGCTACCTCATCCAGTTGGCCAGCCCTTGCAACCAGTAACTCGACCCGCACAACCTCCAGCTCGATCTGTGACACCCAGTATGGATCTTTCTTGATAAGTCCGCACCGATTAGGAGAGCTTAATGTTGGCGATCCAGCTCAGCTGACTTCATAGTTTTGGCCAGTAAGTCTTATGAGGAGGCCAGCTGAGCTTGGAGGGTTTCTTTCTCTTCAGTGGTGACTACGAGCTCAGCCATTCGTTCACGAAGCTCCATCTCATTTGCATCATATCTCTCCTGCTGGTCGAGGTGCTTAAGATAGGCCCGCCAGATAAAGACGGAGGCTTGGGCTTAAAGCACAGCCGAGCAGACGTCCATATCTTCTGCAGTCATTTTGCCCGCATACCCTTCCAGCTCTTCCGTCCAGGCTTTTACTGGAGCCTCTATGGCCAGCTCGACCCCAGGAGAAAGTTTCCTCATCAAATTAGTGCTCGGCATTTGAGCACGAGAATAACTGATTTGAAAGGGTGATATCCGTCCAAGAAACTCTTTGAAACTTTCGATCTTCTTAGGATCCCTGTCATAAATGCTGACCGAGCCGGCTAGAGGAGATTCAGAAGACCACACCCCGGGTGGAGCCGTGATGGTAACATCGGGGCTATTGACCGGCTGTTTGGTAGGAGCTGTCCTTGGCCTCTTTGCTGATGGGCTAGTTGGTTCCTGGCTCGGCATTATTATTTTCGACATCGGGGGCTTGTGACCTCGTCTTTCTTCCCGACCAAGTACTTTAGCCAGCTGTTTTTGTTTCCTAGCCCTCTCAGCCCGGAGCCTGATGCGCTCAGTTGGGTTCATCCTAGGAAGTAGGCCTTCGCGAGGGAGGATAGTTGTGAAAAGATTATTCAGCGAATGAGTCAACCGAGCATAAACTCGATGCAATAGTTCAAAACTCACCGTGGTAATCTACTGGGATATGATTGAAAGGAAAGATCAGACCGGCTCGGATAAGCCAATTTTCTATAATCAAGTCCTTGAACGTTCGCCGTTTTGGGTCGATGTTATCCCTTAAGTAACGGATTTTTTGGGAGAAGTCCTCGCTGATCAGGAGATTTTAGGATGGCACCTCTGCAGAATAGAAAAGTATTATAACATCAGAAGAGCCAGTCAAGAAAATATAGATGTATACCTTCAACAAACCCGAAGCCAGTTGGGCAAGACATTCTCAAGGAGAAGTCATGATCGTTCGGCCCGGGGCTCTTTCAGTTCCATCTAACTCAAAACCATTTGCTCTTCCAGTCTTTAACTATCGATGGAAGGCCACAGATCAATTAAGGTTGGAGTGGCCGAGGTGAAATATAGTAGAAGTGATTTCTAATCCCGAGTATAAGCTTGACAGTGAGCAGCCAAGCTAGCTCTTGGGGACTGGGGGTTCCAAGATTGTAGTTGTGGAAGAGCACAAGCACACCCAGTATGGATGACCAACTATTCTGGTGGAGTTGGCCAGGGGAACAATGAAGGAGACTCCCAAGGGGATATTAAAGAGGGACTGCCATTGGTCCAACTTAGATTGGGTGACAACAGAAGGCCAGCCCATTGCTTCTAAGTCCCCAGAAGGTTGCCCAGCTCGGTGGTGTCACCGCTGTCCGATTGGGATTCCAGTGGGGATTTTGACAGGCTTTGCTCTAGACAGACCTATCTCATCGGTTACCATAAAGGTCGGTCCCCTAACCTCCATTTCAGGAGAACTAGACTCCGAATCAAGGTCGTCTGAGCTATTACCGTGCTTTTTGGACACACCTCGATCATAATCCTAAGCTGATTTGTCTTCAGATGATCTACTTAATATAATTGTGAAGAAAAAGTAAATTACCTTATCAATGAGTAGATGGTTCCTTCTCTTCGATTGATTCAGCACGGAATATCGTGGTCTATCAATTCTACTCGCAGTTGATAACAATTTCCAGGGTTTTAAGTTCATGAAAAACTAAATGAAAGAGAGACATCCTTATATATAGACAGAGCGCGACTCTTTAACTTCCGACCTACCTGATGCAGACACGTGGACGATCAAGCGGACATGATATAGTGAGCCTCTAACTTTCACTCGACCAGATGATGACATGTGTTTGCCTTGAGGAAAACTTAAAATTATGCTTATCAGACTTCTATCTTGCTCGGCTCAGCTTGTGGTAAATGGTTAGGTCCCGCCAGAAATAGTTTCTCCCGTGACCTAAGAGACTATTGTTGGACCACCCGACGCGAGCTAGATCCAATTACCAAACCTGGCCGACCCACAGAGGTGACTCGAAGATTGATTCAGAACTCATTGAGCTTACCCACGTAACCCAATCAGGAAGCTTGTCCTGGACGGCTTCTGGACGACCTGGCCAGAACCACTTTTGTAACGTATCTGAAGGGTCATGGCCGAGCAGGACAGGTTATGCTGAGCAGGACATTTTCAATCGTCAGGAGATCGTGAGAAAGTTAAACCACCAATCTCCTAGAAAATAGGCTAAAAACAGGGGAGTAGTGGGTATGATCCCCACTACTTAAGCTCTTCTCTTACTATAAATAAAAGTATTTTCAACTTGTAAAGGGTTTGAATATTTCTATAGTAAGCACTAGAGAGCTCATTTCTCTAAGTAATTATATACGATCCTGCCCGGTCACTAAAAACCGTCCAGGATCTGCCGATCTAATTTACCCGAGTAGGCTCCGGGCCAATGTTTTCTACACTTTAATACATCATTTTCATTCATTTGTTGATCCAATTTGCTTCGTTTCAATCCGAATACACATAATCTGAGTGTTAGACTATGAATTATTCATTTACGAATTCCGACGATTTTATTTTTCTCGACTTGACAATGAAGAAAAAGATGAGTTTAATACTTGTTAATGTTCGTTTTGGAGGTTATTGGCAATGTTTAGAGTACGTAAACGGTTATCGAGAGGTGATTTATCTTCAAAGTATCATATATTGTGATTTACTGGACTCAATTCATAGAATTGTATAGGCAAACATGAATTTATGGGGATATGTGATCCACTAATTAGTTGAGACGAAAGAAAGAGTTAGAAGGATCAAAATAAAGACAATTTGGAATGAATATTATTCGTGTCTGATGATGTTCTTGTTGTTTTCGTCTCCCTTCAAAGGATGGATGTTGTAATATCTGATCACGTGGTGTCAAGTAGAACTGATAATAGCAGCCCTGGATGTTTTTCTACCGAGCGTCGTAATGTTGGATCCTCTTATTCAGAACAAAATAATACGGTTGATGAAGTATATGAATCAGGTTATCAAAATTTTTGTTGGGACACATATGATGCGAATGTGCTGAAATCAGCCCCCAATACCAAATTCAATTTAGAGAATTCAAATGTTTCCGTTGGGCTTCAAAATGGCGAGGCATTTTATGCAAAATGGGGTATATCGAATCAGAATGAGGAGACTTATGTTCAATCTACATTAGATGAGAATTGGATGGGAGGGCCATCAAAAGGTACAAGTTCAGCTTCGGAAAGTGGTCGAGTAAATTATGGTGGATTCAACTTTCTAGACTTAAACGTACCTCCGACATTGTGTCTAAAAAATAATGAAGGTTCTCACGAAGATGGTGCAAATACGTATGATCATGAAGGAGGACAAGAACCGCCAGAGGATCGGCACGAATGGGGTAGGTAATTTTAAATATAAATATTTTTGATATGTATGAAATACATGTCCAGTCGAGCTGTTGAATAATTGTTTAATTCTACCATTTTGTAGATTTGAATAACAATGACGAGCATGAAATGGCTCATCCGGAAGAGATAATCAGTGACTTCGAGTTAGACGAAGAAGATGATGTTGGTCTCAAGTGGTATAAGGTTAAGAGGGAGGGGAGATGAATTAACCTTATCAAATTTTCAACTTTTCTCCAAAAATATTAAGTCCTTGGTGAACAGGTAGCTAGATAGCTTACTGCACGATAGGTTGCTGCTCAGGTAGTGGCCTCAGGACTTAGACAGAGTTAAAAATGCACAGTGGAAATAATGTGATTTTTGAAGATTTACTTCCAATGTAGGATGCTAATATGATCAGATAGATATATAAAGTAGTAAAACACAAACAAGCAAACTTATAGAGGTTCGAGGGTGGAGTAATCCCTTTACGTCCTCTCTACTCCTTCTCAAGGAGGAACTTTGTTAAAGTAAGTTAGATTTACAATAGGCACTGCTAATATAAACTTCACTCTACACAAATACTGTCAGCTCTATCCACACAGGTAGCTGCACAGTGACCAACTAAGCGACTCACACAGGATCTCCATACAGGTTTCTTGACCCACACAGGGTCCTTTCTCTTCTTCAGAGAGAATAACAACTTAGCAGGATTATCCTCTGCCTAAGTGACTCCAAAATAGTCTATTTAGAAAGATAGAGAAATCTTCAACGATTGAGAGCAGCAAGCTTCTTTGAACATCTGATTTTCACAAGGTAGCTGACTTGTTGCTGATTTAGACTGAGTGACTGATACTTGAAGTTTTTGAGCTTGTTGATAATATGCTTATCGTAGGATATTTCAGTTCAGATTCGTGTCTTCTCAGGTGTACTCAATCTTCTATTTATAGGTATGAGTGAGAAATCTGCCCGTTGAAAAGACAGTTCTTTACTGGTGAGGTGTCTTGCTCTGATTGGTTCTTGTTGATCTTCTGACACCTGTTCTGCAGCACCTCCTTTCTGTTCTGCGCCTGCCTTGTCCTTTTTCTGCGCGGCCTTATTCTGCAGTCTGTTGTATTCTGTCCTTGCTGCTTTTCAAAATAGCATTCTCTGATTGGCTGGAACTGGAGTGTCTCTATCGACTATTTAGAGTGCACTGAATTTGATGTATCTGGGAGTTTCCTGTTTGATCGAATGGGTCAGCTTCCTTGACTTAAGATTCTTCAGATACCTCCTAGCATCCTTCGATACTTGGATACTGACTTCTTCAGATGATGCATCAACTTGATGATATGCAGGTAGCAGGGACTTGGCGCAGGTTGCTTGCAGAGTCTTCTTCACTTTCTAGCATTCTTGCCTTAGCTATTTTTACATATGAAAACTTAACTAGATAGCTAATGTAACACCCCGTTTTCAAGAAAACCCTGCAG
This sequence comes from Scutellaria barbata, assembly GCA_028654395.1. Taxonomy (NCBI): domain Eukaryota; kingdom Viridiplantae; phylum Streptophyta; class Magnoliopsida; order Lamiales; family Lamiaceae; genus Scutellaria; species Scutellaria barbata. The sequence continues at coordinate 20,943,143 of CM053647.1, forward strand.
TGTATATTTTATAAAAAATTCTTTTATCTTTCAAGTATAAATGATTTAAGTGCAAGTTCTTATATTATTTAATTTATGATTTACAAATCATATTATGATTAATGATTTTAAAATCTTTATGATCTAATATCTCTTTCGAGGTTTCAAGGATTTTGCAGGATAACTTTTGAAAGATACCGAGCTCGATCTCCACTCACTTGACACATATGAACAAAAGTAAAAGATAAGATGTTAGTTAATTTTAAATGAATTATATGATATTAATCTCATATGCTAATTTTATTCATTACCGCTTTCGAATGCTTTCTTTTATGAAATTTTAATTATGATCTTTTTATGTTATTTTATGTGATGAAAGATAGATTGCTTGAACATGAATTTATGCATCATAATGTAGATAAAAATATGTTATTTACATAAAGTAAATCATATAAATAAATGACCTCTTTATATAAGTTATACTAATATAGAATTATTGTTATACTAATTTTTTTTATCTCTTTATGTAAGTAGATATACATGTATCTATATATATATATAAGAAGAGGAAAAGAAAAATAAAATGAAAAGAAAAAGGAAATATAGATATTTTACATTTTGGATACATACATTATTAATGTAGTGATAGAACCTTCTCCTACATCTAACCTAAAGTCATCATCCTATTTGACTTCATGAGATGCATTATAACATTTACTTGAAGATATACTCTCTTCTCTCTCTCGTCCAAACCATGTGAAGGGAACTAAGGCATAAGTAGTTGATCATAGCAAGCAAAGAAGCAAAGATCAAAATACATCAAAGCTCTTCCTTACAAACTTTGAAGGTATTTTAGCTAAAACCTTCTTAGTTTCTGATATTATCTTACTTTTAGCATATATTATGATGTTCAAAGATGTTCTTTGGAGTTAGGGTTGAGATTAAATTGTTTATCAATTTCTTGAATGAAACAAAATAAGTTGCTATGCTATAAGTTCATTTATGTTCGTAAATATTCTGGGTGATGTCAGAATCGATTTAACCTAAACCCTTTTAACATAATCTAGTATATGAAGTGTAGAACATGTGTGTCAAATTTCAGAAGATTTAGAGTTAAACTCGATTTTATGTATGATCTTTTACTATGATTTAGAAACAGTTCTTAGGTATGCTCAGAATTTTAGTATGCAATTGTTTGAGTTATGTGCGATTTATGCCAAATTTTACAACATAGTCGGTTTTCTAGGTAGGTAATGTCCTGTTTTTGGTCTTGTTATAAAATTCATAACTAATTATTGAATATATATATATATATATATATATATATGCTATATTTCACTATGTTGTAGTACAAGTTCTTATGGAGATGTAGAAATTTACCATGTAATTGTTAGAAGCTTGTACAATTTATGATGAGTTTTGCAAGAAAACATGTTTTCAGCCCTGTTTGCAGAATATACGTTCTGTTTTTAGGTCCGAATCAAATTATGTTTCTGAACTGTATCCTTCAAATTTATGTATGATATTTAACTATGTTTTAGAACCAATTCTTAGGTACGTATACAAAATTGGTATGTAATTTTTTGGAGTTTTTTATGATTTATGCTAAATTTTTCAACACATACTGTTTTCTGCATAGATCATGTCGTATTTTTTAGTCTAGTTCTAGAATTTATAACTATTTATTTAAATCATATTCATAAGCCATATTTTACTAAGTTATATTATTGGTTCTTAAGAACGATAGAAAATTCACCTTGGGATGTTTCAAGTAAAACTGAAATTATGAGGATTTTTACAAGAAAACATGTTTTCACCATATAAAGTACCCTGTTTTCAGCCAATTTAGACAATTCATAACTAATTATTTAAACCTTAGTTTTAGTTGATATTTTTATATGTTATACTTTAACATGTTTTTTAAATTCTATGAAAGTATGAAATTATTTTATGAATTCTATAATATTTGATAAAGTTTTCAAAATAGACTGATTTTGGGTTGAAATTGAGGTGAAAAACTAGTTTATAGAATTAATTTTATTTATATATGTAGATGATGAAAAATTGTTAAATTTCAGAATATGATATCTAACACTATTATGTGACTATGTAAATATTCTTGTCATTTTTGGAATCACCTATGAATTATTAAAATTGTTGTGGCTTTATGTGTCATTTTAGGCCTAAAATCACTAATTTAAGTGTCTAAAAATTTTGTATCACAAGTATGTATTAAATGAATTATAATTGTAATTAAAGAAATCTAATATAAAATACAAAAGATTGTGTTATATGACATAAGAGGCTAATCAATTAAGTGTGTCGAGCGCAGTCGAGACGATCGGTGAATCCAAAAGGAATCCCTTTACCCTCAGCTTTCGAGTGGATAATTTCTACACTTTACTATATGTTGATGATTAAATTAATATGATATGTATGAACATCTACGGCTGAAGCTCTGTAGCTATAATCGATAGTAGTTTCACTATCGGGTGACGACCTTAAAGGCGAGAGTGCCTGGTCTATGAAAGCAAGGTTTAGTGGGCGAGCGACTCCCACATTCCTTTATGTTATGTATGGTCCAGGGTGAGCGTGCCCGAAGGACATGTAATATGTACTAATTAATTTGATTGCTTCAGTATATGTTAAAGAGTACAGTATCCCACCGGGATCCCTCTCCGGAGGTGTCTCATGATATTGTTTTTCATAGTTTCAGGTCCAGTGGATGATGACGTGGACGTGTAGCAAGCTGGACTGACTTTTCATCAACCCTTTAATGTTCAAGTACTTAAATAGTGTTTACTTTTGAGAACAGTATTATATTTTGGATATGTAAATTATAATACATAATGAACCTAGACTGATATTCCGGTATAATATGTTTATTTTATCATGTTATCTTATATAAGTGTATGTCTGTACATTTAACCTAGAAATGTGGGTGAAAAACGAGTCAAAATAAGTTATGTCATGTTTTAAGAAAAAAATAATCTCGTGTTTTCATTTTAGACTTCCGCTATAATGTATCTTTTGAATTCTTTAGTTTGATGAAAGTAAAGGTGACGGCTTTTTCCTAATTAATGGGACTAGGGCGTTATAGCTAAGATCTAATCTATTACATGTTTTGTCTCATCAAAATCTATTACAATTTGTCCTATCAATTTCCCCCTTTTTGATGATGACAAAACTCCTTAACATGATCAAAAGCTCATTTTTCATTTTTTTTAGAACGAAATGCAGAAGAGTAAAACATTCAAAATCACGCATTAAGTTCACAAGAAGTGAGCTTTCAAGAATCAGAAACATCATGTATTTTTATTGATGAGAGATCAATTCGCATATACAGAGAGCAGAAAACAAATAATCATAAAGACAGCAACATAACGAAACAAACAAACAAAGGTAGTGGCAGGTTGCTAGGTCTTCAACCAACTGGCTTTCTTTCTCCTTTCATACTTTGTACATTTCCACCAGTTAGCCAAATAATCTTGATAGCTCGGCTCCAGCAACTTCCTTACTTCCTCATCTTCCTCAAATCTGAGCCAGAAGTCTTCACAGAATGGTATGAACTCCTTTCTTAGTCTCTGCTTCAGCTTGACTTGGATTGGCAGTCCTCCTTTCTTGGTTAGCTCCACAAACCTCTACAAGACTTCTTTGTTGGTTCAAAATCCTCTAAAGAGAGCAGATTCCTTGCAGAGTGTTGTGAAGTACTTCATCAGCTCCATTCTCTTGAAGGCTTCTATCTGGAAGAATGATGGGTTGGCATCAGTAGGAAGAACGACCTCAAGAATCTTTGGAATGATGAACTTGTCGCTCTTGGGATCCGGGCTTACTTCCAAAAAGGTCTTGAGAGATGCATTGGCAGCACTGGCAGGATTCTGCATGTTCTTCTCCAACTCAGCCATGTCAGGCAGCTTGTGCGGTGGGTAGACTTTGGCAAGAACTTCCTGCGGCCCTTTCGCAAACACGGTGTCCAGGTTGCTCTTCAGTTCAGCTTCAATTTTTCTCCTCTTCTCACCTCTCATTTCAGCACCCTTTCTGAAGCCTGGATGGATTGACCCCGAGACAGCTTTTGATTTTCTTTTTGAGCTGCTGTCTGGAAGGCCTCTTGATCCAACTCCCCTATTTCCACCATCACCTGCATCATCTCTCCTTCTGCTCACTACCATCTGTTTGCAGGTAGCAGGGTCCTACCCACTCTTCTGCCTGCCTTCTATCTTCCATTCCCCCTTTTTGTCATCATCAGCTCTTCTAACTGCAAAGCTGACCACCAAGTGAATTTCTGACAAGGTGCCAGAATGTTCCCTCAAGGTCTGCGATTGGTTGAACTGCTCCCCATCCATGCGGCCTACTATGGCGACAAGAGCTTTCTGGTCAGTTTCAAGAGTGATCATCCTCTCCTCTTGTCTATTCAGCTTTTCTATCACGTTCTTGACCACTTCCACAGTAGTATCCTCCTTAGGGGGTCGGTGAACATCGATCGCTTGACTAAGTTTGACAAAGTTATATTGAGGGAGACAATGAAGGTTTGTGTCCTGATAGAGCTCGAGCAAGTTTCTTTGCGGAGTTTTCTGCTCGCTTTCACCAGTGACTTTCCCATCTGCTCAATTGCGGTCAGTACTTAGTCATTTGATCTGGCAGCTTCATAGCCTTTGGCAGTGTCTGCTGCGGGTACCTGTTGAGAAGAAGCAGAGGTTAGAACTTTGGATTTTTCAGCTCCGGTATCACCCTGTTCACTGGGTGATCCATCATGGCTGCTGGAAGGGCTGCTGGATCCTCAATCTCCTGATCCAGCTCCCTTTGTTGGGGCTTCCTCTCCAGCCTCCTCCTCGCCAGCTGCTTTCTCCCATTCCTTCTCAGCTTCATTTTCTTTTTCAGCCTCCTCAACATCATTCGGCTTCTCCTTCTCCTTATCCTCAAGCTTCTTTTCACCTTCCATGTCTACCTCCATCGCATCTCCCACCTCCTGTTCAGCAACCACTTTCTTTCCTGCAGTGTTTCTCTCCTCAGTGACTATCTCATCATGGTCCACCGGTTTGGCAGGTGTTGCTTCCTCCATTTCCATAGGAACAACTTCTGCAGCTTGTTCCTTTTTCACAGGGACAGGTTCCTCCACTACTTGAACTTTTTCTGCAGAAACAGGTGCCTCCATCTCTTGCGCCTATTCCCCCTCAACCTCTACCTCTATTGGTATAGACATGAATGTTTTTACAGTTTCATCGGCGGCTGCTGCTGGGGTTGTGACAGCTAGCTCAAAGATTGTATCAAAAGATGCCACATCAGTGAGGGTTTCCAACTTCTTTGCCTTGGGAAAGTCAGTTGGTGTAGAGCTCCTCTCCTTCATCGGCGTCTTCCCAGGGACTTCTGGCAGAATAATCAGGTCAGTAAGATAAGAAAATTCTTCACCATTCTTCTCCATCGGTGAAGGTGACCTCCTGCTGATGGGTTCGATCATTAGCGTTGTGCAGGAAGATCCTTCACCTACTTGGGGTTCCCTTACTGGCCTTCTCATCCTTGTCTCAGCCAGGCTTATATCAGCAGCTTGCTTAAGCATCATTTCCAGCACCTCTTCTTCTCCGTACTTCTCCACATGGGCTGCAGCAAAGCCCACGTCATCGCCTGCTCTAACTTGATCAGCAGCAGTATTCAAAATTACTTCCTCCCTATAGAAATCTGGTTGCTCGATGGGTGCTTTCCCCTTCAGGCTCCTGGGGCCAGGTAGCTGTTTAGCAACTTCCTTCTTCTTCCTAGCCTCAATCTCAGCATCAATTTTAGCATTCTCCAGATATTCCGGCCACTTCTTTCTCCTGAGATCCTTCAGAAACTTCTTCTGAAGGACCTCCTCCAAATCATCCATTACTGCCCAGTTCAAAGCCCACTCCTCCTCAGTTTTCCAATTAGACCACTGGATTAGTTCCTCTTTGGGAAGGTCCCTGTACTGCCACCAGGTAGTGAATTTATCCATCAGTTTTGCAAACTCAGCTTCCACCTTTGGTAAGCTGATGACATACTCCATCACATCCTCCTCATCCTCCTCTCCTTCAGTTTCTTCATCATGAGCAGCAGCATCCCCTGCTTGCTCATCCCTTAGTGGAGAATCAATCTCCACTTCTACTGCAGGCTTCTTAATAACCTGAGTAGTGGTGCCTTCTGATTCGTCATCAGAGATTACCAGCCTCCTCTGTACCTCCTTCTTGTGATTAATCTTCTTTGGTACTGCTGGGATTGGTGAGGATTCGTCCATTCTTGAGCTGCTTTTCAGTGAAAATGAGCCGCTGCTGGTCTGGCGGAATGTCTTTCTTATCCTGGAAGCGCCCTTGGAACCCTTGGAGACCTCCCTGGTTATTGGGGATGGCCGAGTAGTTGTCTTCTTGGCAAAGACCCTACCCGCACCAATGAACTTCCCTTTTTAAATGGGTTTCCCCTGGGATAGATACACCTTCAAGTGTCCCAAAAGGGTGTTCACCACAAGCCCATAAGTAGGCTTGCCCACATTCTTCTCCACCTCCTCCACTAGCCTGGAAAACAGGTAGCTGGCCCAGTCCACATTCTCTTTCTTCAGAATGGCCATCATCATCTTGTACCTGAAGTTGGTACACTTATCAAAGGAACCTGAGCGATTCTCAATAATATGGCAGCATATGTCATGCAGCATCTCGAACTCAAGAAGGAAGAACTTCTTGCTGCAGCTCCTAGACATCCCCGTCGTGTCCGTCCTACTGGTGAAGGTTTTTCAGTAGTCCTCCAGTTCTTCTTCTCCGTATGTGGAGATGTTACTGGCGTCCATTCCGTCAGTGGGGAGAGAGAACACTTTCTCCAATAGTCCAGTGTCCACAATGATCTCTTCTCCACCAATCTTCGATCGGATCTCTGACCGATCCTCAGTGATCTTAACCCGTCAGTAAAACTTGGCTACCTGGTCCTCTGTATATGGAGCTTTGTGGAAGGAGCAGAGTCTTAGTAGGCCTGAGAGATGAAGACACCGTAGGAAATTTTTCATCAAGTCCTTGGGGTGTCCCTCCTCTTCGACCATGTTGAACAGTACGTCCTGGTCTACCAGCTTGCCGTCGACAACGAGATTTTTCTTGAGTGCCATTTGAAGGAGTAAAAGAGGAAGAGTGTGAGAGGTTGTGAGTGCAAGAGTTCAGAGAGAGAGCTAAGAGTTAGGGTTTTTCAGAAATCTGGAGAGCAAAAGATGTTAAGTGTGAGAGAGATGAAGAGAAACTCCCTTATATTTGAATTTGAAAGAGCTTTGATCGAATGGTCCAGATTTGATTTGGAGTTGAAGAGTCTCATGATCCTTCGGCTGAGAATTTTGGGACGGTGTGTGTTGATGTACTTAATGTGACATTTCGAGAAGATCGAGGGGTTTTCTGCAAAAACGGCTGCTTGACGCGGGGTAATTGTTTCTCTTTTCACGTGCCCATGTTTCTGGTTCCTGCAGATTGCTTGCTGTATCCGTTGACCAGTAACGTAGTGTCAGGGACTATCCAGGAACCTTAAGCAGTGACCTTTAGGTTACTGCTTTGTCATTTGAGCTTTTTGTTGTCTGGAGTTCCCCCTAGGCTTTATAACCATTTAAAAAGAGATGTTAGAATTATTTAAAGATATTTAGCTCAGGTTGATTATGCCTGGTTCATTTCTGAGAAATGAAAATCTTGACTCATAAAGAGGCTTAGTGAAATGTCAGCCAACTGTAGGTCAGTATGTACTTTCTTTAGGGATATATCTTTCTTTTCAACATGATCCCTTATGAAGTGGTGCCTGATATCTATGTGTTTTGTCCTTAAATGAAGAACTGGGTTGTGCGTGATTGCTATGGCGCTTGTATTGTCACACAAAATTGGTGTTCCTTTTTCCTCAATCCCATAGTCCTTCAGTTGCTGTTGGATCCATAAGATTTGTGCACAACAGCTTCCTGCAGCAACATATTCGGCTTCAGCTGTTGAGATTGCTATTGATGTTTGCTTCCTACAAAACCAGGATACCAGCTTGTTTCCTAGGAGCTGGCAGGTACCACTAGTGCTCTTCCTGTAGATTTTGCAACCTGCAAAATCAGAGTCAGTATAGCCAATAAGTTTAATTCCACCTTCCTTTGGGTACCATAGGCCGACTTCCTGAGTTTCTTTAAGGTACTGATGATCCGTTGGGCTGCAGTCAGGTGCGATTCCTTTGGCGCTACTTGGTATCTGGCGCACATTCCTACTGAGAACATGATATCTAGTCTGCTAGCTGTTAGATAGAGTAGTGACCCAATACGTCTTCTGTATTTTGTGACATCCACTGACTTACCATCACTGTCCTTGTCCAAGCTTCCTGAGGTTATCATAGGAATGCTTACTGTGCTCGCATTTTCTAATCCAAATCTCTTTATCAATTCCTGAGTGTATTTCATTTGATTGATGAAGGTTTCATTGCTCATTTGTTTGACTTGAAGACCAAGAAAGAAGCTTAGTTCTCCCATCATGCTCATTTCAAACTTGGATTGCATAAGATTTGAGAATTTTTGGCACAGTTCCTTGTTTGTTGATCCAAAAATGATATCATCAACATAGATTTGAATAAGCAGTATGTTTTCTCCATCTTGAATTCTGAAGAGTGTCTTATCTATCTTCCTTTTCTTGAAGCCATTGTCAAGTAGATACTTTGAGAGAATGTCATACCAGGCTCTAGGTGCCTGTTTGAGTCCATAGAGAGCTTTCTCTAATCTGAATACCATGCTTTCAGAATTGTCTTCAAAGCTTAGAGATTGCTCTACGTAGACTTTTTCAGCTAGTAGTCCATTAAGAACGCACTCTTTACATCCATTTGATATACCATGAGGTTGTTGTGAGCTGCGTAAGCTAGAAAAATTCCGATTGCCTCCAATCTGGCTACTGGTGCAAAGGTTTCTTCAAAATCTATTCCCTCTTCCTGACAGTAATCTTTTGCTACTAGTCTTACTTTGTTTCTGACAACTTGGCCTTCTTCATGAAGTTTGTTCTTAAATACCCATTTTGTACCGATTACTTCTTGGTGAGTAGGTCTTGGGACTAGATGCCACACTTGGTTTCTTTCAAACCCATTTAACTCTTCTTGCATAGCTTGGATCCAGTTGGTATCTGCAAGAGCATCCTCTATACAGCTTGGTTCAGTTTGGGAGATGAAGCACGCAAACAAGGCTTCATGGGGGTTGCTCCTTCTTGTTCTTACTCCAGAGTTAGAGTCACCTATGATCTGATCTCTTGGATGGTTCCTCAGCCATTTTCTTCTTGTTTCTTCAGCTTACTGTTCATTTTGTCATTCCACAGGTTGTTCTTGATCATGCTCTATAGCTTGCTGATTTGGATCAGGTTGAATATCTAAACGAACTTCCGGTTGCATTCCTTCAGGGTGATGTATTTCTTCTTGAATAACTGGTGCTTGCTGGTCTGTTATAGGTTCCTGTTTTTCTTCAGGTTGCTGTGTGGGTACAGATTGCTGATTTTGATTTGTTTCAATATTTTGGAGACTTGGTAACTCCGCATCAATATATTCAACACGAGTGTTGATGATGCGAGTTTTCCCAAAGTCTTCATTGAGTTCATCTATATCAGCCTTAGTGCAATGTGGTTCATCAAAGTCCACATGTACTGATTCTTCTACAACAAGTGTTCTCTTGTTAAAGATTCTAAAGGCTTCACTTACCGAGAAGTATCCTAAGAATACTCCCTCATCTGACTTTGAGTCAAATTCCTTCAGGTACTCCTTCCCATTGTTGAGCACGTAGCACCTGCAACCAAAAATGTGAAAGTGTTTAATGTTTGGAGTATAACCGAACCATAATTCATAGGGGGTTTTATCTAGATCTTTGTTAATAAGACATCTGTTTTGGGTGTAGCATATTGTGTTGATTGCTTCTGCCCAAAATCTCTTTGGTAACTGGGCTTCAGCTAGCATGGTTCTTGCAGCTTCTTTGAGGGTCCTGTTTTTCCTTTCTGCAACACCATTTTGTTGCGGCGTCCTAACTGCTGAGTATTCATGTTTGATTCTGTTATCCGAGCAGTATTCTTTAATGAATTTGTTTGTAAACTCAGTGCCTCTGTCTGTTCGGATTTTTACTATGTTCAAGCTCCTTTCAGTCTGCAGTTTCTTCAGAAGCTCCGGTAACTTTCGCTGAGTATTAGATTTCTTTGTTAGGAATAGGGTCCATACGAATCTTGAGTAGTCATCCACCACAACTAGGGTATATTTTCTTCCACTCATGCTTACTGGTTCCACTGGTCCAAATAGATCCATGTGGAGTAGATCAAGTATCCTTTCAGTTGACCTTCGAACTTTATTTTTGAAAGAGTTTTTGGTCTGTTTTCCCTTTTGACATGCTTCACATAGGCTCTCTTTCTTATACACTAGATCAGGTAGCCCTCTGACCAGTCTTTTTCTTGCTAGTTTGTTGATTGATTTGAAGTTTAGATGGCTCATCTTTTTGTGCTAAATCCAACTAGCTTCTGATGACCCTTTTGCAATGAAGCATGTAGCTGTGGTTACTGAGCTCCAGTCTGTTATGTAAATATTTCATTTTCTGGTTCCTGATAGCTTCACTTCCTTGGTTTGACTATCTCTTATCAGGCACTTGTTGTGATTGAATTCCACTGAGTAACCTTTGTCATAGAATTGGCTTATGCTGAGCAGGTTGTACTTTAGCGCTTTCACATATGATACTTCCTTTATGTGAGTATTTTCATTGATAAGATTTCCAATTCTTCTAGTGCTACCCTTAGAATTATCTTCGAAGATTACTTTGGGTCCCTTGCGCGGTTGTAAGTCTATGAGAATTTCTTTGTTTCCAGTCATGTGTCTGGAACAGCCACTATCAATGTACTATACTTCCTTGCTACTTCCTGACATAGGTACCTGTAAAATAAGGTCACTAGTTCTTAGGTACCCACACATGTACGGGTCCTTCTTTGTTAGTACCTTTTGGAATCCAAACTTGTCTCACAACAATTACTTTGTAGTAGACTTGATGGTTTCCTCTGTAAACGGTATCCTTAGGATACTGTTTTATATGTGCAGAGCGTGTATACCCATCACTTTTAAAGTGAGGGCTTCCACCATACTTCTCCTGAGCATGAGCTCTTTTAGGTTTAGACATTATGGGCTTAGTATGTGTGGTGTAGAGGTTTCTATGCAGCATCCTAGTAGGTTGCTGTTTTCTTTTGTTGCTCCCAGCAGATTGATTCCGCTGTAGCCAGCTCTTGAAAATAGGCTTACTCCCTGTGGATGTGTATATGGGTTTCTTGCCCTTGTCTATTCTTGTTGCTTTCTCCAAGCTTCACTTTCAGTTATTAGATAACTCTTTTTCCCTAGAGGTCTCTGCTTGAATGAAAGCAATGGCTTTAGATGTACTTGTTGTTTCTAGAGAGGTACCAGCGCAGTATCCTAGGCCTGTCCTATCGAAGGGACTTCTAGGCGACATAAGGCACTCCTTAGCATCTTGAGCAGATTTGCTAAATGTCCTTATGGTCACTTGGAGATCATTTTGTTAGGATGTATACTATAATTCTAACTTTTGTATAAACATCTATTTATGATATGAGAATCTTTTATGGTTAAATATTTTAGATTTTATATTTGTTATATATGTTATTGCAATTGTCCAATTAATTTATATTGTAGATAACATGGTGTGTGGTGCCACATAGAAGATCATGTTATCAGTTCCTTATAGATTATAAATGGTAGTTCACAACCGAGATAATTTTGGACAAATTATCGGAATGGTTGTAGTGTAATTTGGTATTAATCTATCTTGATTATAAAATTACACTAGTACATTTTGTATGTATTGAGCAGGACCAATTGAGGTTGTTTTATTTGTACTGACTACATAAATAGAACATGACCTCTATTATTATGGATGTGCGTCCTCTTAATCATTTTATAATAACGGGCATATATACTCGATATATGTTTCTTTTATTTACCAATAGATGAGATTTATTTATTAAATCAATAAGCTCGGTAAATTAGGATACAATGTTGTTTATATGGTGTGCTGTTGATTATATAATGAAACCATATCCTAATTATTTAGGATGATGATGTCCACTTGAGGAGCTCATAAGGATTATCATGTAAACTCTGCAGGTGGATTTATTCCGGCATGATAATAAAGTTGAGTGGAACTGCTCTTGGAATTAAATGTTAATTAATTGAATTGTCAGTAATTCATTTAATTAACGAACATTCGATATCTTAAACATGGGGAGATAAACGCACACATAATAAATAGGAGCCATATTTAATATGGATTTGGGACGGTAGTTCAATAATATCTTTTTAGTGGATCGAGATATTATTGATAGGCTTAAGAAGTATATGTTGGTCCCAAGTAGTGTCCGAGATTCAGAGGGGGGGTGAATGAACCTTGGTCGATTTTCAGAATCTTTTAAAACAACCGTTCTGCACTGCAAGTTACTTGAGCTTGCAGCGATAGATGGTTACTGCTTGCAGCGCTACGATGCAGTGCTGCACACTATAACCTGGAGTTTTATACGCAGCGGAAATTAACTTTAAAACACAAGGCTGTTTTTCTCAAGAATGCTTCTTTCAAAAAGTTTTATGCACAGAGATAAGAGAAATGCAGAATATAAGCGCACAGATAAAGAAAGCAAATAAACACTTATCGCTTATAGTGGTTCGAAGGTGGTGTAATCCTTCTACGTCCACTCTACTGCTCCTCGAGCAGGAACTTTGTTAAGCAAGATTGATTTACAGGACTCTCCTAACAATCTATCAACTTTACAAAGATACCACCTACTGAAGTCCAGCGTACACACAGCAACTGCAAACTTCGAAGGCTAACCCACACAGGGTTCCACACTCCCACATAGGGAAGCTGCCTAACTCTAGACAACTAAACAAACAGCAAGGATCTCTCCTATCAACTGCTTGACACCACTAAAACAACCTAAGCACACAGCAACAAGGTTAAAAGGATAAAAGACTTTTCATCAACTTGTGTTTCGAAGTGAGCTTCTGAATCCGTAAAGAATCCTTTAGCTTGAACTTGCTTCACTTCGGTAGGTTGAGTGACTGAAACTGATTGCAGGATGAAATGCTTGAATCTTGTAAGCTTTGAGTATTTTAGAACAATGACATATTTCAGTTTTCAGTAACCAGCTTCAGTTCTCCTCGACCTCTATTTATACTTGTAGGAGAAGATGTCCGTTGAAGGAGACATCCCTCTTTTGAATTTAAAGTAGCCTGGCTAAAGCATGGTTCGCATTTAATGCGACTTAACTTTTTCTGCAGCGCGTCAGTCCATGTGGCATCTTCTTATTGGCTCCGTGTCTGCTACTTTGACTTTTTCTTGAATGACTCTTTTATTCTTGCTTGAATCTCCGTTCCTCGTACTGCATTTTTCCTTCCTAGGATTTGCAGGATACTTCGTTTGTAGTTGGCGCTGTATAACTTAACTGACTGTAAGTCTGCGCTGTATCCTAGGTCCTTGTGCAGCTGATGCTTTCTTTCAGTGCTGCTGTAACTTAGACCTGGTTGTAGTATCTTCTGATAGTGCTGCTGTAACTTCTTTCTAACAGTACTCCTGTATCCTTTTCTTGCAGCGTTGCTGTACGCCGTTCTTTCTTACTTTGCTGTAGAAGATTTAACTCATCGAAGTGTTGTTGTATCTTCTTTCAACCAGCTATGCTGTATCCTTATCTTCTCGCAGCGATGCTGTATCCTTCCTTCTTGCAGCAATAACTTCGTTTAAGGCTTAGATGCAGCTTTATCATTTTCCATCCTCCATTTTGACACTTAACACAAGACTCAATTCTAGTCTATTTATCCACTTAAACAATGTGAAAAATGGGGTACTTAAAACTTCCTATTAAATGTTTGGTTTGTCTCATCAAAATCTAAACATTGAAAACCCAACAATTTTCCCCCTTTTGATGATGACAAAACCTTTACATTATTTCGTTTATGAAGAAGTTTTATCTTACATTAACTCATATCGATTATCAGGATTACATGCTTGAGCAGATTGATAAAATAAAATCTAATCCTGGATTTATCAGAGATGCATTATGTTATTCCTTTCATCATAAAATAACAGGAAAAACGTAAGCAGCATGCATGAGTTCATAAGAATTGAACTTGATCAGAGCAAAACAAAATTTCTTCATTGATAGAGAGAAATTTTTACAACAGCAAGAATACAACATGGATCACAAGAGGGTATATATAAAGCTTAGTAGAACAGAGACCTTTTGCTTGGCGGTTTGTCAGATCTTCTGCCAATAACTCTTTCAAGGCCTTCCCTTCCTCTTGATCCTTTCCACCAATCCCTGATGGACTCTTGATAGGACTCTTCCAGCTTGTTCCTGATCACAGCAATCTGAATCCACCTGAGCCAGAAGTCCTCGCAGTATGGTACAATCAGCCCTTCCTTTACTCGGTCGATGTATAAATTTTGAATATTAAGGCTTCCTTCCTGAGCGAGTTGTTCATATCTCTTCAATGCAATCTTGCAAGTGTGGTACCTGCTGAATTTGCTTTTTCTGCATAGTTCTCTGTAGTGTCTGAGGTACTCTGATCGTTTGAAAATGGTGATCGCCTCAAATGTTGGATTTCTGTCAAAAGGTAGTCTGGTTTCTGTCAAAGGGCATCTTGCAAGCCATGTTTTCTCCTTCTGGCCTTTGATCCATCAACACGGACACTTCAGCAGAGATATTTTCAGTATCAAGGCGAGGAATTTCTTGAGGAGGAAATTGGTAGAAGTGATCTGGAATAATTTTTCTATCACCAATTACTCCGAGTCTTTGAATCCAGGCATTAGGATCTACATCTTCTTCTCTTTGGCGCCTATGACTCTCAGACTCGTCCCCGCTCATCCTCTTCCTTGAGCCTTGCTGCTGGCTATCATCCCTTTTCTTTGAATGATAGGAGGGAGGCGCTGCATCCTTGCTTGCAGCTCTGCTGTGTGCAGCGCCTGCAGCCGGTCTTCTCCCAGCAGCTGCACTAGCACCTCCAGCTCCATCATCATCTCTTCTCCATCTCTTCGGAGAGGGGATGTCAGCAGTAGCGGATGATCCAGACCTTCTTCTCCTCCTGCTGAGAGGTTGCTGGTCATCATCTTCTTCTTCTTCTTCTTCAGCAGTCCCTTTGCTCCTGTATCTATCATCAGATCTTTCAAGTCCTTCCCCCGTTTTGGCATCATCAAAAGCCGGGGGCTGAGTAGGGACAGCTGGGACCACCCTTGATCGAGGGCGACGGGTCAGTTCAGGGGCGGGCTCTGGAGCATTGACATGCTGAGGGAAAGCTCGGACCATGATGTCCCTTAGTTCTCCCACAATCAGCTCCAGGTTTCCCAAACGGTCGTCCACACTTCTGGTTCTCTAAGATTGATCATATACACGATCCAGAAGTATTTCCAGGACTTGGGAGTGAGAGTTGAGTCTGGTTGAAGCATTTTCAGCATGCTGCTTGCATTGCTTGATCTCCTGGCGCGTTAGTGCAGCATCGACCTTCAACTCCTTCTCCAGCCTGACCCGATCGAAGTATAGCCTGTTTGCATAGTCAGATAGATTCGACTTAATCATGTCAGGCAGTACTTCGAGGTCCTTATTGAAACCTGTCATGGTTTCAGCATGGAATTGGGCAGTGACCCTGAGACTGTTGCGCATGGTAGACTCATGCTCTTGGAGAGCATGCAGCAGATGTCTAACAGCAGCTTCAACACGGTTGATTGATTCATCAGGGGTCAGTCCCGAATTTCTTCTTGTCGAGGCAGCAGTGGATGTAGCAAATGGAATAACATCTTGACAGACTGGTGCTGCATCCTGCCTCGGAGCTTCAGTAGCAACCTCATCCTCATGGTTACTGGTTTGAGAGCTTGTAGAGCTTGAGGATGGGTGTTCTTCTCCTTCTTCTTCTTCTTCTTCCTCATCTGCCTCCTCTTCACCGGATGAGATTTGAACAGGATCTGCTCCGCCAGATTTTGGCCCATGAACAGCTATGTTGCGTTCCTTAATCATCCTTGCGAAGTCGGCATGAGAGACCTCAGCTTCCATAGTAACCTCTGCTGCTGTAACCTTGGAAGGTTCTTGAGAGTGTGCAGCAGCTGCAACATCAACCTCCTCTCGAGGTGTCTCTAGCTGCACTGGGGTTACCTCAGCTTCAGCTTCAATATCCTCAGTGGGTACTGTCTGAACAGCCTACCCACCTGAGGTCTTCTCACCCTCAGGGAGTGTTGTCTGAACAACATCCTCCATAGAGGTCTTCTCAACGGACCCCGTCTCCTCGGCCGGTCCTGTAACTTCGACAGCTTCTGCTGCAAGAATGGTGTTCTGCAGCGTTTACAGCTTTCAGCACTGTATGCTCCACTGCTACAAGAATCTCAGCTTCCACCCTAATTGGCTCTTCAGCTAAAACGTCTTGTAGGGTGGTCGCCTGCTGTACTGCTGTCGCGTCCAGTGCAAGGAGTACCGCCTCTGCAAATTCTTCCGTAGATGCTTCATCGGCAATTTCAGAGATGTCTGAGATGACATCCCTGATTATGGCAGTTGGTTCCCCCTCAGAATCTGCATGAGCAGCATCGTCAACTTCATGAACTGGGGAATCGCCATAATCCAGTAGTTGAGCTTCCTCCTCTTCCAAGCGATCTAGCGTGACAATGTTGGAGAGGCCCTCAACTACTTGCTCATATGCAGGGGAGTTCATGTGATGCATACTTGAACTTCCTTCTCCCCGCATCCTCCTTGGAGTGTGCTGCATTCTGGTTTCCTTCATGCTTTGTTGCAGTGCCAGTTGCAGCATAGCTTCTTCAGCTTGCTCCACTCCCAGAGTGTCAATTTACTCACGAGCAAACGCTACGTCATCGCCCCTTCTTACAGCCTCCGCAGCCGGGACAAGGAAGACCTGCGCATCTTCCACTGCTGCTCTCATCGGCAGCTCTGCAGAGTTGGATTCTGCAAGAGCTTTACCCTTTCCCTTGTCCTGGGCTCCCTGTGCAGCACTGCATCCTTCGAGCTCTTGAACTCTTGCTGGAAAGTCAGGTTACAGGAGTGCCAGAATGTCTTCTGATTTGGCCCACTCCAGGACAGCTTGCTCGACTGTCAGGAAATCCTTCCACTTCAACAGGATTTCCTCCTTAGACAGCCTCATCTCTCTCCAGAGAGAGTACTGCTGCTCCATATTTCTAGCAGCCGGAAAGGTGGGATCGAGCACTAAAGCTTTTGTTTGTAGACGAGCTTCTTATTCAGTTGGCTCGACCCGGTGCTGATGTGGCTCCTGAAGCCGATGTGACTCATCCGTAAGGTCAACTACAACCATATTAGGTGTAGAGAGTTGGGAATAGGAAGAGTCATCTTTATTCCTGGGCTGATGTGAAACATCCCCAACAGCAACAGCATCCTTCTTGCTGTGTGGAGCCCTTCTCACCAAGGGTGCGTCATCATCTGGGGAAGAGGATTCAAGTTCAGGTACAGCCTTCCCTGAACTCCTCTTGATAACAGGAAGATGACTCGAAGCGTCCTCTTCTTCTGCTTCCTCTCCGCTGCCTGTAGCTTCATCTTACAGAGCAAGAGTTGCATTCTTTTTGTCTTTGGTTTTCTTCCTCGCAACTCCTGCTCCTGCAGCCTTCGGCTGGGTCTTGCCCTTCTTCTTCTCCCCGAGATACTTTCCGATGTGAATGGGGACGGGTGCTGCAAGTTGAAGGCCAAGCTTGCAGAGCAGAGAACAGATGGTGATACCGTAGCTCCGACGCTCCGTTATCTTCTCTGCTTCCTCCCATAACCTCTTCATGATGAACCTCACCCAGTTCACCTTTTCTCCGGCCATGATAGCAGACATGATCCGAAACCAGAAATCTGTGCATTTGTCATAACTCCCGGTCCTTTCTTCGATGGAGTATGCACAGATATCGTGGAGAAGTTCAAACTTCGGTTTGAAGAGCTTCTTGGGGGCGCTTCTCTTGATTTCAGCCCCTGCATCCCTTGCTCGAAAGAGATCCCACATCTCTTGAGCCGATGCCTCCCCATATGTTGTCAACTGGTTGGGGGTAAGACCTGCAGCGGAGATGCTGAAGGTGGTGGAGATGTCCCTAACGGTCAAAGCCCGTTCTTCTCCATCTGCATCCATCCGGAACAGGATGCAGTTTCTGTCCTCTGCCTGCCTGACGTAGGTGTAAAATCTTTGTACTGACTTCATAGAGAAGCCAGCGTAGACAGTGGTCAACAACCCTAGGACTTGGGTCTGTTGAAGAGCATCAAAAATCCTTTTCAGAAGGGCGTTATCGTACAGCCCTGAATCGTAGATGTGTTCTTGGTTGATCAGCCTTCCATCTAGAACAATAGTGCGTCGGGCAGCCATTGAAGATTTTTGATGGAGAGAGAGAGAGAGAGAGAGAGAGAGAGAAAGTTCAAAGATTTGCACTTGGAAGGTTTTTTGCACAGAGCGTTTTCTCTCCTTGAAAGATGGTGAATAATGAATTCAAAAGACACGGTTATGGAGTTTATGGCGGTTCTCAAGGGACGTGTGTAAGATCGACGGTTGAGATGGATCATGAAGTTGATCTTGTGGTTCAGGAAAAATAGAGATGTCAAATCGTAGAGGTTGCGATAGAAGTTTGCTTCCTGCAGAACCATGAGACTAGTCTATTTCCTAGAAATTGACACGTCCCACTGGTGCTTTTTCGATCAATTTTGCAGCCAGCATAATCTGAATCGGAGTAGCCTTTAAGCTTGAATCCTCCTTCCTTAGGATACCATAGGCTGACTTCCTGAGTTCCTTTCAGATATTTGATCACTCTTTTTACTGCTGACAGATGTGATTCCTTTGGTGCTGCTTGGAACCTAGCACAGACTCCTACTGCAAACATAATGTCTGGCCTGCTTGCTGTGAGATACAGCAATGATCCAATGAGTCATCTGTACTTGGTTATGTCAACATCTTTACTTTCCTCATCTTTGTCAAGACTTATGGATGTGGACATGGGACCGGACGTTGCTGCACCATTCTCCATGCCAAATTTCTTGATGAATTCCTTTGTATACTTGACTTGACTGATGAAGGTCCCTGTAGGTAGCTGTTTTACTTGCAGTCCGAGAAAGAAACTTAATTCTCCCATCATACTCATCTCAAACTTTGACTGCATCAAGTTGGAGAATTTCTCACATAGCTCTTTGTTTGTGGATCCGAAGATAATGTCATCCACATATATTTGTACTAACAGTACACTTTCTCCGTCCTATATCCTAAACAGCGTTTTGTCGATTATTCCTTTCTGGAAGCCATTTTCTAGAAGATAAAGAGATAAGGTGTCATACCAAGCTCCTGGTGCTTGCTTCAGTCCATATAAAGCTTTTTGTAACCATAACACCTTCTCTTCTGCTTGATCTTCGAAGCCCGGAGGTTGTTCAACATACACTTCCTCTGTAAGGAGACCATTCAGGAATGCGATTTTGACGTCCATTTGATAGACATTGAAATTCATATGCGCTGCATAGGCTAGGAAAATCCTTATTGCTTCCAGCCTTGCTACTGGAGCAAAAGTCTCATCAAAATCAATTCCTTCTTTCTGACAGTGTCCTTTAGCAACTAATCTTGCTTTGTTTCTTACAATAATTCCAGACTCGTCTAACTTGTTCTTGAATACCCACTTTGTTCCAATTACTCATTGATGAGTTGGTCTTGCAACTATTTGCAATACTTGATTTCTCTCAAATCCGTTCAACTCTTCTTGCATGGCCTGCACCCAGTTGCTATCTTGCAGTGCCTCTTCAACATTCTTAGGTTCTGACTGAGATATGAAGCATGCAAACATTGCTTCATGTGGGATGGATCTTCTTGTTCTTACACCAATGGATGAATCTCCTATAATGAGATCTCTTGGATGATTCCTTAGCCATGTCCTATCTGGTTCAAAGACATGTGTTGGTGTAGTTTGCTCATTTTGTTGCTGTAAAGCAGGAGGTTCTGTTGCTGTAGGAATATCTGCTGCATCCAGAGTTGCAGCTTCCTCTTCTGTATCTTCTTCTGTAGGCAGAACTCCTTCTATATAAGGTACAACATTCTCTTTCTTTGAAGCGGTTTCTTCAGGTGGTCCTTCCAACTTCTTTGTATCATAATGTGGTTCATCAAACACCACATGTATCGATTCTTCTACCACCAGGGTTTTCTTATTAAAAACTCTGAAAGCTCTACTTACAGCAGAGTATCCTAGAAATACTCCTTCGTCTGATTTAGCATCGAAAGTTTTCACATGTTCTTTTCCATTGTTGAGAATGTAACACCTGCATCCAAAGATATGCAGATAAGAGATATTTGGTGTATGACCATTCCATATTTCATAAGATATCTTGTTAAGATCCTTGATGATTAGACATCTGTTCTGCGTGTAGCATGCAGTGTTGGTTGCTTCAGCCCAAAATCTCTTGGGTATTTCTGCTTCTGCTATCATTGTTCTTGCTGCTTCCTTGACGGTTCTATTCCTTCGTTCAGCGACACCGTTCTGTTGCGGTGTTCTTGCAGAAAAGTATTCATGACGAATACCATTATCAAAACAGAATTTCTCAATAAATTTATTTGTGAACTCAGTTCCTCTGTCTGATCTTATCTTTACTATGCTCAAGCTCTTTTCATTCTGAATCTTCTTCATGAGACAAGGTAGCTTCTCTTGAGTTTCTGACTTCTTTGCAAGAAAGATCGTCCATGTGTATCTGGAGTAGTCATCTACTACTACTAGGGAGTACTTCTTCCCACTCAAGCTTACTGGTTCTACTGGTCCAAAAAGGTCCATATGTAGAAGATCTAGAATTCTGTGAGATGATTTCTGAATCTTATCTTTGAATGAGCTCGTAACTTGCTTTTCTTTTTGACAAGCTCCACAGACATTCTCTTTCTTGTATGCTACGTCTGGCAATCCTCTCACGAGGCCTTTTCTTGCTAGTTTGTTGGTAGTTTTGAAGTTCAGATGGCTTAACCTCTTGTGCCATAGCCAGCTCAGCTCTAGTAGACTTTTCACAATGAAGCATGTTGATTGAGTAGAGGAGTTCCAATCTGCTACGTAGATATTTCCTCTCCTTGTTCTTGTAAGCTTTACTTTATTCGTGGTGCTGTTCTTAATTAAGCATTTGTTGAGGTTGAATTCCACCGTGTATCCTTTGTCGCAGAATTGACTGATGCTTAGAAGATTGTATCTAAGACCTTTCACATAGGATACATCTTTGATCTTTATATTCCCTTTGACTAGGCATCTACTTCCTTTTGTGCTTCCTTTAGAATCATCTCCAAATATGACTTTAGGTCCTTTGCATTCTTGGAAGTCTCTTAACGTGTCTTTACTGCCTGTCATGTGCCTTGAGCAGCTGCTGTCGATATACCATACATCACTGCTGCAACCCGGCACTGTAACCTGTAACAATTTCAAACCGATTTAGGTACCCATATTTATACGGGTCCTTTGGGGTTAGTTACTTTGGGAACCCAAACTTTCTTAACAATAACAGATTTACTGTAAGATTTGTTGGTTCTCGAGCTGTATGCAGTTGTTTTGGAAAACTGCTTATAAGAGGTGTGTGTATTAAGAACGTGTGTGACACCAGCACTTCTGTAGTGCGGTCTTCCACCATACTTCCCTAGAGTATATCCTCTTTGAGGTTTAGACATACAAGTCTCAGTATAGATGGGAAATTTTCTTCTATGCTGCAACTTTGTTGGTTGCTGCATCCTCTTGCTGCATGCAGCAGATGGCTTCTGCTGCAGCCAATTTTTAGATGTAGGCTTACTTCCTGCAGTTGAGCATTGGGGTTTCTTCCCCTTATCCGTCATTGCTGTTTTGTTCACTATCTTTACAGAGTCACAGAGTAACTCTTTCTCCATTGGAGTTTCAGCTTGAACAAAGTTTACAGCTTTGGATGTACTTGCTGTATTCTGAGAGGTATGATTGTTGTATCCTATACCCGATTTTTCAAAAGGGTTTCTGTTTTGATTTATGCAATCTCTTGCGTCCTTTGATGATTTAGAGAAAGTACTTATCGTGGACTGCAAGCTTTCCTTCTCAGATTTTAGCTCAGTGACTAGCAGATTCAATCTAGAGACCTCTTGTTGCAGCTTGCTACACTTTAAGTTATCAGACTCTCGTACAGCGAGCATTTTGGTAATGTCAATGTTCTTGCTCTTGAGGATCTCATTATCGATTCTTAGGTTCTCATTTTCAACGTTCAGTTCCTCATGAATTGAGTTGATCTGCTCAAAGTCACTCATGATTTTTTTCAAGTAGTGAATCATGTTCAGCTTCTTACTTTCTGGTATGGACAACGGTTGGTAGATTACCTCATCTTCTTCGTTGTCCTCGCCATCTCTAGCCATCAGGCATATCAGCGCTTCTTCATCAGAGGATGAGGTTTCAGTGTCGCTGTCAGAGGATTCTGCAGCTTTCAGTACTTCCTTCGGAACTACTGCATCCTTGGCTTTCTCCATCTCTCCAATGAGAGCTCTAAGCTTGTGTCTTTCCTCTCTTCTTTTATCTCTCCTCTGCTCTCTTTCTCCTTCAAGATATTTGTGCACTGTTGGATAAGGGCAATTCCTTGCATAGTGCCCCGATTTCCTGCAATTATAGCACAAGTCAATGTTTCCTGTATTTGACTGTGGAGAAGAGGATACCTGAGGAGGTGGATGACTTCTTCTGAAGTCATTTTTCTTGTTGAGGTTGATGTTGCTGCTATTGTTGTTGCTCTTTATAAATCTCCTGAATTTCTTTAGGAGAAGCGCCATATCCTCTTCAGCAACTTCTGCTGTATCCTCACTCTGTTTACTGCAACTAGTGGTTGCTGTATCCTTAGTTCCTCTGGCCGTCAGCGCTGTAACTTTGGAGTTTGACTCCTCTGACTCCTTTCTCCTTCTGTTGATGTCATACTCGAATGCTTTCAAGTCGGAGAATAGGTCGAATGTGCTTATGGACTTCAGGTCCATAGACACTCTCATGGTAGTGGTCTTACTATCCCACTCCGCTGGTAGGGCTCTCAACACCTTCATGTTTTTCTCTTTCTGTGTGTAGTGTTTGCCCAGAGCTTCTAGTTCATTCACTATTGATGTGAATCTCAAATCTAGTTGCTCAAGAGTCTCTTCATTCTTCATCTCGAAGAGCTCGAATAGTTGGGTCGCGTTGGAGATTTTGTTGTCTTTTGTGAGCTCAATTCCTTCACAGATTTGCTCCAACTTTTCCTATATTTCTTTGGATGTAGAGCAGGTTTTAACTTTGCTAAATGTGCTTTTATCCAAAGTAATGAATAGAGCATTCTTTGCCACATTATCCAGGTTAACTCTCTTCCTATCTTCGTTTTCCCACTCTTGTTGTAGTTTGATTGGGAAGTTCGATGGTGGCTGCTCTCATTCCGCATGGTCTCTTCCATACATTGGGTTTACTTTCATGGGGATTATTGGTCCTTCAGTTATGACCGTTCACATCTCATCGTTCATGGCTGAAAGGTGTGCCTACATTCTTATCTTCCAGTCGTCATATTCCTCTATGGAAAACATGGGCAGTTTGTGATTGGAGGAATCCATGATATGCTTTAAAAATGAGTTTTATGCAGAGAAAACAGCGAGACAATGGTGGATTTGGGTAGGTGACCAGATAAGTTGGCTTTTAACCCAACTCGCTCTGATACCACTTGTTGGTCCCAAGTGGTGTCCGAGGTTCAGAGGAGGGGGGTGAATGAACCTTGGTCGATTTTCAGAATCTTTTAAAATAACCGTTCTGCACTGTAAGTTACTTGAGCTTGCAGCGATAGATGGTTACTGCTTGCAGCGCTACGATGCAGTGCTGTACGCTGTAACCTGGAGTTTTATAAGCAGCGGAAATTAACTTTAAAACACAAGACTGCTTTTTTCAAGAATGCTTCTTTCAAAAAGTTTTATGCACAGAGATAAGAGAAATGCAGAATATAAGCGCACAGATAAAGAAAGCAAATAAACACTTATGGCTTATAGTGGTTCGAAGGTGGTGAAATCCTTCTACGTCCACTCTACTGCTCCTAGAGCAAGAACTTTGTTAAGCAAGATTGATTTACAGGACTCTCCTAACAATCTATCAACTTTACAAAGATACCACCTACTGAAGTCCAACGTACACACAGCAACTGCAAACTTCAAAGGCTAACCCACACAGGGTTCCACACTCCCACACAGGGAAGCTGCCTAACTCTAGACAACTAAACAAACAGCAAGAATCTCTCCTATCAACTGCTTGACACCACTAAAACAACCTAAGCACACAACAACAAGGTTAAAAGGATAAAAGGTTTTTCTTCAACTTGTGCTTCGAAGTGAGCTTCTGAATCCGTAAGGAATCCTTTAGCTTGAACTTGCTTCACTTCGGTAGGTTGATTGACTGAAACTGATTACAGGATAGAGTGCTTGAATCTTGTAAGCTTTGAGTATTTTAGAACAGTGACAGATTTCAGTTTTCAGTAACCAGCTTCAGTTCTCCTCGACCTCTATTTATACTTGTAGGAGAAGATATCCGTTGAAGGAGACAACCCTCTTTTGAATTTAAAGTAGCCTGGCCAAAGCATGGTTTGCATTTAATGCGACTTGACTTTTTCTTTCGGAGCATTTAATGCAGCAGTTGCGGCTCGCAGCTTTCTGCAGCGCGTCAGTCCATGTTGCATCTTCTTATTGGCTCCGTCTCTGCTACTTTGACTTTTTCTTGAACGGCTCTTTTATTCTTGCTTGAATCTCCGTTCCTCGTACTGCAGTTATCCTTCCTGGTAGTGCTGCTGTAACTTCTTTCTAGCAGTACTCCTGTATCCTTTTCTTACAGCGTTGCTGTACGCCGTCCTTTCTTACTTTGCTGTAGAAGATTTAACTCATCGAAGTGTTGCTGTATTTTCTTTCAACCAGCTATGCTGTATCCTTATCTTCTCGCAGCGATGTTGTATCCTTCCTTCTTGCAGCGATAACTTCGTTTAAGGTTTAGATGCAGCTTTATCCTTTTTCATCCTCCATTTTGACACTTAACACAAGACTCAATTCTAGTCTATTTATCCACTTAAACAATGTGGAAAATGGGGTACTTAAAACTTCCTATTACATGTTTGGTTTGTCTCATCAAAATCTAAACATTGAAAACCCAACAGTATATTCAGATCGAATTTAGGACTCGTAAGCCTATCAGGAGACCGATTCCTAATCTTCCTCAAGGTCCCTGTTGTAGCCTATAAATAAGCCTCAAGTTAGTCATTTTCTATACACACAAAATCTGAGATACGATTTAAAAAAAGGTGGCTGAAAGTCTCAATAGCTCGTTGCCCACACAACGTTCGAGAAAAAGGTGAGGAATAGAATAAAAGATCGTGAGGTCCAGGCTCCATCAATTTCTCGATCTACAGTTCTGACCTTAGAACTAATATCTGTGTAAAAGGTATGATCCGTTTATCCACTACGCGTTAATCATATTTGCATGGACCCCGATTCGGATAATCGTATAGGGTCGGCGATCTCTCGGTTCCAACAATTGGTATCAGAGCCGTGGTTTTCTGACTCTATGTGATTGAATCGGTTAATTCTATTATGAATTGTATCTTGAAGCATGCGTTTTTTAGATTTGATAATAGTAGGATGTGCGAGAAATTATGATTTTCTGCAGGAACCCTAAATCCAACTATTATGGTCTGAATGTATGTTTATGTATGAATTAAACCCTCGGACATGTCGAGATTGTTTTTTGAATGTATGATTGTAATAGTAAAATCACGGCGGTTTGTCGTGTTAGGTTTTAATTTTCTACCCCGCACCTCCCCGGTGAGGTCGATCCCCGTTTGACGGTAAACATTCAAGAACACGACGATAAAACGAGGCCATAATAGTTGAAAATTATGTTTTTCATATTTATTGCCTTATATGTGTTTTTTTTATAAAGCATGCTTTTATGTATTTCATATGATATGCATGTTAAAATCCCTAATGTTAAATAACTAAGTGGAAAATGGGTTAATTTATTTTAAAATAAATCCCATGGCCTCCATTACTAGTTTGTAAGTGATGCTTTTGAACTTGCATGTTGGTTTTAAGTGCCTTCCTCCATATCGGATGAGTTCATTTGCGGATCACTAGATCAAACTTCCTTTATGGATGATTATAGAAAGTTGTCTAAGAGTATGTCATCTTCTCCATTTGAAGGGGCATAATTCTAGATAATGGACTTAGTATCAAGTAATGGTGTACACTTAGATGTATTTGATAAGTATCATCCCCATCGGAGTCACTGCTGTTATTTATATGGCCAAAGCGATACCAACTATTAATTTTATTTGTCATAAAGTTAAGTTGACAAGATAATAAAATTAATGGGTAAAACCTCCTCTAACAAATGTTTGAATTAGTATACGTCCACACTATCGTGGCATACGAAGTTCACGGTGTATTGAGGTGTTGGTGAATTTAAATTATGTTGTTTGAGGGAACAATATGATTTGCCAATTCAAATATTTTGACCTATGTGTTGATTTATGTGATTTTCAGGATTTTCATTATGGCTTTCAATCCTTTTGCTGTTATACTTAAAGAAAACAAACTTATTGGTCCTAATTATATTGATTGGAAACGAAACCTGGATATTGTCCTAACTGCTGAAGAGTACAAGTTTGTACTCACTGAGCACTGTTCTGACATGCTTGATGAAAACTCTATTGAAGAGGAGAAAATGTTTTATAGGAAGTGGGTCAAGGCAGATGAGATGGCACGGTGTTACATTTTGGCTTCCATGTCAAATGTGCTGCAACATCAGCATCAGGCCATGCCTACTGCCTATGATATGATGCATAATCTCAAAGAACTCTTTGGACACCAGAGTCGGGCTGCCAGACAGGAAGCTATGAGAAACTTGATGACTACCACCATGGCTGAGGGGACACCTGTGAGTGATTATGTCCTCAAGATGATGGCTCATCTGAATGAGATGGAGGTCCTTGGAGCTAAAATCGATGGGGAAACCCAGGTCGATATCGTTCTCCAAACGCTGCCTAAGAGTTTTGAGCAGTTCCGTTTGAACTACAACATGAACAAGAGGTTGTATTCATTGGCGGAACTTCTGACAGAACTCCAATCAATAGAGGGACTGTTTCGTCAAAATTCTCAAGCTTACGTTGCTGAAAATGTTTCTACTTCTAAACCGCAAGGCGGAAAGAAGAAGAAGAAACAGAATTCTTTAGCAAAGAAGACGGCTGAACCTCAAGTGGCTAAGACACAAGGTGGTGTGAAAAAGCCGAAAGATAAGTGCTTCCATTGCAAGCAGGCTGGACATTGGAAAGTTGATTGTCCCCATAAAAAGGAGAACAATTCAGGTACATCTTTTTCATTAGTTGTTGAAACATGTTTAGCGGTGTTATCTACCGGTACCTGGTGTGTAGATACGAGAGCCACTGATCATGTCTGCAATTCATTGCAGGGGTTCCAGGAAACCAGATGACTAAGTGATGGAGAGATTACCATATACATGGGCACCGCTGCGAAAGTGGCGGTTGTTGCAGTGAGAGATGTTTATATATCTTTTCATAGGAATAAGTCTTTGATTTTGAGAGATTGTCTTTACGTACCTTGTTTTAGAAAGAATTTGATTTCAGTTTCTAAACTTTTTAAGGATGGATATTCTGTTTCTTTTGATGACAAAATTGTGGTCAAGAAGAATAGAATTATTATCTGTTCTGGTATGTTGGTTGACAATTTATATACTCTTAATCCAATAACTTCTACGATGTAACAAATGGAAATTAATAACACACCTTCTAAATCTAATAAGAGAAAAGAACCTTCGAAAATGAACCAAACATATCTTTAGCATCAAGGTTGGGTCTTATTAACTTAAGTAGGATTCAAAGGTTGATAGCCGATGGACCTTTGAGTTCCTTGGAAGTGGAAAACTATCCAACCTGCGAGTCCTGCTTGGAAGGAAAAATGACCAAAAGGTCTTTTAAGCCAAAGGGGTATAGAGCCAAAGAAGTGTTGGAGTTGATTCATTCTGATTTGTGTGGCCCTATGACTATTCAGGTAAGAGGTGGTTTCGAATATTTTGTCTCTTTTATAAACGATTATTCGAGATATGGATACATTTACTTGATGCGCCGCAAGTCTGAGTGTTTTGACAAGTTCAAAGAATACAAGACTGATGTGGAGAAACGTCATGGTAAATGTATCAAGACACTACGATCTGATCGTGGTGGTGAGTACCTTCTTAGGAGAGTTTAGGAGTTACTTATCAGAGGCTGGGATTCAATCCCAATTGTCTGCACCGGGTACACCCCAACAGAATGGTGTGGCAGAACGAAGGAATATAACTCTTATGGAAATGGTTAGATCGATGATGAGTTATTCAGAATTACCAAATTCATTTGGGGGTATGCTCTGGAAACAGCGACGTATATTTTAAACTTGGTACCTTCTAAGTCAGTACCCTCTACTCCCACAGAATTGTGGACTGGGCGCAAGCTTAGTCTGAAACACATTTGGATTTGGGGTAGTTCAGCACATGTGCTGAAGGGAGATTCTGATAAGTTGGAATCTCGTACGAAAGTACACTTGTTTGTGGCTTATCCTAGAGGAACGAAAGGTGGTTTATTTTATAGTCCTAAAGATCAGAAGGTCATTGTTAGTACTAATGCCTGATTTTTAGAAGATGACTATGTAATGAACCACAAGCCCATGAGTAAAATTGTTCTTGAGGAAATGAGAGGGGATAATTCTGATATACCGACGGTACAAGATGAGATACCACAAGTGACTGCACCGCGTGTCACTAATGATACACAAATACCGATGGTGCCTCGTCGTAGTGGGAGGGTTGTTAGACAACTTGATAGATTCATGTTTTTGGGAGAGTCTTCAAACTTGGTCCCTGGACAACATGAAATAGATCCCTGGACTTATGACGAAGCACTCCAAGATAAAGATGCGATATCTTGGCAAAAGGTAATGCTCTCTGAGATAGAATCTATGGATTCTAATCAAGTTTGGGAGCTTGTAGAACCACCAAATGGTGTAATAGCCATTGGATGTAAATGGGTCTACAAAAGGAAAAGAGGATCAGACGGAAAGGTAGAGACCTTTAAAGCAAGACTTGTTGCGAAAGGGTATACTCAAAAGGAATGGATCGATTATGAGGAAACCTTTTCGCCGGTAGCCATGCTGAAGTCTATCCGAATTCTTTTATCTATTGCTGCTCATATGGATTATGAGGTTTGGCAGATGAATGTCAAGACAACTTTGTTTAATGGAAGTCTTGAAGAAAACATCTATATGTAGCAATCAGAGGGATTCATTGAGAAGGGCAAAGAACATCATGTGTGTAAGCTCAATCGGTCCATTTATGGACTGAAACAAGCTTCGAGATCTTGGAACATCAGTTTTGATGAGGTAATCCAATCTTTTGGATTTATTCAATGTCCGGATGAGTCTTGTGTATATAAGAAGAGTGATGGAAACGTGGTGGTATTTCTTGTACTATACGTAGATGATATCTTGTTAATTAGAAACAATGTCAAGGTGTTATCAGACGTAAGGGTATGGCTGTCCAAGCAGTTTGCTATGAAGGACTTAGGAGAAACTGGACATATTCTTGGGATCAAAGTTATAAGGGATCACAAGAAAAAGATGTTATGCTTATCTCAAACTTCATACATTGACACTATCCTAGCTCGTTTTAGCATGCAAAACTCCAAGAAAGGTTTTCTACCTTTTAGGCATGAAGTTCTTTTATCTAAGGAAATGTGTCCTAAGATACCAAAGGAGATAGAGGAAATGAAAGCAGTTCCTTATGCTTCGGCTGTAGGAAGCTTAATGTATGCAATGCTATGTACGAGACCAGATATCTGCTTTGCCGTGGGCATGGTTAGTAGATATCAAAGTAACCCAGGACAAGGTCATTGGACTGCCGTAAAGCATATTCTAAAGTACCTGAAAAGGACTAGAGATGTTAGGACCATCAAGCGCATTACCGCTACACCAAAAGGATATCCAATGGACATAGAGCGCAACTTTAATGTCTTATACTTATGTAGCTTTTGCGCTCATGGATTCGAATTTGGAAGAGCCGTGCCCCGCACCTATTTAAGCTCTGACCCAAGGTAGGTTGCTGGAAAATATCCCAACAAGAGATTATATGCTAGTTTACCAGGCAAATGATTTATTACTTGTGGGTTACACGGATTCAGATTTCCAGTCAGATAGGGACAACAGTAAATCGACCTCAGGGTATGTGTTTACCTTGGGAGGTAGAGCCATAGTGTGGAGAAGTGTGAAGCAGAAATGCGTTTCGGACTCCACCATGGAAGCTGAATATGTGGCAGCCTCTGAGGCAGCCAAAGAAGCTGTATGGCTCATAAACTTCTTGATGGACTTAGAAGTGATTCCTAGTTTGCCCAAAGCTATCACAATCTATTATGATAACAGTGGTACAGTAGCAAACTCAAAGGAACCACGATAAGATAAGTAAACACATTGAGCGCAAGTACCACCTGATACGAGGTATCGTAAAGCAAGGGAAAGTTGTTGTCGTCAAGATTGCATCAGCCGATAACCTAGCAGATCCTTTCACAAAGGCCCTTCCGGCAAAAGCCTTCGATGAGCATGTTGATGGAATGGGAATCAGATGTATGGCAGCGTATATAGTACATAGTCTTTTAGTATAAGTGGGAGATTGTTAGGATGTATACTATAAGCCTAGCTTTTGTATAAACATCTATTTATGATATGAGAATCTTTTATGGTCAAATGTTTTAGATTTTATATTTGTTATATATGTTATTGCAATTGTCCAATTAATTTATATTGTAGATAACATGGTGTGTGGTGCCACACAGAAGATCATGTTATCAATTCCTTATAGATTATAAATGGTAGTTCACAACCGAGATAATTTTAGATAAATTATCAGAATGGTTGTAGTGTAATTTGGTATTAATCTATCTTGATTATAAAATTACACTAATACATTTTGTATGTATTGAGCAGGACCAATTGAGGTTGTTTTATTTGTACTGACTACATAAATAGAACAAGACCTCTGTTATTATGGATGTGCGTCCTCTTAATCATTCTATGATAACGGGCATGTATACTCGATATATGTTTCTTTAATTTGCCAATGGGTGAGATTTATTTATTAAATCAATAAGCTCGGTAAATTGGGATACAATGTTGTTTATATAGTGTGTTGTTGATTATATAATGAAACTGTGTCCTAATTATTTAGGATGATGATGTCCTCTTGAGGAGCTCATAAGGATTATCATGTAAACCCTGCAGGTGGATTTATTCCAGCATGATAATAAAGTTGAGTGGTACTGCTCTTGGAATTAAATGTTAATTAATTGAATTGTCAGTAATTCATTTAATTAACGGACATTCGATATCTTTAACATGGGGAGATAAACACGCACATAATAATTAGGAGCCATATTTAATATGGATTTGGGACGGTAGTTCAATAATATCTTTTTAGTGGATCGAGATATTATTGATAGGCTTAAGAAGTATATTCAGATCGAATTTAGGACTCCTAAGCCTATCAGGAGACCGATTCCTAATCTTCCTCAAGGTCCCTGTTGTAGCCTATAAATAAGCCTCAAGTCAGCCGTTTTCTATACACACAAAATCTGAGATACGATCTAGAAAAAAATGGCTGAAAGTCTCGATAAAAAGGCGAGAAATACAGCAGAAGATCGTGAGGTCCAGGCTCCATCGATTCCTCGATCTACAGTTCTGACCTTAGAACTAATATCGGTGTAAATAGTATGATTCGTTTATCCACTGTGCGTTAATCATATTTGCATGGACCCCGATTTGGATAATTGTATAGGATCGGCGATCTCTCGATTCTAACACATTTTTCTCACTCTCAAGCTTAGTGATTGTCAGATTGAGCTTTGATGTCTCTTCCTGGAGGTTACTGCACTTTGAGCTACTGAGCTCATATGCAAATAGCTTCTCAGCTAACTGTTTATTTTCCCTCCTGAGCATCTCATTTTTCATTTTCAGCTCCTCATGAATTGAGTTTATCTGTTCGAAATCGTTCATGATTTGTCTTAGGGAGAGGCTCTTGTTCTATTTTTCCTCTTCCTGCAAAGGGTGGGTTGGGTACGTTACATCGTCATCTTTGTTGTCCTCTGCTTCCTGTGCCATCAGGCAAATGAGTGCCTCGTCTTCTGATGAAGAGAAGTCACTGTCGTTGTCAGAGGAATCTGCATCTTGTTGGGTTTCCTTTGTTGACTCCTTCCCCTTTTCCATCTCACTGAGGAAGACTTTGATCTTTTTTCTCTCCTCTCTTCATTTCTCTCTTTTCTGAGAGGACTCTCCTTCGGGATATCGGTTGACCTTGGGGTGAGGACACTCTCTGGCATAGTGTCCTGGTTTTCGGCAGTTATAGCACAGGTCTGAAGTATCCTGATTAGGTTGTTGGAAGCTGGGCTGTTGAGGCGATGCTTGATTTTTCTTGAAGTCACCTCTCCTGATATACCTGATGAATTTCTTGAAGTTTCTCAGGAGAAGAGTTATTTCTTCATCAGTATTTTCAACAGGTAGCTCTCCTTGCTTACTGCAGGTAGCTCCAATCTCCCTTGTGCTCCTTGCTGTTAGAGCAGTCACCTTAGTGCTTGATTCTTCTGCTTTCTTCTTTCTCCTGTTGATATCATATTCGAAGGCTTTCAGGTGTGAGAAGAGATCAAAGGTGCTCATTAATTTTAAGTCCATGAAGACTCTCATGGCTATAGTCTTGCTATCCCATTCAGCAGGTAGTGCTCTCAGCACCTTCGTGTTTTTCTCCTTTTGGGTATAGAATTTTTCCAAAGACTCCAGCTCGTTGACAATACTTGTGAATCTCAGGTCCATCTGTTCCAAGGTTTCTTCAGGGAGCATTTCGAACAACACGAATTTCTGAGTTGCCGTAGATATCTTATTCTTCTTTGTAAGCTCTGTTCCTTCGCATATTTGTTCGAGCTTGTTCCAGATGTCCATTGTGATTTTTCATGTCTTGATATTACTGAAGGTTCCTTTGTCCAGGGTGATAAACAGGGCATTTTTGGCTACAATGTCCAGATTGGCTCACCTTCTATCATCAGCCGTCCATTTCTCTCTAGGTTTATCAATAACAGCTTGATGGGGAATGGCTCCTGCATCACCGACATCGGCAGCTCTGGCGAATATGGGGTTAGCCTTGGTGATCCTCGGGGGTCCGTCAGTAATGATCATCCACATTTCGTCATGCATGGCTGAAAGATGTGCATGCATTCTAATTTTCCAGTCATCATACTCTTCAATAGAAAACATAGGAAGCTTATGCGTATCCATGATGTGATGAAAATGATTGTATGAAAATTTTCGAAAATCAGGGATCGGGGATTGACCAAACAGATTGGGTTTTTAATCCAACCTGCTCTGATACCACTTGTTGGTCCCAAGTGGTATAAGATTAAGAGAGGGTGTGAATTAACCTTATCTTTTCTCCAAAAATATTAAGTCCTTGGTGAGCAGGTAGCTAGATAGCTTACTGCACGATAGGTTGTTGCTCAGGTAATGGCCTCAGGACTTAAACAGAGTTAAAAATGCACATCGGAAATAATGTGATTTTCGAAGATTGACTTCTAATGCAGGATGCTAATATGATCAGATAGATATATAAAGCAGTAAAACACAAACAAGGAAACTTATAGAGGTTCGAGGGTGGAGTTATCCCTCTACGTCCTCTCTACTCCTTCTCAAGGAGGAACTTTGTTAAAGTAAATTTGATTTACAATAGACACTACTAATACAAACTTCACTCTACACAAATATTGTCAGCTCTATCCACACAGGTAGCTGCACAGTGACCAAACTAAGCGACCAAGCTTCTTTGGCAAGATTATCATCTGCCTAAGTAACTCCAAAATAGTCTATTTAGAAAGATAGAGAAATCTTCAACGATTGAGAGCAGCAAGCTTCTTTGAACTTCTGATTTTCACAAGGTAGCTGACTTGCTGCTGATTTAGACTGAGTGACTGATACTTGATGTTTTTGACCTTGTTGATAATATGCTTCTCATAGGATATTTCAGTTCAGATTTGTGTCTTCTCAGGTGCACTCAATCTTCTATTTATAGGTATCAGTGAGAAATCTGCCCGTTGAAAAGACAGTTCTTCACTGGTGAGGTGTCTTACTTTGATTGGTTCTTGTTGATCTTCTGACACCTGTTCTGCAGCACCTCCTTTCTGTTCTGCGCCTGCCTTGTCCTTTTTCTGCGCGGCCTTATTCTGCAGTCTGTTGTACTCTGTCCTTGCTGCTTTTCAAAATAGCATTCTCTGATTGGCTGGAACTGGAGTGTCTCTACCGGCTATTCAGAGTGCACTGAATTTGATGTATCTGGGAGTTTCCTGTTTGATCGAAGGGGTCAGCTTCCTTGACTTGAGATTCTTCAGATACCTCCCAGCATCCTTCGATACTTGGATACTGACTTCTTCAGATGATGCAACAACTTGATGATATGCAGGTAGCAGGGACTTGGCGCAGGTTACTTGCAAAGTCTTCTTCACTTTCCAGCATCCTTGCCTTAGCTATTTTTACATATGGAAACTTAATCAGATAGCTAAGATCTAATCTATTACATGTTATATTACAATTTGTCCTATCAGATGAGAATGTTTTTGTAACACCCCATTTTTCATAAAACTTGCATAGCATATTTTTTTTACATAAAAAGTTATATTTTTTATAAAATAATTTATAAATGATCTTTTCGAGTTTAAAACTTATTTTATTATTTATCAAGAATGTATGAGCTAATGTTTCTTTAAGTCTAAAAGTCTTGCAGGATAGCTCTCCGAGAAGATTGAGTTTGATCGTAATGCACTCAAGATGCACGAGTAATTGAACGAATAAAAAAAAAGATAAGTTATACATGAAATAATTTTAATAATTATTATAAGAAATGTGACTTATGTGTTTAATTATAATTAGGTAGATTTTTATTATATAGTTTATGTGCAATAAGGTATGTAACTATTATGATATGTTAAATTAAATATATTTTTCAAACATATTTATGTGACTTATGTGATGTGCTAATTTAGTCATATTTTCATGCAAATTTGTCATGATTAAAAATTTCTTTTGCATGCCACTTTAGATAGAACTACACTCAATCTCCCATGCCTCCATCAAATCCACCACAAATCTCAATGTTACTAATCATGACATATCAAGTTGTTATGCACTACAAGTTATGATCTACATACATATTATGTATCATATTAGAAGTGTACAAAATATATACATATATTTAGGAGTGTACTATATCATTTATGTTGCTCTTTGTTGGTCCCAAGTGGTGTTCGAGGTTCAGAGGGGGGGATGAATGAACCTTGGTCGATTTTGCAAATCTTTAAACAAACCGTTCTGCTCTGCAAGTTACTTGAACTTGCAGCGTCAGATAGTTACTGCTTACAGCACTAGGATGCAGTGCTGCACGCTGTAACTTGGAGTTTTATACGCAGCGGAAAAATAACTTTTATAACACAAGACTGATTTTCTCAAATATGCTTCTATCAGAAAACGTTTTATGCAAATGATACAAATAAGAAATAGAAGATTAAAGCACAGATAAAAAGCAATAAACACTTATGGGTTATAGTGGTTCGAAGGTGATGTAATCCTTCTATGTCCACTGTACTACTCCTCGAGTAGGAACTTTGTTAAGCAAGATTGGATTACAGGACACTCCTAACAATCTAACAACTTTACAAAGTAACCACCTACTGAAGTCCAGCGTACACACAGCAACTGCAAACTTCAAAGGCTAACCCACACAGGGTTCCACACTCCCACATAAGGAAGCTGCCTAACTCTAGACAACTATACAAACAGCAAGGATCTCTCCTATCAATTGTTCGACACCACTAAAACAACCTAAGCACACAGCAATAAGGTTAAAAGGATAAAAAGGTTTTTCTTCAACTGATGCTTCGAAGTGAGCTTCTAAATCCTTGAGGAAACTTTCACCTTGAACTTGCTTCACTTCGGGAGGTTGAGTGACTGAAACTGATCATAGACTTGAATACTTAGATCTTGTAAGCTCTGTGAATTTTACGTAAATGGTTCAGTTAATCAATAGTTTCAGTAACCAGTTTCAGTGTATCTCTTCCTCTATTTATACTTGTAGGAGAAGATGTCCGTTGAAGGAAACATCTCTCTTTTGAATTTCAAGTGGTCTGACCAAAGGCATGGTTCGCATTTAATGCGACTTGACTTTTTCTTTCGGAGCATTTAATGTGGAAGTTGCGGCTCGCAGCTTTCTGCAGCGCGTCAGTCCACGTGGCATCTTCATATTGGCTCCGTGTCTGCAACTTTTATCTTTTCTGGAACAGCTCTATTTATTCTTGCATGAGTCTTCGTTCCTCGTACTGCATTTATCCTTCCTAGGATTACAGGATATTTCATTTTGTAATTGGCGCTGAATGGTTTATAAGTACTGTAAGCTTAGCGCTGTATTCTAGGTCTTCGTGCAGCTGATATTTTCTTGCAGTGCTGCGGTAACTTAGACCTGGTTGCAGTTTCTTTTGGTAGTCCTGCAGTATCATTTTCTTCTTGCTGTACTCCTGTATCATTTTCTTGCAGCGATGCTGCATGCCGTTCTTTTCTTCTTTGCTGTAGAGATGCTCTGTCCTGTTACGGCGTTGCTGTATCTTCCTTCTTGCAGCGATATCTTTTCTTAACAGCATAGATGCAACTTTATCCTTGTTCAACCTCCATTTTTAGCACTGAACACTAGACTCAATTCTAGTCTACGTATTCACTTAAACATCGTGAAAAATGGGGTACTTGACTAGTAGGAAATTGGTGTATTTTATCGAGTGTATATTCATGATTTTATAATATTTTAGATAATTAAATACACCGTTTCTACACCTATATGTGTTTTATGTCTCCAAAGGCTTCACGAATTATTT
Source organism: Scutellaria barbata (assembly GCA_028654395.1). Taxonomy (NCBI): domain Eukaryota; kingdom Viridiplantae; phylum Streptophyta; class Magnoliopsida; order Lamiales; family Lamiaceae; genus Scutellaria; species Scutellaria barbata. The sequence continues at coordinate 20,980,057 of CM053647.1, forward strand.
TCTTGATTAATTTAGGATGTTTTGAAGTATTTTGGAGTCGAAGAAAATGATCGTGGAACAAGAAGAAGTCAAATGGGCCGATTTAAATTACAAGGCCCAAAAGAATTAAAGAGAAAAGAAGAGATGAAGGCCCAATTGTGAAGAAAATAAGGAATGGGCTTGGCCCAAAAGGGTTCCAATTCGTCAAAATGGATCAGCCGCAAAGTGTGACTTGTTTTGGAAGAAAGGAGAGAAATCTAATTTTGGAAGAAAAGGGCACAGCTGACATGATTATCATTCACGCAGGCAGAGATGAATTGGACAGGGAGTTCACACTTTGACTAGATTAATTTTGATTAGGATTAGTCTAGAGAGAGAAAGTTAGAGAGAGAAATTCATATTTTAATTTTCTAGTTAATTTAGATGGAGATTTCAATTGCTTTTGTGGATTCGATTATAAGGATGATCGGCTAATCTTTCAATTCCGGTTAGCAGGGAAGTTTGAACCCATATCTCCTTTATGTTTTGATTAATTTCGTATCCCCTTCTCGATATTTGACTGGAATTGATTATGTTATCTGTGCATATTGTTTTCTATTGTTGATGCTTAATTTGGATTGGCCACCTAGGTTAAGTAATTGATAATTGACTGCTAGAATGTTAAATCATGAATCCTAATTGTTGTGGTTTAATTTTCATAAGTGGTAAACTAGAGGTCGTGCATCTCTAGGGTAGCATAATCCTAGATTATCGAATCGAGCTTGTGTATTTGGAGTCTAGTTCACCCTATCGTCTTGGTAATTAATGCATTTAATGAATTAAATCTGGAGAGCTTGTTCTGGGTTATTCAATTAAATAGGGTTAATTAGTGATCTTATCCTAATTTAATTAATCCTAAGAGACGATTCGGTTTAACAGAGCTTGTTGTTAGACTAGGGGTGATAATTCCATGATAATCTGAGAGAGGGGTGTACATTGATTAGGACATAATTGAGATTGGGGGATAACCGAACTGTTAACCGGGATGCGTTTTTAGATTGAATTCTTGCTTAATTTATTTTTCTCATTTTATAGTTAGTAGTAATTCTTGATCAAAATCCCCCCAAACCTTTTCCGTTTCTGATTAGAGCATAGGTGACACAATTCGTTCTGCATTCTCCGTGGGATCGACATCCAACTTGCCCTGACTACTAGTTGGTTAGGTTAAGAAAGATAATAATTAATTTTACCGCGTTGCGACGCGCGGTCAGTACTCAAAACTTCCTATTACATATGTGATTTGTCTCATCAAAATCTAAACATTGAAATCCTAACAATTTCCCCCTTTTTGATGATGACAAAATCTTTACATTATTTCGTTTATGAAGAAGTTTTATTTTACATTAACTCATATGGTTTATCAGGATTACATGCTTGAACAGCTTTGATAAGATTAAATCTAATCCTGAATTCATCAGAGATGCATCATGCTATTCCTTTCAACGCAAGACAACAGGAAAAACGTAAACAACATGTATGAGTTCATAAGATTTGAACTTGGACAGAACAGAAAGAAAAATTTCTTCATTAACAAAGAGAAAAATTTTACAAGACATATAATGTACAACAGGGATCACAAGAGGGTATAGAATTTACTGAAATAGGGACCTTTTAGTTGAAGGTTCTTCAGGTCTTCTTCCAGCAAACTTTTCAATGTCTTCTCTTTCTCTTGATCCTTTCCACCAGTCCCTGATAGACTCTTGATAGGACTCTTCCAGCTTGTGCATAATCACGGGAATTTGGATCCACCTGAGCCAGAAGTCCTCACAGTAGGGTACGATCCCACCATGCTTCACTAGGTCGATATAATATTTCTGAATCTCCAGATCTCCGCCTCTTGCGAGCTGCTCATATCTCTTTAATGCAGTCTTGCAAGTATGATATCTGCTGAATTTACCTTTCCTGCATAATTCTCTGAAGTGTCTGAGGTATTTTGATCGTTTATATATAGTGATCGCCTCAAATGATGGATTCATGTCAGTAGACAGTCTGATTTCCTTAAAGATGTCAAACCTCCAAGCCATATTTTCACCTTCAGGCCTCTGATCCATCAGAACGGACACTTCAGCAGAGATTTTTTCTGTGTCAAGGCGAGGGATTTCTTGAGGAGGATATTGGTAGAAGTCATCTGGGAATATTCTCTTCTCACCAATTACTTAGAGTCTTTGAATCCAGGCATATGGATCTTGTTCTTCTCTTTGGTGCCTTTGACTCTCAGACTCGTCCTCGCTCATCATTTTCCTTGAGCCTTGCTGCTGGCTCTCATCCCTTCTCTTGGAATGATAGGAGGGAGGCACTGCATCTTTACTTGCAGCCCTACTGAATGCAGAACCTGCAGCAGATCTTCTTTCTGCAGCTGCACCAGCTCCTCCAGCTCCAGCATCATCATCTCTTCTCCATCTCTTCGGAGATAGGATGTCAGCAGCAGCAAATGATCCAAACCTTCTCCTCCTCCTGCTGAGAGGTGTCTAGTCATCATCTTCATCATCCTCTTCAGCTCCCCTTGAGCTCCTGTATCCTTCTTTTCTTTCCTCATTTTTGGCATCATCAAACACCGGGGGCTAAGCAGGGGCAGCTGGGACCACCTTGGAACGTGGTCTTCAGATCGGTTCGGGGGCGGCCTCTGGAGCGTCGATAAACTGAGAAAAGGCTCGGAACATGATATCCTTCAGTTCTCCAACAATGAGCTTCAGGTTCCCCAAACGGTCGTCCACACTTCTGGTTTGTTGAGATTGATCAGATGCGCGATCCAGAAATGTCTGCAGGACGTGGGAGTGAGTGTTCAGCCTATCAGAGGCACTCCCAGCATGGCGCTTGTACAGCCTTATCTCCTGACGAGTCTGTGCAGCTTCAACTTTCAGCTCTCCCTCCATCCTGACCCGTTCCATGTAAAGTTTGTGGGAGTAATCATTCAAAGTCCTCTTGATCATCCCAGGCAGGGCTTCAAGGTCCTTCTTAAAACCCGTCATGGTTTCAGCGTGGAATTGGGCAGCGACCCTGAGACTATTGCGCATGGTAGACTCGTGCTCCTGGAGGGCGTGCACCAGATGTCTTACCGTGGCTTCAACTCGGTTGATTGATTCGTCAGGAGTCAGCCCAGAATTCCGTCTTGTTGAGGCGGCAGAGGATGCAGTGAATGGTATAACAACTTGAATTTTAGGGGCTGCATCCTGCCTTGGAACCTCAGTAGCGACCTCATCCTCATGGTTGCTGGTCTGAGAGCTTGTAAAGCTTGAGGATGGGTGCTTTTCTTCTTCTTCTTCTTCCTTTGCCTCCTCTTCACCAGATGAGATTTGAACAAGATCTGCTCCGCCAGATTTTGGCCCATGAACAACTATGTTGCGCTCCTTTATTATCCTTGCGAAGTCGGCATCTGTAATCTCAGCTTCCTCAGTAACCTCTGCTGCTGTAACCTTGGAAGGTTCTTGAGAGCATGCAGCAGCTGCAGCATCAACCTCCTCTCGAGGTGTCTCTAGCTGTACCGAGGTTACCTTAGCTCTTCTTTCTGTATCCTCTGTGGGTACTGTCTGAACAGTCTCCTCAGTAGAGGTCTTCTCAAAGGACCCCGTCTCCTCGGCCGGTCCTGTAACTTGGACAGCTTCTGCTGCAAGAATGGGTTCTTGCAACTCTAGTTGGTTTCCTGCAACGTCCACAGTATCCAGAACGGTATGCTCTATTGCTGCAAGAATCTCAGCTTCCATCCTTCTTGATTCTTCAGCTGCTGCTTCAAGGATGGTCGTCTGCTGTACTGCTGTCTCCGTCAGTACAGGGAGTATCGCCTCTGCAATTTCCTCTGTAGATGCTTCATCGGCAATTTCAGCGATGTCTGAGATGACATCTCTAATTATGGCAGATGGTTCCCCCTGAGAATCTGCACACGCAGTATCTTCAACTTCACGAACTGAGGAATCGCCATAGTCCAATGGTTGGGTCTCTTCCTCTAGAGGATCAAGAGAGACGATCGTGGAGAGACCTTCAACCATTTGCTCATATGCAGGGGAGTTCGTAAGGTGAGAACTTGAACTTCCTTCTCCCCGCATTCTCCTGGGAGTGTGCTGCATTCTTGTTTTTTTCACACTTTGTTGCAGCGCCTGTTACAGCATAGCTTCTTCAGCTTGCTCCACTCCTAAGGTGTCGATTTGCTCCTGAACAAAAGCGACGTCATCGTCCCTTCTTACAGCCTCCGCAGCCGGGACAAGGAAGACCTGCACATCCTCCATTGCTGCTCTCATCGGCAGCTCTACAGAGTCGGATTCTACGAGAGCTTTTCATTTCCCTTTGTCCTTTGCTCCCTGAGCAGCACTGCTATCATCAAGCTGCTGTACTCTTGCTGCGTACTCAGGTTGCAAGAGTGCCAAAATATCTTCTGATTTGGCCCACTCCAGGACAGCTTGCTCAACTGTCAAGAAATTCTTCCACTTCAACAGGATTTCCCCCTTAGCCAGCCTCATCTCTCTCCAGAGAGAGTACTGCATCTCCATATTTCTAGCAGCCGGAAAGGTGGGATCGAGCACAGAAGTCTTTGTTTGTAGACGAGCTTCTTCAGCTGGCTCGACCAAGTGCTGATGTGGCTCCCGAAGCTGATGTGACTCATCTTCAAAATTTTCTACCACCTCAGAAGGTGTAGAGAGTTGGGAATAAAGAGCTCCTTCTTTATCCCGGGGCTGATGAGACTCATCCGCATCCGCAAGCAGCTGCAGCAACCTTCTTCTTGCTGCACGGGGCCCTTCTCACCAAGGGTGCATCGTCATCAGAGGACGAGGATTCAGTTTCAGGTACAGCCTTCCCTGAACTCCTCTTGATAACAGGAAGAGACTCTGAACGTCCTCTCCTTCGGCTTCATCCCCGCTGCCTGCAGCTTCATCTTGCAAAGTAAGAGTTGCATTCTTTTTGTCTTTGGTTTTCTTCCTCACAACTCCTGCTCCTGCATCCTTCGGTTGGGTCTTGCCCTTCTTCTTCTTCCCGAGATACTTTTCGATGTGAATGGGGACAGGTGCTGCAAGTTGAAGGCCAAGCTTGCAGAGCAGAGAACAGATGGTGATACCGTAGCTCCGACGCTCCGTTATCTTCTCTGCTTCCTCCTACAGCCTCTTCATGATGAACCTCGCCCAGTTCACCTTTTCTCCTGCCATGATAGCGGACATGATCTGAAATCGGAGATCTGTGCATTTGTCATAACTCCCGATTCTGCCTTCAATGGAGTATGCACAGATATCATGAAGCAGTTCGAACTCCGGCTTGAAGAGCTTTTTGGGGGCGCTCCTTTTAATTTCAACCCCTGCATCCCTTGCTCTCAAGAGATCCCACATCTCTTGAGTGGTGCCCTCCCCATATGATGTCAACTGACTGGGGGTAAGACCTGCAGCAGAGATGCTGAAGGTGGCAGCGATGTCTCTAACGGTTAAAGACCGTTCTTCTTCGTCTGCATCCATCCTAAACAGGATGCAGTTTCTTTCCTACGTCTGTCTGGCGTAGGAGTAGAATCTCTGTACTGACTCCACAAAGAAGTCAGCGTACACTGTCGTCAACAACCCTAGGACTTGGGTTCGCTCAAGGGCGTTGAATATTCTTCTGATGAGGGTGTTGTCATACAACCCCGAAGCAAGAACGTGCTCCTGGTTGATTAGCCTTCCTTCCAGAACGATGGTTTGTCTGGCAGCCATTGATGTTTTGAGATAGAGAGAGAGAGAGAGAAAAATCGAAGATTTTGGACTTAAAGGTTTTTCTCTCCTTGGAAGATGGTGAAAAATGATTACAAAGAGGTGCGGTTATGGGGGTTATGGGGGTTATGGTGGAAATCAAGGGACGTGGAGAAGATCGACGATTGAGAATATTCAATGAGAATTGATCTTACGGTCCACTAAAAAATGGAGATGTCAAATCGTCGCTTTAATTATTACAAGGTGCGTGGGCTACTGAGCACAACCCTTCCACTTCTGACACGCACAGACTTGGCATTTAATGCTGAAAGACATGCCCTTTGCCGCCTAAATAAATGTCTTTTTAAGGTTGCAGCATCCTTAGTACGAGGTTGCAGAGTAATCAATACTCTTTTGAAATAAATACTGTAACCTGGTGCTGTTTGAAACCTGATTTCTACTGTACTGTAAGAATATAAGATGCAGTGTTGTTTGAGCCCAGCACTGTAAGAAGGCGTAGCTTACAACCTTCTCAGATTTTAGCTTAGTGATCAGCAGATTCAATCTAGAGACCTCTTGTTGCAGCTTACTACACTTCGAGTAATCAGACTCTCGTGCAGTGAGCATTTTGGCAATGTCAGGATTCTTGCTCTTGAGAATCTCATTGTCGATTCTTAGGTTCTCATTTTCAACCTTCAGTTCCTCATAAATTGAGTTGATCAGCTCGAAGTCACTCATGATCCTTTTTAAGGAGTGGATCATGTTCAGCTCCTCACTTTCTGGTATGGACAACGGTTGATAGATTACCTCATCTTCTTCGCTGTCCTCGTAATCTTTAACCATCAGGCATATCAGTGCTTCTTCATCAGAGGATGAGGTTTCAGTGTCACTGTCAGAGGATTCTGCAGCTTTCAGTACTTCCTTCGCAACTACTGTATCCTTGGTTTTTTCCATCTCTCCTATGAGAGCTCGAAACTTGTGTCTTTCCTCTCTTCTTTTATCTCTCATCTGCTCTCTTTCTCCTTCAGGATATTTGTGCACGGTTGGATACGGACAATTCCTTGCATAGTGTTCTGGTTTCCTACGGTTATAACACAAGTCAATATTTCCTGTATTTGACTGTGGAGAAGAAGATACATGAGGAGATGGATGACTTCTTCTGAATTCATTCTTTTTATTGAGGTTGGTGTTGTTGCTATTATTGTTGCTCTTCATGAATCTCCTGAATTTCTTTAGGAGAAGCGTTATATCCTCTTCAGCAACTTTTGCTGTAACCTCATTCTGTTTATTACAACTAGCGGTTGCTGTATCGTTGGTGCCTCTGGCAGTCAGCGTTGTAACTTTGGAGCTCGACTCTTCAGACTCTTTTCTCCGTCTATTGATGTCATACTCGAACACTTTGAGGTAAGAGAATAGGTCGAATGTACTCATGGATTTCAGGTCCATGGACACTCTCATGGCAGTGGTCTTGCTGTCCCACTCCGCGGGTAGGGCTCTCAACACTTTCATGTTTTTCTCCTTTTGAGTGTAGTGTTTGCCTAGAACTTCTAGTTCGTTCACTATGGATGTGAACCTCAAGTCTAGTTGCTCAATAGTCTCTTCATTCTTCATTTCGAAGAGCTCGAATAGTTGGGTAGCATTGGAGATTTTGTTTTCTTTGGTAAGCTCAGTTCCTTCACATATTTGCTCCAGCTTTTCCCATATTTCTTTGGATGTTCTGCAAGTTTTGACCTTGCTGAATGTGCCTTTATCCAAAGTGATGAATAGAGCATTTTTTCCCACATTATCCAAGTTAGCTCTCTTCCTATCTTCATTGTTCCATTCAAGTATTGGTTTGACTAGGAAGTTTGGTGGTGGGGGTGCTCTTTCCTCTAACTCTCTACCTAGCATAAGATTTACTTTTGTGGGGATTATTGGTCCTTCGGTGATGACCGTCCACATTTCGTCATTCATGGCTGATAGATGTACCTGCATTCCTATCTTCTAATTGTCATATTCTTCTATGGAAAACATAGGTAACTTGTGATTTGAGGAACCCATGATATGCTATAAGAATGAGTTTAGATGCAGAGAAAACAGCGAGATAAAGGTGGATCTGGGTAGGTGACCAGATAAGTTGGCTTTTAACCCAACTCGCTCTGATACCACTTGTTGGTCCCAAGTGGTGTCCGAGGTTCAGAGGGGGGGTGAATGAACCTTGGTCGATTTTACAAATCTTTAAACAAACCGTTCTGCTCTGCAAGTTACTTGAACTTGCAGCGTCAGATAGTTACTGCTTACAGCACTAGGATGCAGTGCTGCACGCTATAACTTGGAGTTTTATACGCAGCGGAAAAATAACTTTTATAACACAAGGCTGATTTTCTCAAATATGCTTCTATCAGAAAACATTTTATGCAAATGATACAAACAAGAAATAAAAGATTAAAGCACAGATAAAAAACAATAAACACTTATGGGTTATAGTGGTTCGAAGGTGGTGTAATCCTTCTACGTCCACTCTACTGCTCCTCGAGCAGGAGCTTTGTTAAGCAAGATTGGATTACAGGACACTCCTAACAATCTATCAACTTTACAAAGTAACCACCTATTGAAGTCCAGCGTACACACAGCAACTGCAAACTTCAAAGGCTAACCCACACAGGGTTCCACACTCCCACACAAGGAAGCTGCCTAACTCTAGACAACTATACAAACAGTAATGATCTCTCCTATCAACTGTTTGACACCACTAAAACAACCTAAGCACACAGCAACAAGGTTAAAAGGATAAAAAAGTTTTTCTTCAACTGGTGCCTCGAAGTGAGCTTCTAAATCCTTGAGGAAACTTTCAGCTTGAACTTGCTTCACTTCGGGAGGTTGAGTAACTGAAACTGATCGTAGACTTGAATACTTGGATCTTGTAAGCTCTGTGAATTTTGCGTAAATGGTTCAGTTAATCAGTAGTTTCAGTAACCAGCTTCAGTGTATCTCTTCCTCTATTTATACTTGTAGGAGAAGATGTCCGTTGAAGGAGACATCTCTCTTTTGAATTTGAAGTAGTCTGACCAAAGGCATGGTTCGCATTTAATGTGACTTGACTTTTTCTTTCGGAGCATTTAATGCGGCAGTTGCGGCTCGCAGCTTTATGCAGCGCATCAGTCCACGTGGCATCTTCGTATTGGCTCCGTGTCTGCAACTTCAATCTTTTCTAGAACGGCTCTATTTATTCTTGCATGAGTCTTCGTTCCTCGTACTGCATTTATCCTTTCTAGGATTGTAGGATACTTCATTTTGTAATTGGCGCTGAATGGTTTATAAGTACTGTAAGCTTAGCGCTGTATTCTAGGTCTTCATGCAGCTGATATTTTCTTGCAGTGCTGCGGTAACTTAGACCTGGTTGTAGTATCTTTTGGTAGTCCTGCTGTATCATTTTCTTCTTGCAGTACTCCTGAATCATTTTCTTATAGCGATGCTGTATGCCGTTCTTTCCTTCTTTACTGTAGAGTTGCTCTGTCCTGTTACGGCGTTGTTGTATCTTCCTTCTTACAGCGATATCTTTTCTTAACAGCATAGATGCAGCTTTATCCTTGTTCAACCTCCATTTTTAGCACTTAACACTAGACTCAATTCTAGTCTATGTATTCACTTAAACATCGTGAAAAATGGGGTACTCAAAACTTCCTATTACATATGTGATTTGTCTCATCAAAATCTAAACATTGAAATCCTAACACTCTTCACCTTGCAAATGCTATAATATTTATACATTTCTCTTTCCCCTACCCCTTCATTTGAAGCTCTCTCTCTCTCTCTAGCATATCCTCATTCTCTCTACAAACCTTTTCATCCAAATGCCCTCATTTCCACTCCACAAAGCTGGAAAGTTAAGATTGAAGAAAGAAGAATGAATCCCTCAAGACAAGAAGCTAAGTAGAGTTCAAGGACTCTTTGGTGTGCAACTCTAAAGATATTTTGGCTTTTCCTCACCCATCTTCTTCCTTAGGAGCATGATTAGGTCCTAATCTTGAGTTGCATGTAAGATTTAAGTGAGTTTTCCTACAAATGTGATAAAATGGTTAGATGTCTTGTTCTAAGTAGTGGATCTTTAAAATATGTTACATTTGGGTGTTGATTGAGCAAATGCATGTTGATTTAGTCCTTGTATGTTTGATTTATTTACGCAAACACATTGCATGTATGATGCAAGGCTGATTTTCTACTAATGTGAAGACATTTGTTCAAAGTCTTATTTTATATGGTTTATCTTTAAAATAGGTTACATTTGGGTGTTGATTGAGCAATTGCATGTTGATTTAGTCCTTGCATGTTTGATTATCTTGTCTAAGCTCATTGCATGTGTGATAAATTGAGTCAAGATGGTTTATTTGATGTTGATAGAGTTATAAAAGCTAAATCTACATTTTAATTGTGAAAATAGGTGGGTTAATCGAGTTGTGAAATTTTTAAGAAATGTCAGTCCATTTTGTCGATTTTTATAAACATATATACTTGGAGTTTTTGAAAACTGTTTTTGTATGCTATGCTAAATGAAGTGTTGAGTCTATGGTTACAAGTTGGTAATATTTGGAATAGTTTATGAATTATTATGATTTTTCAAAGATAGTCCAGTTCAAGTTGAAATTATTTAGGTTCGGACCTTAGAAAAATAATTTTATAAATTCAGCCAATTATAATTTTTCAAATTTTTTTTAATATGTTATACTACATGAAGTTTTGAGTTTATGATTAAAAGTTGGTAATATTTGGAGTAGTTTACGAATTATTATGATTTTTCAAAGATAGTCCAGTTCAAGTTGAAATTATTCAGTTTCGGACCTTAGAAAAATAATTTTATAAATTCAGACAATTATAATTTTTCAAAACCGTTTCAGTATGTTATGCTAAATGAGGTTTTGAGTTCATGGTTAAAAGTTGGTAATATTTGGAGTAGTTTATGAATTATTATGATTTTTCAAAGATAATCCAGTTCAAGTTGAAATTATCCAGTTTTGGACCTTAGAAAAATAATTTTATAAATTCAGCCAATTACAATTTTTCAAAAATGTTTTGGTACGTGATACTAAATGAAATGTTGAGTTTATGTTTGAAATTTGGTAATTTTTGAAGTAATGTACGAATTATAATGATTTCTCAAATTAAGTCCAGTTTCGAATTTGAGATTCTACAGTTTTGGACCTTAGAAAATTAATTATATAAAATCGGTCCATTATAATTTTTCAAAACGGTTTTACTATGTTTAAGTACATGATGTTAGAAGTCTAAATTATTAATTTCAGAGAAGGTTTCAGTAAATATACAATTTACAATGAATTTTATAACACAGACTGGTTATAAAGCATTTTCGAATAATTTTTTATTATAGTAAATGATTTATTAAAGTTTTTGTGATTGAAATTTATTTCTAATATTTTAGCATGAATAACTAAGGGTTGTTATGTAAATGTATGCTTATTTTCATGATTTTTTTGGATGATCATTTGAATAATGAAAATTGTTGTGATATACATAGGTTATATGTACGATAAGCACGATAGGTTAGTTAAGTATGATACAATTGAAAATGCAACTGAAAACTAAGAATTTATGAACGTGCCGAGTATAGTACAAGCGATCGAATATTTAAGGAGCTATCCCAGCTTTCAAATCAACGTCAAAAGTGGATAACATTTATTTACAATTTCTTCGATTAGAATAACTCCTATGTTGAGTATGATGAAATGAAATTGTTGGGATTTTAGTGTATAGATTTTGATGAGACAAACCATATATGTAATAGGAAGTTTGAGTACTCTATTTTTCACAATGTTTAAGTGAAAACATAGACTAGGATTGAGTCTAGTTATAGGTGCTGAAAGATGGAGGAACTCTAATAATGAAGTCGCTGCAAGAAGCAAATACAGCAATGCAGCAAGTAAGTAAGAACGGCAAGCAGCATCACTGCAAGAAGTGATTATAGGAGTACTACAAGAACAGATACAGTAGTACTGTATAAAGTAATACTGCAAGAAGGTCAAGTTACAGCAGCAATGTAAAGAACGAATAGCTGCAAAAAGACATAGGGTATAACGCAAAGATTATAACTTGCTGGATAATCAACCAACCGTGTTTATGACAAACAGAATCAATATCCTTCAATCCGAGAAAGGATAAATCCAGTATGAGGAATGAAGAACGAAGCAAGTATAAATTAGAGCCATTCTAGAGAAGATCAAAGTTATAGACACGAAGCCAATGCCAAGACGACACGTGGACTGGCGGGCTGCAGAAAGTTGCAAGCCGCAACCACCGCATTAAATGCTCTAAAAGGAAAAGTTAAGTCGCATTAAATACGAGCCATACCTTTGATCAAGTACACTTATTTTCAAATTAGAAATATCTCCTTCAATGGATATCTTTCTATAAGTATAAATAGAGGATGAGCAACCCCAAAACTGACTACTGAAACATTGATGCTAAAAAGTTCAAGCATTCAAAGCTATATTCTCTCAAACATTTCTACAGTTTCAGTTAATCGACCTCAGTGAAGTGAACAAAGTTCGAGCTGAAAGATCCTTCGAAGGATTCAGAAGCTCACTTCACCGTACTAGTTGAAGAAACCTTTTATATTTTTTAACCTTGTTGCTGTGTGCTTAGGTTATTTTAGGTGTCGAACAGTTGATAGGATTTATCCTTGCTGTTTGTATAAGTTGTCTAGTAGATAGGCAATTTTCCTGTGTGGGAGTGTGAAATCCTGTGTGGGTTTGCCTTTAGAACTTGCAGTTGTTGTGTGTATGCTGGGTTCTAGTAGGTGTTAGCTTGTTGAGTTGATAGATTGTTAGGAGTGTCCTGTAATTCAATCTTGCTTAACAAAGTTCCTACTCGAAGTAACAGTAGAGTGGACGTAGAAGGATTACACCACATTCGAACCACTATAAACCATAAGTGTTTTATTGTTTTTCATATCTGTGCTTTATTCTATATATCTATATGTCATAAGCATAAAACATCTTTTAAAGGAGCATATTTGAGAAAACCAGCATTGTGTCAAAAACATATTTTCCGTTGCGTATAAAAACTCTAAGTTATAGTGCACAATACTGCATACTAGTGCTGTAAGCAGTAACTGACTGGCACTGCAAGTTCAAGTAACTTGCAGAACAATAAGTTTGTAAAGAATTTTGAAAAACGACCAAGGTTCATTCACCCCTTCCTCTAAACCTCGGACACCACTTGGGACCAACAAATGGTTCAGAGCAAGTTGGGTTAAAAGCCAACTTATATGGTCACCTACCCAAATCCACCCAAGACTCGTTGTTTTCTCTACAACCTTAAAAATCTCATTCTTACAGCATACCATGGATTCCTCTAATAATAAATTACCCATGTTTTCCATAAAAGAATATAGTGATTGGAAAATCAGAATGCAGGCACATCTTTCAGCAATGAATGATGAAATGTGGATGGTCATCACAGAATGACCGATTATCTCCACAAAGGTGAATCCCATGCTTGGAAGAGACATGGAGGAAGAAGCATCTCCACCACCTAACTTCCTGATCAAGCCTAGACAAGAATAGAATAATGAAGACAGGAAGAGAGCTAACTTAGACAACATGGCCAAAAACACTTTATTCATCAACTTGGACAAAGACACATTCAGCAAAGTCAAAACATGCAGAATGTTCAAGGAGATATGGGAAAAGTTAGAACAAATATGTGAGGGCACATAACTCACTAAGGACAACAAGATCTCCAACACCACCCAACTATTCGAGCTCTTCGAGATGAAGAATGAAGAGACTCTTGAGCAACTAGATCTAAGATTCACATCTATCGTGAATGAACTAGAAGCTCTGGGCAAACACTACATTGAAAAAGAGAAAAATATGAAAGTGCTGAGAGCCCTGCCAGCGGAATGGGACAGCAAAACCACCGCCATGAGAGTATCCATGGATTTGAAATCGGAGGAATCAGGTTCCAAAGTTACTGTACTGACTGCCAGAAGCTCGAATGATACAACAACTGCCAGTTGCAGCAAGCAGTCTGAGGTTACAGCTGAGAACGCTGAAGAGGATATGACTCTTCTTCTAAAGAAATTTAGAAGATTCATAAAGAGTAACAACAACAGCAGTAACAATAACCTCAACAAGAGGAATGACTTCAGAAGAAGTCATCTACCTCCTCAGGTATCTTCCTCTCCGTAATCAAATTCAAACAATCTAGACTTGTGTTATAATTGCAGAAAGCCTGGACACTGTGTTAGAAGTTGTCCACATCCAACTGTACACAAGTACCTTGAAGCAGAGAGAGAATAGAGGAGAGAAAAGAGAAGAGACGACAGGCACAAGCTTCAAGCTCTCATTGGAGAGATGGAGAAAGCCAAGGATACGGCAGTCTCAAAGAAGATGCTGAAAGCTGCTGAATCTTCTGACAGCGATACTGAAACCTCATCCTCTAACAAAGAAGCACTGATTTGCCTGATGGTAAAAGAATGTGAGGACAACAAAGAAGATGAGGTAACATACCAACCATTGTCCATACCTGACAAAAAAGAGCTGAACATGATCCACTCTTTAAAAATGATCATAAATCACTTCGAGCAGATTAACTCAACCCATGAGGAGCTAAAGATTGAAAATGAAAACCTTCGAATTGATAATGAGATCCTCAAAAGTAAGAACATTGACATTACAAAAATGCTAGCAGCATGTGAGTCTGATAGCTCAAGATGCAGCAAACTAGCAATCAGGTAGCTTCGAATTTGGACACTAAATACGTCTATATTAATTTAATGGTCTCGTGTTAAATAAATGATGTTCGTTTTTTCATATCCTACAACTTTGCAAAAGAATTAGTTACTTCATACGTTGGCTCCTACTACACCACAGAGTCGTTGAGAAGAATGTGGGCTGGTGAGATTAGCCCTATACCTGACCTACAAGATTGGGTCGTACGTGACGAGGTTCGAGATTGGGTTTGTCTTGCGTCTGATCGACCAAAACAAGCCGGATGACCAAGAGATAAACGGATACCTAGATATGGAAACCAACGAGTCAGTGGAACATGTTCGTTGTCGTGGTAATGGCCACAACAGGGTAATATATACCGAATACGTACCCCCTGTTCAGGAAAACAAATTTGATGACAAATATCCTGATAGAGACGCGATTCCAACTGATGAAAGCGCCAAGCATAGGAAACAGAAACAATGCTCACTGTGTAGTTCAGACAGTCATACCAGAAGAAGGTGCCACCTGTACGTCAACTAAGTTAAGTTTATTACAATTTGGAATAGTATGTAACTGAAATTATCTGAATAGGGATAAATATGTAACGTAATTGCAAAACATCTAATTTCAGGTAGAAACATATAATATTTCAATATAATTCGGCATCCAACAATTCAATCATATTAGCCAGGCCACAAAAATAATCATAAACTGTATAACATCGCATAGTATCTACTCATCCATGTCTGCAGTCGTGATGGTGTTTGCATCACTGGAATATTTGAACATACTCAACGCCATATGTTGTCTGCAAAAAAATGGCTAGGTCATTTGCAACTTAGTGCACTCTCGATTGCCATTAGGGCAAAAATACCGCAGGTGTGGTTCTCCCTCTGTTCGTAACACAACGCCTCCTGTCCCAAGATCAAGTCCAGCTCACCTTCCAAATGGTCTATAGGAACACCCTCCTACGCAAGACGGTCATAGAAGCCAGTGTACTCTAGTGGGGTAGGTACTACGTAGCGAATGGGCATCATTTGTTTGTAACGGTGTTAGGCTTTGTGCTTGTTCCATGTCCATCTCATGCTATCAAAAATGATGATTCTCTTAGCACGTATCGTAATTACGCATGCTACCCAGTGCCCGTTCAAGTTCATGATGGTGAGCAACTGCACATAATATAAGAACACGAGATATAATGACAAATAATGGATTTCAGAACAAGTAACTGTTATAATGATAATTGTCAGAATTCAAATAACAACTTACATTGTTAGGCTTTTTCCACCAGGGTTTCACATGCCGCCATTTGGGCCATTGCCCTATCACCTAGGGGACAAGATGATCGAGTTGCTCAGGCGTAAAAGTCTTCTTCCGAGGTCCCCTGTACTTGATGGCATCTGACTCACCAATGTGGGACTCACAAGTAGTCTGCATTAAATAGTCGCAATATTCACTAAGACGATGACATATATTACGTATATCATTATGTAGGTAACATAAGAAGATTCTTACAAAGAAATAGGAATCTAATATCTGATACTTGTGTTTTATTAATGGGTCGACCCGAACGCCTACAAACCTTGCGATGCTCTGAATATTGCCCATGTAGGCGTCAAATGCCTGACAGAATACAAAGTTCAAATTAGGGCCTCTAATAATAATAAATCAAATAATAACGCTTCGTACATGATCAGGATAATATATATAAAATTGATAAAAAAACCTCAAAAGGTATGTCCTCTTCAGGATCCAGAAACATGTTAAAGAATTCGGGCCCAACAGCATAACTTATTTCGACATTGCGCTTGCAAAAATAAAAAAAAGAATTGATCAGAATACAATCAAATTTCACCTGCTAATAATAATATAACGCTGAATTCAAGATTACTTATTGCTCCGGCTCATCCTTTCTGGCTTTTGCAGCCAACCCTTCCGCAATGAACTTCTCTAGGTCAGCTAGCTGTAAACCTGGTCTCCTGCAGAACCATGCACAAAAGGACCTTGTACAAATCGAAAAGGTGCTTTCTGTCGTATTGTTTGAATGCCGACACTTATCTCGGGAATATCGGGCATAAAGGATACATCAAGGTCACTCGTCGATGAAGGTGAACTGTGGTCAAATACGTTGTTGGGTCTTGCCAGTCCCAATGTCTGCCAGGTAGCCATATCGAACAGCACTGGAGAAAGCTCGGAAGATCGGTACTTACCAGACGGCTGAAAATCAGGAGTAAACCCGTGACTCGCTGCCTAATCTCCCAAGTAGTAGGAGGCATGGTAGGATGGTCGGGAGCTGTGGAATGCTTTGAGCTCATCACCAACGATCGCTGGAATCCGCAGCTTCAACCTCTGCATCTCATCCCTGACTGTCGTCTGTACTGATACCTCAACATGGCCTCATAAGTCAGCAAATTACCGATCAATATAAGTCCTCATCTCGTCGAAGTGAGTATCGAACAATCTAGAGATGCGCTGCATCAGGTCATCATGCTCGCTTCTCTGATCTGGATATGTCGCCTCTGGCGATATGTGGTCGAGAGCAGGCACGTAGCTATCGGTGAGGCATCCCGAATTGGCTCCTGTCCAGGCAGGTCGGAGTATGGCTCTGGGTAAACTTGTTCTGGCTCACCATGTGGGTGCTCATTTGAAGGCTCGCTCATAAACGTAGTTTGTCGTCTTGGACGTGAGGTCCTGGTGTTTTGCCTCGCCGGACCCGTAGACGTGGATGGACCCACTGTATCAGGTGCAGGTCCAGGATCTTATCGAGAAGCTACAACTACCGTACGTGGACGACCATATCTTTTTGGAGCAATTTGCACACCCTCGTCCAAGTCGGCATCAATAAACTGCCAAAACGGCTGATAAGTCTCCTCAAAAGTCGAAACGAGGGACTCCAAGCTCTCAACCTACCAAACAAGTCTCAAATATTATATAATAAAAAAATAAAAGGGATGTGAAATTATGTGGATGAAGCATGATTGAAATTAAGAATACCTCACTGGACAATGCATGTGTAACACCCTATACCTCTATGACGTATATTTCACAATAAAATATTTATCATGTAGGCAAATCATATTGACATTTCAATTATCCATATACGTATAAAACATTATTTGAAGACTAATATCATATAAGATTAAAACACACAATCCATATCCCAGTATAAGTCATATTAAATACAACTCATGATACACGTGTCCAAAAATACAAAATGCAAAGGAGAAGAACGTTGCCCGAGGCATCAGCCGACCGACCTGATATAGAGTGGCGTTTATATATACAAACCCACGTCAAAAAACTATTGAACCTAAAAAAATAAATATGCAATTTTTATGAGCCGCAACTCAGTGAATATAAACCATTACTTTAATTAAATAACAAACAAATAACAATCATTAACATTAATTAACAATATAACCATACATGTACAAATGCCAATATGTCCGATTTATTATTTTGTGAACTGTTCAAGCTTGGATCTGTCTCGAGATTTCCAATATGCCACTGTGTATATAAACCCATAGGTCTCCAATATGTTTATGACCCGAAGGTCTCCACTGTATATATGGACCCGTAGGTCTCCAATATGAATTTGACCCGAAGGTCTCGACTTTGAATACAGATCCATAACAAGACAGTCACAGGTCTTTTAATTTCATGTCATATGTAATGCAACACATCAATCATCCGAACATATGATCACATATACATTTGCTAATATATCATTTGATCCAATGACAAATTCATATAAATACATATTTCTTATATAACACATAACAAACGTTGCATATAAATTGCATCCCATTGCGTATAAATCACATAGCGTATAAGTCACATATATGGTTTATACTCACCTGGCTTGGATAAGTGATCCGTTCATCGCTCTGATTCCTCATCTCGTTCTATAGCTCTTGCCCCTATATGATTCAATGTAATTTAGTCTAATCGTCCCCTTAATATCTATTTCCATTATGCAATGAATTGCAATGCATGTATGCTTAACTAACCATATTTATTACTTTTCCCTATAACTTGAGTTATAAAATTCCGAGTCGAGCAAGGTAAAATTCTGTAGAAACTTAACATATAGCTCTACAACTTTCATGTTTAACACTTTTCCTAATTCAATCTCCATCTTGCATAAAATTAGGCTACAAACACTGCGTAATTAGTCGTTTTCAAATCGGACCAAACCCTATAATTTTGATATTATTTCACTCAATATTTAACCGAGTCATCCACGGTTTGCTTTTGAGTTTAGCTAGGAGATAGGGCTATAACTTCCATGTTTTAAGTTTTTCCTAATTCGGCCTATAAAGCTACCAAAACATTCGATAAATTATAATAACTGAAGGTATATATAATTCACTAATTTCTTTATACCTTTTGTGAAAAATCTTGAGAACTCACTCCGATCAAATCTAAGAGCACGTCCCCACGAGCTCCCCTCAAATTTTAAAGAAAATCGGTGAAAAAATAAAACCAAAATTCACAAATCCTTCCCTTCTTTTCTTTTCTTCTCCCTCTATTATTTATTTTCCTTACTCTCTGTTCTCAGTTCTTTTTATTTTTTTCTTTCGCTGCAGTATCTTTTCTCTTATTATAACATTCTTATTATTATTATATCTTTTGCTGTATATGCATCACTTATATATATATTATTAACTAACTTATTCTTTATATATATATATATATATATGCATACATGCGGCGGATCTTATATATATACTAATATTAACTCCTGCATACCTATATATACATATGCTACTTACTGTAACACCAGTGAAATAATAATAGAAATAATAATAAATTAATAATTTAAAGGTTGTTAGATTTATAAAAAGAAATTGTATCAATCCTATATAATGTATGATTTTAGTTAAATGATGAATCTAATTAGAATTATAAGTTAAATTTTACTAGACTTCTTTTAGTATGAGCTCAAGAAGAATTCTTTAGTATGAGCCCAAAAGATTAGGAGGCTCATTACAATTTAGAACCCATAAACCTAATCATATAAATAAGAGAAAAGCTAGTACGCTAGGGTTAGGATTCTCAACTCTCTTAGAGAAGGTACGTGTTTTTCTTTTCTCATAATTTATTTTTCATGTCGAACCTAGAGTAATTTATTTAATCCTTGTTTATGTGATAAATTTAAATGATATCTTGAGTTAGAATATAAGTAATTTAAGGAAACATGTTATTTTCTTTAATTCCAAACTCTAGAATGATTAGTCAATTATTTAAATTTATAGTTAGACACCTCCAAATTTTATAAAAATTTAATATAATGATCTTTGATATATATTTAATACTCAGTAAAATTTTCAGATCAATCAGAGTTGTAACCGATTTAAAATAAATTTTTTATTCCTTCAATCCAAGAATCAATATGTTCACGTTTTTGATTTAGATATTTTAAAATAAATACTTACAGACCTTATAATTTTATGAAATTTTAATATGTTATATTATACTATAACGTTGGTCTTCTGGTCTTCTGTAAAATCTTCATGTCAATCGGAGTTAGATTTTATTTTATATGAATTTTATATTACTGACTTTCAGAATTCATCAGCTTTAGTATCACAGTTTGAAAAATCTAAAACTATTATTTATATACTTCAGAATTTTATAATATTTGACCAGATTATGTATTATTAGGGTTTTTGTCTACAGTAAAAATTTCAAATTAAACCGATAGGTATTTCATTTAAAAATTAATTTTTTGTTTCTGTTTTGGAAAGATTCACGATAAACACTTTTCTGATTTACGAGATTAATACTCATAGTTAAACATCTTCAAATGCTTTGAATTTTGGATATGTTATATATTCACATGTCTTTTATCTTCTGGAAAATTTTGAAAATAAAAGAGTTTATATTTCTTAGTATATTAATTTTGTTTTACAGCTCTGCAGAATTTACTGTTTCTGAAAATTAAGTTTCAAAAATTATAAATCTGTGGTTATACTATTTGAATCTTTATGAAATTTACAAATGTTATTTATTTAACAACCTAGATTAAATGTTTAAAATTAAGGATCATTTTATCTTATACATTTTATGAAATAAATATTTTAATGCTTAACTAGAGTTTTCCTAAAATCTTCCAACTTAAGATTCATGTCTTATTTCTTCAAAAATTTTAAGAAGTTCTTATTTACCCTCTAAGGTGTCCTAAGACAATTTTAGAGATTTAATTTAATTAAAATAATTATTGAGGTTTTCTTTAGACCTTTAGGTATTAAGTTAGTGTATGTTTTCGTTATGAATGAATAGGTGTCGAGGAAGGTGTAGCTCGCGAGGAATAGGATTGCATTCACTTTCATTCCGCTCAAGGTTTTTAACTTTTAAGGTGGGGATTCTTTTCATATATGTTTGTCTTTATTAAATGCATTATGTGGAGGTGATTGATGAATTGATGCAATGTGTCATGAGAAAATTTTTATGAAAATGCTTGCTATGATCTATTGATCTGTGCATGAGGCTTGCATTGATCTATGATCTATGCATGAGAATTAGCCAGGGACCTCAGAGGTCCAAGGATCAAAAGTTAGATCCTCGGGTATGTCCGCCGTGCTCATAATTGATTGGCCAATCCTAAGATGAGAAAATGTTTATTTGCTTGACTATTGTGTAATTTGTCTTGCTTTTGCCTGATGCCTTTAATCTTGACATGCATGTCCCCACTGAGCTAGTGTTTGCTCACCCTTTTATGAAAAATCTAAAATTTCAAAGTAATGGCATGGACGTGGAATGGAGTGGATGAGCGGTGGCTAGAGTTACTTTACTTGTTTTATTTTAAGTTGTTTATTTCAAGAAAGACTAAATGTTTTCATCTTCAATCTGCTTTTGCATGACTTATTTCATTTTGATGAGATCTTCTGATGAAATCGTTGTTGGATTCGGGCTATTTCTAAAATACTCTTACGGTCTTGATTTTATTACTCAAACTTCTATTTTAAAATATTTACATATTTAATTTTCCGCTGCAAGAATATTAATTTTATAAATGAAAAAAAAAGGTTAAGAAAAAATTGGGATGTTACACTTACATTATACATATATAATAATATATACGTTTATATATATATATAATTTAGATTTATTTTCTTTGAAAAATTCAACATAATTTATATCATCATTAATCAAATAATTTATATTATGCACTCGAAGATTTCTCGAGTCTCAATCAATTATAATAGGAGTTTCTCAACATTAATTACCTAACAGCATATAAATAATACGAAATGCATATGATGCATGAAATGAATGCCCAATGACGTGTATATTTTGGTTGAAGATGTTACAACATGTGTGACATCCACAACGAACTTTTCTGTGGACCACTTCAAACATCTAGGTATGTGATGTCGAGTATCTAATCATCGGCCAGCCAATGTGACAGATACGGGAACCGCCTAGTACGCTCATATCTTGATAGTGAACAAATCGGACAAATGTGTGAGTAAAAAACTATTATAACATAATTCAAAATATTCAACGAACGAGGAGGAGATATATTAATTATACTTACCAGTAGAGCAACTGAGAACCCGTAGAAGTGGTATACGGGGGTTCTATCATCGTCAATCTGTGGCGGAATAGTAGCTGGCACCATGTCCATATTTCAGCAATGTGAGAAACGATATCTTTCCCCATGGAAATATCTCCCAGCGCTCTTCTTGCTCCACTAACGCCCATACCAATGTATCCACCATACTCCTTCTAGGGTCGACTCCAAGCAAGATGTAGTACAGAAGGAGGATCTTCGAAATCTTCATCGTATCATCTACACTCCGGTGAAAATCCCCTCGAATAAATCTATGAAGGAGTTGTTGCAGAGTCATGTGTGTAGTATCGATATAGACTTTGTAGTACACTCCACCTTTAGATGGATGGTGACCCTCAGTAGGGCTGAAATCGGAGTCGCCAAATCTCAAGCCAGTGATGAGAGCGAACTCTCTCCTCGAGAATCGATAAAGATGATGCTCGTCACTGATTGCAAACCATCTCTCTTACACGGGGGTGTTAGTACTCCGTACCACATGCGACATAAGAACATGCAAAAATGACTTGCATGTCTCAGCTAAGTTCTCCCACCATAGAAAATGACCGAACTGTGTCCTACAGAAATCCCTAACACAGTCTGTTGTCGCAAAGCTACCCTAATGTCCTCTAATATACTCAAACGAGTATACCCGTTAATATACGCTAAATGGTCTTGACAAGCCTCACGAACCCACCGCAAATCCATCTACATTATGTACACAAATATCTTATTATTTATTACTCACAATTTGCCTTGTGTTACAGTAAATATACAAACATTTAGCTTAATAGTAAAATTTATAAGAAAAATCAATGAAAAACGGCCCCTAATTTCACATTTTCTTAGAACATCCAGTTTGTGAAAAAGATGTCCATTTACTATCTATAGTGACTGATTACCCCTACTATGCCCGTTTTAATTAGTTTGCCCAACCTGCCCTACAATGTCCGATTAGCCCTACCATAGATGGTTTACGGTCTAAAATGTCCGATTACCAGAACCAATTACCGTTCACCGGCCTAAAATAGTCGTTTACTAACTAAAATTAATGCAAATACAAGTATCAATATTGTGGTTCACAACCTTAAGTTATCGTTTACCCCTTAAACGATGAAATTCTGCCTGAAATCGCCATTTAAGGGGTAAACGACAATTTACACCAAAATTATCGTTTACTGCCTAAAATTGTTGTTTACCCCTTAAACAATGATGTCAGACAGAATTTCGCCGCTTAAGGGGTAAACGACATTTTAGGCGATAAACGGCAATTAACCAAAATTGTCGTTTACCACCTAAAACGGTGAAATTCTATCCCTAAATTGTCGTTAACTATACAAATTGTAACATTACACTTGTAGAAATATAAAATACCATTGCAACCTTAATTTCATGCATACATTGCAGAAAATTCAAAAAAAAGGGATTGTGAATAAATTGTCGTTTACTAACCCGGTCGCCCATCGAACAATGGCCAGAAAACTTCACGAATTTGGGGAGTTTTTGGTAGTCAAATTCAATGAAATTCCAGCGGCCACAAATCGTTTACTGTGGGGGATGAAATTTTGAAAATTTTGAAGGATAGAGGTAAACGAAGATCATAAAGAGGCAGTAAATAGGGTAGTAAAAGATAAAGAAATTAGGCCAGTAATTAGCGAAAATAATTGGTACTGGGGGAATCAAATCTGACTCAAAGTAAGACCCATCAATTCCATTTAATCAGTGGGCCCCACTTTGACATAAAAATGTACTTATTGGTAGAAAAGGGAGAAGTTATATATTTTGTGGGAGAAAATGGTCAAATTTATCCTTTTTATGTAGGGGTGTTCAGAATTCAATTAAAACCGATTTAACCGACCGAATTGAACCGATTTAAAATTTTGATTCAGTATTTTGGTTTTCAGTTACGGTTTCGGTTATAGATTTTCAGCAATTCAGTTTTTGGTTTCGGTTTCAGTTTTTAAAATTTTCAATTACGGTTAACCGAATTACCGAATTAACCGAACTTCTAATATATATACATATATATATATATATCCATTCTCCTCATAAATTAATATATATTAATTATATAATATTATATAATAATAACAATAATAATAATTGAAAAATTGTAAAAGAAAAACCTATACAGAAAGCTCAATCCTATACTCCAGCGGCCAGCCTCCAAGAGATAAACCAGAATCCCTAATCCCCCATTCCCAATCCTTTGCTGCCGTCGACGACGCAGCCCGAGCCAGTGAGCTCCTGTCCGGCATCCCCTCAATCGTCGACCATCTCACATATCTTCACTGCCCTCAATCGTCAACAGTCTCGTGATAAGGAAACATTAAAGTAAGATCTGGTGAGCAAATTTATATGCGTGATGTTTAGTTTAGTTTAGTTTCCATGAAAAATATGCTCTATTAAATTTATATGCTTGATGTTGTATTTATATTATAACTCTTTATTTATAGCTAAAAATTTTCAGCAAAAAAATGAGAGCTTGCTTTCATTCCTTGATGTTGTATTTATATTAATGGGATTTGAAGTTTAATGCTTTAAATAATCAAATAACTAGCTGGTAGTTTATCCACTACAGTTACTTTTAATTGGAGATAAGATCGGAATCAGGGGATTGCTAAAGATGAATAAATTGGATTTTAGAGAGGATCAATTATAGGGTGCTCGACATGGTTAAAAGTAGAGTAGTGAAGTCATTGGTTTCTGGAGCTAAAGTGCACTGGTGTATGACCTTTATTTGTTTTTGAATATTTGCTATCCATCTTTCTTTTCGATTAATACATTATTGAATTTGTTGTAGCTTAGATCCATTGTCTGTTTTCTCATCTTTCTCTCGCACACATCAGATACGATAAATTTAAGATATTAGTTATACAAACTAATGTGGATGAGATAATACTTGTTGTTTAGCATTCATTTATTTTTTAATTGATCTTCTCATTCAACCTAATTCATATCTTTCTTTCAATGTGTAGATGTCAACTAGTACACAAGAAGAAAGTGTTGCCCAAACTACTCAAGGCTCACGTATTAGCAATGAGTTACCTATTCCACAAGACCAAGATACAAGCTGGACCTTCACAGTCAAAGACAAAGATGAAAGAAATGAAAAAAAGATCAGAGGTGTAGAATCACTTAAAGCAATCCAAAGATGAGGATGGAGATATCTTAACAGCTAAGTGCAATTATTGTATGAAAGAACTTGCTGCTAATATGAAAAAAAATGGGACTTCCTCTCTTATTAGTCATTTGAGAAGTTGTGATGAAAATCCAAACAAGTTAGATGCCCAACAAAAACTTTTAAATTGGCAACCTACTGAGGAGGGGGTAAATATTGGGATGGGTAGTCTTACTACTTGGAAATATGATGAGAGTGAAATTAGGGTGGAATACTCATTAGGTGTTATTTATGGCACTGAAGTGGGTGGCAGATTTTTTGAAAGTGTAAAAAAAGGGCTTGAGGCTTTGTTTGTTGAATACAAATTGAAATATCAACCTGAAAGTGAAGCAAGTGCAAGTGCTACTAGTGGCCTCTAAAAAAAAATTCCTTTTTCTATGAATAAATATAAATAAAATCAAGAATAATTATAAAATATACATTTCTTAAAATTCATAAAAATTAATCACTTTAGATAAAAATCTTCTGTAACCTTTGCTCATCGGCTACCAGCATCCACCGCTCGCACTCCACGCCTTTTAAAAATCCCTAAACTGAAAAACATTTTAAAAGAGGGGTGAGTGTTTGAAATACACTCAGTGGGGTGAGGAAACTCGGGATGACTTAAAATAATTTCCAACATTTAAAATATTTGAGAAAACATATTTTCATGCTCTTATTTCAAAACGATATAATTTTAAAAGATTTCGATCGTAAAATTCCTCAACTCATCCTAACACAATTTTTATTAGAAAACCCAATTGACATAGAACGTTTATCATTTAATAAAAACAGCATAAAATATATCATTTCCATCACGTGACTCATAATAAATCTAAAAGTAAGCATTCTTCACAAATCAAACATCATTCATCTTCAAACATGTCACTTTCATTCCCATATTTACGGTCTTTAACCGTCTTGCAGCATATGCGGTTGTTTAGCCGCTATGGAACCATATAATCAATCATTCACATTCAATCATCACTTTTCACATAATTACGGTGCTTAGCCGCCATGAAAGCATTTTGCGGTTCTTAGCCGCCGTGAAAATATTTTTACGGTTATTAACCGTCATAATACGGTGATCAGCCGTCATATGCGAGCCCTAGCCGCCTTGCATACGCATGCACAAGCACATATCACTTCATTTTCACATTTACGGTTTTTAGCCATCTTGTAAACATACAATCAATCATTCACGTTCAAACATCACTTTTCACATAGTTAACGGTGCTTAGCCGTTAGAAAAGCATTTTGCGGTTCTTAGCCGCCATGAAAACATTTGCGGGTCTTAACCGCCTTTTTACGGTCGTTAGCCGTCGTAATACGGTCGTTAGTCGTCGTAATACGGTGATCAACCGTCATATGCGAGCCCTAGCCGTCTTGCATACGCATGCACATGCGCACATAATTTCATCACATATTCACATATCAAACATACACATAAAAGCACATGTACTGAACAAAACACTAATTTTCCAGTCATCATACTTCATAACAAGTTCATTCATAGGCACTTCAGTATGTTACATTTCACATAGAATATGAATCACCTTCATCATATAATAACATTTCATACATTCAGCACATAAACCCAACACATTTCATATAGCATAATAAAATTCGTAATTTAAATAATTTGAAAGAATTATAAATACCGTATTAAGCAATTACCCCCACCTTAGAAAACTGAAGCTTCTATTCATAAATTGTCGAGCATATTCATCTTTCCTCGTCTCCTACATCGAGCATTAAAAATATCTTAGTACTTTGTCTAGTGGTAAATTCATAAGTTAAGGTCACTAATAATTAAATGTTTTCTTTAGTGTTTTCCTTAATCAGTTGTAACAGGTTTCTGACTATATTGTGGTTTAAAGAATAAATTAAATGATTTTAAGGTGAAATTAATATTTAGGTGAATTTCTAATAAAATATGTTTATTAAAAAATATTAGAAAACTTAATTAGACTTTAATTAGATCTTGAAAGACTTAGATTAGTTCTAGAAGAATTAAATTGTAAGATTATGATTTGGTTCAGATATTGAAAACTTGAAAATAATTCTACAATAAGTAAATTATAAAGATTTAGCCTAAATTAATTCTTAAGGACCTTTAAAATACTCTTAAAATCTAATTATATAATTTACGGTTTAATCTAGATATTAGGAAATTTGAATATATTTATGATTATAGCATATTTAGATTAACTATAAAGTTTTAATTTATAAAATGAATTCAATTAACTGAAATTATAAGTAAATTTAGGAATATATTTAATTACATTATATGTTTAGTTAAATTTCTATTTAAGAGAATTGAATTTGATATTTACTTGAATATTTAATCTAATTATTAACTTTGAGATTTAAATTATAAAGTTCATAATTATTTATTTACGTTTTGATCATGTTTAACAAAATGAAGGATTTAATTGTATATTTAATATTTATAGTTAAGTCCTTGATTCGCTTATTAAATTATCAGGGTCAATCACAACGTCCATAATTATATTTAAATCAACAATTTGTTGGAAAAGTAAGAGATATTATAATTAATATTTATAATATGGCCTTTGGTTTGTTCATTAAATTATGAAGATTAAAACATAATATTTATATTTATAATTACCCAAGAGTTATGGGATTAACGAGACGTGAAACTAGGATTTTAAAAACCTAGATTTAGGATAACTATTAAATTATACATAATTTAATTATTATAAAATCTCTAAGGTAATTTATAACCTAATTGAGTTCATTATCATTATTTATTAATTTAGGGTTTTAAAACATATTTTCATAATCTTAAGATTATCAAACTTAATATTTATAACTATTGGGTTTTAAATGTTATTCTTCCTAAATTATGAATTTTAAAACATATATCATAAATTTATGGAATTAACTTGAAATATACTTAAGTGCTAGGGAGTAAAACATTAAGTTCCAATAATTATAAGGTTTGCATATTAGCCCTTGAACTTAATCAAATTTACTAAGCATAACCCTTACCCCAAAACACCCCCTGCTGCCCTGCCTCCGCCGCTGCTAGCAGCCCTTCGCCGCTGCCACCTCTACCGGCGACTTATGTCGCCGGCGACCAACCGAACCACACACACTGCACCAAAATACATATCTAAACACACACCCGTATACATACATATATGAACCAGTACTGCCGCTGCACCCACGGCAGCGAAATCCATCCAGCCCAGCCACCCGCGTCGGCCACAACCACCGCCCCTCGACCTCACCCTTGCCGCCGCATAACTCGGTGCCACCACTCACGGCGGCGCCCAACAGCACACACACACAGAGCAATATATACACACGCACACACTCATACTCACACACCAAGCACACCAATATATATATCCATCACCTCTGCCGCCGCTCACAGCGGCAGCCCTGCCCCCATGCCCATCGGCCCCAGCCGCGCTGCTGCCCAGCCGTCCCCCTCCCTTCGCCGGTCCCATCACCAAATAACAGCAGCATCGATCAGCATAAGAAAGGAAGGACAAAAAGAAAACAAAAATTATGGGGTGCATCAGAGTGAGCAAATAAGAGAGAAAAGAAATAGAAAATAAGAGAAAATGGAGAAGAAGAAGAGAGACTTGGGGAGAGAGAGAATAAAATAAGAGAGATACAGAGAGAGAGAGAGCGAGCAGAAACTGAGTAATGATAGAGAAATTGAGAGAAAAATTGGGGAAAGGAGTGAAAGAGAGAAGAAAATTTTGTGAGAAGATGGGAGAAAGAGACGTGGGTGAGAGAGAGGGAGAGAATTTTCCAATTTACTTTTCCACTTTTTGACTTATTCTTCCCCCACTTTATGCATATATGTATATGTATATATATATATTAAGGATATTTACATAGGTTATACTTGAATATATATATATATATACATTGTGTATTTATTTATATGTAGAATATATATTTTGGATATATACTTTCATAGTTTATACTTAATTGATATTAATTACTATTTAAGTCTAAATTTAATTAATATAAAATTCTTATTATATTTTATGTATTTAAATTTTTATTTCGGGGTGTTACAATAGCTCTTTGATCAACAAGCCCAATGCTCTCCTAAAATCTAGGTATAAGAAGCAAAAAATGGAGTTGGACGGTGGTGTAAAGAAGAAGACAGAACTTGAAGTTTATTTGAGTGAAACTATAATAGATGATGCGGAAAATTTTGAGATTTTAAAGTGGTGGAAGTTCAATTCGGATAGATTTCCAATTCTTTCTCGTATGGCTCGTGATATATTGTCTCTTCCCATTTCAACCGTTGCATTTGAATTAGCATTTAGTACCGGTGGAAGAGTATTAGATGCATTTAGGAGCTCTTTAACTCTTAAAACAGTTGAAGCTTTGGTTTGTGCCCAAGATTGGCTACGAGGTGAATTCCCCATATATGTGTTGAAGAGCAACTGGAAGAGCTTGAGAACATTGAGAAAGGTAATTTTATTTGATTGAATAATTCTTTAATTTATTATGTTAATCTATTTGTCACGCCCCATTTTCGAAATAAAATAAAATACAAAAATTTAACATTTCGGGCGTCCAGCAATTTAAAACAAACTACATAATTTACATAAAAGTTTTAAAATGATCAGAGACCGCAGCAAAATATAGATACAGGCCATCATACTTTTACAATTCTTCAATAACTTGTTTAATTATTACAAAAATTATATACTCGCATCTTTCTTCACATTCGACTCCCAACATCCGAATCTATAAAAGAAAACATAAAAAGGGGGTGAGCGTATATAATACACTCAGTGGGATCACGCTGTATAAGGTATCATTTCATAAAATATACCAAAATAATCACATTCCATTACATGACATATAATTTATTCAAATATAACCATTCATCGCAATCAAGCTTCATTTAATCAATATCATTCATCTCAATCACCTGTAAACATATCACATTCATTTCCATCTTTACGGTTTTTAACCGTCTTGTAACATATGCGGTTCTCAGCCGCTATAATAACATATTACGGTTATTAACCGCCATAAAAGCATATTGCGGTTCTCAGCCGCCATGAAAACATATTCTTTACGGTTATTAACCGTCATATTACGGTGATCAGCCGTCATATACGGCCCTAGCCGCCTTGCATACGCATGCACATGCACACATAATTTCATCACATTCACATAATAAAATTCACATAAAAGCACATCTTGATTGCACATACGAAAATATCAAATTCACCTCGTCATATCATCACATTTCATATATTCAGCACATAAGCCCAACACGTTTCATATTGAATAAAATCCGTAATTTAAATACTTGAAAGGGAATATAAAATAACAACTTAGCACATTTTCCCCACCTGGAGAGCAGCTGAACAAAAGCTTTAACTTCCAAACTATCTACGGCGTAAAACCCGGAGTGTCGCCTACAAACATAAGGTTTCGACTTAGCCTTTACTCAAATTATGATCGATTTAAAATAAATTAATATTTTTAAACTAAACCCTAATTTTGGAAATTAATATAACTTATTTTGTAATTAAATGTAAAATTCATAATCCATATAGATCAAATTGAAATTAATAGCTCGGATTAAAATAGATAGAAAATTAGGGTTATTTATCCTTAATTTAGAAATAATAATTAAATTGTAACTTAATTCAATTAGCATAATATTTATAATTTTTTAGTCTCAAAAGCAATCTTGCAAAGCATAGATTTAAATTATAATTCCAAATAAAATCTTTGGTTAAAAATGTATAATAATAATACAATATTATTTAATTCCCAACTCCAGCTTACATTATAGTTTCTTAATTAATTTAACAAAATTTATAACTTTATACTTTATTTAATCATATAATTAAATACAAGTAACATAAATTAATTTTACATAATCCTCTTTATTATTTACTTAAACTTGCAAATTCTATTAATTATAAGATAACATCT
Organism: Scutellaria barbata; assembly: GCA_028654395.1. NCBI lineage: Eukaryota > Viridiplantae > Streptophyta > Magnoliopsida > Lamiales > Lamiaceae > Scutellaria > Scutellaria barbata. Next base: position 21,011,095 of record CM053647.1, read on the forward strand.
AAAATTTCCATATACATTAATAAATAATAAAAATCAAAGTGTGATTTATTATAATTCTCACAAATTTTAAGTACAATTTTATGATATCGTCATATTTTAAAGAAGATTACGTAATTTTATCCGAATTCCATGTCCGAAATTCATATATCAAAATTCTAGTAAGTATATTATAACTTTTATATTTCCTAATATTTTACAATATTAAATGAAAATATGTATCATTAATATAACATTTAGAAGTCTAGGAAAACAATTACATAATATCATCAATAATAATAAAACTATGTAACTTAGATAAATTTAAGGGTTCGATTATCATCATTCGTATTTTTGGGTGGTCTTCATACATGTTCTTAATTTATTTAGGTGTTATATGCAATTTACAAACTAATTAAGCATTAAAATAAAATTCAGCAGCAAAAATGACGGTTTTGCCCTTCATATTCACTAAATTTGCAAAACATAACCTTTCCCCCCTACGTTTTCCCTTCCCAGTTGCAGCAGCCATTTCTCCACCTCCGGTCACTGCTCAGCCGTCCCCGCCGCCTGCCAATCCGCCGCAGCCGGCGATTGGAAGTCGCCGGCGACTTCTCACCATGCAACACACCCTAGCCAACACCTTAACACCTACCCGACCCAGCCTCTGTTGCAGCAGCCATGACAGCGGCGTAACAGCCACCGACATGGTTAGCTCCGGCCGACGCATTCGAACCCACCTCCACCACCACCCACAACACTCGACAGCACCCACACAAGACCGACACAAGCACCAGCAGAAACAGAGCAAAGCTGCAGCCAGCTCAGCCCGTTCAGCCCACACAACCGCCGCTTCCAGTGGCGGCCTCGACCCGACACTCCGGCGCATACCTCGCACCAACTCTAACTCAACCAGCGGCGGACGGTGGCAGCAAGAACCAGCAGAGCAGTAACTAAGGTGGAGCACATCTGCAAGAGGAACGGCCATGTTTTCGTACTTCAAATCTATCTTACAACTAGCAAGCCAAGAGCTACCCCTCTTGACTTATTACCTTGCCGGAAAGATGAAGATCGGTGATGGAGTAAGCAACGTTCAACAAGTGGTGGAAGGAGAAAGCAAAAGGAAGAAAATGGAAGGAGAGAAGCTTTGTTTGCTTATGCTTGCAGATTTCGTACAAGGAAGAAATGGAAGAGCGTGGCCTCTCTTAACATCATTTAATGCTTCTAGAAGAGTATTGACCTATATCACACCTATAAACCTATACCAATATGTATATTCATGCCATGCAACCTATGCTATACAATTGTATCATAAATATATATATATATATAAATATATATATCCCTACGTAATTGACTTAGGTTACATACAAAAATAATTAGCATAATACTTAAGGTATAATTATATATATACATTAAGGTAATATATTATATAGTTATATCATAAAAAAAAAATTCTTAGGTGCTACATCCTTCCCTCCTTTTAATAAATTTCGTCCTCGAAATTTAGAAACGTACCTAGAATCGGCAAATTCGGATATTTTGCTAAAATTTCTTCTTTTTCTTCCCAAGTGGCTTCATTGATATCATGATGATTCCATTGGACTTTGACTAAGACAATATCTCAATTTCTTAGTTTATGAATTTTTCTGTCCAAAATTGCCATTGGCACCTCTTCATAGGTCGCGTTCTCCTCCAATCTTATCTGTTGTCGATCGATAATGTGACTTGGATCTAAAACGTATTTTCTTAACATGGAAACATGAAAAACGTTGTGTATGCCGGCGTAATCAGGCGGTAAAGCTAGTCGGTACGCCACTTCCCCAACTCAATCCAGAATCTCGAACGGACCTATATATCTTGGCTTCAATTTTCCTCGCTTTCCAAAACGATATACTCCTTTTGAAGGCGATACTTTGAGAAATGTATTCAATAGTCAATGATTTGAAAGCTGTCCAAGTCTTTTTTATCTTTTTAAAATGAAGGTTGTCCAAGTTGGAATGAATATGTAATTTTTAATGTGGTATTTGTTGAGTTTTGTAAGGACTATAGTTTATAAGTATCATGCTAATTACTACATTTACTTTGTTTAGTTTGCTACTGTCTAAGTTTTTTATAAGTATCATGCTAATTGCTACATTTACTTGTTTAGTTTGCTACTGCCTAAGTTTCGTTTGTCTGCTAGTTTTAAAATTCAATATTTTTTTTGGTAGATTTATTATTATTATTATTATTATTATTATTATTATTATTATTATTATTATTATTATTATTATTATTATTATTGGATGATTAATGAGTAATTTGATACATTTTAGGTAAAAATCTAGATGTTTTTCCCATTTCGGTTTTCGATTCGGTTTCGGTCACCCATAAAATCGATTTCGGTTTGGTTAAGGTTTTTACCAATAAATTCGATTCGGTTATTTCGGTTTCGGTCACCGAACCGACCGATGAACACCCCTATTTTTATGGTATAATGGACCATTTCCTCAATTAAGAAAACTTGAATAAAATCTCATCAAGGCCGGTTCGGCCCTTGTGCAAGTAGGCTCATTCATACCATCCAAAATGCAGTACAACCGAATCAGAAATTATATTTTGTTTTAAATATTTTAAAAAGGTTACTACCGAAGTGCATATAATTGTGGATATCTTAGTTTTATAGAAATTACATATAATCGATTAATTATATATAAATTCAGACTCCACGTAAATAGTTGGAGCCTAAAATATCTGCTTAAACATTAAAATTGATACGATTTTAAATTTGGGAGTATTGATCAGGCGCGCACCTGCAGAATGCGCGTCGTGCACACTTTTTAAAAATTTCTTTTTTTAATATTTAATATTTTATATTATACACATATTGTCATGCACACTTCTTTAATTTTTTTTTAATATTTAATATTTTATATTATATACATATTTCATTTTTCACACTTCTTAAAAATTTCTTTGTTTAATATTTAATATTATACACATATTTCATTTTCACGATGCGCCGTGCACACTTCTTTAAAATTTCTTTTTTTAATATTTAATATTTTGTATTATACACTTTTTTAAAATTTCTTTTTTTAATATTTAATATTTTATATTATACACATATTTCATTTTTCATGCTACCACTTTATGCATTGATTTTTTTATCAATTCTCATCTTAGACACCTAATCCCTCGTCAACATCTTTATTTTCGGACTCTCTTATCAATTCTGATGCAGTCAGAAGCGTGATTCTGAGAATACCAGGAAAGCAATAACAATTTCGGAGAAACTTTCTTTTTCTTATATCATAAATCAATCAACCCCTAAAATAATAAACATAACTTCTATTTATACTAATATAAGCTTAGAATCCTTAAAAGATCAAATAAAATCAAATATAAAGATATTAATAATAATAAAATCTATCTAAATCTTCATCAAATATATCTAATCCCTATCTCCATCATTTTTCCAAACAAGAAATCCATAGTGGGGCACGTGGAATCTCAAATAGAAATAAAAGTCGAGTACCACCATCCAACTACCAAATACTCTTTTTCTATGATCTTAATGGACTTGTTCATCTATTGCGAATATTGTTGGTTTGCCCAGTTCCATACATGTGACACTTGTTTTTGTTTCTCTTCAAAGTTGTCATTCTCGACAATCTTTCCTTCCTTGTTCTTGACCATGTCAACCTCGATTTTGTCCTTCTCACACGTGTAGTGAGACTTCTCTTCCACCTTGCTAAAAATCAAAGGACTATCAACAATTTGCCAACCTCTAAAAATGAATCACCTATCTCTTCGTCAAAAATTGGTGGACCATCATAGTCACCATCTTCAATTGAGAAATCACCATTCTCCTCGTAAAAATTGATGACTATCATAGTCTCCATCATCAATCGAGCAAAAGTCATCAGCACTCTCCTTATCAAATATTGGTGGTCCAGTATAATCACCATCTACTTCAACATCTTTATATGAAGTGGTGAAAATTTGAACCATGAAGACCGTTGCATCCAGAACAAACAAAGCCATCACTCACTAGTCTCTGAATATCAACTGATGCAGGCAAAAACATGATTTTGAGAATACCCGGAAAGCAATAACAATTTTGGAGAAAACTCCTTTTTCTTATTTCATAAATCAATCAACCCCTAAAACATAACTTCTATTTATACTAATATACACCTAGAATCCTTAAAAAAGATCAAATAAAATCAAATATAAATATATTAATAATAATAATAAAATCTATCTAAATCTTCATCAAATATATCTATTCTCTATCTTTATCAAATTCTCATCTCAAATATAGACTCAACCACTCATCAACATAAACCTTTTTAACAATTCGCATCTCACGCACCATGAAAAATATTGAATTAATCAATTAAATGAAATGAAAAACACCATGAAAAATATTGAATTAATCAATTAAATGAAACAATGAAAAATATTCAATTAATTAATTTTCAAGAAATCCTAAATTCTAATCAATGTTTGAGAAATCCTCAAAATTAATTCAATCATCAATTAACAAATCCTCAAAATTAACAAATTATATCCTTGTTGGAACCACAGATCGCTAACCCTATGCAATTATTTGATTCGGTATCCATACAAGATATGATTAACACGCAGTAGAAAATGAATCATACCTTTCACCCTAATAGGTGAAGACGAACCAGTTCTAAGGTCAGAACTGCCAAACAATCGATAGAGCCTGGACCTTTCGATCTGCTGATATATTCATCGCCTTTTCTCGAATGTTGTGTGGACAACGATCCTTCGAGAATACCAGCCGCCTTCTACTAAAATCGTTTTATGAGATTTTCGTGTGTTTAGAAGTTGCTAACTTAAGGCTTATTTATAAGCTACAATAGGGACCTTGAGAAGAATTAGGATTCGGTCTCCTGAGGAACACACTTCTTAACCACATCAATAATAACTCGATCTACTAAAGAGATATTATTGAACTACCGTCCTAAATCCATATTATAAATGGGCTCCTATTTATTACGTACACGTTTATCTCCCTGTATTTTAGATATCGAATGTTCGTTAATTAACTGAATTACTGTCAATTCAATTAATTAACATTTAATTCTAAGAGTAGTACCACTCAACTTTATTATCATGCCGGAATAAATCCACCTACGGGATTTACATGATAATCCTTATGAGCTCCTCAAGGAGACATCACCATCCTAAATAATTAGGACACAGTTTCATTCTATAATCAACAACACACCATATAAACAACATTATATCCCAATTTACCGAGCTTATTGATTTAATAAATAAATCTCACCCATTGGTAAATTAAAGAAACATATATTGGGTATACGTGTCTGTTATCATATCATGATTAAGAGGACGCACATCCATAATAACAGAGGTCTTGTTCTATTTATGTAGTCAGTATAAATCGAACAACCTCAATCGGTCCTGCTTAATACATACAAAGTGTACTAGTGTAATTTTATAGTCAAGATAAACTAATACTAAATTACACTACAACTATTCTGATGGTTTGTCCATATTCATCTTGGTTGTAAGCCACTATTTATAATTTATAAAGAACTAATAACATGATCTTCTGTGTGGCACCACACACCATGTTATCTACAATATAAATTAATTGGACAATTGCAATAACATATATAACAAATATAAAATGCAAACATTTGACCATAAAAGATTATCATATTATGAATAGATGTTCATGCAAAAGCTAGGCTTATAGTATACATCCTAACAATCCTCTCATTCAATCATCTATTACGAAGAAGTCTTCAATCAATCCTCAAAATCCCAAATCTATTTAATTACCTGTTTTTTTTTTGTATCATCAAATATAAATTTAAAAAAATCAATACCATAATTTTTAAATGTAAAAACTTCTAGAAAAGAGAAAAGATAAAAAAATATTATTTCTAAAAAAAAGAAAAGATAAGAAAATATTATACCATCCACGTAGCACAATTTCTTTTGTCATCCCACTAATGCCACAAGCAACCACAACTACTAATGAGAATTTATTCTTTTGCTGGTCAATTCATATTTTAATTTTTATGATTGATTTTAAGGATTTTTCGAACATTGATTAGGATTTAGGATTTCTTGAGAATTGATTAATTGAATATTTTTCATTATTTCAATTCATTGATTAATTCAATATTTTTCATTATTTTAATTAATTGAATTCAATATTTCGTGTGAGATGCGAATTGTTAAAAAGGTCTATGTTGATGAGAGATTAGGTCTATATTTGAGATGAAAATTAATAAGAGAGTCCGTATATAAAGATGTTAATGAGGAGTTAGGTGTCTGAGATGAGAATTGATAAGAAAATCAGTATATAAGGTGGTAGTGTGAAAAAAGAATTATATGTTTAATATAAAATACTAAATTTTAAAAAAAGAAATCGTAAAGAAGTGCACGGTGCGCATTCTTCAAGAGCGTGCCTGATCAAAACTCTTAAATTTGGTAAATTATAGTTTGTTGCACTTGTGTAAATATTGTATGGATCTCCATACAATAAGGGTCGAGTCGAGCTGAATTCGATGCAGATCTAGTCATGATTGTTCCAAACCGGCGGTTCGATGAATCGACTAGAACAAACCAGAACAAAACCGTGAGGGCTCGGATTTAAAACCGGCGATCAAACCGAAATCTGGGTTTTGAACTGCCAATTTGTCTGATTTTTTTTCTTTCTTTTTTCTATTTATAGTTTGAACAGTTTTAAACGTTTTTTTTTTTTTGCATTTTTCTTTATTTATTAATCATCAAAACATAAAAGTTTATTCAAATCTTGTAATTAACATAAAAATACAAGATAGATTAAAATTAATTTCATTTTTTTCAAAATTAATTCATATTTAGAGACTAGTTTGAGTTAAGCATGACCACGCCTAACTCCAAAGAGTTTTCTGTTTTTTTTTTCTCTAACATATTTTTTTTCCATTTTTTCTTAATGACACACCATAACCTTTCAATGAAAATGAATTGATGAAAATTTCAATTATAAATGAAAAAAAAAGACAAGTTACAAGTTGCAACTTATAAGTTACAATTGAATATATTATAATTGATAGGACAAATTGTAATAGATTTTGATGAGACAAAACATGTAATAGATTAGATCTTAGCTATCTGGTTAAGTTTCCATATGTAAAAATTGCTAAGGCAAGGATGCTGGCAGATAAAGAAGACTCTGCAAAGGAACCTGCGCCAAGTCTCTGCTACCTGCATGACATTAAGTTGCTGCATCTTCTGAAGAGGACCATGTCCAAGTATCAAAGGATGCTGGGAGGTATGCGAAGAATCTCAAGACAAGGAAGCTGACTCCTTCGACCAAAGAGGAAACTCCTAGATACATCAAATTAGTGCACACTGATTAGCCGGTGGAGATACTCAAGTCCCAACCAATCAGAGTATGCCATTTGAAAAAGCAGCAAGGACAGAGTACAACAGACTGCAGAACAAGGATGCGCAGAAAAAATGACAAGGCAAGCACAGAACAGAAGGGAGGCGCTGCAGAGCAGGTGTCAGAAGATCAGTAAAGAACAAATCAGATCAAAACACCTCATCAATGGAGAACTGTCTTTTCAACAGGCAGATTTCTCACTGAAGCCTATAAATAGAAGATTGAGTGCACCTGAAAAAAAATAGAGAGAACAACTAGAACTAAAATATCCTACGTGAAGCATATTCTCTAAGAGCTCAAATCCTTCAAGTCTCAATCACTCAGTTTAAATCAACAGCAAGCCAGCAACCGTGTGAAACTCTGAAGTCCAAAGAGCTTGTTGCATTCAACCGTTGAAGAATTCTCTATCTTTCTAATATAGACTGTTAGGAGTCGCTTAGGCAGAGGATAATCCTGCTAAGTTATTATTCTCTCTGAAAAAGATAAAGGATCCTATGTGGGTCAAGGAACCTGTGTGGAGATCCTGTGTGGGTCGCTTAATTTGGTCACTGTGCAGCTACCTGGGTGGATAGAGCTGACAGTATTTGTGTAGAGTGAAGTTTGTATTGGCAGTGTCTATTGTAAATCAAACTTACTTTAACAAAGTTCCTCCTTGAGAAAGAGTAGAGAAGACGTAGAGGGATTACTCCACCCTCGAACCTCTATAAGTTTGCTTGCTTGTGTTTTTATTGCTTTATATATCTATCTGATCATATTAGCATCCTGCATTAAAAGCCAACCTTCGAAAATCACATTATTTCCGATGTGCATTTTTAACTCTGTCTAAGTCCTAAGGTCACTGCCCGAGCAGCAACCTATCGTGCAGCAAGCTATCTAGCTACCTGCTCATCAAGGACTTAACATTTTTGGAGAAAAATTAAAAATTTGATAAGGTTAATTCACACCCCCCCAACCTTATACTACTTGGGACCAACAATAATTATGAATGAAAAAAAATTACAAGTTACAACTAAATATATTACAATCATACATCAATATTAAAGTTTAAAAAAATTATAACTTTGTATACATAAATGAAAGAAAAGGTAAAAAACATTGAATGAGCTTGAATTTCATTCTAAATTTGGAAGTGAAATTAAAATTACACTTCCAAACTTATAATGAAATTGCCTACATATCTTTAACAAAATTAAGGAATCAAAGCTCATGTAATTCTCTTACCTATACTTACTTTCATTCATCAATGTTGGTTCCGACGGAGAATGATGTTTTTAAATCATAGCCATACGTGTCATATGTATCTTCATCTAAATATGAGAAATCTAGATGTTGTTGACATTTTTTTTTTGACTCTCACCCAATCTTCAAGAAGAGTAATGTTTGTACATTCTCTTTGGTTAATCTTGATCTTCTTAGATTCAACATATGACCTCCTTTGAAAAATGATTGTTCAACGGAGATGGTTGAGGCGGGACTTGTAAATATTTCTTTAGCAATAGTAATTAAAATAAGATAAATGGTGATTCTCTTTTACCACCACTTCAATAGATCAAATGGATTTGCAAAATTAATTAATACAAAAGTAGTAAATATGAATCTAATTCATGACAAAGGATACCTTTAGCTCGTTTTTATGTTCTATTATCATAAAAATTATAAAATTGATTAAGAAGATTACCAAAACTAGATGAATAAGAGAAAGAACTACTACCTCCTACATTTTGTTCACCTACATGATTATCACTAAAATCACCAAATAATATTTTATATTCTTTAAATATTTCGACTAATGATTGTTTAGCTCTACCAAGAACTTTTATATAATTAGGAACATATCCAACTTGATCATATTTTCAAAAAATAAAATCTGGGAACAATGCACTATAATACATTTTTAATAATTTTCCTAAGCCATCTTCTATAATTCTAGGATCCAATAATTAAGCACATAAAAATACATTGGGTATTTCATTACAATATTTTAGCCATTTCGATCTCATCACTATAATTGTATCTCCTAAAATAGGACATGTAGAATACTCATTGAAAATAAGAGCAATTTTGGCACAATGATTTAGAACTAATGGAGAAGTAGGATAATAACAACCGGATAATTCTCTAGTTGCCTCTTCAAAAAAATTTAAAAGTTGAAGTAAATTAATACATGCATCCCATGAATTGTTAAATAACATAATTTGATTATGTGGATTTTCCATAAAAATTTGACAAAACAATTTTCTATACTCATAAGAATCATTAAGTATCAAATAAGTAGAATTTCAACGATGTTTCACATCAACTACAAATGTTTTAACTTTCATTCCGTTATTCTTACAAAATTTAGCCCATTTCCTATGTCATTCGGTTGAATTGGCAATTTCATCAATTGCAGTTGTAATAAGTTTAATATATTTATCTAATTTTTTCTAAGTCATCTTGAACACATAAATTTAAACAATGACACATACAAGGAATATGAAAAAATTTACCTTTCAATGGAGGTTTACAATATTCAATTAACATGGGCATACTAGCCGTATTAGCACTAGCATTATTAAATCCAATAGAAAATACTTTTTGTACTATACCATAATCATTTAAAACTCTAATAATTTTATGTGCAATGTTGATAGCCGTATGTTTATCATCAAAGTCAACATATGCAATTAAACATTTTTATACATCCCATGTATCATCTATCCAATGAGCCGTAATACCCATATAATCATGTAGTTTATAAGGATCATTCCAAATATCACTATATATAGATATTTTTTGTTTAAACATTTTAAACTCTTCAACTAATTTATATTTATATTCTCCTACAATTTTTTCTATATCACATTTTACTGTATTTCTAGATATGTTTCTACTACTTTGTTGTAAATAAATACTAATATATTCTTAAAAATCATCACCACATGGAAATTGTAAAGGAAGATGTTTTATAGCAACAAATTCGGCTACTCCTTTCCTATGAAATAATTTACTAAATTTAAAAAGAATAGAATCCATACCTTCGACTCCTTGAGAAGAGTTGGTAAATCCACAAAATTGTGTTTGCGATCGCTCATTACCCAACTTGTTGGGATGCTTTTTCAACACATGGTTGTTGAATGTCCCGTAGCCTCCTCCATGCTTGAATTTATGATTTTTTCCACAATAGTTGCAAGTGACTATGTAATCTATATCGTTATTCGATATTTTTTCCTTCTTAAAATGAACGAAAAAAATATCACTTCCAAGTGTTGAAGGTGCTCGAGAAGTGGTATGTGTCGTATTACCACTCTCTTGAGTATCTCTCAACACCTCCTCTTCTTGATCGATGTCGAAGGTGCTCGAAAAGTGGTACGTGCTGTATTACCACTTTCTTAAGTGCCTCTCAATACCTCCTTGCTCAACGAAAACAATCTTTATTTTCCTTATGAGTCTCACTTTTCCCTCTTTTTATTTTTCTTTTGTTGTCTTTTTTTCAGTAGATTTTCTTTTAGCTAGCTCAACAGCTAATCTCACTTTTTACGTCGGGGTACCCCACTCATAAGGATCACCAACAGGCTTTAACTTCTATTGTTGTTGTTGTCGTCTTCCTTTTCTTTATAGGGTATGTGGAGGTGTTGCAACTTGAATTGTTGTAGAAATTATGGCCATAGGCCTACTTGTTGTCTTGGGTGCAGTACCAAAACCTCCTTTTAGGTTCATTATCATTTATTTTCTTCAAGCTTGAACTACATCCAAATGGAGATATAATCCTTTTACGTTTTAAAGTTAGGATATTGTCCTTTCAAGTTCAGCCATAACTTCATCAACTACAGCTTGTAGTTTGGGGTCCTCTTTTTCAAAATCTTCTTTCCCTTTTTGTCATCATCAATAGAAAAAGATGGAAATATTGCTTAAGAGCTTTGAACTTTGATGCCAGAATGAAATCTTGAAAGAAAATATGTATCTCCCCAACTAATAGTTTGAGATTCCGTAGTCTATCATCTACACTGCATACATGTTTGCCATGTTTAGCTAAGTCTTCCTGAATATTACCAAGTGTTGTGAAGTGAACGATTAGAGTATCTGTTACAATTTTGAAAGGTTTAAATGATTGATCAGCATTCTTGGTAGTATTTTCAACTCTTCTTCTTTCTTTGTATTGGTTATTCCAGTCATCTTATAAGAAATCTCTCATCTTCATTGGTATTTGTTCAATATAGAAGAATTGATGAATGATAACCACAACCACAACTCAAAAAAAGCTTGAAGGAAATCTATTTAAAAAAGCACCACTGCCTACAGAAGTAGTGTTACAGGAAAAAAAAGAGCCACAAAAAAGAGAGATGGAGAGGCAGTAGAGAAGAAAAAGAAGTAAGAAAATGAGGAAGCCTAGATTGAAAGACTAGGTTACAGTGGAAGAGACAATACTGTTTTGATGAAAGATGTCGATTGAGCTCTCCCCATAACCACCACCCCAAGATATTCCATATATTGATCTAAATCATGTCTTAATAGAAGTATCAGTCCTGCTGGACCAGAGACCATTAAAAGAAAATCATGCTTGGGATCTGTATATCTTCAAAAGAGTCATCGTACCAACTCACAAGAATCTATATTTTGAGGAAATTACTCTCTATAAAAGATCTAAGTATTTAAGATACTTCAAATATCTATGCAAGGATGATCTCTTCAATAATTTTGACACTTGCTTGTTTATTTTGGAGAAGTATGAAGAGTTTGCAAGAGTTTGAAGGTTGGGAACTCAGAAAGAGCTAATCGAGTGCATCAAAAGAGGAAAGTTTGTGTCATTCTATGAAGACTTTTTGACTCAAATAGATACAGGAATCAAAGATCAAGAAGAAACATAAAAAATCCTATATTGAATCTATCGATAACTAGTGGAAATGAATGAAGTATGAAGAAAGAGTTGCATCTGAAAGATTTATCAAGAGATCACTCTTTCAACAACCTAAGAGGAGACGTGAAGATCAGAGCAAACAAACAAGCACATCTAATCTTACTCATGTATTATATTATTTTCCTTTTAAACTTATTTCTCTTGAATCCATAACATATACTTATTATTTCAATAAACAAAGTCTACAATCTTAAGGACTTTAATCTTACTCTCTTTGCAATGAACTGCATAACGTAAAAGATTATGTTATCATAAAAAATAGGAAATTGTTAGGAATTTGATGTTTAGATTTTGATGAGACAAAACACGCATGTAATAGGTGATGAATTGGAGATTAAACATTGTAGATGGGATTTCTGGAGATTAAACAACTGTATATGTTTTTTATATCAATTCAATATTTTTCAATTGCTTTGGAAGAATACATATAGAGTAAAAACAACTTATTTATGGAAACTAATCTAAACTTGGAACTAATCTCGTGGGATCCGATTTTGCAGGATTTATGGAGCTATTCTCGGACGACTATTGACTGGGTTTTAGATTGCTGACACTCCCCCTCAAGTTGAGTAGTAGGGTCTCCAATACTCAACTTGTCGAGTATATTTGCAAAACCTTTTGAATTCACGACTTTGGTTAGAATATCTACAAGCTGATCCTTAGATCGGATGAATGGTAGTTCAACAACTCCAGCCTCTATCTTCTCTTTGATAAAATATCGGTCCACCTCAACATGTTTTGTTCGATCATGCTGGACTGGGTTTTCAGATATGCTGATAGCTGTTTTATTATCACAAAATAGCTGACATGTTTGATTTGAGAGAAAACCAATTTCTTTTAACAATTTCTGCAGCCACAAAACTTTTGTCAATCCACTCTTAATACCACTAAATTCCACTTCGGCATTGGAGAGAGCCACCACTTTCTGCTTTTTGCTTCTCCAAATAACCAAATTACCACCAACAAAGGTGAAGTATCCTGCAGTAAACCTTCTATCCATAGGATTGCCCGCCCAGTCGACATCGGTGTACCCATGTATTATTGAGTGTCCATGCTTTCCAAATAACAACCCATATCCAAAAGTACCCTTAAGATATCGCACGATTCTGAGAGCAGCTTCCATATGATCTGGTTGAGGTTTGTGCATGAACTGGCTTATCACCCCGACGGCATAAGTAATATTAGGTCTGGTGTGAGAAAGGTAAATGAGTTTCCCTACCAGACGTTGATACTGTTCTCGGTCTGTTGTTTTGGTACCCTCTATGATCTACAATCTATGATTTACTGCAATAGGAGTATCGATTGGTTTGCAGTCTAACATTCCAATTTTAGTAATGAGGTCTAGAGTATATTTCTTCTGGCATATGAAGATTCTTGTGGCTGATCTAAGGACTTCAATGCCAATGAAGTACTTAAGAGCTCCTAGATCCTTCATCTCAAATTCAAGAAACAGTTTTTTCTTCAAGTTTTCAATTTCCTCTGTGTCACTACCCGTGATGATCATGTCATCAACATATATGATCAAATAGGTAATGAGACCTCCTCGTCTTTTCAAGAACAACGTATGGTTTGAGTTACTCTGCCGGAAACCATAACTCTTCATAGCACTAGTAAATCTCCCAAACTAGGCCCTTGGAGATTGTTTAAGCCCATAGAGTGTCTTCTTCAACTTGTATACTTCCCTGTCTCCAAACTTAGACTCAAAACCCGGTGGTGCCTCCATATATACTTCTTTGTTCAACTCCCCATATAAGAACGCATTAGTGACATCAAATTGGTAGAGAGACCAATCCTGGTTTGCTGCAATTGAGAGTAACACTCTTACTGTATTCATTTTGGCTACTGGGGAAAAAGTTTCAGAGTAGTCCACTCCATAAGTCTGAGTGTACTCTTTTGCAACCAACCTAGCCTTGTACTTTTTAATCGATCCATCAGGTCTCCGTTTGATGGTAAAGACCCATCTGCACCTGACTGGTTTTTTTTCTTGTGGTAGTTTGCATATTTCCCATGTGTTATTTCGAGCTAAGGCATCAATTTCTTTCTTCATTGCATCTGTCCAATGTTTTGACTGGAAGGCTTCTTCAGTTGTTCTCAGAAGGTTTTCATCTTCAACAAGGCAACTTGAAAAGCTGCTGCAAGTACTGTGAGATTTCCCTTGGCGATGTTTCCAATTGAGTATCTGGATTTCTTGACGATTTTCTCTGGAGAATATCTCTTTGGTGGAACACCTCTGTTGCTTCGTAGGGGTAAAACATATTACCCTGTATCTTATTCTGTGGTTTTTAGTATCTCATGGTTAGTTAATTCAGGAATGATAAATAAGGATGGCTCAAAATCTCGTACCTCATGTATCAGGTTTGGAAGAGCATCATGGTCCAATTCACTAAGTTTCGGGGACTGCACAGCTGTTTCAAGAATCTTCTCAGCGGCATAGTTAATTGTCTCTGTTGTAAAAGCATCCAGTGGACTGCTTGGACTTGGCAACCAACTTAGTGGATCAAGTTTACTCTCCCCCTAACCACTAAGGTGGTGATGATACAAGAATCGGTTTCAAGAAAATCACAGTTCATGGTAGTGAACATACGACGAGACTTAGGATCATAGCAACGATAACATTTTTAGTGAATGCCATAACCCACAAAGACGCATTCAACTGCACAGGGGTCCAGCTTTGTGCGTGAATGTTTGGGTATATGGACGAACACGGAGCACCCGAAGATACGAGGTTTTAGGGTAAGGGTATTTGTGCAATTTTGAAAGACATTGAATAGGATTTTGGAGGGTAAGACTTTTTGTGGGTAATCTGTTTAGGAGATATACAGTTGTTGCGATGGCTTCCGACCAAAAATGGGAAAGTACGTAAGATTCAATGAGTAGGGCTCGAGTGATTTCAATAATGATATGATTTTTCCTTTCCGCCACCCCATTCTGTTCGGGTGTATGTGGACAAGTTGTTTGATGAATTAACCCGTTATCGTTGAAGAATTTTGTTATGGATGCATTCATAAATTCCCCCCGTTGTCAGATCTCAACATCTAGATATTGGTCTTAAACTGATTTTGAATCATGGTGTAGAACTGAGAAAATTTTGAGAAACTTCTGATTTTTGACGTAAAAAATAAACCCAAGTCATACGAGTGTGATCATCTACAAATAATAAAAAATACTTGAATCCCTAACCACCTATGATAGGTGCAGGGCCCCAAACATCAGAATGAACTAATGAAAACATAGATGGCACACAAGTATTAGTTGGTTTAAAAGTCTGTCTATGGCTCTTTGCCAAAACACAAGTCTCACAGTACAAATTTGAAGAATGAAATAACTTAGGAAATAAAAGTTTGAGATAACTTGCAGAAGGATGCCCAAGTCGGCGGTGCCAAAGCCAAGCATCATAGGTTGCAGTTCCGGTAGCCAACATCACTGTACCTTTTTGAGCAATCTCATCTACATAGTACAGTCCACGGCGCTCAGTGCCACATCCAATGATCTCCCCCATCCTGATATCCTGTAGAAGACAGCAAGTAGGATGCATCAGCACAATGCAATTAAGTTCCTTTGTGATGTGGCTTATTGACAGTAATTTGTGGGACAAGGCAGGAACATATAAACATTTGGATATTTTGAGTGTAGGAGAGATTGCTACAGTTCCAGCTCCATTAACAGGGGTGATTTCACCACTAGCAGTTTGAACATGTGTTTTTTGAGGCTGTGATGGTGTACAGATATCAGATGCATCATACGTCATCGTGTCTGTAGCACCACAATCAAAGATCCACGCATCATTTTTATTTTGTCCTCTACACATATCACTAGTAACATTGACATGAGCCAAAAAACGGGCATGAATATTTGTTGTATTTAAAGAGTAGAAATAAGTGGGTTGGGTGTTAAAACATCTGACCCGATACCTTCAAAGTCCATGCCCCTTTCTGATCCTTCACAATTCACGCCCCCTGCTTCACCACTCAAAACCCTTGCTGCTGTGGTAATTTTTTCAGATCCCTCGTCACTGCTCTCTGGTGTCGGTGGTCTTCGGATCACTTACCATGACGGCAGCTTTGCCTCCCTGGCCGCGGTTGTCCCGTGGTAGTTTGTGATTATCTTCCCACCACTCTGGGTACTCTACCAATCAAAAGCATGTCTTCTTTGTATGCTTAGTCATACCGCAGTGGGAACATTTCAGTTTGCTTTTATTGATTTTCTCCTGGGATGATGAGCCGTTATTCTTGGATGGTCCTGACCGGTTAGGTGGTCGGAACTCTCTTGTTGCCAACTCGTTCCCAATCTCGCCGTTAGTGGTACCGTCTATTGTCTCGAATGCCCAAATACCTCTCCGAGCTGCTTCTCTTCGGATGAGAGTATAGGCAGCTTCCACCATCGGTAAAGGGTCCATCTTAAGGATATCTCATTGTTCAGGTTCGTACTTCTCACTTACCCCGACAAGAACTTGAAACAAGCGGATTTCGGATTGGATTCGATTATAGGCACGAATATCTATTTCACACTCCATTGGGTTTGATTGATTTTCGGTAATTTCTGCCCACAATTGTTGTAAGGTGCTGTAGAAATTTTCAATTGTACCTTGTCCCTGTTTGAGGCTATTGGCTTGTACTGTGAGTTCGAAAATTTGAGCTGAGTCTCTGCCGATACTATACGTAATTGTGAGCCCTTTCCATAGACCTTTGGCTGTCTTGTATTGAAAATAGTTGTTGGCTACATTGGTTCCATATTTTGTATGATCCAGGAAATGATGGTGAGGTCGTTTCGGTACCACTTGTGGTATGTTGGATCGGTGGAATCAGGGGGAGGAGGATGGCCGGTGATGTGGTTGAGGCAACCCCTCCCTCCGAGGGTAAGGTGCATCATTCGAGACCATAACGAGTAGTTGAACTCGTTTAACTTGACGCTGACTGTAACAGCTTGGCTTTGGTTGCTTTCTGTGTTTCGATTTTTTGTTGGGGTTTGGCTATACTGCCTTAGTAGGGTAGCCAATTGTTGTACGAGATCTTCTGCTCCGGGCAGTGGTGTCTATGTGCTCGATAGGCTTCCCTCTTCTTCGGCCATCGGATTTGCAGGTTTGTATAGGTAAATGATGATGCAGAATAGCAAGGCTTCGTTTAGGATCGCTACTGCTTTGATACCATGATGGATTGGAGATTAAACATTGTAGATGGGATTTCTGGAGATTAAACAACTGTATATGTTTTTTTATATCAATTCAATATTTTTCAATTACTTTGGAAGAATATATATAGAGTAAAAACAACTTATTTATAGAAACTAATCTAAACTTGGAACTAATCTCGTGGGATCCGATTTTGCATGATTTCTGGAGCTATTCTCGGACGGCTATTGACTGGGATTTAGATTGCTGACAATAGGAAAGTACAGTACCCTATTTTTCACAATGATTAAGTGAATTTAGAATAGGATTTGAGTAAATTGCAGCAAATAAAAATACAGGAGAAAAGCTTGCCCAAGTCTATGCTAAAAAACAATTTATGCAAGCTGCATAAAGAATGAAGAATTCAAATGTTGTAAGCTTGAAGTTACAATAGGAGCACTGTTACTAAATGATACCTATGTTGTAGAAAATACCTGTTGCATGCTACGAACTTAGACATATTTAATGAAAAGACATCTACTCTTCAAATAGAAATGCAGTACAAGGAAAATCAAAAGCAGTCTAAGAATTAATCACTTCAACAGGTTGAAATATAGCCAATAGAGACAAATTATTGTATGCAGTACTAAAAGCCAATTAGCAACTTCTACCTAGCCTGACAAACTACACAAACCTACAACCTGGTACAACATAAATTATATGCACATTGAAGATCAAGACAGTTTATTTAATACAAATTCCATACCAACTTTAGAGGATTCAAAATGCAAGGATTTATGCTTTCTTCAACGAGCATATATCTATCACTATAAATAGTGGCAAAGTTGACTGATACAATTGTTGAAACTCAAATTAGCTACACTAAAGTATATGTAACAAGGCTCTCAAATTCTAAGTGCTCTCAAAATAACAAGTTTCAGTCACTCAACCTCTAAGAAGTAGTCAAGCATTAGATCATACTAATTACATTAAAATTTAAAAAGACCCAATTCTAGCCTACAAACACACATGTAGGTTCATTTAGACTAGATCATATATCTTCAAAGCAGGGAATTGAAAATCTTTATATAATCAATTATGTTAATTGCCACAAAAATTAGAATAATTAAACAATTATGGATTCAACGTTCCAATTGCCGGTATATTATTTTAATAAATTGACAAAGGATCCCATTTAAACAATTCACTAAAACAATAATAATCAACATGCACTGAGATATATGAACAACAAGAAAGAAAGAATGAGAAAATTAAATTAAATCTCACAACAATAGTAGAATCAAGTATTGATTATCTCTTGGATAAAATTTAAATGTAGCCCTCCATAAAGAATTGAGATCTCAAAGATAAAAGTTTTGGAATACTAAGTGTAATATCAAAAGTTCAAGATGAAAGAGAGAGTTAGAATCCTTATATACTTCTATCTAATAACTACACTTAATATAATACTAAGTGGAAGTTATAAAATAACTTCTACAGTTTTTATCCACTTCTTCTTATTTTTACAATTTTCGGGTGTTAAGTATGTCCACGCTTATTGTTGAGACTCCTGCAGTCATCGAGAATTGGTTTGTGAGAATCAGGTTTGAATGCTTAGGCGTGCCCAAATTTAAAGCTAAAATTGTCGCATTATTTGCAAAGTTTGAGGACCTCACCAAATTTCTTCCAAATCAATCCAAAATTCCTCCAACTTCAATTAAATCTTTATCTTGTCCTATAAAATACAAAACTTTATCAAAATCAAGAATAAAGGATTAATTAACATCTAAAATGAGGGAAAAAACATCATAATCAATATACACAAAATAAATCTCATCAATTTCCCCCACACTTAGACAATGCTTGTCCTCAAGCATACTTTAGCTCAAATGCATGATCTCAACTCATCTTCCTTCCTTATCGTCCTATACTCATCCAAAAATATTTTTCATGCAATTAAACATAAATTTTCGAATAGAGTTCTCATCCCGTAACACATGAACAATCACATCAGTATTAATCTCCAAGTGCATTAGTTCAACATCTCACTTTAGATTCACTCTTTTCACTCAAGTGTTTAGCCTATATATATCAAAGAACTCTCAAGTCAAAACATAAGAAGATCTCTACCATAGGCTTACAAGTATATCACATCTTTTCCCAATAATAAATGAACCAAAGTGCACAAAATTCAAGAATTTAAGGGGTCATTTTTTTTAAAGGCTTTGGGTGAGGGTATGGTAAGAAGAAAATTTTGGGCTTAGAATTGAAATAATCATGATCAAATTATATCTACTACACCAAGCTCAAATATGTCATCAAGAATCAAAAGATTGCTTTAAAAACTTCTAGCACAAAAACATACAAAAACTCAAAACTCAACTCTTTTTTTAACCAGCGATTTTTATTTTTTCATATTTTTTCTTTTACTTTTTCACCTTTTTTATAAGAATTCTAAACTAAGAATTTAAACAACCAATATTTACAAACAACTTACAATCTCTCTACAAATAAAATGAATCTTAGTGTGATCATGTTGAAAATTACTTCAATTCGGGGTTCAAAATGTAGGTAATCAGGAAATGGTGGTTGAGCTTGTAATATGGTTAAATTGAAAGAAAAGGCTAAAGCTCAAAGTTGGTGATCTAGAAGTTTATGTTCAAGGTAGACTTGAGAACAAAAAAGGCTATTTCAAGATAAGATGGGTTAAACCTAACATCCTTATTTGATTTTGCACATTCAATTCACCAAAGAGATTCAACATAGACATGTATAACAATGTAAGTTCTAGAAAGATCAATCTGTTTGACAATCACACAACAAAGAATTTGAGCAGGGAAATAAAGAATGAATGCTCATGGCTCAAATCTCACCAACAAAATAGGTCATTTGTGCTAAATCTCATGCATTTCTCAATCAACAATGATAGCAATTAATCATGGTACCAATGAAAACTCAAAACATTTTAGCACGCATCAAAAATTGTCCAAGAAATCATGGATGAGCAAGAAAAGCTTAAGAATTTCAGAGAGAAGAAATCAAGATTATGAGTCAAGTACTCAAAACTTGCAAAAATTATAACTTCCAACATTTTTTTTCATACATGATTATGAAAAATTAAAAAGAAAAAAAAGCTAACTTAAGACAACTTTCTTGAAACTCTCACCCCACACTTAGAATCTACATTGTCCTCAATGTAAACAAATGCTCAAAATGAGAAATAAAGTATAAGAAGTAGAAACTTCCCTGAAGTAATGAGCATTTGTGTCCTTTTAAATATCACTGTGATGGAGGAAAGGGCGATTGAAACCGCACATGCTCATAGTAAGCCAATTGACTTTTTTCCATTCTCATCATTTGTTTTCTAAGAGTTGTCATCTCCTATTGAAGTTCTCTCATAGAAAAAGGGTGATTAGTCTCTTCTTGATGCTCATCTTCGTGATCGGAAAGTGTATGGTCGAATCGATCGAATTATGAAGGAGACCTCGAAGGATAGAATGAATAAACTCCATCTTTCTTTCTAATCAAAAACATATTTTCCAAGTAACGTAAATCCATTAGTTACATCTCACAAGCAACATAAAGATTGTTATTTTCAAGATCAAGCAATTGAAGATTCACAGGAAGATCAGACCCTAAAAGCAAATGACGTTTGTTCTTCATGGCATGGTCAAATTGTGTTGCTAACCAATAACCAGGATTAACTTTCTTTTTAATTTTCATGCACCACAAGAAATAGAATTTATTTTTTGTTAAAACATATGGAGAATCTTTACAGCCCAAAAAAGTATATACGAGAAACCGATGCATGTATTTCAAAATAGGATCATGAAGATGAGTATCTTTTAAAGTGGCTAGGATTGTAGTAATCGGACTTGGACCAAACACGACACAGGCAAAGCTCATCCGGATAACCATGACATAAATTCAAATATTCATCGGAGCATGCAAATTCATCAGAAATAAATCCAAATACAACATTAAATTTCGGAATCAAAAGCTTAAATATTTTGCCTATGAGCCTAAACAAAACATATTTAGCCTTACGGCCCTTCATAGCCTCGTTGGATTTGAACTCAAAGGTAGCATAAAACTCTCTTACAAGCTTAATTTATGCAGGACAAATAATTGAAGCATATTTCTCCCAACCAGTATTAGCTATTAAATCATGAGTTTCACTTTCAATATTCAAAATAGCTAAAGTGAGGTGATAAATGTACTTATAAGGAACAATGCTCTTTTGACAAACCAATCGATACTTATCATTTTCTTTTTTCTTCGTCAATGAGAGATACCTATTCAAATGCAATTTCATTGGTGGAAGAACCGAAATAGTCATGCCTTATTGGGTCCTTGTGGTTCTTGCTCATTTCTGTATGAAAGATGCTTCGAGTTGACCATGATAAATTCCAACGGGAACTTGGGTGTTGGGACTTCAATGTTTAAATTTTGATGAGACAAAACGCATTTGTAATAGGAAGTTTTAAGTACCCCATTTTTCACAATGTTTAAGTAAATATATAGACTAGGTTTGAGTCTAGTCTTAAGTGCTAGAAGATGGAGGTTTGACAAGGACAAAGCTGCATCTAAGCCTTTCGAGAAAAAGAAGCTACTGCAGAAGGCAGATACAGCATCGCTGCAAGAAGGCAGATACAACATCGCTGTAAGAAGACAGAACGTCACTACGGCTAAGTAAGAAGGAATGGCGTATAGGAGTGCTGCAAGAAAAAGATGCAGCAGCTCTAATCAAGATACTGCAACCAGGTCTTAGTTACAGCAGTACTGCAAGAAAACATTTACTGCACGAAGACCTAGGATACAGCGCAAA
The DNA here is from genome assembly GCA_028654395.1 of Scutellaria barbata. Lineage (NCBI taxonomy): Eukaryota > Viridiplantae > Streptophyta > Magnoliopsida > Lamiales > Lamiaceae > Scutellaria > Scutellaria barbata. Next base: position 21,033,326 of record CM053647.1, read on the forward strand.
ACTTACAGTTCAGAGAAGTCAATCAGCGCCAATTAACAACAAGAAGTATCCTGCAATCCTAGGAAGGATAAATGCAGTACGAGGAACAAAGATTCAAGCAAGAATAAATAAAGCCGTTCGAGATAAGATCAAAGAAGCAGACACAGAGCCAATACGAAGACGCCACGTGGACCGACGCGCTGCAGAAAGCTGCGAGCCGCAACTGCCACATTAAATGCTCCAAAAAAAAAGTCAAGTCGCATTAAATGCAAGTCATGCCTTTGATCAGACTACTTCAAATTCAAAAGAGAGATGTCTCCTTCAACGGACATCTTCTCCTACAAGTATAAAAAGAGGAAGAGATACACTGAAGCTGGTTACTGAAACTGCTGATACTAAAACATTCGAGCAAAAATTCACAAGCTTTCAAGATACAAATATTCAAGCCTACTATCAGTTTCAGTCACTCAACCTCTGAAGTGAAGCAAGTCTAATGCTGAAAGATCCATCAACGGATTCAGAAGCTCACTTCGTCGCACTAGTTGGAGAAACCTTTTTTATATTCTTTTAATCTTGTTGCTGTGTGCTTAGGTTATTTTAGTGGTGTCGAACAGTTGATAGGAGAGATCCTTGCTGTTTGTATAAGTTATCTAGAGTTGACAATTTCCTTGTGTGGGAGTGTAGAACCCTGTGTGGGTTAGCCTTTGAAGTTTGCAGTTGCTGTGTGTATGCTGGACTTCAGTAGGTGGTTGCTTTGTAAAGTTGATAATTATTAGGAGAGTTCTGTAATTCAATCTTGCTTAACAAAGTTCCTGCTCGATGAGCAGTAGAGTGGACGAGAAGCATTACACCACCTTCGAACCACTATAAGCCATACGTGTTTAATTGCTTTACTTTTTTGTGCCTTTATCTTCTGTTCTTACATATATCATAAGCATTAAACGTTTTTGAAAGAAGCATATTGAGAAAATCAGTCTTGTGTTATAAATGTTATTTTTTCGCTGCGTATAAAACTCTAAGTTACAGCGTGCAGCACTGCATCCTAGTGTTGCAAGCAGTAACGATCTGACATTGCAAGTTCACATAACTTGCGGAGCAGAAAAGTTTTTCGTAGATTTGCAAAATCGACCAAGGTTCATTCACCCCCCTCCCTCTGAACCTCGGACACTACTTGGGACCAACAAGTGGTATCAGAGTGAGTTGGGTTAAAAGCTAACTTATCTGGTCACCTACCTAGATCCACCTTAGACTCGTTGTTTTCTCTGCATCTAAAACTCATTCTTACAGCATATCATGGATTCCTCTAATCACAAGTTACCTATGTTTTCCATAGAAGAATATGACGATTGGAAGATAAGAATGCAGGCACATCTCTCAGTAATGAACGATGAAATGTGAATGATCATCACTGAAGTACCAATAATACCCACAAAGGTGAATCCAATGTTTGGAAGAGATCAAGCCGAAGGAGAGCAGCCACCACCGAACTTCCTGCCCAAACCATATCAAGAGTGGGGAAATGAAGACAGGAAAAGAGCCAACCTAGATAACGTGGCAAAGAATGCTCTATTTATCACTTTGGATAAAGACACGTTCAGCAAAGTCAAGACTTGCAGAACATCCAAAGAAATATAGGAAAAACTGGAGCAAATATGTGAGGGAACTGAACTCACTAAAGACAACAAGGTCTCCAACGCTACCCAACTATTCGAGCTCTTTGAAATGAAGAATGAAGAGACTCTTGAGCAACTAGACTTGAGGTTCACATCCATGGTGAACGAACTAGAAGCTCTGGGCAAACACTACACTCAAAAGGAGAAAAACATGAAGGTGTTGAGAGCCCTACCTACGGAGTGGGACAGCAAGACCACTACCATGAGAGTGTCTATGGATTTGAAATCCATGAGTACATTCGACCTATTCTCCGACCTCAAAGCATTCGAATATGACATCAACAGATGGAAAAAGGAGTCTGAAGAGTTGAGCTCCAAAGTTACAGTGCTAACTGCCAGAGGCTCCAAGGATACAACAACCGCTAGTTGCAGTAAGCAGACTGAGGTTATAGCAGAAGTTGTTGAAGAGGATATGGCTCTACTTCTAAAGAAGTTTAGAAGATTTATGAAGAGCAATAACAACAACAGCAGCAACACCAACCTCAATAAGAGGAATGACTTCAGAAGAAGTTATCCACCTCCTCAGGTATCCTCTTCTCTACAAACAAATACAAGCAATGTTGACTTGTGTTATAATTGTAGGAAACCAGGGCACTATACAAGAAACTGTCCATACCCAACAGTGTACAAGTATCCTAAAGGAGAGAGAGAGCAGATGAGAGATAAAAGAATAGAGAAAAGGTACAAGCTTCGAGCTCTTATAGGAGAGATGGAGAAGGCCAAGGACGCAGTAGTTCTGAAGGAAGTACTGAAAGCTGCAGAATCCTCTGACAGTGACACTGAAACCTCATCATCTGATGAAGAAGCGCTGATATGCCTGATGGCTAAAGACTATGATGACAGCAAAGAAGATGGGGTAATCTATCAACCGTTGTCCATACCTGAAAGTGAGGAGCTGAACATGATCCACTCCTTAAAAAGGATCATGAGTGATTTTGAGCAAATCAACTCGATTCATGAGGAACTAAAGATTGAAAATGAGAACCTGAGAATCGACAATGAGATTCTTCAAAGTAAGAATATTGATAGTGCAAAAATGCTGACTGTACGTGAGTTTGATAACTTAAGGTGTAGTAAGCTGCAACAAGAAGTCTCTAGATTAAATCTGCTGGTCACTAAGCTAGAATCTGAGAAGGAAATCTTGCAGTCCAAAATGAGCACGTTCACCAAATCATCCAAGGACGCAAGAGATTGCATAAGCCAAAACAGAAGTCCTTTTGAAAAATCGGGCTTAGGTTACAGCAATCACAACTATCAAAATACAGCAAGTACATTCAGAGCTGTAAATTTTGTTCAAGCTGAAACCCCAATGGTGAAAGAGTTACTATATGACTCTGTGAAGATCTTGAACAAGACAGCAATGATGGATAAGGGGAAGAAACCCCAATGCTCAACTGCAGGAAGCAAGCCTGCATCTAAGAACTGGCTGCAGCAGAAGTCATCTGCTGTATGCAGCAAGAGGATGCAGCAACCAACTAAGTTGCAATACAGAAGAAACTTTCCCACCTATGTTGAGACTTACATGTCTAAACCTCAAAGAGGATATACTCAAGGGAAGTATGGTGGAAGACCACACTATAAAAGTGTTGGTAACACATTCGTTAGCTCTGCACACACATTTAACAGGCAGTTCAAAAGCAGAACTGCATATACTTAGAGAACCAGCAAATCTTACAGCAAAACAGTGACTGTTAAGAAAGTTTGGGTTCCTAAAGCAACTAACCCCAAAGGACCCGTACAGATATGGGTACCTAAATCTGTCTGAATTTGTTACAGGTTTCAGTGCCAGGATACAGCAGTGATGTATGGTACATAAACAGCGGCTGCTAGAGACACATGACAGACAGTAAAGATTCTCTAAAAGACTTCCAAGAATGTAAAGGACCAAAGGTCATCTTTGGAGATGATTCCAAATGAAGCACAAAAGGAAGTGGATGCCTAGTCAAAGGAAACATAAAGATCAAGGATGTATCCTATGTAAAAGGACTCAGATACAACCTTCTAAGCATTAGTCAATTCTGTGACAAAGTATACATAGTGGAATTCAACCTCAACAAATGCTTAATCAAAGACAGCACCTCAAATGAAGTCAAGCTTACAGGAACAAGAAGAGGAAACATCTATCTAGCTGATTTGAACTCTTCTATTCAACCTACATGTTTCATTGTGAAAAGTCTACCAGAGCTGAGCTGGCTGTGGCACAAGAGGTTAAGCCATCTGAACTTTAAGACTATCAACAAGCTAGCAAGAAAAGGTCTTGTAAGAGGATTGCCAGATGTAGCATACAAGAAGGAAAATATCTGTGGAGCTTGTCAGAATGAAAAGAAAGTTAAGAGCTCATTCAAAGACAAGTCTCAAAAGTCATCTCACAGCATCTTTGATCTTCTACACATGGACCTTTTTGGACCAGTAGAACCAGTAAGCTTGAGCGGGAAGAAGTACTTTCTTATAGTTGTAGATGACTACTCCAGATACACATGGATAATCTTCCTTGCAAAGAAGTCTGAAACTCAAGACAAGCTACCTGATCTCATGAAGAAAATCCAGAATGAAAAGAGCTTGAGTATTGTGAAGATTAGATCAGACAGAGGAACTGAGTTCACAAATAAATTCATTGAGAAATTCTGTTCTGATAATGGTATTCGACATGAATACTCTGCTGCAAGAACACCTCAACAGAACGGTGTAGCTGAAAGGAGGAATAGAACCCTCAAGGAAGTAGCAAGGACAATGATAGCTGAAGCAGAAGTACCTAAGAGATTTTGGGCTGAAGCAACCAACATTGCTTGCTACACACAAAACAGATGTCTAATCATCAAAGATCTAGACAAAACTCCTTATGAAATCTGGAATGGATATACTCTAAATATCTCGTATCTGCATATCTTTGGATGCAGGTGCTATATTCTCAATAATGGAAATGAACATCTGAAGACCTTTGATGCAAAGTCAGATGAATGAGTATTTCTAGGATACTCTGCTGTAAGTAGAGCCTTCAGGGTATTTAACAAGAGAACCTTGGTGGTCGAAAAATCTATTCATGTGGTGTTTGATGAACCACACTATGACACCAAGAAGTTAGAAGAGCCACCTGAAGAGATAGCTCCAAGGAATGTTGTTCCATATGTAGGAGTTCTGCCTACAGAAGAAGACAAAGAAGAGGAAACTGCAACTTTGGATGCAGCAGATATTCTTACAGCAGCAGAACCTCCTGCATTACAGGAACAAGAGGAGCAACCTAGACCAGAACATATCTTTGAGCCTGACAGGATATGGCTAAGGAATCATCCAAAGGATCTTATCATAGAAGATCCATCTATTGGCGTAAGAACAAGAAGATCCATCCCTTATGAAGCAATGTTTGCATGCTTCATATCTCAGACAGAGTCCAAGAATGTTAAAGAGGCACTGCAAGATAGCAACTGGATACAGGCCATGCAAGAAGAGCTAAATGGTTTTGAAAGAAACCAAGTATGGAAGACAGTTGCAAGACCAACTTATCAAGGAGTAATTGGAACAAAGTGGGTCTTCAAGAACAAGTAAGACGAATCTGGACTCGTCGTAAAGAACAAGGCAAGATTAGTTGCCAAAGGATACTGCCAGGAAGAAGGAATTGATTTTGATGAGACCTTTGCTCCAGTAGCAAGATTGGAAGTAATAAGGATTTTTCTAGCTTATGCAGCTCACATGAATTTCAATGTCAATCAAATGGACGTTAAGAGTGCATTCCTGAATGATCTTCTTACAGAGGAAGTTTATGTTGAACAACCTCCAGGCTTCGAAGATCAAGCAGAAGAGAAGGTGTTCCGATTACATAAGGCCATGTATAGACTTAAGCAAGCACCGAGAGCTTGGTATGACACATTATCTCTCTATCTGCTAGAGAATGGTTTCCAGAAAGGAACAATCGACAAGACGCTGTTTAGGATATAGGATGGAGAAAGTGTACTGCTAGTACAGATATATGTAGAGCTATGTGAGAAGTTCTCCAACCTGATGCAGTCAAAGTTCGAGATGAGTATAATGGGAGAATTAAGTTTCTTTCTCGGGCTGCAAGTAAAACAGCTGTCTACAAGAACCTTCATCAGTCAAGTCAAGTATATAAAAGAGCTTATCAAGAAATTTGGCATGGAAAATGGTGTAGCAACATCTGTTCCTATGTCGACATCAATAAGCCTTGACAAAGATGAAGATGGTAATGATGTTGATATCACGAAGTACAAACACCTAATCGGATCCTTACTGTATCTTACAGCAAGTAGGTCCGACATCATGTTTGCAGTAGGAGTCTGTGTAAGATTTCAAGCAGCACCAAAGGAATCACATCTTTCAACGGTCAAAAGGATTATCAAATATCTGAAAGGAACTCAGGAAGTAGGCCTATGGTATCCTAAGGAATGAGGATTCAAGCTTAAAGGCTACTCTGATTCAGATTATGCAGGCTACAAGATTGATCGGAAGAGTACCAGTGGGACTTGTCAGTTTCTGGGAAATAGACTCGTTTCATAGTTCTACAGGAAGCAAACTTCAATTGCAACCTCTACAGCAGAAGCAGAGTATGTTGCGACAGGAAGTTGTTGTGCGCAGATTCTCTGGATACAGCAGCAACTTAGGGATTATGGAATTCAAGAAAGAGAGACCCCAATTCTTTGTGATAATACAAGCGCCATTGCAATTACCCATAACCCTATTTTTCACTCAAGAACGAAGCACATTGATATACGTCATCACTTTATAAGAGACCACATGGAAAAGAAGAATATTGTGCTTGAGAAAGTTCACACGGATCTCCATCTTGCAGATATATTCGCTAAACCTTTAAGTGAATCAAGGTTTTCTATGCTTAGAAACGAGTTGGGAATTCTTAAGTTATGAGGAGAAAAAGAAAGTGCAAAGATCGAGAGAACATCTGCATGCTTGCGAGAAATAGTAAGTATAGTGCTGTAAGCTACGCCTTCTTACAGTACTGGGTTCAAACAGCGCTGCATTATATATTCTTACAGTATAGCAGAAATCGGGAGTTCAAGCGGCACCAGGTTACAACATTTATTTCAAAAGAGTATTGATTACTCTGCAACCTCGTACCAAGGATGTTGCAACCTTAAAAAGTCATTTCTTTTAGGCGGCAAAGGGCATGTCTTTCAGCATTAAATGCAAAGTCTGCGCGTGTCAGAAGTGGAAGGGTTACACTCAATAGCCCACGCGCCTTGTAGTAATTAAGCGACGATTTGACATCTCCGCTTTTTTTTGGACCATAAGATCAATTCTCTTATAATTTTCTCAACCGTCGATCTTACTTCAAGTTTTTTGAAATCCACCATAACCCTCATAACGCGCTTTTCAAAATCATTATTCATCATCACCCAGAGAGAGAGAAGTTTCATTTTGTAAGAATTTTCCTAAGTTCTAATTTTCGAAACTCTTCATCTTTTCTCTCTAAGAAATCCATGGCAACCAGGCAAACCATCGTCTTGGAAGGACACCTGATCAACCAGGAGCATGTCTATGCTTCTGGGCTGTACGATGAAGCCCTCGTTAGAAGAATCTTCGATGCTCTTTAGCGGACCCAAGTCCTAGGGCTGCTGACAACTGTTTACGCTGACTTCTCTGTGGAGTCAGTACAGAGGTTCTACTCCTACGCCAGGAAGGCGGAGGACAGGAACTGCATCCTGTTCAGGATGGATGCAGGCGAGGAAGAGCGATCTCTAACCGTTAGAGACATCGCTACCACCTTCAGCATTTCCACCGGAGGTTTGACCCCCAGTCAGTTGTTGAACTATGGGGAGGCATCTGTTCAAAAGATGTGGGATCTCTTTCGAGCAAGGGATGCAGGGGCTGAAATCAAGAGAAACGCCACAAAGAAGCTCTTCAAGCCGGAGTTTGAACTGCTTCATGATATCTGTGCATACTTCATTGAAGGCCGAACAAGGAGTTATAACAAGTGCACAGATCTCCGGTTCCAGATCATGTCCGCTATCATGGCCGGAGAGAAGGTGAACTGGGTGAGGTTTATCATGAAGAGGTTGTGGGAGGAAGCAGAGAAGATAACGGAGCGTCGGAGCTACGGTATCACCATTTGTTCTCTGCTCTGCAAGCTTGGTCTTCAACTTACAACACCGACCCCCATCCCCATCGGAAAGTATCTAGGGGAGAAGAAGAAGGATAAGACCCAACCGAAGACAGCAGAAGCTGAGGCAGTAAGGAAGAAAACCAAAGATAAAAAGAATGATATCCTAGCCCTGCAAGATGAAGCAGTATGCAGCGGGAGAGACGAGGAAGAAGAGGACATTCAAGATCCTCTTCCCATCATCAAGAGGAGTTCAGGGAAGGCTGTACCTGAAACTGAATCCTCATCTTCTAATGACGATGCACCTTTGGTGAGAAGGGCCCCACGCAGCAAGAAGAAGGCTGTTGCAGCTGCTGCTTCCCAACGCCCTATAGTAGGCTTGGCTGTAGTTGTTGTTGAGGATGAGTCTTATTAGCCCCAGGATCAAGAAGGAGCTCTTGATTCCCAACTCTCTACACATTCTAAGGTGGTAGAAAATCTTAGGGATAAGTCACATCTGCTTCAAGAGCCATATCAGCTCCGGGACAAGCCAATTGAAGAAGCTCATCTACAAACAGAAGCTTCAGTGCTTGATCCCACCTTTACAACGGCTAGAAACATGGAGCTGCAATACAATCTCTGGAGAGAGATACGGCTGGCTAAGGGGGAAATCCTGTTGAAGTGGAATGATTTTCTGACAGTCGAGCAAGATGTCCTAGAGTGGGCCAAATCAGAAGATATACTGGCACTCCTGCAACCTGAGTATGCAGCAAGAGTATAGGAGCTTGGTGATAACAGTGCTGCTCAAGGAGCAAAGGACAAAGGGAAAGGAAAAGCTCTTGCAGAATCCGACTCTGCAGAGCTGCCGATGAGAGCAGCATTGGAGGATGTACAGGTCTTCCTTACCCCTGCTGTGGAGGCTATTAGAAGGGGTGATGACGTCACTTTTCCCCGAGAGCAAATCGACACCCTGGGAGTGGAGCAAGCTGAGGAAGCTATGCTGCAACAGGCGCTGCAACAGAGTGTGAAGGAGACAAGGATGCAGCACACTCCTAGGAGGATGCGGGGAGAAGGAAGTTCAAGTTCACACCATCTGAACTCCCCTGCATACGAGCAAGTAGTTGAGGGCATCTTCAACATTGTCACGCTGGATCATTTGGAGAAGGAAGAATCTCAATTGTTGGACTATGGCGATTCCCCTGTTTGTATGGATACTGCTGCTGCAGACTTACAAAGGAAACCGTCAGCCATCATTCAGGGACTAATCTCTGAACTTGCTGAAGACGCCGATGATACAACCACGGAGGAAGTTGCCGAGGCAGGACTCCCTGTACTGACGAGACAGCAGTACAGTAGGCGACCACCCAAGAAGCAGCTGCTGAAGAGACTTGCAGGGTGGAAGCTGAAATTCTTGCAGCAGTAGAGCGTACAGTGCTGAATCCTGTGGACGCTGCAAGAAACCAACCAGGGCTGCAAGAACCCATTCTTGCAGCGAAATCTGTCCAAGTTGCAGGACCGGCCGAGGAGACGGGGTCCTTGGAGAAGACCTCAGGGGAGGCTGTTGTTCTGACAACACTCCCTGAGGGTGAGAAGACCTCTGTTGGGGAGGCTGTTCAGACAGTACCCACAGAGGATGCAGAAGGAATAGCTGAGGTAACCCTCGTGCAGCTGGAGACACCTCAAGAGGAGGTTGATGCTGCAGCTGCTGCATGCTCACAAGAACCTTCCAAGGTTACAACAGCAGAGGTTACTGAGGAAGCTAAGGTTACTCATGCCTACTTCACAATGATGATGAAAGAACACAACATAGCTGTTCATGGGCCAAAATCTGACGGAGTAGATCCTGTTCAAATCTCATCTGGCGGAGAGGAGGCAGAAGAAGAAGAAGAGCACCCATCCTCAAGTTATACAAGCTCTCAAACCAGCAATCATAAGGATGAGGTTGCCACTGAGGTTCCAAGGCAGGATGCAGCGCCAATTATCCAAGCTGTTATACCATTCGCTGCATCCTCTGCCACCTCAACAAGATGGAATTCGGGGCTGACTCCTGACGAATCTATCAACCGAGTTGACGCTGTGGTTAGACATCTGGTGCACCCTCTTCAGGAGCACGAGTCTACCATGCGCAACAGTCTCAGGGTCGTTGCCCAATTCTATGCTGAAACCATGACAAGTTTCAAGAAAGACCTTGAAGCCTTGCTTGGGATAATCAAGAGAACGCTGAATGATCACTCCCACAGGCTTTACATGGAACGGGTTAGGATGGAGGAAGAGCTGAAAATTGAAGCTGCACAGACTCGTCAGGAGATAAGATTGTGCAAGCGCCATGCTGAGAATGCCTCTGACAGGCTGAATACTTACTCCCTCGTCCTGGAAACACTTCTGGATCGCACATCTGATCAATCTCATTGAACCAGAAGTATGGACGACCGTTTGGGGAACCTGGAGCTAATTGTTGGAGAACTGAGGGACATCATGTTCCGAGCCTTCTCTCAGTATGTTAACGCTCCTAAGGCCGCCCCCGAACCGACCCGAAGACCACGTTTCAAGGTGGTCCCAACTGCCCCTGTTCAGCCCCCGGCTTTTGATGATGCTAAAAAGGGGGAAGAGGTTGAAGATAGATACAGGAGCTCAAGGGGAGCTGAAGAAGATGATGACCAGCAACCTCTCAGCAGGAGGAGAAGGAGGTCTGGATCATCTGTTGCGGCTGACATCCCTTCTCCCAAGCGCTGGAGAAGAGATGATGATGGAGGAGCTGGTGGAGCTGGTGCTGCAAGAAGATCAGCAGCAGGCGCTGCACCCAGCAGAGCTGCAAGTAAAGAGGCAGCACCTCCCTCTCATCATCATACAAAGAGAGGGTATGAAGGCCAGCAGCAAGGCTCAAGAAAGAGGATGAGCGAGGACGAGTTTGAGAGTCAGAAGTGCCAAAGAGAAGAACAAGATCCATATGCCTGGATTCAAAGACTCGGAGTAATTGGTGAGAGGAGGATTTTTCCCAACGACTTCTACCAATACCCTCCTCAAGAGATCCCTCGTCTTGACACTGAAAATATCTCTGCTGAAGTTTTCGTTCTGATGGATCAGAGGTCTAAAGGGGAAAATATGGTTTGGAGGTTTGACATCTTCAAGAAAATCAGACTGCCTGCTGATAGGAATCCATTATTTGAGACGATCACGTTGTATAAACGATCAGAGTACCTCAGGAACTTCAAAACTCTATGCAGGAAAGGTAAATTCAGCAGATATCATACCTGCAAGACTGCATTGAAGAGATATGAGTAGCTCGCTAGGGAAGAAGAACTTGAAGTTCAAAGATACTATATCAACCTAGTGAAGCATGGCGGGATTGTGCATATAGTGAGGACTTCTGGCTCAGGTGGATTCAAATTCCTGTGATTATGGAGAAGCTAGAAGAGTCCTATCAAGAGTCCATCAGGGACTGGTGGAAAGGATTAAGAGGAAGTGAAGGCCTTGAAAAGTTTGCTAAAATAAGACCTGAAGAACAGTCTACAAAAAGGTCCATGTTTCAGTAATGTATTTACTCTCTTGTGATCCATGCTGTAATATATGTATGCCTTGTACAATTTCTTTCAGTTAATGAAGAAATTTTAGATTCAATTCTGTTCAGAGTTCAATCCTTATGAACTTATGCATGTTGTTTATGTTTTCCTGTTGCTTAGTGATAAAGGAATAACATGATGCATCTCTGATGAATTCAGGGTTTATATCTGTCATTTGAAAGCTGTTCAAGCATGTAACCCTGATCTTGTGATAATCTGTAAAAAAAATCTTTCTTCATAAACGAAATAATGTAAAGGTTTTGTCATCATCAAAAATGGGGAAATTATAGGGATTTCAATGTTTAGATTTTGATGAGACAAAACGCATTTGTAATAGGAAGTTTTAAGTACCCCATTTTTCACAATGTTTAAGTGAATATATAGACTAGGTTTGAGTCTAGTCTTAAGTGCTGGAAGATGGAGGTTTGACAAGGACAAAGCTGCATTTAAGCCTTTCGAGAAAAGGAAGCTGCTACAAGAAGGCAGATACAGCATCGCTGCAAGAAGACAGATACAATATCGTTGTAAGAAGATAGAGCGTCACTACGGCTAAGTAAGAAGGAATGGCGTATAGGAGTGCTGCAAGAAAAAGATGCAGCAGCTCTAATCAAGATACTGCAACCAGGTCTTAGTTACAGCAGTACTGCAAGAAAACATTTACTGCACGAAGACCTAAGATACAGCGCAAAACTTACAGTTTAGAGAAGTCAATCAGCGCCAATTAACAACAAGAAGTATCCTGCAATCCTAGAAAGGATAAATGCAGTACGAGGAACAAAGATTCAAACAAGAATAAATAGAGCCGTTCGAGACAAGATCAAAGAAGAAGACACGGAGCCAATACGAAGACGCCACGTGGACTGACGCGATGCAGAAAGCTGCGAGCCGCAACTGCCACATTAAATGCTCGAAAAAAAAGTCAAGTCGCATTAAATGCAAGCCATGCCTTTGATCAGACTACTTCAAATTCAAAAGAGAGATGTCTCCTTCAACGGACATCTTCTCCTACAAGTATAAATAGAGGAAGATATACACTGAAGCTGGTTACTGAAACTGCTGATACTAAAACATTCAAGCAAAAATTCACAAGCTTTCAAGATACAAATATTCAAGCCTACTATCAGTTTCAGTCACTCAACCTCTGAAGTGAAGCAAGCCCAATGCTGAAAGATCCATCAACGGTTTCAGAAGCTCACTTCGTCGCACCAATTGTAGAAACTTTTTTTATATTCTTTACACCTTGTTGCTGTGTGCTTAGGTTGTTTTAGTGGTGTCGAACAGTTGATAGGAGAGATCCTTGCTGTTTGTATAAGTTGTCTAGAGTTAGGTAATTTCCCTGTGTGGGAGTGTAGAACCCTGTGTGGGTTAGCCTTTGAAGTTTGCAGTTGCTGTGTGTACGCTGGACTTCAGTAGGTGGTTGCTTTGTAAAGTTAATAGATTGTTGGGAGAGTCCTGTAATTCAATCTTGCTTAACAAAGTTCCTGCTCGAGGAGCAGTAGATTGGACGTAGAAAGATTACACCACCTTCAAACCACTATAAGCCATACGTGTTTAATTGCTTTACTTTTTTGTGCCTTTATCTTCTGTTCTTGCATATATCATAAGCATTAAACATTTCTAAAAGAAGCATATTGAGAAAATCAGCCTTGTGTTATAAACATTATTTTTCCGCTGCGTATAAAACTCTAAGTTACAGCGTGCAGCACTGCATCCTAGTGCTGTAAGCAGTAACGATCTGACGCTGCAAGTTCAAGTAATTTGCAGAGCAGAAAAGTTTTTCATAGATTTACAAAATCGACCAAGATTCATTTATCCCCCCCTCCGAACCTCGGACACCACTTGGGACCAACATTGGGTATCGGAGTCATTTTTGTCATGTTGTGGGGAAACCTTTGGTTTGATGGGATGAGAGCAACCCCCTCTCGTAGGAGTCATAATCGAAAAACAAAGAAAAGAATGTGAATTATAGTTGAAAGTTTCTTCAATTCCAATTTTGGAGCCTGCACAATAGAAGGAAGAAGTTTTGCATGAGTATGAAGCAAATCAAGATAAAAAACATTAAATCCAATGATGGCAATACATCTAAATCATGAATCACATCCAATAATTCACAATCTAACTTGATCTTCTTCTCAATTTCCTTGGATTTTTCAAGAGTAAGATTTCTACTGAGCACAATTTTCAACTTGTCTTCATCACTCAATTCAAGAATTTTCTGCATTATAGGCTCTATAACATCAACAACAAAAGTGGAAGACACCTCTCTAGGATATTTCATGGCATCATAAATATTGAATTTTATAATCTCACCATCAAACTCCATTGTGAGTGTACCATCATGCGCATTGATTTTTATTCTAGATGTTTTCAGAAAAGGTCTTCCTAGCAAAATTAATGAGCGAGATGAATCACTATCCTCCATATTGAGCACATAGAAATGAGTATAAAAAATCAACTCATTCACTTGTACATTAGATCTATCGGCAAGTTGAATAATCACACCAGATTCCTTTAAAGGCTCAACATTCAAAGATGTATAAATAGATAACAACATGGCATTTATAAAAGCTCCTAGATCTAACATTGTTTCTCAATTTCCATGTTACCAATTTTTCAAGGGACTAACATACCTGGATCCTTGCATTTTGGTGGTAATTTCTTTTGAAGAACAGCAGAAATATTTTCTCTCATGCTTGCAGATTCATTACCTTTCTATTTCTTATTGTAGGTACATAACTCCTTCAAAAAACTTTGTATATCGAGGTATTTGCCTAATTGCATCAAGTAAAAGAACATTTACCTTGACTTTATGAAAAGTTTCAAGAATTTCCTTCTCTTCTTCCACTTACTTTGATTTAGAAAATCTAGAAGGAAAAGGGACATCCGGTGGCACAATTTTAAGTGGCTCTTCTTCAATTTTCTTAGATTAATCAGATTGAGTTTGTTGAACCTCAATTTATTTTCTCTCTCTTCTTCATGATCACGTCTTTTAGGTTACTTCAATTTTTTACCACTTTTTAAGATAATTGCATTAGCATCTTGCTTAGGATTGATGATTGTTGTGATGGCAATTTACCTATAGACTCAAGTCTATTCACAAACAACGCTAATTAACCCATTTGATCTTTCAACTTCTTGATACTCATTCTCGTCTCCTATTGAAATTGTTGTGTATTAAAAGTAAGTGATTTAACAACTACTTCAAGAAAAGTACTTGAACTTGTAGATGTGTGATGTTGAGATCGAACAGGAGGTTTCGGGTGAAAATTTTGATATTGAGGTTGTCCTCCACATCGAATGTTAGAATAATCCTTCCATCCAGGATTGTAAGTGTTAGAAAAATGAGCATACTTTTTTTGTGGTGGTCTTGAAAATCCTCCTATGGCATTAGCATGCTTAGAATCATCTTGTAGTGTGGGATACATATCTGTAGGATGATTCATAGTAACACAAATTCCACAAGTCTTAACTTGTTACATAGATCCTGCAAACATATTTTGACAAGAGTAGCCAAATTAGAAATGTGATCTTCAAGAGAAGAAATTTTTACCTCATTCACTCATTTGTGAGATAAATCTTTTCGAATTCCAAATTGTTGAGAGTTAGTTTCCATAGTAGTGATCAAATCTCTAGTCTCTCAAAGAGTCTTGTTCACTATAACACCTCCACTAGCAGCATCCATCATTCTCCTCTCCATGGAAAGTAGTCATTCATAAAAGTGTTAGGAAATTTCATGTTGAGGGCAACTTGCATAAAGTTGCTAAATCTCTCTCAATATTCATGTAAGGTCTCAGAATCTCTTTGTTTAATCCTACATATTTCCCTTCGAATTCTTGCGATCTTTAAAGTTGGGAAATATTTGTCAAGGAATAATCTCACCAATACAATCCATGTGGTAATAGAGCTTGGAGGTAAGTAGAATAACCAATCCTTTGCTCTATCCGCCAATGAGAATGGAAAAACATGCAATTTGATTTTCTCTTCCGAAACTTGATGTGGTTTTAAACTTGAACACACTACATGGAATTCCTTCAAATGCTTATGTGGATCCTGACTTTCTAGACCATGAAACTTGGGCAACAAACGGATCAATCTGGACTTCAACTCAAAATCTGCTTCCATTTCAAGATATTGAATGCAAAATAGTGGTTGTTGATTAAAATCTGGTGCACTCAATTCCTTCAAGGTCTTTTCTTCTTCGGCCATTGTTACTTTAGCTTCAAAATCAGATTCACTTGATGAATCGATCAAGTTAAGAGCCAAATTTAGTCTAGGTAATGACACAGATGCTTGATTTTTCAATTTAGCTTCTTTTCTCAATCCACAAGTTGTCTTTTCAATTTTTGGATCAAATTGGAGTTCACCTGTATGAATAAATCGAGACATAAAAATAAAAAAGAATATGAAAAATAAATAAACAAAAGGAACAAACCTATTTTAACACCAATCCCCGATAACGATGCTAAAAATTTGATAGTTGTCGAATCCAACAAATAATAAACTTACTCTAAAGATATAAACTTGAAATAGCAGCGAGTAAGGTCGAATCCACATAGATTGGTAAAAAAAAGTTATTCTTTTGCAAACTTGTTGAAAATAAAATGATTGGGGGGTTTTGATGATTTTGTAATTGATAAAATTAAAGCAACTAAAATTAACTAAGATGAATTCAATGAAATAAAAATATCTAGCCAAGAAACAAATTCAAGAATGGTTCAAGTGTTGATCATGGATACAAAAATTCTATCTTTCTTTCAATGTTAAATTGTTTATAGTCGTTGGTACAACCTAACAACCTAATCTTTCCTTAAAGTTCGATAATCAGGATACGATCTCTAATTACTACCTTAATTAGTAAACAATCCTAAATACCATCTTAGAATTTAATTTACTAATTACATTAAGATTTAAAAAGACCCAATTCTAGCCAACAAACACACATGTAGGTTCATTTAGACTATATCATATATCTTCAAATTAGGGAATTGAAAATCTTTATATAATCAATTATGCTAATTGCCACAAAAATCAGAACAATTAAATAATTACGGATTCAACGTTTCAATTAACGGTATATTATTTTGACAAATTGACAAAGGATCCTATTTGAATAATTCACCAAAACAATAATAATCAACATGCACAAAAGATATATGAATAACAAGAAAGAAAGAATGAGAAAATTAAATTAGATCTCCCAACAATAGTAGAACAAAGTTTTGATTATCTCTTGAATAGAAATTAAATCTACCCCTTCATGGAGAATTGAGATCTCAAAGATAAAAGTTTTGGAATTCTAAGCATAAAATCAAAAGTTCAAGATGAAAGAGAGAGTTAGAATTCTTATATTCTTCTATCTAATAACTACTCCTAATATAATACTACGTGGAAGTTATAAAATAACTTCTGCAGTTTTTATCCACTTCTTTTTGTTTTTACAATTTTCAGGTGTTAAGCATGTCCATGCCTATTGTTGAGACTTTTGAAGCCAAGCTAGAAAGCTAAATATATGCGTGTGAAGCCACAAAAACAGATCCACGTGGTCATCATCAGAGCCTTAAAAAGAAAAACAAAAGGGCCTAAAACGTTCGTTTTTTTATTACTGAGATCAAAGCATCATCCGGAGGAGCCCAAGTACAAGACTGGAATGCGTCCATCGGGGTCTTTCTTTCGGTTTCATTGATAGCAGAAAAACGGACTCTATAGGGGCGCTAGCGCTTGAGAGCGAGACTAAGAAGATTCCCGCCTGGAACAAAGTAGCTCTGCCCGGGGCCGATCGAATCTTCTATCTTCATGTTCTGAGTGCTGCACCTCCGCATCGAATTAACTCGATAGTCATCACAAATTGGTCTGTGATAATCAGGTTCGAATGCTTAGGTGTGCCCACATTTAAAGCTAAAATCATCGCATTATTTGTAAAGTTTGAGGACTTCACCAAAAAATTTCCAAATCAATCCAAAATTCCTCCAACTTCAATTAAATCTTTATCTTACCCTATAAAACATAGAACTTCATCAAAATTAAGAATCAATGATTAATTGACATTTAAAATGAGGGAAAAAATATCAGAATCAATATACATAAAATAAATCTCATCACTTTATATCATTTGTCATACAACATAAAACTTTTGTTAAAACTCTCGTTCTGAAAATGGTTTTGAAATGACCTCATAGGCATAAAACTTTTCTATTACACGAATTCTAGGTTCAACTTACTGCACTTCCATGTAGTGCTACAAATTGTGTCTTCACACTGTGTTGTAAGCTCTCTAGATTACAACATACAGTGACCCGTTCAAAAGATTTTCAAAAATTTATAGAGGTTCATTCACCCCCTGAACCACTGTGCCACTTGGGACCAACATGTCACATATTTACCTTTATAGTATTACATACTTACATTATAAGGTATTGCATGTGTATGTTTAAGGTATTACATTATTACCTTCAAAGTATTAAAGATAAAAGTTAAAAATAGTAATAGTATATGTTAAAAAAGTTTAAAACTTGATAAACTTGATCACAAAACTTAATAATATTGTGGGATAACAATATCAGAATAAAACTTACTGATATTTTTGAATTGAACTCCTTCGAGTTTCAACTAGCTTCTTTGATCTTCTTGTTCTTTTGGAAATAACAGTTATCCATTGACGTCAATCTTTTGCAACTAAACGTATTGGATCAAGGAAATTATTAGAAGAGAATTTGTTGTAGTCAAACTAGAAGAGACTATGTTCTCAATGGCTTTGCCTTTTTCCTCCTTAATCATTCTTTTTGAACAATGATCCTCCTCTAGTAGTACATGTCTACAACTTGAAACAACCCTTTATCATTAATTTTTATACTCATCAAAATATTCCAATTTGTTCTAGTCACTAGACATTTTTTAAGTTTTTTGTTAAACTGATTCCTTGTCTCTTTAATCCAACAAAAGAGCATACAAAAGATTTTCCTATATAGGTTTTTCATTTTTGGAGTATCTAATAGTTGATTTACGAATAGAGAGTCCTAATAAACGAGCATGCTTGTAATAAAGCTAATAAATATTACTAATTGTGTTTCTTGTTAATCTAAGTAGAGAATCATTTACATTGACTGATTCAGTCTATCATTTACAAAATAAAACAAAAAATGACTAATACCTTTAGAACATAATACTAATACCTTTAAAGCAAAATTATAATACCTTTAAAATATTAGTTACATAAATTTTCAATGTTTTGCCAACAAGCAGTCAAAAAAAGGTAATAATTTATACCCTTACAATAAATACATGAATAATACCTTTAGAAGAAACTGACAATACCTTTAAAGTATATTACCTTCATTTGTTATTTCAATTATTTGGTCAATCAAATCTGACGATACAACATCTCGTCGTCATCTTCACTAGATGAAATGGGTATTGTAACTAATCTTTACTTATCATTGGATTATCTGAATGATTATACTAGAAGATTGAAGAGGGATTGAAGAGCGATTAGGGTAATGTTGAACTACATAATCAATTTGGGGAAAAATAAGTCAATTTTTCCTCCAAAAGAATTAGGGTTAGTTAAGTTTCATCTATTTTGGACGGAACACTGACGGAAGGTACCAAAATTACAATATTTTGAAACATTAGGTACCAATGTTGCAACTCGTGGAAACAGGTATGCCGAAAGTGAAATTGAGGTATACTTTGGGTATCAAAAATATAATTTACCTTTGAAAAGTACTTAAAAAGTGTTCGGCGAGATTTGATGAAGAGATAGCCAGAAATATTGTAACTTGCAAAGTTTATACATGTACTTTATATAGAGAAATGAAATCATGTGAAAATGATATAAAAGTGTTAAATCACATATACATTTATGTGATTCAATTAATATATTTGAGTAAGATAATAAAATCATTTTTTAAGTAATACCTTTAAATAAATTGAGTAACATGTGGTGCATACCTTTTATGTGATACAACTATTACATTTGCATCATATTTCAATAAAATGATCTAATATGTTTATATAGATGTAATAATATATTTATGTAATACTAGTTATATCTTTATATAATACGAGTGATACATTTATATAATACATTTCAATAAAATAATATATCGATTTTTTATATAATACTAGTGATACCTTTATGTAAAATATTTCAGTAATACACCTTTTTTTGTTTTTGCAATTCTTCATTGCTACAAAGATTGTATATTTAGAGAAGAAAAATAAAAATTTAAAGATCAATTCGTCGAAGTCCAACCCCATGGAATGAGAAGATAATATCAAGAGAAGATGATGAACTATAATAGAAGCGCATCTGTTCGGTTGAAACATGAATTAGAATCTGAGAAACAGAATAATGCTGATCTTCTTGAATCTAAGAAAAAAAGAAGAAAATGCACCTAAGAAAAAAAACTGAAAAGCAAAATATGCTGATCTTCCTGAATCTAAGGAAAAAAAAAAGACACCTAAGAAAAGATACTAAAAAATAAGAACTATATATACCTTTATCCATAAGTCGGAACAAGATCAAAATAGAATTGATTACAAGAATTTTAAATATATACATCAGTTATACAATAGAACTATGAGAAAATGGTATTTTTTACCCATTTTCAAAATAGTTTGATCCCATAATACCCATAAATATAAGAAGTAACCCCCAAATACCCCTAAATATAAGTTCAAGTCCCAAAATACCCAATTTTTTCATATAGTCAACTTGCAATAGGAATGTTGGGCCCCACGTGTCATATCTCACTCTCATTCTTAAGACAAAATTGATTTGATGGATTCATCATGGGTCTCATTTTCATGAATTACTTTTTTCATTATTATTTTACAAACTTTGGCCAAGAGACAATTTATAGCACATGCGAAAAACTGTAACTACAGTAAAAAATTTTTCCTATCTATATAAGCAGGTTAAATCGGCCAAACTCCCAACACATATAATTGTAAAGAAAAACACAATTTTCATATCACTCGATTTGTGTATTAATATTTTCAGTTGTGCATTACAACTAGGAAGCCTTGAAGAATTGTCGTCCATCATAGTTTAAATGTATGTTATTACTTTGTGAATAATTATTAATTTTCATGTTTAATTGAATTGTATAATTTTAATATTTATTTAATGCTTTGTATTATACCAAATGCCCAATGTTAGATAATCATTTATTATCGTACACAAAAATGAGATGTATCATACACGAAAATTCTTAAGATTTATCATACACGAAAATACTTAAATTTTATCATACAGTAAAATACTTAAAGTTTGTCGTACACGAAAATACTTAAAATTTATCGTACATGAAAATACTTAAATTTTATCATACATGAAAATACATAAAATTGGTCATACACAAAAATACTTAAAATTGGTCATACACGAAAATACATAAATGTTATCATACACAAAAATACTTAAATTTAGCATATAGGAAAATACTTAAAAAATTTCATACACAAAAATACTTTAATTTTAACATACACGAAAATACCTAAAATTTATCATACATAAAAATACCAAAAATCGATCATAGTATTAATATAAATTACACGTAATTTTAGGTATTAGGCTCATAGTAATTCAATTTGTACACGAAATTATTTTGTATAATAATGATGATGTATTTGCATGTGATGTATTAAAATTTTAATGATGTATTTGTACACTATAATTTCGTCATTTCGAATTATGTGATGTATTAAAATTTTAATCCTACATGAAATTTCATTCAATTCAGACTTAGCACAAATTTAATGATTTTTATATATCTTTATATTGTTCAAATTTATGTTGGTTAATATTATATTTTATATTATAAAAAATACAAGTAATTACTGTTGGAATTAATTGTAGTTAATGAGCTTATTAATGTTAATTATTATTTCTATTTTGCCAATTGTTGTATAAATTTATCATAGTAATTATTTTGATAGTAAAATTATTTTATAATTTATTATATCAAAAACTATATATTTAATGTTATCACATTTTATTCGTGTAGTTTTTCAATTAATATTATAATTAATATTTTTTGATGTACTTTTTGTTACGTTTTAGTGCACGAAAAATATTAAAATATATAGCTAAATATTGTAACACATTATATATGCAGTATCTTCCATTTGATTAATATTTCAAAATAATTTTAATATAGAGCTGAATATTTTCTGATGTGTTATGTTTTTATTTTTTTGTAAATTTATAGGAAAATATGAGTTTCATATCTGTAGTGGTTTGGTTCAGGGGTTATTGGGAAGGTTTAGAGTACAAAAATGGTTCCCAAGAGCTTATTCACCTTCAAAGAATTACATTTGATGATCTATTAGAGTCAATTCATGGACTTGTGTATGCTAACATGAATTGTTGGAGATATGTGATCCATTGATTGATGGAAATAAATGAAATAGTGAAAAGGAAAAAAATTAAGAATGATTCGAATCTCGAATGATTATTGTCCATGATCGATGAATGTGTTATCATTTTTGTTTCCCTTAAAAGTATGGATTTTGGAGCATTTGAACGTGTGTTGTCAACTGAAAATAAAGATATCAGTCTTGTAGGGGTTTCAACAGGAGTAGGTAAGAGCACATGCTCATAACCTTCATTTGGCATTCCCGAACAAAATTGAGATTTTTCAAATGTTCCCCTTAGACTACAAAATGACCAAACTTTTTATTCGAAATGGGGTATACCAAATGAAGATGAAGCTACGCAAGCTAAGACATCATCAATGGACCAGTGGGCACTTTCACCTTCTTCTAGTGGTCGTGTGAACTTTGCATCAGATTGAGGTGTCGACGATATTGATTTGAATAGGTCTCCGAACACGTATAGTCATCACAAGTCTACAGAAAGTGAAAAAATCTCACAACCATCTGAACCAGAAGGAGGACCAGAACATTTATATGATGATGATAGTGGTAAATTTATAAATGATTTTAATTACTTTATCACATGTTGCAATTTTAATATTTATTATATATATCATGTTTTAGGTTCGACCAATGATGAAGATGAATCAACACTAACGACAGATATAAATGATGATTTCGAGTTAGATGAAGAGGTTGATAATATTTTGGATGAGGAGCAACGACTAGCGTATGAGGAATTCTTGACATACATTATGAGACTAGAATGATTTATTCTAGAAGTACCATCTCATAAGCATAGTGAACAAGTGAACGAGCCGATCTTATATGTTTCCCTGCACAAATGAGCCACTTTCGGTAGTAAAATTGAGTTGAAAAATATGGTTGGATTTTACCATTTGGAGAATCAAGTTGAATACCGTGTGGATCGTTTTGACAAAAATAAATGGTATGTGAAATACAGTAAAAAATTATCCATTTATACTGAACGCACACGAGAAATTTGGCATTTGGAAAATCTCAAAGATTGTTTTACAACATACATGTCCAAGTGATTTGAACAGTAGTGCACCTCGTCGACTTCCAGCAGTTTTGATTGGTGAGTATATGTTGAAACAATGCGAAAAGAAAATTTCAGTCTGGGTCCTAGGAGCATCATTGAAGAAATGAAAGAGCGACATGGTGTACATGTTAGTTATAAGATTGCATTGAGAGCAAAACGTCATGTAATGAGGATTGCATACGGTGATCCAAAAAAGTCATTTGCGTTGCTCCCAATGTACATGGAGGTCTTGGAGGTTTCTAATCCTAAGACATATACAGCTTTGGATACACATGAAAACGGAAAATTCAAATATGTGTTCTTTGCACTGGCAGCATCTATTCATAAATTTAACCGATATTCACGGTCGGTTATAGTAGTGGATGGATGTCATTTGAAAGGTCAATATAAAGGTGTTGCTTTTGTGCCTGTGACAAAAGATGGTAACGATCAAATATTTCCATTAGCAATTGGCATAGGCAATGTGGAGAATGATAAGTCTTGTTCATGGTTTTTGAAACATGTTCGTGAAGTATTTGGATACCCAGATCAATTGCTTATAGTATCCGATCAACATATCACATAAGCTACGACATTAAGAAAGTGTACCTTGATGCAACTCATGGTTTATGTTGTTTTCATTTACAACAAAATTTAATCAAATATGGATCACATTTGGTGGGACGTTTCAATAAAGCTACATATTGTTATCAGTCCACAACATTCGAGAGGTACGTTTTCAAATAATGACTGTGAAGAATAGTTTAGCAGTATGTTTTATTCAAACAGTCCCTATTTTGTATATAATTTGTATTAACAAATAGGTAATTTAACTTATACATACATATTCTATTTTTTAAACAATCTGTATTAACCAATAGGTAATTTAACATATAGGTACATATCCAATATATAAGCTTCTGGAATACATGGTGCATCAATAGCTACCTTGTCGAAGACTGGAGAACAACGATGGGCTCGAGTGAGATGTCCTGTTAGAAGATTTAACTTCATAACATCAAACACTACTAAAGTATGGAATAGTCGCCTTGTATGGGCCAGAAAGCTACCCGTATGTTCTTTTTTAGAGTGTGCTTGACGAATTTCAAAAAAGTGGTTTTACAAGAGGAGGACTACAACTGAAGATAGAGAAAATACTCTGATAAAGGCAGTGCGTGAAAGGTTAGTGGAAGCTGTGAAGATTGGTCGACGTATGCAAGTTGATAAATTGGGACGATATAATTACAAGATCACTGATGGGAGTAAGATTTTTATCGTTGAGCTAACCAAATGCAAGTGCACATACCTTATTTTTCAAAGTGATCTGATACTATGTTCACATGTCTGTGAAACAATAAAGTACATATACAGCTTATATTTATGAGATTGTCCATATTAAGTCATTTTTCCATATTATGGAAAACATATATAGCTTAACCTTTGTATTATTATTTGTTACAATTTTTGCAAAGGAATCATTTACGTCATACGTCACCCCATACTATATGACGGAATGATTGAGGGGGATGTGGAGCGGTGAGATTATTTCCATACCCGACCTAGAAATATGGGTGGCCTTAGATGAAATTCGGAATCAATTATGCAGAGCACCCGATAAATCGAGACAAGTGGGATGACCCAAAGAAAAACGGAATCCTTCTACCCACTTTGAAAGATGCAGTCGATGGGGCCGTACCGACCACAATAGAGTAAGATGTACCGAACACGTACCCATGCAGTATGACTATCGAGAGGACAATCTCGATAATGAAAACATTTGCCCCTACAACGATGAAGGCATCCGAATGAGGAAAAAATGTTTTGTTTGTCAGTTAGAAAATCATACGAGAAAAAAGTGTCTGATTTATTTGGCTAAAACAATTGTGGATGAATGATATCGTGTTATAGCTCTATATGCACTAGAAACTACATGTGTATGAAATCTGATATAAAGTCCTAACTACATGTGTATGAAATCTGATATAAAGTACTAAGTGTAGTTGTACGAATTGATTATCCATTTGCTGTTTACGTAATATTAGCATGATTGTTATATTTTTTCGTAGTTTATCATATCAATTATGTATAATGTAAATTATTATTAATTGCTTAAACACATATCGTGAAATCATGGATATAATCAGCAAAAGTCCATGCAAATACACGTGAACAAGCAACCTACTCAAGCGACTCAACGGTATGATCATCCGCCGACCACTTATACAATGTAAATGCAAAGCACGCCTAATCTAAAATATTCCCTTCACAATATCTGGTTTAGGAAACATGCAGCTAATACAACTCTTGATCGTCTTCAATGCCCATATGTCACAGCTCGTCGGATCGTCCTGATGGTAACAAAATTTGGACTCAACACTCTCAAGGTCAACCATCGTTGTGCAATACAAAAAGAAGGGTAACTTATCGTAATATCCACAGTGCTGTAATAGCCTCGGCAAAATCTAGTGAATAGGAATAGTTTGACGTAGTCGGAGCTTTTCAACATCCTTAGTCCAATTATGCTGAAGACTATCGAACAAAACTAGTGTGTAGTTCTGTAGACTAAATTCCGCCGCCACCCAATGTCCGCCCAAATTCAGCATCATAAATAGCTGGACATGCAACAAGATTTACCAAATTTCATATACACTTACAATGATGTCAATTCTTTGAAAAAAAGACACAAATTACCTTGTTAGTCTTTAACTACCATGGCTTGATATTTTTCCACCTCGGTCTCTCACCACAAACGTAAGGCACTAGACGATCCAAATCTTCGGGTGAGAATTCCTCTTGCACTCCTTCAACATAATGCATTCTGGTCATTATTTGCATGCTTAGAGTTCCAAATTTCCTTGCATGTTTCATACAAGGAAGATTGAAATATGTAGGGAATACACCAAACGTAAATTTAATTTTAACGTAATTTGGAATATGTACTTACATTGAAGCTGTAATCTAATATATGTACAAATCCCTTAATGGACTGATCGCCTGCACAATAAAGAACTTTGGGTGGCTCTGAAGTATAGCAAGATATGCATTAATGTCCTGAAAGAGTTAAACACAAAGTTAGAAAAGAAATCGAGTGGGTACACAATGTATGCTATAAAAATAAGTCAATTTAAAACATGTTACACCGATACAAACCTCTTTATCCAATTGTCCGTTTGGATCCATAATGCTTGTGAAGTATTATGTTCCAACAGGAAAACCAATGTCAACGTTTCTTCTGAATAATAAAGACCATTCAGATGGTTAGATGTATCAAATACACTAATTTATTAAAAAGCAAGAAAATTCGTAGACATGCAGATGATATAGTTCTTACTTATCAGATGTTTTCCCAAGCTCGGTCCATAATAGGAAGTCCTCCATGGAATGATCAGTCTGTCTGACAAATCTAAATGGAGTGAAAGGACTCTATAAGCAACGTGATCTTCTACTCAGACAAACTTCACATAGGTCGGTAAATGTGACCGGAATGTTTGGTACAACTGTCTCAGCATCGGATGTGGAAACCCGATCTGAGGGCTCAGGATCAGCAGCCTCGGGAGAGTGTGTAGCTGTTTGGCCAAAATTTAACATCTTATAAGGAACAATAGCAGAAAATGGGTTGACAACAGGTGTACTGGTCTCAGGGTCTGACAGAGATGCATCTGATGGTTAACTCTCCCAAGGTATATCTGATAAAGCATCATACTTATATCTGGAAAATAGATCAACATACGGGTGTATATATATGATGCCTCAGACTGATATGCATCTGAATAATAGTGATCAACTGGATGTGGACGATCATTATACTCTAGAGAAGTGTAATGATCTGAAAATTGACGAGCATAGTGATACGTACGTGATGGATCTATCTGATGTCCAAAATAAGACTGCAGCTGCTCACGCACAAGTTTTGGAATCTGACGTTCTAAATGCTCGTTCTCATCTCTAATAATGTTTTCTAGACGTGAAAACTACCCGTTAAAATATGAATACATCTGTGTAAAATGATTGTTGAGCATACGGGCGAATCTCGAGAACAAGTCATTATAGCCGGATACGGCCCCAAGATCTCCAGCAGGTGGAGGGGTAGTATTATATGATGATGAAGACACCACACGAGCCCGTCTTCGAGGTGCTTATTACCTGATCGAACAAACATACATCTCCGGCATGTGGTGCTGACTCATACTATGCTTAGATGGCGAGTCAGCCCTATCCATGTCATCCACGCCAGGGCGATGAGAAGTTGTGGATGTCGCTGCCTTAGTGGCTGTCCCTACAACTGATCAAGTACTTCGACGACCTCTCACACGACTCGATGAAACATCTCTCTCTAATGGCCTTGTTGGACGTGTGTATGCTAGTCTAGAAGAACCAATATCTACTGTGGGAGCACCACGTGCATGAGGATACAACTCACCAAGAGGTCTATGACCACATCAGTGCTTAGGAGGCTGCACACCAACCGACAGGTCCATATCGATGAACTGCCAATATGACTGACACTCCTCCTCAAAAGTAGGAACAAGTGTCTCGAATAAGTCAAGCTATAAGATAACATAAAAAATTAGAATAAGTGAGGTTATTTAAATGCAATTTTCTATAGCAATTTGAGTAATATAATTTTACAATCTCACATATACATCTTCATCTAATGTCTTGTTTGTAACATGAATAGTGGACTTCATCAAACACCACTTCAAATATCAAGGTATATGACGTAGTGTGTCAAGTCTTCGTGCAACAAATATACTAGTGAATGGAATGGCCTCATAAGCCCAAATCTAGACCGGATAATCAAGCATTTCAGTATATCGAACTCCAAAAACAAATTTAAGATTTAAAAAATATTATTTATTAAGAAAACAAGTCACCAATAGAGTGATAGAGAATCCATAAAAATGGTATGTGAAAGTTCGATTCTTCTGCTACTGGGGAATATAAATGGGAAGTTTGTCCATATTTCGCAACGACATCGGATTAGAGAACTTCCCCCATGGAAAGCTCTCCCATCGCTCCTCCCGATCCATTAAATCCCAAACCCACATATCCACATGGGTCTTATAGTAGTCGACCCCAAAAACTATACAATACACTATGAGAATTTTAGCAATCCTCATAGCATCCTCTTGACACTAGCAAACCTTCCCATTAATGAATCGAGTACGGAGATCTGAAAGCTTCACCTTAAGTGAACCATCAACAACTCGATTGTATATTCCATTTTTATGTGGAATATGTACGCTAGAGGGGTTGAAATCGAAGTCACCAAAATGCAGACCTGTCACAAGAGCAAACTCCCTCCTCGAGAACCGACAACACTGTGATTCGATGTGAAACCACCTCTCATGCTCATTTGGATGGATCCTATGTTGCATCTCACGAGACACAAAGACATACAATAAAATCTTACATGTCTCTACTTTAGTCGTCCACAATAAGAAGTGGCCGAATGACGTCGACAGAAAATGACACAAACAGTCCCTACCTATGGATGATAGCTCCATCATAATATCTTCTAGTATACTCAACCACGTATACCCATTAATATAAGCTTGACGATCCTGACAACCCTCGCGGACCCAAAACCAATCCAACTAAAATATGCAACACATATCAATTTATTTTTAATATATACATTATTTCTAATAAAATTAATTTTTTTTTATTTCCTAACGAAAGTCAATTATTGATACATAGATTTAGATAACTTTTAACTCACAAATAAAATTTCACAATAAATATATTTGATAAAACAATAATTTGATTTATATGTAGACTCATATAAATTTTTTAACTCAATAACAAATTTCACATTAAATATAAAAAATCAAAGATTAATTAGATTTGTACGTATTTTTTTGAAAGGTCTTATGGTGTGATTAGGAATTAAAAAGGGAAAAAAATATGAATTAAAGAACAAAATACAGATCACTCAATTTCATATACGCTTTCAAATTGGTATTTTCGTGTACTATATGAAGTTGCTATTTTCGTGCAGGGGTACATAATTCAATATTTCCGGAAAGGTTATTTTTGAAATTTTCGAGTAAGGCTATAAGTTGGGGATTTTAGTGTAAGGCTAAAAATTGGTAATTTTTGTGTAAGGATATTTTTGGTTTTTTAGTGTAAGGCTATGAGTTGGGGATAAAATTATAAGACACGAAAATTAGTCATTTTCGTGTAAGATTATTTTTGGTATTTTTCTAGAAGGCTATAAGTTGGAGATTTTGGTGTAAGGCTAAAAATAGTGATTTTGGTGTAAGGTTATTTCTGAAATTTTCGTGTAAGGTTATTTTGGGTATTTTCGAAAGAGAAGACTATAGCTTTTTGAATTTTCGTGGAAGACTATAGGTTTCGGAATTTTCGAGTAAGCCTAAAAATTTGGGATTTTCACAAGTTCAACTACTAATTTTCGTGTACTACAACATGCCCTTAACTATGTATAGCTACCACTTTTGGGCAAAATATAAATATTTTTGTGTTTCAATTTTGGGCAAAATAACAACTAATAAATTAAATCAAATCCAATCACCCTCAACTAACAATAATATTTTCATGTACGTGTAAAAAAATAGGAATTTTCGTGTACAAAAGATATTACAAAAAGATAAGTAATAACAAGTCTTAATAAATATTTTCGTGTTCAAATTTTGGCCAACATAACAACTAATAAATTAATTTTAATCCAACAAGCCTCAGCATCAGTTCACCTCATTCAATTTCAATTATGAGAATTTTCGTGGGGACTTATATCAACTAATCAAGTCTCCTCCAATTTTTGTGGGGCCTCAATCAAATAATCAGACAAAATTTTCGTGGAGCATAATTTTCGTGAAAAGCTTTTTTGATAAGCAGTATTTTCATGGAGCGTATTTTCGTGAGCAGTATTTTCGTGGAGCAGAATTTTTATGGAGTAGTATTTTCATGAATAGTATTTTCGTGGAGCAGAATTTTCGTGAAGCAATATTTTCGTGAGCAGCATTTACGTGAATAGTATTTCCGTGAGCAGTGTTTTCATGAGCAGTGTTTTCGTGAGCAGCATTTTTGTGGAGTCTTATACCTAATTGAACATAATTTCAATTTCACAAAGCACATTTTCGCGACTCAATATTTTCGTATACCTAGATTTTGACTAACAATAGGCAGGAAAATGAATCTTGATAAGTAAGAAATAGGTGCATTTTATCAAGGGTATATTTGTGATTTTATAATCTTTTATATGATTGAATGCGCCGTTTCTGTACCAATATATGTTTTGTGTCGCCAAATACTTCATACATTATTTTCTTGATTATTTTAGGATTTTTGAAGTGTTTTGGAGTCGAGGAAGATGGTCATGGGACGATGAGAAGTCAATTGGGCCTAACTTAATTTTCAAAGCCATAGGAAAGAAAGTTTGGGCTTGAAGCCCATTTTCCACCTTCAAGAAGGGCTTGGTAAGGCAGGGCACGCCACTTTTAAGCAAAATTGGGAACTTATATATGGTTTCTTTTTCCTCAAGTAAAATCATCATTGATTGGGAGAAGGATTCACGCAGAGAAGGCAGATTAGGAAGAGAGTAGAGAGAGAGAGAGTCTTAGAGAGAGAAATACTATTAAATTAGTTTGAGAAAGAATTCTTTAATTGCTTTGATGGATTCAAATACAAGGATGATTGGCTAATCTTTCAATTCCGATTAGCAGAGATGTTTGAACCCATATTTCTTTTATGTTTTAATTAATCTCGTTTCCCCTTCTCAATATTTTAATGGAATTGGTTATACTATCTGTGAATATTGTTTTCAATTGTTGATGCTTAATTTGGATTGGCCACCTAGGTTAAGTAATTGATAATTGATTGCTAGAATTTTAAATCATAAATCCTAATTGTTGTGATTTAATTTTCATAAGTGGTAAACTATAGGTCGTGCATTTCTAGGGTAGCATAACCCTAGATTATCGAATCGAGCTTGTGTATTCGGAATCTAGTTCATCCTATCGTCTTGGTGATCAATGCATTTAATAAATTAAATCTAGAGAGCTTGTTATAAGTTGGGTTAATTAGTGATCTTATCCTAATTTAACTAATCTTAAGAGACTATTTAGTTCTACAGAGCTTGTTGTTAGATTAGGGGTGATAATTCCATGATAATCTGAGAGAGGAGTGTTACATTGAATAAGATATAATTGAAATTGGGGGATAATTGAACTGTTAACTGGGATGCATTTTATATATTGATTTCTTGTTTTATTTGTTTTCTAGTTTCATAATTAGTAGTGATTATCAATCATAAACCCCCCACTTTTTTTGTGTCTTGAATTAAACATAGATGATACAGTTTATTCTTCACTCTACGTGGGATCGACTCTGACTTGCCCTTGCTACTAGTTGGTTAGGTTAGGAAAGAAAATAAATAATTTTATCGTGTTGCGATGTGCGGCCAAATTTTGGCGCCGTTGCTAGGGAATGATTTGAATCTGTTGTGCCATCTTATGTTTTTCTTGTTTATTAAAAAAAATCTGTTGTTCGAGATTTCTGCTCTAAATCTGCCCTATTTTCGCCTACTGATCTGTTCTGTTTTGCTCTATTTTTCACACTGTCAATCCCAGTATAACTCAAGTTTTCCCGTGTCAATTTCTACAAAGTGTTTCAGCGAGTTTTCTGAAATTTCACTGAGATTTGAATTTTCTCGCTTGAATTTCACAATTTTAAGTGGTGGATGCGTCCTCGATCTCAGGGAAATAAGGACTTGGAATTTTATTCTAAGATAACCCGAAGAGATCGAATCTTGAGGAGATAAGCCAAGCGGGTTTTGGAGTTTACACTATCTTCTTCCAAATTCGGTTATAGTGAATCTAAAAACGAGGAATAAATGGCAGAGAAACGAACATTGAGGGAGCTAGCAAATCCTGCACTTACTCAACAACCTCTTTGTATCACCTTTCCCAATTTTAATGAAAATACTAACTTTGAGTTAAGATCTGGATTAATGCACTTACTCCAATCTTTTCATGGACATGTAGGTGAAGATCCCGACAAACATCTGAAGGAATTCTACATTGTCTGTTCAAGCCTAAAGCCTAAGGATATAACGGAGGAACAAATTAAACTCAGAGCATTTTCCATCTTCTTTGAAGGATGCTTCAAAAGATTGGTTGTACTATCTTCCCTTAGGTTCCATCACAAAATGACAGCAAATGGAAAGTCTCTTCTTGGCAGGTACTTTCCTGCATCTCGAGCGGCCAATGTTCAAAGGAAGTTACTTAGAATTCGACAACAGTATGGGGAGACGTTGCATGAGTATTGGGAGCGTTTCACGAAGTTGGAAGCAAGTTGTCCACAGCCCCAACTCTCTGATCAACTTATGATTCAACAATTCTATGAAGGACTATCCTTGATGGACCGATACCATATCGATGCAGCTAGTGGAGGTTTATTGTTAGACAAAATACCATTAGCAGCAAGACTCCTTATCACGAGCATAGCTGTTGCCTCATAATAATTTAACACCCGTGATTTTTCACTACGATCTGTAAAAGAGGTAAATAGCTCTACCATCGAGGATAGACTAACTAAATTAACTTCATTTGTTCGTCAAGTAGTTGTAGGTATTCCCCAAGTAAAGCCATGTCGTATATGTAATACCACCGATCACACCACAGATTCATGTCGTATTTTGCTGATGAAGTGGAGGCCCACGCTAATGCCGTAGGAAGTGGAAACTATCAAGAGAGGAAGTATGATCCCTTTTCTGCCCAATGCCGAACCATCATCCAGTGTGAAAAATTCAAAATCTGCACAGGTAAAACTCGATTTTTCCCATAAAATCCAAGCTAATATGGTTCCTTTTCATTCTAGGTTGGTGAGGACAGAGAAGGAAAATAAAGAGAAACAACTGCTTGATGTTTTCGTAAGGTTGAGATCAACATCCCTTTGATTGATGCAATCAAACAGGTTCCAAGATATACGAAATTCCTAAAAAACTTGTGCACAAATAAGTGAAAACTTAAGGGAGATGAGAAGATTTTGATGGGGGAAAACATGTCTGCAATTTTTCAAAAGAAGTTTCCTCAAAAGTGAAAGGACCCAGGTATGTTTGTTATTCCATGTCGCATAGGAGATGTTAGAATTGAGCGTGTTATACTAGATTTAGGAGCTTCAATCAATGTTATGTCACGTTCTATCTATGCATCTCTGAATTTAGGGTCATTGAAAGAAACACGTGTTATCATTCAATTAGCCGATCGTAGTAATGCATATCCTGATGGGGTTATAGAGGATGTTCTTGTTGAAGTTAATGAGCTTATTTTCCCTGCAGATTTTTATGTGCTGGATATGAATGACGACCCATTGATTTCATCACCTATTTTATTAGAGAGGCCGTTTTTAAACACCTCTAAAAAAATAGATGTTCGTGAGGAAACCCTCACGGTGGAATTCGATGGGCAAATAATTAAATTCAATATTTTTGATGTCATGAAGTATCCTGATGATGAGAATGATGTTTTTGCTTTGAGTATTATTAACCCTTTTGTCGAGGAAGTTTTTGAAATGCATTTCAGGGATCATTTAGAACTCGCACTAACCAAGAATTTGAGGGATGATATAAGTCAGTTGGTTGTATAGGGGCACTAGGATATAATCGAAATAGTAGTTGCACTTCAGTCGCAACCTTCCTTACTACCAAGGTATGATCTACATTTTATTATTCTACCTAAGTCTCACCGAAAAGTTCTTCCATCTATTTTGCAGGCATCGGAACTTGAATTGAAGTCATTGCCACACTATTTGAAGTATGTATATCTAGGAGAGCAAACCACATTGCCTGTGATAATTTCAACAAACTTGGGTCCCACTCAAGAAGAGGCCTTACTTCACGTTTTGAAGGAATACAATAAAGCCATTGGATAGACAATTGTAGATATTAAGAAAATTAGCCCAGCCGTGTGCATGCATCGAATTCTTCTTGAAGATGATACCAAACCTACTAGAGAGGCACAAAGGAGATTAAACCCTCAGATGATGGAGGTAGTCAAGAAGGAGGTATTGAAACTCTTAGATGTGGGAATCATTTATCTGATTTCTGATAGTCGATGGGTAAGCCCTACGCAAGTTGTGCCCAAGAAATCTGAAGTTACAGTAGTCGAAAATAAGGAAGATGAGTTGGTTCCCACTCGGGTACAAATCGGGTGGAGGGTTTGTATTGATTACCGTGTTGAATTCCTTGACTAGAAAGGATCATTTTCCTTTACCTTTCATCGATCAGATGCTTAAAAGACTAGCTGGACACTCTAATTTTTGTTTTTTAGATGGTTTCTTAGGATATTTTCAGGTCGCCATAGCACCCGAGGATTAGGAGAAAACACATTCACCTGCCCATTCGGAACGTTTGCTTATAGACGAATGCCCTTTGGTCTTTGTAATGCTCCAGCTACTTTTTAGAGGTGTATGGTAAGCATATTTTCAGAGTATGTAGGGGGTATAATTGAAGTCTTTATGGATGATTTTAGTGTTTATGGTGATTCTTTTGAAAATTGTTTAAAAGGCTTGGAATTAATTTTGAAACGATGTGTAGAAACTAACCTTGTCTTGAATTGGAAAAAATGTCATTTTATGGTTGAGCAAGGTATAGTTTTGGGTCATATTATTTCTTTAAAAGGTATAGAAGTTGATAAATCCAAGATAGGCCTTATTTCGGCAATACCTTACCCAACGAATGTGCGGGAAGTGTGTTCTTTTCTTAGCCATGCAGGTTTTTATCGATGATTTATCAAGAACTTCTCCCAGATATCAGCTCCAATGTGCAAGTTGCTGCAAAATGATGTGAAAGTTTCTATTTGATGATGAATACAAGACCGCTTTTGATAAATTGAAGGAGCGATTGATAACACCACCAATAATCCAACCTCCGGACTGGGAATTGCCATTTGAAGTAATGTGTGATGCTTCAGATTATACTATTGGGGCTGTTCTAGGACAGAGAGTGGGGAAGGCTGCCCATGTGATTTATTATGCATCGAAAACTCTGAATCCGACATAAGTAAACTACACCACTACTGAAAAAGAACTTAGAATGAAAATTTCATTTTAAGTTTAAAGCAAAATACAGAACAAGGGTGTGGATAAATGGAAGGGTGAAAGAAAGAAAAAAAAAAAAGAACATCAATGATATAGAATTCCAATATATAAGGTTTATGGGTCATCTCATAAAAGACAATGTAATAAAACATCAATACTAATTGATTCATACATAATGAAATATGAAATGAATCCTTCTTATAGATTGTAGAAGAAAAAACTCAAAAGCTTCGGGCCAATAAAGATTAAGAAGGTTGACTCAAAAATAAATTGGATTATGAGCTTCATTGTAAAATTCTAACCTAATCATTTAGTATGAAGTGGTGGGGATAAAGGAACCTGTGAATGCAAAAGATTTGATTCAACAAATGAATCTTAATGATTCACTAATTGGGATGGCGAAATGAATTTAGCTGTAGTTTTTGCTTTGGAGAAGTTTTGATCTTATTTATTAGGCACTAAAGTGGTCGTATTTTCTGATCATGCAGCTTTAAAGTTTCTTCTTACCAAAAAGGAGGCCAAGCCTAGACTAATCCGATGGATTTTACTTGTAACGCCCCGTTCCCCTTTTAATTGGGAAATAGGTCGTCACTCTTTACTTATATAAAACTAAAGAATTCATGAGATACATTATAGTGAAAGTCTAAAATGAAAACACGAGATATTTTTTATTTTTTATTTTTAAACTGTAACATATACAAATTTATATATATCCAAAACTAGATCGTGTCTTACCCACATTTATAGGTAAAATGTTCATACTATACATATTTAACAACTTATTATTCTGAGAATGAAACATTATTCTAGTACAATTTTATAAGTACAGTGAGAAGTCAGCCCAGCCTACTACACGTCTACGTCATCATCTACCAAGCCTGAAAATATAAAAAAACATCATGAGACACCTCCGGAGAGGGATCCCAGTAGGATAACTGTACACTCTAATATATACTGAAGCAATTAAATTAATTAGCACATATTACATGTCCTTCGGACACGCTCACCCTGGACCATACATAAAGGAATGTGGGAATCGCTCGCCCACTAAACCTTGCTTTCATAAAGGAATGTGGGAGTCGCTCGCCCACTAAACCTTGCTTTCATAGACCAGGCATTTTCGCCCATATGGTCGTCGCCCGATAGCGAAGCAACTACCGGTTATAGCTACGGAGCTTCAGCCGTAGATTTTCATACATAACATATTAATTTAATTATCAACACATAGTAAAGTGTAGAAGTTATCCACTTGAAAGCTCAGGGTTCGAGGATTCCTTTTGAATTCACCGATCGTCTCGACTGCGCTCGACACACTTAACTGATTAGCCTCTTATGTCATATAACACAACCTTTTGTATTTTATATTAAATTTCTTTAATCTAAAGCATAATTATACTTCATTTAATACATACTTGATTCCTATATGACATTCTAAACATGATCATATCATAACTAAAACCTTTAAGCAAAAATAGCATATGGACTAAAATATCATTCTTGTGATATAAAATTTTAGACACTTAAATTAGTGATTCTAGGCATAAAATGACATATAAAGCCACAACAATTTTAATAATTTATAGGTGATTCCAAAAATGACAAGAATATTTACATAGTCACATAATAGTGTTAGATATCATATTCTAAAAATTCACAATTTTTCATCATCTACATATATAAATAAAATTAATTCTATAAACTAGTTTTTTCACTTGAATTTCAACTCAAAATCAGTCTATTTGAAAATTTTATCAAATATTATAGGATTCATAAAATAATTTCATATTTTTACAGAATTAAAAAAACATGTTGAAGTATAACATATAAAAATATCAACTAAAACTAATTTTTACATAATTAGTTATGAATTTTAGAACTTTGCTGAAAAGAGGGTACTTTATAAGGTGAAAACATGTTTTCTTGTAAAAATTCTCATAACTTGTACAAGGCTTCAAAATTTACAAAGTAAATTTATAAATCTCTATCAGAACTGGTACTACAACATAGTAAAATATGGCATATATATATATGGTTGAAATAATTAGTTATGATATTTAGAACAAGGCCGAAAACAGGACATAACCAACACAGAAAACCAACTATATTGTACAATTCGGCATAAATTGTACATAACTCAAAAAATTACATACTAAAATTCTGAGCTTACCTAAGATCTGTTTCTAAATCATAGTAAAATATTATACATAAATTCGAAGGATACAGTTCAAGAAAATTATTTGATTCCGACCCAAAAACGAGACAAAAACTGTCTCTGAACAGCTTATCATAGAAAAATCATATAAAATAGATTTTAACTCCAAATATTCTGAAATTTGACACACATGTTCTACACTTCATATAATAGATAATTTTAAAAGGGTTTAGCTTAAATCAATTCCTACATCACCCAAAATATTTCGGAACAGAGATGCAGAATATGACCGAAATTACAGCATAGCAACCTATTTTGTTTCATTCAAGAAAACCACTTATTCTCAACCCTAACTCCAAAGAACATCTTTGGACTTCATAATATATGTTATAAGTCATGAAAATATCAGAAAATAAGAAAGTTTTTAGCTAAAATACCTTCAAAATCAAGAGACAAGAGGTGTGTTCTTCATTTTCTTTTGAAATTGTGTTCTTTCTTCTTCTTCTAAGTTGGTTGCAAGTTCCTCTCGTTTTTTTTTCTTTCTCTTTGATTCATTCATAGCATATCATACATATTATAAGGATTAGCACATCAACTAAGAGGTGTAGGAGAAGGTTCCACTAAATAGACTAATAATGGATGTAATATCTATTTTATACAATATAATAATGCAAGATATTTATTTCCTTTTTCCTTTTTATTCTTTGTTTTTTTTTTCTTATATATATAATATATATATAGATATATATATATATATATAGATATATGTATACTTGCTTACATAAAGAGATAAAATTTTAATATAACAATAGTGTTATATTAGCATAACTTATACAAAAAAATATATCATTTACTTATACAATTTACTTATGTAAAAGAACATATTTTTATCTACATTATGATGCATAAATTCATGTTCAAGCAATCAATGTTTTATCACATAAAATAACATATAAAGATCATAAGTTTCTTTCATAAAAGAAAGCATTCGAAAGCGGTAACGAATAATTAATATCATATAATTCATTTAAAATTAACTAACATCTTATCTTTTACTTCTGTTCATATGTGTCGAGTGAGTGGAGATCGAGCTCGGTTTCTTCCAAAAGTTATCCTGCAAAATCCTTTAAATCTCAAAAGAGATATTAGATCATAAAGATTTTAAAATCATCGATCATAATATGATTGATAAATCATAAATTAAATAATATAAGAAATTTATACTTGCACTTAAATCATTTATACTTGAACGATAAAAGAAATTTTATAAAATATGCAATGCAGGGTTTTCTTGAAAACGGGGTGTTACATTACTTCTCCAAGAATTTGATCTCAAGATTAAAGACAAAAAGGGGTCTAAAAATTCTGTTGCAGATCATCTCAGTTGGCTAATACTTCCAAAGAGCAGTCCTCCACTCACCGACAACTTTCCAGATGGACAGTTGTTCGTCGTGCTGTCACACTGGCAGAAGCAGACGACATTGGATCATCTAGTGTCACACTCGATACTGAACCCTGGTATGCTGATATCATAAATTTTCTTGTTGCTAAGGTTTATCCTGTAGCCATGATGAAAGCTCGACAAGATAAACTAAGGAGTGATGCCAAATACTACGTATGGGATGATCCATATGTGTGGAAGCATTGTTTAGATCAAATCATACGACGGTGCGTTCCAAACTCTGAGTTTCACTCTGTACTTGATTTTCGCCATGCTCATACATGTGAGGGACATTTCAGAGCTAAAGGTACCGCTCACAAGGTTT
This sequence comes from Scutellaria barbata, assembly GCA_028654395.1. Lineage (NCBI taxonomy): Eukaryota > Viridiplantae > Streptophyta > Magnoliopsida > Lamiales > Lamiaceae > Scutellaria > Scutellaria barbata. The sequence continues at coordinate 21,071,981 of CM053647.1, forward strand.
TGAAGTGTGGATTTTTCTGGCCAACCCTTTTTCGGGATGCATTCGAATTTTACAAGTCATGTGATAATTGCCAACGAACAGGTAACATTTCTCATCGGAACCAAATGCCCCAAAATCCTATAGTGGTTTGTAAATTTTTTGATGTATGAGGAATGGATTTCATGGGGACCCTTTCCCTCTTTTTTTGGCAACTCATATATTTTGCTTGCAGTTGATTATGTCTCCAAATGGGTTGAAGCCAAAGCCTCGCGTAGTAATGATTCCAGAGTTGTGGCTTCTTTTGTGAAATCTAATATTTTTTGCATGTTTGGGGTTCCAAAAGCCATCATCAATGATTGAGGCACACACTTTTGCAATCGTACGATTGAGGCTCTACTAAAGAAATATGATGTCACCCATAAGATTTCCACGGCTTATCATCCCTAGACAAATGGCCTAGTAGAGACCTCTAATCGAGAGATCAAATCGATTCTGGAAAAGATGGTCAAGCCAAATTGCAAGGATTGGAGTCTCAGACTTGACGATGCTCTTTGGGCGTATAGAATAACATACAAGACTCTAATTGGAATGTCACTGTATCGGCTTATTTTTTGCAAAGCATGTCACCTTCTTGTGGAAATCGAGCATCGAGCTTTGTGGGCAATAAAGAAATGCAACATGCATTTCGATGAAGTAGGGATGTATATAAAACTTCAATTAAGGGAGCTTGAGGAGATATGGAACGACGCATTCGAGAATGCGCTAATCTATAAAGAGAAAATGAAAGTCCTACATGACATGCACATTACTAGGAAATAGTTTGTAGTAGGGGATAAAGTTTTGCTTTATTCATTTTCGTCTCAAGCAATTTCCCGATAAGCTGCGTTCTTGCTGGTTAGGATCATTTGTTGTTACTAATATATTTCCTCATGGTGCAGTAATGATTAAAAGTCCTCGAATGGGAAAAATATTCAAAGTCAATGGACACCAGCTCAAGCCATATTTTGAAGATTTTTGTAACATTGAGGTTGATAGAACTACACTTGAAGACCCACCATCGCACTAATAAGGGAGTTTCGTCGAGCCAACGACGTTAAACAAAAGCACTTTTTGAGAGACAACCCATTTTGTTTTCATTTTATTTCTTTTGTTCTACTTTAGTGTCAAGTTTTTCTTTTCCAAAATAATAATTAATATATATATATATATATATACATATATATATATATATAAAAGTTTGCTCATTTTGCTAATGGGATCAATCGAATTATGCTGATAAGTAGTCAGTATTTTGACAATTTTATTCTATAGGGGTCATTTTTGATAAAACTTGGAAGTTTTGGGTTTAATTACATATTTCCAAATTCTTTAATCCCAATTTGACTTCCAATACCCAATTCTTTCACATTAATTGTGCCCTAAATTGTTTACCCCCCACTTGACAAATTCCCAATTTCATTGAAGAGACATAGCCCAACCACCGTCCAGCCACCTAAACAGTTGCTCCTCCACCAAACCCACCTCTCACCACTGCCAATTTGTTGTTGTACCTACACCATCTACCACTATAATTCTATCGTCCAATTGCCCGTAACTCCGCTGACTACCATCCTGCTTACCTCCACCAGCTCACCACTCTGATCCCTCATCCCACTTGGAGCATCATGTGGATGAGTTGGAGCAAAGTCAAGAGGATCTACGTGCTCGAGTTGCTGAGTTGGAAGGCCAATTACCGAATTAGCGATGTGCTCGATCGTCCCGCTGATGACTCGGTGAATTCTCCTTCTCACTACCTCTTTTATTTCTACTTTCTTGCATTTTTGTTCTCATGTTTGTTCTATTTCATGATGGTGTTGTGATTGCTTGAGGACAAGCAACGGTTCAAGTGTGGGGAGGTAGGCGATTTGTATGTTCATTGTAGTGAGACGAAAGATTTCACGTTTGCTGCATATAGTTACATTTAGCACATTTAGTTTTTATTTGCATTTGCATAAAACAATGAGAGATGTTGAGTAAATGAGTTTGCAATGATGATCCGAGTGTTGTTTAATTATGTATTGGGGAATTCGTTTGTAATGAATGAGGTGTTGTTAAACATTGCTTTCTGTTGGTTAAAATTACTGAATGATGTTTTGGGAAATTGTTGTTAGATGTCAAATATGATAACATTGGTTTGAGAATTGATCTATGACGTTAAGTTGATTTGTTTTGCTTACCAATGTCTTGAAATCTACTTTGTGAGTCCTTGATGGAAGTAGTCTTGATTGAAACTTTTGAAGGATTGAACACTTCTGCTGAACCCCTTTGATTGAATTTTTTTTTTGATGTGATTGGAGAAAAAGGTGTTGAGTTGAAAAAGAATTGAGGAGTGAAAAGATGATGGGATATGGAATCAGCTGCCCACTCTTAGGGGTCCTATGTGGAAAGTCAAGAAAAAAAATGAATGAAAAAAAATCAAATAAAATGCATAGTAGGGATTAACCTAAGAGTGGTGTGGAGCTGCCAATTTCATCCAAATAAATAAATAAATATATATAATGGAGAAAATGGGGTGATTTATTATGTGAGAAGTATTGATAAAATTTTGATCTAGATGAAGGATATCGTGGGGAACTTAGAATATATTGATCGATGTAGGTGGTAGAATGAGTTAATGATTTGTCTATGAAAAAAATTGATTTTTGATGCCCTGTTGACATTTGTGATTTCTTGAGACAGCTAAATTTAGTCCAATGTGCTTTTGCTTGCATATGCTTTGTATTGACATGGATTGGATTCCTATGAGTGTTAGTATGGATCTAAGCAAACGATACTCTTTCTTATTTTTTTTGATCCCCGATGTGCTTCGATTCTTCTATTGCTTGAGGACAAGCAAAGATTTAAGTGTGGGAAGATTTGATAAGTAAGAAATAAATGCATTTTATCGAGGGTATATTTGTGATTTTATAATCTTTTATATGATTGAATGCACTGTTTCTGTACCAATATATGTTTTGTGTTTCCAAATACTTCATACATTATTTTCTTGATTATTTTAGGATTTTTGAAGTGTTTTGGAGTTGAAGAAGATGATCATGAGACGAGGACAAGTCAATTGGGCCTAACTTAATTTCAAAGCCATAAGAAAGAAAGTTTGGGCTTGAAGCTCATTTTCAGGGCACGCCAATTTTCAGCAAATTGAGAACTTATACATGGTTTCTTTTTCCTCAAGTAAAATCATCATTGATTGGGAGAAGGATTCACGCAGAGAAGACAGATTAGGAAGAGAAGAGAGAGTCTTAGAGAGATAAATACGATTAGAGTAGTGTTTGTGTGCACCAGGTGTATGGGTCATGATCCATGTAATTGGGCATACGGGTCAGGTCGGGTCTGGTCGGGTCCGGTTTAACCCGGATCTGCACCATTTTTTTTTATAATTTATGTCATAACCTTTATGTTGTAATAATATAACCTTTATATTGTAATAGTGTAACCTTTATGTACAGATTTCATAACATTTTCACTAAATGACTTATACTTTTTTCACTATAAAAATTCATACAATATAACCCAAACCTTTATGTTGTAATAATATAACTTTTATGTTGTAATAGTATAACCTTTATGTACAGATTTCATAACCTTTTCAATAAATAACTTATAGTTTTTTCACTATAAAAATTCAATATAGCCGAAACTTTTATGTTGTAATGATATAACCTTTATACTGTAATACTATAACCTTTATGTACAAATTTCATAACCTTTTCAATGAATAACTTATACTTTTTTCACTACTCAGCACTGCAAAAGGTTATGTGCATATAACTAAAAGGTTATAAGGATAGAACTAAAAGGTTAAGTTCGCTAAACTAAAAGGTTATGTCAATATACAGCAGAACTAGAATTTGACTTAGGGTTTGGGTTAGGGCTTGGGCGCGTGGGGGCGCGTGAAAGGCACTTTTGGGCGGGTTGACCCGGTTGCACGGATCTAGGATCCGTGCACCTGGTGTATAAAAACAATTGTGATACTATTAAATTAGTTTGAGAAAGAATTCTTTAATTGCTTTGATGGATTCAATTACAAGGATGATCGACTAATCTTTCAATTTCGGTTAGCAGGGATATTTGAACCCATATTTCTTTTATGTTTGAATTAATCTCATTTTCCCTTCTCGATGTTTGAATGTAATTGGTTATGCTATCTGTGAATATTGTTTTCAATTGTTGATGCTTAATTTGGATTGACCACCTAGGTTAAGTAATTGATAATTGATTACTAGAATTTTAAATCATGAATTCTAATTGTTGTGATTTAATTTTCATAAGTGGTAAACTAGAGGTCAAGCATCTCTAGGGTAGCATAACCCTAGATTATCGAATCGAGCTTGTGTATTCGGAGTCTAATTCATCCTATCGTCTTGGTGATCAATGTATTTAATGAATTAAATCTAGAGAGTTTGTTCTAGGTTATTCAATTAAATAGGGTTAATTAATGATCTTCTCCTAATTTAACTAATCTTAAGAGACGATTCGGTTTAACATAGCTTATTGTTAGACTAGGGGTGATAATTTCATGATAATTTGAGAGAGGGCTGTTATATTGATTAAGATATAATTGAAATTGGTGGATAACTGAACTGTTAACTAAGATGCATTTTATATATTGATTTCCTATTTTATTTGTTTTCTAGTTTCATAATTAGTAGTGATTATCAATCATAAACCCCCCACATTTTCTGTCTCTTGAATTGAACATAAATGATATAGTTTATTCTTCACTTTTCGTGGGATCGACTTTGACTTGCCCTAGCTACTAGTTGGTTAGGTTCGAAAAGAAAATAAATAATTTTATCACGTTGCAACACGCGGTCAAATCTAGATTTCGACTAACAACAAGAAGAAAAATCGAATTGAACTAGCACGAAAATACTTCAAAAATTAACCTCTTCGCCCATTTAGCCTACACCAAAATCGGCTGCCAAAATTGTAGCCTCCTCTCTCTACCGCCGTCTACTGCTATCCGTCGCCCCTCTCTACGAATTTCTAACCACCCCCAAGCTTCTTTGTTCAGGATAGATTAATAAAATATGGTTGATGGTGACTGTCACGAAATTGTTCACAAAAAGAAAACTGGAAACTGTGATGTGGAATTCAAAATTGAAAAAGAAATGAAGTGGGTGGGAATTGTGGTAACACAAATCGGCACCGTAAATACATGTAAACTGAGAAAAAAAATCAATTAGGTCAAATGGGTGGGTGAACATCTTTTTTTTGTTTTGTAATTAGAATAGATAGGACACGTGGGGCTCAACATTTCTATTGCAAGTTGACTATACGAAAAAATGGATATTTTGGAACTTGAACTTATATTTAGGGATATATAAGAATTACTTCTTATATTTATGAGTATTATAAGATCAAACTATATCAAAATGGATACAATAGGCCATTTTCTCATAGAAATATTCTCCCTTTTTTTTTTCAATTGGATCCAACATAGCACACAATAAAACCCAGAGTCGGGTCGGGTCACTGGATCACCACCTTTGTAAGAAATCTATTTTCACCTCATTTAGCTGAAAGCGAGGCGGTTTCTTTCTCCATAAGCACATCATAGTTCTCACGCTACACAAAACTCGTGATATCAACAACGCTACTGATCAGACCGTCAGATTCTTTCAATATGATGCGAGATGTTCACGTGTCCTTCACGTTCACAAAAGCACACTTTGAGGGAAGAGCTATTATCTACGTCACTTTTTAAGATGTTGTACGTTACGGACAATAATAGTACTTTGACTTCAAAGGTACAACAGTTTGATACAGGAAAAGCAGGATGTCTAACGCAGAGGAATATCACCATCACCCATTTACCAGTTTCGTAAATCTATTGAAATTGAGGCCCAGAACTGAAGTCCTGCTTTTAACCTAAACAGTACACTAAAACGACCTTAAGAAATCCATAAGGAAAACCGCTTTTCTCAGTTGCAACTGCTGTAATAAACCTCCTTTTTCATATAACCAAATATGCGATAGAAACTGGAAATTATAGAGGTTTAAGAATTCTTCTCTTGGGAGAGACAGTTGAAGTCCGAATAATTGGGAGGTATGTACATTTTCTTGAAATTTTTATCGTTTTTTTTTTTGTTTCTCTGTAAGTAAAGAATTTTTCTTTTTCTTTTTTCTAGGATTATTTTCGGTGCACCTTTTGTTTTAATTATATATTTATATTTAATTTGGACTTTGTAGTTGGATATTATGTGTGTTTGGTTTGGGGAGATATAATTTTAAAGAAATGATGGGAAGGGGGAGAGCAAGAAAAGTTGAGAAAGGGGTTATAGAAGGTAGTCCGAGTGGAGGCTTAGCAGGTGGGTATGGATCATTGAATGTACCGGCAGGGCCGGTATTTTATCCGAGTGAGGAGGAATTTAAGGACCCATTAGAGTATATATACAAGATCAGACCTGAAGCTGAGCCCTATGGGATTTGTAAAATAGTTCCACCAACAAGTTGGAAACCCCCATTTGCACTGGACAAGGATTCATTCACATTCCCTACGAAGTCACAGGCCATTCACCAGTTGCAGGCACGGTGTGCTCCGTGTGATCCCAAGACTTTTAATTTAGAGTACAACAAGTTCTTGGAGGAGCATTGTGGTAAGAAGGCTAAGAAAAGGATTGTGTTTGAGGGGGAAGACTTGGATTTGTGTAAGTTGTTTAATGTAGTGAAGAGATTTGGAGGATATGACAATGTTGCTAAGATGAAGAAGTGGGGGGAGGTTTCCCGGTTCATTCGTCCGGGAGGTAAGATCTCTGAGTGTTCGAAGCATGTCTTATCTCTGTTGTATCTTGAGCATTTGCTTGACTATGAAGAATATTATTGTCAATTGAACAAGCAAAAAGGAAAGAGTTGCAAGCATGGTATGAGTGGCTCGAAGAAATGTGAGACAGAGGTTGAGGTTTCAAGTACTAAGAGAAGACGGAAAAACAAAGAAGGCGAGAGGGTTGAAGTACAGAAAGTGGAGAATGGAGAGCCTGATCAAATATGTGAACAATGTAGAAGTGGGTTACATGGTGAAGTCATGTTGTTGTGTGATAGGTGTAACAGGGGTTGGCATATATACTGTTTATCACCACCATTGAAAAGGATTCCTCCAGGAAACTGGTATTGTTTAGAGTGTTTGAATTCGGAGAAGGATAGTTTTGGCTTTGTTCCGGGCAAGCAGTTTTCACTTGAAGCTTTCAGGCGTGTTGCGGATCGGGTCAGGAAGAAGTGGTTTGGATCAGCAGCTACTTCGTGGGTGCAAGTGGAAAAGAAGTTTTGGGAAATTGTGGAGGGTTCAATTGGAGAGGTAGAAGTAATGTATGGCAGCGACTTGGATACTTCTGCGTATGGGAGTGGCTTTCCTCGTGAAATTGATCAAAGGCCAGAGTCAGTTCAAGTTGATGTCTGGAATGAGTATTGCACTAGCCCATGGAACCTCAACAACTTACCGAGGCTACAAGGTTCAATGCTTCAGACCATGCACCAGAATATTGCTGGGGTCATGGTGCCTTGGCTATATATTGGGATGATATTCTCTGCATTTTGTTGGCACTTTGAGGACCATTGTTTATACTCAATGAATTACCACCACTGGTATGTATTCATTGGATCTAGTATGCTTGCTTATTTATTTATTTATTTTTTTTGTAGCTACTATTTCCTGTCATAAAAGAATCCTGTTGTTTTTAATCTTGTTGTCATGAGAAAGAATTCCCAATTGAAAGATCAAAAGAAGCAACTTAATTGTGCAACAATACTGCAGCATGCACATCAATGGCTGTTACCATGGGAGATATTTTGATGTGTTCTTCCTATATAGATGATGAAGGTGTGTTAGGACTTAGTATGTATATGTTTCTGACAAAATAATTAGGCTGTTGATATAGTATTATGAAATTATTTTTTGGTGGGGTTGACAGTGAAACAATTGATAGTTGGGTTGATAATAATGCATTTAATGATCACATGGAAGCTCTTCTTCCTAAATATAGACGATGAAGGTGTGTTAGGACTTCAGCATGTATATGTTTCTGACAAATTAATTAGGCTGTTGGTGTAGAATTAAGATAATATTGTTTGGTGGGGTTGAATTTAAAACAATTAATTGTTGGGTTGATAATAATGCATTTAATGATCAATGGAAGCTCTTCTAGCATCAGGAATGGTTTAGTAAGCAACATTCTTATGCAGTTTTCTCCCTTGGGGGGGAAAAAGTGTTGCAAGTTTTCATTTTCTCGTGGGGATTGTGTTCACCGGAGTTTTAGTGCCATTACCCATTTAAGGGTCCGTTTTAATCATAATTTCTATTGCAGCTTAAATGACCATTTTTATTCGAGTAGTATCATCATCTACTACGCTTCTGCGAAATTTATGTCTGGATTTTCATTTAGCACATGAAAGTGGGCTATTGCTCTTGCAATGACGCTTCATATTTCATTGATGTATTTTAGCATCAACACTCTTTATTCTTTTGGAGGAGCCATCTCCTTTAAATAAGATAACTGCTCTTCTAATTTTGTATTGCAGTTTTTGATTTATTTATGTTAATATTTAGCTTTAGGCCAGTAATGGCTATGTTTCTTTCTTCATTAGCTCTCCCCAGCTCCAGGGGGAACGTACTTTGTTTGATAGCAGCATGTGATCGTTTTTCTATGGGAATTATGTTCTCATATTTCTGTCTCCCTTTCTATGAAATTACTTGATTTTCTTGTGTATTTCAGTAATTGTATCAATTCTTATCATCATAAGCTCTTTGTAACCATTGCCTATATTTCCTTTTGCCTGAAATCTAGAGGTTTTTCAAATAGTGTGTGTTTTCCTTGATATGAAACTATGGGAAAGAGTAACAGAACAAGGTTGAGAAAAGGATCTTTAATATAAGATAACCAATTTGGTTCATTCCAAGGAGGTTTACACTGGAGCCTATACATTTAATAAGAAAGACAACAAGATTTTCATATGATATATTTTTATTTTGAAAAGACCTATGATAAGGTTAATTAAGACATAATGTAGCAAGTCTTGGAAAAAAAAGGGGGGTTGGGTGGGTGGGTTAAAAGTAGCTTACATAAAAATTGTAAATATGAAGATATAACATGTATAAAAACACCCATGAGGATGTTAGCTGAATTCCAAATGCTATATGCTTGCATCAAGGATTGACTTTATGCACATACATTTTTCTTTATAATTGACGAGATTACTAAGCACCTACAAATAGCCAATCCTGAGTGTAAGTTATTTTTTGATGATATAGTTGTAATTGAGGAGATGGGAGGAGTAAATACCCAGTTAGAAGTTTGGAGAGATGCATTAGAATTATAATGTTTTATCACTGGTAGATCTAAAACTAAATATATAGCATCTTACTTTAGTAATCATAGTAGTAATAGTATAAAAAGAATATTGGTTGTCATCAATTGAAGGTATCTTAAATGTTTAAATATTTAGGATCTATGGAGAATTCGCTAAAGATGTTACCCATGATTCAAGCAGTCTGAAATAAATAATGAATGTGTCTTCTATACTCTGTGACCATAGAATATCTTTAAACTTAAAAAGGATTTTTTTTAATAAAACAACTATAAAACCTGCTATGCTTTACGGGGCTGAGTGTTGAACTACTAAATATGATTATATTCAGAAAACAAGAGTTGTAGAGAGTGCGAATGTTAAGATGGATGTATGGACACGGTGATTTGGTAGAATAACGAATCTACACTAGAAAAAGAAGTGGTGGTAGCATCAATAGATAACAAAGAGAAACACACTTAAGATGGTTTCAATTTGTGCATGGGAGACCTTTAGATACCCGCATGATGCATAGAAAATAGAGAATATTTACCTCAAATTAAAAGGGGAAGAGGAGGAAGACCTAAAAAGAATTGGAAAAAAACTATTTCAAAATGTCTCATTATAGTTAAATATCAATGAGGACATGTCTTGACTGAACAATGACATAATCCATATAGCCCACCTACATGATGGGACTATGCTTTTATTTGTTCTTCTGGTGGTAGTTGTGTTCCTTGATATACTAATTATTGAAAGTTCTATCAGAGAAAGTATATATTGCATATGGATTCTACTTTTCTATGAAATTATGGAAAAGGTTAAAATCCCAGTAAAGTTCGATAATTATGAATACCTTCCCTGACATTGGCTTCTATTTTACAAATTGCACCTATTGAGGGGGTGTTTGTAAGGAAAATAACAAACCTCTAGCGGGTAATTGTAATTTCAAAACATATTTGCATTTCTTATAAAATATTTTCAACCTCAAGCAAAGGGTATTACGGAAAATGGTGGGCACTTGAAAGCTGAGAACCTATATTTATATTAGTATAAGTGTTCATGTGGTGCAATGAAATAGGTTTGCTCTTTAATCTAGTACCATTTTTTATTGTTGCCTCATGTTAGTGGATTATTAGAAAGGACCATATCTTTTGCCTGTGTATTTCGTTGCTATTTTGATTATGCTGCCTACAGCTCTAAATGAATTAAATAAAGGGTATTTTGATAATGAGTTTCTGCCAGGATCTTAGTTCAACATTTACCTGCTTGATAAATGATGCAGCAAGGTTGAGTAATTAGTTGTAGTATCCTTCCTTGACTAGTATAACTGAATTATAGGCTGACTCTAGGTATTATTTTTTTCTCATGCGCCTTAAAAGTCACATGATTGTACTTAATTTGAATACCTTCCCTGACATTGCCCTTTGGGCCTCACATCTGTTCTTTCAGGTAGTGGGTTCAGTAGTAAAAAATGTTGTTTTTTTTTTTGTATTATTAACTTGACTGACCATTTCACTCCCTCATTTCAGGGGAGAGCCAAAATGTTGGTACAGCGTCCCTGGTAATGAAGCCAATTCTTTTGAAGAGGTATGAGACTTTATCTATTCACCATTTTATTGCAGTGAGGGGACACAGTTATGCAGCCAAATTTTAAGTCATGAGGAGAAGACTAGTTGCTAACGCATTTTTCTATTTTCTTAGTTTTGTATTACTTGATTTCTTCCTTATTGTGTAGGTAATGCGAAGTAGTCTGCCAGATTTGTTTGAAGCACAACCAGACCTGTTGTTTCAACTTATCACAATGCTGAATCCGTCTGTTTTGCAAGAAAAAGGGGTTCCAGTTTACAGCATTATTCAGGTACGCTTTAATTGTTCAGAGAACATATGCTTTCTCTCACAGTGAAATTTAGTAGAGATATATATTCTTCTTGGTATTGGTTTCATAATCGTGAGATTCTTTACTTTTTTCCCCATTCAGTTTTTGCTTGCTTGTTTCTTGTCTTTGATTTAAGATAAATGAGGGACATTATGCAAACTCGATCTTGCTTCACATGCTTCACCATTTCTTAAATGAGTTTCTGCATATCTGAATCCATGGCTGAGTTCAGACAGCTTCTTGTTTATATTGTCTGAATGCTTATATTCATCACTGATCTTAATTAGTTGTAAAAGGTTGAAATTTGTCAAGCTGTGCTGTCATGAGAAAATTATTATATCTCAAGTAACTCTGATTTCCAATCTTGTTTATCAAACTGAGTTAAATACTTGTCATACCTATGGGCCCATAACTGGATAATTTTGATCTTCTTAGAGAGTTGTCAGTTTTAATATGTTTTATGTAAATATATTTGTGACCTCTTTCTCATGTTTGTAAATACTTCCTCCATCCCACAAAGATAGGTTTGTATACTACTTTCGTCTGTCCCACAAAGATAGGCTTGTTACTATATTAACGTGGTTTTTAATTTGTAATTTCATATAGGCCCTTCATTAAATGTATATTAAATTAACACACTTCAACTCCCTATTAACTTTTTGAAACAAGAAAATGTTACATTCAATGCTAGAATTAATGAAAGATAAGGGTATAATTGGAACTTCAAATATTTTCTTAATTTGTGAAAATAGAAGTAGGCCTAATTTTGTAGGACAGAGGGAGTATCGGAGGGAGTATGTTTTTGATCTCTCTCTCTCTCTCTCTCTCTCTCTCTCTCATGTTTGTAAAATTACTTTGTCATCACATTTATCTTGGCAGGAGCCTGGGAACTTTGTCATCACTTTTCCCCGATCTTATCATGGAGGCTTCAACTTTGGTAAGCAACAAATGGCTTATTGTTCCTCTTGGCTTGGGGTTTAAGCTGCACTGCAATTCTGTCTCTTCAACATAGTGCACAATTGCTTTTGTCTCATCTATATTTGGAAAATCTGTTTTGTTTTTGTGATGGCAGGCTTGAATTGTGCTGAGGCTGTCAATTTTGCCCCTGCTGATTGGCTACCCCATGGTGGTTTTGGAGCTGAGCTTTACCGGCTTTATCACAGAGTACCTGTTTTATCTCATGAGGAACTCTTGTGTGTTGTAGCGAAGGTTTAATTTAACACATTCTAGCTGCTTCATTTTTTTCATTTTTGGTTATCCATTTCGTCTTCTTAATGCGTGAACAATTTATCAGTAGACACCATCCTCCATTTGTTGAAGAATGGATTTACATGAATTTGATACACTTGCAAGGCTGAATGCAAAATTGCAGTTCTCTTGTTCATGGATCAGAAAATGTATTCTGTTTATTCATTTGTGGGTTATTGGTTTCTTTCAGATTCCTGTATTCCTTTGGAATTGTTCATTTTCTTTTTAGCTGCCATAATAGTACATCTTTAGTTCCTTACTAGACACTGAAAATCTTCTATTGTTAGGGTCGGATAGGAGAGTTTGGACAGTTGTACCATCTGGGGTCTTTTCGCGCTGATCTTTCTTTGCTTCTTTTTTCTCTAACTTCGATTCTTCTCCCTTTCATTGGTGTCTTTGTGTGTGGAAGAGTCCGGTTCCTGAGAAAATGCAGGTGTTTATGTGGTTGATAGGCCTGGGAAAGCTGCCTACCTGCGATTTGATTCCAAAACGCTTTCCAGATAGTCTCCTTTCCCCTAATTGGTGTGCTTTGTGCAGATGCCAATCCGAGGAGTCTAACAATTAGTTTTTTCATTGCTCTTTCTCTCACCATCTGGGGTGCAGGGTGATTGGAGAATTGGGTTCTTTGTGGGTTGCTCCACAGTTAGTGTCTGATTTATTTCAAGACAATTTCAGAGGCTCTATTAGCAGAAGGGGCAAAATTCTTTGGAGGATAATTGTGCCGGTAGTTTGTTGGTCCATTTGGCTTGAGAGGAACAATAGGATTTTCAAGGATACTAATGAATCTTTAGAGGACATTTGGTATAGTAAGTTTAGAGTTAGTATATGGGCATCTAGCCACAACGCTTTTAAAGGTTTTTGTATTTCAGACTTTTTGAGGGATTGGGGTTTAGTCTTGTAAGACCTAGCTCTTTGATTGGTGTTGGGTGTAGCCATTATGTCTGTTTGGGGCAGGGTCTGTTATGTTGTACTCTCTTTAGGGATCTCTCGTCCCTCCTTTTCTTTCTCTTTTTAATAATACATTTTCGTTTCTTTTCAAAAAAAAAAATCTTCTATTGTTGTTAAAAATCATTCTGTGCGACTCATTATGGTCCATTAAGTCAAGTTCTTGTTTTGGCTATTCCATGTAATCTTATTAAAGTTGTGGTCAATCAGAAGTAATTGGGTTGTAGATTCAACGTGGATAAAGAAAGCAAGAGACTCATAATACCTGAAACGCCTGTCCTCCTTGACGATTATGGATGCCTTTGGCCTGGCTAAATTTTGTATGAGATCTGGACTTCCTTAGCTTTTTTTAAAAACTAAATGTTATGTCCTATATCTAGTCCCATAATAGCTCGTTTTTATTCGATATTGAGCCATTAGATGCAGTTTTTATGTTGGTTTATTTGGTCTATTAAGTTATTCCATTTTCTTTTGAAAGCTATGATGTCATTGTATGGTTATTACTATGCTTTGGTGATATTCCAAGTGCTTTGTGACCTCACCATTGCCGCATACATTGGATGTATGCTCAAGCATCCCCTTGCTCAGTTCACTTGCATGCGACATTGTGTCGGAGATTGTAAGGAACGAGCCTCAAATAAGCAGAATGATGACATGGCTTGCATGAGACATGTCTTGCAGTCTCAATATCTGTGAATTATTTATGTGTATATATATATATATATTGATTAGTTTCTGTCTATTTTCACAAGATGACATGAATAGTGAAGCTTTTACCCAACATCTATCGTACTCCTATAAACAGATTCCGCTCTCCAAACATGTACTAATCTATATACTAAATACTAATACTAATATCTGTGAATTATATTACTCACTAGCCTAGACTATTTCTCATTTGTTATACCCTGCTTTTAGTTGTAATGGTTTTCATTTGCTTGTTTGGTTGCTTATTTCTTGCAGGGTGAAATTGATAGCAGAGCTTCTACTTACTTGAAAAGGGAGTTGCTTAGGATATACAACAATGAGAAAACTTTGAGGGAACGGTTGTGGAGAAGTGGCATCATTAAATCTGCTTCCATGAAACCTCGGGTCAAGCCTGATTATGTTGGAACTGAAGAGGTACATATGACACTGTTGATGGACTTATTTCACAAACTTACATTTATACCATAAATTTTATATCTTGCTTTCTGTTGACTAGTATCACTATTTTTTTTTTTGAAGGATCCAATGTGCGTGATTTGCCAGCAACTATTATATCTTTCTGCTGTTTCTTGCAACTGCAGACCATCCACGTATGTCTGCCTAGAGGTGAGAGACAATATTAACTGCATATAATCCACTATTTTCAGTAGCATCTGCACAATTTGTTTATCTTAGCTCAACAACAGATTCAGGGGGAGTGTGAAAGGGTTCACGGCTTTTGCCTCCTCTTCTTTGGAAGGGAAAAAGAAGACGAAGAAACCAGCATTTGTATCATATATTCCTATTAATTATATAGGGGATGCGTACTTTTAAGGGAATGGGAATGGAAAGGGAATGAGAGAAGCAGTTAATGGATTCATACCCCCCATTTTAGAGGGGTATGCCACAATACCCAAAAGTGGGAACGGAAATCAAACCTGTAGTGCAATTATCTTTTTGTTTTTTGGATAAGAAACAATTATTTTATTAATAAAAGAAAGTTACAAATAGAATGAGGAATCCCCAAATAAGGAGAAAACTATATCTAAAGTACTTATTTAGGTCTCAATAAGCATCTGATACAAATAATCCCCTAAAACTCTTGTGTCCTGAAATTTATTAGGCAACTCTAAGCTTAGTAATTGAAAAGGTTCATTTTCTGATTTGCTTAGCTATTTAAATTTACATATTTTATATTTTTTTTTCAAATATCTATTAGATTAGTTAATAATGATTAGATTATTTTTAAATAAGAAGTTAAATAATAACTATTTGATTGGTGTAATTTATACACCTTTTTATTATTTATTCTTTTGATTACAAGGAAAAAGAAGAACAAAAAACTGAATACCTAATATAAATATAAATATATATATATATATATATTATATGGATATATTTATATAAAGCAGAAGAAATGAAATTACTTGGAAAAGAAAAGGATTGGCAGTTATTTTACATTGAAATCCATGACATAGTTAGTAATGTCATCTGGGACTAAATGCACATCTCTGCGGTCCAAAGGTATTTCTGCCTGAAATAAGTGAAAAATGTAGACATAGGTTACCAAGTTTTAGGTTGGCTATAATAATTATGTTTGGCTGAGCTAGCTCTTTGAGAAATTTATTAGATGTTTTAAAGCTTATAAACTCCCAAAAGTGTAGGGTGAAGTTTTACTTAGAATACACTAGTCCATTTGTATATTCTTTTGAATCTTTCCATTAGTGTTGGACGAAGTTTTTTAAGCTGAGGACAACTTGTTCTAAAGCTTATAAGCTCTTTAAGAGTGTTGGGTGAAGTTTCATTTTTAAATGAGGAACGACTAGTTCTTGGTATATTCTTACCATTATTAATAAAATTTTCCTGTTTCTTATCAAAGTTTGAGTTGCCGCCCCCGCGTAAAGGTCTTTACCAAAAGGGGCTATTCAAAGTCTTTTCTTTGTCTGATTTATTGTTTTTTTAAGAAAGGAGCTCTCAAGATAAGGTATTATGATCCTTTAAGTTGTTATTGAAAAAAGTAAAGGGGGGCCTAGCTTATTTAAAAAATCATATCTAGCCTCTAGTTACAATTTATCCATCATTAAGATCTTAAACTTGATTCCATGTGCCATGACGTGGTTCAGTTTCTCTATGACCCCATTAGTATGAAAGTTGAAGAGCTGAAATACTTCATTTAAAACTTCAAGCAACTTAACTCACTGTCCTTTGTTGCAGCACTGGGAGCACCTTTGTGAATGCAAACCAAACAGACTGTGTCTTTTATACCGTCAAACTCTGGCAGAATTGGCTGGTTTACTGCATAAGGTTGATAAATATTGTTTGGTGGAAGGAGCTGGTGATTCACACAAGGATAATAGCTCAGAAAAAGCAGCATCACTAGCTAAAAAGGTTGAGAATAATTCTTATGTAGATTAATCAGAATGCATCTCTTTTCGATTGAATTATTTGATTGAAAGCTCAAGTTCTATATACCTTTTTTCTTTCTCCTTTAAAGCTTAATTCTGCTTCATCATTACTGAATATGCCGACTTGTCTAGTTTTTTCAAATTTTTATGGTTAAGGTGTGAATCTGTAAATTTTTTTTTTGGCCTATCATCAATGAGATAGGACACAACCATCCCTTGATTAGAAGAGCAAAGTACATCATATAGTAATCATGAGACATTGTTGCTGTCATGAAGCTCCTTCATATTACAATAAGTCATATATTTTGGATGTAAGCAGATGGGAGTTTATACCTTATGATGGAGTAACACATTGCAGCTATGTAATGAAAGAATTAACTGTAAGCTTTTCTTTAAGGAGTTGTTGCCTTCAGAGAATGTAGAGTCAAAATCACATATTGTTTTAAGCTTTTTTTTGCGGTCTTCAATGTAACATGCTTGGTAATATTATATCATAAATGTTTATGCTGCTGGAACTTGGAAGGAACTTGTATAACCTGCCATAATTCTACATGTCCTTTTTGCAGAACCCCTTTTGCAATGTCACTGTGACTATTGATTATGGATTTATTTCTCTATCTTTAGGTTAAGGGTGGTCATGTCAAACATCTACAACTTGCTGAAGATTGGATTCTGAGGTCTTGTAAGATTCTTGAGCATCCTTACTCTAGGCATTCTTATGCCAGTGCAATTGAGGAAGCAGAGCAGTTTCTTTGGGCTGGTTCTGAAATGGATCTTGTAAGCACTTGGTACTTTTGAGTGATCTCAGGTTTCGTCCAGATTTTAGTTGTTTATGCAATTAAAAATGCTATTAATCATCTCTTCTGTAGGTGCGAGAAATGCAAAATAACTTGGTTCAAGCACAAAATTGGGCAAAAGCTGTGAGAAAATGCCTTTCTAAGTTGAAATCATGGTCCAGTAATCGAGGCCAGTCAGTTGACACAGAGAGGGTGCAGATGGATCAGATCAATGAGTTGCTCAGATTTAGCACTACGCCTTGCAATGAACCAAGACACTTTCTGTTAAAGGTTGGACTCTTTTAGTAAATTAAAATAGTTTTCCTGGTTCTATCTGTTGGTTTCTTGAGCTGAATGCTTTTGCTAATTTCTCTGTAGAAATATGAAGAAGAAGCTTGTATGCTGATTCAGGAAATTAATTCTGCTCCGACATTATCTTCTGAATTTTCTGTAAGAAAGCTACTATTTCCTTCTTTCATCCGATATCTTGTTGGTCATAGGTTTTAATCGTTTCATGGTTGTCACCACTTCCTTATAGTAGGGCATATTTCTGCATGTATGTCATTCACATGCTATATTTCTAGTCCTATTGGTTGAAGAATTGAGCTTTCATGATTTGACCTCCTGTTTTTTTTTTTTTTTTGCTTCATCTTGTGATCTATCAAGGTGGCTGATTTGGAGATCTTATGCTTGAAGGCTCTTCACTCACCAATTTACATAAAGGAAAGTGAGCAATTGAAGCTTAAGCTTTCCGCGGTGAAGGTATGAACTTTCTGATATATTCTGGTTTCTGTACCAAAGCTGCATCCTTGCAAAATGCAGCAATGTTCTACCCCGTGCATTAATTTTAACCATTTTGTGTCAAACTTTGAGGGATTTGCAAGGTTTCTATTTGATTGGAGAATAAACTTAAAATCTTTATGTTAATTTTATCTTTATCTTTTAGGATTCTAGGTTTATATTAGTCTAAATAGGATTTTTTTTATTGTTCTAGAGGGTTGATTGATTTATGAATTAAAGAAAAGGAGTTTTCACCCAAATTATCATTACTTCTAGGTATTCTCAGAATCAACAGATAGTGATTATTGTTTATCACGCCTCTGCCTTCATCAGTCATCCTCTGTCTATTCGCATATTAAGAACAGTGAACACTGACTAGATTTTTCCTTCGCCAATTGAATGACTGTTAATGGCTTCTGTCTCTTCTTTTTGGTTTCTTATCAGGGGTGGGGGTATTTCTACCCAATATACATAAGGTAAACTGAAAAATACCCACTCCTTAAAAAAATGAATTCTACAACATTGAAGACAAAATTACTTTAGTACCCTTCAATTTGAATTTTGGGAAAATTTAGAATGAAAACATCTTCTCCACCCACCACAACTCCTTCATCTGAAATTCCTACCCACCCACCACATGGAGGTCCAGCGATGACGACGGCGACATCGAAATTTGAAGTGTAGTGGC
The DNA here is from genome assembly GCA_028654395.1 of Scutellaria barbata. Taxonomy (NCBI): domain Eukaryota; kingdom Viridiplantae; phylum Streptophyta; class Magnoliopsida; order Lamiales; family Lamiaceae; genus Scutellaria; species Scutellaria barbata. The sequence continues at coordinate 21,090,686 of CM053647.1, forward strand.
TTAAAAAAACAAAAAAATCGCAAAAAACGCAAAAATCTATACCATGACCATCGTGATCTAAGCTAAGCATCGTGATCTAAGCATTAAGTGTTGGGAAACAACTAAAAAACTCTAAAAAAATATCACTATGCTCAACTTAGATAACGATGGTCCTGGTATAAATTTTTGCGTTTTTTAAGCGCCAATTTACATCTAGAAACATATATCTTGATTCAAAAATTATAAACTACATTATACTACAATTGAAAATAATGTTTATCTTACCTCTTTTGAGCAACAATCAAGAGATGAAATTTCACTAAATTGATTGTATTTAAGAAATAGGAGGAAGGGATGAAAGAGATGAAAGTAAAAAAATTTCAACCTACTTATGAGAGGGGATACGGGTGATAATTGTAGTGGGTGGAATCATTAAAGGGGGTAAGGGCATTTATGACATTTTGTCTCAATTTTGGGTAAAAAACTTGTTGAAGTGGGTAAAATTCATTTATTGTTATGCTTATTGGATAGAAAGACATATTTCCACTTTCTTATTATCCACATTTGAGAGCTTTACATTTGTGTCAGATTTGGGTGGACAATGTGAGGAATTGCATCTCTAAGAAAGTCCCATCCTCGATCGAGGTAGATATGCTCTACAAGCTGGAGTCGGAGGTATATTTAAATCTCTTACGGCTTCCACAATGCTCATACGGTGTCCTTTTTGATATGAAGTTTATACTCGGTTCTTTTTTCTGTTCATAATTCCAGATGCTAGAGCTACAAATTCAGCTTCCTGAATCAGATCTGCTTACTGATCTGATCAGGCGAGTCAAATCTTGTCGATGTCGGTGCAATGAGATTTTGAAAGACTTGCTTCCTCTAAAGGTTGTGGTTGCAGATTACTTTCATTTCAGATAGTGCCATTGATGTTGAACTTTCACTGAAAACCACTACCTTCTCTTGGTCAGGAAATCAAGCTGTTTCTTAGTGAATGGGAGGATTTTACTGTTAATATTCCAGAGCTAGAACTTCTGAGAAAATATTATAGTGATACTATATCATGGATATCACGTGTTCATCTTGTTCTTATGAATGTTCAAGAAAGGGAGGATCAAGAAAATGTAGTTGATGAGTTAACCTGCATCCAAAAGGACGGATTATTGCTTCAAATTCAAGGTACAGTGAGTGGTGTACCATGAAGTCTAGGTTCTTGTTTACATATTAGCAGTTTATTCAGCCTGTTTCATCCATTGGCGTGATATGTTTTTCTCTTTTCTTTTAATGTAGTTGATGAGGTACCTCGTGTTGATCTTGAGCTTAACAAGGCACACTGCCGTGTTAAAGCATTTAAGGTAACGTGATGATTGTTTGTGCTATCCTTTTCTTGCTTTAATATTTTTTGGTTCTTATTTTGAATTGATTTCTCGGCATCTTTGAATACCTGGAACCAAATAGCATGTTCTCTTTTAAGTCAGCATTCTAATTGGCATCTCTATGAATGTTGTTAGCTATTGTTATTTGCATGCCGTTACTTTTCAATTAAACAAAGTTGCTACTGTATAGTCACTTGTGTAGTACGGATAGGATTTACATCTGAAATTAACACCATCTTTGATACAGGTCCTTTGCTGTCAAATGTCCATGGACTTTGTCCAGCAACTGATGTCTGATGCAACCACGTATGCGTCTCTTTTGTTTGTTTTAATATTAGAACTTTGTCTGTGCTTTATTCTTGTCATCTTAAGATATGTTGAGATTAATATTGAAGATTGAACTGCTTTTTCTTTTCAGACTACAGATTGAGAAAGAGAAGCTGTTTGTGGATATCTCCCTTAGACATGCAAGTGCAATGTGCTGGGAGGAAAAAGCAAGTTATCTTCTTGCTACTAGGGCATCCATGTCCGACTTTGATGATCTTTTGAGGTTGTGCTTCAATTTTTTTCCGCTCTCCTAATTGTTCTATTGGTGGAAGTGGCTGTTGATAATTTTTTAATACAATATCAGGGCTTCTGGGGACATTGGTATTATTCCACCATCCCTTCTTGAAGTCAAGCTTGCAGTGTCGACAGCTAAGGAGTGGTTAATGAAGTGTAAACCATTCCTATTTCAGGATTCATCCATCTTACCCCCCTCAGATTCTTGTCCCCAAGTTGATGTTTTGAAGGTTGATTCTCTTGATGTTAATATTAAATCTTCCAATTGTCATATTCATCTTGATTAATTTTGCTTGATTGTTTCATAATCATGTAGGAATTAGTATTGGAATCTGAAGACCTGAAGGTATTTCTTGAAGAATTTGAACTGCTAAAAGATGTCTTGAAGAAGAGTGTTGAGTGGGAACAGGATGCCAGCTCTTTACTACAGGATACAGAGAACTTATGGAATATTGATGTTATTAACGAGGGCACCATGAGCTGTCTTACACCCAAACTTGAACATCAAGTTATTGTGATTGATACCGCCATTAAATCTGGTGTTTCCCTTGGTTTTGGGTTTGACTTAATTCCAAAACTGCAAGATGCTTGTTCAATGTTCAAGTGGTGCATAAAGGCCATTTCTTTTTCTTCAATTGTTCCTTCTTGCAAGGTGATCCTTCATTTTTAATCAGTTCACAAGATTCAATAGCAACACATAACAGATTATATGATGCTTCTCTCTTATTCTTTTGTTATCTTGTTTTATTGAGCTTGCATCTACCAACATGTGCTTCAAATATCACTTTGATCTATTAGTTGTTGTTTATAATGAGTAGTATGTGTAATTCCAACTTCTAAAACTATTTGTGTCCATCGTTCATTAAAATAAGTATCAGTGGCTTAAATAATTCCACCCCCTCCCCCTGCATTAGAGGGATGCAAATTCCTACAAGATATTGGTCATTTATTGTAGTAAATACTGATTACAAGTGGGGAGGCTGCTTTTTCCTGTGAAAGAGAGCATAACTTCCTTTTGAGTTTTATTGACTTGAATTTGCTCAAGATATGGTTTTTTCTTTAATAGCTTGTTAGTTACATGGCCTTTCTAACCATACGGGATGGGATATAGCTAGAAGGTTGGCGACTTTTATAGTGACATCTCTCTTTGAGGCCTGGAATTGTAATTTTCAATTTCAAGTTTCTGAAATGTTTGTATCAGTAGTCCAAGCTGTTAGTTTTATAGCAGACTTTCTGCATTTGATGTCCTGCCAGTTTAAATCCAACAAATGTAGGAATATTAGTCTGTGATAGGGTGTGTTTTTTTGGGTGGGGGTGGGGGGGTTGTTTAACATGTGTTAAACTGGACTTTTGATGGTAATTATTCGGCTTACTTCATATGTGTTATACTTTTCTGTCAGAAGATAAAAAATTCTGTCAAATCTAGTTTCATGAATTTCATAGTTATGCTTCTATAATTTGAGGATCATCTAATGCTCTAATTCTTTTATTCTAGGATGTTGAGATGATGTTGGATGCTGCTGTCAGCCTCCCTGGAATATTTAAATCCTGTGCTTTGTGGAGATCAATGATTGATTGTTTACAGTGGCTTAAGAAATCGCTTGAAGTTCTCAATCCTAATAATCATAGGCAATTTGAAGTCGGCAGTATTGAGGAACTTCTTATTATATCTAAGGTCTCTAAGATTGTATCTAGTATTATTCATTTATATATATCAGAAATTACCAAATATGTTTATTCTCCTTTTTCATCCTAATAGCTTGTCTCTATGTGTTTTGTCTGTAAAAATATGTTTTAACATTTTTAAGTTGCAGAAAATTTGCATGTCATTCCCATTGATTATTGGATGTCTTGAGGATGCAGTTCAGAATCACAAGTAAGTTTTTATTTTTTTATTTTACTTATGCAGCTTATATTGTGTTCTTTTGATCTTTGCAATTAAACTGGTTGTGCTGGTGCATCTAATTAGAAGTAGTTGCTCTAATTCTACAATTTGTGCTTGCCTGCCAAGATGAAGGTAGAAGAGACTCGTCAGGTCCTGATACAAGTAGATATTCATAAGTAAAAATATGAAGGGCTTTATGATATTGCATGTGGCTTGTTCATACATCAATTACTGGTTTGGTGAGCTGTTTTTTTCGGTCTTTCTGTGTATTCTGATATCTTTGATTCTGATAGCACTAAGAGGAAGTCTAGGTCTAGCTGTCTAGGTTGTGGCATATTATGCTATGTATTTTGTTTACCTGATACTTGAAGGTTGTGAAGAGAATAAAAAACTGGAAGGGCCTTAAGATATTGCAAATTGAAGTGTGTCGCTTCTTTTAGTTTCTTGGGATTATTTATCCTCATCTATTTTTCATTTATGTTGGTTGTTGTAATAGTCTCATTCTGATTTTCCAATCTCAGATATCTAAATTGTACCTTCCATTGCTGCTTTTTTTTTTTTTTTTTGTTATCACAAGTGGCCTTTTTCTTTATCCCATGTTGTGTTTTAGATGAATCATAGTATGAGGTGCGATTATAGAGGTTTTCTTTGGTTGTCATTGGTTATATAACACATCTTTCAATAAATATGGGTGTAGATGTCATCATTGACTATATACTAATAGTGGTTGTAGAAGTTTGAGTCCCAAAATTGGTTTAAATCTTTCTTCAACCATTGCTTTATGCTTTTGGACTCTGATTTTATGAGCTATTATTGTTGGTTGTAAAACATTGTTCAAGTCTACTGATATGCGGGGTATATGTTTGTATTTTTTAATTCATCATTTTTTAGTAAAGTCTGCTTGAAGTGCATTGTTCTGTAGTAATAGTTTCAATGTTTTTATAGTTTGTGGTTGCAGCAAGTGCATCTGTTTTTCGGACTCAGTCTTGAAGATCGCTCATGGAATTCATTTCTGCAGCTCAAAGTAAGATGATCAAATATTTTTGTCTTTCTACAGTATATTTAAGCACTAAAGTATTTATAGAGTTTTGTCTTATGGCAATTTTAGGTAGTAAGTAGCTCAAGCCATTTTGTGAATTAGTATTATTGAGTGTATCTCTCATCTTAAATTGCTTTGTGACTACATAACCTCATTTATCTGTAACTTTGTCTTAGAAGTTTTTCCAATCTGTATGCCTTAGAAAAATGGCATACACTAGGTTCTGATTGATGAAAGTATCCAGGATCCTGAATAACTAGTTAATTCCAATATTATAGACCAAATAATATCTTCAAATCTGAGATACATATGAATGTGAAAAAGTTGAGAAATTTTAAGAAATATGAGCTTTAAAAATTTATGGGTTAAATTGACATAAAATAGGAGAATATCAATAGAATTTAAATATTCAGCTGCATAGCAGCAAATTGGATTGCTATCCAGTCTTGATCCAGATTGGATATGTTCTTCTGCTTTTCCTTTTATTCCTGGAGTACTGTTCACTGGTTTCTGGATGCGTTGGTGCTGTGTGCTCTCTAACTCTATGTTTTATGGGCATACATCTGGAAGTTCACCATAAGAAAATGGATGTTGATTCAAAAGTAAAACAGCTTTGGTGGAAGTTGTTGATATAGATTACCTTAGCATTATTATTCTTTATGGTTGGTATGTCATTTTAGGTTACTGCAATGCTTGGCGTTGCACTTTACTTTTATTTGATTCTTTGATCTTTTATTTATTGTTGTTGTATGCTTTGTGAACCTAGTCTACATCTATGGTCTCTCCACTTGAAGAAGTTAGTCTTAAGTTTGACCCTGAAATACTTAGTACTTGGGATCACTAATACTCTTTGTTAATGACTTTTTAGAGATCATGTGCCAACTTTTCCTTTTTGCTTTTGTAGCATTGAAAACACTGATTTTGATGCCTAGGTATTGTGCATCAGCAGATTTGAACATATATTAAACATAGAAGCAGAGGTCATTTTGGAGCTAACATGATATACTCATTTGTTCCCTCTTATTTGAATCATTTATTGATTTTTTTAAGAACTAAACATACCAGTAGTTCTTGCATGAAATTAAAAGAATTTTATTTTGAAAGAAGCTGTCAATAAAATTTAAGTGCATTCTTAGACTAGTCATTTTATGTTGAGTGTCTTCATTCTCTTATGTATAGAAATTTATCTCCCTGCTACTGATGGACTTGGTGAGAGTTGCTTTTCCAAAAAAGAAGAAAACGAGAAAGTGAATTATGTTCTGCTAGGTACTCAAAGATTTTGATATATTCCTACAATTTGAATCTCTATTTGGCTTCTTTTCTTGTTCATTTGGATGGTATTCTAGCATCAGTTTTGAGTGCTTGGAGAGTAAAATGTGTTGGATTATCTACGATGGATCAGTTTAAATTATGTCCATGTTTTTAAGCAGTTACCTGGTATTTAAAGGTGTTTATATGCTCTTTACTTTACTCCCATCAGTACTTCCTATATCACCTAATGATCTATGGTGAAAGTATATATTGTAGCAAAACGAAAATCACTTGTCTTCTTTTCCATTTTGAAGTTGTCTCATTTTTTTCTCTTGGCTCTTTGGTCATTAAATGGTAAACATCCAGGATTGTGGAAGTTCTAAGGCATTCAATTGTGTGGAACTAGAGAAGGTTCTGCGTGAATTTGAAAAGGTTCAGAAGTGGAATCAGCATTGTACGGGCATAGTTAAGCCTCCACCTGGTGAAGAAAATCCACTGCTTCGTGCTCTCTTAGAGGTTACTGAGATTAATTATTGTTATTGTCCAATGAATTGACACATGATCATTTATTCCTTTCTATAACCCTCAAGGAATCTGACATTCTGTGCAGATAAGATACACCCTTGAGAGGTCTTTTGAAGTGTACAACAAGAATCAAGCATCAAGAAATTTATGCCTATGCTGCTTCAGTCATATTGAAAATCATGACCTTTTGACTTGTTCTATTTGCAAGGACGGGTAAGTTTTCTAGGTTCATCACTGTCAGGTTCAGCTGGGCTATAACATAAAATTGGATACTAGCCTATTAGCAATTAGCACTGAATACTATTTTCAAACTTGAGCTGAAGTAGACTGATACTAATTTATATGAAGCATTCTCCTTATTAAATTTTCTTAGTTATTTGGTTAGCTATGTACTGCCTGCTTAATTAATTTTCTATTTGCAGTTTTCACTTGCACTGCACAGAAACATTGTTGGATGATGCAGCTTTGTTTGTTTGCATGTACTGCGACTCTGTAAACAATTCAAAACTTCCTCGTAGTGGATGTGGTTCTCTGGTTTGTGACTGATTGATCCTTTACTTCTCTCTGAAGTTATTTTGTGCAAAATTTTCTTTCTGAACTCATTACTCCATGTGTAGAGAACTGGAAAGAAGCATATTGCATTGGATAAGCTTATTACCCTCCTCACTGATGCCAATGACCTTTGTCTATGGTAGTAATTTTCATCCTGTTGTAAACTTTGAATTTTTTCATAATTGCTGAATTTTTGCCATTATGTGAGTTTTGTTTATTTTTTACAAATTTTCCATCTCAGTATTACTCTTAATAGTCTTGCATTTTTCTGAGGCATTTTGTAATTTATAGAGTATGGTTTTACTTCATTAAGACCTTTACTTCTACATCAACTGAAGGCTGAATGTAAGATGGATGGTTGTTCATTTGTTTATGCGATATAAGGTACAAGAAGGGAAGTAAATACCATTGAAGAAGTGTTCCCTGAAGGCTTATGGTCTGAACTTGAATTGTTATGATATCCAAATTTGCTTAATTTTTGATTTGCTGATGGAATGACAAAGCAACAATCAGGTGGATGGCTGCCTTTGGTAATACATACAGGATTCTTTAGGTTGATTCATGACTAATATATAGCAGGTGTAGTAGGCTAACCATATATTAGGATCCTCTCAAATTCAGTAATTCAGGGAAAGAAACTTCTCTTGAGAAATTTTTTCTTGTCCACATGTTGGCTCATTTAGTATTTTTCTGAATGAAGTTACCAGAAAAGTGATTGGACTGGTTGGTACCCAAAGTCATAAAGTTGCGGATGATACGACTCAAGAAGAAGAAACACATGTGTATTCAGTATACCTGGTGCGACGTTTTTGTACATGGTACACCAATAAATCAATAAAATAAGATTTGTCAGCGAGAAAATAAAATGCTGTTGTTAACCAACAACTGATTCCTGTGATCAAGGGAAATAACTTGTAAACGAGACCTCTAGGAATCAGCTTGCTAATAATACTTTCAAAAAGATGATTGTCCATTTCTCTACACCTCTAGCTTGTTGGTTGATATCTTCCATTTCTAGTTTGCTGCTAGAGTCCCTGAATTCTGTCCTGTGTGTCATCTTATCAGTATATCTACGATTTGATTACTTGAGTTTTCATGAGACAATACAATAGGACCATCCTCAGCTTTCTATATGATGAAATGAGGGTCAATCTTTATGTACTTCGGTCTATTAAGCTGAACTGGATTGTGCCCATACTAAAGGCCACCTTATTATCGCAATAGATCTTCACTGGTATTCTCAGAGGCTTTTTATTGTAACTTATTCGTTGAAGACTTTATCCTTAGCAGTTCACAAATAGAAGGGCTGCTGTAGTAAGCTTATGCGCTCAACCATGCAACAACTGCTTCTCTGTTATCCCATCATGTTATCAAATTGCCTCCTAGGAATATATGATGGATCATCTATCACAATTGTTGCTCAACCTGCATCAGTAATGACTTCTACATCTACACTTTTATTCTGCGGAGAATATTGATCCTCTTCTTGGTGACTGCTTTATATACCTCAGGATTTTAAGAAGTTCTCGAAATGACATTCTCTAGCATGATTTAACTCAGTAGACTGAAAGAGAAAACAATGTCTGGTTGAGTATGTCAGATATAGATTGATTTTCAGACAAGTAATTGATAATCATGTCTGGCAACTTCATGTTCCTATGTGGGCACTCCTCTTGACATTCACATCTATCAGTGGGCCAATGGGTTTACATTGTAGCATACTAACTCCTTAAGGAGATCTGGAACATACTCCCATTGCAGAGAAGATGTTTCCCTTCATTGATAGGTCTATATCAATACCTATGAAGTATCACAAATATCCTAGATCCCAGAGCTTTCTTTAGGTTTTGACTACTCTTTTACTTGTGGCAAAGGTCTCTTGGTGATCAGTACAAAGTGTTTGGATGGGTTGATCCTGCCTTACATCTTTCTATGCTCTGTCATGCTTTCAATCTGAATTGTGATCACCTATTTGCGCCCTTCTGATTTTTTTCATGTTGGAAGATACATGAGCTGCTGAAGTCGAGAAAAGTGAATTTGACCTTCTTCCTCACTCCAAATGATAAGACCTTATAAAATGTAGTTTTAGATTTTCCATTTATGTATGTGTTTTGAAAGTGAATGACTATCTGTCTTCTGATTTGTTTTTCTCAGAAGTTTGATTGGGGGAAGTGAAAACAGTATCATGATTTCAGATAAAAATATGAATTATATTCCAGTCCATGTCTGTGTCTGGTAGTTGTGATGGTCTGAGGACATACTTTTAAGTTGGGAAACTATAGAACTCAATAAAAAAAGATCGACTAGGGATAATGTTGGTGGAGGGCTTCTATACATCTATTTACTGTTTATATTCTGGAATCCATTTAACCAATCTCCACCTTACAGTTCTAAGCATGAAACATTTATAAATTCCAGTTCATTAGATGATATTAATGTTAATGTACTTGTTTTGCGTGATTGACCATCTAAAAGAACAGAGAAATTACTGCCATTGTGATATCTTACGATGGAATTGGATAAATGTGTTGCTTTGACAGGACTGAGGAAAGGAGGATAGTACACCAAATTGTTGAGAAAGGGCTTGAATGCATTGATTGCTTAATGGAACTCGTGAATTTTGCATTAGCTTATGTAAGCGAAGATCTTGATGTGGTCTCACAAAAACTTTGTATTGCTTTGAAGGTACAGTTTGAGGTTCTCTTTTTATCATTACATAGCGATTGTTTCCCAACTGTAAACTGTTGTTTTATACTTTTATATTTCTGTCATCAGCGATTAATCTATCTCAAAGGAATTTATACTTGACAATTTTTTGTTTTCAATGTCAATGTTCCATATATCCTCTCTGACATTGGTAATGTTAATTGAAATATAAGGTGAAGCAATGAATGACTATCGAGCTGCATTCCTGTTTTGATATTTTCAAGGAAGATATTGATTGGGTGTAATTCCTAGTCTCTGCAGGCAATAGATGTTTCGGTCATATGTGATGATGAAGGAAATCATAAATTTGAGGTGGCATTGGCAAGGAATTCATGGAAAATCAGAGCTCTGAACTTTTTGCAAAGTGCAGAGAAGCCCACGCTTCAACAGATACAGAACCATCTGAAAGAAGTACGACCACTCTATTTGTTGTTATGTTTTCCGGAAGAATCCTTTTTCCTTTATCTTAGGGTTTCTTCATGTGAATTTTTTATTCAGACTTATTTAAAAGGAATGTCAATAGTGCAAACTTGGATCAATCTATTTAAAGAACTAAATCTCCAAACTTAATGATGAGTGGTGTAGCATTTAAACTTAATGAATGAAAGATCAAAGATGGTAATATATTGTATGCTAGAATCTTTTACAATTTGATCTTAGGTAATAACAGAATACTTGAATTGTCCTGCAACTTAAGATCATTTTGATTGATTGTGGAGTCTCACTAAGACAGAATTTTTGAAACGGTCTCAACATTCTACAATACTTGTTTTTGTGAAGATTGGTTATTATAAATAGTACACAGGCATCGCTTGAACAAATTTATGCTGAAATACTTTATTTGTTGATGAGGACATCTTTATATATGAATGAGTTATAGCAGATGCCATTTTAGCGATGTTTGGTCTAACAAGATATATCATACACACACATATAAAACTCTTTCTCTTGGTCAAGTTGATAGATATTTCTGCAACTTCTATGGTTTTATGATGACATAATATTTTGACATTGAATTCTTGGAAAGAGTAAAACTGTCAGTTTGTGATATCCATTAATGTCATACTACCTTTTCATGCTTCAGGGACTGGCAATGAGTATTCCTTCAGAAGATTACTACTCAAGAAAATTGACAGAACTCAGGGACTTGGGCTTGCAATGGGCAGATACAACTAAGAAGGTTGTGACTTTTCCAACTTTTATACATTTAATCAAGAATGCATGTAGTCTGTAACGGCCAATTAATATCTCTCCCTCTCTGGTTTTCAAGCAGGTGTCTGCGGATGGTGGACTGCTTGCATTAGATAGAGTGTTTGACCTTATTTCTGAGGGCGAACGCCTACCTATATCATGTGTAAAGGAACTAAAGGTAATGATTGCAATATTTTTATGGGTAGTGCACTTTGTTTTGTTGTTGACCTGATACTTGTTGGTGCAGTCACTGAGGGATCGAAGCATGCTTTACTGTATTTGTCGAAAACCATATGACCAGAGAGCTATGATTGCTTGTGATAAATGTGACGAGTGGTATCACTTTGATTGCATTAAAATCTCTTCAGCACCTAAGATTTACATCTGTCCAGCATGTGATCCTCATCCAAAGGCAGATATGTCTTTATCAGTGCCAACTGCGCCGGACAGGCAAGTGTATTAATTTTCATGCGTCTTCCGTCAGATCTCCTTTCTAAAGTTTCTTGTTTGATACTTTTCCTAAACTCCCTACCGAAAACGGGGTAACTTATGTTCATGTGTGACAAAACACAAATTATGGAAACAGTGAACCTACTAGTTATTGATTGAACATGCATCCACATTTTGTTCTCTTCAAACTATATAGTAACAATGTCCTTGTATGGGTAATACATGCCGTTGTATAGGAATTGTGCAAATTTTTAGTAAAAGAAAATCTTACACCATAGGGAAGAATGATTCTAAAACATTTATGCAAAACCTTACATAGTGAAACCTTGTCCATTTATGAGGCTAAGACAATGACTAATATTTATCATCACTCAAGATATTCATAAATACACTTCCAAATAGTTAGAATACCCTTAAATGTTTAGAATAAACCAACACTTCCAAATAAGAAGATAACCTGGATTCCGACATGAGCCTGTAAATTCTGTTTATTTTCTTACTCTACTGAGAGACATCTTGCTTCTTTTTTTTGTTGCACCCCAGCACACTAAGATCCAACTTAAAACATTTAATCTATAAACGAAAGACACAAGTTAGGATAGACATTTCTAACATTTGAAGCAAATACTTTCATTAGGATTAAATTCTTAAAAATATGTCTCAGAATATAACAAACCAAATACCTTTCATTTCCAAGTAGTGAAGTGATTCAAGCTCAAGTGCGAGCTCCAAACGTATGAATAATTCATTTTTGTTCATTATGGTGCAGTCTAATATGGAAAACTGACTGAATAAATGCACTAGTTAGCATAGTATATATTTTGGTGCATGATTCTAAAGTAGCAAGATAATAGTTTCTCTTCAATAGCAAAATAACTACTGTGTAATGCTCACGTACTGTAAATGTGTAGTCGTTACCAGAACAAATTGTGGAAATTCAGAAGCATTTAAAGGTTAGTGTACTGAATTTTTTGATAGCAGTACACTTTTTCCATCTATACATGTTTTGAGATCAACTCTCTTATTACTATGGTGGATCCCCTCCCAGGTAGATGACAAAGAGGGTGTATCAGTGTATGTCTAAGGGGGTGTTTGGCTAAGTTTATTTTTAGAGCTTATAAGCTCTTATAAAATGTTTTTAAAGCTTATAAGATGTTTAATTTAAATTAGAAATATGTTGTTGAAGTGTTTGGATAAATAAGATGGTAGAGCTTATAAGATGTTAGTAATGACATTTGTGTAATTTCAATAATCAAATTTGAAGGCGTTTTAAAAAATAAGATCTTATTTTGGAAATAAGTTTGGGATTTCCTTACTTTTCAAAAAAAGAGATTATAAGCTTCTTACATCTTATTTTTTAATGAAAGAAGATTTTATTTTTAAAACTTAGTCGAACATTTTTGAGGAGCTTATATCTCTTTAACATCTTATAAGATGTTTTAAGGAGCTTATAAGCTCACCCTAACACCCTCTTAAGTTTATTTTCAGTGCTCATAAGCTTTTACATCTTATAAGATGTTTTTGGAGCTTATAAGATGTTTAATTTTAAAACTAACATGGGTTGTTGAAGTGTTTGGATAAATAAGATGGTGGAGCTTATAAGATGTTATTAATGACAATTGTGTAAGTTAAATGATCAAAATTTGAAGGTGTTTACGAAATTAAAATCTTATTTTAGAAATGAGATGGGATCTCCCTACTTTTCAAAAAAGCTCCTAAGTCCTAAAATCTTATTTTAGGATGACATAAGACTTCATTTATAAATCCTTGCCATTTGAGGAACTTATAATCTCTCCCAAACACCTCAAAATTTACGATGTAACCATTCTGGAAAATTAGGGCATGACATGATAAGCTTAACATACCTAAAATGCTAACCCGAACACAACACTCTAAAAGCACGATAAACACAACTCGACATTATTAACCGAATCATCGATATTTTCTATTTATGTATTATACTAGTCTGGTCCATTAGGCTCATTAGAGCCGTTTTGCTAATTACTACTATAATATTCAAATTTTCTAATATTTATTATACCTAAAACAAATTTAAGTATTAACAATATATAAATGAAGTCTATAAATCAGAACAAATGTATAGATGAAGTTCTATAAACTATGAAAGCAAAAGGATGATACAACATAACATAACATGTTGCAAACTTTTAAGTATTACATATAACTATATCTCTTCAATAAAATTAGGGTTTCGTATTCACACTTTCAGAAATTAATAATTACTAAAAATGAAAGAATACATAAACAATTTTCAAGCCTTATCTGGTTGGTCTGCGGCCCAAATTCAGTAATTTCTTGTTCACTTTTGTATCTGTCAATCATGTTGTCCCTCAGATTGCCACCCCTACTAATCACCAAGGGCACACCATCACTTGCACCTAGACTGAGACTGTATGGTATTATTCTAGGGTATAAGTTATTTCTTCTCAATTATTTCTGTTCCCTTATGTATGCAAGAACCAAGAATTGGTGACTATATAATGTATAACTGAGCTTTACTGGTGTAAATGATATCGAGATTTAACCCCTCCAATACCACTACTGAGGCATTGACACCAAACAGTGCCAGCAATGACTTGGCTTTTTTGTCTCATTTCCCATATATTTTCCCATCGCTGCATGCATTATCCACACATGTAGATATATGTCTGCATGTATGATCTTGTGTTGTGCGGAGTGTGCGCATTGTTACTACATAAAGAGCAAAAGCCTCCTCTTCTTGGGAAAGTAACCAACCTGGTGCCACCGTCTAGTCTTGTTTTCTTTTATTTGTTTCTTTTTGGTGCAACAATCTGACTTTAAAGTACAGTCTTGAATTTTCCGATGTGCATGAATGTTAGTAAAAGGAAATTAAGAATAACATAAAGAAATATTATATCTGCACCGTACATTCACTTGAATAAATAAGTGGATCTATGCATAATGTGTCACAAGCTATACTTTAAGCATAGGATATCACATTTGCATTCAGCAAAAGCTAGCTTACCAATGATGTAGTATACCCCATTGACATTGGTGGGTTTTTTCTGACTGGTACTAACTGTCTTCATTCTTTCTCCAGATTTACTGCTGGTAAATTTGAAGAGCCTCAGACACCTTTGAGGCGTTCCGAACTGAGGAGGAACTCACCAAAATTAAAGTCCATCTCAAAGAAGGTACTCATGGAGATGGACATGAATAATAGCCTGAGAAATCATAGCTGCTGCAGTGAGAGATTGTTGTGGAGACAAAGAAAGCCTTTTAGAAGGGCAGCACGGAAGCGTTCAGAACTTCAGAGTCTATCTCCATTCTTCTATGTACAGAATAAACAATAGATGTAGACAGATGCTATTGATCAATTTATTCAATTGATTTTATTTTTTTCCCACAGCAGCTTACTTGATGCAGTGAAGTTCTGATCTCTCTCAGCTCGACTTGGCAGTATTTTGGTTTGGTTCTGGCATGGTTTTAGGTCTGTCCAAAAATAGGTCGTTCTGGGCTCGGATTTACAAAGTGTCGTTATATTCTTTTTCTTTATACTATTGAGGTATTGCGAATGTTTAATAAAATGAACTACACTTCTTAGTCAATGCAAACATACCTCAAAGTATTGGTCAGTTTAACTTAAAGGTATTAGTAGTACGGCTTTATAATTTGTGAAGAACATTGGTGGGGATTTACTTTCAAGTCTCTTATACCACCAGTGGAATCATTGTCATGAAGGGTAATGTTGGGTTAAGTGTTTTCCTTATGTCGGAAACTGCTGTTTAAGTCGTTTTTTTGATTTGAATGCTGGGCAAATAACAGCTGTTGTTCTCCAGTGAGGTTTAAATAAGAAGCTGCTCTGGGATCAATATAATGGATATGCCTTTGGTAATGAGACAGACAGGGTATGCCAACTAGACTTTTCTAATACATTCTGATCTATTTGTTGCTAATTCACAGGTGGTAGGAATCAACAAGGCATTCTGCATACACCTTGCATGTGAAGATTTTTATTGTTTCTGGCATTCATATTCTGTAGTGGGCAGACAAATGTGATGTGTATGTTTTTGCAGTTTCATGCAAAGTATGTTCTAATGACTGTATACTGATAGTAGAATTGATTTGTTGAAGGTAGATTGCAGGTTTTAATGGTGTGTTCCACATTTCTTGTACAGCCTGGATAATACAGAAATCAGGTTCCTATGCATATGTTACATGTTTTTACAAATAAGATGAGGATCCTCTGTATAAGTCTCATCTACAATAACTATTTCTTTCAAGACAATAATCTAATAATTGATATTTAAAAGTATATGTTTTCATATCATTCAAATTCTTCTCAGGTAAGTTCATCCATGGTGACACTGATGAGGCATTT
The DNA here is from genome assembly GCA_028654395.1 of Scutellaria barbata. Lineage (NCBI taxonomy): Eukaryota > Viridiplantae > Streptophyta > Magnoliopsida > Lamiales > Lamiaceae > Scutellaria > Scutellaria barbata. The sequence continues at coordinate 21,106,564 of CM053647.1, forward strand.
ATGGAAGAAGATTAGAATATGATAGTGTGGTAATTTGTTTTCTCATGCTTAATCTATAAAATGTTTATAGCTATGAATGATGGCAACTATTAGGTTGGTGTTATAACTTCTGAATTGTCTACCTTTATAATCATGATCTGAAAATTATCTCCATGGGTTGGAGAAAAGGTGGTAGGTTTACTTATTTAAAATGTCCAAGAACACTGCCATATGTACTAAATTGTCATGTTTTTATGTGTACGAAATATTCAAGCTGTATAATATGAGGAATGAACTATTTCATTTTATAAAAGAAGGATTTGAAACTCTCCACGCCAGCATTTTAAGTCACTTTTTGCCATGTGATATCTGCCTCATGTCACCATTGCTTCCCAGCCCATTCCCATTTTGGTTGAAACAGATCTACCAAGTCTTTGATTCTAGTAAGAGGGATCTTGAACTAAGAAATGGACCCTAGAAGCTAAAAGAAGGGTATCCTGAACAATTGTAATAATCGGGTTCATTGATATTCCAATAGATATCTGTCTTGTGTCACTCTTACCACCTCTTAGTAAGTAATGTGCTCTTTTTTTTTTTTAAGGTAAAAGTGAGCTTCATTAATTTGAGAATAAGGGTACACAAACAATCCAACAGCACAAATAAAAAATGAAGAAAAATTGGGATAAAAATTACAATTTAAAGGAAAAACAATATGAGATCAAATCGTGAAAGGAGTAACAGAATGCAAAGAGGTAATGAGCTCTAAGATATTTCCATGAGCAAAAGTGGGGTTTGTACATCTTATTTATATGGATAATATCATGAGTTGAGTGACATGTTTCAAAATAAAAAAAATTAAATATTAAAAATATTAATCATTTATTTTTTTGAACTACACCACGTATCACAAACCAGTGATATGTGGTAATTTACTAATTCTCATGATAATTCTCGGTGCAACAATGAGCAATGAAAAGCAGAACCACTTCTAAAATAGTGTGTATTTTTTACTCTTTTAAATCACAAATAGAAAGGTATATATACCGCATGCAGGCTACAAATTTTCAGTTTAATCATGATTTTCAATTTTGCAATTAACAAATTTAAAAATCTGTAATTTAAAAGTGCTTTCTTTTTGATAAGTCATCCAAGAAACTTTAAAAATTGCAATTTAATTCATCTGATGACTTTGGGATATATATTTATTATCTATTATATAAGTATGGATATTTCGTTCATTTTTCATAATGTCAACTTTTATCCATCTACATAATTAAATTAAACTAGAATCTCAATTAAAGTAATTCTTTCGAAACTTTATTTGTCTATTATATTCTAGTTTGACAAGATTTTTTTTTTGACTAGTCATCCATCGAGACAACGACAGTCGTATCAAAAATCACATTGAACTTTTAATTTGCCACATAAAAAATTCAATACCAAAAAGGTTAAAAACAAAACGCACTGATTACTAAAGGGGGTGTATTGGATTAGGATTTTAAAGGACTTTTTAAGTTGAAAAAAGTCATGCGGATTTAAAAGATTTTGCAGGATTTTTATGACTTTTAAGATTTTGCAAGATTCTGTAAAGACTTTTTAATCAGGATTTTAATGGATTTTGTAGGACTTTGTGGACTTTACAGAACTTCATAGATTTATGAAGTACGATAAGACTTCAAGATTTTTTTTCATACATTCGAATTTAAAAAAAGTCAAAGATAAAAAAAAAATTAATAATTCTCCATAATATCATGTCCTCCTAAATAGGATTCATCCACATATCCATAGCTATACTAGTCCTCCAAGCATTAGCGTCTTGTCGTTCTTGCTCTTATGTTTGAATAAAGTTATGTACAAGTTCTGCTTGCGTCTTAAATAAAAATGGAGGTGCTGACTTAAAAATTGTGAACCTTGATTTAAAAATACCAAATATTCTCTCGAATTGGTTCACCCAATACCAAATATACATATCATGATTTTTTTTTTATAGAATTGCAGTATAATAGCATCACCCAATACAAATAAAGAAATACAGTAAATACATATCACGAATTTTTTTTTATAGAATTGCAGTATAAAGATAAAGGTAAACAAAGAGATACAATATATACATACACTATACATATCACAATTTTTTTTTCATAAAATTACAGTATAAAGACAAAGGTTTCATAAAATTATAGTATAAAGATAAGGGTGAAGAGACAAAGGTGAAGGGACATTACCGAATGAAGCACTTCAACACTCACTTCAAGAATCGGTTTGGATGGGATTGTTGATATATATAGATACCACAAGAATCCTCTAAAATCTGATGGGTTTGGATGAGATTGTTGATATTTATAGATACCACTAAAAAATCCGTCAAAATCCATCTAACACAACAATCCTGTAAAATCTTTATATTTTTGAATACCAGTGGATTGTTTTTAAATGACATAAAATCCAGATTGAATACCAGTGGATTGTTTTTAAATGATATAAAATCCTGATTGAATACCAGCGGATTGTTTTTAAATGACATAAAATCCTGATTGAATACCAGCAGATTTTTTTACGAAAAAAAAGTCTTTTAAAATCCTGTGAAATCCTAAACCAATACACCCTCTAAAATTTTTAAATATAAACACAAAATATCTATACTCACTTTAAAATTAAGAACTGTTGTGTGGCAAACCAAAAAAAATAGAGAGAATAACCTTAAAAGTCAAATTCAACTTCAAATGTCGTCAAAAGAGCAATTTGATGTGTTTAATGGATATCAATGTGTTAGCATCGTGCTTCAAATAATATGAATTTGTGTAATAGTAAAGAATAGTGCTATAAACCCTTAATTTTCCATTAATAGCATAGTCAAAGTCAAGAAAAGATTACAAGAAATTAATCAAATTGCAAAAATCAATCTATGTAAAAACAAAGTCGTATATATAAAATAAAAGATTGATGGATTGCTGTGATGCATGCGTTTGTATTTCCCAAAACCACCTTCACTACCCCAGGTGGCTTTCTGTTACCAAATTCCAATATATTTATCTCCCCTTTTTCTTCACTCTCTCTCATTCATCTCTTCTATAAACCAATACCTACAATTCTGCTCTAATTAATGGTGAAATCGGAAAATTCAGTCTTCTCTCGTTCTGGTTCTGGTCCTGGTCCTGATGTGCCGCCGGGTTTTCCGCCGAAAACCTGCAGCTCCTCCGCCGTTGAGAACCAAAATGGGCATGCACAATTCCAAACCCCTGATTTTTCTGCTGAGCAGCCGCCTCGCCGTGCCACTAGGAAGAGATCCCGCCCCAACTTTTACAAGCCCCCATCTCGCCGGCAACCGCTGCCGGCGGCCACTCCACGCCGCAGAGGCCGACCCCCTAAAGCTCGATTGCTCTCACAGTTTTGTAAGCTTGTATATCCACACTGTAATTGTGTTGTGCGTGCTTCTGCACATCATTAAATTATGGTGTTAATTACGAGTTTAGCTTATTAAATTCGCTTATAATTAGTGATTATTATTACCTGGGGTTTTCTAGGGCTTGTTTGGTTGGAGAGATTCTGCTGCAAGGGTTAATAGTTTATGCCCGATAACCTTATGCTAAACTGCTTTGTGGCCAAATGATAATTGTTGTGAAATGAGTATGGATTTAGCTTGTTTCAGTTTGCTAATTAAAGGAATTAACTATTGAACATATATATACACAAACATAAGTGAAATGGTGGTCATGTTTCATGTTCAACAATCATTGAGAAAACACTGAAATGGATTCATAAAATTCCATTTCATTTTGTTAATTAATTGCTGTTGTCTAATTACTTGTAGCTTCATATGTTCTTTCAGCGAATCAAGAACCACAAAGTATAAATAATAACAGGGTTTCCTCTACATTGTTGAGAAGTCCGGAAGAGCAGATGACATGCTTAGTTACATCTGTTCAGATGAGTAAGGAACAGTCGAGCTCACGAGGCAATCACAAATTCGGTGAACATGGCTCTCAAGTTAACATTTCTCCATCACCTAATGACCCAGTGGGGCAAGCATCATACATGGCTCATGATATTTCTGATGTTAAAAAACGAGCTAGAACCATCGAAAGACCTGCTTTTTGTGCCCAAGACTTTGAGGAGACACTTCTTGATATTCGGCTCACTGAAGAAGCCCCTCGTCCTGTCAGTGGCTGTAAAAGAGTGCAGGAAGTTGGGTTCAGCAATAAGATAAGTGATGGCATGAATCCGAAGATCTTGCAACATGTGGCAAATGCTCTGCAGTATGTGTGTCTGGATGGCAAAAAAGTAACAAAATCAAGATACTCAGTTTGACAAAGATCTTGCCCTTATGCTTAAGGCGATTAACAGAAAGCATGGGGATATTACTCAGGATTGTTCATTGGAATCAGATTGTATGAAGACCCTTGTTGTGCTTGGCATTTGTAAGGTGGTGCAAGATCTAGAAAAGAAACAGTTAAAAGATGTTGATGTTAGTAGCTTAGATTCTTATTACACTGCAGTTAGGGATGCTAAAAATATGAAGGTGAATGTGCAGTGGCTGCATAACCGGCTTGATGAAATCAAAGATGCTGTTAGTTCGTCAAGTGAAGCCAAAGAGATGGTAAATGAAAGGAATAGGCTGCTTGAAAGTGTTGATCGAAAGAAGAAGGAACTCTTACTGCGTAGAGCTGAACTGGAGAGACTTAAATCTGAAATGCAAGATATTGAAGAGCAACTGGCTCAAGAGGAAGTGATGGTACAAGAGTTGAACATAAAATTCACTGAGCAAATATCGAAAATATCACAGTTCCAGCACACATACTTGATGGATGGACTCTTATAAGTCAAGTAGAACTAGTAACTCTCTCTCTCTCTCTCTCTCTCTCTCTCTCTCGCAAAACACACACACACAACATAGAAGGGACAAGTAGCTGATGACACAGAAAATCTTGGTTTATTTTTGTATAGGCTCTCTTTATACTGACTAGTTGATCTTTGGCAGGAAATGGAGCTGTAAACTCAAATGCAACTTTTAATGCTGCTCTAAAATGGAGATGACTCACTTTATGCAAGATATATATATTTACTTGCAAATGTGATCAGCTAGCTAGTATGTAAATTGTGTACATAAACAATCATTTCTTTCTGGATATGAACAACTTTTGTTCTTCTTTGTTATAGGGCTCAGCTGTTCACCCCCCAACATCTTCTAAACACATCCCATAAAATTAAATAAAAATGAAATATAATGCGTAAAGACAATTATACTCTTACTCTAAAATTAATTGTGTACATATTTAGATTAATTTTTATCGTTTCGTATTTATGTTTACAGTTATACTGTTGACATAAAAACATGATATATTTGTACAAATTACCATCATATATATATGTTAGATTGTGAATCGTTTTTAAGACTTGTACACGATTCTTTTGTAAAAAAATTAAATAAAATTTCTTCAATCAGTTATATTAAAATATACTTTAGATTAAAATTATATATATACATAGTCTTATTGTTAGGGCAATTATATAAAGGTGATAGTTAAAGTATCATATCCTATTGAGTCACCCGATCAAGTTCTATCACATGTCTTGTAAGTAGTTTTTTTGAATCATCTATTAAGAACAGTAACTAATGTATATTAATAAGAAATAAAATATTATTAATGTTGACGTCGGAATTCGATTAATGGTTAATTCCTAGTCGAACACTCAAGAATTATCAAATATGGATTAAATTAATGAAAATTAGATGAAAATGAGTTGGAAAAGTGTATAAATAAGTGTAGAAAACACTGGCCTAGAGCCTACTCGGGCAAATTAGGTCGGCTGATCCTGGACGATTTTGAGTGACCGGACAGGATCGTATACAATATAAGTAGAGAAAACAGCTCTCTAGTGCTTAATACAAAAATATGTTCGAATCCCTTTACAAGTTGAAAATACTTTCATTTATAGTAAGAAGAGCTCGAGTAGTGGGGATCATGCCCACTACTCCCATGTTTTTAGCCTATTTTCTAGGAGGTTGGTGGTTTAATTCCCCCACGATCCCCTAACGGTTGGTAACATCCTACTCGGCATAACTTGTCCTGCTCGGCCTTGACCCTTCAGACACGTCACGAAAGTGATTCTGGTGGGGTCGTCCTGAAGCCGTCCAGGACAAGCAACCTGGCCGGGTCACATGGGTAAGCTCAATGAGTTCTGAATCAATCTTTGCGTAACCTCTGTAGACCGGTCAGGTTCAGTAATCGGATTTAGCTCGGGTCAGGTGGTCCAACAATTAAGATCTATTTATTATAATTTTTCTTATTTTATATAAAGTTGTGAGAGGTTTTTTTTTTCTTTTTATTAAATTATAAATGATATATTACTAATATTTAGAAGTATATTATTCTTATATGTAAAATGCATAATATATCATGTATAAATAATATATTATTAATAATTGAATTTGTTTAAAAAAATTATTTGAATTTGGAATACAATTAATAATTATTAAAATAATTTCTTATATGGAATCTAATTAAAGTGTATAATCAATCAAATAAAGTGTTTTTACTAATTTTTAATTAAAAGAATAATTAAGAGATATTAATTAAGAGAAAAGGTCTCCAAATGCCACAATTCCTTATCTTTAAAGCCCAAAATGCCACAATGCTTATAATATTGTCCCAATATACCCAAAAAATGATCAAAGACCAATTTACCCCTAAAAACTCACTATTTGAAATGCTATTTACATCCTTATTTTGTGTCTTCCAAACCATATTGCTAAATCATGTTTTTAAAACCGGATATAATTATCTTGGTATTCTGGCTGGAAACCTTTCTCGTGCCCCAAAAAACACTCGTATTTATACGTGTGATCTGGTCTGAAAGGTATAACAATGTCATGTACTAGGTGATTATTATTTGGAAACAAAATTGATAGAGGGTTTTCCAAGATTTATATTTATTGAGATCCGATGCAAGAAGTGGTATCAGAGCCAAGTTTTATTGAAGAAATAAATTAAATTATGTTGTACAATATTATTTTCTTGTGCCTAACGGAGGAGAAAATCAAGAAAAATGTATCCGAAAAATATTTCGAGATAAAACAAGTGCAGGATATCAATAACATCCAGCAAAGATTGGAACATAATTGTTCCAGATACATCTAAGGTTACCCAAGACCTTAGAGAAGTCCAAAAGACCATCATATATTATGGTGGACAGATGGAGAAGATGTGTCGATCTCTATCCGAGATCCAACAAGAAGTTTTAGATCTGAAAAAAGAAATTGTAGATCTAAAAGGAAAGTTGCCAAAGGGAACAGGTAGATCAATGAACGAGCGTTTCAAAAATACGTTCGAAGATAAACCAAACATTCCCAAAGGAAAGGCTACGAAAGTCTCTAAGTCTAAAAGCTACAAGGAACTCTTGCTTGACATCATTCGAAAAGTTTGATGGAAGTCTCAAGAGAAGAACTCTCGGAGTTAACCGAATCACTTTCCCATCTAGGAATTGTGGATCTGGTTAATCTCAAAATGAACGACCAAATTCCTAAACAGGAAGAAGGGAGTACGAGTGCTGAAACACCCGTCGAAACATCCATTCCTCAACAACCACGAGAATGACATTATGATCGAGTTGACTATAACACAACTATGAATCTACAAAAAAGGCGACCAGAGTGGAATAAGGCAGCAACATCTAATACCCCTTGGGGAAAAACGATGCTACAACCTACACATCTATTCGGGGTAATGCTCACAACCGACATCATAGACTTCAGAAATATGGAAACTTTGATCGATGAATGAATGGCAGCATTAAAAGTTGCCGCCTCAGTGTTGGACGTGGATTAAGTACACTTTGGCAAACTTATTGAAAATAGTTTGCAAGGTTCAGCCAAGAAAGCATGGGACAAAACAGAGGCCCATATCAAAGATCAGATCGGAGAAGGAGATGATCTCTATGAGATTATCGAAAGATTCGGTAAATGGCTCAAAGTATGCTTTATCGGCGACGGATACTTTGACGAAAGAAAAAAATAAAAAAAAAGGTATACACACAAGCTTTGTATGCTCTCGAGTTAAGAAGTATATGTTATGCGGATGAGTATATATACTGGTTCCGTAAATATTACTTCCAGACTCAGATACCATTGAATGTTGCAACAGAAATGTTCTTTGCAAAAATATGCAGTCCTTGGAGAGAGATGCTTATACAAACATATAAGGTACCTCCAGGAATGATAGATTCAGTGGCCCGAAGGATGTCCTTTTTAAAGGACAGCTTAAGAGAGTGGTGTCATCAAACGACACTACAAAAGAATAAGAAAAAACTAAGAGGATTGGTAAAAAAGACTCATCTTTGCTGCGATAATAATGATTTTCCAAGCATTATTGGAGAACCAAATCGCGAAAGACACAAAAAACGTAAGAAACACTTCCAAAGGAGGTTTCGAGCAAATTCCGGAGGATCATACAGAAGGCCTTCCAATCAAGGAAGATCATGGTGGTCCAAATCAAAGGTTAGATCTTACAAATCTGGTCAAAAGCCTGGTCCTGCCAGGTTTCCTTCACAAGGATCTAGATCCACAGGGAAGCCAACAGGAGGAACAACCAGAAGGAGGACTTTCAAGCGAGCTCATACTTGTACAAATGAAAGTTTCAAAGATTGCAACTGCTGGACGTGCAGTGCGAGAGGTCATATTTCGCCCGATTGCCCAGATAAGCAAAAAGATGTGTGCCAGTTTGAACCAACGGACGACATCCTAGATGCAGTCTACTACGGTGATTTCGTGCCCGTTTACAAGTTCGAGGATATCTCTTCAGATGAGAGCATCTATGAAGAAGAGTTCGAATCTGATTCAGGAGGATCTAATGGATCATCTACAGAATCAGACGAGTAGCTCCGACGAACATGAAGATAGACTCCAAACATCGGATAGTCTATCGGGATTTTTTTCAAAAATGACCATCTCAAACAAGACGATGGAAAGAATCATGCGACAGGATTCAGCCTTAAGTCCTTATGACGGATTTAAGATTGGAAGCCTTAATCGATTTTGTGACAAGATCGGAATAAGACAACGCAAGCACCATATCATTTACCGGGTGAACTCATGTTAGTTTTCTATTCCAATAGGGTTAACCGGTAATAAAATTGAGATGCAGCTTATTCCAAAAGAAGAAATTCTTGAGGAATTAAGTCGTATCAAAGAAGAAGTAGCAGTCACTATGAAATGGATCCATATTGGAACCATTGAAGTAATGATTTAAGCTACCTTCAAAGAAGGAATTGATTCGGAATTACATCTATCGGTAATGGATAGAAGAATCAATAATTTAAGAGAAAGTTGTCTTGGTACAATGGTAGGTAATTTGTATGCGGGCAAACTTATGTTTGACATTCATCCTAGGATTGCATACAACCCAGCTGACCAAGATTTTAGTAGAGTCTTAACCCTTCATCAGGATTTTAAAAGAACTGATCTTATGAAAGAAGGAAATAGACCATATTCTATCACGTATAGAATTGCATATGCACTTTCCAATACACATCATTCGGATATGTTTCTTAGGAAAGAGTATATAGAAATTCCAATGATTTCGAGAAATTTGCCAAGGTTAGAACACCGGACCTAATTCAGATACCAAGGTTAGGTGGTGTTAATTTACTAATTAAAGATCGGTCTATCTTAAAGAATAGATCATTAAGATTTGACTCTGAGATTAGTAACAGGTTATCCTTTTCCGAAGATAGGATTCTTAGCCTAACAGGAAAAGAACCAAGGGAGGATTTGTATCCACAAAAAATTAGGGTAAAAAATGTAACAATGAGATGCCCTAATAATGAATGGAAAGAAATCCATATTGTTTTTGATATATCTAAAGCGGATAATTTGTTTCCTTGTGAGGAGATATATCATTTACAACAATCAAATATTAATAAATATGAAGACATGTTAGAAATAGCAGGCTATCATGTATCTGTTATAGGAAGTGCAGGCATAACTAAAGGAGTTATGACCCTGGGGTTAAGTTTCCTTGAGGAACACAAACCTTTGAGAAGAGAAGGAAAATGGATGGAGTTCGACCTTGATGGCCATACAATCAGGGTAGAATAAAATCAGTTTATATGCCAGGATTGCGTATAGACGAAGAGATCGAAGATCTCAAAAAAGAGAAAGATGAGTTGATAGAACAAATGAGAAGAATGCGTAAAAACGGTCAAACTCATCAAATACAAGATGTAATAGAATTATAAAGGTTAGCCTATGAGCATAATATAAGAAGCTCAAGGATAAACATGTTAGAATCCTGGAGAAATATGAAAAAATATCCAGACGATCCAGAAGATTCTGAATGACGAGTATTTTTTCTATATATATATCCGTTGGGATATTATATGATCAATATAAGACAGAATATTTTGCAGCTTATATTGACTCAGGTTCAGGAATTTGCACAGCAAAGCCAGGAGTTTTTCCCAGCGAAGCAGTGGAAAAATTACCTCTTATTGCAGGAAGGGATTTCTCCCAGAAAATCCTAATACTCAATAAGGGTATTCGAGAATCAAGAATAATGATTGGAGGCGCATTCGATACCCCTTGGTATAAAGTAAGAATGCCACCCATTTATATTTATAATACAGGTGCTGATATTTTGTTGGGCAATAATTTTATCCAAACATTCGCAAAATATGAGCAGGATAATCACAAGAACCTGTTAACATTTACTACTAATTGTGGTAGTTTGATACAAGTTTTGCGGTGAGAGAAAGCTTTTAATAGAATAATACCTATTAATTTTCGCAGCAAACGTGGTGATAATGAAGCCAAGTTAACTCATCCTAAAATGCAGGATAAGAGGAAATTTGGAAAAGCTCTTTTATCTTATAGACAAAAGGGAATGGAGAAGGCACATGAAGGAGCAATTCAGCTCCTAAAAAATGCCTTACAAGAAGGACCACCTCAAATCGACATTGATGAGGAAAGTTTACTTTCCCTGGAAAATGTAAAACGGCTAATCTAAAGGAATTTCAATGAGAATCCTTTAGTCTGGTGGGACAAAAACCAGATCGAAGCAACTCTAAAGGTAAAAGAACAATACAAATACGAGTTGGTTCGGTATAAGCCGATTCAGATGAACACTGAAGATCGAAAGGATATGCAAAAGATTATTAAAGAGCATATCGATCTCAATCTGATCGAAGCAGGTATTTCTCCTTACAGTAGCCCTAGGTTTTTGGTAAGAAACCATGGTGAAATAAAGAGAGGAAAATCAAGGTTAGTAATTAACTATCAAGGTATTAATAAGATTATTGAATTTGATGGTTATTACATCCCAAGTAGAGAACACTTAATTGATTGCATTAAGGGATCAAGAGTGTTTTCAAAATTTGATTGTAAGTCTGGGTTTTACCAGATTAAGTTAGAAAAAGAGTTGAAAAAATTAACGGTTTTTTCTACTCCACAGGGTCAGTATATCTGGAATGTAATGCCAATGGGTCTTGCAAATGCACCCCAAATATACCAACGAAAGATGGATAATCTTTTTAAAGATTATTTTGAGTTTATGTTTGTGTACATAGACGATATTCTAATTGCATCTAAAAATATGAAAGATCATTTAAAGTATCTTGAAATATTTTTAGAGGCATGTCATAAAGAAGGATTAGTGCTTTCTGAAAAAAAGGCAATAATCGCGGTTAATAGAATCGAGTTTCTCGGTGTGATTATTGACCATGCAGGTATGGAACTACATGAACACATTGTGGAAAAAATCTGTAATTTTCCGGATGTTCTTAGAGATAAGAAGTATCTTCAAAGCTTTTTAGGAGTGATTAATTTTGCAGGTTCATTTATCAAGGACTTAGCAAAATATCGTAAGGATTTTCGTCCTTTATTACAGAAAGATGAGAAGACCAAATGGAAATGGGAAGACATTCATTCCCAAAGAGTTCGTGAGTTAAAACAGGTTTGTAGTAACCTACCAAAGCTCGCGATTCCTCAAGATGAGGATGAGTTAGTGGTCTACACAGATGCTAACGATTTCAGATGGGCAACAATGCTCATGCGAAAAACATCTACGGGTGAAGAACCATGTAGATATACAGGAGGGTTGTTTATTGAACAACAAGCCAGAGTCTGGCACATTAACGAGAAGGAATTATTTACGGTTTGGAAGGCCTTTAAAAAATGGCCTTTATTTTTATTAGCCAAAGAATTTATATTAAAAGTTGATAATACTAATGTTAAAGCTTTTTTGAAAAATAAACTTGAATCAAAGATCGAAAAAGCCCGTATTATCAGGTGGCAAGCAGAATGCCAATATTATTTATTTGATATTGTCATTGTGAAATCTAATGAGAATGTTCTTGCAGATTTCTTAACAAGAGATGGGCATCCTTGAAGCGGATTCCATCACGGTCAAATCAAGGCACCTCAGGAAAAATCTTGAGGAACTACACAAGGCATTTGAGTTGCTTAGGATACTTGCCGAAGCAGCTTCATATGTGCAAAAGGCGGATTTGGACAAAGTCCAAAGAGCCATACAAGCTTCGAGATTGGCCCAACTCTATTTATGGAAAGCATTGGAAGGGCCTTGCTCTCGAACGGGTTCACCATCGGTAACCCAAAAAGAAATACATGAGAAAGGTTCATCATCGATGAACAAACAGGGTACCTATATACCCGAAGCAGGACATCCTGCTGACAAGTGTTTTTCATCGGACACCGGTGAAAAGGCTGATAAAGCCACAACAATCGGACTCCGATAAAAATATTAATTCGGAAAGTTAGGAAGTAATTCCAGACAACTCGAGTCAACCCAGCACCTCTGGGGTTAAAGAGGGGAAGATTAACCTAAGGCCCCAAATAGGCCCTAGACAGGTTAACACTAATCAAACTATTTCTCCATTTCAGGTGTATCAACGAACATGGGAGAAATTAGTTACAAGAAATGGGATCAATCCAGGAAAAATAACTGCGGATTGGTCTGGAAAGTATCCAAGGCTTTGGATGCTCTCGGGTGTAAACCCTCAAGATGTCCGGGAATGGTTTGATTTTGGAGTAATTGCTTCAGTATTTACGACCGCTCCCAGCTTTCCGGAGATTTCCAAACTACCGGAATGGATAACTGCTGTTGTGTACGAGTCATGGCAGAACAACCCCCATTTAGGGTGAGGAGATATCCTGGAGCTGAAGATCATTTCAGCAGCTCCTGAAATAACTGGTAAAGGGTCTTACCCAATTTTCCAATTTATAAAACTGCAGAGATCAAACATGGTGGCATTTAATAGAGCTAAGGCACCACCATCAAATAGCCCCTTGGTAGTCGCTCTTACCGAAAATGACATATCAACAAGGTGAGCCTGGGGACTTTGGGTCTGTCTCACAGAGATGGACAAGGTCAAATACCCATTCAAAATTTATCAAAATTCTACGAATGGGTCATTTCTGTTGAACTCAATGACAGGAAACACGACTAGGTTTGCTGAGACCTCTTTTGAAAATAAGAGGAAACTGATTTGGGAAAACAAGGTTCCAACAACGGAACAAACAAGGAAGAAGATATGTAACATGATACATATCGGAAGATGGGAAGAGCAAATATGCTCTTACTGTCAAGTACAAGAGAAACCTCTGATCGGACAGGGTTTCAAAGTAAAATAGGACAAACCCGACTACCCGAAGAAAAAGGGAAAAAGGGAAGTGTTTTTAGAAAATAAAAACCTAAAATGTAATAAAAGGAAGCGGGTCTAATTAGACTCGATAAGTAACAAGATGTATTGTATTCTAAAAATGTAATAGATAGGAATAAATATAAAGGGTTCAAACACCAACCCTATACAGGTTCAAAAGGGTCTAAGAGATCTTTCTTGGCTCTATCCAGCAGATGACATTCTGCCAGACAAGGTGTAGTGGATGGTCCCACCTTTGAAGAATCCAGCACCAAGGAGAGGTGATTGCTAAAAGACAAATGTGGAGGACCCTCCACTAAAAGTAGAAGATTCGTTGCCGACGTAAGAAGACAACGAGGCCACCTAACTCAACAATAAATGGTGGAATACACTTACTAAACGGTAGGTGAGAAGGTTGGCCCATTCTCCACTAGTCAAGTGGAATGCAAGCTGGCAAGACAATAATAGATCCACACAAGAGCATATTGATGCCTATAAAAGGAGGCCTTCAGCCTTAGAAGAAGATCATCGAAAATCCACAACACTTCTCTCTAACATAAGTTTTCGAGAAATCTTCTCTCTAGTTGGAATAGTTTAGCTTTTAAGTTTTCCTGTTCATGGGGGCTTCCCCTTCTCGAGTTTTAGCCATGATTGGCTAAATCAAGTTTCTCCTCCAATGACGGAGAAGATTAATATTGTAAAATAGTTTAGTTTATTTTCTTCAATAAACAAGGCTTTTGCTTTCTGACATTCTGTCCAAAAATTTATAATTCTGAGTGAAATTCATCCAGCAGTGAGTCTCCCCGTGATCTCCTTAAAGGCAGGTGGCCGTTGAGAAGGATTGCGATCTGGGTTCCAAGGGGAATCGGTTTCAGAACCATAGACTGCGGGCAAGTGGTTGGATCTATGATCCGTAAAACCTGAACTGAATTCCAAGGGAATTTAAGAGACAAAGGCGAGGTATGTTTCAAACTCAGTTTTATTTATTTACGGAAGCATGTTGGGCCTGATATTGATCAGAAGGGCTAATCCGGATCTAATAAATTAAAGATTGGAAAAAGGAAAAATTGGCTAATGGCAAGCATGGTTTTTTGGAAATTTTGAACAGTCAACAAGGGTAAAATAGTATTTTATCATAAAAAGGGGTAGTTGGGGATGTTTTGTTATAAAAAAGGGTATATGGGGACATTTTGTTATATAGTGGGGTAGTTTGGGATAAAATATAAGGAAATGTGGTAAGGAGGGATATGATCTCTATTAATTAATCCGAACTATCTGTGCAGTTTCTCTGTAACTCACACGACCTCATCAGACTTTCTCTTCCCCTCAATCTCTCTCAATCCCTCTATGGTCATCATTCTTAGCAGCTAGTCAGCCATTTTCCTATTGATCATTCAACATGTTTGTCCCAACAATGATTTTCAATGTTAATTTTAATAATCGTCAACCCGATTTAAATAGTCACCAACCTCAATGTAAAATATGTGCCCTAGGTTAAAAATGGATTTACTCAATCATCAATGTACGAGTTGTACAAATGTTTTGCTTCACGAACTCCTCTGAGATAATTTCTTTCTTATTTATTCATATATTTTTTTTTGTTTTTCCATATCTTCCACGGATTTAAAATATTCTGTTTTATCCTTTTTTTGGAAGAAATTGGTAGGATATCAATTGGGGATGGTGGGAAATCAAAATTTAATCATGGTAAGTATGTGTTATATTGAATCATAATCTTGTTGTAAGATTTATTGTTATTTATTAAATCATATTCTTGTTGTAAGATTTATTTTTATTCACCCTCTTGGTAGTAACGAAGAACTGGCTATTGGTAATATTATCTTTCAGGAATTCTTATTCTTTTTATGCATTTGAGATCAATTTCATTTGCAATATTTTATCTATTAATCGATTATCATTGTTGGTTACTTGTTAATTTTTGTCTATTTTAGATTAACTGATGACTTTTGTTTGTACGAATAATGATTATAGTTGTAGAACAAAATAATTATTGTATTGATCTGACCTAAGAAAAAAAGTTTTCAAATTATTCTATATTGTTTCTCAATCGTTGCTATTGTGATCTTATACTAGAATTCAATTTTATTTATTTCATTATATTTCTGATTTTGGTAAGGTAGAGATGTCTTATATATCAATTTAGTGATTAGCCGTAAATTTGTGTAATATCTATGGATGCACAGAGCTTGATCATAGGGATGAACTTGGAAGAATTTTTTGTGGTATATTTGAGGGTTTCTTTTTTTCCATCCACGATTTGGTTGATATATATTTTGCATCAGTTTCAAATATGAAAAATGTCGCATAATCTATTTCTTCAATTTATGCTATTTATTGTTTTTGATCAATTCTTGATTTTAGTGTTTTTTATTGTTTTATTGATACAATTTAAGGTTTTATAATTCACTGCATTAATGTTATGTTTCATTTTAAAATATCATATTACAACTAATTGATTTAATTTCCTTGTAGCTTTACGAAATGGCTCCTGGAGGATTACGTAGACTAAAGTCAAAAATACAAAATGGTTCCTTGAATGGGAGTCAACTTAGTGCAGCAAAAACAGACTTGTGTAAATGACCACATACTAAAAAACTCTGCAGTTTCACCTATCCAAAAGAGTTTGACAAATTAGAACTCTAATGGATATCAACCTATGACAACAAATCAGACATGTGAAAGTGGTAACACAACATAAATTATTGAAACACCAGAAAGTCAGACTCCTGTAATTCCATTAGCTGAAACCTTTGAAGTTCCACCTTCAAGATCCTTCATCTAGAGCTGGTGATACAACCGGTATAGATTATTCCTTTTAGCACTTGTACAACTTATATATTGTGAATAAATGAAATTTCCTAACTATTACATGAGAGATATGCTATCATAGTTATTATTTCATTTCATATGCAGTTGTTGGATCTAAGAAAAGAGGTCGTGGTCAAACAATAGGTAAGGACATTATGAAGTATTTTGTTTCTTCCGGTAACAAAATGAAGATAACAGTGGACCCAAAGATTGGAAGACTTATAACTCTAGAAGAGTCTGCAAAACTTTCTAGTCAAATTGGTGTACTAGCTCGAGATGTCCTTCCAATACCTAAGAGATGAAAAGAAGTGGATGAGGGAAATGGTTTGGAACCATGCTTTGATCATTTAAAGGTATAAGTTGAAACTAATAAGTATTTCTTTGTATACTTTTCTAATAATTTAAAATGTGTTTATATGATAATTAGATACATATGGATGTTAATGTTGATACTCTGGCTGTGAGACAAAGCTTGGTTGATAGACTGAAAATTAGTAGCCGGCAAAAGCGTCTTAAGTTACACAAGCATGTCAAAACATTTGCAACATTGGAAAATGCTAAAAATAATAAGCCATCTTTTTGTCATAGTAAAGAAAATTAGGAAGTTGTTGCATTTGTATTTTATTTATTAAATGTTAAGATATTTTTAAGTTGATTAGGCATAAACATTTTGAATCTTAAAATGTAGTGACTTAGCATCTTTTTGTTTTGTTATTTATGTGAGCATGTCACTAGTTTTTATGTTTCAATAAAAATAGATCTTAGATTTATAAGTAAAACATTTACAAAAAATAGCTATAATTGTAGGTATAAGGATATGGAGCAGTTAAACTTATAACAATATATTGTTGTTCCTTGATTTGATGTTATTCCTTATGATTCAATTTTTAGATTAATCAAAGTTTTACTTTTTTAATTAGTCTCAGAATTAGCTTAATGGAGAACTTTGTGATAAAATCGAATTGTATAAACCTACTCATTATACTAAGAAAGATGGATGGTCGAGTGATGAGGCAAAAGAAAATTGGGTAAGTTGTATACACATTTCCTTTATGAGAATTAATTTCTATTAATTATAATGTTGTTGAGTATTCATTGTTTACATTCATATGTTCAACTAGGAGAAGATGGTAAAGTTGGTGGAGCAATATAAGGAAGAAGGAATTGACTAGAGTCCTGATGAGATAGTTTTTGAGGTCCTTGGACATAGATCTGGTTACCTAAAAGGCTTAGGGTATGGTCCAAAACCTCTAAGCAGACGAAACACTTCATATGAATTATCTACCCAACAACTACAAAAGAATCTTCAAGAGACATAGGAACAATTACAACCGTCTGAAACTCAATTGAACGAACTGAAGAAATAAGTGGTTGAATTTGAGAATGAAGTGACTGATTTGAAAAACCATCTCAATAAGGTGCAGATATCAATAAGCTTATGGAATTTCTTGCTGCTAAAGGAATTGAGCTTTGAAATATTTTCAAGGTTAATTTAAATTGTTTTCTATTTGTATATTATTTGTTAGTTCATTATATGTTTTTTAATTTAATTTAATTTTGTTTAGGTGTATCACTTTAAATGATTTATGTATTTGTTCATTGCCTAACTTGTTTTTTTTTAAAGTTTGCTTTTATAATTATGTTTTTGTTGGTTTATAGTGCACCAAACAATGTCAATTACAATGGGAAAACAGAAAACAAAATAATTACAGAATTCAAATGTTGTCCCAAATGTCGTCACATTGCACACAACAAATTCTGGAACCGAATGTTGTCGATAATGTTGGCAACACTGCAGACAACACTGTGACAACAGAAACTTGAGACGCCTTCGAACTTCAAAAATTTGTAAGATCTTCGAGCTTTAGCTACGTACAAGATCCAGAGAGCAGCAACAACAACCTTACAATAAAGAACCTTTGAAAAGCACCAAAATGAACTTTGGAAAGTCGAGTCAAGGAGACATTTCCCTTAAAAAACGAACACGTCCCAGCTAGTGCTCACGGTACGACGTGACGTTCCCAAAGGTAAAATGACTTACGTCTTCTAGTTAGTAGCACCACAAAACTAGAAGCACCAACGAACTAAAATAGTGGAAGGACTAGATCGCACTTTTATATGCTCAAACAATGCAAGATTGATTTTGCAAGGATGCTATGATCTTTTAGCAAGAATTTCGTGCTCTCAATGCTGTATAAAACTTGTTTTTATGCTTATGCAAAGAATGAAAACCATGCCCTATTTATAGGCACATCCACCAAGTGAAGGGACACCTCATCTTAATGAGCATTTAAGGTATTTAAGCCCATTAAGTAAGTGGAGCTCTCCACTACCTTACACCATATCAGTTACAGAGGATTTGGAAGACTATTAGCCACTAGGGCTTCGAGCTGGGCTTTCCCAAATGGGCTACCCAATGGGCTTTTACGTTTTGGGTTTTACAGACGAGCGATGTTGCCCGTAATATTGCCAACATCATACGCAACATCCGACCACCAGACAGGTTTTGGTCACTAACTTTGTGCATGAATTTCCACTCACCGAAAATCGGTTTTAAGAGTGTAAATGCACTACGATCATCTACTCGAGACGTAGAACGATCTTATGCCCTTTATTTTCACATTTGCCTAACTTTGACTCCTCAAAATAATGGTCAAATATGTGTGGTCAAGACTTCCTACAAAAGTCAACATTGACCCACACTTCTAATTGGATCAAAACCAATTTTCTCCAACAGTTTTTCGACCTTTGTTATGTGTATTGAGGAATAAAAAATTTCATATACATTGTATGAGTATATTTACTTTTAATATTGTAATATTAATTTGGAATGTACAGGTGAATCTTTTTATATTCAGATGGTTGTGGATCTACTCACGAGAAGATTTCATCCTTGGCACTTTGAATTTTTGAAAGAAGTAACAAGGAAATATGATTTAAGATTATAGTCTTTATATTTATCTAGATAGTTTGGTCTCTTTTAAGTGATAATCATCAATGTTTCATTTTCTTATAGTAACTAAGATTGTTAATTTTATAGGTCAAACTCTTGGGCAAGATGTTGTGCACCCAAAGATGAGGGAGGTTTAGACATCCGGTCTGTTATTACAGCAAATCGGGCTTTTCTCTACAATATGGCCTGGCAGGTGCTAACTTCGGACATGGGGATTCATCATATTTTACGACAACGATTCCTCAAGGATTTCCATTCAATCAAATCGTATGTTGCTGCTTCTATGTGGTCAAGCATTAAAAATCCTGTTTTGGATTTGTTGGAGAGTTGTTGCTGGATCCCGGGGGATCACTCCAGGGCTGGTTTTGGTTAGATAATTGGTTGGGGTATGTCATTGCCGATTGTGTTGGGATTTGCATTGTAGCAAGACACATGTATAGTTTCTGCATTTCAAATTATTTTTATGATGAGAGCTGGAATTTTACTGCAAACTTTGTGGATAATTTTCATGATATTGTCTCAGATATTTTGAGCTTTCCTGTCGCAGTGGGCGCCTCTGATTCCAGAGTCTGGCCGATTACAGCTAGTGGCAGTGTGTCTTCGTCTATTGCTTATCATCACTGCTGTGAGAAGTTCCCAGCTGTCTCTTGGGGTCGATGGATATGGAGTTCCTGTATACCTGGTCGTCGCTCGATCGTCCTATGGAGACTTATTCACAGCAAGCTTGTTGTCACGGACCTTTTACGAAAGAAGGGCATTGCCATGCCTTCCATCTGTTATCTATGTTTCGCAGCAGCTGAGTCGCTCGATCACTTGTTCTTGGACTGCCCGTTTGCTTTACACCTTTGGGGCTGGATTACTTGGGCTTTTGATGTAAAAGTTGAGGCGGATTCAGGTATTTTGCATGCCATTCTGCGCGCTATTTCCCTTAAATTCAGTTCGCACTTGCAGCTCTTTGGAAGGTGACGGTTGTCTCGCTCATTTAGAGCGTGTGGCATGCTCAAAATATGGTTGTTTTTGAAGACAAAACAGTGACAGCTGCAGCAACTCAGAGTTTGGTTTGGTCTCTTATTAAGGAAGCGAGTTGTATTACGGGTGGTCACATGTCTAATACGCAGTCGGACTTGCTTTGCTTATCTCGCTTGGGGATCAAGGGTAGTCCGGGTCCTGCGCCAAAGTATATTCCGGTGTATTGGTTCCCCTCTCTTTGTGGCTGGACTAAAGTAAATACGGATGGTAGTGCTTCGGGTGCGTCGGGCCATTTACAAGCTGAAGGGATTTTTCGCACTTATCGGGGTTTTGCTAAAGGGTGTTTCTCTTTCAATGGGGGCATTGGTTATGCGTTTGATGCGGAGCTCTTGGCTGCGATGTTTGCTATTGAGATTGCTAGCAGATTTGGATGGAAGCAGCTCTAGCTTGAATCAGATTCGGCTTATGTCGTTCACCTTCTCATGAGTAGGTCTCCTACGGTGCCTTGGTATGCTCGTGGTCGATGGGCAAATGTGTTGAGTTTACTGGATGACATGGATTTTAGAGTCTCTCACATATTCAGGGAAGGAAATCAGGTGTGGACTTTCAGTGGTGGAGCTCGGCGCCCTCTTTTTTGAGTCACTCTATGTTTTTGGATTTTTTGGGTCAACCCCGTTATAGATTTGTATAAGTGTCTGGTACTCTTTTTCCCAAGTATTGACTTTTTCCCACTGGGTTTTGCTGTGCTGGGGTTTTAATGAGGCCAACACAAACTTTCCTGTTTCCTTTTCCTTTTTTCTTAATAATATGCTATTTATTTAAAAAAATTCATAGGTCAAACTTGGATATTTGCCACTGTCTTTTAGTATTTTTAAATATCTGCATTCATTCTAGTACTTGAACATATATATTCTTTTAGTTTTTGGGCACAATTTAGTTTTGGAATTTATATTTGATCTTATAATAAAAACAAATTTTATATAGTTGGAAATATTTGTTGGAAAATGTGTGGTGTACTTGAAAATGACTAAAATAACAAATGGGAAAGTTGAGGCAAGAGTTAGACTCTTTCTCTGTAAAGTAAAATTGCCCCATATTTAGTGTTTTACTGTCTACGGTAAACGTTCCCAAGATACAACGACTTACTAACTTAAGGATCGTCGTACAACGACTCCAAAAGTTTTTTGGCGAACTAAAATGATATTTGGAACTTTCTTAGACAAGATGATGAGATACTACAATTGCTAGAATGTTAATAGTACAAGTTGTAGTGGAGTGAGTGAAATGATTGAATGTGGGGTCTATCCATAATAGATACCTTTTAATTTGAAATGATGTATTTTCATAATTAGACATCTTTTTTATTTGAATTGAAATCTTTCCACATTTAGACACCTTTTGAAATGAAATAAGGTGTCTCACAATGTTTCAGATTAGTTGCATCTCTTTAAATTGGATTGCATTAATTCAATTCAAACACACACATTTTCACAAAGTCACACATCTTCAAACTTTCAAACCTTTTCAATTTAAGTTGTCAACTTCAAGCATTAATTTCTCATTCATCCGAAATTGGATTTGAGAAAATAAATACTCTAAATGTATCTACTCGAAACGTAGATTTCAAATTTATAACTTATTTTTGTTTCCAACAAATGAAACATCATGAAATAATTGGTCAAAAATTGGTCAACACCAACTTTTCAAACCAATTTCCAACAATCCCCCACATGAATGAAAATTAATGCATATGCGAATGCAGACACTTTAAAAAGTTCCGACGAGCTGTTATTGCATCAGAATAGGTAGTTTCCGGCATTGAACCTTCCTTAGTAAGATGTTATCAGATTTACTCACTGCTCGGTAAACGTGATGTCTTGAACCGGTCAGCTTTTTATGTAAACCAAGACAATAACATTTACACAATAGCAGCTCTTAATATCTTTTACTCTCACGTTGTGTCCATTTCGGTCCTGGATCATATCTTGGATTCATAAGTGATTAAATTGAATCGGTCAAACTTCTCACTTATATAGGTGATTTCCTATAAAGAGTATCCTGCAATACCCCACCTTTTAAAGGTATAGGAATCATTAAAAGTGTGAAAGCTTACCCTCACCACACGTCAGCAGGTTAGCACTTGGACGACTTCGAGAATGAGGCACTAGATAGGTTCCAAGTGTACATTTGAACCGTCCATAACTTAGTTGTCTCATTGAACCAAGTCGTGGGATCTCCACTCATCATGGTTGAGTTACCGCTATGAACGTTCTTTAGTGTATGGGTTTTAACCTCATTTCCCTTACTGCATTATACAGTAGATCTCTATTTATATCTTTTGTTAATAGATCCACTATATTTTCCTTTGACTTCACATAGTTAATGGCAATTATTCCATTAGAGATCAACTGTCTAACAGTATTATGTCTCCTCTGAATGTGTCAAGACTTACCATTATACATACAACTTTGTGCCCTTCCGATAGCTGACATACTATCATAATGAATCATAACATGAGGCACTGGTTTGTTCCAACACGAAATATCCTCTAAAAAGTTTCTGAGCCATTCAGCTTATTCGTCACCCTTATCTAGTGCAATGAACTCAGACTCCATTATGGATCGAGCTATGCACGTTTGTTTATAGGATTTTCAGGACACGACTCCTCCCCTATAGTGAACACGTAGCCACTAGTGGACTTAGAGTCTTTAGTGTCTGATATCCAATTGACATCACTGTACCTTTCTAGTACAACATGATATCTTGTATAAAGTATGTCATGGCTTAAGGTATGTTTCAAATACCTAAGTACTATTATCAAGGCAGTCCAATGATTATTTCCTGGATTGCTCGTGAATCTACTAAGTTTGCTAACTGAATATGCAATGTCAGGATGTGTACAGTTCATAAGGTACATTAAACTGTCAATAATCCTTACATATTTTAGCTGGGATACCGAGTCCCCTCTATTTTTAGCTAAGTGTAGAGTTAAGTCTACTAGAGTCTTAGCAAAAGGTAGGTCGTAAGCTTCAAATTTCTTGAGTACACTCTCAATGTAGTGAGATTGTGACAAGATAATTCCATCAGATGCCTGGAGATCTTTATCCCTAGTATGATGTCTGTCAGACCTATATCCTTCATGTTAAAAAATTTCTTCAATATGTTCTTAGTTTTCACGATCACATCATGATTGCTGTCCATGATCAGCATGTCGTCTACATACAAACAGACGATTACATATTCATTAGGTGTGCTCTTAATGTATACACATTTGTCACACTTATTGATATGAAAACCATTTGACATCATAGGTCTGTCAAACTTTTCATGCCATTATTTGGGTGCTTGCTTAAGCCCATATAGAGACTTGACAAGTTTGCATTCTTTATATTCTTGTCTCGGTGCAACAAACCCTTCAGGTTGTTCCATGTAAATCTCCTCTTCCAATTCCCCATTTAGGAATGTTGTTTTGGCATCCATTTGATGTATCTCAAGGTTATGTAGTGTTGTAATAGCAATGAGTACTCTAATGGATGTAATCCTTGTAATTGGAGAGTATGTATCGAAGAAATCATACCCTTCTTTCTGTTTGAACCCCATAGCTACCAAACGAGCTTTGTATTTGTCGATTGATCCATCAGCTTTGTATTTCCTTTTAAGGATCATTTTCATCCTAAAGATTTACATCCCGATGGGAGATCAACAATTTCTCACGTATGATTCTGTATGATGGACTCAATCTCACTATTGATAGCCTCTTTCCAGAGAGGAACATCTGGACTCGACAATGCCTTTTGAATTGTCCTGATTCATTATCTAACATGTATGTTAGAAAATTTGGACCAAACATCTTGGCCATTTTACTTCTTTTGTTACATTTCAGTTCCTCTTCAACATGAGGAGAACGTTGTACAGCTCTTCTGTATGATAAGTTCTTTTGTTCAAACTTATCTCTTTCCTTTCTTTGTTTGGAAAGACGTTCTCAAAGAATATTACATTCCTTGATTCTATAATCATTCATTCATTTATATCAGAAATGTTCAATTTGTGCACCAAAAATTGATAAGCATCTCCAATAAAAATGCAATCAATTATCTAGATCCTATTCTAACCTGTTTAGGTTTAGGCACTTTGACCTTTGCTAGTCACCCTCCACACTTTTGATTTTGGGTTTAACCACGATTTGGTAAGAACCCACATCAAACTTAATTGTGTAAGGCTAAATAACATATATTTTGAGCCCAAAAGAAAATAAATCTAGTTGGACCCAAAATAAAATTATTTTTTTCAAATGAAGCAACAAAAGAATAGAGATATCAGAAAACTTACCTTCTCTAAATTTATTTGATCCGACATCTTCAGTCGTATCTTCCTCCATATTTGATGTGTTTTCTTTCGTGAAACTAACCAAATTCAAGGTTGTTAGATAAAACATCTTTGTTGTCATTTTTTAAATTCAGTACCATCAAACTTCGCTGGTCTTTCAGCATAAACTGGTGCTGCAGACACAAAGCTAGTCATCTTCAACTACACAGAAATTTCATCTTATGCTGTTGGAAAATGTGTAGTGTAATTGAAGATGACAAAAATAACAAATGGGAAAGTCGAGACAAGAGTTAAACTCTTTCTCCGTAAGATGAAATTGTCCCGTATTCGGTGCTTTACGGTCTACGGCAAACGTTCCCAAGATGCAACAACTTACTAACTTAAGGATCGCAACATAACGACTCGAAAAGTTTTTCGGCGAACTAAAATGATATTTGGAACTTTCTTAGATAAGATGATAAAAGGCTACAATTGCTAGAATGCTAATAGTGCAAGTTATAGTGGAGTAAGTGAAATGATTGAATGTGGGGTCTATTTATAGAAATAGAAGAGGTGTGGTGTCTTTTCATAATAGGCACATTTTAATTTGAAATGATATTTTTTCATAATTAGACGTCTTTTTTGTTTGAATTGAAATCTTTCCACATTTAGGCACCTTTTGGAATGAAATAAGGTGTCTCACAATATTTCGGATTAGTTGCATCGCTTTAAATTGGATTGCATTAATTTAATTCAAACTCACACATTTTCACAAAGTCACGCCTCTCCAAACTTTCACACCTTTTCAATTTAAGTTGCCAACTTCAAGCATTAATTTCTCATTCATTCGAAATTGAATTTGAGAAAATAAATACTCTAAATTTATCTACTCGAAACGTAGATTTCAAATTTGCAACTTATTTTCGCTTCCATCAAATGAAACATTATGAAATAATTGGTCAAAGATTGGTCAACACCAACTTTCCAAATCAATTTCCAACAATATTATTATATAATACATTAAAAATATTTACCCCTAGAACCTCTAATTGGTAACAACTTTATTGTCATAAATATATAATGAAATGTATTTTACAAAAAATGACATTAATATAACAATCTGTCTCTACATATTAATTAACTGATTATGCTTTTTTCGTAATCATTAACGTCGTCACATAAAATCAATAAGTTAATGACAATGATTATTTTGTTATCAAAAAACTAATCTTATCACAATGAATTAATTTAGTGGTCATGATAAATATTCATTTAGTGATATATAATATATTGTCACCAAATATTATCTGTCACCATACGTGTATATCTTGTGACATATAAAAATCGCCATGTGTTTTTTTGTTGAAAACAATATGTTATCATAATAGTTCTATTTTTAGTGACAATTAAAATTTGTCATCAAATGCTGATTTATCACAACAACATAACTTATTTATTAAATGACGCCTAAAATTTTGTCATCACCTAATAACTCTTTCATGATGAATTATTTGAAAGATAACAAAATAGTTAATATTTTAATGACAATAAAGTTGTCATCAAATGACGATCAGTTCAGTAAAATATTTGATTTCGTCACCGAAGTTCAATGTTTTCATGACAAGACATTTGTCATTTAAAGTTAATCCTTTACATGACGAAATAACATAATAGGTGACAAAATTGTTAAGGTAAAAATGACGAGTCAAATGTCACTATAAAAAAAATTTTAAGGTAAAAGTGACGGGTCAAATGTCACTATAAATGATAAAATATGGTGGTGATGCCTTAGCATTATTAAAAGGAGGGAGGAGTTGTAACACCCTATTTTTCATAAAACTTGCATAGCATATTTTTATATAAAAATTTGTATTCTTTATAAAATAATTTATAGCGTATGATCTTTTCGAGTTTAAGATGAATTTTACTTTTTATCAAAAATGTGTGAGCTAATGTTTTTTTAAGTCTAAAAGTCTTGTAGGATAACTATCCGATGAGACTGAATTCGATCGTAATGCACTCGACGTGCACGAGTAATTAAATCAAAAAAAAAAGATAAGTTACACGTAAAATAATTTTAATAATTAATATAAGAAATGTGACTTATGTGTTTAATTATAATTAGGTAGATTTTTATTATATAGTTTATGTGCAATAAGGTATGTGATTATCATGATGTGTTAAATTAAATATATTTTCAAACATACTTATGTGACTTATGTGATGTGCTAATTTGGACATAATTTCATGCATAATTGTCATGATTAAAATTATTTATGCATGTCACATTAGATAGAGCTACACTCAATCCCCATGTCTCCATCAAATCTACCGCAAGTGTCAATGTTACTAATCATCACATATCAAGTTGCTATACACTACAAGTTATGATCTAATTAAATATATCATTGTATATTATATTATGAGTGTACAAAATATATGTATATATAATTAGGAAT
Organism: Scutellaria barbata; assembly: GCA_028654395.1. Taxonomy (NCBI): domain Eukaryota; kingdom Viridiplantae; phylum Streptophyta; class Magnoliopsida; order Lamiales; family Lamiaceae; genus Scutellaria; species Scutellaria barbata. The sequence continues at coordinate 21,133,708 of CM053647.1, forward strand.
ATGTTATATAATTTCTTTGGCTCCTCACATTACAAATGCAACACTACATACCTCTTCCCACTCCCCTTCATTTGAAGCTTCTCTCTCTAGCATGTTCCACATTCTCTCTACAAATCTCTTCATCTAAAAAGCCCACATTTCCACCTTCAACACGTTGGAAAATCAAGATTGAAGAAAGGAGAAGGTCCTCAAGGCAAGAAGCTAAGTAGAGCTCAAGAACTCTTTTGTGTGCAACCCTAAAGGTATTTTGGTTATTCCTCACCCATCTTCTTCCTTAGGAGCATGATTAAGTTCTAATCTTGAGTTGCATATAAGATTTAAGTGAGTTTTCTTATAAATGTGATAAAAATGGTTGGATACTGTTGGGATTTCAATGTTTAGATTTTGATGAGACAAACCAAGTATGTAATAGGAAGTTTGAGTACCCCATTTTTCACAATATTTAAGTGAAAATATAGACTAGGATTGAGTCTAGTTATAGGTGCTGAAAGATGGAGGTATACATATGTAAAATGCTGCATCGAGAAATTCAGAATGAAGCTACTGCAAGAAAGTAGATACAGTAATGCTGCAAGAAGGCAGATACAACAATGCAGCAAGTAAGTAAGAACGGCATGCAGCAACGTTGCAAGAAGAGGCTATAGGAGTATTGCAAGAAAATATACAACAGTACTGTATGAAGCTACTGCAAGAAGGTTAAGTTACAGCAGCACTGTAAAGAACGAACAGCTGCAAGCAGACCTAAGATACAGCACGAAGCTTACTGGATTGAACACGGCTTGATCAGGATATACAATTCTCTTCACCTTACCAGTAATTTAATCAGCCAACAGCGCTAATGGCAAACAGAATAAGTATCTTGCAATCCGAGGAAGGATAAATGCAGTACGAGGAATGAAGAACCAAGCAAGAATAAATAGAGCCGTTTCAGAGAAGATCAAATTTGCAAACACGGAGCCAATACCAAGACGACACGTGGACTGACACGCTTTAGAAGCTGCGAGCTACAACCACTGCATTAAATGCTCCGTAAGGGAAAGTTAAGTCGCATTAAATGCAAGTCATACCTTTGATCAAGTACACTCAAATTCAAATGAGAGATATCTCCTTCAATGAATATCTTTCTACTTGTATAAATAGATGACAAGCAACCTTGAAGCTGACTACTGAAACATTTACTCGAAAAAGATCAAGCATTTAAGCTATATTCTCTCAAGCATTCTCTACAATTTCAGTCACTCGACCTCAGTGAAATGAATCAAGTTCAAGCTGAAATATCCTTTGAAGGATTCATAAGCTCACTTCACCGCACCAGTTGAAGAACAATTTTATATACTTTTAACCTTGTTGATGTGTGCTTAGGTTGTTTTAGGTGTCGAACAGTTGATAGGATTTATCCTTACTGTCTGTGTTGTTATCTAGTTGTTAGGCAATTCCCTGTGTGGGAGTATGGAACCCTGTGTATGTTGCCTTTGGAACTTGCAGTTACTGTGTGTACACTTGGTTCTAGTAGGTGTTTAGCTTTGTAAGTTGATAGATTGTTAGGAGTGTCCTGTAAACCAATCTTACTTAACAAAGTTCCTGTTCGAGGTAGCAGTAGAGTGGACGTAGAAGGATTACACCACCTTCGAACCACTATAAACCATAAGTGTTTTATTGTTTTTTATATCTGTGTTTTATCTTATATATCTATTTTTCATAAGCATAAAACACCTTCAAAAGGATCATATTTAAGAAATCAGCCTTGTGTCAAAATCATATTTTCCGCTGCGTATAAAACTCTAAGTTACAGCTTGCAGCACTACATACTAGTGTTGTAAGCAGTAACTATCTGGCGCTGCAAGTTCAAGTAACTTGCAGAACAGTAAGTTTATAAAAGATTTGCAAAATCGACCAAGGTTCATTCATCCCCCCTTGAACCTCGGACACCACTTGGGACCAACAGATACCTTGTTCTAAGTAGTGGATCTTCAAAAATATATTATTTTAAGTGTTGATTGAGCAAATGCATGTTGGATTAAACTTTGCATGTTTGATTTCTTTACCTAAACTCATTACATGTATGATTCAAGGGTGATTTTCTTCTAATGTGAAGAAATTTGTTCAAAGTTTTGTTTTGTATGGTTGATCTTTAAAATATGTCACTTTTGGGAATTGATTGTTCAATTACATGTTGATTTAGTCTGTAGATCGAGGAATCGATGAAGCCTGAACTTCACGATCTTCTGTTGTATTCCTCACCTTTTTCTCGAACGTTGTGTGGGCAACGAACTATCAAGACTTTCAGCCGTCTTCTACTAAATCGTATCTCAGATTTTTTTGTGTATAGAAAACGGCTGACTTGAGGCTTATTTATAGGCTACAACAGGGACCTTGAGGAAGATTAGGAATTGGTCTCCTGATATGCTAAGAAGTCATAAATTCGATCTGAATATACTTCTTAAGCCTATCAATAATATCTCGATCCACTAAAGAGATATTATTGAACTACCGTCCCAAATCCATATTAGATATGGCTTCTATTTATTATGTGCGCGTTTATCTCCCTGTGTTTAAGATATCGAATGTCCGTCAATTAAATGAATTACTGACAATCCAATTAATTAACATTTAATTCCAATAGTAGTACCACTCAACTTTACTATCATGCCGGAATAAATCCACCTGCAATGTTTACATGATAATCCTTATGAGCTCCTCAAGGGGACATCATCATCCTAAATAATTAGGACACGGTTTCATTATATAATCAACAGCACACCATATAAACAACAGTGTATCCCAATTTACCAAGCTTATTGATTTAATAAATAAATCTCACCCATTGGTAAATTAAAGAAACATATATGGAGTATACATGCCCGTTATCAGACAATGATTAAGAGGACGCACATCCATAATAACAGAGGTCTTGTTCTATTTATATAGTCAGTACAAATAAAACAACCTCAATTGGTCCTGCTCAATACATACAAAATGTACTAGTGTAATTTTATAATCAAGATATATTAATATCAAATTACACTACAACCATTCCGATAATTTGTCCAAAATTATCTCGGTTGTGAGCTACCATTTATAATCTATAAGAAACTGATAACATGATCTTCTGTGTGGCACCACACACCATGTTATCTACAATATAAATTAATTGGACAATTGCAATAACATATATAACAAATATAAAATGCAAAACATTTGACCATAAAAGATTCTCATATCATAAAAAGATGTTTATACAAAAGCTAGGCTTATAGTATACATCCTAACAGAATCTACAATTAAATTATGAAAATAGGTGGATTTAATCAAGTTGTGAATATTTTTAGAAATGGCAGTCCACTTTGTTGATTTTTATAAACCTTTATACTTGAAGTTTTTCAAAATTGTTTTAGTATGTTATACTACATGAAGTTTTGAGTTTATGGTTGAAATTTGAGAATTTTTTAAATAGTGTACGAATTATAATGATTTTTCAAATTAAGTTCAGTTTCGAATTTAAGATTCTGCAGTTTTTGACCTTAGAAAATTAATTATATAAAATCAGTCCATTATGCATTTTCAAAAATGCCTTACTATGTTTAATTTCAGAAGGTTTTAGTAAATATACATTTATGATGAATTTTATAACACATACTAGTTTTAGAGCATTTTTCGAACAATGATTTATTAAAAAATTTGTGATTTGAATTTATCCCTAATATTTTAGCATGGATAAATAAGGGTTGTTATGTAAATGCATGCTTATTTTCATGAATTTTGGATGATCGTTTAAATTAAGAAAATTGTTGTGATATATATATATGTTATATGTACGATAAGCATGATAGGTTAGTTAAGTATGATACAATTGAAGTGCAACTTAAAGACTAAGAATTTATGAACATACCAAGTGCAGTACGAGCAATCGGTTACTTTAGGAGCTATTCCAACTTTCGAATCAACGTCAAAAGTGGGTAGCATTTATTTACAATTACATTGATTAGAATAACTCGTATGTTGAGTCTGATGAAATGAAATGACACCTTCGGGTGAAGTACCAGGTTGACGAACCTTCGATGCCAGTCTTTGGATCTTGGATGTTTAATGTTTCAGTGTATTGGTTAATCTCTTTAACGTAATAGTTCATAAGTGTTATCCACTAAGATTTCTCAAATCTTATGTTGCTATGTTTAAACATTTTCAGGACCCCCTTTCGATGAAGCAAATGTGTAGCTAGCTGTACGGACCTCTCTTTAGAAGCATATATATTATATGTTTTTAATATATGTTAATATGTATGAAGTTAATATGCTTAATGCCCCTTTTAACACTTCTGATGTTAGTTTAAGTGAACTTTTTAAACGTCTTAAAAATGTTGACGTTTTGATTTACAAATGTTTAACACGAGTTAGTTTCTTGCATGCTAAGCTTTTCATTTTAAAATAAAAAGGAAAAAAATACTCATGTTTAGTAAAGACTTTCGCTGAATTTATTTACGAAAATCATTTAAAATCAAAAGCTATTATTTCTTTTACGTATATTTTCAGCAAATAAAGTCTTGGTGGTGTCTCAATCCTACAAAGATGGTTTGGGGTGCTATAGTTATGGTTCTCAACTACACACACTTGCTATGTCGGTGGCATATCAACAAGAACATTTTGGTCAATTTCAACAATATGTTCGGTAGAACGGAGAAGTAGGAACGATTCAATCACTCTTCAAATATGTTGATTTTTGCTGAGGAGGAACCCAAATTCAATCAATTACTCAGGAGACTTGAGGTTTGTTAGGATGTATACTATAAACCTAACTTTTGTATGAACATCTATTTTTGATACGAGAATCCTTTATGGTCAAATGTTTGCATTTTATATTTGTTATATATGTTATTGCAATTGTCCAATTAATTTATATTATAGATAACATGATATGTGGTGCTACACAGAAGATCATGTTATTAGTTCCTTATAAATTATAAATAGTAGCTTACAATCAAGATGAATTTGGACAAATCATTGGACTGGTTGTAGTGTAATTTGGTATTAGTTTATCTTGACTATAAAATTACACTAGTACACTTTGTGTGTATTAGGTAGGACCAATTGAGGTTGTTCGATTTATACTGACTATATAATAGAACAAGACCTCTGTTATCATGGATGTGCGTCCTCTTAATCATTATATAATAACAGGCATGTATACTCGATATATGTTTCTTTAATTTACCAATAGGTGAGATTTATCCATTAAATCAATAAGCTCGGTAAATTGGGATACAATGTTGTTTATATGATGTACTATTGATTATAGAATAAAACAGTGTCCTAATTATTTAGGATGATGATGTCTCCTTGAGGAGCTCATAAGGATTATCATGTAAACCCTGTAGGTGGATTTATTCCGACATAATAACAAAGTTGAGTAATACTACTCTTGGAATTAGATGTTAATTAATTGAGTTGTCAGTAATTCATTTAATTAACCAACATTCGATATCTTAAACACAGGGAGATAAACGTACACATAATAAATAGGAGCCCATATTTAATATGGATTTGGGATGGTAGTTCAATAATAACTGCTTAGTGGATCGAGTTATTATTGATGGGCTTAAGAAGTGTGTTCAGGTCGAATTGGGACTCCTAAGTCCATCAGGAGACCTAATTATAATCCTCCTCTAGGTCCCTGTTGTAGTATATAAAAAAGTCTTAAGTCAGCCGCTTCTAAACACACAAAAATCTCAAAAACGTTGGTAGTAGAAAGAGGCTGAAATTCTCGAAGGATCGTTGCCCACACAACGTTCAAGAAAAAGGCTAGAAATACAGCAGAAGATTGAGAGGTCCAGGCTCTATCGATCGGACTGTCTTCAGATCCAATTTACAAGAGGCTCTTGTGCCTGTCTTATCTGAAAATATGGAACAATCCAATAGAAACCACTAGTATGCACGAGCAGCATGAGTCAACTTTCTCAAATTCTAAGACACCGTATCTCCTTCAAATCGAGACCGAAGCCATTTTATTTTAACAGAACCTCCTCGAAGATCAAAAAGTGCATCATTTGCGATGACTTCGATCACCCCCAATAACCTACTAATCAATGGACCAGGTTACTCTGATATGCTTCTACCCTCTTCTACTGTTATTGAGCGTCCACTAACAGGAAGTCCGGTGAGACACGATACATTGTCTCTCATCCCATAACATATCGAACGTGTTGGTCTCCGATTTTCAATGCTCAACAAACGCACAAATGAGATTTTTGTTTGGCATCTTATAGAACATCCACCTCAAGTTTGGGATGGTACTTCAATCAAGCATCTCTACAAATTCTAGATTGCGGACCTCAAACATCCACGTCTCCATATTGGGGGTGTGGTACCAACACTTCAATATGCCCTTTTCCACCCCGATAACATGTCACGTGCATTTTGAAGCTTGGAATCAATTGAGGATCCACTGGTCTACCAGGACAAGGACAGTTAGAATATCATCTTTATCATCATTGCCCTTTTCTTATGCCTCTTCTTGATCGTCAAATGTTTTTTCTTCCTCTACTTGTGGTTAGAGCTCAATCATAGGAAGGACAGAAAGTATAAGCAATCAGTTCTTTAGTCGTTAAGGCCTCATTGAAACAACGAGTTGTATTCTTTGTTATAATTTTATATTTAGTTGGGGTGTGGATAGTCGGATCCTTTGTTATAATCTTACATTTAGTTAGATGGCCATTGGAACAACGAGGTGTCTTTGTATCATTTTAAATGTGTGTCCACATGAAGATAGAATGACACGAAAGCCCTTTGGCTTAATTGGATGATGCAATTGAATTTCTCTCCAGAAAATTGTGTCTAACGCCATCTATATATGATACATGTACTTATTATCTATTACTACTGCTATAAAAGTAGGAATAGTTTCATTTGTTTGTCTGTCTAGTATTTGTAATGCAAGTAATTTCCTTATTAAAAGTTCAAGATACTAATGTGTATAAATATTACACTATTTCTCTACATGATAGGTGGATGGTATTTGGACAGAGAATTGCATATATATATATTTAGAGTAAACTACTTTTTTTGTCTCATAAAGTTGGTGCTCTGGCAATTTTGGACTTTTTTTTCGGGCTAGTCGATTTGGACAGTATTTTACAAAAATGTGTAATTTATACCCAATTTCAGCCCGAATTGCTTAACTGGATTGAAATTGCATGTGACATGCACGTGTGGGCGTAATTTTGGGCTGATCGAGCTTAAATCGAACACGCTGGTAATTTTTCATTACGTAGCATTTCATAAAAGAAAGACATTTCCCCCCCTCAAAATTAATTGTTCCAAAAGAATCCTAAACCCCGAATCTAAAAATTGAACTCCCATATCAAAAAATGAAAAGAAACCTAATTAGTTAGGACCACAAGACGCCACCATTTGCTGTCGATATTTTTGAACCCAATCCTGGTGAATAGGCCAAGCTCCCCCAGGTAATCTCTCATTACGATAAGTATTGGGGGTTTTATAGCGATTCAAACATATTGTTTAAGAATTCCAATTCGAGAGAATGAAAAGGCTACGATTTTGAGTATATAGGTAATCATGAATTGTAATTTCTAAAAAATTAACATTCATGTTTTACACTGGTTTGACACAGCTTCCACATACAAAATTTGTCAAGAACTGTAAAATGTCATATAAAATAGGAGATGTGGTTTGCAATTGTGGAATTAGAGTTGTCATTCGCACTTCTTGGAGTAATGAAAACCCAAGAAGAATGTTCAATTCTTGTCTCCACTATAATCTATGTAAATATGTAGCTTTTTATGTTAGAATGTCGTATGTTTAACTTAATTTATGAAATGAAATGTGTTGAATGAAATTTATGTGATATCTTTCCTATTTTGATTACGTTGCAGAAAGTTGGGTGTGGTTTTTTTGCTTGGGAGGACCCCCAATGTGTGGTAAATCAAGAAGTTTGATACCTGGTTTGTTGAGAAGAATAAATGCAATGGAGCATGAAAACACAAGCTTGAAGGATGAAATTGATAACATGATTGAGGAGATCAATAACCTGAAATTGCATAATAGAAAGCTACTGAAATTATTGGTTTCAATTCCTGCAATCTGTAGTTTTTGGATTTGGGTGTACTTTAGGGTGTTTTAAATATCTTTCTTGTGGTTGCTTTGCTGTTGAAGGATGATTTAGAATAGTTTTTGTTGCAGGTATCATGTATGAAGATGGATGAATTGGTTTATGTTGAATATTGTTTATTTTGCAATCCATAGTGGAAGGATTTTATGTTTATTTTGCAACTTTGCTCACATTGTGCCTAAATCCTATTGGAATATAGTTCGAGAAAATTGGTAAAAATAACCTTTGAGTTTGCCCTTATTAGGAAAATGACCTCTAAATATTTGTATTTTTGAAACTAACCTATAACTTTAAAAAAGTTGGTAAAAATGACCAATAACCGATTGAAGCAGGTAATCCTTCCGGTAACCTACTTACGTGTTACAAACATAAGCTGACACATAAACTGGTAACAGGAACGGTTACCTGCTGGAGCCGGTCAAAGGATGTTTTTACCAACATTTTGTAAGTTACGGGTTAGTTTTAAAAATACCAAATTTAGAGGTCATTTTCCTAATAAGGGCAAACATACGGGTCATTTTTACCAAATTTCCCATATAGTTCTATGCAATCACAAATTAATGTACACACACAGGGAATTCAAAATCTGAAAATTGAGAAATGAACATGTTGCTTACATATACCAAAATATACATCCAATCACCTTCATCTTGTGAATACCAAAATAAAATTCCACCTAAAATTCTAATTGTATTATTATGAGTTTCAAAATACACAATCATCCACAAAATGGGAAAAAAGACTAGAATTTCAAAAGATCAACACATTCTAGCATGAATTCATTATACTCTTGCACATCTATTTCTTTCTTGTTCTTTTTTGGACTAGCTCTAAAAGTGCACAAACTTTTTGCCATCACTTGAAGGTTCTCTTGGTCTTCCAGTAGGTTGTCCCTGTTGAAGTTGCTCGTACATTGAAGGAGCATTGACCTGAGATCCCTATGTTGCGATGGCTTGGACAATGGGGACTTGGGGTTGTGGTAGATTACAATCAACATGGTTAGAAGATACTACTTATGAATTAACAATTGAATTGCAACTATTCAGTAGGTAACAATCATCCACAAAATGAGATATTTATGTTGTTATCCAATCCAGATTCACTCTCAATTTGTTCAAATGGAACTGTATTCCCCATTTGTGTCAACTATCAATTTCATCAAAACACAAGAAACAAAATCGAAGAAATTCCAGCAAATCAACCCACATGAAATGAATTTGTTCATAAAAAGCAAAGCATATAAATTAGAGAAATTCCAGCAAATCAACCCACATGAAATGAATTTGTTCATCAAAAGCAAAGCATATAAATTAGAGAAATTCCAGCATCTTTCAACCCACATAAAATCAGAGACATTCCAGCATCTATGAATTGAAGTTATAAAGTTAGGAGAGTGTATCGGTTGTGGAGTCTGTAGGATTTTTTTAGACTTTCAAAGTCTGGGGGTATTCAATCCGAATTTTCAAAAGTTTTTAAAAATCCTGAGGTATTCAATACGGATTTTAAAAAGTCTTAAAAATTCTTTAGGTATTCAACAGTCTATGGATTTTAATACTCTATGGATTTTCTTTGATTCTCTTCCAAAAATATAAATAGATTTCACTCTCCAAAATCTCTTCTAACAACCAGAGATTTCTACGTATTCTCTCAAAGAACTCTGAAGATGAAAGGTCAGAAGAAAAAAACCTTCGTTGTTCTTATAACAAAGGTACTACATAAATCTTTTGTTGCTCTTTGTTTTGGATTTTGTGTATGGATTGGTTGAAGCTATTTGCTATTATTTTTCTATTACTTTGTTGGATTATATGTATGGATAGTTTGTTTTGAGGTTTTTGTGTATCACCACCGCCATCGACGTACACACCTCTGCAACCGCACACTAGCTGTCTCACCGTCGTCGATCTCTCCACCCACCCATGATCGATTAATATAGTAATATTATCATGGGGGATCCACAACAAGATACAAAAAGGAAGGCATCCTATGAACAATGAACTAAGAAACAAAGCGATTTATTGTTACAACTCATGGTTGATGTTGCGGCTCTGGGATGACGTGATAATAGTGGTATTTTTACCAAAGCAACGGTGGAAGAAAGAATACTACATGTTCTTAATGAAAGACTTAGGTGTAATAAGACCTATAACAATTACCAAAGCCGCCTCAAATGGTTTAAAAATCGTTGGTTATCTTATTCAAACCTTATGAGGTTTAGCTCTGGTTTTGGGTATGACCAAACTACTAAAAAATTTACAGCTTCAGATGAAGTATGAGATGCGTACTTAGAGGTAAGCTTCTTAAGCATCATATTACAATAATATTATAGAATAATTTTATTTTGAGAATATAGTGAATTGATAATTTTTTTTCTTTATTTATGCTAAGCTCACTCAAAAGACGCGAACTTGCGCTATGAGGAATGTCCTGATTATGAGGACTTCAAAATTGCTGTAAAAAATGGTGTTGCTGTAGGGAAAAGCTCTATTGGGTTGGGTAGTGTTACTGATGCAAGGACATTAGGAGATGATGAAAATAGAGATGTACGCAAAGAAGATTTCAATTATGATGCTGAAAATGAGATGTTTGTAGGACTATCTCAAAATGATCCACCATTTGGTTCCACACCACCTTCAGGGTTCCCTGAAGTGTCCGAGGTCTCAACTCAAAGAAAAAGTCAACCCAAAAGAAGTTAAGCTCAGTATGAAGCAAATTCTAGCTCTACTGAAAATATCCCTCAGAATGGTCTCATGGAAGAGATTAAAAAACTAACAAGCACTTTTGAAGAAGTTCATAGCCTCTTAGAGAAAAGAGATACCATACTAGAAAAAAGAGAAAGAGAAAGAACTTATACAACTTGGGATGCTATCAAAGAGATCTCAAATTTGGATGAAGACATTCGCCTCTAAGACATTTGACTTGCTTGACACCAAGTCAAAAAAAGATGGTTTTTTTAAGATGACTATTGTGGAAAGAGCTAATTGGATAGCTTACAAGATTAGAGGATATTGATTATTTGAGTCATGTATTAGATATTATACTATAATTTGTATAATATCTTTTTAAGACTTTCTTTTGATCACATATTTGAAATTAATGAATTTCGTATTTTTATTATTATTTGAGTCATATGTTGCTTTAAGTTGTATGCATTTGAATATATGAATCCTTGAATTTAGGATTGCATCGGAGCTATAGAAAGAAGAAATAGAAGAAGAAGAAGAAGAAGAAATAGATGAAGATTTGGAGATGGAACTTTACGAAAAGGTTAGGCTCTTGATGTTGGCAATTAAGGTAGTGATAGTTTTATTAGGAAAGATTACTATGATGCCTCGGTGTATTGAACCTTCTTTGAAACAACGACCAATTACTAGAATTGGATATCATTTTGTACATAATATGATCGAAGGAGATCCACAAAGTTTTCGACAGTTGTATAGGATGTATCCGGATACATTTCTAAAGTTATGCACTATCATTAGAGAGAAAACTCATCTAGAAGATACAAGCTACATATGTGTTGAAGAAATAGTGGCAACATTCTTGATCATTGTAGGACACAACGATCGATATGGTAATGTTCACCAAAGGTTCAGTCGTTCGCATTTTGCTACTAGTCGAAACTTCAACAAAACCTTAAAGGCATTGAACACTATAGCACCGAAAATGATGGTTAAGCCGTCTACAGGAATGCCCGCTAAAATTCAAGAAAGTACAATGTATAACCCTTTCTTTAAGTTATGAATCCTCTTGGTAATATTATATATATATATAACCTATATCAAATGTTGTAGTTTTCTTTTATCAAATGTTCACTTTATTTTAAGATTGCATCGGAGCTATAGATGGAACTCATATCCCGGCTGTTAGGATGTATACTATAAGCCTAACTTTTGTATAAACATCTATTTATGATATGAGAATCTTTTATGGCCAAATGTTTTGCATTTTATATTTGTTATATATGTTATTGCAATTGTCCAACTAATTTATATTGTAGATAACATGGTGTGTGGTGCCACACAGAAGATCATGTTATCAGTTCCTTATAGATTATAAATGGTAGCTCACAACCGAGATAATTTTGGACAAATTATCGGAATGGTTGTAGTGTAATTTGGTATTAATCTATCTTGATTATAAAATTACACTAGTACATTTTGTATATATTGAGCAGGACCAATTGAAGTTGTTTTATTTGTACTGACTACATAAATAGAACAAGACCTCTGTTATTATGGATGTGCGTCCTCTTAATCATTGTATGATAACGGGCATGTATACTCGATATATGTTTCTTTAATTTACCAATGGGTGAGATTTATTTATTAAATCAATAAGCTCGGTAATTTGGGATACAATGTTGTTTATATGGTGTGTTGTTGATTATATAATGAAACTGTGTCCTAATTATTTAAGATGATGATGTTCCCTTGAGGAGCTCATAATGATTATCATGTAAACCCTGCAGGTGGATTTATTTCGGCATGATAATAAAGTTGAGTGGTACTACTCTTGGAAGTAAATGTTAATTAATTGAATTGTTAGTAATTCATTTAATTGACGGGCATTCGATATCTTAAACATGGGGAGATAAACGTGCACATAATAAATAGGAGTCTTATTTAATATGGATTTGGGACGGTAGTTCAATAATATCTCTTTAGTGGATCGAGATATTATTGATAGGCTTCAGAAGTATATTCAGATCGAATTTAGGACTTCTAAGCCTATCAGGAGACCGATTCTTAATCTTCCTCAAGGTCCCTATTGTAGCTTATAAATAAGCCTCAAGTTAGCCGTTTTCTATACACAAAAAAAAATCTGAGATACGATTTAGTAGAAGGCGGCTGAAAGTCTCGATAGATCGTTGCCCACACAACGTTCGGGAAAAAGACGAGGAATACAGCAGAAGATCGTGAGGTCCAGGCTCCATCGATTCCTCGATCTACAGTTCTGACCTTAGAACTAATATCGGTGCAAAAGGTATGATTCGTTTATCCGTTGTGCATTAATCATATTGTATGGACCCCGATTCGGATAATTGTATAGGGTCGGCAATCCCTCGGTTCCAACACCGGCAACGGTAATAGACCGAGAAGTAAGCAGTTATCGTAATCGTCATGGTATTCAATCACAAAATGTTTTGGCAGCTTGCAACTTTGATTTGCAGTTCATGTATGTGCTTAGTGGATGGGAAGGTTCGACACATGAATCAAAACTTTTAAATAATGCACTATCAAGAAGAAATGGGCTTTAAGTTCCTCAAGGTACCATATTTTTTATTGTGTTTATATTTTTTAAATAGTGACAAGCTAACTAATTAAAGAAAGGGAAAATTGGTAAAAATAACATCTAAGTTTGCCCTTATTAGGAAAATGACCTCTAAATATTGGCATTTTTTAAATTAACCTGTAACTTTAAAAAAATTGGTAAAAATGACCAATGATCAGTTGAAGCAGGTAATCCTTTCGGTAACCTGCTACGTGTCACATACATAAGCTGACACGTAAGCTGGCAACCGGAGCGGTTACCCGCTGGAGTCGGTCAAATGATGTTTTTACCAACATTTTGTAAGTTACGGGTTAATTTTAAAAATGCCAATATTTAGAGGTCATTTTCCTAATAAGGGTAAATATACGGGTCATTTTTACCAAATTTCCCTTAAAGAAATTATATTTTAGGTAAATATTTTCTCGTGGATTGTGGATTTGCTAATCGACGTCAATTTTTAGCTCCATTACGTGGTGTTCGATATCATCTAAAAGATTTTGGTGGTTAAGGTCGTCAACCCAGAAATGCAAGTGAGTTATTCAATCTTCGTCATGCATCATTAAGAAATGTGATTGAGAGAATTTTTGATATTTTCAAATCGCGATTCATAATTTTCAAAACCGCACCTCCGTTCCCATTTCAAACACAAGCAGAGTTAGTATTGGCTTGTGCTGGATTACACAACTTTCTTCGTAAAGAATGCCGCTCTGATGAATTTCCAGTCGAATATGAAGAAGATCAAGATTCACCACATCTCAACATGAAAGAGGAAAATTTGGAATTGTTTTCTCAAAGCCAACTACAACAAAGAATGGAAATTAATGTATAGAGAACGAGTATTGCTAATGCTATGTGGGAAATGAGGCCGAGGTATAACGATGATGGAAATGAAGATGATGAGAATAAAAATGAGAATAATAATAATGAATAATAATGTATTTTTTTGGAACTAATGTATTTTTGGTATTTTTTGTAAATAATTTGGATAACTTTTTTTATATACAAGTCCGTTCCATATACATTTGCATTAATAGTTCCAGCGCCGAAGTCTATGAAAATCTATGTAAATTAATAAAAAAAGTCAGCCAAACTCTGCATGGAGTCCATGGATTAAATCCATAGACTCTTTAAAGTCCAAAAAATTCAATAGAATCTCAATTGAATACACTCCTCTTAGTTCGCAATCACTTACTTCATCCTGCAGATTGAAGTCCTCAGCAGTTTGGTTTTCTTCTACCAAATCCTCCTCATCTCTGTCCATCACACTTTCCTCATGACTATGCTACAATAATGAGAAATTGACAATTATTAAAGATAAAACTACCAACTACTATGGTTTAAGGACAACTAATCTAAATTGTAAGAGCATTTAAACAATGACATGTTGTGTTCTCACTATGCCTGATTCAGGTTGGTCCTCCTTGTTTTGAGGACAGGATCTCACATTGTGCCTCTTTCCTTTACACTTCTTGCACAAGTATGTATTTTATTGCCTTTTTTGTTTTACAACACCATGTTGTTTTTTCCCTTTGCACAACTCCCAAACCTCCTTCTTCCTTCTTTTAGGAGGCCTTTCAACTGGTCTTGATAAGAAAATTGGAGGTAGAGATGGTGTCATTCCAGTCTCTTCCCACTCTGTCTGACCATTAATTCATCTTACAAATGACTTATACATCATCCTGAATACTGCAAGTCTACATAATCTTCCGAATTTGCACCCTTATTATACAATGCACATAACGCATATATGCAAGAAACCCCACATCCTACAACTGCAATCCCACTCGTTCAGATCAACTGTGTATTGACTCTCATCACAACACTTAATTTGATAATGGCTTCTGTCCCCTTTGATTGGTATACAATCACTCACTCTTTTACTTATTTTCTGGATCATATTTCAATTCTTGGGCATAGAAATCTCTTCCACTTGTTTTATGCCCTCTCTGTACTATGGTTTAATCTTTTCATCACCCACTCCTTAATCCACTCAAGCATAGATAAAATAAGAAGCTCCCTTGCTTTAAGAATACACTTATTAAAGACCTCACACCAATTATTTAGGAGCATATCATACTTAGGGAATCCAGAGAAATGTGACTTACTCCATTCCACTGGGGACTTCTCATCTAGCCACCTCCAAGCACCCTCATTAAGCTTTTTCAAAGCTGTCATTGTCATTTTGAACTCACCAATAGTGCTGGCATATGCAGCATTCCATAGTGCATTTTTCAGTTCTGCCTCTCTAAAGCCTGCAACCTGGAAATTCTGGTACAAATGCCTCACAGAGAATTTTTGAGAAGAACCTGAAAAAACTTCACTAAATGCTTGCACTAACCCCTTCTATTTATCAGATATGAAAGTCATCTCATAATCCTTATAAATGGACAAGTCAATCTTCAAAATCCTCAAGAACCAATCTCATATCTCACCATTCTCCTTACACACAACTGCCCAAGCTATGGGTTATATACTATTGTTAGGATCTACACCCACAGCAAATAAGAGCATTTCTTTGTGTGGACCTTTTAAAAAACAGCCATCTACCCTTATTATAGGTCTACAGCCCCTTGATATCTCTCTTTCAATGCTCCAAGACAAATATAGAATCTGCTAAATCTCTCATATCCATCATCATCCTCTTCAGTCCCTAAGATTATTTATCTTGCCTCAACTCCTCAACATAATTCTAAAGCAGAGCATATTCCTTGTCAGGATCCCCCCTTATCATTCTCATTGCCCTCTTTTTTGCTCTATAAGCACAATCTCTAGACACACTGCATCCAATCTCTTCAATAATGTCCTATCTAAAGTCATGCACCCTTCTTTTTGGATCACTAATGAATTTCCTCATAAACCTCTCATTCAACCACTTACTCCTGACATTTCTAACATTCCTAGTGGTGGGACAAGTGTGCACATCATTTACCAATCTAACCCTGAAAGAACTCTCATATGGAACTTTTAGCAAATTCACCCTCCACTTACATGTATTCACAACACACCTAGCATAACATCTAGTGGGATCACTCTTAGTAATCTTCAAGGACCTATGTGTTTTAACAGCATATGAATCAACTGCCTTCTTGAAATCCTCCCTATTATTAAAAGTTAACCCAATAGCAAACATAGGATCATATACACAATCATAGTTAAAAAGAGGGAAAGTAACATGTCCATCCTCACCATCACTGTCTTTGTATTCATCAAATGTGAACCCTGTATGAACTACATCAGGCTCACTGCCATCAGACTCACCATCTACCCCTCTCAGTTCAAGTTCACCAGCATCTATCCCTCCTAGTTCAGGCTCGCCAGCCTCTATCCTATCTAGACTTTCATCAGATTCATGCTTTGGATTCATGTAATAATTAGACTCTTTCATTACATCATCATCAGATTCATTACTTACATCAACATCACAATACAATTCATGCATAAAGTCATCTACATGATCATTCAATGATTTATAAACTCCCATGAACTCACGAAAGTCATTTCCTATGACCTCATCTACTCCATCACCAACAACTTTTTCAAGCTTTTCAACATACACATAAAAAACACTTAACACTAACATGTTTTAAAGTCATTTCCTTAAATAATGCATCAGTATGTAAAAGCCTAAAACCACTATTTTGAATAAAGTAGAACCTCGTATCCCATTCTCCTAATTCAACCTCAATCCACCTTTGCAAATCCTCTAAGCACACACTTTCAACTTCTACATAATCATAGTTCATAAAAGTTCACCCCTATATTGAGATTCAATAGAAGTAATAAACTCACCTCCAAAGTGAATGACAAGAGTGATGAATTGGTGCTCCTTGTCTGCCAATTTACAAAACAAAACACAAGAATTAACTAACTTTTAATAAAATATATATCTCATCATTAAATAAAGCCCACAGTGGACCCAAACTTTGGCATATCTATGTGGACCCAAACTATGAAATTGAACATATAAAATAACATCAGTTTTATATAATACCCAAAACAACATCTTCATTCTTGGTCTGTGTGGACCACTTAGGACCACAAAACCTCATTCTCACTCACCCTTCAACACAATTAAGAAATCTCACCCACACCCACCAACACAAAACACAATAAAGAGATGTTGTACCCAACCCTAAATATCTGGAAAAGCCCCAAATCATAATGTCCAGTATATATAACGGGTAAACAAAAAAGGAACTCTAATAGTATTAAGCATTCGATGATAACTAACCATATTTGGGAGGTGGGAAAAGTAGAAGTTTCCT
This sequence comes from Scutellaria barbata, assembly GCA_028654395.1. Lineage (NCBI taxonomy): Eukaryota > Viridiplantae > Streptophyta > Magnoliopsida > Lamiales > Lamiaceae > Scutellaria > Scutellaria barbata. The sequence continues at coordinate 21,151,365 of CM053647.1, forward strand.
ATCGCGTTTCTTCACCATCCTCAGAAAACAGATGATGCTTCGCAGACAGTGGGGTGTGGCGACCACAAAGTTTCTAGCAACAACAGATTTCTTCTCTAACGGGATGATGGTGGAATGGGTGTTAGGGTTCTTTTCATTTTTTAATTTGGGAGTTCAATTTTACGATTTGGGGGTTTAGGATTCTTTTGGAACAATTAATTTTGAGGGTCAGAAATATCTTTCTTTTATGAAAGGTCACGTAATAAAAAATTGTCAGCGTGTCCGATTTAGGTCCGGTCAGCCCGAAATTACGTCCACACGTGCGTGTCACATGTGGAATTTTAGTCTAATTAAACAATTCGGGTTGAAATTGGACATAAATTGCGCATTTTTATAAAATACTGTCCAAATCAGCTAGCATGAAAAAAAAAGTCCAAAATTATCAAAACATCAATTTTATGAAGAAGAAAAAAAAGTAGTTTACTCATATATTTATATATAAATATATATAAGTGCAAGCAGCAACACAAGTTAGGTCGATCGATAGTCGTATTTACTAATTACATATTTCGATAATTAGTTGTTATCTACACTCCCACTTAATTATTAATATGTTATTGAGTTCGAATATGGTGTCGTACCAGGGATTGTTGTAGGATCTCAAATAGTATAAGGGTGTAATATTTAATATGCAAGAGTTCTCTCGTTCACTAATATGAGGGAACTAAAACTTATATTATAGCTGGTTGAAATATTAGAATTTTAATAGGTGAATTTATATAGTTGACAGGTATTATGAAAATGAGAGCTTTAAATAGGTGAGAAAACTTACGTTTTGGAAAAAATCAAATACAAATATTTGTATAGAAGTGATATTTTGGGACTCTATGACGAAATAAAAAAAAAGATTATATGGAGAAAATATAAATATTTTATATTTAAATGATAAGTATAACTTTAAAACCTAATAATAAGAAGGAAAAAAAATGCAAACACTTACAAATACAAAAGTAAAAATAAGTTTCAAATTTTATAGGTGAAGAAGTTTTACCAGTTGAATAGAGACAAAATTCAACAATTAGTGTTTGATCCTTTGTCATACAACCGTCAATTAATGCGCTTTGGATTTTAGTTGTGGGGACCCAGAGATTGAGGCACTTGGGGGCCAAGAGGCCACTAATCCCCCTCAAATTTTAATTTTTTTCTAGAGGTATAATGATAAATTCGTATATATTATTTAAAAAATATATATCAATTAAAAATATGTTTAATATTTTTATAATGTCACTCATGGTCTACTACCAACTCAAATTAAGTTTATCCATGATCCAACAATCGCATTCACCCTCCACTACCTACTCAAATTTGATAAATATATCTAAATTTATCTTAAAAAATATCTAGATCTATCTCATCCACCCTCTAATACCTACATATATCAGAATAAATCTCATTCGCAAGCTCACAATCTCATTTACAGAATAAATCTCATCCACAGTCTCACAGTCTCATTCACTCTCCACTATCTATACAAAATTAACATGCGCACATTACTACATCTTATTCAATCTCTGCTATCCACTCAAATTGAACAAATAATATCATTCTTCCTCTAATACTTACTCAAATTCTATAAATATATCAATTTTTTCTTAGAGAAATATTAGCTATAAGTTTGAGGTAAGTCATTATAGTTTATTTTTTATTTTGGGTTAGAGTTGAGTTTTAATTTTCAATTGTTATATTATATATTATATAAATAATAAATGAACAATTTTGTGTTGTTTTGAATAATAGGATTGATAATTGTTTATTTTAATTTCTTCATATTATTTGATTATTCATTGTAACTATAATCGATAACAATTTGATTGTCCTTTATGAATATATGTTAGTTTAAACTTATTTAAGTTCATGATTTTAGTTACTTTAATATTTATTTAAATTATTTTATTTTATAATATTGTCAATTGAACTCCCTCATTGAAAATCCTGACTCTGTCACTGTGAGGACTGCTTCTTTTTCTATGGCAACTGTGGAGTGTGACCAGCTGTCTCATTCTGATAGGCCTTCAGCTTAGTTTACAACTTATCTCTACTGAATGTGTAACGCCCCGTTCCCCTTTTAATTGGGAAATAGGTCGTCACCCTTTACTTACATAAAACTAAAGAATTCATTAGATACATTATAGTGAATGTCTAAAACGAAAACACGAGATTCTTTTTTTTTTTAAACTTGACATAATTTATTTAAAAATTTAGAGAAATTATAATTACTTTCTAATATACAGCGGAAGACTTAAAATGAAGACACGAGAGCTTTATACATATTTTTATTTTTAAACCGTAACATATACAAATTTATATATATCCAAAACTAGATCGTGTCTTACCCACATTTCTAGGTAAAATGTTCATACCGAAAGCCTATCTGAAATTACACGACAACATATGTACATAATAGGATATAAGTCTAGGCCCATAGTTTATCATACTATATATGTTTAACAACTTATTTTGTTTCATTCAAGAAAAACAATTTATTCTCAACCCTAACTCCAAAGAACATCTTTGGACTTCATAATATATGATAAAAGTAAGAAAACATGAAATTTCAAAGAAGGAATTAAAAGGTTTAAGCCAAATACCTTCAAAATTAAGAGAATGGGGGGTGTTCTTCTTCTATGAAATGGTTTTCTTTCCTCTCCTTCTAATTTGGCTGCAAGATGCCTTCGTTTTTTCCTCTTCTTCTTCTTGATTCATTCATCATTTTATGTATTATAAGGTTAGCACATATATTAGAAGTTATCTTATGATTAGTAGGATGATGAGGTGGCTAGTCTAACCTATAGATTGCCTAGTCATTCCTTATCATGGAAGTTTTGTAAGGATCTCATATGTATGTATATTTCATGATTTAGTATGTATGATCTAATTATGCATTATTGTGAAAATAATAAGCTTGTCCATTCATTCCTAAGTTATACGTACATACTTATTATTGTAGTGATATAATCATGTACTTATCATGCTTGCATCTACATGCAATAATATAAGCTAATATTTTTAATTATTTACTCATAACTAATACACATTTATGTTGATCATAATTTTCATATAAAAAAAACATATATAAAGATCATAAGTAAAATTTTATAAAAGAAAACATTCAAAAGCGAAACGAATAAAATTAGCATATGAGTTTAATATCCTATAATTTATTTAAGACTAACTAACATCTTATCTTTTACTTCTGTTCATATGTGTCGAGTGAGTTGGGATTGAGCTCGGTTTCTTCCAAAAGGTATCCTGCAAAATCCTTAAAATCTGGAAAGAGATATTAGATCATAAAGATTTTAAAATCATCGATCATACTATGATTTATAAATCATAAATTAAATAATATAAGAAATTGCACTTAAATCATTTATACTTGAATGATAAAAGAAATTTTATAAAATATGCAATGCAAGGTTTTCTTGAAAACGGGGTGTTACAGAATGTATTTTCGATTTACTAAGAATTGGACTCGATGTTGCAGCACCTTCTGACTTTGACTCTTAAACTGTGATTCAGATTGTGTCTCTGTTGTACTCTCCATTCATGCAGTGGTTGAGATCTTGATGTAACATCCTGCTTGCATTATCCTTATATCTTGTTAGAGTTTATTATCTTTGTTGCCCCGTAATTTAGGGAGTCTGGCAATTTCGAACTATAATTTTTCGGGCTGGCAATTTAGGACTTTAATTTTCCGGACTTCGCGAATTTTGCCCAAATTGAACCCGAATTGCTTAATTGGGCTCAAAGTGCACGTGAAACGCACGTGATGTCGCGAAATTGATCCATTCGGGCCAATTTTGATGAGCTGTCTCTTTTTTTCCCCTGTGGCAATTCCAATTTATTTTCGACGACCCTCCACGTGGATAAATCAAGGCCCAAATATGACTAAAACTCAAATCCCCAATTCCTAGAACCCTAAATTCAAATCAAAATTCAAAATTGACTTCAAATCATATCAAAATCAAAATCAAAAAATCTTAAATCAAACTAAATCCAAGATTCACCATCGCCATTCTTTCCATTTTAATTTCATTGTTTGCTGTAAAAGATGAACTCTGACTCTTCTCCAATGGTGGTTCATTCAAACAGATCTTCATCACCGCTTTTGTGATGTGTAGTCCCTTGCTTGTTGATCTCTCTCCACTGCTGTGTCCTTTAAAGCTCCTGCCTTGGATGAAATGACATCCGCAGAGTAATCCTTTGCTCGTTGGCCTTTCTCCACCGTGGTATCCTTTAAAGCTCCGCCCTCGGATGAAATGTCATCCTTAGCCTTCCCCGCATTTTGCACGATGTGAATAGGACCCTGCTCCTCCCTCGTCCTCTCCGCAAGAGACTTAAAATGAGACGCCATTTTCGGAACTCGATCCTTCTCCACCTCTATGTTTCTCTCTCAGCTCACATTCTCTCTCCTCGCTTGCTCCGACGCCATTGTTAAAACACTATATCAAGAACACACACTAATATCCAAATTCTTTTCCTGTAATTTCTTTGTGATGGAAACGAATCAGAAGATAGGATTTGGGGCTTCAAGGAGGGTGCGTATAGGCTGGGGATTGAGAGAGCGCTCAATTAGGATTCTAATCGAATTGAGGATTCTAATCGATTTGGGGCTTCTAATCGATTTGGGGTTCTAAATTTCTAATCGGTTTCTACTGGAATTTTGAATATCTGGGGTGGAATTTCAATGATTTTGCCTGTTTTCTTTCTCTTCCTTGTCGATTTTTACCTAGGAAATCTCAAGATGCTCGTGATTTCCAGCATATCCTACACTCTGATGAGTTTACTTTTCTTTTCAAGAATCCCAGAAACAAGTATTACTTGTGGACATTCGAAGATAGGAAAATGATATGCAATTGTAGACTGATTTGCTGCTTTTTTCTTCATCTGTTATGTATATGTCAATTAGGGTTCTAATCGATTTGGGGCTTTCCATAACAAGGTTTAATCCACGTGGAGGGGAGAAAAAAAAAAGAAATGCCAACTGGGCTGAAAAAATGCAAAATCAGCAGAAATAGCCCGAATTGGCCAATATTTAGGACTCACGTGCGTTTCACGTGCGATTTGAGCCCAATTAAGCAATTTGGGCTCAATTTGGGCAAAATTCACAAAGCTCGAAAAATTAAAGTCCTAAATTGCCAGCCCGAAAAATTATAGTCCGAAATTGCCAAACCCCCTAAATTACGGGGCAAAAAAGATAATAAACTCTATCTTGTTATATCTTTGTACTTTGTGCAACAAGTGTAACGCCCAGGACAAAAATAAAGCATAATTGGTTAGTTAAACAAGTAAACCCTTAATTAAAATATCTTATGTGTATTAATTCTTGATTGTTTAATTTAATTACTTGCGTTTCAGATACGTGTTTAACGATCGGTTTTAAATCGATAAAATTTATAGACAAGGAAAATAGAATATTTTTATATCATTAGATGTATAACGGAAAAACGAGAAGATAGAAACGAACTAGAGGTCAATCGGACACCTGTAGCTCAAACGGCGAAGAAAAGGGCAAAATATAGAGTTTCGGAAAAACGAGGAACGAAACTGAAATCTTATCGTGAATAGCAACCGGAAGCTTATCATGAACAGTAACCCTACCCTATGAACAGTAAACCTACCATGAATAGTGATTTCCATTTTCTATAAATAGGCCCTAGTTCGATTTCATTTTCACCGTTTCTTCGAATGAGCCGAAAAGCGCCGAACACACGTAAGTCTCTCTCCTCTTTCTTTCTTTTTTTTAAATTATATATTCCGTTTCCGGCGAGCCGCCGCCGCCGGAGCCACCGCCGCCGCCGGATCGCTGCCGCCGCCGCCACCGCCGCCGCTGCCGGAAAATTTCAAAGTTGTCGGATTCGGCTGATTTTCACACACAACGTAGCCCTCGACGATACGAGTTTAGGGCAACTTCTGAAATTTAATTCCGATTCTCCGTTCGCCGGAAAATGGCGAAAAACCGCCGCTGCCGTCGCCGGAAAAAGTCAAACCCGACCGTTTCGGCTGATTTTCATACACAACGTAGCCCTCGATGAGACGAGTCTAGGACAACTTCCGGAATTCAATTCCGATACCCCGTTGGCCGGAAAACGGCGAAAAACCATCTGCAAACCCTAAACCCTTGCTTCTTGTCACCTTTTCTTTCTCCCGTTTTTCTCTCTCTCGCCCTTCTTCTCGTGGTTGCAGGCATCGGAGGGCCTCCTGGAGTGGTGTACTAGCCACTGGTAGGGTGGCGCCGCCTTGGGTGGCGGCGCCGGTGCCGGAAAATGGATTGGAAAAGTAGTTGTTACATTGATTTCGTGTAAAAATCTGTGCGACGAAGGGTTTTTGAGGCCGTTTATCAGGCACTATTCACGCCGGAATCCGACGAGGGTTGGCCGGATCGGATAGCCGGTGTTTCAGGCTATCCATAGGACGACTACACCGCCGTCGGTGCCTCCGGGAAGATGGCTGGTCGAGCAGGGTCGCGACGGGAGACGGGGGCCGAGGCTGCCGAGAAAATTGGGCAGCTGCCGAGCACGGTGCTCCCGCTGCCGAGAAAACCAGGCAGCAACGGGAGACGCTGGCCTGATTTTTTTCCCGTCGTCGGGAAACGCCGACGAGGTTTTTCCCGTCGCCGTGAACGCGCGTGACATCGTATTTTCGATTCGTTTTCGATCCAAATCTCGTTTTCTTTTCATCGTACCTTATCATCGAGTCATCACCAACGAGACCGGGGGTCGTGGGTCCCGGTCAAAGTCAACCCTTTGACCAAATTACCAAAATATCCTTCAATCTTAAAACGCTCTGTTCGAACTCGTTTCAACTCCGATTGAGCTCATTCTTGTTTTGTTGTGATCCAAAATCCATTCTCTTTCATCTCGTCCTTATAAACTGATTTTTCTCTCTTGTTTCTTCAACCTCAATCGCTAGGCCTACCGTTCCGATCCGTCTCATCTCGATCGATATTATCCGCTTCGATGTTGTTTTAATATTTAATTATAGATTATAATGAGCTAAGAAAACATCATAAATTATGTAGGCTACCTGTTAGATTGAAGCTCTGGGATACGAGATCTTTGACTTGCTGATCACGTGGTAACCACCGAACAAGGTGGGGGTAAATTCTTTAAATTAAGATTGTTTTTAAATGCGGGGAAAATTGTTAAGTCGGTATTTATATTTCTTTCAAAATATTTAAATTATGAATTTTATTATGCTATATGAAATGTGTTGGGTTTATGTGCTGAACGCATGAAATGTTATGTGTGATATGATGAAAATGGTTAATGAATGATTCAAAACACATGATGGATTATGAATGTTTTACTATGAATGCAAATGGTTTCAAATGATGATAAGACGGGATAATACCCGCTAAAAAGAGGTTTCTTTAGAAACCACATATGTCAAGGGATTTTCTTTACCTATGTGTTATGTGAATTATGTGGCCAACGTGAACGTGACAATGTGCACTATGTGTTATGTGGAAACTGTTGTATGATAATTTAACTGCGCATGCGTGTGCCACGCCAAGTAGGGTACTCCTCGTCGGAGCCCAACAAGGGGGTATTCTACGGAATCCCAACATGAAGGGTGTAACAACCCAAAATGGGGTCGGCTTGGGGCCTCGATAGGTCTTCTTCGGAAACCTATTCAACGGATTGCATTGGGACTCTTCGGGAGTCTACAACGTGTATATATATATAGTATTTTTTAGAATGTTATGTGTACCCCTTTTAATGTACAAATCAACCCCACTAAGTGTCCTTTTGGCACTTACCCCGTTCATGTGTTTTATTTTACAGAAAATTTCGGAGGCGAGGAGGAATGAACAGAGATGCCTGTTATATTATTTTTATATGTATATAAGAATGTATATGGATGTTCGTTTTGTTTTCCTGAAACCCCGATTATGTACAAATTAATGTTTATGTGTTTTACTTAAAACAAGAACGTTTTCTCTGTTGAAATAATATAACCCTTTTGTATTTTAAAATGGCTATCTTATAAATATCGTCTGTTTTTAAATCTCAACGTTTTAGGAATTTCTGCTGGACGCCCCATGAAAATGCTTCGCTTGCACTCTGATTTATTTAAAGAAAATGAAAATATATTTATTTCTACGTTTTAAACTTTAAATGAAATTGGGGCGTGACAACAAGTGCTTCTTTTAAGGTCTTCGTGGGGCAACAATATCTTATTGCTTCTTGTATCTTTGGCAAGATTGCATGCAGCAGCTGTGTCTTACAACATGCAGCAAATTCTCTTTTTGTGCAGTTTGCCGTTGTTTCTATAGCGTGCAGTAAAGTCTTGATTTGTCTTTATTCAATTTTTCTCCAAACTTAAAACTCAAATCTACTTATGTTTCACTTTAAACGTCGTAAAATATAAGATATTCTAAATTCTTAATACATACAGTTTGTTTTGTCTTATCAAAATCTAAACAATCAAATCCCAACAAATTTATTAATTTGAAAATTTAAAATAAATTTTCAAAATACTTATAATTTTCTTTTTAAATTTTATTTGTGAATTACTAATATTGATCTTCTAATTTTATTTTTTTTATTTTATAAATCTAATTTTTTTTCTTTTTTATGATATTTAGTATGATTTTAGTCTATAAATCTATATTAATATGAAACTAAATTTCAGTCTAAAAAATCAAAGTATTCAAGATTTGAGAAAATTTTTGAGAGAGACTGACGACATTCATAGCTTTAGATTATATGATACAAATATGTAATATCTTGTTTAAATTTTTATATTATATTAGGTGAACTTTTATATTTTAATAATATAACATTTATGTTAATACAAAGGTATAAGTAATATTACATATATGTATGATTATGTTGATATAAAAATGTAAGTAATGTCATATAAAGGTATATTGATACAATTGCACTTAATCAATTTTAAGTTATAGTATTACATAAAGGTTGTATCATTTGTAGATAAGAGTCTTACTAATGTAACATAAATATTATATCAATATAACATAAAAGTCGAACGCATAAAGTAAAAAATCAAAATAAAATTCCAATGGATCTGGGTCACGTCTAGCTGCATCGTGCAACTAGAGCACACAATTGTAACTCAAAAATAAATTATGAAGAATTTCGATTTATGAATTGATCTTACCTTTATAATAAAATAAAAAATAGATAATTATTAAATTACTTTACTATCTTTAATATTTAATACTTGTAGGTTTATTATAGGCATAACAAAATACCAGAACTAAGACACTTATATAAAAGTATATGTTAGAAGATTAGATTAGATAAAGCAGCAAAAAGGAACCAACTTTTTTCTAATTCTCGGTTAATTTAAGGTAACAAGTTAAAAATTGCTACATCCTTTTCTTCAATAATTTCATGTTAGACCAAATATACCCCCGATTCACTTGTAATCAATACTATGTTTCAATCTTTAGTTTAGTTTAGAGAAGTAAATGTCATTTTCAGTCTTTAAGTTAGTTGGAAAGTGAGTTTTCACCAAATCCTCACTTTTCTGGCTTTACTAGGTTTGAACCCCGTGCGTTGCACGGACTTCCTAACTCGTGTAAAAAATTATGTTTTGATATGTTTAGCTATAGATACTTTTAATATTCAATGAAAACACATACGCATGGTTTTGAAATTTTTTATTGTATAATAAATAATTTTCCAATGCCTTCAAATGGTAAATTAATTATGTGTTTTCAATTTAATTGGTTTTGCTATTTTTAATTTACTCCGATTGTTTTGTCTTCATATAATTTTCTTCTTACTTTGAAAAGATTAAATTTGAATAAAAATTAAAATAATGTGATTACAAATCTAAAAACATCGTGCATTGTGAAATCCAAATTTGAAAAAATTAGGAGTAAAATTAAACTTAATGTATTATTTAATGTATCCAAATAAATCTAAAATTTGGGTTTAGATTTATTAATAAGTTACAAGTTATAATTAGGTATGTGATATCATAATCTGTGAGTTGATATCTAGAGTTTAAACCACATTTAAATTTTATTAATTCATTTGAAGATATAAGTAAAAAAAATTATTTCAGAAATATTTAATTTTATTAGATAACTTCTTAAAAGTTTGTTTTTTATTTTACTAGTTAAATAAATATCATATTTTACTTTGGGTGATGAATTATTTTTCAAAATTTCATAATTGTAATATATATCTATGGATTTCTTTTTTCATTTATTATTGATGTATGTGTCTATGGATTTTTAATTTCCAATTAATTCCATACATTTTTTATGCTTAACTTTTGCTTAACATAAGTTTATCTCTTTAAATTTTTAATTGTTTATAAAAAATGAAAAATATGAAGTGAATTAATTGAAATGAAGAAATATAACAAAATTTGAATTAAATGGATTAACTTAAGCAAAACATGTATCTTTTGATGGTTATTACTTTATATGATAATTGACACAATATAATAATAAGAAACATAGTAAATCATATATAAATTAGACAATCAAATTATATACTATTTGATCTTTCTAATACAAAATGAATATTATTTTATACCTTATTTTAGGTTAATATATTTATGTAGCAATTTGTACTGAAAATGTATTTCAAATAATATGTAATATCAATTATTTATGTTTAAAAACCACACTATATCGAAAGATTATTAAATAATATGATTAAACCATATTAAAATACCAGTAAATATATATGATTCCACCTCATTATTTGTATTTTTGAAAAAGATGATTACTATGTTGGAAATTTTAAAAGGATTAAATGCCAAAAAAACTAAATTTAAAGTATGATTGTTTTTAAATTTGCAATCTAAACTCTCTTGGGAGGTTGAAAATATTGACGTGTCATTTGTTGATGTTGGAATATGTATGCGAATTATTCCTAGTCGAACACCCAAATTGATATGAAAAGAAGCGGAATTGAATGAAGAAATGAGGTATAAAATGTGTGTATGTAGCAACACTGTGCCCGGAGCCTACTCGGACAATTTTAGTTCGGCTGATCCTGAACGGCAGAATTAACCGAGCAGGACCTTATCTCATTAACTTAGAGAAATAAGCTCTCTAGTGCTGTTTACAGAATGAGGATTCAGATCCTTCACAAGTTAAAATTACAACTATTTATAGATAGAAAAAGGTAAGTAGTGGGGATCGTGGGGGAGTGCGGAAGTTACACCCACTTCTCCCTTGTTTTCCGCCTACTTGTTTGGTGTTATGCGGCGGTTTTATCATCCACGATCTCTTAACGGTTGGCTTGATGTTTGATCGGTTGTGTCAGCTCGGAGTGCCCTGCTTAGCCCGGCCAACGATTCACCTCGACTATCTTTGGAGTGGATGCTTTGGGCGTCGCCCAGGGTGATTATCTGGCCGAGGTGTCTGACCGGTTTCTGGTCCCGAGCTGACGACTGTTATCGACCATACGCATGACTTGTGCAGCTCGGGTATGTCGGTGTCACACAGTTCGAATACTGTGGTCCAACAATAGCCCCTTAGACCACGATGGGAATTATTCCCGCCGGGGTCTAACTGATTTCGCTACTCCGAGCTGGGTAAAACTTGGATTAGTTATTTGATCGAATTTTTGGCGCGTAGTGTTACAGCAACTGGGTTGTCCACGTGTCGCCATCTTAATGGCCGGAAGTTGAAGAGTCACTACAAGAAATTTGGCTTTTAACAACCCCTCTTTAACAACGCTTTTACTGAATTTGTGTTGTCTTTTGGCTTTTTACAACGCTTTTTCCGAAAAGCGTTGTCTTTTTTGCAAAAAATCGCTATACGACAACGGTCAAAATTGAAACGACAACGCTTTTTAAAAAGGGTTGTTAAAAGGCGTTTTTTTCGCTCTACGACAACCCTTTTTCGCAACGCTTTTGAGCGTTGTTTTTTCTTAGAAATTTTTTTTTTTTTTGCAACCCATTATGCAACCCTTTTGTTTTGTGTGTTGCATGTTTAAAATAAAAAACAATTATAAAATAATTATTTTTTTATATAATTATTTTTTAATTAACTTAAATTTAATACATTTAATTAATTTATAATGTTATCTTATATTACATTATTTGTATTAATATTATCTTATATGAACAAATTCATTATTTTAGAAAATAGTATTTTTATAAAATACTATTTTGAATTAATTAACAAATTAATTACACCTAATTAAGTATTACTCTCATCCTATTATATAATAATACAAAATTTGAATATTATTTTAAAACATGATTCGAAAATTGTATTTTATAATTCATAATTCATAAATTATGAATGTTTTTTGTAAAAAAATATAAAGATAAAATTATTGTGTTTTAAAATTAATACAAAAAACATAAAAAAAAGATACATATATATATATATATATATCAATTAATTAAGAATATATAAAAAATTTAATTATACAAGGATAAACAAAAATACATTTATTAATTTGAAAAATATAAAAATTTGTATTACATAATAATATAAAAATTATATATTATTATTTTAGAAAATAAAGATAAAATGAGTTTGGTTTTAATTTGAACCAAAAATTATTTTACAACCAAAAAAAAACAATACATATATTAATTTGAAAAATATAAAAATTTGTATTACATAATAATATAAATATTATATATTATTATTTTAGAAAATAAAGATAAAATGAGTTTGGTTTTAATTTGAACCAAAAATTATTTTACAACAAAAAAAAAACAATACATATATTAATTTGAAAAATATAAAAATTTGTATTACATAATAATATAAAAATTATATATTATTATTTTAGAAAATAAAGATAAAATGAGTTTGGTTTTAGTTTGAACCAAAAATTATTTTACAACAAAAAAAAACAATACATATATTAATTTGAAAAATATAAAAATTTGTATTACATAATAATATAAAAATTATATATTATTATTTTAGAAAATAAAGATAAAATGAGTTTGGTTTTAATTTGAACCAAAAATTATTTTACAACCAAAAAAAAAACAATACATATATTAATTTGAAAAATATAAAAATTTGTATTACATAATAATATAAAAATTATATATTATTATTTTAGAAAATAAAGATAAAATGAGTTTGGTTTTAATTTGAACCAAAAATTATTTTACAACCAAAAAAAAACAATACATATATTAATTTCAAAAATATAAAAATTTGTATTACATAATAATATAAAAATTATATATTATTATTTTACAAAATAAAGATAAAATGAGTTTGGTTTTAATTTGAACCAAAAATTATTTTACAACCAAAAAAAAAACAATACATATATTAATTTGAAAAATATAAAAATTTGTATTACATAATAATATAAAAATTATATATTATTATTTTAGAAAATAAAGATAAAATGAGTTTGGTTTTAATTTGAACCAAAAATTATTTTACAACCAAAAAAAAACAATACATATATTAATTTCAAAAATATAAAAATTTGTATTACATAATAATATAAAAATTATATATTATTATTTTACAAAATAAAGATAAAATGAGTTTGGTTTTAATTTGAACCAAAAATTATTTTACAACCAAAAAAAAAACAATACATATATTAATTTGAAAAATATAAAAATTTGTATTACATAATAATATAAAAATTATATATTATTATTTTAGAAAATAAAGATAAAATGAGTTTGGTTTTAAAATTAATACCAAAAACATAAATTATTTGAAAAAATTATTTTATAAAATAAAAAAAAGATATAAAAATGATTAATTAAAAGAATAATATGAAAAAAAAATTTAAATATGTGTAATTGAACGATAAACTATTTTTCAAAATAAAAAAACATACATATATTAATTGGTCAATACAAATTTTTTTATATAATAATATAAAATTTATATATTATTTTAATTAAATTAAAGTTGAAAATTTTAATTATTTTATGATGTTATTTCATATTATTTGCATTAATATTATCTTATATATATGAACAAACTCAAAATTTTAAAAAATTAGTATGTTTATAACATATATTAAAAATATGCACTAGTATACTTTATAATTGTCTTAATATGAAATTAGATTAAATATTATTAAACATATTAATTATTCATTAATCTTCCAATTATATATTAATTAGTCATTAATTATATATGTATATATATATATATAATTAGTTAATAAAAGAAATACATATATAATATAAACACAAAAGCACTAGTAGCCTAGTGGTTCAAGGTCTTACGAAGGTCACGAGTTCGAATCCCAGACAACGCACATTTATTTCTCATGATGTGGCAATGATGTGTCAAAATTTGATGATGTGGAAGATGATGTGGCAATGATGTGTCCAAAATATGCTGATGATGTGTCACTTTTTCGATTTTTTTTAGGATACGACAACGCTTTTTACAACGCACCAAAAAGCGTTGTAAAATAGGAAAAGACAACGCTTTTTAACCGTTGCAAAAAGCGTTGTCATATCCTAAAAAAAATTCAAAAATGGCGGAAAAGACAACCCTTTTTTGCAACGCACCAAAAAGCGTTGTCGTATCTAGATACGACAACGCTTTTTGGTGCGTTGTCGTTGTGCGAAATTTTTTTTGCAACCCTGCCTACGACAACGGTTAAAATTCCTCTTTAACAACGGTTTTTAACCGTTGTTAAAGCCTAAAATTCTTGTAGTGAGTCTTGACATACTCTTATATATATGGGTGTTTTATGGCTTCATTTACCATCTTCTCTCTTTTTTGTTTCAGATAATTTCAACTCTGTGAGCCATCCGAGCATATTGCTTTGCGCTGCGTCACCCGAGGTGGTCCCCCTACAAGGTAAACTAATTTTCTCCCGATCATGTCTGATAGAGTGTCTGACCGGAATATAGGGTCTAATCCTCCGGGAGTGGATGTTAGGGGAGTAGCCGAGGGCGGGTACCTCTCGTGCGGGTCCGGCCCCAGACCCTACGGGGTTTCGGGCCGAGGAGGGTTATGATCGCCGGGCTGAGGAACTAGGACCCATAAACATAGCTTGTACTTGTCTCAATCAGATGTGGATCGGTGGCATAGACTCTTTAGCATTCCTGAATGCGTTCAGTTTATCGCTCCTCGGCCTGGGGAACCGCTTAGGGGTTGTGTGGCTGTTAATATCGAGGCGCTTTGTAGAGGCCTTTGATTCCCCATAGCGCGTTGTTTGACCGATTATTTGTGGCATTGAAGGATAGCATCTGGGCAGCTCAGCCTAAATAGTTGGTCAACCCTATTAGGTCTGTTAATCCTCTTTCATAGATATAATCTCGGGATACCTAGCCCTGACGAGCTGTCCTGGCTATTTAACATCAGGCTTATACCTGGAGCACGAGAATATTTTTATTACCTTTCATCTCGCCCGTTCCGACCTCAGCTAGTAGGCGACCTCTCATTGCCAAATTGGACTTGGATGTATGATTGGTTCTGGGTAGGAGGGGATTGGAGGAGTCCTGGAGAATCTGACAGCGGGTCTGCAGTGAGGGTATCATGCCCGATTGGTTTCGGGACGGCTAGAGGTATATATTTATGTTCCTCCTGATCAGCTCTTCTAATATTTTAATATTTCCCCTGTCTTGCAGATATTCCGTCTGACACTCTCCACATCGGCGAGGATTTTCCCCAGAAAATCCGTTATTTGTGGGACAACGTCGTTCACTCCCAACGGACATATAAGGAGTTAATCACGGAGGGTCGACTTATTCAAGCTGGGTTGATTTTCCCTTTTTTCCGAGCTCCCGTCGATTTCACTGGTAAGCCCCCGATTATTGCACTGAGTTTATGTTGGGCTTCTTACTTGGCTAATGAAAAATTCTTTTACAGCCGATCTCCCTCAAGAGGGTCTTCGTCCTCGGATGGATCCAGCTGAACGGATCAGGGTTCGTGCCAAGCAGGCTGAGAGACGGAGACAGCCAATGCAGCGACAGCCGATGTAAAAGAGGCGAGGGCCTGAACGTTCTGGCGTTAGCGAGCCTGCTCAGAACCCGGAGACTGTCGGCCCACCGACTAAGAGGTCTCGACCGCCTCCGCCTGAACCGCCGACTGAGCCTGAACAGCCGACAGTTGATCCTTCTGCCAGTTCTTCAGCTCGCCCGGGAGTATGGTCGTCTGACTCTCCACTGGCCGGTTCGTTTAGCATCTGTGGCTGGGATCCTGAGAGGGTTGAATCCTCTAAGGAGTTTCTTGGACGGAGGCTACCCTTCCAAATTAGTTTCGCCCGGGCTCAGATGCCGAGCCCCAGCTTGATGAAGAATCTACCTCCGGGGGTTGAGCCGGCCGTCGAAGCCCCAATCAAGGCTTGGACAGGAGAGTTAGAAGAATACGCCGGCAAGATGTCGACGATAGATATGGATGTCTGCTCTTCTGTCCTTCAGGCTCAGGCGTCTGTTTTTGCTTGGCGTGCCCACCTCAAGCATTTGAAGCGGGAGAAAGAATTTGACGCACAAGAGGTGGAGCTTCGCAAAAGGCGGGCCGAGGTTGCTTCAGCTGCTGAGGAGAGAGAAACCCTTCAAGCTCAACTGGCCTTCTCTCAAGATTTATTGGCCAAGGCTATAAAGTCAGCCGAGTTTGAACGCCAGCGGTCGTTCGACCTGGACCGAGAGAAGGTCACCCTGGGGAGGAACTTGGAGGCGGCGCAAGCCGAGCTGGAAAAGATGCGGGCTGAATTGTTGGCTGCTCAGGCCGGCCTATAGGACGAGGTGGCCGTCGTACAAAAATACAAGGAGTCCAAAGAGTGCAAGTACGATGGCATCCTGGCTTATCTTTTCGCTTTCATGGACAACATGGAGTGCTGAGGAAGGCCGGGCTCGACGACCGTCCTCTCCAGGCGTCACTGGCCGGTTATCTGCAGAAGAACCCTCTCCCCAAGTACTACTTGGACTTGATGGATGATCTGTCTGGTTACCTGCCTCCTGGATCTGAGCATCTCCTACGGCCAGCCCCACTTGTTCAGCTAATTTCCAACCCTGACCTTATAATGGAGGATGATTCTGATGTTGGACAGGCTGAGAGTTCCCAAACGGCCAGGGCGGAGGACGAGGTGGTTGAGATCGGTGTTGATGAGTAGATATATCTTAATACGATCTTGGTCGGAAAGAGGCCTAGACAGATCTCTTAAGTTTAAGTACTTAGCAACATGTTCAGCAACCATAATAGGTTTATAAAACGTTCTAACTGACATGTCAATATTGAGAGAGAGGTTTGTCCAGGATGGTGAAAACTGTAAATATCCTTTCCAATATTCTAGACCATTACCGAGCTACTCGTCCGAGCTGAATGAAGATAAGCGAAGCCCTTCCAGTATTCTGGACCATTGCTGAGCTATTAGTCCGAGTTATTTTTCCCTTTTTGTTCATTTTGTTTAGGGTTTAGGGTTTAGTTCTGTCGAGAGGTTCTGGCCTCCAAACCAGTTGAGTTCGGTTGAAGTTATAAAACTTGGCTAATCTTTTGTTCTTATCTCTTGAACTAACCTCGGCGATTTTTACCCTTAAATAAATAACCTAACTTCGAAAAGCGTTGAGCTGAACCAGCCATGGCCGAGCTGGATGGGGTGCCCAGTCTTGGATTATCAATTCAACTTCAACAGTCATTGAATTGATTTGTCTATGGCCGACCTGGATAGGTTGGCCGGTGTAGATACACCTCCTCGTATGAGTGTTTCGTACAAGAGCCGAGTGGTGAATCGCACCTCCGGTTCTGAAGGGTTGACAGCTAAGAAGTCATTAAATCGTCACCGTTCAATATGCCACGTGTCACCTCGAGTGGAGGGAAATGCCAACTGTCACTTCCTTTTCTATAAATAGAGTAGGTCCCTCTTTCATTTTCTTCACATACTTGCGAGATTTTTCGAGAGTCCCGAGCAGGAATTATAGATCTAGACGAACCGAGCAGCACTATCTGGCCGGTATCTCTTTAGGTAATTTCTTCGATCATGTCTTCTGATAATTCTTCGTCCAACGACTCGGTTTAGGGCTATAGCCAGGATGGATCCGCCGAGCTAGAATATAGCTCGGGAAGACTTTCGTTGGGGTCGACCTCTTCATCGGATGTAGAGGTTCGAAGTCCAGCCCCTACGGTGGGTGGTGAGGAGGTTGGTCCTTCAACTTCAGCTCCGAGTATCCCTACTGGGGTGCCTGCTCGGAGGAGGTTTAGGAGGACTGAGCAGCTGGCTGAGGATTCAGAGGCCATGGAGTGGCCGTCCACCGCAACCCGAGCTGAGCTTGACCGATGGCATGCACTGTTCAATATCCCCCGAGGGGTCACTTTTGATGTTCTATTTCCCGAGGAGAGGATGGACAAACCTCCCCATGGATGTGTAGCCATCAATTTCCGAGACTTGGATGGCGGATTACGTTTTCCTCTGGCGTCGTCCCTCACACAAGTCCTTCGTTTTTGGGGGGTTGCTCCCGACCAGCTTCATCCGAACAGTGTGTCGTCACTCCTCGAGCTGTTCGTTGCTTTCTACACTTATCAGCTTGGTGTACCGAGCCCTCACGAGCTGACCTGGTTGTACACCCTAAAGTTGTTGCCGGGAGCTAAGAACCACCTCTATTACATCTCTCCTCGGGTGGGTCGTCTTCAGCTCATAAAGGGTCTTCCGTCCTCCATTAAGGACTGGAAGACGAAGTGGTTTTGGGTTGGCGGAGATTGGATGAGCCCTGGACCGGTCGGCGGGGACCCGTCTCAGAAGACACCCTGTCCTGTTTATTTCTGGCCGGCCAACGGTATATATTCATATTGTTGTTAATCTGGTCGGCCTTCTGATATTACAATTATTCTTTGTTTTGTAGTTATCTCGTCTGACGCTCTCGAGGTGGGTGTGGACTTCTCGAGGAAGCTTCGCTATCTGAAAGAGAGCGTTGATCCGAAGAGGTTGCTGTTCAAGGTTCTGCTGACCAAGAGGAAGCTAGCTCGGGCCGGACTGACTCTTCCTTTCGTCTCAACTCCCAACAATTTCCAAGGTAATTGAATATCCCTTCATATGTGTTGTTGGCCGGATCTTGAACTTGTGTTAATCGACTGATATCTTTCTTAGCAGCCGACCTTCCTGCTGAGGGCCTGCCCTAACAGATGGATCATACTGAGCGTATCCGCCTCCGAGCTCAGCAAGCAAGGGGAGCAGGGCAATCATCTCGGGCTCCCGACCGAGGTAGAGGGCGCGGTTCAGAGCGCCCCGCTCCTGCTACAGCCACCTTTGGTCGCGGGGTGCCTCCCTAACGCTCACCGAGGAGGTCTCCTCTCCAGAAGTGTCCTAGGACGGCCCAGGTCAACCGTCCTCCCAGCTCCCAGGACATCACTGTTGCTGCTTCCTCTGGGGTCGGGGCTCCCGACCACCCACTGGCCGGATCGGTTAGCATCTGCGGCTGGGATTCGGCTCGGGTTGAGGCATCGAAGGAGTATCTTGGAAGGTTGCCGCCCTTCAAGATCAGCTACACGCGGGCTCAGCCGCCGAGCACAGAGCTGATAACCGCTCTTCCGGCTGGGGTCGAGCCCGCCATGGAAGCCTCGGCCAAGGCGTGGACTGAGGAGCTGGAGAAATATGCTGGGCAGATGTCGGTTGCCGACATGAGCGCGTGCGCCTCCATCCTCCAGGCCCAGGCTTCTGTTTTCTCCTGGCGAGCTCACCTCTCCCATCTCAACCAGCTCGAGAGGTACAATGCAAGAAGGGTCGAGCTGAGGGAGAAGAATGTCCAGCTTGCCACCGCGACGGAGGATAAGGAGCTGCTGAAGGCTCAAGTCGTCTCGGCCAATGAGGCTTTGGCTCAGAGCACCAAAGCTGCCGAGCTCGACCGCCAGCGCTTCACCGACCCGACTGTGAACCATGCTCGGGTGGTGGCGGAGTTGGAGGCTGCTAAGGCGGATCTGGAGGCTGCTCGGGCCGCTCCTGCGGACAAGACTTCTGTTGTCCGGGAGTACAAAGCCTCAGCTGAGTGCAAGTATGAGGGAGTGATGGCCTATCTGTTTGCCTTCATCGATGCGATCGAGGTTGCGCGGAAAGAGAAGCTAGATGATCGCCCTCTTATGGAGGCCCTGCGCGGATACTTGGAAAAGCTGCCCCTCTCGAGCTACTATCTGAGCCTGATGGAGGACCTGCCAAGGTATCTTCCCCCTGACTCGGGTCATGTGCTCCGTCCAGCTCCCTCGATCCGGTTGATGTCTGATCCGGATCTGGATATGGACGCATTGGCTGAGGAGGTTGGTGGTGACCAGACGGAGGAAGCCGGGGCAACCGAGGAGGCCGGGGTGACGGAGAAGGTCGGAGCGACCGAGGTGGTGGATATCGAAGGGGTTTAGCCGGCTTTGCTTATCCTTGTATTTTTCTTCTTTTTTGAGGCCACTTGCCCTTTTTGTACGAGGTACTGGCCTCCAAACCAGTTCTTATCTTAATACCAGTCTTTCTTGTTAATTTATTGTTCGTTCTATTTCTGTGTGGTCCAACTGAAGTAAAACTTTTCCAGCCTAATCATGTAACCAGCTCAGTGCTCTAACATTAGAAAACACTTGGTAAATTTTCACAAAAATTCAATATTTGCAATGTTGGCCTGTTCGGTTGACCCTATCGTTTCACCCAGACTGGCAGGCTTGGATGAGACCGGAGTCTTGTGCGGACCGGAGCTTTACTATTCCATTCAGTCCGAAAAGCTCGGATGAGGCCGTAGTCTTAGGTGGGCCGAAGTCTTAGTGGGCCGAAGCCTAAGTGAGCCGAAGCCTTACTGTTCCATCCGACCTGGACGGCTCGGATGAGGCCGTAGCCTTAAGTGGGCCGAAGTCTTACTGTTCTATCCGGCCTGGACGGCTCGGATGAGACCGTAGCCTTAAGTGGGCCGAAGCCTTACTGTTCCATCCGATCTGGACGGCTCGGATGAGGCCGTAGCCTTAAGTGGGCCGAAGCCTTAGTGGGTCGAAGCCTTACTGTTCCACCCGGCCTGGACGGCTTGGATAAGGCCGTAGCCTTAAGTGGGCCGAAGCCTTGGTGGGCCGAAGTCTTACTGTTCCATCCGACCTGAACGGCTCGGATGAGGCCGTAGCCTTAAGCAACATATAAACTGGGGAACAACTTCATTAGTTAAGTAGAAAGAACGTACAAAGAAATTACAACTGAAATCCTAGCCGGCTAATGATAATACTTTCTCAAGTGCTCTATGTTCCAAGGTTTGGACACCACCTTGCCATCTAGGTCGGCTATCTCGTATGCGTCCCCGGCTAGGATTCTATTAATTTTGTATGGTCCTTCCCAGTTATGTCCTAAGGATCCACTTGGTAGTAGGATTTTCTTGAGGACGAGATCCCCTGGCTCAAACTTTCTAGCTCGGACCCTTGAGTTATAGTACATCGCGCTTCGCTGCTTGTAAAAGGCATTTTTTATATCTGCATCCATTCTTCTTTCTTCCAGTAAGTCAAGGTTGGCCGCTAGAGCTTCCGTGTTTTGCTCGTCTTGATACTTGTTCACTCTCCAAGTGCGAACACCGAGCTCGATTGGGATTACTGTCTTGGATCCAAACGCTAGGGAAAATGGTGTTTCTCCTATTGCCGTTCTGGCCGTCGTTCTGTATGCCCATAGCACCTCGGGCAGTTCATCGGCCCAAGCTCCTTTTGATTCTTCAAGTCTAGCCTTCAGGGTGTGCTTGATGATTTTGTTCATGGCCTCGACCTGACCGTTTCCTTGGGGATGATATGGGGTGGAGAGCAGCTTCTTGATACCTAGGTTTTCACAGAATGTTTTTAGGTCGTCGCTATCGAACTGCCGACCATTATCCGTGATGATGGAATGGGGGACCCTGAATCGGCAAATGATGGATTTTCATATGAAGTTCGTAACTTTCAGCTCGGTTATCCATGCCAAGGGTTCTGCTTCTACCCATTTAGTGAAATAGTCGACGGCGACTATAGCGAATCTTACTCCTCCTCGACCAGTTGGCATCGGGCCAATTAGATCTATTCCCCATTTCGCGAATGGCCATGGAGCCATGATTAAGTTCAGATCTTCCGAAGGTGCTCGGATGAGGGGTGCGCATCTCTGATATTTGTCGCATTTTTTGGCGAAGTTGATAGCATCTCTTTTCAGACTAGGCCAAAAGTACCCCTACTTGATAACTTTGAAGGCCAGAGACTGGCCTCCGGAGTGATTGCCGCATACGCCTTCGTGGATCTCGGTTAGTACATACTGGGCCTCGTCTTTGTCTAGGCATTTTAGGAGAGGATGAGAAAACCCTCTTTTGTATAATAGGCCGTCCTGGATAGTGTATCGGGCAGCTCGGATCCTCAGCTTTCTGGCCTCGCCCTAGTCAGCGGGGACCTTCCCCCCTTCCAAGTATTGGATGATCAGGGTCATCCAAGTCACTTTTGGTTCAATGTCATAGACCTCTTTTTGGTTAAGAGCCGAGCTATCCACAGTCTCAATGTTGACTGAGCCTATATCTTCAGCTCCTTCACTCGTTGCTAACCGAGCAAGAGCGTCTGCTTGTGCATTTTTGCTGCGAGGAATCTGCTCGGCGTAGATTCTTCTAAATTCTGCAGAGGCCAACTCAACGGACCTTAGATATTTGGCCATTTGTTCATCTCTAGCCACATACTTACCCGAGATTTGATTGACTACCAGGATGGAGTCACTGAAGACTTCGAGATCATCCACTCCAAACTGTTTTGCCATTTCAAGTCCAGCTAGAAGTGCTTCATATTCGGCCTCGTTGTTGGTAGCTGGGAATTTAAAGCGTAGTGCTGAGCAGAAATATTTCTGGGTGGGGCTAACCAGTACAATTCCAGCCCCGGCGCAGTGAGCGGTGGACGATCCGTCCACGTATATTTTCCACGGCTTTTCTATCTTTTCTTCGCGGAGGATGAGAGTGGGAGTAAACTCAGCGATAAAGTCAGCGAGGGCCTGACCCTTGATCGCTGTTCTGGGCGCATAATGGACGTCATATTATCCGAGCTCGACCGCCCACTTTAACAATCGGCCAGAAGTGTCTGGGCGGCCAAGTACCTGTTTTAGTGGAAAGTTGGTCAATACCTCAATTTGGTGTGCCAGGAAGTAGGGCCGCAGCTTCCGGGCTGAGATGACAAGTGCATAGGCTAACTTTTCCATCGTCGGATACCGGAGCTCGGCATCGTGCAGCGACTGGCTCACATAATAAATGGGTTGCTGAGCTTTCTATTCTGCATGGACCAACACAGAGCTTACTGCATACTCCGACACGGCGAGATAGAGCTGCAATTTTTCGTTGGACTGAGGCTTTGCCAGGACTGGGACCTCCATGAGCGCTTTCTTGAGGTCTTCTAAGGCCGACTGGCATTCACTGTTCCACTCGAATTGAGCGTTTCTTCTGATCAGATTGAAGAATGGTCGGCATTTATCAGTGGACCGAGATATGAAACGGTTGAGGGCGGCAATCTTGCCCGTCATACTCTGGATGTCCTTTATTCGTCTCGGCAGGGTCAGGTTCATGACAGTCTGTATTTTTTTGGGATTAGCTTCAATTCCCCTTTGGCTCACCATGTATCCAAGGAATTTTCCTGAGCCTACCCCGAAGGAGCATTTCTTGGGATTTAGCTTCATCCTGTATCTCCTCAGGATGTCGAACATTTCCGCAAGATGACCTATGTGGTCGGTCTTCTGTTTGGACTTTACAAGCATGTCATCCACGTAGACCTCCATTGTCTTCCCAATTTGTGCGGCGAACATTTTGTTACCAGCCGTTGGTAAGTAGCCCCTGCATTTTTCAAATCGAATGGCATCATGGTGTAGCAGTATTGTGCTCGATCGGTGATGAAAGTTGTATGAACCTGGTCGTCCTCGGCCATTGGTATCTGATGATAGCCTGAGTACGCGTCCATGAAGCTCATGAGTTCATGGCCGGCAGTGGTGTCGACTAGCTAGTCGATGTTGGGAAGTGGGAAGCAGTCCTTTGGGCAGGCTTTGTTCAGATCGGTGAAGTCCACGCATAGCCTCCAGGACCCGTTTGGCTTCCTACCAGGACGGGATTAGAGACCCAAGTGGCGTACTTGGTCTCTCTGATGAAACGATAACCCAGCAACCTTTGCACTTCCAGTTCCAGCCCTTCATATCTGTCTGGGCTCAGCCGACGTCTTTTCTGAGCGACCGGTTGGGCGGCCGGGTTTATGTTGAGGTGATGGCAGGCATCTTCTAGTCGGATGCCTTCCATGTCTTCATGAGCCCAGGCAAAAACATCAGTATTGCCCTGCAAAAAGTTTATTAAGTCAGTGCGGAAAGGTTTTTGTAACTCTCGGCCTATCCGCAATTCCATCTCTGGTCTGTTTGGATCCATATTAACGAGATCCAATTCTTCAACAGGTGCTGCCCGTCTTTGGGGTCCATCGCTTCGGAGGTCGATGGACCCCCATTCCTCCTCGGGTTCTTGCATGGGCATGGCCAGTTCTCTGCCGCTAGTCTGGGCGGCTGTGCCCGAGGAGAATCCAACCTCGAACGTGAAGCTGGCAGGTAGGTCGGGGACGATTTCTGGCCGTGGAGGTTCTGTATCTACCTCCATATCGGTCTGACTGTGCTCGGTAATTTCGAGGATGGAATCCTCAAAAGCGTCTTCCATCTGTTCATCAACCGAGGCGACCTGAGCGAGCTCAAGCTGGTTAAGCTCTTTTGGTCGCAGCCCCATGTCTGTTTCTCTAGCGGCCAGCTGGTTTCCCTTCACCACATACACCTCGTCGCCCACAGGGAACTTAAGGGCGAGGTAATAGATTGAGACTACTGCTTTCAATTTTTCTAGAAGTGGCCTGCCCCAGATGGCGTTATACTGAGAGTTCAAGTCCACCACCTTGAACTCTGTCGTTGTGAACACTTCCCTATCGTCGGATCCGAACAGGACCTTGAGCTCACAGGTGCCGAGTACTCGGGTACTCATTCCTCCGAAGCCTTGAATAGTGTCAGAGGACGGCACGAGCTGGGATTCATGAAATCACATCTGCTTGAAGGTGCTCAGGTAGAGCACGTTGGCGTAAGCACCGGTGTCAACCATGACCCTGTGCACCATAGTTCTGCAGATATTGAACGATACCACCAAGGTATCGCTGTGTGGGTACGCTATCTCTTCACTGTCCAGCTCAGTGAATAGGATAGGTGCATGGCGGGGTATTGCCCGAGGTGGAACGCATCGCTGGTAAGCGTTCCTGACCTCCCGAACTTGTTCCTTCCGAGCCCTTTTGGATCCTCGCTGCTTGCCGAAGCTGTTGTTGATGAGCGTATGGATTTCGCGAGCAGCTCCGTTTGGTGGAGGTGGTGGTGGGGCTATGGCCTGCTGTGCCCCCTGACCCTGCTGTCCTTGGCCCTTTACGTACTTTTTTAACTGACCCTGGTCAATCAGTTTCATCAGCTCGGCCAGCAATGCCTAGCATTTGTCTGTGTCGTGGCCCTTTGCCTTGTGGTATTTGCAGTACTTGTTTTGGTTGAGACGGTTTGGGTCGGCCCTCATGGGCCTCGGCTCGGGCAGCAGATTCTTATCCTTAATCTCAGTAAGGACTTGTGATGGGGTAACCGTGAGAATTTCGGTTACCTGGCCGGGACCTCCGGGTTGGAAGGCCCTAAAATTCGTAGCCGGCCTGAACGGTTTCATTGGTTTTCTTCTCTCCTCCCTTCTTTCTTCTCGCCGTTCAGGCCTCTTCTCTCTTTCAGGGGCCCTGTCCTCTGGTATGGCTTTCTCGGCCCCAATGTACCGCTCTGCTCGACTGAGGAAGTCGTGATATGTTCTCGGCCCCTCCTCATGGACGGACCACCAAAATCTGGTCCTGGGCCTCAATCCGGCCATTACGGCCATAAGGATGGCGTCGTCCGACACCTGCTCCATGTCGAGGACCAGCTTATTAAAGCGGTCCAGGTATGACTTTAGAGGCTCAGCTTTGTCTTGCCTCACATTGACCAACCTTTCCTTTGGGGTCGACCTCATCCTCGAACCCATGAATTGTGTCAGGAATAGGTCGGACAGCTCGTCCCATCCCTCAATTGACGCGTCAGGGAGAGAACGGAACCATCTCTGTGCTCGATCCCCCAGTGTGAGTGGGAATGCTTTGCACATGAGCTCCTCTCCCAATCCCTGTAACTCTATCCAGGACGTATACTTGTCCAGGTGGGTACTAGGGTCGGTCTCTCCATTATACTGACCGATGGGAGGCATTTTGAACTTGGCTGGGACCATGGTGGCAATGTGCTCGGCAAAGGAGGTGGCCCTCTTCCAGCCCCCTTTGTTTCGCCTGGCTTAAATGTCAGCCAGTCGTCGTCTGAGCTCCTACTCCTCCACGAGTTCCGAGTACCGAAGGTTGTGACCGGTACTCTCGTCGTGAGGTGGTGGGACCTCACCTCTCTCCTCGGGGAGCCTGTCTGGTCTCCTAGCCTCCCCGGTCATGGCGGGGTCCATGTCGTCGTGGATGAACCGCCTATCTGGCCGTGCCCCAGCGTTAGCTGGGCGAACCCGGTGGTGATTTATTCGGGCCCGCGTGGGGGACTGGCTTCGCCGAAGGTCAGTCTCAGCCACTCGCTTCCCCAGGTTTCGCTTCCTCCTGGGTCCGCCTGAGGACTCAGAGTCCTCCAATAGGCCATTGGTCTCCTTGGCCTTCTCCTTTTGTTCAGCCTCTTTGAGTCGCTCGGCGAGTGCGGCCATGATACCTCTGATCTGCGCCACAGACATGGGGGTTTCTGGAGTCTCCAAAGTGATTGGAGCCACCAGAAGAACTTCTTCGGCCGTCAGCGGCCGCGGTCGGCTGGAGCAACCAGGCTAGAAAACAGGGGCCTGGGTTCTGGAGTGGTGTTGTGATCGGAGTTGCTCATTGTGTTTCAAAGTTGTGTTCAGGTTTTGGGAATAAAGCCCCCTTCCTCTAGCGCCAAAATGCTGACGTCGGAATGTGTATGCGAATTATTCCTAGTCGAACACCCAAATTGATATGAAAAGAAACGGAATTGAATGAAGAAATGAGGTATAAAATGTGTGTATGTAGCAACACTATGCCCGGAGCCTACTCGGGCAATTTTAGTTCGGCTGATCCTGGACGGCAGAATTGACCGAGCAGGACCTTATCTCATTAACTTAGAGAAATAAGCTCTCTAGTGTTGTTTATAGAATGAGGATTCAGATCCTTCACAAGTTAAAATTACAACTATTTATAGACAGAAAAAGGTAAGTAGTGGGGATCGTGGGGGAGTGCGGAAGTTACACCCACTTCTCCCTTGTTTTTCGCCTATTTGTTCGGTGTTATGCGGCGGTTTTATCATCCACGATCTCTTAACGGTTGGCTTGATGTTTGCTTGGTTGTGTCAGCTCGGAGTGCCCTGCTTAGCCCGGCCAACGGTTCACCTCGGCTATCTTTGGAGTGGATGCTTTGGGCGTCGCCCAGAGTGATTATCTGGCCTAGGTGTCACACAGTTCGGATATCGTGGTCCAACATCATTCAAATAGAGCTCCACTTGTCAACATTTAAGAGAGCCACATGTCAACATTTAAGAGAGTCAAACCCAACTTTTATATATATAAATTATTATTATACACGTACTTAGTACTACTACCTTTAATTTTATTAGGAAGTCACCTTTTCAGGATTTTTAATTTTAATCACTCCTTAAAGGAAAAAAACAATCACAAATACTGTTTGTGTATGCTTGACTATTTAGGGAGCAAAGAAAAAGAAAAAAAAACTCCTGGGTTCTCAAAATTCCCGCTCGGTAATCAAAAAGTTTTGGGATAGACTAAACACACCCCAGGAATTTCTAAGCACACCCCATCCATGTGTAAAATCACGTGTGATTTTACACATGGATGGGGTGTGCTTAGAAATTCCTGGGGTGTGTTTAGTCCCACCCAAAGTTTTTTGAACTTTATATGGCATAAAACTTGTTTAATTATTTCTTGTTATTTACTATAGAATATTGCGTATATCAACCTGCATGGTTATTCTTGTTCTGTAGGTTGTTTAATGAACAGATGAAAGTGTGTAAAAAAATCTTACTAAATAAGATTTAATTTGTGAAAATGGGTTCGAGTTGTGGGATGTGAAGTTACATCTCATGGAATTCTATTAGTGAAACCGTCTTACTTAAATTTTTATTGATAATATATCAAAGCAATTTTCAGGTTCTAACTTAAGATACTATAAAAATCCAGCTGTGGTTCAGTGATTAATAAAAACAGAACCCAGAAATCTGAAGAGATTTGATATTGGAGGCATCATGAAGAGACAAACAACATAGGATGATTGGCCTTCTCACACTAGAAAGAGATTTGATGTATTATTAGTAAGTGCATTAAAAATCAGAAATGTGTTTCGGAAGTAATTGCGAAAATAATATTTCTGGGAGATGATAAACAAACAAAGCCCCAGAAATATAATATTACAAGAAAGTTGAATAGCTTCTAGTGCCATACATCCAAACACAGAGAAGTAGCCAGTATTGTAGTAGTCTAGTAGAGCCTTCAGAGACAATTGCTTTCTTATCAGTTATGGGAGCCCCAAGAGCTTTTTAATGTCTCTCTGCAGTAAGATCCTAAAACCAATGAATCATAAAAAAGAAACAAAAACGAACAACGGAAGTTCCCTATACCTCGATAGTAAGAGGCGATGTGGTGGGATAATAGCGATCAACAGGCTGTCCGTTCTTATCGACCAAGAATTTAGCGAAATTCCACTGGATGTCATCACCGATGATTCCCCACTTCCCTAACTTCAAGAACTTGTAGAGTGGTGCAGCAGCATCACCGTTCACTTCAATCTAATAACCAATTTGCAAAATATAACAAACATTATTGAGAGCAAGGATATGTCAGTAAAAGCATTGATGCTGGAGTCTGGATTCACCTTATCAAAGATGGGGAAATCGGACTTGAATCGAGTGCAGATGTAGTTGAGGATTTGCTCATTGCTTCCAGGTTCTTCTTCACCAAACTGATTGCATGGAAAAGCCAGAATCTCAAAGCCTATTCAATACAAGAAACAGTTCAATCACTTGAAAGGAAAGGGAGAAAGGGAATTGGATATGCAAGATGCTCGAGTTCAAACATCCGAGCAATCATTATAACAAGGTTATGTACTACATAGCTTATGTATATATAAGTAGTAGGGGTAATCAATCTTAACAGGATAATGATCTATACCAAATAGCTAGTGTATGGAAGATCTTTAAAGAAAACAAAAGAAAGTGTTTTTTATGTAATCTAGGATATATTTACATACCTTGATCTCTGTACTTTTCATACAGCTGGTTTAACTCAGTGTAGTTTGAATTGGTTAATCCACTGATTCAAGAATAGGGAAAGAAAAACAGTTATTATTATTAACTCGGTGTAGTTTGAAATTGTTATTAATCCACTGATTATAAGCATGAGCCTATAAACAGAACAGGGTTGGAAATTTTGACAGAAAATTAAGACCATCATTACTATATCAACCAGATGGACAGGAATTGATACTTTATTAATATTGGATGGTCCTAAGATAACTTCATGAGTATTGCATGTGAAGGAACAAAGAAAGCACCTATGCTTATATGAAATCATCTCAATATGCTGATGCCAATCTATCTTTCTATACTAGTGGAAAGGATACATAAAACATCTCAATATGAAAACCTATGATTCATAACGTAGATAACATAAAAAGCATAGACGAATTCTTCATTAAACAAATAAACTGCCACATTGGAAGATTTAGCACTCTGTCACAAGTAAATAGTACCATTTGGAGGCAACATTGACAATCAGCAACACTTTTCCTCTATAAATGCTTAGATCCACATGATCTCCTTTGGCATCCTGAAAGCAATGAACGAACATATTCTTTAACGAGGACTTACAATGTTATGTATCAACCAAGTCATTTCAATTTATTACACTATCATCAGCTAGCTAGTCTGAAGCAGCACTCTAGGAACTCATGCATTTGTTAAGCATCTTTTTTCCCAATTTAAGTTGTTGATGTAATTTAGAATGATCCCAAACAAAATAAGATCCATCAAAACCATGGTAATTCTGCAAGCATCAAACATTACACCTGATACAAATGAGGATTAACCCATAAATTCAGAGTCAAATTAGGGCAAGTAACGTAAGGAGAAATCCATGAAACTCAAACGCAGCTAAATCATCAACCGCAATCGTACATGGCAAAAACTAAATTAAACTCTGCTGAATAGGCACACATCAGTAGAATCAAATCACCCGCAAGATATTAGATTAGCGATTATTTTTGTGTAGAAAATTGAAAACTACAGTTGAAGTTTCAAAATAAAACGTTAATGGAAATGTAAGTGGAGAAAAGTAAAAAAGAAGTATTAGGGAATAAAGCACGGAACCTTGAGGGTAAAATCATAGACAGATTGAGGTGATGATGCCATGGGAATGGTTGCACACTAAAAGATATTGAAGCAGGAAGCAAGCAGTGTCCGCTTTTGGTAGAGTGACAATGAATACAGATGATGAGTGAGAAATGAGAATATTTTACACGCCACCTCACCCCGCCGGGCCCCACCAAATGAGAATGAGATGCTCTATTTTTTTTTTTTTTTAAACCAAGCATATCCAAAGATGAATTGGATTCTTAAGATGTTAAAATTTTAAATTTATATTAAATTATCTCAATTGTTAATTTTGTGTTGGATTTTTTATATTAAATTTTTTTTTTTATTTTTAGTATGAAGAATTAACATATTGTTGGAGATGAATGTTAACATTTGTTTTAAGGATAAATTACAAACATAGATTCTTATGATTTCCTAAAAAAACCAAAACAGATATGGAAGTAGGACACCTAAAATGTTGAACTAAGAAAGACATAAAATGCCTCCATTGAAAGGTTGTTTTGGTTGATGATGAATATTTTGACTTAAAACACGCATTATGAATCCCATATATATTTTAACAAAACATTTGCACATTTCACAACTCACATTTACACCTCTTCCTTCTTCTTTGTTGGCATCATTATTTTATTTCTTTAGGATTCATTTAGATATGTGAATTTAAAAAATCAATGTAATAAATCTATCGATAATATTTAAATAAATGTGAATTTGAAATTTATCACTTTATTTTGAACTAATTTTGAGTCATTTGGGTGGGTTTTAAATACACTATAACTTAAGTAGATTTAAAATTCATTCATTTTAAATTCTAAATTTCAAATTATTATATTCAAACACAACCTTAATGTTTTCTTGATTTGATTAATTTATGGCAATGGAATCTAACATTTCTATCATATCGTGGAAGTATTTCTAATTCACCCCATTTTTGATATTTTTGTTTTGAAAGAAAAATATCACTTAAAAACAATACATCTATGAAGTTCTACTAAAGTGAAAATATATCTTTCTATCCAATAAGTATAACAAAAAAAATGAATTTTATCCATTTCATAAAAAACAAGTTATTAACCTAAAATTGAGACAAAATATCATAAATATTCTTACTCAATCTCTTTAAAGATTCCAGCCACCACATTTATCTCCTATGTCCCCTTTTTAATATGTAGGTTAAAAAATATTACTTTCATTTTTCATTTATTTCATCTATTCCTCCTATTTCTTAAATACAATCAATTTAATGAAATTTCATTTTTTGATTGTTACTTAAAAGACGTAAGATATGTGTTCCTGGATGTAAATGGACGCTTAAGAAAATGAAAATTCGTGAAAAATGCAAAAATCTATAACAGGAATAGATCACGATACACAAACACAACGTTGATCTAAATTTAGCACTGTGGTCTGAACTAAGCATCGTGATTTGATCTAAGTTGTTGGGAAAATAATGTAAAAATAGATAACGATACTCAAATACCGATGTTATCTAAATTGAGTATTGTGATCTAAGTTGGGCATCATGATCTAAGCTAAAATTGTGATATGTTCCTGGTATAGATTTCTTGTGTCACATAGTGGAACTCATGCTTTCAACCACTACACTTCAAATTTCGTTGTCGTCGTCATCATCGTCATCAAATCTCAAAGTAATGGTTGGATAGAAATTTCAAATGAAGGAGTTGTGGTGGGTGGAGAAGAAGTCGGCTTGTTTCTTTCTTTTTTATTCTAAATTTTCCAAAAATTCAAATTAAAGGATACAAAAGTAATTTTGTCTTCAATTTGAGTGGAATTCATGTTGTTTTAAGGAGTAGATATTTTGACTCAAATTTTAGGAGTAGATATTTTGCTCAAATTCATATTTTTTTTAGGAGTAGATATTTTTAATTTCCCCTTTATGTATATTGAGTAGAAACTAAATCCCCATTTCGTTCAAATTTCCCCAACACTTGCTAACTACTCTCCCTCCAAATAGTCATAAAAAAAGTAAGTTTCAAGTGGCAAAATTAGTACATTTGTAACAAACCTATGATTAATTATATACATTTGAGAAAATAAGTGTGACTTAGATAAATCATAAAATATGCATTCGAGAAAATAAGTCTGACTTGATTAATCATAAAAACCTTTCACCTTGGTTTAGCTGACAAAAATAAAAATTAAAAATTACACTTAGTAAAAAGAAATGGAAGAACAAAGATAAAAAATTACATCAAGTCCAAGGTAGAAAATTTATTGTATTTGGATAAATGTGACTTTCATTTTAAACTATTTCAAATCCATTATAACTTGAATGAATTTATATTCCATTTATTTCAAATCACTCTATTCAAACATAACCTAAACTTTTTATTAGGTGATTACAACTTTTCTTCATAAAGGGTAGTCACAAGCATAAATAATCCCCTCTTGAAAAAAAAACAGTGTGTGGAAGTAGAGCCTGTGTAAAATTACAAAATTACAATGACTGATGATGGATGATGAATAACAATACCATAATATGTTCACCAATTTGTTTAAAAAACCCAGTGAAGATCATTCTTACACAACAGCAGACGTAGACAAGGCTTATTCAGTGATATTAATAATGCCCACACTGATTATTATTCATTGTGCTGTTCACAAAGGCAGTAGTGCTGCTCTTCATTGCTCCAACAGCTTCTTTATATCCTTCTGCAAAAAGGTAATATCAACAACATTAATATTTCAGACATTCACCTCATAGGTTTGAGATACAATCATATATACTAATCTGTACCTCAATGCTGAGAGGGGACGTAGTAGGAGCATAGCGATCCACAACACGCCCCTCTTTATCAACGAGAAATTTGGAGAAGTTCCACTTAATACTATCCCCAAAAAGCCCACCTTTAACTGACTTCAAGTACTTGTATATCGGGGCAGCATTTGCACCGTTTACCTCTATCTGAATCGTTAACATATCACATCGATCAATTAACCGAGCACATGTTTGTTTTCACATGACACAAGGAAGGAAAAGATGAAGCTCATACATACCTTGTCAAATATGGGATACTCGGCCTTGAAACGAGTGCAAGCAAACTCCTGAATTTCTTCATTGGTACCAGGTTCTTGGGAACCAAACTGATTGCAAGGGAATGCCAATATTTCCAACCCTGATCAGTATCATCCAATAAAAATAAGACAATAGGCAACTACATTAAAAAACCATGATATGTAATTCAGTGATAAACAGTCTAAGAAAAACTTTCATATTTGGTAGTTTCAAATGAATGGGGAGAAGGAGATTGAAATACACGAAAAATTATCCCTAAACCAAAGACCAACCTTGATCCTTGTATTTCTCATACAACTTTGACAACTCTGTGTAGTTTGAATTAGTAAGCCCGCTGCAGCAGTAAAACCCGTACAAATCATTAAATTTCTACAGGACTAGCATGAAAGGAAGGATTATGTAGTTAAGGATTAACCATTTTTGCCCAAAATAAGAACGAAATTTATTCATTTATTTCCCAAAAGTCACTCAAATACACATAGACGGGAAGCCTTTACCAGATTGAATTGTGTACGATTTTAATCAAGCAATCATAAGCAAAACAAAAAAAACAAAAAAGGTACAAATTTTCATGAAAATAACTCAGAAAGCAGTAAAATACTACAAGTACACAATATGGAGCAGTGGGGTACTAATGCCTTTACATTCAATAGGGCCAAAGTTTTAAAACTTCACAATTAGGATCAGAGCCTCTTTTAGTAGTAGTTCAAATTCAAAAGACACAAACAGAAGTAAACTGACATCAGAAGAGTGTTGTTCATGTTAGCAAGCATAAATGAGATATAAGAAGCCTCTGAACAAGATTAGCCACTGCATACCATTTTGATGCAACATTCACAATCAAGAGGACTTTTCCCTTGTAAATGCTCAAATCAAGGTCATTCCCCTTAGCATCCTGCATAGATAAACAACAACTTAACAAAAATTCCCAAAAAATCCAAGAATATCCTATCTACTCACAAGTGCACTTTATGTTTATGCTAAGGATCATCTGTCCTCATACATACAACAGCTAAGTTAATCATATTAAGACATCATTCCATTACACATGATATTGGCAGCAAATGGTGATGTATCTATACTCATATGATATCAGGACAAATATTGCAAAGAAAAGGCATTAAAACAGTCAGTTTCATAAAAACTAAACAACTTTCCAAAAAAGATGAACTTTTTACTGCTCATATATCCTAAAACACCCCCAATAAAAAAACATAATCATAGGTGGAACAAGGATACCTTAACAGTGAAATCATGGACGGATTGGGGCTGAGCTGATTGAGTGGCCATTCTACGAGTTGCTTTTAAGCCCAAAAACAGAGAGTTTCTTGAACTAATATCACTCAAAGAGTACAAATTTCTACCTCTAATTGGCGCAAAAGTGGAATTATCAGGTCCAAGAAAGGATGAACTGAAATGGGTTCTCTTCAGAATTGAAGAAATTCTGGTGGGTTTTATGAGATTTTTGGAAATGAGAAAGCGAATGGTTGAATGGGACATAGTAGGACTTACAATATATATATAGTGTTAAATGGGGACAAAGTGATGAGTGTAATTGACGATAGAGGCAAGTTGGCTTTGCAATGAGATTCCCCTATAATCTGAGGGTGTGGGACTTGTGAAGATGACAAATTACACGTCCATGAAAGGAAAATGTGCCACGTGTCCTTGCCTTGTCCAATTATGTTCCATTCCTTCTACGGCACCGATGATTCTAGAAGAAACCGCCGGCTATAGGGAAATGTGTTTGCAAGAAAATAAGTATCTGATCGATTACATTTGTATCAAATCTGATTGGTTATATTAGGAGGAGTATGTGACCAATCGGACTCGTATGGATCCGATTAGTCATATCATATTAGGAGTGGTTAATATGGATATTTTCAAATAAAGGTAATAAATATATTGGATTGAATACAATAATAATAGTTCTGACACAAATTCGATTTTTTTTTTTTCGTGTAAAAAATATTGACTTGAACAAGGTGGATTAATTCGACCTAACCCATTTGACATAAAAATTTGAAATATAAATTTACTTTTTAAAATTTAATAATACCATAAATTAAGAGAGCTTTTCGAAGTAAAAAATAAATAGACAGGGGCTAAGTTAGAGTAAATATATTGAGGGACTAGATTACTATAAAATTAGTATTTTAACATTAAATATTAAAAAAAATTATAAAAATATATATAAATAATTAAATTTAAAATATAAAAAAGGGAGACTAAAGCCCATAACTCACAAGGAAGTTCTGTCCTTGCAAACCACAAATTTATAATTTACAAACAAATATCCTCAAATAAATGTAATTATTTAATCTATAAGATTTAATTTCCAAAACTAACCTTACACAGAATTAAAAAGAAATAACCAGTTAGCACGTCAATTCGCGGGTTAAACCACATGCTACCCACTATCATCTTGTGTTAGATAAATTCAACACACTATTTTTATGTTAGATTCATGTCGTGTTATTATCCCTATTTTCAGGGATACAATTAGTGTCAAAAACTAGAACATGAGCTTGTCTTTGTCTAAGTGTGTAGGTCTGCTACAAGAAAGAGACAAATCTGGGCAATCTAAGTTTGAAGATTTCTACACAATAAGGAATATTAATATTTTCATCAAGAATACTCACTCGACATCAATTGTTTGTCTTTACTTAATTAATCATCTCTTGGGATTCTATAAGTAGAGATAAGTTTTGACAATAGCAGATTGTTGCAATTAGATTTTATTTGTAAGATAATATTCATTTATATATTAATTATTGTGAAATGAACCTCCAACACATCCCAAATAGAATATTATTGAACAAAAAATATGAGTTCAACACATCGATATTTTTAAATAATATTACAATACCTGAAAAAACATGTCATATCCACATATCTTAAAACGCAACACCTTCAAATTGTAGGTGACCTATATAACCTCTTGTAAATTGACTTGTTTTAATAAATAATGAAATTTTCCACTCTTAATGCATCCCATCAAGCTACGCAATGCACCATGGAAGTATAAGGTCTTGACTCATGCATTTGAAGAAGATGTTAAATGTTGTCGTAATTTGATCTTCTCAGATATCGCTAAATCAAAAATATTTCAACCACATATTCATAGTATTTGAAATGGCACTCAATAGCACTTCATTTTGTCATTTGTTGGTACTCATCAAGAATGTTAGGAAGAGTTAATTGAAAAATTCTCGAAAATTTATTCAATGATTTTATAATTATATATTTTTTCATTGTATTAATTAGTAATTTTCACGATTTAAAATGGTATATCATGAAATTGAAATATATTCCATGTCATGGACGTGGTAGAATTTAAAATAAGGAATACCATCCATTTTTACCCATTTTCCTATACCATCTTTCTTTTATACCCATCAATATAATTATCAATCCACAATACCCATAAATATAACAAAACATCCCTTTTTACCCATTTTTCTTGAAAAATTACTATCCTAACCTTGTTGACTTTCATTATTCACCAAAAAACCTTAATTGCCATTAGCCATTTTTTCATTCTTCCACACTTATATTTATCAGATCCGGATTAGCCCTCTGATCAATATCAGGCTCAACATGCTTCCGTAAATAAAATAAAATTGAGTTTAAATCATACCTCGCCTTTGTCTCTTAAATTCCCTTGGACCTCGGTTCAGGTTTTACAGATCAAAGATCCAACCACTCGCCCGCAGTCTATGGTTCTAAACTCGATTTTCTTGGGAACCCAGATCGCAATCCTTCTCAACGGCTGCCTGCCTTTAAGGAGATCACGGGGAGACTCACTGCTGGATGAATTTTCACTCAAAATTATAAAATTTTTAGACAGAATGTCGGAAAGCAAAAAGCCTTGTTTATTGAAGAAAATAAACTAAACTATTTTACAATATTACTACTCTCCGCCATTGGAGGAGAAACTTGATTTAGCCAATCATGCCTAAGACTCGAGAAGGGGAAACCCCCATGAACAAGAAAGCTTGAAAGTTATACTATTACAGATTAGAAAGAAGATTTCTCGAAAACTATGATAGAAAGAGAAGGTGTTGATTTTCGATGATCCTCTTCTGAGGTTGAAGGCCTCCTTTTATAGGCATCAATATGCTCCTGTGTGGATCCATTATTGTCTTGTCAGCTTGCATTCCACTTGGTTAGTGGGGAATGAGCCAACCTTCTTTATTTCTCACCTACCGTTTGGTAAGTGTAACTCGTTGTCTTTTTGCATCGGCAACGAATCTACTGATTTAGTGGAGGGGTCCTCCACGTTTTTTCTTTTGGCAATCGTCAATCCTTGGTGCTGGATTATTCAAAAGTGGGACCATCCACTACACCACATCTGTTGTAAATGCCATGTGCTGGATAGAGCCAAAAAAATCCCTTAGACCCTTTTGAACCTGTATAGGGTTAGTATTTGAACCCTTTATAATGTATTCCTATCTATTACATTTTTAGAATACAATACAACTTGTTATTAATCGAGTCTATTTAGACTCATTTCCTTTTATTACATTTTAGGCTTTTATTTTCTAAAAACCCTTCCATTTTCCCTTTTTCTTCGGGTAGTCGGATTTATCCTTTTTTACTTTGAAACCCTGTCCAAACAGAGGTTTCTCTTGTACTTGACAGTAAGAGCATATCCGCTCTTCCCATCTTCCGATATGTATCATATTACATATCTTCTTTCTTGTTTGTTCCGTTGTTGGAACCTTGTTTTCCCAAATTAACTTTATCTTATTTTCGAAGAGGTTTTCAGCAAATCATGTAGTTGTTCCTGTCATGGAATTTAACAGGAATGATCCGTTCACAGAATTATGAAATACTTTGAACGGATACTTCACTTTGTCCATCTAGGTGAGACAGACCCAAAGACCCCATGCTCGCCTGGTTGATATATCGTTTTCAGTAAGGGCGACTACCAATGGGCTGTTTTCTGGGGGTGTTTTGGCTCGGTTAATTGCCCCCATCTCAGATCTCTGTAGTTTTATGAATTGAAAAATTGGATGAGATCATTTTCCTGTGATTTCCGGAGCAGCGGAGATAATCTTTAGCTCTAGTATATCTCCTCGACCCAAGTATGGGTTGTTCTGCTATGAATCGTGCACAACAGTAGCTATCCAATCCGGTAGTTTGGAAATTTCCGAAAAACTGGGTGCGTTAGTGAAAACTGAAGCAATTGCTCCAAAATCAAACTATTCCCGCACATCATGAAGGTTTACTCCCAGGAGCATCCAAAGTCTTGGATACTTACCAGACCAATCAACAGTAATTCTGTTTGGATTGATCTCATTTCTTGTAACTAATTTCTCTCATGTTCTTTGGTAAACCTACAAAGGAGAAACAGCTTGGTTAGTGTTAACTTGTCTGGGGCCAGTCTGGGGCCTTAAGTTAACCTCTCTCTCTTTTACCCCAGAGGTGCTAGGTTGACTCGGGTTGCCTGGAATTGCTTCCTGACCTTCCGAATTAATATTTTTATCGGGATCCGATAAAACACTTGGTTCAGCTTTATCAACCTTTCCACCGGTATCCGATGAAAAACTCTTATCAGCATGATGTCTTGCTTCGGGTATAAAAGTACCCTGTTTGTTCATCGATGATGAACTCTTCTCATGTAACTCTTTTTGTATCACCGATGATGAACATTCCTTATTTAAAGGTTCCACTAATGCATTCCAAAAATCCCCATTTGAAGTTATGGCTGCTTGTAGGGTTTTTTGGAATTTGTTCAAATCAGCTTTTTGGACATAAGATGCCGCTTCGGCTCTTACCCTTAGCACCTCAAATGCCTTGTAGAGCTCCTCAAGGTTTTCCCTAAGGTGCCTTGCTCGTATCGTGATGGAATCTGCTTCAAGGATATCCATCTCTTGTTAAGAAATCTGCAAGAATATTCTCATTAGATTTCACAATAACAATATCAAATAAATAATATTGACATTCTGCTTGCCATCTGATAATACGGGCTTTTTCGATTTTTGATTCAAGTTTATTTTTCAAAAAAGCTTTGACATTTGTATTATCAACTTTTAAAATGAATTCTGTTGCTAATAAAAATAAAGACCATTTTTTAAATGTCTTCCAAACCGCAAAGAATTCTTTCTCGTTAATATGCCAGACTCTGGCTTGTTGTTCTGTAAACAACCCTCCGATGTATCTACATGGTTCTTCACCCTTAGATGTCTTTCGCATGAGCACTGCTGCCCATCTAAAATCATTAGCGTCTGTGTAGACAACTAACTGATCCTCATCTTGAGGAATCGCGAGTTTTGGTAAATTACCACAAACCTGTTTTAACTCACGAACTCTTTGGGAATGAATGTCTTCCCATTTCCATTTGGACTTCTCATCCTTTTGTAATAAAGGACGGAAATCCTTTCGATATTTTGCCAAATCCTTGATAAATGAACCTGCAAAATTGATTACTCCTAAGAAGCTCTGAAGATGCTTCTTATCTCTAAGAACATCTGGAAAATTGCGGATTTTCTCCAAAATGTGTTCCTGTAGTTCCATACCTGCATGGTCAATTATAACACCGAGAAACTCGATTCTATTGACCGCAATTATTGTCTTCTTTTCATAGAGCACTAATCCTTCTTTGTGACATGCTTCTGAAAATATTTCAAGATGTTTTAAATGATCTTTCATATTTTTAGATGCAATCAGAATATCGTCTATGTAAACAAACATAAACTCAAAATAATCTTTAAAAAGATTATCCATCTTTCGTTGGTATATCTGAGGTGCATTCGCAAGCCCCATAGACATTACGTTCCAGATATACTGACTTTGTGGTATAGAAAAAGCAGTTAATTTCTTAGACTCTTTTTCTAACTTAATCTGGTAAAATCCAGACTTGCAATCAAATTTTGAAAACACTTTTGATCCAGACTTTGCAATCAATTAAGTGTTCTCTACTTGGTATGTAATAACCATCAAATTCGGTAATCTTATTAATACCTTGATAGTTAATTACTAACCTTGTTTTTCCTCTCTTTATTTCACCATGGTTTCTTACCAAAAACCCTGGGCTACTATAAGGAGAAATACCTGCTTCGATCAGCTTAAGATCAATATGCTCTTTGATAATCTTTTGCATATCCTTTCGATCTTCAAGGTTCATCTGGATCGGCTTGTATCGAACCAACTCGTATCGGTATTGTTCTTTTACCTTCAACGTTGCTTCGATCTGGTTTTTGTCCCACCAGGCTAGAGGATTTTCATTGTAGTTCCTCTGAATTAGCCTTTTAACATTTTCAAAGGAAATTAAACTTTCCTCATCAATGTCAATTTGGGGTGGTCCTTCTTATAAGGCATTTTTCAGAAACTGAATAGCTTCTTCGTGTGCCTCCTCCATTCCCTCTTGTCTATATGACAAAAGAGCTTCACCAAATTTCATCTTATCCTGCATTTTAGGATGAGTCAATTTGGCTTCATTATCACCACGTTTGCTGCGAAAATTAATAGGCATTATCCTGTTAAAGGCCTTTTCTCGCCGCAAAACCTGTATCATACTACCACAGTTAGTAGTAAAGGTTAACAGGTTCTTGTGATTATCCTGCTCATATTTTGCAAAAATTTGGATAAAATTATTACCCAATAAAATATCAGCACCTGTATCATGAATATAGATAGGTGGCATTCTTACTTTATACCATGGGGTATCGAATGCTCCTCCGATCATTATTCTTGATTCTCGAATTCCTTTATTGAGTATAAGGATTTTCTGTGAGAAATCCCTTCCTGCAATAATAGGTAACTTTTCCACTACTTCGCTGGGAAAAACTCCTGGCTTTGCTGTGCAAATGCCTGAACCTGAGTCAATATAAGCTGCAAAATATTCTGTCTTATATTGATCATATAATATCTCTACCGATATATATAGAGAAGATACTCGTCATTCAGAATCATCTGGATACATTCTTCTTTTCCAAGATTCTAACATGTTTATCCTTGAGCTTCTTATATTGTGCTCATAGATCAACTCTTGAAATTGTCTCTGATGGGTCTGTCTATTATCTCGCATTACTCTTATGCGTTCTGTCAACTCATCTTTTTCTTTTCTGAGATCTTGGATCTCATCCTCTATATGTCTCCCTGGCATAATTTAGAACCCGTCTGGATTGTTTGGATAAATCCCTCTACTCCAACGTTCTAGCATGTCTATTCGTGCGTTTATTTGATTTATTTTTAACGCAACCTCTTGTATCCTTATAACTACCTGGATACTTCTTTGTTCTAGCTGATCTTGCTCCCGCAAAGATCTTAACAAAGTCCTCGCCTGAATTCTTTGTATTCTGAGATCAATGATCTCTTCCTCCAGCTTAATTCCTGGCATAATGGTTTTATTCTATCCTGATTGTATGTCCATCAAGGTCGAACTCCATCCATTTTCCATCTCTTCTCCAGGGTTTGTGTTCCTCGAGGAAACTTAACCCTAGGGTCATAACTCCTTTAGTTATGTCTGCTCTTCTTGTAACAGATACATGATAGTCTGTTATTTCTAACATGCCTTCATATCTATTAATACTTGGTTGTTGTAAATGATATATCTCATCATAAGGAAACAAATTATCAGTTTTAGATATATCAAACTCAATCTGGATTTCTTTCCATTCATCATTAGGGCATTTTATTTTAACATTTCTTACCCTAATCGTTTGTGGATACAACTCCTCGCTCGGTTCTTTTCCTTTTAGGCTTAGAATCCTACCTTCGGAAAAGGACAACCTGTTACTAATTTCAGAATCAAACCTTAATGATTTACCGTTTAAATTAGGTTGATCTTTGATTAGCAAATTGACACCTCCTAACCTTGGTATTTTGATTGGGTCAGGTGTCATAACCTTAGCAAATTCCTTGAAAATTCTAGGAATTTCTATATACTCTTTCCTAAAAAACATATTCGAATGATGTGTGTTGGAAAGTGCATATGCAATTCTATACGTGATAGAATATGGTCTATTTCCTTCTTTCATAAGATCAGGTCTTTTAAAATCTTGATGAAGGGTTAAGACTCTACTGAAATCTTGGTCCGCTAGGTTGTATGCAATCCTAGGATGAATGTCAAACATAAGTTTTCCAGCATACAAATTACCTACCATTGTACCAAGACAACTTTCACTCAAGTTATTGATTCTTTTATCCATAACAGATAAATGTAATTCAGAATCAATTCCTTCTTTGAAAGTAGCTTTAATCACCACTTCAATGGTTCCAATATGAATCCATTTCATTGTGACCGCTACTTCCTCTTTAATACGACTCAATTCCTCAAGAATTTCTTCTTTTGGAATAAGTTGCATCTCAATGTTATTACCGGTTAAACCTATGGGGATAGAGAACTCACCTGAGTTCACCCGGTAGATGATATGATGCTTGCGTTGTCTTATTCCGATCTTGTCACAAAATCGATTGAGACTTCCAATCTTAAATTCGTCGTAGGGACTTAAAGCTGAATCATGTTGCATAATTCTTTCCATCGTCTTGTTTGAGATGGTCATTTTTGAAAAGAATCCCGATAGACTATCCGATGTTTGGAGTCTATCTTCATGTTCGCCGGAGCTACTCGTCTGATTCTGTAGATGATCCATCTGAACCTTCTGAATCAGATTCAAACTCTTCCTCATAGATGCTTTCATCTGAAGAGATGTCCTCGAACTTGTAAACTGGTACCAAATCCCCATAAAAGACAGCATCACAGATGTCTTCTGTGGACTCGAACTGGCGCACGTCCTTTTGCTTCTGTGGGCAATCGGGCGAAATATGGCCTCTCGCACCGCACGTCCAGCAATTGCAATCCTTGAAACTTTCATTGGTACGAGTGTGAGCTCGTTTGAAAGTTCTTTTCCTGGTTGTTCCTCCTGTTGACTTCTCTGTGGATCTAGATCCTTGTGAAGAAAACCCGGAAGGATCAGACTTTTAACCAGATTTGTAAGATCTAGCCTTGGATTTGGACCACCATGATCTTCCTTGTCTGGAAGGTCTCCTATATGATCCTTCGGACTTAGATTGAAACCCTCTTTTGAAGTGTTTCTTTCTTTTTCTATGTCTTTCGCGCTGTGGTTCTCCGATGATACTCGAAAAATCATTGTTGTCGCAACAAAGAGGGGTATTTTTCACCATTCCTCTTAGTTTCTTCTTGTTTTTTAATAGCGTTGCTTGTTGACACCATTCTCTCATACTATCCTTAAAAAAGGACATCCTTCTGGCCACTGAATCGACTCGGCCTGGAGGTACCTTGTAGGTATTCCTTAGCATTTCTCTCCATGAACTGCAGATTTTTGCAAAGAATAACTCTGTTGCAACATTCTATGGTACATCTGCTTCGAAGTAATATTTGCTAAACCAATGTATATATTCATCCGCATAACAAATATTACTCAATTTGAGAGCAAACAGAGCTTGCGTGTACTCTCTTTTCTTCTCGTCTTTTCTTTCCTCAAAATATCCATCCCCGAGAAAACATATTTTGAGCAGATGACCCATCCTTTCGATAATTGTAAAAATATTATCGTTGGATAAGATCTCTTGTTTGAGAGCGGCTTCTGTCATTTCCCATACCCTCTTAGCCGAACCCTTCAAACTATTTACCAGTATCTGGCAAAATTGTTCGTTATCAACGTCCAGCGACGATGAAGCAACTTTCATAGATGCCATCCATTCTTCGATCAAAGCTTCCATATTTCTGAAATCGATGATGTCCGTTGTGAGCATCAGTCCGAACGGATGTGTTGGTTCGAGCATCGTTTTTGCCCAAGGACTATTAGATACTCCTTTAAACCTTCCCGGTCGTCTCTTGGCTTGTCGAGCGCTGTATTCTTCATAGTCGACCCCATCCTTCTTCTAAATGGGTTCGGGAGGAACA
The DNA here is from genome assembly GCA_028654395.1 of Scutellaria barbata. Classification (NCBI taxonomy): domain Eukaryota; kingdom Viridiplantae; phylum Streptophyta; class Magnoliopsida; order Lamiales; family Lamiaceae; genus Scutellaria; species Scutellaria barbata. Next base: position 21,195,568 of record CM053647.1, read on the forward strand.
GGTACTTTAGGTACTGCCGTACTTGTGCTCTCCTCTTCCTTTTTTGGAATAGGCTCATTCATCCTGAGGTTTACCAGATCCACAATTCCAAGATTGGAAAGGGATTCAGTTAACTCTGCAAGATCTACTCTTGAGACTTCCATCCGACTTGTCTTATAAGATCAAGTAGGAGTTCGTCGTTGCTTTTAGACTTCGGAACTTCCGTAGTCTTTCCTTTGGAAATGATTGGTATACCGAACGAGTCTTTCATACGTTCGTTCATGGATCTACTCGTTCCCTTTGATGACCTTCTTTTCAGATCTACAATTTCTTGTTTCAAATCTGAAACTTCTCTTTGGATCTCGGATAGAGATCGGAACATCTTCTCCATCTGTCCACCATAATAAATGATGGTCTTTTGGATCTCCCTAAGGTCTTGAGTGACCTTAGATGTGTCTGGAACAATTATGTTCCAATCTTCGCTGGATGTCATTACTGATATCCTGCACTTGTGTTATCTCGAAATATTTTCGGATACATTTTCTTGATTTTCTCCTCCGTTAGGCACAAGAAAATAATATTGTACAACATAATTTAATTTATTTTTTCAATAAAACTTGGCTCTGATACCAATTCATGCATCGGATCTCAATAAATATAAATCGTGGAAAAACTCAAATAAATTCTTTTATTCAGATGAAATTATCCAGTACATGGTATTGTTATACCTTTCAGACCAGATCACAAGTATAAATACGAGTGTTTTTTGGGGCACGAGAAAGGTTTCCAACCGATATACCAAAACAATTATATCCGGGTTTTAATTATAACAAAGCAACTTTGGTTTGGCAATAATAAAATTGGATTGGAAAGAGTAATTTTCAAAATTAAAATAATCATTTCTTTTGGGATGTCAAAGGGCAATAAGGTCTTTTCACCAAAAATGGGTATTTTGGACTATTTCTTATATCAATGGATATTTTAGAAAGTTGTTATAGTTAAATGGTTATTTTGGGGTAATATCCCTTTAAAATATTATATCATACCAATAATAGAATACATATAATTGATATCGTAAAAGATGTAAAAAAAAAAAATCTCGAAAGTCAAAAGTCATGACTTGATATATTCACAAGTTATTCTATATATCATTTCACAACAAAATATTTTATGCGTTCAATGAAATAAATTTTCTTAAATGGACAAACAAAAAAACAACGTATCAAATTATTTAGGTTGTGTTTGAATTGAAAGGTTTGAAATTTTTTTGAAATTCATGATACAAATATTATTGATGATGTATGGATTGATATGAATTCGAAATTCATAAATTTTATTTTGAATTAATTTTTAACATATATGGATGAATTTTTAATATTCTCTAATATAAATAGTTTTATAAAACTTTCGTTTCAAAATTTATATTTCAGATCATTCAGTTATGACACAAATGTTAAGGTATTTTTCTGACCAAAACAAGAAAAGAATATCATCTTGCAAGTTCCTACTTCAATACGCATCTAATTGTTTACGTTTTTTTTTTTTTTCCCTTTTTTTTAAGAGCTAAAGTTTAGTAATTGTTGAAGATTGGAACATTTGGGCAGTGCTACCAAGTCAATCTTGGCTGCTGAGACTTTTGAATCATCTAGATACTAAGTTAGTCCGTAGAAAATGATTAAATCATAAATTATATCATTTAATAGTACTAATATTGACTTTATTGCACTAAAGAAATAGGACGTTTAATGAGATGGTCCTGGCGATTTTTGAGTTAAAAATAAGAGCTAAAAAAATCAGATTATAAAAATTAACCCTTAATATTGTACAAAATCGTTTATAGTTTGGTGGAGTTACTACATAAGAATGGCTATGTTGTATGGGGATTATATGTAGGATTGAGTAAATCGAATTTAAAAATCCTGAGTTTTTTAAATAAATATAAATAGTTAAAATCTGTGTTTACTTGAGTATTTCATAAGCTATGATTGAATGATTATAATAGTTGAAATTTAGATGTGTATTAACATTTATTTATTAATAAGTTAGATTATAGAGTTAATTATTGTATTTTTGTGTAAAATATGGTAATCCTTTCCTAAACTCTAAGCAAACAAGGTTTGAGAGTTTTTAAATCTCGAATCTGGATTTGTGAAATCAAAAACAAACATAACCGAAAATGATCGTAAATTAAATGGAAAAAAATTTAGTTGATGGATTGGGTGATTCAGATTTGAATTCTAATTATTACAACCTGCATCTTTATAAAGATAAAATAATATTTTATTTATAAGACTCGTGGTATATATTTTAATTAAGAATGTTAAATCAAAATATTTCACTGCAATTATGATTTGTAATTTCATTGTAATTACAAAAATCTCAATATTCAAAATCATAAAATAGAAATATTCAATTTCCAATCTTTTGCTTTATTTCATTATTATTATAATTAGGATGACTTCCAAATTCATATATTATTTTTTTTTAGAGGAAATGACCTATAATAATACAAAACATATAAGGTATACCATTTTTTACCACAAAATATATATGTTATCCATTTTTTACTATTTTTCAAAAAAAAATATAAACTAGTTAACAGACAGGCCCACTAAACGAAGGGATTTGATGGATGCAGCAACCCACTTTTCAGAAGATTTACCTCTTTTTCAAAACAAAAAAAACATTTATGCAAATATTTAGGGGCTAAATGATATATTTTAAAAAATTGAGATGAATTTTGTCTAAAATGTATGTAATAATATAATATGTTCGTTTACTATATGTAATAATATTATCACAAATAATATAATAATATAATATTTCATAATAATATGTTCGTTTATTACATATATGTAATAATGTGTTCGTTTACTATGTAATAATATTATCACAAATAATATAACAATATAATATTTCATAATAATATGTTCCTTTACATATATAGTACGATATGTATTCATTTATAATATGTTCGTTTCTCAATTAAAAAATTTAGACAAAATGGTCGTTTAAATAAATTGATTAGTAGGAGTATAAATTAATTAAAATTTATTTAATTTTTATATATAGTCTCTATAACATATATTATGTTGGTTTGGCCTTATTTTGGACAAAATGTTCGTTGCCCCTATTTTGGATTGTTAATTTTGAATTTTTCAATATAATTAATTTTCCTTTTTTTATTAATTAAATCAATTATCTATATCTTTGATAGAAATAATCTAGGAGATTTGTTTTCTTTTTCTCACGTGGTTTTTGCAGATTCAATTAAGGATTTACCCACTCAAACAACTATTTCTATTTCATAGGAAAAAAAAATTGTATGTATCTTTCACCTCTTATAAAAAAAGAAGAACGTGAGATTTAGAAAAAAAAGAAAAGAATTGTGATTTCAAAGAGAAAGAAAGAATGAGAAGATAGAGAAGGAGATCATGGAGATGAAGATGGAACACTAGAATGGAGATCATGAAGCACCAAGATCATGGAGAAGTGTACAAGATCATGGAGTCCTTTAAGGTTTATAAATAGGTGTAATCATCTTGAAGATCAACAGAGAGAAAAGTAGAGAAAGCACAAGCGCATTTGAGTCTAAACTATTATACGGTGTTGTTCTCTGTGTTTGGCCATATTTATTTTTAACTAGTTTATCTATTTTCCATAGAGTTATAGAGTATGTCTACTCCAATGACTGTCTAGCAAGATAAATTAGTTACGTGGTCAATTCATTTTCATATGTTTGTATACGTCCATAGTTTTTATAAATACACATATAAGACGTATTGAGAGTTTTTTCAAAGAGAGTCTTCTGTCAAAGATTTCTTTGTAATTTGTACTTACAAGATCATACAATAAGAAAGATTTTATCTTGTAGGCATCCCACAAGTATTTTTATTTACTTGTGGATAATTCTTTCGTCTTCTTATTGTTTCAGTTTTCCGCTGCATAGTGTTGTCCACATTACAGACAACATTTCATCTCTGTTATTTTTTTTATTCTGCATTTGTTTTGCATAGGAGCATCCGGACACATTTTCAGGTCAAAATGCTCGTTGGGCCCCATTTTGGTCAAAATATTTGTTTGGCCCTATTTTAGGACTAAATGGATATTTTAGGGTAAACAGACATTTTCAAGGCTAAATAAACATTTTTAAGGTTAAACGGACATTATAGGACTAAATGAACATTTTGAGGCTAAGTGGATATTATAGGGCTAAACGAACATTAGATGAATTTTAATTAATTTATGCTTGTAAGGGCTAAACTGACATTAATGTCCATTTACTATTTAATTAATATATAATGTTCATTTACTAATTAATTAATTATATTAAACGAACATTATAATGTCCGTAAAATAGTCGTTTACTATTAATGTCCGTATAGAAAATGAACATTAACACTAAACGAACATTATATTAAATTTATATAATATAATATAATTAGTTAATGTTCGTTTAGTATAGTAGAACATTAACACTAAACGAATATTATATTAAATGCATATAATATAATATAATTAATTAATGTTCATTTAGTATATTAAACGGAAATTAGTATAATTAATTTACTATAGTGAACGAACATTATATTAAATTCATATAATATAATATAATTAATTAATGTTCGTTTAGTATAATAAACGGACATTAGTATAATTAATTTACTGTACGTAAAATAGTAAATTATATTATACATAAATTAATTAATATAGTTTACTATTTTAAAATAGTAAACGAACATTAGTATAGTAATATAGTAAACGGACATTAGTATAGTAAATTATATTAATTAATTAATATATAATGTATGATAAATTAATTAATATAGTAAACGAACATAAATTAATTAAAATCATCTAATCTCCGTTTAGTTTTTAGGGGCATAAATTATTTAAAATTCATCTAATGTCCGTTTAGCCCTTAAGGGCATAAATTAATTAAAATTTATTTAATGTCCAAATATTGTAATGTCCGTTCCTTAGGGATATAAATTAATTAAAATTCATCTAATGTTCATTTAGCCCTAAAAGCCGTAAAATGTCGGTTAAGCATCAAAATGTCTGTTTAGCTCTATAATATCTGTTTAGCCTCAAAATGCCCGTAACCCTAAAATGTCCATTTTAGCCCTAAAATAATCATATATGAATTATTCAAATTATGCAATTTATTGTAAAATTATTCAATTTTCTGAAAATTATTAATTTACTAAATTTTAAAAGTACAATATCATGATTAATTTTATGAATAAATTGCATATATTGTAAAATTACATATATGAATAAATTGCATATATGTCCCTCAAATCCCTTCAATTTAGTAGGCTTGTCTATTTGACCAATTTGTACTTTTTTGAAAATTGGTAGAAAAGAGATAATTTATATGTTTTACGGTAGTAAAATGATAACTTATATGTTTTGTGGTAAAAAAATGATATACCTTATATGTTTTGTGGTATTATAAATCATAATTTTTTTTCTTTTTTTACGTTTATGTTTTTGAGTTATTATTGAAGAGTGTGAGACTTGAATCTAAAATTTTTTAGATATATATTTATCATAATCTATGGATACTTGAAATCCATACTAATGAAGAAAATTTCATAAATTAAATCATTAACATAGAATAATAAACTGAATGTAACATGAGTATAAGTATACAGTATACTTATTGTTTGACACGGTTAATGAGAAAAACACTCAGAGCCTTAATACCTCTATACACACTATGGTTTTATATGATTCATAAAATTATTTACAAGTCACATTCCAAAGATATCAAACTTTAGAAAAAAAAAAAAAACCAATATATTCAACAACGTATATATTTGGGATATATACAATATTCGATGTTTAAGATAAATTGATATAAATTAGGTTTAAAAATGCGGGTTAGCGACCCAACCTGTTTAGCCCATGGGCAAACCAAAAAGCCCGAACTTAAATGGGCTGACCATTGGGCTGAAGCCTATTTGAAATGTCCAATAGAAAAATGGTTTCCATAAATTGGACAACAATTTCTTATTGGGCCGATGCACATTTACTTAATTACCCCCAGCCAGTTGATTTTTTTTATCATCATCCAGAGTTGTGAAGCCTAGTAAACGGACATTGATACCCTTTCCGCCATTGCTGCTCCTCTTCAAGCTCAGAAAAATGACTCTGAAAGTGTATGCAGATCGAATGTCACAACCTTCACGCGCTGTTATTATTTTCTGCAAGTAATTTCTCTCTCTACTTCACTCCTGCTTTTTTAGCAAATTAATTTTAATTTGTTTTTCATTATTTCCAGAGAACTCGTAAAGTGTAATGATAGATGGAAATAACTGATGGTTTCGTTTGGGTTTTTTTAAAGATTAAATGGGATTGATTTTGAAGAGGTGAAAATCGACCTTTCCAAACGGCAGCACTTAACTCCTGAATTTCAAGGTGAATCATCTTCCAAAACTCAAGTTGAGTTGCTTTGTGATTCTATTTAATATTTATTTGTTATTAATTTTGATGTGTTTTGACAGAAATAAACCCCATGAAGAAGGTGCCTGCAATTGTGGATGGAAGGTTCAAGCTTTTTGAGAGGTGCCTTATGTTTCTGAAGATAATTTTTTTTTTTTTTACTAATAATAATAATCTTGGATTATCTAATTTCTTGAATGGTATATAGTTAGTGAATTACTATGATAGGGAATATAATTTGAATTTAATTAGAGTTGCAAGTGTGCAAATCCTAGGGTATATGGTTTGCTTCAATGGTTATTTAGTTTCAACATTTCAATGTTATTTTAGCCAAAAGGAATATAATGTTGAATCTTTTAAGTGGACGATGCATATATAGAATGTGTAATATATATCTCAAAGATTATGACAAGACATTATGTGTTTGTGTTTTGCAGTCATGCTATTCTCATATATATGGCTTGTGTGTTTCCTGGAGTTGCTGATCATTGGTGAGTTCCCTTCTTATGATTATTCCATCAATCTACATTACACGACTTTCTTCCTCAATAACATTGCATCATCTATTGCACGAGAGGTCCATCCTTTTAGAGTTTGTTATTTCCAAATCTTTATGAGATTTAGTCATTGTTACAAGGTTGTCCTTGTTCAAGTTTTAACTAAATATCTAATTTGATCTGCTCAATTGGCATAAGATTTACACATTGGAACTAGACTGACTGTTTTTTTTAAATAATATCATATAATTACAGTTAGATATATATATATATATATATATATATGTATATATATCTGTATTGGTTTAGTTGATACATGTCTTATAATCCATAAGCCACCCAAACCCTTCCATATAGTTAGTTTTAACATTTTTGTAGAAACTCCTAAATGATTTTTAAAAGAAATAGACATATAGCTACCTCAGCTGCTTTTATAGAAGGAATTTCATTAGGAGCTTTTAAATATGTCGCTATGCACTTGTTCGAAAATAAATATTGCTTTTATTGAAAAATCCTTATTATGTATCTTAGAGCTTTTTATATGGCATTTCATATTCTGCAACCTAATTCTTTAGGACTTCAGGTATCCTGCTGACCTTTTCAAAAGAGCCAAAATTCACTCAGTGCTGGATTGGCATCACTCAAATTTACGTCCTGGTGCAGGTATGCAGAGGCTCGTATTTATGTTCTTATTCCTCGGATTTCTAATGGGACTTGAGCTTGTTAAAATGTAGCTGGTTATGTACTGAATTCAACTCTTGCACCGGCGCTTGGGCAGCCTTTGAATTTGGAAGCTGCAGCTAAAAGTGAGAAAGTCCTTTCCGCCTCTCTTGCAAAGCTTGAATCTGTGTGGCTTAAGGGAAGCGGACGTTTCTTACTAGGAAGCAACCAACCTTCCATTGCAGATCTTAGTTTAGTATGTGAGATCATGCAGCTTCAGGTCTTATGCTTTCTCTCTCTCTTGAAGAAATATTTATTTCATTTATGAAGAATTATTTGCGATGATGATAATTGATAATCTGTCCTCTTGCAAAGTACAGCTTGTAGATGAAAAGGATCAAGAACGAATATTGGGTCCCCACCAAAGAGTTTTGAAGTGGATTGAAGATACAAAGAAAGCAACAAGGCCTCATTTTGATGAAGTAAATGCAATACTTTTTAAAGTTAATGAGAAATTGAAGAAGCTGCATTCTGTTGGTGAGATGACGTCTACAACCAATACTGCACCGCGCTCTAAGATGTAAATGCGTTGTGGACAAAAACGGGTCGAGCATTGAAGTGGTTTGCCTAGTTTTGTTGTTTCTTCAGACTCTCTTGGCTAGCAAAGAATAAATATGCAGGTGAACTTGAGTGTGTATACACCCAGCAGTGTTCCACTCGCATAGACACCTCATTGAATAAAAGAAATAGGTGTTATGTAATGTTCCCAAATGATAGCCTACTTATTTTTTTAAAGGCATACATTTTTATTCTCTTATATACCCTTAATTATTATCTTTTGGAATTAACAATTCAAGTGAAGATAAGAATTTGACCACACAAGTCTATCTCCTCATCCATGTCCTTGTCTGAATCTATTTTACTCCAATTATTGGGTGATTTGAGGCATTTTGGGCATATCCTTAGTCCCATCAACCGGATAAGATTTCCATACTCATGTTTGATAAATAGATTATATTGATATTATCAGTCGTTTAATAAACAAGCCATGTTCAATCCAAGGATTGTGTTTGGATCCCATAAGATGTAACAATTAATGTCCATCTCTCGAGTCTCATCCCTAACCAGACGTTCAGAGGGGCCTGCATTGCTGTTTTCTCATTTGCAGATGTTAGTTATACAGCTGCTAGAAGCATCTTCATTAATTTTTTCCAACCATTTGTCTGATTTTAGATTAATCCTGTATACATTTTTACGAAAATAGAGTGCAATCATACTGCAGTAAATAATGGTAAAATGTAGAGAATTAAGACAATACATTCAAGCAACACATGTCCATAATACGACAGGAAATGAGAAATTTCAACAACAAATCGTAATTTTAAGATACACTTCCAAGGTTCCATAAGCCAAGAAAAACCCGAAAATAGAAACAGTAGCAAACATACATCTGGACAATCCCCAAGGGGGCATTAGATACCAAAACGAGCAGCTCAGTGTTAGATTAGGCCTCCTCTTCTTGATAATCTTCATCTTCTTCGTATTCCTCGTCAGCAGTGGCGTCCTGATATTGCTGGTACTCTGCAACCAGATCATTCATGTTACTCTCGGCTTCTGTGAACTCCATTTCATCCATACCCTCTCCAGTGTACCAATGCAGAAAAGCCTTCCTCCTGAACATGGCAGTGAATTGCTCACTCACTCTTCTGAACATCTCCTGGATTGATGTGGAGTTTCCAATAAATGTGGACGCCATCTTCAAACCAGTGGGTGGAATATCACACACTGTAGACTTCACATTGTTTGGGATCCACTCAACAAAGTACGATGAGTTCTTGTTCTGGACGTTGATCATCTGCTCGTCAACCTCTTTGGTGCTCATCTTGCCTCGGAATACAGCTGATGCAGTAAGGTACCTTCCATGACGAGGATCGGCAGCACACATCATGTTTTTAGAATCCCACATTTGCTGGGTGAGTTCAGGGACAGTAAGAGCACGGTATTGCTGTGATCCACGAGATGTGAGTGGGGCAAAGCCAACCATGAAGAAGTGAAGCCGGGGGAATGGGATAAGATTGACAGCCAACTTTCGGAGATCAGAGTTGAGCTGCCCTGGGAAGCGAAGGCAGCAAGTGACACCACTCATGGTGGCAGATATCAAATGGTTCAAGTCTCCAACTATAGAAAAAACAAAGAATTATTAAAGGATACAAGTCAATCATCCATTCTCAAGTAAATAATTATTAACATCCACTCCCAGATAATAAAGGAATATAAACAGAGTCAGAATGATAAATAGCTCCATCAATATCCTACTTTCAGCACAGATATAACAAAAAATATATAATATATGATCCCGACATGGTTTACTCATTACTGCTCTTGAAAAAAGTTAAGAGCTGGATAACAGAAAATTCCTCAAGATGACATCATATTACTTTCAATTAATTTGTATAGTTTTTTTCCACCCTTTTAAACTTCATCATCAAAGCACAATTAAGAAGAAAAATCAAAAGCATGATTGGCTTAACAGTTGGTATAAAGGACACAGAACAACATAATAGAAAGGAAACCTGAGACTTACAACTAGGAGTAGTCAACTTGAGAGTTCGGAAACAGATATCATAAAGAGCCTCATTATCAAGGACCATGCACTCGTCAGCATTCTCAACAAGCTGGTGAACCGAGAGTGTGGCATTGTAAGGCTCTACCACTGTGTCAGATACCTTTGGAGATGGAAAGACGGAGAAAGTCAACATCATTCGATCAGGGTATTCTTCCCTTATCTTGGATATCAGTAGCGTTCCCATACCAGACCCTGTGCCACCTCCCAAAGAGTGGCACACTTGAAATCCTGGAGAATACAATTCATCACTAAAATTATGTTTCCCAAAGCAAAAGGTTCAAAATAAGTTAAGCAAGTAAAGTTTAGGTTAATCAAAGCTTGCAGGAGATAAAAACACAGAAAGAGGATCGGGATCCAACAACCACAACCAGTGAAGGGGAAAACTTGTAAAGATAATGGATCCAAACTAGATGAGGAAATAAAAACCCCATCCGAAGGGCACTTGGGTAGATTATCAAAACCAGATAAATAGTTTCGCATATGCATCAAAGACCTTCACTGGATAGAAAAACCCTTCATGGATGAATGTAGGCAAACGTGCAAAACCTCACAGAGAACTCAGAGATAGCAAAAGCACAGAATGTAGCAACTCTACAATAAAACATAGATTTTCAGCCACAACACTGCCAAATCTTCTGCATACAAACAAAACAAAGCAATAGTATAATTACCAAATTTCACATCCGCTGAAAAGAAGTCTCAAATTCTACTGCAAATCTGTTATAATCCAAACAGACATCCACAATTTATGTAATTTGTAATTTAAAATAGCAACCAAAAAGAAGTTTGATTTTGACGGCAAAAATTAAACAAACATGAGCTCAACTGAGAGAATCAGTAAGAAAATAAAATGTTTACCCTGCAGACAATCACAGTTCTCAGCTTCTTTCCTAACCACATCAAGCACCGAATCTATGAGCTCAGCTCCCTCTGTGTAGTGTCCTTTGGCCCAATTATTCCCTGCACCGGACTGTCCGAAGACGAAGTTGTCAGGTCGGAAAATCTGACCGAAGGGACCGGAGCGGACGCTGTCCATGGTTCCCGGTTCCAGATCCATGAGGACAGCTCGGGGAACGAAGCGGCCACAGCTAGCTTCATTGTAGTAGACATTGACGCGCTCAAGCTGCAGATCGGAGTCGCCGTGGTAGCGACCGGTGGAGTCGATGCCATGCTCCGTGCAAACTACTTCCCAGAACTTGGCTCCGATCTGGTTGCCGCATTGGCCACCTTGGATGTGAAGGATTTCTCGCATTTTGAGAGAGAGAGTGAGGAGAGAGAAAACAAGGGTTTTGGTTTTGTGTGTTGGAGAAGTAAAGTGGGTGGAAAATGTAATGACAAAAGGCTAACCCAAACGAGGGAGATATATGGGGGAGGGAAAGGGCAAATTTTTGAATTTGGGTTTTGATTACCTGTAACGCTCTTACTTTGTCATCGGTTACGTGGCTCGTCATGATTGGAAGCTTCATCTATTCTTTTTCTTTTGAGGAAAAAAAAAAATTTCATTTCTCATCTAATCTTATCTTCTTGGATTTTTAATATTTTATTTATCAACTTATCATTTTTATCCTACAATTTTTTAGAAAAAATTGTTTTTAGTTCAATTGATCTGTATGGAGAGAGATTTTTGTTTACTTGACATCTAAACTAATTACATATGTAATAATGACTTTAACTTCTTACAAATAAAACATGAAAATTCGGCCATATATTAGTACCGCAACTTAAAAATCTATTTTATATCTTCCAACTAGCATAAAAGATAAAATAAGAAAATACTATGAAAATATGGAAATTTTAGAATATATAAAACATCTCATAAAAATCCTTGAGAAAACAGTACATGATCTTTGAATTTCTATTACAATTATATGCAACAAACGCATTTAAATAACATAGAACATATATTTACAAACAACTATCAACACAATAAATCAAACTAATAAAATAAGTGCAAGTATCCGGTATTAAATTTGACAATATGAAATTGAAAGATCTAGCACGTATACAGAATTAATCGATTATAGATATGAGAATATTCATAATTACATATATATGAGTACTGAATAATATTGATATTAAAAAAAAAAAATTTGACCCATAACATTTTAAAGTGAATGTTGATCGAGTTTAAATTAATGACGTTCAAAGGAGTTACAAGATGGGACAATAAATAGAAAATATAACACATCAAGAGTTTTGAGTATAAGTGATAATGGTTTTACTTGTTGACGGAAGAAAAGTGCGAACGATTGAGTCTATGCATTGTATTCTTTGTTGCATAGCAGCAAAGGCAATGTGCCAAAGTTTTGTTGTTAGAGAGTTGAGAATATAGGTATTTACGAAATTGAGTGCATGAACACCAATACATTCTTTATTTTGCCAACTTTTATTCTTTTGAAATTTTGGACTTGTAGATTGACTTATGAAGACCTTATAAAATGGAGTAGGGTGAACATAGCCCGCATGATTTTATGATATTGTGAAGTCATTTTATTTAATAAAAATAAATCTCTAGAGTTTTACACATACTTTTGGCGAGTGTGTGAGGAATTATATCTCCCAATATTAAATTTAGTTGGTCTTTTAAGAGATTGTTCTTCTAACATTAAAATTTTTAAAGAAAATATTTATTTGTATAGTAATATAGCTTCCTACGGAAAAACTATTGATTTTTTTTTTTCTTGCAGTGTTTGCTCAAATACATTTTATAGATTTTTTTTTTCTATTTCAAACCTTTCAGGATAGTTGAGTAATTTTGCCTTTAATTTGGTTAGAATTCATGTTTTTTCAAGAGGTGAGTATTTTTCATTTTACCTTATGTATATTGAGTAGAAAGAATCATCACAGTTAGATTAGGATTTGGAAACTTAAACCTTCACATAGAGAAAAACGAGTTGTAATTAGAAAAGGATTAAGAAACCCTAAACTCATCCCAGATTATTATAAATAGGTATGAACTAACATAGTAAAGCAGAAAAATGACATAATATTGGAGTCTGTAAAGATTTGAAAACTTGCATCATCCGATTTTGTTATTTTGTTAAACTTATATGAATTTAGTGTATTGCTTTGTTGTTTCTTTATTTATTCGTTTCCTATGGTTAATTAAATTCCACCTCAGTTTTCCCACAAGAGTTAGTCTCCCATGCAACTGGTGTATAGTGCAATCAGGTCCACCCGAATTCGCGTTTTTATTTATTTATTCAAGTATTATATTTATATTATATTAGTGTGTCATTTATGTTATATTAGTATGACATTTATATACAAATATCATTACCTTTATGTAATACTTGAACTTACAAAAAAAAAGAAAATAATTTTAGCACAATTTCTACATATATACCTTTATGTGATATTACACATATCTTTATGTGATATTACTTATACATTTATATCAATATAGTTATACATTTATGTAATATATAATATTAAATATACAACTTACATAACTAAAATATATGATTACATAACTAAAAATATATTAAATATATTAATGTCTGTTTAAAAAAATGTAAAAGTACGAATATTATAACATAAAAGTACGAAGGTTATAACTAATAGGTATATATATTTTTCCAAAAAATGTAAAAAATAAACTAAATGTGTGATGTTTTCTCCAGAGAACGTGGGGGTAATGCCGACACATAAAAGATTATATCACATTGAGTCGATTCGAAATGTACAAATTTAAGGTTTGTGCACAAGTTATATGAGCTTTGGAGTTCGAACGATATTCACACATCTTTGCAACATTAATCAGTTATATGCCTAAAAGTATTTACAGACTTGTTTGTACATAATTTTTAATAAACATTAATTAAGGACATCCTTAATTAATCATTTTTGAACAACTAAGAGTTGGAGGCACGAATATTGATATTTGAAGTATGGTGGCAATTTAGCTAATTGGGTTGAGTTTTTTTTTTCTTCCTCTTTTATACATTGATATTCATAATACATCAATATGTAAAACATAAAATATTATTATTTTAAGAAATTTCGTCAATATATATATATGGTGGTTTTCCCTTTTTTTTTTTTTTTTTTAATTTTAGGGTTGTGACACGTGGAGGGCTTAAATGAGTCGATCATTGATTATCAACGGTCGAGATGATTTGATCGTTGTGAACTGACAATTTGAATAAATCAGTTCAATTTTTTGTTTCTGAAAAAAAAGCAACGTGGAGGGCATGATGACATGCGATAATTCAAACTGTCGGTTCCGGTTGAACCGTCGGTTTACAAACCGAAATCGACATTCCCATAATTCGATTTCGATTTGTCTTCAATCAGTTTACCGAACTGCTGGTTTAAAACTGAAACTGACGGTTCAAATCAGTTCACCACCTCTAATATGCGATAGAAAACTATTAACAATAATTAATAATAGTAACAATAATTAATATATCAATATTTTTATAAAGCATGGGTGGGTCAAAATTTTTAATGAGAGTGATTGATATTAGTGTCGGTTACTAAAAAATTGAGCTTTCTTTGGACTGGATTTGGGATGAATAGAGTTTTAGTCGTATTTATTATGAGATTTACGGTATTTTAAAACTACATCATATTTTTTCTACATTTCCACAATTGTCAATAACATTTACCATTTCAAAATAATATAAAACAACATCATCTTAAAAAAATAAATGCAGGGTGATTATGTCATCTTAACGATAATCATACTCTATAAAATTTCAAAACAAAACAAACAAAAAATTATAAGAATCAATTTTTTTTTAAAAATATTCATTTAAATCTCAAATTAAGATTTGGAAAATCCACCTACATTCCATCCAACCCAAATATATCCTAGATTATTCATTTGAGATTAAAGTTTCTCTCAATAACATGAGATGAGATTCAACTTGATTATGTCATGCATGGTGGAATAAGTGGCGTAGGATAGTAATCAAAAGTTAGGAGCAAAAATAGAGAGAGTAAGAAAGAAGAAAGAAAAAGGAAGGAAGGAATGGAAGTGGAAGAGCAGGCTTTAAGCACGTTGAATGGTGACGAAAGATCTGACAATGCAGACAAGTGTATTACTGCAGCAATTGTAGAGTCTTCACCAAATCTGCTCGCACTTCACCATCACTACACCAATTATCTCACCTTTCTCTTTCTATCTTTTTCTTAATTTATTCAATATCTTTGTTTTTTCTTTTTTTTATTAGCTCAATCAAAATAACAATATATACAGCTTTTGTGTTTTTTTCTTACAATTTAAGTGTAACATTCCAAAAATTGCATCTAATGTATCGATTTTTAATTTATTGCTGCAAGGTAGTTTTCTGATGGGATTTTAGTGAGGTGGCTTCCAAGCTCCACAAGAGCTATTACGATAGACACCACTTAACTTGATTAAAGAAAATCCAACTTGAATATTCTAGTACGAAAAAGATAAAAAGAGCTAAAATTATAAATCTACTATGTCATAAATGCAAGTAATTTTAGGGTGTGTTTTGATTGATTTTGCAAATTTGGATTTGAGATTTAAATGGATTTGATAAAAAGGTGGATTTTGTAAATCTTATATTTGTGGTTGGATTTTATAGAATGGATTATAGTTAAGATGTAATCATCATATTGAGAATTATAAAAATAATAAATATTTTTTGGAGAATTGTTGAAAAAATAAATGTTATCATTATGAGTTGTAGTTAAGGTAGGGTAGAGATGAGATTTGTAAAATCCTCTCACATCCCATAATAAACAAGAATTGAGGTTTTGCTCATTCTAAATCAGATATCATCTATAGGACAATAAGTGCTAAGTTTCAAGAGTCACGCTATCATAATCTCATTTAGGAAAGAACATACATAAAACAAACGGATAAATTCATAACAAGATTTAATTTATAAATTATTTCTATAGATTATTTCTAAATTTTAGGTTCAGATTTTAATGTTTTTCAATAAGAAACTCAATTTTTTTTCTTCTCAATTTAAAACTTGAAAATTAGATAAATTTTTATTTTCTTTTTTCTTTTTATTTGTATTAGTAGGTTTATTTATATTTCAATATGTACTTATATTTGGATAAATTAAGATAAATTAGTGCACTTTAAGAATAATTTCCATTAAATTTATCTTAATTTATGTAAAAAAGAAAGAAAAAAAAATATAATTAATTTAATTCATAAAATATAATTTATAACTGATAAATATTAAAATCGATGTTCTATACTTTTATTCATAAAATTAGAAATTAAAAGAGTCTTAATTTTATAAAGTGCATTATAAATACATTAATACAAATTGAATAAAGATCATTCCCAAATTATATTAATTTATCTTAATTTATCTGAAATATAAATATAATCCCAAATTATATTAATTTATCTTAATTTATCTGAAATATAAATATATATTAAAATATAAATAAATCTATAAATATAAGTATAAAAAAAAAGAAAAATTTATCTTAAATTAAAAACTAAAATTTAATTTTTAAACTTTATATTGAGAAAAATGTGTAAATTGAATCTTTTATTAAGAAATTTTAAATTTTAAATTTGATTTTTTTATGAAATTTATCCCAAATAAAAGTGTTGTGATTAGAATTGAAAAGAGAGTTAAAAATAATTTAAATGAGAAGAGAGAGGTAAGAATTGTTTGTGCAAGCAGTCAAATCATGGAAAAGGCAGGGTCCGACTGTCGGATTGCTTCATTCAGGGTACTTCTTCCCTTCATTTTTCTCACTCTTCGGTATTATTTATTTTTGTCCCACCATTATTCCTTTCTACCAAGAATATTCTCTCTCTCTCTCTCTCTCTAAATTTTAATAATATAAAATAAAATGTTCCGATGTAATTCAATTGAATTATAGTGTCAGATGAGGTGCATAGACAAATAGATTTACAAAAAGTGAATTAAGCAATTACAATTGATAGTAATTAGTTGTAGGTGGTTAGATAATGTAATCCATTTTTTCAGGTGGTTAGATAATGTAATTCATTGAAAATTGGTTTAATATTACAATTGATAGTAATTAGTTGCAGGTGGTTAGATAATGTAATCGATTTTTTCAGGTGGTTAGACAATGCAATCGATTGAAAATTGGTTTAATATAAGTGGTGGGTAATTCCACTTTGACCAATATTTTAATGATTATAAATTAATTCTTTCAAGGTTTGGATGCTAAAAAATTAATCTATATTTGGAGTAGATAATTGAGATATGTTGAATCGCTCAAATCAATTTTTGATGAATGAGAAATTAATCGCTAAAAATAGTCACTTGAAAAGGAAATGTAAAGGTCTAGAGTATGGGAAAATAGTTTAACTATCTTACACAAAAAGATAAACATTTTAAATGCAAGTATAAATGAAGTTTTGTGTAAAGATTTAGTTATTAATACTTTTGGAGTGGTTGGCTTGTGTAAAACACACATGCTCGACCTGTCCCGACATCGGCCTCGATTCTTGACAATTGGACTATGAATGAACTGGGCTTGAGTTTTGCTTTGGGCTCATGCAACAAGCTGATTCGAATGAGCCGTTACTTGCATTAAGAACTAACCCGCTTTTCAAATTCTTTTCAAATTTGAGCCTGTAACATTTCAGAATAGGCTTTTCAAATTCGTTCAAATTTGATTTACATGTTTAATTTTCATAACATCAAAGGCTCGTTACTAAAGTCTTTTAAAAATTAGAGCCCCTAACATTTCAGAACAAGCTTTTAAAATTAGTGCAAATTTGATTTTCATGTTTAATTCTCATCAATTCTCATAACATTAAAAGACTAATTACTGAACAACTTAAAGAGCAAATTGTTTCGCATTCAAATCAAGGATCGTACCATTACCGACTACCTCAATCACGTCAAATCTTGGGTGGATGAGTTGGCCTTTATTGACAAACCTATTAAGCCTGATGATCTAACTCTTTTTATCATCAATGGACTCGGACCAGAGTTGCGTCCATTGTGAGTCCAATCCGTGTGCGTGAGACACTCTTGCACTTTGAAGAATTGCATGACCTTCTGTGCGCTCATGAGTCTGCTCTGACATCCTCGGAGGCAGCAATTGCTTCATTGCTTGCAACGACAAATGTTGCCTATTTTTTCGATGCTGATAGTGGTGGTCAGTCGAATCAGGACGGCTCTGTGGTGGTAGTTCTCAGTTCCCTTCTGGGTGTCGTGGTGGTATCTCTCAATCAGGTAATTCAAATTCTTCTCATGTGTCTGTTATATATTCTTCTTCCTAGAATTGGAACTAAAGAAGAATTGGAACTCAAAAGGTAAATCTGATCATGGGCAAACTGATTCCCGTCCACCTCTTGTATGTCAACTGTGTAGCTACAAGGGCTATGGTGCTCTTACGTGTGTGTAACATCTCCCATGGCTAATTTTGCTTCGTCTCTGTCCGCTCTACTGTTGTCGATCGGTGGATGGTTGATTTTGGGGCGTTGCACAATCTTATTGCTGATTTGAACAATCTGTCTATTCATTCGGAGTACGATGGCACCAATGAGGTCCACATTGCTGATGGTACCGACCTTCCAATCTCTCATTCTGATACTTCATTATTATGCTTTTCATATTGTGATGTTTTATTGTACAATTTATTATGTGTGCCGTCTGCAAAGCGTAATCTTCTGTCTATAAGCAAATTTACTCGTGATAATAATGTCACTATGGAATTCTTTCCTTCTCATTTTCTTATGAAGGATTAGGCCATAGGGGCTCCTCTAGTTAAGGGTTTGTGTAGTGATGGGGTCTATTTTTTACCATTTGGTTTTGGCTTTGTTGATAGTTTGCCTAAATCTATTTATGTTGGTGTTCGTACCTCTTCACCGTGTTGGCATGCACTGCTTGGTCATCCATTTGTGGATACCAGCCACATTACTATTAATACATTTGATTTACCTGTTTTGGACAATTCCCCTATTTTGGGAAATAATTGTACTTCTTACCATATGAGCAAGTCTTGCAGACTTCCATTTACTACTAGTTCCTTTAATGTTGTACATCCATTACACTTTATTTATGCTGATGTATGGGGCACTTTCTCTATTTCGAGTGATGGTTCAAAGTATTTTTTATTGTTGGTCGATCTGTTATTCCGTTATTGTTAACTTTATCCTATCAATGCTAAATCACAGGTTGCGTCTGCATTTTTGAACTTTAGACCCTTGGTTGAGAATTAGTTTGGCTTCAAAATTTGAAATTTTTTCACAGACAACTGTGGGGAATTTCTGGCCCTTCGTCCTTCTCTTGTTGAGTTGGGCATTAGTTGGTTAACTATTGGCCCTCATACACCACAGTAGAATGGAATTTTTTAGCATCGTAATCGACATATTTTGGAAGTGGTTAAGACTCTCCCACTCATGCCAACCTTCCCGCTTTGTTTTGGTCTTTTGCCCTTCAAACTACTGTGTATCTCATCAATCGAATGCCAACAAAAGTCCTTGGTCATCGCAGCCTTTTTCAGACTCTATTTAAATCCAGTCCCAATTATTCCAAGCTTCGGGTGTTTGGGTGCCTCTGTTTCCCTTGGCTTCACCTTTACATTTTTGAAAAGTTGGCTCTGCCATCTCAACCGTACCTTTTTTTAGGCTATTGCACCTCTCAAAGTGCCTATCGCTGCATGGAGATTGACTCCGCCCGGATCTACATCATGTTCAATTTGTTGAAAATAATTTTTCGGGTTATTCATCTTCTCCTAACCCGGATGGATCCCAAATGCCACCGGCTACTATTACATTATCAATGCTTCCGTCCTTTCTGGTGGCTCCGACATTACCTGCTCTCCCTTGTCACTGGTTGCTCCATCTCAACCGGATGTTCCTCTATTGCCACATATCTTGCCTCTTACTCTCATATCTCATTCTGCTTCTCCACCTCGCACACATGGGATGAGAACTCGAAGTCAGAAATTTACAAACTGAAGGCTCTTCATGTAGCTACAAAACATCCTCTACCATATGACTAGGGATGACAATTTTGATCCGACTCGTGGGTACCCGACCAGGTTCGAGATATTTGGGGTGGGGTGGGTTTGGGTCTTCCTCATGCCCCATCCCTCGTTCCTCGTCCGGTGCCCCGTGACCCGTCTCTCATCCCGCTATGTATTATATATATAATATGCTATAAATATATATATTTTAAAGATACATATATTTAGAAAAATAAATCTAAATTAATTATAATCATATTAATTTTAACTTATTTGAAAAGTGTTTGTTATGATTAAAGATGTGATTAGACGAAAAAATTAAAATTATTTCATAATGAATCTCATAAGATCAAATTAAAATGATTATAATTAACTTATTTTTATATTTTTAAATATATGTATCAATATATAAATTTTTTGGAATACATTAATTTTTTCATAATTTTACCATTGAAAAAAAATTATATAAATGGGGCGGGACAGGTCTGACCCGCCCCGCACGAGGTAGGGCATGTGGCAATCATTCCCGCCTCATGCGGGGTGGGGTGGGCCTGGGTATTCTACTACCCACCTTGTCCCGACCCTATTGTCATCCCTATAGATGACCTTGAGCCTTCTTCCATCCAGCAAACCCTTTCTTTGCTGCACTGGCATCGTGTTATGGATGATGAGTTCACTGCTTTGCAGTGTTACGCACATGGAAATTGATTCCCCCGTCACCTCGTGTTAATATCATTGATTGTAAGTGGGTGTTTTGGGTTAAGCGCAATCCAAATGGCTCTATTGATAAATATAAGGCTCGTCTTGTCATTAAGGACTTTCACCAGTGCCCTTGGAATGATTTTACGGAAATATTCCGCTCGGTTGTTAAACTTGCCACCATTAGGACGGTTCTCACTCTTGTCGTGTCTTCTAATTGGATGCTTCAACAACCTGCCACCATTAGGATGGTTCTCACTCTTGTCGTGTCTTCTAATTGGATGTCAGCAATGATGGAAATTAACCCTCGAGAATTACATCTGATTAAATCAGAAATCTCGTCATAGGATCGATTATGATGTATATCCTATATGACAATTAATCTTGTACATGAAGGTTAACGAAATACCTTTTGTAGCGTGCTTTAACGTCTTCGTAGTTTCTCTGCACGCCTCAAACCGTCAAGCCTTCTCCGGTGTTCTCTCTAGAACTTTTCTACAGTATACGTGTGTGGGCACCGTATAATATTGTGGACTATTTAATAGAATAAAAACCTGGGAGTTTTAAGACTCCTATTCTTACTCTCCAAGATTCCTTTTCCATATAGAAAAAATATATGGATAAAATCATATCAGATATATTTATCTCATAAATATCTCATTAAATTAAGCTCCAATAAATTGATTTTAACTTAATCAACTCTTGACTAATCAAAATAACTTATTAATCTCGTTCAATTCTACTATAAGTACGAGATTGCACTCTTATTTAAATTAGATTTATTGAAGCAAATAAATCAATAAAATATATCCTCTGATTGATCGATCCAACATATTACCCCCTTCGATCAATTAAAAATTGGGATAGGCTACCATGACCAATAAGCCTTATTTTCAATATTCATCAATCTCAAACCTCAACTTCTATCTGACAGTCCCGTAAGATCACATCACACAATTTGATTCAACAACAATGTTGAATATTGAGCTCAGATTTGCTGTCAAATAGAAAAACATATGAGATCATGATCATGCCTATTTAATAAGTAAAGGTGTCTAATATTGCAAATATATGTTCTCCATTATTTCACTTTAATTCCCAAAATACCGAGATATTGACCAACTAAATGATCTCACCCTTTGGCATCTCAAAGAACTTCAAGTTAGTAACAAAGTTACATTACTGCTCAAGATTAAGGTAACATATACGTCAATCAATGAATTTAAATTGTAAGGTCAAATCACAATTTAATTTCATATGATCCCGTCCAATACACCATACGTGTATCCTCAATTCCATTTCCAAGTTAAAAACAAACTTCAATGAAATTGAGATGATCTTATCAAAATAAATTGCCCAATTTATTTACTAATCACGAACAAAAAATTTATGGATCGAAATTAAATCAAATCTTTCTGTGCTTAACAACTTAAACACTCGATTTAAAATATTTCTACAATCCATGGACTCATACAAAGCTCAATCATACATTCAAAAGAACAAATTATATCAATTCAAAAATGTCTGAAGAAACAAAAGTTTACTCAAGGACACATAAGTTTATATATACTAACAACATTCTCTCCCACTTGCCCTATAGTAAATGAGACATGTCTAGTACACCCATGTTTCTAATATGACCCCAAAAAACACAACTGGATAAACTCTTAGTGAAAGGGTCGGCAAGATTATCTGCAGATGCAATCTTGCACACAGTGACATCTCTTTGTTGAACTATATCCCTTACAAGGTGATACTTCTGTTCAATGTGTTTTCCACGCTTATGGTTTCTTGGCTCTTTTGCATTTGCCACTGCTCCACTATTGTCACAAAATAGTGTAATGGAATGTGACACAGAAGGAACCACCTCTAAGCTTAGCAAAAAATTTCTTAGCCATACTGCTTATTTGGTTGCTTCGCAAGCAGCTACGTACTCAACCTCCATTGTGGAATCAGCAATACACGATTATTTTACACTTCTCCAAACTACTGCCCTACCACCAAAAGTGAATACTGATCCTGATGTAAATTTTTTAGAATCTCTATCAGCTTGAAAATCAGAATTAGTATATCCCACTGACACTAAATCTGATGTTGAATATACCAACATATAATCTCTTGTTCTACGAAGATACTTGAGAATATGTTTTACAACAATCCAGTGTTCAGGTCCTGGATTCGATTGATATCTACTGACTATCCTAACAGTATAATAAATATTTGGTCTCGTACATATCATTGCATACATGAGACTTCCTACAGCAGAAGCATAAGGAACTCGTTTCATGTATTCCACTTCAGTAGAAGTTTTTGGAGATTGCTCTCATGACAAGTGAACTCCATGTCTGAAAGGAGTCAGACCTTTCTTGGAATTCTCTATGGTAAATCTTACCAGTATTTTGTCAATGTATGAAGCTTGAGATAAAACAATCATCTTGTTTTTCCTATCTCGTAAGATTTGGATTCCTAAAACATAGTTTGCTTCTCCCAAGTCCTTCATATCAAACTGTTGTGCTAACAGTGTTTTGTTGATGTTAACAATCCTATGTCATTTCTAATCAGTAGGATGTCATCCACATACAACACAAGAAAAACCACATTTTTACCTTCTATCTTTTTATAGACACAAGGCTCTTCAAGATTCTGATCAAAACCACAAGTTTTAATTACTTGATCAAATCTAATATTCCAGGTTCTAGACGCCTGTTTAAGTCTATAAATGGACCTATTTAGTTTACATACTTTATGCTCTTGACCATTTTGGATAAAACCATCTGGTTGCATCATATAAATGCTCTCGTCAAGATTTCCATTAAGGAAAGATATCTTGACATCCATTTGCCACACCTCATAATCAAAATGAGCTGCAATGGATAAGAGAATTTGAATAGACTTTAGCATGGCTACCGATGAAAATGTTTCTTCATAATCGATCCTTTTTTCTTTGGGTGTAACCCTTGGCAACCAATCTAGCTTTAAAGGTCTCTATCTTTCCATCTTGTAGATCCATTTACATCCAATGGGTTTTACCCCTTCAGGCTTATCTATAAGATCCCAGACAGAGTTAGTGTACATGGAATTCATTTTTGAATCCATGGCACTTCTCTAATGATCAGCATCTATATCTTCTATAGCCTCACTAAATGAAGTGGGTGTAGGAACCGCCGGATCGCCGACCCTATACGATTATCCGATTCGGGGTCCATGCAAATATGATTAACGTGCAGCGAAAAATGAATCATACCTTTTGCACCGATATTAGTTCTAAGGTCAGAACTGTAGATTGAGGAATCGATGGAGCCTAGACCTCACGATCTTCTGCTGTATTCCTCGCCTTTATCTCGAACGTTGTGTGGGCAACGAACTATCGAGACTTTCAGCCACCTTCTACTAATATGTATCTCAAATTTTTTTTGTCTGTGTATCTGTGTATGTAGAAACGGCTGACTTGAGTCTTATTTATAGGCTACAACAGGGACCTTGAGGAGGATTAGGAATCGGTCTCCTGATAGACTTAGGAGTCCTAAATTCAATCTGAATATACTTCTTAAGCCTATCAATAATATCTCAATCCACTAAAAAGATATTATTGAACTACCGTCCCTTATCCATATTAAATATGGCTCCTATTTATTATGTGCGCGTTTATCTCCCCATGTTTAAGATATCGAATGTCCATTAATTAAATGAATTACTGACAATTCAATTAATTAATATTTAATTCCAAGAGTAGTACCACTCAACTTTATTATCATGCCGGAATAAATCCACCTGTAGGGTTTACATGATAATCCTTATGAGTTCCTCAAGGGGACATCATCATCCTAAATAATTAGGACACGGTTTCATTATATAATCAACAGCACACCATATAAACAACATTGTATCCCAATTTACCGAGCTTATTGATTTAATAAATAAATCTCACCCATTGATAAATTAAAGAAACATATATCGAGTATACATGCCCGTTATCATACAATGATTAAGAAGACGCACATCTATAATAACAGAGGTCTTGTTTTATTTACGTAGTCAGTATAAATAAAACAACCTCAATTGGTCCTGCTCATAACATACAAAATACACTAGTGTAATTTTATAATCAAGATAGATTAATACCAAATTACACTACAACCATTCCGATAATTTGTCCAAAATTATCTCGGCTGTGAGCTACCATTTATAATCTATAAGGAACTGATAACATGATCTTCTGTGTGGCACCATACACCATGGTATCTACAATATAAATTAATTGGACAATTGCAATAACACATATAACAAATATATAAAATGTAAACATTTCGCCATAAAAGATTCTCATATCATAAATAGATGTTTATACAAAAGCTAGACTTATAGTATACATCCTAACAAACTCCCACTTATACTAAAAGACTATGCTGTCATATACGCTGCCATGCATCTGATTCTCATCCCATCAACATGCTCATTGAAGGCTTTCGCCGGAAGGGCCTTTGTGAAAGGATCTGCTAGGTTATCGGCTGATGCAATCTTGGCGACAACAACTTTCCCTCGCTTTACGATATCTCGTATCAGATGGTACTTGCGCTCAATGTGTTTACTTGTCTTATGGGCTCGTGGTTCCTTTGAGTTTGCTACTGCACCACTGTTATCACAATAGATTGTGATAGCTTTGGGCAAACCAGGAATCACTTCTAAGTCCATCAAGAAGTTTCTGAGCCATACAGCTTCTTTGGCTACCTCAGAGGCCGCCACATATTCAGCTTCCATGGTGGAGTTCGAAACGCATTTCTGCTTCACACTTCTCCACACTATGACTCCACCTCCCAAGGTAAACACATACCCCGAGGTTGATTTACTGTTGTCCCTGTCTGATTGGAAATCCGAATTCGTGTAACCCACAGGTAATAAATCATTTGCCTGGTAAACTAGCATATAATCTCTAGTCCTTTTCAGGTACTTCAGAATATGCTTTACGGTAGTCCAATGACCTTGTCCTGGGTTACTTTGATATCTACTAACCATGCCCACGGCAAAGCAGATATCCGGTCTCGTACATAGCATCACATACATCAAGCTTCCTACAGCTGAAGCATAAGGAACTGCTTTCATTTCCTCTATCTCCTTTGGTGTCTTAGGACACATTTCCTTAGATAAAGGCACTCCATGTCTAAAAGGCAGAAAACCTTTCTTGGAGTTTTGCATGCTAAAACGAGCTAGGATAGTGTCAATGTATGAAGCTTGAGATAAGCATAACATTCTTTTCTTGCGATCCCTTATAACTTTGATCCCAAGAATATGTCCAGCTTCTCCTAAGTCCTTCATAGCAAACTGCTTGGACAACCATACCCTTACGTCTGATAACACCCTGACATTGTTTCCAATTAACAAGATGTCATCTACGTATAGTACAAGAAATACCACCACGTTTCCGTCACTCTTCTTATATACACAAGATTCATCCGGACATTGAATAAATCTATAAGACTGGATTACTTCATCAAAACGGTTGTTCCAAGATCTCGAAGCTTGTTTCAGTCCATAAATAGACCGATTGAGCTTACACACGAGGTGCTCTTTGCCCTTTGCAATGAATCCCTCAGGTTGCTTCATATAGATGTTTTCTTCAAGACTTCCATTAAGGAAAGCTGTCTTGACATCCATCTGCCAAACCTCATAATCCATATGAGCAGCAATAGACAAAAGAATTCGGATAGACTTCAGTATGGCTACCGGCGAAAAGGTTTTCTCATAATCGATCCCTTCTTTTTGAGTATACCCTTTCGCAACAAGCCTTGCTTTAAAGGTCTCTACCTTTCTGTCTGATCCTCTTTTCCTTTTGTAGACCCATTTACATCCAATGGCTCTTACACCATTTGGTGGTTCTACAAGCTTCCAGACTTGATTAGAATCCATAGATTCTATCTCAGAGAGCATTGCCTTTTACCAAGATATCGTATCTTTATCTTGGAGTACTTCGTCATAAGTCCAGGGACCAAGTCTGAAGACTCTCCCAAAAACATGAATCTATCAGGTTGTCTAACAACCCTCCCACTACGACGAGACACTATCGGTATTTGTGTATCATTAGTGACACGCGGTGCAGTCACTTGTGGTATCTCATCTTGTACCGTCGGTACATAAAAATTATCCCCTCTCATTTCCTCAAGAACAATTTTACTTATAGGCTTGTGGTTCATTACATAGTCCTCTTCTAAAAATCGGGCATTCGTACTAACAATGACCTTCTGATCTTTAGGACTATAAAATAAACCACCTTTCGTTCCTCTAGGATAGCCCACAAACAAGTGCACTTCCGTACGAGATTCCAACTTATCAGCATTTTCCTTCAGCACATGTGCTGGACTACCCCAGATCCGAATGTGTTTCAGACTAGGCTTGCGCCCAGTCCATAACTCTGTGGGAGTAGAGCGTACTGACTTAGAAGGTACCAAGTTTAGAATGTACGTCGCTGTTTCCAGAGCATATCCCCAAAACGAATTTGGCAATTCTGAATAACTCATCATCGATCTAACCATTTTCATAAGAGTCCTATTCCTTCGTTCTGCCACACCATTCTGTTGGGGTGTACCCGGTGCAGACAATTGGGATTGAATCCCAACCTCTGATAAGTAACTCCTAAACTCTCCTAAGAGGTACTCTCCACCACGATCAGATCGTAGTGTCTTGATACTTTTACCATGACGTTTCTCCACATCAGCCTTGTATTTTTTGAACTTGTCAAAGCACTCAGACTTGCGGCGCATCAAGTAAATGTATTCATATCTCGAATAATCATTTATAAAAGAGATAAAATATTCGAAACCACCTCTTGCTTGAATAGTCATAGGGCCACACAAATCAGAATGAATCAATTCTAACACTTCTTTGGCTCTATACCCCTTTGCCTTAAAAGGCCTTTTGGTCATTTTTCCTTCCAAGCAGGATTCGCAGATTGGATAGTTTTCCACTTTCAAGGAACTCAAAGGTCCATCAGCTATCAACCTTTGAATCCTCCTTAAGTTAATATGACCCAACCTTAGATGCCAAAGATATGTTTGATTCATTTTCGAAGGTTCTTTTCTCTTATTAGATTTAGAAGATGTGCTATTAATTTCCATTTGTTGCATAATAGGAGTTATAGGATTAAGAATATATAAATTGTCAACCAACGTACCAGAATAGATAATAACTCTATTCTTCTTAACGACAACATTGTTATCAAAAGAAACAGAATATCCATCCTTAAAAAGTTTAGAAACTGAAATCAAATTCTTTCTAAAACAAGGTACGTAAAGACAATTTCTCAAAATCAAAGTCTTATTCCTAGGAAAAGATAAATAAACATCTCCCACTGCAACAGCTGCCACTTTCGCAGCGGTGCCCATGTATATGGTAATCTCCCCATCACTTAGTCGTTTGGTTTTCTAGAACCCCTGCAATGAATTGCAGACATGATCAGTGGCTCCCGTATCTACACACCAGGTACCGATAGATAACACCGCTAAACATGTTTCAACAACTAATGAAAAAGATGTAACTGAATTGTTCTCCTTTTTACGGGGACAACCGACTTTCCAATGTCCAGCCTGCTTACAATGGAAGCACTTGCCTTTCGGCTTTTTCACACCACCTTGTGGCTTAGCCACTTGAGGTCCAGCTGTCTTCTTTGCTAAAGAATTCTGTTTCTTCTTCTTCTTCTTTCCGCCTTGTGGTTTAGAAGCAGAAACATTTTCAGCAACGTAAGCCTGAGAATTTTGATGAAACAGTCCCTCTGCTGATTGGAGTTCTGTCAGAAGTTCCGCCAATGAATACAACCTCTTGTTCATGTTGTAGTTCAAACGGAACTGCTCAAAACTCTTAGGCAGCGTTTGGAGAACGATATCGACCTGGGTTTCCCTATCGATTTCAGCTCCAAGGACCTCCATCTCATTCAGATGAGCCATCATCTTGAGGACATGATCACTCACAGGTGTCCCTTCAGCCATGGTGGTAGTCATCAGGTTTCTCATAGCCTCCTGTCTGGCAGCCCGACTCTGATGTCCGAAGAGTTCTTTGAGATTATGCATCATATCATAGGCAGTAGGCATGGCTTGATGTTGATGTTGCAGCACATTTGACATGGAAGCCAAAATGTAACACCGCACCATCTCATCTGCTTTTACCCACTTCCTATAAAGCATTTTCTCCTCTTCAGTAGAGTTTTCATCAGGCATGTCAGGACAGTGCTCAGTGAGTACAAACTTGTAGTCTTCAGCAGTTAGGACAATATCCAGGTTTCGTTTCCAATCAATATAATTAGGACCAATAAGTTTGTTTTCTTTAAGTATAACAGCAAGAGGATTGAAAGCCATAATGAAAAACCTGAGAATCACATAAATAAACACATAGGTCAAATCATTTGAATTGACAAATTATATTGTTCCCTCAAACAACACAATCTTAATTCATCAACACCTCAATACACCGTGAACTTTGTATGCCACGATAGTATGGACGTATACTAATTCAAACATTCGTTAGAGGAGGTTTTACCCATTAATTTTATTATCTTGTGAACTTAACTTTATGACAAATAAAATTAATAGTTGGTTATCGTTTTGGCCATACAAATAACAGTAGTGACTCCGATGGGGAGGATACTTATCAAATGCATCTAAGTGTACACCATTACTTGATACTAAGTCCATTATCTAGGATTATGCCTCTTCAGATGGAGAAGATGACACTCTCCTAAACAACTTTCTATAATCATCCATAAAGAAAGTTTGATCTAGTGATCCGCAAATGAACTCATCCGATATGGAGGAAGGCACTTAAAACCAACGCACAAATTCAAATGCATCACTTACAAACCAGTAATGGAGGCCATAGGATTTATTAAAATAATTAATTCCTCTCCCACTTAGTTATTTAACATGAGAGATTTTAACATGCATATCATATAAAACACATACAAGCATGCTTGATAAAACGCATATAAAACAATAAATATGAAAAACATAATTTCCAACTATTATGACCTCATTTTATCGTCATGTTCTTGAATGTTTGTCGTCAAAACGGGGCCGTACAGTACGATCATGCCCTGCTGTCCAGTCTCGATCCTCAGCTGGCACGGTCTGACCGTGCCCTCCAGCACGGTCATGCCCGACCTGTAAACACGTCGCACGGTTGACCGTGCTCCATAGCATGGTCGTGTCCTGTCGTCCAGCTCTAATTTTCCACCGACACGGTCTGACCGTGCTCCATAGCACGGTCGTGCCCGGTTGTACGACCCTAACCTTGTATCTAATTACATCCATCGATCCTATACCCCACGAAGGAGTTTACATATAATCTAGATCGAACAGAAAATTAAAACCTAACACGACAAACCGCCGTGATTTTACTATTACAATCATACATTCAAAAAACAACCTCAACATGTCCAAGGGTTTAATTCATACATAAACATACATTCAGACCATAATAGTTGGATTTAAGGTTCCTGCAGAAAATCATAATTTCTCGCACATCATACTATTATCCGATCTAAACACGCATGCTTCAAGATACGATTCATAATAGAATTAACCGATTCAATCGAATAGAGTCAGAAAACCACGGCTCTGATACCAATTGTAGGAACCACCGGATCGCCGACCCTATATGATTATCCGATTCGGGGTCCATGCAAATTTGATTAACACAGCGGAAAACGAATCATACCTTTTACACCGATATTAGTTCTAAGGTCAGAACTGTAGATCGAGGAATCGATGGAGCCTAGACCTCACGATCTTCTGCTGTATTCCTCGCCTTTATCTCGAACGTTGTGTGGGCAACGAACTATCGAGACTTTCAGCCGCCTTCTACTAATATGTATCTCAAATTTTTTTTGTCTGTGTATTTGTGTATGTAGAAACGGCTGACTTGAGTCTTATTTATAGGCTACAACAGGGACCTTGAGGAGGATTAGGAATCGGTCTCCTGATAGACTTAGGAGTCCTAAATTCAATCTGAATATACTTCTTAAGCCTATCAATAATATCTCAATCCACTAAAAAGATATTATTGAACTACCGTCCCTTATCCATATTAAATATGGCTCCTATTTATTATGTGCGCGTTTATCTCCCCGTGTTTAAGATATCGAATGTCCATTAATTAAATGAATTACTGACAATTCAATTAATTAATATTTAATTCCAAGAGTAGTACCACTCAACTTTATTATCATGCCGGAATAAATCCACCTGTAGGGTTTACATGATAATCCTTATGAGTTCCTCAAGGAGACATCATCATCCTAAATAATTAGGACACAGTTTCATTATATAATCAACAGCACACCATATAAACAACATTGTATCCCAATTTACCGAGCTTATTGATTTAATAAATAAATCTCACCCATTGGTAAATTAAAGAAACATATATCGAGTATACATGCCCGTTATCATACAATGATTAAGAAGACGCACATCTATAATAACAGAGGTCTTGTTTTATTTACGTAGTCAGTATAAATAAAACAACCTCAATTGGTCCTGCTCAATACATACAAAATGCACTAGAGTAATTTTATAATCAAGATAGATTAATACCAAATTACACTACAACCATTCCGATAATTTGTCCAAAATTATCTCGGCTGTGAGCTACCATTTATAATTTATAAGGAACTGATAACATGATCTTCTGTATGGCACCATACACCATGGTATCTACAATATAAATTAATTGGACAATTGCAATAACACATATAACAAATATATAAAATGCAAACATTTGACCATAAAAGATTCTCATATCATAAATAGATGTTTATACAAAAGCTAGGCTTATAGTATACATCCTAACAGTGAGATCTTTCTCTTGCTCAGTAGAGACTATCTCAAAAGACTCTCCATAGAGCAAGAATCTAGAAGGTCGTTTAATGACTCTCTTACTTCATCTAGCCGCTTAGGTTCTTGGATGACTGGAACTTGTTCTTGTTCTCCATGTCCTTCCGTATCCATTTCTACACCCGGAAGTGAATGAACAATAGGATCATGATTTTTTACTACCTTATTAATCGGAGAACCAGTTGACACAGCAAGTAGAACCTCAATGTGTCTCCCACTGGATCCAAAAGTCGATCACGGTAGATTTATGAATTCAGGATGAATAGATTCAATGCAGATCTCTGGATTAAATGAACTAGAAATATTTTCCCCCACCTTATCCAAAAGAACCTTGTTCTTGGATTCATTCTCTTCTATATACTTGTCCTCTAAGAAGGTCGTATTTGTACTTACAAATACCTTCTTATCCTGAGGACTATAAAAGTAGTACCCCCCTTGTCCCTTTAGGATATCCTACAAACACACATAATTCTGATCTTGATTCTATCTTATTCGTCTTACCTTTAAGCACATATGCAGGACATCCCCATACACGAATATATCTTAGATTTGGCTTACGCTCATTCCACAATTCGAGGGGTGTTTTAGGTACAGACTTAGACGGAACCATATGCAATATATACATAGCAGTTTGTAGTGCATATCCCCAAAAGAAAGCACTAAGAGTAGAGAAGCTCATCATAGATCTGACCATATCCAACAAGGTCCTGTTTCTCCTTTTCGAGACACCATTCTGTTGTGGAGTACTGGGTGCGCTCAACTGAGATAAAATCTCATTCTCTGTCAAGTATGCTCTAAAGTCACTAGATAGATATTCACCACCTCGATCAGATCGAAGTATTTTTATGTTCTTACCTAATTGCTTTTCTGCTTCCAGCCTGAATTCCTTGAATTTTTCAAGTGCCTCAGACTTGCGAGCCATTAGATAAACATAACCATATCTTGAGTAGTCATCAGTGAAAGTGATGAAGTACTTATATCCACCTCTAACTTAAACTTTAATTGGTCCACATATGTCAGAGTGTACTAATTCCAAAACTTCCTTGGCTCTCAGTCTTTTGAACTTGAAAGACCTCTTAGTCAGTTTACCCTCCAAACAAGATTCACATATAGGTAGTGGTTCCACCTTTAAATCAATCAAAGTGTCATTTTTTACAAGTCTTTGAATCCTATTAAGATTAATATAACCAAGTCTTGGGTGCCAACGGTAAGTCTCATTAGTTGGAGATAACTTTATGCATTTTGTGGTGTGGTATAAGAAGTTGTCGTTTGGTTTTAAGATATACAAATCGTTATCCAAATGTCCTTTATACACTATAGCTTTATTAAAAGAAATATCAACCGTCATAGAAGAGAAATGAACATGATATCCTTGTTTGAATAACAAAGCAACAGAAATCAAATTTCTAGTAATGTTTGGGATATAATAACAATTACTTAAAACCAAATGTTTTATACTTGAAAAATAAAGATAAACATCTCCAACAGCTTTTACAGATACCACAACTCCTGTGCCAACCCTCAAGGTATGATCTCCTTCATTAAGCTCCTTGGTTACTTGGAACCTCGGCAAAGTATTGCAAACATGGTTAGTGGCTCCAGAATCTACTATCCAAGTATCTGTAGAATCAACCACTAAACATGATTCAATAAAGGATAACTCACCCTTTCCTTGTTTCTTAGCTAGGTAAACTACACAATTTCTTTTCCAATGACCCTTTTCCCCGCACTTAAAACATTTTCCTTTTGGTTTCCCGTCAGATTTCTCTTAGGTCTTAGCTTTCTTTGCTTGTTGTTGTGGACCCTTCTTGTTGGACTTCTTCCTTTTTCCATCCTTACTTTTCGGTTTGGATGAGAATAGCCTAACAGAAGCAATAATGTAAGCATCACCACTTTGAACCTTAAGAACACTCTCAACGTTTTGAAGCTCTTTCATTAGTTCGGTTAAGGACATGTTCAGCTTATTCATGTTAGAGCTGACTTTGAATTGTGAGAACATCTCAGGGAGAGTTTCTAAAGCCATGTCAACTTGAGTCTCCGCACTGATTTCAGCCCCTAAAACCTCAACCACATTGAATTGACCAATCAGCATAAGCATATGGTCTCTCACGGGCGTCCCAGATTTCATACGTAGGTTCATAATATTCCTAATGGCAGTCTGACGAGCTTGACATCCTTGATGCACAAACATTTCTTGAAGATTTTCCATGATTTCAGTGGATGTCCTCATGAACTGATGTTTTTGTTGCAACACATTTGAGATTGAACCCAAAATATAGCAACGATCCATATCATCAGTATGAATCCACTTATCATAAGCCTCCTTTTGCGCAACAGTGGACTCATTAGTGGGGATAGGAGGACAGGGTTCATCTAACACAAATTTGAACCTCTTCGTAGTGAGAACAATTAAAAAATTTCGTTTCCAATCTATGTAATTATCTCCCACTAGTTGATTCTTATTCAAAATCAATGACAAAGCGTTTGCAGACATTTTTCTGAAATATAAATAAATGAAACGATGAGCATGCATGATACGAATGAAAGCATAATAAAAACATAATAAGTAGACCCAAAACTACTTTATGTGATGAACCACCTAAAACTCCAAAATCATGACATACCTTTTTATAAGAGAAGTAAATGTTGATTTATAACTAGGCTGGAAATCTCCTACTAAATCAAACATTCCATATCTCATGCTATATTGACTTAGTATCACATTATTTTTAGCCATCTACTACATTAATTGAATATTCTATAGGAAGTCCTCTTAATGTTTCGATTGAAGTGTATAACCATTATATTAATAAATTTTAAATCTTTTAATCAAGTGTGAAATTTATAGGATAAACACACTTAATCAAATTAAAATTTATTTACCATTTATTGGGGCCAATCAAATAACCAAAACAATACAACCCTCCTATAGGGAGACCAAATTAATTGTCACAAGGTATACATATATTCTTACTTTTAGGCTAATAAGGGAGGCCTTGGGCTCATAAAATGATCTCTCACACACTTAATATTTTGTTAAAAAAATGGGTTTTCTTAGATTAATATAAGTACAACCATTTTAACTCTTAAAATGGTTCAAATATCAATCACAATATTTATTCTCTGAACTAGTCAACCACTAGAAAAGAAAATAAATAAAAACATGCATAACATATTAGAATCCTAGAGTGGTGTTCATGCGATTTCTACATGACATGTTATATGAATGACATTTAATTCAATTAAAGCATCTCATGCAATAATAATAAAAGCAAAGAACAAAATTTTTATGGCCCATCCTAAACACAAAAAAATACAAACAATTGAAATTTTCAATTGAGCCACAATTGACCTGATAAGTGTCAATTTTCACCTATTTTTGCGTATGTTTATGTATTCATTTGAATGTGTTGGCTACGTTTTTGTGGTGATTATTGAGATTATTCGTATATAAGATGTATTTGATGGATTTATGCTTAGTTTCATGATTTTAACGAGAAAAAGTGCAAGTTTTGAGTGAAATGGCTGAACAGGAGAGCACGATCGTGCTGAATAGCACAGCCAGACCGTTCGTGATAGGGACTTGAAGCTGAAGGATGGGGCACGACCGTGCCGTGTAGCACGGTCGTGTCCGGGCGCACCGCAAATTCGGTTGTGTTTGCGTATTTTCATTCTCTAATTAATATAAAAGACTTTAATGGGCAAAAAGAGGGAGAGAGAAGAAGCACGGAGAGAGAAGAACAAGAATTCAAGAACCGAAGGAAGTGAGATCATCGTCGCTAAGATTTTAATCTTTCATCTCTTGTTAGTTTAGTGGATATGATATTTTCAATCTTGTCTATGAGTTTGTCGATAATCATGTCTAGCTAATTTCTAGGGTTTCTAGGGCTTGTTAGTAATCTAATTCGAATCTTATGGATCTTTAATTTAATTCAATGTTCATAATCATTCATCTTATTTGTGTGTTTATGAGTTGATTATTTGTTTGATTATCTGGCCAATAATTGAGCATGTTTTAATAATTGAATCAAAATTTGGGAGATGAGATTTAATTATGGAAGAATAAACACATGACACATAAAAAGACTTAGATCAGGAGATTAAGGAATTTATGTAATGAGAAATCAATCTTGGGTACTTTTGGGAGTTGTTATGTTTCTATCAGATTGAGGAGGGATATCTCTGATGGCGTAATAATCAACCGATTAACTGACTCGGGAGAGCTGTTAATTTGATATATGTGATTGCTCATATAGGATGATTGATTAATGAACATGGATTGGTTAAAGTGATATTTTGATGAGAATTAGATGAAAGCATGTTCTAGAACCTGTTTTATATCTCTGTGATTTTTGAGTTAATTTACATACGTAATTATTGTTTCTATTGAATTAATCTGCAATATATGAGATTTGATTTTTCTAGATAAATTTGAGAACCAGATTTGAGTAGTTAATTAGTGCCTAAATAGATAGTCTCTGTGGGATCGACCTTGCTCCCCATTCCTACATTCTACACCGTACACTTACGGAAGTAGCTAAAAGAAATTAGTGAACACGACCCAATTCTTTAAAGTCCATTTGTAATTTTTCTGGTCCAAGTCCTTATATGCTAGCAGCCCAAATCATTATGTCTTCAATTTTTAGATCTCAATTGGCCCACGTAAATGGCCCAACCTATAAAAGATATAAGCCCATTAGCATCTGAATTGTCAAAACGTGGCCTTTTAATTCCTTTTTTTAATTTCCATTAGAATCCTCATGGCTTTGAGCCCCGCAGCACAATGGGCCCAACTTCAAAATAAAATTTAATAGTTGGCCCAAATCATTTAAGTATGTAAATAGTCGAACATGTAGCACCACATTTTCGCATCGTTGAAGCCGTCGTTGGAATAGTAAAATTAAAATACAAATAAAATTATCTCATAAACTATTTCGTATCTAACAAGGAGAAATTATGGAGACATAATCCACCCCTTATTTATAGACTCAAAAAACGAAATACAATTTGTATCAAAACTAGGTCATAAATTGTTCATAAAAAATCTCATAACAATCATATCACATAACCTAATACCGCTCACACTAAAACATGCATGAACAAAATTAATTCATCAAAGAATATACAAGATAATATCAAAACCTATGGGTCTGATACCACTTGATGGAAATTAACCCTCGAGAATTACATCTGATTAAATCAGAAATCTCGTCATAGGATCGATTATGATGTATATCCTATATGACAATTAATCTTGTACAAGAAGGTTAAGGAAATACCTTTCGTAGCGTGCTTTAACGTCTTCGTAGTTTCTCTGCACACCTCAAACCGTCAAGCCTTCTCCGATGTTCTCTCTAGAACTTTTCTGCAGTATACGTGAGTGGGCACCGTATAATATTGTGGACTATTTAATAGAATAAAAATTTTGGAGTTTTAGGACTCATATTCTTACTCTCCAAGATTCATTTTCCATATAGGAAAAATATATGGATAAAATCATATAAGATATATTTATCTCATAAATATCTCTTAACTGATATACTTATCTGGATAGTCCAACAAACTTAATTATACTGCATTACGTATTATAATCTTTATAATATATTAAGTTCATAATAGAGCCACAGAAGGGACCTAATCAGATCCAATTAAATTAAGCTCCAATAAATTGATTTTGACTTAATCAACTCTTGACTAATCAAAATAACTTATTAATCTCGTTCAATTCCACTATAAGTACGAGATTGCACTTTTAATTAAATTGGATTTATTGAAGCAAATAAATCAATATAATCATTTTAATTTTATTTTATTTGAAAAGTGTTTGTTATGATTAAAGATGTGATTATACGAAAAATTAAAATTATTTCATAATGAATCTCATAAGATAAAATTAAAATGATTATAATTAACTTATTTTTACATTTTTAAATATATGTATCAATATATAAATTTTTTGGAATACATTAATTTTTTCATAATTTTACTATTTAAAAAAAGTTATATAAATGGGGCGGGACAGGTCTGACCTGCCCCGCATGAGGCAGGGCATGGGACAATCATTCTCGCCTCGTTGTGGGGTGGGGCGGGCTTGGGTATTCTACTACCCATCCTGTCCCGATCCTATTGCCATCCCTATAGATGACCTTGAGCCTTCTTCCATCCAGCAAACCCTTTCTTTGCCGTATTGGCGTCGTGTTATGGATGATGAGTTCACTGCTTTGCAGCGTTATGATACATGGGAATTGGTTCCCCCGTCACCTCGTGTTAATATCATTGGTTGTTTCGGGTTAAGCGCAATCCAGATGACTCTATTGATAAATATAAGGCTCGTCTTGTCATTAAGGACTTTCACCAGTGCCCTTGGAATGATTTTACGGAAATATTCAGCCCGATTGTTAATCTTGCCATCATTAGGACGGTTCTCACTCTTGTCGTGTCTTCTAATTGGATGCTTCAACAACCTGCCACCATTAGGATGGTTCTCACTCTTGTCGTGTCTTCTAATTGGATGTCTTCATCAGCCCCTCGGCACTACAAGAATTTCGCACAACAACAACACAAGAATTACAACGGTTTTTAGCATGTTCTGTTGTGAAAGATAAATTTACAACACTTTTTCTGAAACGACCTTTCTGTCTTGATCATATTTAGCACTACAAGAATTTCGCACAACAACACACAACAGATTTTTACTACTGTTGTCATTGTGAGAAAATTTCAATAATAAAATTTTTCAAACGGTTTTCAGCATGTTCTGTTTTTAACGATAAATTTACAACACTTTTTCGGAAACGACCTTCCTGTCCTGATCATATTTGGCACTACAAGAATTTCGCACAACAACACACAACAAATTTTTACTACCGTTATCGTTGTGAGAAGTTTTCAATTACAAGAATTTCGCACAACAACACACAACAGATTTTTACTACCGTTGTTGTTGTGAGAAATTTTCAATAATAAAATTTTTCAAACAACACTTTTTTGGAAACGACCTTCCTGTCCTGATCATATTTGGCACTACAAGAATTTCGCACAACACACAACAGATTTTTACTACCGTTATCGTTGTGAGAAATTTTCAATAATAAAATTTTCGCGGGATTTGATCCCTAGATCCCCGGAAACGTTATTACATTACTTATCTTTCCAAATAATAATATATATCAATGTCCAATCAAATACCCCTAAATTTGTAGTCCAATCAAATATCCCTAAATTTGTTTTTTTTTTGCACAACGACAACAGTTACTTATCTTTCCAAATAATAATATATATCAATGTCCAATCAAATACCCCTAAATTTGTAGTCCAATCAAATACCCCTAACGGTTTTTACTACCGTTGTTGTTGTGAGAAATTTTCAATAATGAAATTTTCACCGGATTTGATCCCTAGATACCCGAAAACAGTCTAAGTTGTATTGCCAGTTGGCTAGAAATATTACATTACTTATCTTTCTAATATATATCAATGTCCAATCAAATACCCCTAAATTAATGAAATCAATTGGGAACAAGCCCCTAATTTCATTACAACACTTCCTCACTCCCAACTCAAAGGAGATTGTCGACAGCTGCTCGTACCTCTCTCTTCTCTGCACAAACCATTGCCAATCTATCTCCACTCTCACCGTCGCCCGCCACCAACCTTGGACAGTCGCCACCATCAACCTTTCACATTTGCCGTCGTAGGAGCCCAAGAAAGATTTCAGGGTGGGGTGACATTGGAGGTCCAATCTCGAGCAAGTTTTCGACTCCGGCTCATCCTTTTATAAGTATGTTTTGGGTTCTTGATAAATTGGTGTACTGTGTCTGTGTGTGTCTCACCCATGCTAAACATGGTTGTGCATATACCAGCTCTTGACATGATCATGATGGATCCTTCTATGATGCTTGACATATGAAAATGCAACATGTACAAGAAATATATATATATATATATATTATGAAGCTAGACATGAAATGATTTGTTAAATGGATGGACCTGTTTGATAAAAAAGCCCACCTGACACCGAGTATACAGGCATAGGAGTTAGGATTCTTGGCTAGTTTGATCATACTAGTTTCATCAAATTCCAGAAAGATGGTAGAGTAGTAGGTGTAGTAGCCACAATACTACTAGTAGTAATTATTATAGCATCGAATCCAGTAGCAAGGACCACATTTTTTTGGTGGTGATGATCATCATAATATTGATTCCTGGTTCGTCTATGTTCCAAAACGAAGAGGAGAATAATGAGCCAAACAAGTGCCTGAAAGACGGATGACTGAACGACAAGGTCGACAGTCATGGGTCTATACATGGCCTTGAGAAGAGACACCCCAACCACAAGAGAGTCAGTGAGGGTGGTCAAATAAAAGCTGGTTATGGACCAATAAATATTTCACAATTATGAGAGTATTAGTGGCAACTTACTTAGTTGGGCATACACTTGTTATTGTGCTAACTCGTTGCATGGATATGGCATGGAGAAAGAACCATTGAATCTATGAGTGGGTAAAATTTGAATCTATGCCAGCCTTTTCCTTCATATGTAATTTTGATTGCTTCATGTTTCTTGAAGAATTAGATAAATCAATTTGTGA
Source organism: Scutellaria barbata (assembly GCA_028654395.1). NCBI lineage: Eukaryota > Viridiplantae > Streptophyta > Magnoliopsida > Lamiales > Lamiaceae > Scutellaria > Scutellaria barbata. The sequence goes on from CM053647.1 coordinate 21,235,847, forward strand.
TTTCAGTTAATCGTTGGCTATAAAGTTGTTGAATTGTCTAGCTCCGCCCCTGCTTAGACTTATAAAATTTACCCCCCAAATGGTCTGTTTCTGAGATTATATTTGCTGATGGCTATTGATTTTGCTTCTGCAAATGGTTCACCAGGGGATGCTGAAACAGTAAGCATAACTGCAATGTATGCTTGGTTGTTTACATGTGTTTGTGTCTATATATAATATGTGAAATGAGTCAGCTCTTGTGCATGAGTAAAGTGTTACCTATTTTATTCTTGGTTTAAGTACGGATAAAAACTTGGGTCTCTATCTCACACACATGACCTTGCAATTTTATTAGAAGTTCATCTTTGTACTGTTAAAAAGATTTTGTTAATGGTTTTTATATTTTCCAACCGATTTTGCTACCTTGGTATGTGAATGGATTTAGTCTCATGTGTGACCTACACTTTTATTCCAGTTGCATACAAGTTATCAAGAAAGAAGACTGATGATACTTTCAAATTGCTGCATATTATTCTTTTTGGAAGGAGGGGAAATGTAACACTCTAGAGTTCTTTTCTTAGCTACTTCTGGATCAACCTTCATATCACTTAGCACAATGGGTTTCTCTTATATTATTGTTAATTAGATTTATCTTTCAGAAAAGGTCTATTTCACAAATTTTATGTTAAATTATATTAACCTTATGAATTACATTTATGCTCTTGGATTTTAGAGTTCAAATATATATTTGTGCTTCTCTCTTAACTGTTGCCACTAGAGTAATAATACATGCTCAAAGATGTACAATTCATTTTCTTATATTTATTTCCTTAAGAAATTTATTTCAGTTTCCTTCATGTTCTTGATATAAGTGTTTGCTGAAATTGCTAAGCATTAGTTGGGGGAGACCCGTGCCTGATGCTTGGGTAGAATCGTTTTATATTTTCCTGAGTCATAATATGAAAAATGGAGTTCATAATTTTCATATTTATATTTTCATGTATTACAGTGAAACTCTCGTCTTATTATGGGTAGAGATCTTTAACTAAGGAATCAAATACAATTAAGAACCCATCCCGTATATGATTGTTGTTTACATAGCTTTTGTGGTCATTAGTCTATAGCCATGAAATAAAGTGAGCATTACTATATGATCTACTTGGGTTGGCATAATATTGATAAGCTGTGTATTAAAAATCAAGTGGGTGCACATGTTTTCTTGATATAGTACTCCTTGTAGTCGTGGTTAATTTATTGTGATTATTTTCAGTAATTATAATAATTAAGTAGGAATCACCCATGTTGTGTTGCATTGGCGCGTGGTTACGGCTAATTTTGAAAAGTGCAATTTGAATGTTTGTTTTCTGGTATATAAACGACTAGAATACATGAGATTACAACTTGAATGATTGTGCCTCTGCTTTATAGCTGCTTCAATCTTGTGTAGCACTCCTTTGAATTTGTGTAGTATGGTTAATAATATATCATCTTTATAGTAGCGATTTAGAAGTTAAGCCTAGTATATCATCTTTAAGTGATGTGTTGGGGGTATTGACTCCCTTAGTGGGGGTTTCCTTTATATAAATTGGTAGGTACAGGGTTACCTATCAGAGCAAGCTGATGCTATTGAAGAGAGTGCCTTCAATTCTATTTTCTCATACATTTAATTTAAAATTTTGATCAATGTCACAATGTCATTAATAGTTACAAACAGAGTAAACAACTTTTTCTGTAATCTTATTTCAGTACTGATGATATAGAACATTTTCCTATGTGGTAGACATGGAAGCTCCTTTACGCTAGATGCATTTGAGTCCATACTAAAAAGGCTTCAGCAACTGGCACCTGAATTACATCGAGTTAGTTTTTTATTTGGGAGTTTTTGAGATTATTTAATATTTAGCTGGTTTGCTTATTTGAATGGGATATCAACTCAGCTGAGCTTTTACTAGGCTCGTCTTTATTTTCTAAATTTAGGTCCACTACCTGCGATATTTGAATAACCTTTATCATGATGACTATCCCGGTGCATTGAAAAACCTTCACCGTTATTTTGATTATAGGTATGCATTGATGCATGTTTTTCCTCTTTTATTCCTTTATGTTTGATCTTTACCCATGAAATTCATTCAAATTATGTAGCAAGGGTTGATAATTATCGGAGCTATAACACCATTAGTAAATATATAATACATAGGTGGACTTATCCTCATAGCACTTGTTGAACCTCACAGTGTCATTTGTTTAGATCCCTCTTCATTTCAAATTCTATTTTATAGATAGATTTGGGTTCTCCATTTGTATACGACGCTTCTGTTGGTTAAGCTGGGTTGTTAGGTGTCATTATTATGTCTACCATTTTATGATAATAATAAGATTATTCTGTAATATACTGGTGCAAAATGTAACATTAGGTTTGCCATATAGAGGCCAACTCGTTGTTAGTTCAATCACTGAAGTTTTTCAGTGTTCACATTTCTTTTTATTGCCACTTACCCACCAGGTTGGTCTCATTACTTCAATATCAAGATGATTTTTGACCAAATGTTAGTTAAACAACATATTGACTATATGGAGTTGCCTGCAGGATTGTGATCTTGGGTTTAGCTCTTTTAAGCATACTGAAGGTATTTTTGCTTCGTTATGAAACTATTGTGTTTTATGAATATGGAGCTTTCCACATTATTTTTTTTAAGGAGAAAAACATTTTATTCAGATTTACAAGATGGTCAAACAACTCATGTCTTAGTTAGCAAGATAAGTTTATAATTTTTATTGAAATACACTATATTTATAGTTTATATTTTGTTTTTTGGTTTGTTAGCAGAAGATATAAAGATAAGAAGGAAGAAAAAGTGGAGCCAGAAGTTGATCCTCAACGAGATCAGAGGACAATTTTTGCTTATCAAGTTATTGAATTGGCAAAAACTAGTTTGTTCTTATTTGGTTTACTTGCTTCTGGAGGTCTGGTGACACTTGTATTGCAATTTTGTTTACAGGAAGACTTTTGTATGGCAGTGCTCCATTTTTAAAATTTGTGATGCTGTTGTTACCGAATGATAATAATACTAATGATTAGTTTTACTCCTAAGACATTATTTCAGCATCTTAGAAATGCAATTTATCTGTACTATGTTAAAGTGCCCTTGTTCAGTGCTTCATATTGCTTTAGTGATTAAGAATTTGGATTATTGTAATTGGAATTGGATCTAGCTTTACGTAAAAATTTGAGATTTGAGGTACATTTAATTTGTGATACTGAGAAGTTGTTTTTAATTTTTTATTTTTTTTAGTTGACAATTATGTTGATTACAATCTACATTGATTCTGAATGGCATAAGGCATCAGGTTGCCAGAGGGAATATGAAAGTAGTGTAGCAGTTAGTACCATTGTGTTGCACCCAAATCAAGTCAGATGGGTTTGTTTTTACTTTCTTGATGCAATCTATTGCTGAAAATTGTTTCCTTGTTTTCTGAGACAATTATTGAAACTGCAGTGACTAATTGGTGCATATATAAGCTTTAATGATTGTTGTAAATTGTGGTATATAAAGTATTGATAATTAAAGTACTGATAATTGACCTTATTTATTTGAGAGGTAACTCATATTATTGTTGATTGTGTTGTTGCTTGTACAAAGTTAAGTTTTAACTGCAATTATAGGCTTATTTTTATTTTAAGTTCATATATGTGGTGTGTACTAGATTTTGTGTGGAGTTTTGCTGGTACTGCCGTTCAAAAGTATGTTCTTCAAAGAGCACCTTCAAGCAAAGTTTATAAGTTGATGATTGTGATTGCATTAGATGAAATCCAATTTAACAGGCTAATCTGGTCTTGAATTTGTCGATCACAGGAATGGAGAAATATGTGCAGATCATTCTTATAGTGCTAGGTTCAGTACTAATGCTCATCTTGTGCATTACTCTGTTTCTTGTGCGAAAATATAAACGGGGTATATACTTGATAATCACTTTTTTTATCTTCTTTAAATTTCTGGTGATCTTGATATTTATTCTTATGTTATTGGATATCTGTCTGATAGGAAAAAGAGAGAAATTACGTGAACTACTGACATTAGAAGGGTATACAGAAACTCCTAAGCTAGAAAATGGAGGAGCCAAGAATCACGATCTTAAGCTTTTCACTTATGCCTCCATTATGTCTGCCACAACCAATTTTTTATCAGACAAGAAACTGGGAGATGGTAGTTTTAGTCCTGTTTCGGCATACACAATACTGGGAATTGAATACTCAAACAAACAAATTATATAACTAGTTCTCATCTCATAGACATAGAGTACCTTAGAACCAGACATAACTGATACTGCCACATATAAGAATAAAAACATAAGCTGGAGTTATTTAATATGTTTGGTGTTTAATTCAATTTCTGATAATCTACATGATTAACTTTGAGATATATTTTGCATATTTTTGACTAATTAATTTCTCTTCTATTTGTTAGGCTCAGTTATTTGATGGATACGATGTTGGCAGCTTATGTTTTTTGGATCATATCGTACATTGTAATTCCTTGTATTATGAATTATTGACTCTATTAATGGATATTTTGCTATTTTCTATGTTCTTTAGGATCATGAGAATTGTAGTAACTTTATTTTATATTGATCGGTTTTAGCAATGTATAAGATATGATAGTAATGTGACGATGGTTTCGGTACAATTAAAATTTCAAATGCTTAGAAATTGTGAAGTTTTTATTTATATGATTTATTATGCATTATAACAGATTGTAAATGTGTTGGTGGTGTTGTAAATAAACATGACAATAAAAAAAAACAAAAAAAATCACAAAAAACATAACGACAATGGTTAATAACCGTTGTTATAGGCTTCGACAACAGTTAATAACCGTTGTAAATCCGTTGTCGAAGACAATAATGACAACGATTAATAACCATTGTGCAAATGATATGAAATGTACTCTAGACAAAACCGTTGTGCCAATCGTTGTCGTTATCGTCTACGACAATGGTTAAAAACCGTTGTAAAACCGTTGTGGTTAATGTTAACGACAACGGTTAACCGTTGTCCACGCGTTGTAAATGAACACTGGAATACAGTAGTTCACCAACCGTTGTCCCAACCGTTGTCGTTATCATTTACGACAACGGTTATTAACCGTTGTGACAACCGTTGTCATTATTATCTACGACAACGTTTAATAACTGTTGCGAAAGATGGGGTCTACGACAACACCATCTTCCACAACAGTAAAAAATGGTCTGCGACAACGGTTAATAACTGTTGTCGTTATCATCTACGACAATGGTTAATAACCATTGTGGAAGATGGGGTCTACGACAACACCATCTTCCACAATAGTAAAAAATGGTCTACAACAACGGTTAATAACCGTTGTCTTTGTGCGAATTTCTTGTAGTGTGGGCTTGATATGACTTTCTCTCTGTTGCTCTTTAGGGTTTTGACATGACTTGATCTAAAGCTGATAACTCTCTTTTCACTCTTCACTCTGGTAGTGATCGGTTGTTCGTTCTAACTTATGTTGATGACTTGATTCTCACAGGCTCTAGCCCCTCTCTTCTCACTGTGCTGACAAAGCACTTGCAGTTTCAGATCGTGATTACAACAATATACACAAATAGAGGTATACATATTCTATAAATACAATGTTGACCAAATCAATACATTAAATAATTAAGGAATACAAAATTTTAATCCAGATTTATGGAATTTATGTAATCTTTTCTCATACATTTTCTTTCGAATCGTGGTGCGCAAGTGTGTTCTCGATAGCCAAATTCATTGAACTTATGTTCATTATAGTACTCTACAATATGTACCCAGAATGTCATTGTCTTTTGATCATTATCGGTGATTGGATCATTCCTCGTTCAATTTGGACTCTTTTGATGAACCTTGACACCGACTTTTATTTTTACAAGAGTATTCTCTTTATTGGGTGTTTATTATCGATCAAATAACTCAATTTTAAAAAAAAAAATGGTGTGATTTGTTATTTTCCCCTTTTAGGCTTTAAAGATGGATTTGTTGCTATTGGATTAGAAAATTTATGTTCTTGTAAAACTTCAACAAAAATGACACTTGAAGGAATTGTTAGAATAATTCAATCAATCATATATCCAAAACTTGACAAACTTTTGGAATACTGCTGAAAAAATGGAAATTCTTAGATATTTGTGGTGGAACTTGACTATAAAAATGAGGAAATTTTAGAATTTTGTGGAGCATCATTTACATTCTAAATATTTTGAGAATAAAAAAAAAGAAAATTGTAACATTCTACTTGTATTCTCATCCGTTTCTGCAAAGATTAGCTATTGCAATTTGGAAAGGGAGTTCAAGATAAATACTCATTTTTGACCAAAATAAAAGAAAAATATCCATGTTGACTATAAAAAAATATAAATACCCACTTTACATGAAAAATACATTTTTACCCTTGTTAAAAATAAAGAAAATACTCACAAGGCTCCCAACCCCCTCCCAACCCCTTAGTTGTAATTTTTAAAATTATTATTTTAAATTATTTTTAGAAGTTTATATTCAAAATGAAACTTTTAAATAAATCATTTTTATACATCTAGTTTTTTTAATATTTTAAATTAATTATATTTAATTAACTTTAACCCCATATTAATAAATAATTAATAAAAAAATAATAGAAAGCACAAAAATAATTAATAAAGAAATATATTAAAATTAGATAATAAAACACTAATAAAACATCTTAGTTGTTCTGATTTGGGCAAGTGCGTTTAGTATGTCCATTTTCTCCGTATGTTGAACATTTCCTGACACCACTTTCCTTGGAATTTGTTGTGTTTGGTTGACCGCGTTTGCTGATTGTTGATTTATTTCTATAGGTTCGGTTTCATTGATTCTTGACTTATGCATGGAGGTTTATGTTTTTAGTCCAGATCATCGTCTGCTTTTTTTTCTTTTGAAAGGTAAGCCTCTTTATTTTTCAGAAAACAGAGAACGTTTTTTCTTGAATGACAGGAGTAATTTTTTTAAATGTTGTTAATTTTGGGGTGAGAATATTTAATTTTGGTAGTTGAAATAGTGCCCGGTTGGTTATGTGAAAATGAGTGAGATCCTCCACTTTTAAAGGCATTTAGATAAAATAAAATAAAAGAGAAAATGACCTAACATGCCCAAAAACCCTATAATTTGGCCCAATATGCCACAAAATTATAAGAATGTCTCTATTTACCACTTTCCTTATATTTTTGTCCCCAAATGCCCCAAAAATTGAACAAGTCAACCCTTCCATCACTTATGCCATCACATCAACTGCCGCCCACTGTAGAAAATGACAGTAAAGGACACTCACATGCAAGAATTTCGTGTAAGCCTTGACCATCCATTTGGCTTTGATAAATTCTTACACGAATTTTTAAACATATTTATTTTTAATTTTTAAACATATTGTTACACGAATTTTTTAATTTTTGAACTGAATTAAATATTAAAATATGCTTACATGAATTTTGAAAAAGTTGACATATGATTACAAAATGCAATTTCAAAATATAAAATGACAGTAAAGGACACTCACATGCAAGAATTTCGTGTAAGCCTTGACCATCCATTTGCCTTTGATAAATTATTACACGAATTTGTAAACATATTTATTTTTAATTTTTAAACATATTCTTACACGAATTTTTTAATTTTTTAACTGAATTAAATGCAATTTCAAAATATAAAATGAAATCTCTTACACGAATATTTTCTCCAAAATTAATTATGATCTTTCAATTTTTGTGTAAGGACTTGACCAAATGAATTAAATAATAAAATATTCTTACACAAATTTTGAAGGAGTTGACATATGATTAGAAAATGAAATTTGACATATAAAAAGACATCTCTTACACAAACTTTTCACCGACATTAATTGTGATGCCAAAATTTTCGTGTAAGCCTATTGACTAATTGAATTAAATAATAAAATATTTTTACACGAATTTTGACTTGTTGACATATGATTAGAAAATGAAACTTGAAAATATAAAATGAAATCTGCTGAGTAATAAAATTTTTGTGTAAGCCCCGACCACATTGAGTAAAGTGGCTGACAAGACAAGACATGGCGAAGGTAAATTAGTGAATTTTTACTTGTGAGTAGTGAGTCACATGTATGCAGTGTATGTGCAAATTTCTCATGTGGAAATCCTCTATATAATGAGCATATGACAATAAGTTGTAAAATAGTAGCTTCACTTGTACTTTTTTTTAATGACAAAATTCTCTCCGTATTCTTACCGTCCTAAAGTCCGAAAACTACTTCGTAGCCAATAAATATTGGGGAAATATTGGAGATTTTTTGTTTTAAAGGTATGTTACTAGCTAATTATTCCACAGTCTATTGAGAATTCTATTGTATTTTTCTTATGCGAATGTTGTGTTTTGAAGCTTATACATCGAATGTTTATTGTGAGCTTATATGAATTTATGTTATGAGAATTTTGTGTTATAATTTATTATTGTCTTACATGAAAAATGTTATTATTTATTGTAATCAATGTTGCATTAATATTTTGTTGATTTTGTTCTCTTACACGAAAAAACACGATAGGTCATACATATGCTATTTTATGAAGGTCATACATATACAAAAGATGAGCCTTACACGAATTTTAGTAAAAGTAGGTCTTACACGAAAAATGCACCAAAAATGCTCTTACACGAATTTATGTGAAATTAGTGCGGGCACGAATTTTTATACAATTATGTATTACATGAAAATCTGTGAAATTAGGTCTTACACGAAAAATGCACAACAAATATTCTTACACGAATTTGTGGGAAATTAGTGCGTGCTCGATTTTTTATACAATTATTTATTACATGTAAATCTGTGAAATTAGGTCTTACACGAAAATCTCCAATTTGAGGCTTACATGAAAATTGTTTAAATTTGTCCAATTACATGAATTAATTTAAATCGACTAATACACGAAAAATCTGGTTAATTAGTGTTTACACGAATTAATGTAAAGTTAGGTATTAAACGAGATTCTGTAAAATGAGGGCTTGCACGAAATTCTGAAATTGGAGGCTTACACGAAATTTCAAAAAATGTAAATTTGGCCAACACATTTCCAGTAAATGATTTGAGGTCTGTGGTTGAAATGTAATAGAAAACTGTAATGACTTTGTGCTATACGTCGAGGATGTAATATTTATTATTTTAATAATAAAAATTTACCTACTGATATAATTGGCATAGAAGCTTATTTTCCACTATAAGCATATAGTTCTACATAACAGTTGGATGTGTAGATCAATATGTACATTATGCACTTGCAAATAAATGACGAGGTGATTGACTGAGTTTGTTATCTTTTTTTTTTCCAGCGTAGAGGATATGAGTTTCATATCTGTAGTGGTTTGGTACGGAGGCTATTGGGAAGGTTTGGAGTGTAAAAACAGTTATAAAGAGGAGGTTCAACTAGAAAGATTGACTTTCTATACTTTATTCGTGTGTATCCATGGACTTGTGTGTGCTGGCATGAATCGTTGGGGATATGTGATTCACTTAATAGTAGAGAAAAATGGAAGAGTGAAAAAGAAAAAAATCGAGAATGATTACCATTTGGAACGATTATTGTCGAAGAGCGACGATGTTCTTGTTGTTTTTGTTACGCTCAAGTTACTGGATGTTGAAGCATCTAATATTGGGTTGTCAAGAGATTATGAGACTAGCAACCTTGGAGATTTTAATGTTAACATTTGATCTTTCCATCAAGGGGAACCATATATTTATCACCATTCGACATATGAAGAAGGGATAGGAAGGTCAGGTGATATATGCAACCAAAATTGGAGTCGTGATAATGTTTCTTTTGGGTTACAAAGCGACGAAACATTTTATACAAAGTGGGGTGTCCCTTATGAGGAGAAATCGTCGCAGGTTGGTACATCCTCAAACGATATATGGGCTCAGTGACCATCATTAAGCGGTCGTGTTAACTTTGGAACAAATTTGGGTGTTGACTATATTGACTTGAATAGGTCCCCTACTGCATATGGAGATGAGAAGATTGTACCGGATGATGACGTAGTACCTTCGACACAGGACGATGGGGGCCAAGAAGAGGGATATATAACTTGTGACGGTATTTTCAATTTTCTGGTTTCATATAATATATTTACATCATCTTACTTTTGCCACTTTTTAATATGTCTGTTTACATTGTCGTAGTTTCACAACATGAGGAAGATGAATCGGATCCGAAAAATGATATGAACGACCTGTTTGAGTTAGACGAAGAGGATGAAAATGTATTGGACGAGGAGCAACGACTTGTTACGAGGAGTTTTTTAGGTATATTCACAGGTCTGAATAGTTCATCCCGGAGATGCCAAGTATGGAGGGACAGTCTGCGTCCGATTTTATCGAGAATGAGCCAAGTCCAACTAATAATTTACAAAAAGGCTCGACTTTTGCAACAAAAACAGAATTAAAAAATGCAGTAGGGTTTTACCATTTGGAGAACCATGTTGAATATCGTGTGTAGAAGTCAGACAAGCATAGATGGTTCATTAAATGCAAGAGAAAAAATTGCCCTTTCATACTCCATGCACTGAGAAGTATGGAATTTGGAAAATCTCGAATGTCGTTATTCCCCATGAATGTTCGAACGATCTGAACGAGTTCAATGTTCCTCGTCGACTTTCATCTGTCTTGATCGGTGAGTACTACGTTGACCATATTCGTAAAGAGGATTCCCACCTTGATGCTAAAATCATAATGCGTGAAATAAACCAAAGACATGGGATAAATCTTAGTTACAAGGTCGCATCCCGGGTAAAAAGACATGCAATGAAACTTGCATATGGAGATCCAAAAACATCTTTTTCAATGCTGTCATCGTATTTGGAAGTGTTGAAGATTGCTAACCCGGGCTTGTATACAGTTTTGGAGACACTAAATAATGACAAATTCAAATACGTGTTCTACGCTTTGGCCGCATCCATTCATGGATTTCGAAATTACGCTCGACTGGTTATAGTGATGGATGGTTGCCATTTAAAAAGCCAATACAAAGGTATTGGATTTGTCGCTGTAACAAAAGATGGAAATGACCAAATTTTTTCACTTGCCATTGGGATAGGAAATGTGGAAAATGATGAATCCTGGACCTGGTTTTTGAAGCATGTTCGAAATGCGTTTGGCTGCCCTGATCAACTACTAATCATGTCTGATCAACACATGAGCATCAACAATGCCATTATGGAAGCGTACCCTGATGCGACTCATGGTCTATGTTGTTTTCATTTGCAACAAAATTTGGCGAAGCATGGATCACATTTTGTTGGGCTTTTTCAAAAAACAGCTTACAGTTATCACGAGACTGAATTCGAAAGGTTAGATTACTTACTCTCAATCTATGTGCCTCGGATTTACCATATTATCCAATTTAGTTGCTAACACACACCTTTGGCACTGTTTACATTGACAGGTACATGAAGACCCTATCACAAACTAATAAACAAGGTGCGCTCGAGACCTTGACGAATGCGAGAGTAGAAAGGTGGTCTCGTGTCAGATACCCCGTACGAAGATTTAACTTCATGACCTCCAACGCGGCTAAGGTCTGGAATAATCGTCTTGTTTGGGCCCAAAAGTTACCTGTGTGTTCGTTTTTGGAGTGTGCCAGACGAGTAATGGAGAAGTGGTTTTACGAGAGGAGGACGACTGTAGAGGAAAGGGCAGATTTTCTTCAAAGTCGACACATGACAGGCTCATTGAATCGGTTAAAAGTGGCAAGTGAATGACCATCGACAAAATGACATGATATAAATTCAAGGTTTTGGACGGGGGTAAATTACACATTGTCGATCTATCCAATCGCACCTGCGAGTGTCAATTTTTTCAGTGCGAGTTAATTCCATGCTCATATGCGTGTGCAGCGATAAGGTACAAATACTACTATTACATATGAATTCTGTGAGATCCAGTATTTAATTAGTAAACTATAACCAACATTATTATGACTCATTTCGTTTTTTCAACAGTTGGGCAAGAAAATCAATGTCATCACACGTCCATCCATATTACAGCACCGACTGGCTGAAACAGATGTGAGGTTGTGAGGTTATTCCTGTACCGAATCCACAAGATTGGGTTGTTTCTGAAGAAATACAAAATAAAATATGTGTAGCCCCAGACAACCCGAGGCAAGCTGGCCGACCGAAGGCTCAGAGGATTTCTTCTGCAGGTAGTAGATCTGTACATACACGTCGTTCCAGCATTTGTAGTCGGTGTGGGTGCACTGGACACAACCGAACACGCTATTTTGAATCTCTGTATGCGTCATCATCCAAAGAGTAGTATCCCGATGAGGATGAAAGTGCGTCTATTCCCTTGCAGGGTGACACCACCACAAGACGTTTTGTAAATTAGAGACCCATACGAAGAGAAAGTGTCCGATCTTTTTAGTATCTAATATCGCTGACTCGTGAAATTACTATTTTTTTATAAATATGTAGTTAATCAGTTATTTACCCTTTTAACTTATCCAGAAAAATGTAAGGTTGTTAAGCAACACGCATGTTTTCATAATAATGTATATCATAATATGCAAACTCGAGTTTCCAACTACATGTAATAGTGCTAGCTGTCTAATCGAAGTACTGTACGTACTGTTTTCTACAAGCGAATGCAAAAGTAATGTAAAATTAAAGATATACACATCAATCCGTCAAATCGTCTGCAGAAACGGTATCTCCATCCGCTGACCACCTATACAATGTATATGCTACACGGCTACGTATCTCAAAAACTCCGTCAACAATATCTGGTTGAGGAAATATACATCTCAAGCAGCTCTCGATTGCCTTCAACGCATAAATGCCATACCTCGTCGGATCGTCCTATCGGTAACATAGTCTGGTCTCTGCTGTCTTCAGGTTCAATTGCTCTGGATAGTATGATGCTCGATCTTGGTTCTGATAGTAGTCTACGTGCTGTAAAAGCTTCGGCCAAATATGTCGGATCGAAAGAGTCTGAAAAAACAGTAATCTCTCAATCTCCTTTATCCACGTATGTCGAAGAGGGTGAGCGTGTAAGTGTGCATATTCACTTCGCCTATGACCCAATGTCCGTCCAGGTTCAGAATAAGGTAAATTTGTTCAAGCAACGATGAAAGTACCAAATTAGTGTGATGCGTAAATTAAGGGGTAGGAAAAAAGCAGGCTGAAGTGTGGAAAACGTAAGAATGATCCATATACAAAGCGTGTTGAAAATTGCTTACCCTAGATGTCCTGTTCCACCATGGCCTCGAATGCTTCCATTTCGACCTCTCATCCCGAACGTAGGGTACTAGGCGATCTAACTCGATTGGAGAAAAGGTCTCTCATTCGGCGTCATAATAGGGGCATCCTTCGGGGTCATTCACGTGTTTAGCTCGTCAGATATCCTTGCACGTTTCCTACATAAGACAAACTAGTGAAGTTACAAAGGTGAGCGTATAACAACATGAGTTATATCGAATGAGTAAAGACTTACATTGAAGGAGCAATCGATGATCTGCGTTAGTCCCTTAAGGAACTCATCTATCAACATATCCAAAACATTCGGATGGCTCTGCAACAGTGCAAGATATGCATCAAGAACCTACAAAAAAACCAACAAGTACAGTCATCAATTATGTTGACGACCCAACGAGTAAGCATGTTTTTTTTTAATTCATGGTGACTATAAATTAGAACTCACCTCTCGATCCAACTCACTGTGCGGGTCTATAATCGAAGTGAAGAACGATGGACCAACGGCGTAGCCAACACTGACGTTATGCCTGATCAACGTAATATGTTGTCAAACTTAATCACGTTAAATAAACAAAGTTGAAAAAAATAGAAGTTAATCACAAAAGATTTGACTTACTGATCTGCACGAATGATCAGCTCAATCCACAGTACGAAGTCATGCATTGAATGATCAGCACGTTTGGGAAAGGTCGACTGGAATGGACTCTGTAAAAAACCCGAACGCCACCACCGATGAACCTGTCGAATGTCTGCACTGGTCTCAAGCATAGATGGATATGTAGTATCCGATGTTTCACTCTAATCACCATCGTATCTGGAATACTGAATCGTCGGTGTGGTAGTGCTGGCATAACCGTTGTCTCCAACAGGTGGCTCGAAAAGCACAAGAGCGGAGAGTGGGTCTATAGGGATAGGAGTTGTTGGTGATGAAGCATGCTCCTCCATGGTGCAGGGCCAAGGAGCCCACTGAGATGGCATCGGAGGATCAGGATGCGACTGTGGTGGTGGAGGAGCCTCGGGTAAAGAGTGCCAATCGTCCTACGTCGGTCGCGGAGAATCCTGATGATAGGCTGTTGGATGACTATACGTAACCCCTGACCAGGGTGACATACTAGTATCCATATCCTGTTCCACTGGCGGGCCCAAAAAAACTTTGTAGTTGATCCATAATCATCGACGGGATTTGGCGCTCCAAGCGGGAATGCTCATCTCTGATAAAGGTCTTCATGTGGTTAAAATGCTGATCGAAGTATGAATGCAACCTATTAAACCTGGAGTCCAGATCCACTGAGAATCGGGCGAAGAAGCCATCATCGCCTGCGTACTAGTCAGTAGGCAGTGCAGCTGGAGGGGGAGTGGAGTGCTCAGAAGATGACAACACACGAGCTCGCCTGCGTGATCCCGTATGCAGTGAAACTGGAGATGCTCGTATAGGAGACTCATCCTCATCGTGAACACTACGCCCTGGAGAGTAATCATGGGCCACATCCTGATGAGCCGGAGAATGATGCACAGACATATGGGTCAGAGAATCAGGCTCGACGAATGTAATGTAGGTCGGGTATGTGCAGGCTGGGACACATATACGTCTGTCTCGCCATAGAAGGCGTTACGATCAAAATCCGACACATCCACCCGGATGCTTTAGAATCCATCACTCTAACCACGGGCTTCACGCTCCTCAACCTCAACATTGGGTCCTGACTCAGGTTCATCGATCAACTATCGTGTAGACTGACTGGATCATCTCATCGCTCGAGTCGCTCTGTGAGCTCGAGTGGACTGACCACGACTCAACCTCTCCTCAGCCCTACGTGTAGATGGTCCTGCCTCTACACCAACCTGTGGGCCACATCGAGGCTGGACCCCTACACTGAGGTCGACATCTATATGCCTCCAAAACAACTGATACTCTTCCTCAAATGAGAGAATAAGTGTCTGGAAACAATCTACCTACTAAAAAAAATAAAATCATCAGACATTGCATATATGTATAGGCCAATACATTTATTAATTCGCTACTGCATATGGAGAAAAATACATCGCCATCGAGGCAATATAGAATCTCGACGGTGGACCTCATAGTTGACCACTTCAAACATCTCGGAACTCGATAGGGACGTCCAAACGACGACCGACAACAGTACCAGTGATAGGGATGGCCTCGTAGGCCCATATCTAAAGGCAAATGTAATGACTGATGTTAGTAATATATACATATTTAGTCAAAAATATCGACATACTCAAAGTACTAAGATTACTCACCAGTAAAGCTACAGAAAACCCGTAGAAATGGTAAGTGAAGGCTCGATTCCCTGCACTGCTGGAATCTCCACTGAAAGTCGATCCATGTGTCGCAATAGATTAAGATATGAGAACTTCCCCCATGGGAAGCTCTCTCATCTCTCCTCCATCTCTACCAACACCCATACCCACTTGTCGACTTTCGTTTTCCCGATATCCACACCAAATAATATACAATATAAGATGAGAATCTTCATAATTTCTATTGCATCATCTGGGTTTTGACAAAATTCCCCCCCAACAAATCGTGTGCGGAGCTCTGCAATCGTCGCTCGTGGCCACCGAAAAATGATTCGGGCATACACTCCACCAATAGGGGGCTGGAGTCGGTCAGAAGGCTCGAAGTCTGAGTCACCAAATCGCAGTCCTGTAACGAGAGCAAACTCTCTCCTCGAGAATCGGCACAATTGGTCTCATCTGATTTGAAACCAACGATCATACTGGTCATCAATCTGTGTCTGTGCCACCTCACGGGACATCAATACATGAAGAAAAACCTTACACGTGTCTGCGTCGATCGCCCATAGCAAAAAATGACCGAAGCATGTTTGTCTAAAACATGTGACACAGTCCCTTCCTATAGCTCTCAACTCCGTTCGTAGGTCATCCAGTATAGACAAACGTGTGTACCCATTAATATACGCAAGCTGACCTTGACAAGCGGCACGAACCCATACACGATCCAACTATAACAACGAAATTTTATTATTACTCAATAATGTTATTTTCATTACAGTTTTTGTAATTAATTTCAAGAAATTTTACCCAACATATGTTTGAGGGTTATTTTCACTCCAAAAACATCTCGCAACAAATCTCTAATGTATATGTGTTTTACCATTTTAATATTTTTCGTTAAAACTGAATTCATAGATGTATCTTGGATTTGTAACATTTGTGCATAGGATTGACTCATTGATACTGTGGAATGAATGATATTTTCGTTTAAGCCAACAATTTGGAAGTTTCGTATAGGGTTAACTTAGGGGAAAATTTCGTGTACGGATTAACTACTTCCAAATTTCATGTTAGGTTAACTAATTCTCGTGTATGTCTTAACTAATGAGAAAATTTCTCTTAACTAATTCTTAATTTCGTGAAAGGTTACATTACGGGGAACTAATTTGTTTAAGGTTGTCAAGAACAGAATTTCATGTAAGGTTGTTACGTTTAAAAAATCGTCTTAGGTGAATTTGCTTCAAATTTGTGTAAGGTTACATTATATGCAAAATTCGTGTAAGAAATGATTTTATGCAGAATTCTTGTAAGCTGAAGTTAGGCAACATTTTCGTGTAAGACCGAATACGCAGAATTCCATCAAAGTATTAATATAATTATTCAGCTCACTAAATCGTTCGATACAAAATTCGTGTAAGAACTAATTTACTAGGCAGTGAACCCAAAATTAGTGTAAGCCCTAAATCTTTCCAAAATTCGTGTAAGCCCTAAATCTTTCCAAAATTTGTGTAAGCCCTAAATCTTTTCAAATTCGTGTAAGCATGCAACATATTCAATTGACTCAAATTCGTGTAAGAAGTAATTGGGAAAACTAAATCGGCCTAAATTCGTGTAAGCCCTAACAAATTCAGTACTGTCAAATTTCGTGTAAGAAGCAATTGGGAAAACTAAATCGGCCTAAATTTGTCTAAGCCCTAACAGATTCAGTACTGTCAAATTTCGTGTAAGATAAAACATGAAACACTAATATACAATATTTCGTGTAAGACAGGATTGAAATATATGTACTGAATATACAATATTTTGTGTAACACTTACTTGTCTTCCTTCCATCAAGCAGCGAAAAAACTTTCAACTTTTTCATGTCAGAAACCCTTCAAACTTCCACGAATTGCTGCAGTTTTTTTTAATCAACAAAAATTCGTGTAAGACTTATCGACACAAATTATACGATGAGGAAATTGAAATAGCAGTCATACCTTCTCAGGTTTTTTTTGTAGGAAGTTGCCCAACTTACACGAAAAAATTACTG
Organism: Scutellaria barbata; assembly: GCA_028654395.1. Classification (NCBI taxonomy): domain Eukaryota; kingdom Viridiplantae; phylum Streptophyta; class Magnoliopsida; order Lamiales; family Lamiaceae; genus Scutellaria; species Scutellaria barbata. The sequence continues at coordinate 21,253,408 of CM053647.1, forward strand.
CAGATTCGGCTTATATTAGGGAAAAAATCGTGAAACTCTTGCACAAAATTTTAGGCTAGTCAATTTCTGTACGAATTCAATGGCTGGTCAAGGCTTACACGAAAAATTAGGTCTGATTTCTGTCAATTTATGTACGATTTTCTACCATGGGCGACAGTTGATGTGATGACATAAGTGATGGAAGGGTTGACTTGTTCAATTTTTGGGGCATTTGAAAACAAAAATATAAGGAAAGTGGTAAGTGGGGACATTCTTATAATTTTGTGGTATATTGGGCCAAATTATAGGGTTTTCGGGCAGGTTGGGCCATTTTCTCTAATATAAAATGAGTATTTTTTTTATTTTTTTTAAAATCAAAGTGGGTAATTTTCTTTTATTGAAGTCAAAAATGGGTATTTTTCCATATTCACATTTGGAAAGAGAAGTTTAGAAGAGAAAGTAGAGAAAAGATGTAGAAAAGTGTACATTCATTATGAAAGATGGTGGTTTATTTATAGAAGGTAAATTGCTGGTGAGAACTTGCTTTGAAATCAATTCCTCAAATTTTTGCATCCAAAAAATGTTGGTCAACATATCCATATTTCATGCTACTTTTAATAAGAATTGATTAGTGACAACATAATGTTATTAATGTTAAAAATAGCCTCTGTTAAGTTAAAAAGTAGAATTCACAACTCAATGTTATCTCAAATTAAAAAAAAGATTGACAACACAAATTGATTAAGTTTGAATTAAACTTAAAGTATTGATACACAATGTATGGACATTAATCTTGCTTTTAGTTTAGTGTAGTTAGGATTTAACTTATCAATTACATGCATCGGAACATTTTTAATTTTTTTTATTTTTAATATCATGGTTAATTATCATTTTAGTTTAAAAAAAATACATAAATGATTAATGAGTGAATTTATAAACGTACAAATATAATCGAATCATGAACTATAAAGAATTAAACATACAATTTATTTTGGTAATATATACATTGTTTAGTTAGATTCCTACAATAATATAATTTTGCATTTGAATCTTATATAGTTTTGAAATTGAATTAAAAAAATGCAAAACATAAAAAAATAAAAAGTAAAGACAACAAAATAAAAACAGAGACTGAATGAAGAAGGTATGCTACTCATTTATATCACAAAATCAAATAAAAGTGATTGTTCTACCACAATATATAATTTTGTTACTTTTCCACAACAATTTGATGAAAGACTAAAATAACCCTTTGCACTAAAATCAAATAAATCGAAAAGTATCACTCACACTGCAACCAATCATTTAAAATGTTGGGAGAGTGCTGGTACGGTTAGTAAATGACATCATAAGAATACACATTATGTCCATTGAAAATATTGAGCTCACTATGGAGCAAGGATGAAAATATCCAAAAATATCTTCGATATTTTTATCTTCTCACGTAATCGATATAATAACGGCCTATATATTTTTCCGGTATTTACCGATACTTTTCCGATATTCTCCCGATATTTCCATAAAATTGAGATATCGATATTTTTATATTTGCTATGGAGCAATTCGACCCCCTCAATGATGAGCAAGATTGAAAGTTCCCGATGATGCAAGAAGACAGGACACATGAGTCGAACTGTAACAAAATTTCGTGTAAACTCAAGTGCAACGACACACTGATCATCAAGTAACTAACTAATCATAAGGATAATGATTGCAAAGAGAGATATGTATGTATCTACAAGAACTTAGATGGCCTCGAGAAGTGGAGATTAGCAGTAAATGGAAAACTGTAAAGAAAAAATGTAATCCTACGTATACTCAGAATTTACAGTGGAGGCCAAACTCACTATGAAGAAAGTGCAAGCTCAGCCCAAGCCAAGGAAGACGCGGTCATCATCTCAGCAGGTACAGACGTGTCAATGCCCGTTTCCAACATGGAGCACAACTCCCTCATGGATGTCCGACTGCTGGTATTGGGACGAACACACAGGTTTACAACGTCACATATCACTTTCAGATCCTCATATCTGAAATGTTTCAACTCTGGATCCACCACATATGCCATCACTTCTGGCAAATCAAGAAACTCCTTAGCCTGCAAGAAGATTATTTCTTATTAGAAATGATATCACACTGCAAGAAGATATCTTTCGAGAAAGAAGTTCATAATTGTACCCAGTCGACCAGGCACTCATTTTCCTTGCAGTATGGAGGTCTCCCACTGACAATTTCAAGTAAAAGAATCCCGAATGCATATATGTTAGCCTGGACATCGAGATGACGTCCTTCCAAATCTTCCGGAAGGATGCAAATTGCGCCTTCGTTGCTTATGGTGCCTAAGCTTTTCTCCACAGTCTTCCAGCAATCAAAATCAACCAGCTGCCAAACAAGTTGAGAGCATCTACTAAGAACAATGTAGATTCTACGGCATACACATTTTCGTTTCAGATAGTCTTGCCTTACCTTGGGAGAAAATTCATCGGTCAGATAAACGGAATTAGAGTTCAGTTCAGATATAGTAAAAGATGGATCAAGTTCCGTGTGAAGATACTTTAGGCCCCGGGCGATCCCAACAATGATTTTCATGCGCCGTGTCCAAGAAAATTGGCATGCTTCTCCATCTACATTTAATCGGAAAGCTTTGTGCTTTTAGTATGCGGAAGCTGTTGCAAAAGAAACAAAAGAAGAAAGGAAAACATATCTAACGTACAATGAAGGTGTTCATAGAGTGTTCCATTTGAAGCATACTCGAACACCAGCATCCTTGTAAATGGGCTGCCATCTGTGCAAAAGCCGAGCAATTTCCCCACATTCTCATGATTTATTCTAGCCAAATTGGCCACCTGAATCATGCAACATATGGCTCAAGGCATGTCCATCAGCAATAAAATGTTCATACATTCCACAATACAAAAAGAGCACTAAGAAAGGTTATGAAGAAAAATGAAGACCTCTTTCTGAAAATAAAGCTCAAGGTAGCCATTCCAATTGTCTTCTTTGATGCATAGGGCTATTACAGCAATTTCTGGCCCACCTTTAATCGTGCCCTTGTACACCAGGCTATCCGGAGAGGACCCAATGATGTTGCTGAAATCTTCACAGGCTTCTTCAAGTTCTTGCCTCGTGTATTTCACGACATCCTTCAGTACATCAGAATCTGTAGAATCCTTTTGTTATAGTGGTTTTCTAATACAAGCAAATAATCAAAAGAAGCGGAGCCTTGGACAGTTTTGATGTATAAGGGAATCATAACATTATGATTGGTATAAGCTTGAGTTGCAGATACTAACTTATGTAAACTGGCAAGGATTCCTTAGCACTTGGGGACTTCTTCCAGGGCATAATAATAAAAGATTTTGACTTCCACTTCTTAGTGGCCGTAAAAAGAGCCACAACAAAGAGCACTCCCACTATAACTCCAGTCACAATTTCAAGAGCCAATAGCCAAACTGGTTTTGATGAATTAGTCTGACCCTCCGATTCCTCTTCTTCATCCGGCATGTGTTTTGAGGTAACTTGTGAATACGGTTTGGCGGGTGTAGCACCACCTGCTATAAAACTTGTCATTATCGGGGCAGAACCAACATATTGTAAGTACAGAATTGCATCATTTGTTGGTGGAGTGCATGCGATCAATTCAGAGAGGATCAAATCCAAGGAAATATATAAGATGAGCTCGAGGAAGCACCAAAAGGCTACGTTGAATGTTAGATTAGACAGAATAATAATATATGCAATAGAAAGAGAGTGTGAGTGTAAATTATGTATTCCAACTTTTATGCTATGACTGTGCGCTTAGAGGTCGAAGTTATGATAATAAGCAAGGTGACGTACCACATAGTGCAGGAGATCGCTGCTTGATGTCTTTGACTTGAAGACAATTACCCTGGAAACTCGATCTATATCCAAAAGAAAAGGAAGAACATTAAGCACCTCAACCGAAAAGTAACCAAAATGGAAGAAATAGATGAAGAAAAAGAGAACAGCATTGATGACATACTTGGGAAGATACAACAAGCACTTGGGTATGCTTCCAACCAAAAAGTTGAATGAAAAGTCAGCTACTCTTAGTTGGGAGGATTGACAAAAACCCATAGGGATACTGCTTACATTATCAAGAGACAATCAATAATGAGAAACATGTAATTGAGACTAAAATTAGTGAAAAAGAAGATTCGAAAGTTGAATGAAGAACTTTCTACTTACACTCCATGTGTATCGGAAGGATAATCCGAGCCATTACTAGAAGGAAACGTCCCTCGAAGCTTATTCCTATCGAGTCGAAGTTCCTCAAGGTATTTCAAATTACCAAGTTCAGGAGGCAACTTTCCTGTCAACCCATTTGATTCAAGATTTCTGAAAACAGAAGATAAACACTAGTGAGAGAAGAAAAGGAAAAGCCACAAGAGAAATGCAAGTGCATTTATACTCCTTTTTACTGACATTCTCATAATGCTGCTTAAGTTTCCAATCTCGGGCGGAATTCTTCCTGATAGCTGGTTCGAACTCAAGTCCAACACCTTCAGATTTTTCAGCATCCCAATCTCCTTTGGAATTCTACCAACCAATACATTCCCATGCAAAATTCTGCTCATCATCCATACAAATACAATCAGCCTAAACTAGTGCACTACAATAACTAGAATTAGTTTTGTAAAATTCAGAAACAAGAGCTTACAATTCTTGCAAATTCGAAAGTTGGTTCAGTTCTGGTGCAATGAAGCCCTTTAAAGATGTCCCAGATATGTTACTGCAAACCCAAGTAACATCATGATCATCATCATCAGATGTTTCTCATGATTATGCTTTCTTACTAAAACTGAGTGAGAATCTTACATCTTTATGACATGATCTCCAGCCATCGAACAAGAAATGCTGGACCAACTACAAGGATCGGAGTCCATAGGATTCCAATTCGACAAAACCAGTGAGGGGTCCTCTATGATAGCACTCTTGAAGGAAGTTAAAGCTTCCACTGCACAAAACCCATAATATTTCACTACAATAAACTATACCAATAAACTCTGCACTATAATTCAGCAACACCCTCATTCTTTCATCTACCTTATATTATCTATGAACAAACACAATCCAAGATCTTGCATGATAAAACCAAACAACATACCACATTGCAGTAAATCGAACAAATATCAGTCAATCACTATTTCACACTATAGTTCTGCTATAGGCACATACTTATATATTCTCAACATCATCCATTAACAGATATAATCCAAAGATCTTGGATGAAAAAAATCAAAACAACATCCCACATTGCAGTCAATGAATAGATATCAGTCAACCACTACAAAAGGCAGTGAAACTAGTTTCTTTAGGAACAATTTAATCAAGAATCAGGATCTGCATAATCTTTAGCGCTAAAACTTGCCTTCATTTCTCGGAAATGCCTTGCAATCTGTGAGGAAGAGTCCTAAACTCACCAAAAGAAGCAGAAATGGAGTAAAAGATCTCATCTTTCTTTACACTTCACTCAAAAGAACACACTCAAGAGCTTCAAGAACACATGCAAAAACGGTTTCAAAGAAACCAAAGACAAAAGAAGAGGGTTGATGAAGAAAGCAAACAGATAAAAGCCAGGCGAAATGCGGGTGTTCAAGTGTTTGACAATAAAAAGAAATAAAAGAAAAACCCACAAGAAGAAACCCAAGATTCCCTCTACGCGGAATCAAAAGAAATAAAGAAAGTAAAGACAGCAAGTTCAAGTTCAACACCAAATCTCGATTCAAAATCAGGAACAACAATGAGTGGGACACGAGAGTGAAATTCAAAAGGAACCCACAAATGATCCAGACTTGGATTCAGAGAGGGGACAAACTGACAATGAGTCAGAGAAGAAGAAGAAGCAGAACAAAAAAAGAGAGAATGTATAAAAAAGAGAATGCAATTCAGAAAGTGGAGATCTTCTAGAATGTTTTGCTCTGTTCTTGAGGAGTAAAATGCTCAGAAATCTGCGGGTTTTCTGCTAGATTGAACGACGATGATAGTTGAGGAAGCTGCTAAAATGGGGAGTAGTGGTTTAGTGCGTTTTACATTTTTACTCAAGCTAATCATTATTAATTATCAAGATTCTTTTTCAATATTTTTTTACATGATAATTATGGAAAATTAAAAATAATATTTGAGAAGATCGAAAATAACCTCATATGATAAGATACCACACGAGATTATATCAGATAGTAACTTCGTAACTGCATACATGTTTAAAATGTCTTTTTTTTTAGAGGAAATTAAATATAATATATATAATTTTTTAGATATCTCGTATTATAATTATTTAATTTTAATATTTTGAAAAATGAGGCGACATTTGATATTTGCAGTATGAAACTCGTGTGAGATATAACATGCTAGCTAGAACTCTATTGTCATTTAACTATAAAAAGGAATATAAGAATTTGTATATAAAAGAGCTTAAATATGAAGTTCTATTGTCACTTAACTATAAAAGAAATATAAGAATTTGTATATAAAAGAGCTTAAATATGAATCAATCTTGAAACATCTCCAATGACTTTACTCAACTTTTGGATTTTTTGTTACCACATCATTGCTACTTAAAAAAAAAAAAAAAATTTACCTTTAAACAAATACCTCACCAATCTTTATACTTCAAAAGTAACTATTCATGATTCCACTATCAAATCACTTGTATATCTTGTAAATCTTTATTACTATTTTTATTTATTATTTTATTTTATAATAAAAAAATTCATAATATTTCAATTGATGTAATTAATTTTTAAATTTTAAATATTTATTTAATTTAGTAAAACATAAAATAAAATTGGATATGTTATTTAATTTTTGGGAACTACCATCATGAGGACGGATGTTGAAATTTTGAGGATGAATATTATTATTTTGAGAAAATGTATTTTCTCCAGAATTTGAAGAATTAAACCAATTCATCCAAAAATCTTTATTCATTCTATGAATGATATGTGTAAGATTATGTAGAAATGGATATTTGAAGATTGTAAGAAGTATTAGAAAATTGTTAAATTAAATCATGTTTTATAGTGGAAAAAATATTAATTTTGAAAAACAAATAAATAAATTTGGTTGTTGGAAAAATAGTCGTTTCAAAATGACTATAAAACGGGCAAAAAATGAGAGAGATAGAGTGAAGCAAATTAGATTTAGGTAAATAAATAATTATTTTAAAAATAAGGTGCAGGACCGCAAGCCTACATGTGCTAGAAATTTGTATTTTTTTCTATGTCAGAACACCACTCTCCCTTCCCTTCTCCTCTCTTTTTTTTTCTCCCTTTCTTCTTCCTTAGTTGAGGTCTCTCTACGTCTACCTCTACCTCTATCTCTACCTCTACCCATCCTCCCTTAACAATTTACTACCCAAAATTTTGGAGATAGAAAAATTTGCCATTTAAATATCTCCCAACCATTGGGATGCTCTACAGACTAAGTTCCTTATAAAGTGTGTTACAATAATTCATACCTATGTTTGTTTTGGATTGAGAGTGGATTGCAAATTTGAATTTTGGATTTTAAAGTATTTTGTAATTATATATTTTAAAATATCTTTTATTTGTTTTAAAATTTGGTAGTATTAGATTATAATTGATATTACATTGAATATTGTAGAAGAAATAAAAGATGTATTCGAAATGGTAGAAAAGTTCCATGTTGTTGGTGAGAGAGTTGTTGAAAAAATAGAAACAATAGAGTATGATTAAAGGATTTTCAAAATCACAGTACAAACATGGATATGACTTGACATTTACAAAATCCAAAATTTTGAAGTTCAGAACAAATAAAACCTTAAAAAATATGATATATCTTATTGCGATTTGAATCATACATCACATTTTAGTGTTTCATCTTCTATATATATATAAAATATTATCTTAAATACACTTAACAAGTTAACTAATTGTATCATATATATATATATATATATATATATATATATATATATATATATATATATATACTTTAAAGGATGGGACTAAAGACACCCTATGAACATCTAATCACATTTCATCTACTAAGGATATCCCAATTAATTCATTCACAATTCAAATCATTTCTAAACTCATCCCAAAAGTTTCCAATTATATTCTTTGTGATAAGAAAAAAAAAAAAAAAGGAATTGATACAAGACTCAATTCTCCTCTTCTCCATTGTAAAAAAGAACGATTCTTACAAAATAAAAACAATTGAGCAAGACCCAATGCTCAAATTCCAAAAAGAATTGATTCCCAAAACCAAAAAAAATTGAACAAGACTTAATTCCAAAAAACAAAACAAAAATAATTGAACATGCACATGTGTTTGACTAAGAGGGATGAACTCATGCAATATTGTTCGGTTACATGGCCGAACCCATGTAATATTGTTCAACTGACACGATCGAGCGTTTCTTTTTTTGTTCGGTTAGTATAAACCGAACATATAGTGTTTTGTTAGGCCTATACATGTCGAAAACGTGATTTCAATGATAATTTCTTTCACTTTTGAAAATATAATCTATATACTATTTAGAACCAATAAAAAAGCGTATGAAATGTTACATTATTTGTTTTAAATATATATTCATGATTTCATTATAGTTTTTCTTCACATAATGAGAGGAAAATAATGAAATTTTAGAAGTTAGGGTCTACTAGGTTTGAACCCATGCGTTGTACGGGTTTCCTAACCCGTCTAATTTACATATGTTATTTATTTTTATTTTATGTATTTCTTATTATATATATATATTGTAATTATTTTGTTTAGTTAATTTATTTATTGTGGTTGATTTTTGTATTTTTTGTAAAAATGATCAAATAGTTGATTATAGATAAAGTTTATTTGATATAATTATCATGGTAGTTTTTCGCAAATGTCTTCCAAAAGTAATGAGTAATTTTTTTATGTTTTGATTCCAGACATACCTTTTTTTGATGAGTATGTTTTAATTTGTCTTTTCTATTAGGTTCTCTTTCCTTTTTACACCATGGTTAAAGTTTGCATACTTCCGTAAGATTAATATTTTTATTTTCTCATTAATAAATTCATCTTTACATTGTGGAGAAAGTAATAATTGTATGTGCTGATATTTTTGTTGCTGCTTAATATGGGTAAATTCTATTAAACAGTATAATGAAAATTTAATATTCCTATTATACAATCAAATAAAAAGATCGCATGGTAAACTCATGCTAAAATGTAGATTTAATTTGGGATGAGACTTTAATGGTACACAAACACTATTATGAAATTTTTGATAGAACTCTGCTAACAGACATAATACACCTTCTAACTCCACCTGTCCAAATATACCTTTAGGAGGTAAAATATTTGTTTGAGAAGATTTCAAACATATTCTATCAATGGTACCAAAAAGAATCAGACCTGAATATTGAATGCAACTACAAACTATACACATTTGTGGAGACATGCATTATAAGATGTTGTAGTTGACCAAGAATATGAGGTTATAAAATCTTGTTTCAAATGTGAGTGTGATCGATAGGTAACACTGAGACGGAAGTTATGAAAAGAGGTAGAGTCAAATCTTTGAACCATGTCTATATCTTAAGAAATCGGTGTCTGTTGTGGATAATTGTATTTTACGGTTTTCAAAGTCATCAATCGTAAAAGGTCTAAAAAATTTGATTTGTGACATAGAAGGTGGACAAAGTAATAAGACTAAGAATGTTGTTTTTAAGAAACTCTTTCAAAATTTATAAATACAGTGTAATCATATTTTTTTTTAATTTAATCAAACATATTACAAGTCATGTCTGAAGTAAAAAAAAATTAATTTATTTGATTTGATAATCAGCTTATGTTGTATGATTTAATGCACTTTGCAATAAAGATGTTATCTTTATTTGATTACTCACTTCAATTATATGATTTACTATATTTTACAATCAATGACTAATTTTAACTTTAGTACCTCAAACGTTGCTTGATTCGCTCTATTTGCATGACCACTTCTCCTTTTCCCAAAATTAGCTCCGATGCACAATGAAATAGAGTAGAGAAATTGATGACATTGATAAAGTTAATTCCAAATTTTAGATTAAAATATACATAAAAGAAGGATTAAAAAGAAATTACGCTAAAAAAACAAACGGGGCCGAAGATTGATCTAGAATTCTTAAAAACACAATATAACTAAAATAAAACACATTACAGAAAATTTTAAAATATGTGTTGTTGGGAAATATATGAAACATATCTCGCCCCTTAAAATCTCAATTCCCGCCATAAACAAGTTGAGAAATCATTAGTTATGACAGCTCCAACTCAAATCCTAATTGATATCTTACAAATGTCTGCAAGAATATTCTCGTTCAACTTGTTATTATAGTTGTCAAGGTTTTAGGCATAAACCAAAGGTAGTAGTCCTCATCAGTATCTAAGAAATATGTTTTATATTAAAAGATAATATCAGAACAGTTGGAATCTCGAGAATCCTCCAAAACTAACACCAACAGCGCGGGCTAATATGGCAGAATCAATTCTGAAAACTTTTGACTTGTCTATTGAGATGTATATCTGCTGTTGAAGAATCAGTCCACTTCCAATATCATCCTCTAATATAAAAGATTCCAATTCTCCAACCCGCTCAATAAAAATTCTCCAAAACCCTCCATTTGTGCAAGAGGAATCTCAATCTCTACCGTGATAAATTCTCCAACGCAATTGCTACAGATTTGTCATCATTTGATTCTTCTTTTTATTTGTTTTAATATTTTAAATTTTGTATCCCAATTGTCATCCCTTTTTTTCTCATTTATGAAGACGTTTTCATTTTTTTTAATGTTATTTCTATTTACAATTTAAACTTGTTCTTTTTTTGTTTATCTTGGTAATATTTTGTCTGTCCTTATCCTTTAATATTTTGTTATCTAAGTTTCTTGTTATTTGTTTATTCATGGTATACGGTTTTATGATGCATGTCAACGTGAAGAGGTTGGATATATTTGTAGCACGTTGATGTAAATAGTGACCTAGAATAACCTTTTTTTTCTAAATGTAGACTATTTAATTCTATATTTATGCATTGCTTAAATTTGTATGTAATTATTTGGTTAATCTTTTGATGGGTGAAGTCATTTTATCTTCAACACATGATAATGGTAGTATCTTAGTGGATCTAATTAAGCAACCATAAGTATACTATTACATCATCAATAATGACAGTTAATAATAATAATAATAATAACAATAATATAATAATAATAATAATAATAATAATAATAATAATATTAATATATTATTATCGCATGTAGAAAAAAATAACCTTTTAAGTGACATATTAAGTTTTAGCCTTTTTTTTAAGTTATATCAAATGTTTTGCTAAAAAAACATGTTGCAACAATGTAGATATATAAAATGGAAATAAAGTTTTTCATAGGTTCGAAAATAACTTCATCAGCATTGATCTAAATTTATCAGCGTGCAGAGGGCTATACTCTATATATTAAAAATGAGTATTAGGATTAAAGAGAGCTATGAAGAGTAGAAATATTTAAGGACTTGGATTTTCTTAAAAGGTTAATCTTTTAGATGAAGTTTTTTCTCAATTACTTATTTTGAAAGAGTTCTTACATCTTTGGTTATCAAACAAATGCAAACATTTAGAAAGAATTCACATTGAATAATTCCTTAATGCACTATTTTTAAAATTTTCAACTCTTATTTTATAGTCTGTCAAAGTAACGTTTAATTTAATGAATGCAATTTTCAAGAACAAGCCCCATATGAAAAATGCAGATGGAGAGTGATTGAAACTTGGGAAACTCATTGATTCGATAAATATCAGGGACTATAGAAAAAGCTCAAAAATAAATTTTCAGATATTAGTCAGGAGTACAACTACAAAACTGTGCTCCCTTCCTTATTTTGATGAATTTGTGTCTTGTACATAGCACAATTATTTTAAACTTTTGTTTTTATTTTTACAGTTATTATGTTAGAATTCGTAAGTAATCTCGCAGATAGAGTTTTGGTATTCATTCATTTCATATAAAAGGAATTAGAGATGACAAATCCCTATGTGTAAACAAACAAAGAAGCCCATTTAAAATGTTATCATTTTTTTTATTGTTCAGTAACCTATCTTTAGACTCAACCCATAAATCAAATGCATTGTCATCCCCAACAACATTCAATTGGCACCGGATTGTGTTCTGCCTATTGTTCAAGTGTTGAAGCTCTTATGCCTTTTTCATCCATATTGTTGATGTAAGTAGTTCCAATGCAACACATCTATATGGTTAGCTTGAATGCTTTACAAACATGTTTCATACCTGTACATGAAGAAGGCCAAAGCACGTAAATTATACAAGCACATATCTCTTTAAATGAAACAATGTGATCATCTATGGTGTTAACTTCAACATCTAAAATACAACAGTTTGCAGAAACATTAAACATTTATTGGAACAAAACAGCTAATCTTTGTGAAAATTGGGATAAAAATGTGGCAATACGAAGAGGTCACTAAATGCAAGCAAAAAAGGTCGAATTGAATTGCTCACCACAACAAAAATTCTGGATTGTATAAGTGCATAAGAAATTGGACCAAACTCTCTGGAATCCTTAACCATTGAAACCCACTTTTCTTCAATCATTTGCACTACAAACTATTATGATTTGCAATAAATTGTACAATATGTAAAATGATTGGTACTGAAAATAAAATGGAAATCAATCACATAAAATACTTATGTGGCAGTTTTGGACAGCAATCAAAAGAAAAAAATGAAGAGTCCAAAACCTTCTTAAATGATTCTTAAATGTGCAATTTAATATTCTAATTGCTGCTGCCGTTTCTCATATGTTGGAGAGGTGGGAGAGGAAGATGACAAGATGAAAATACTTATGTGGCAATTTTGGAATAAAAGGGAAAGACAAGTGGCGACTCTACATTCCTCCAAAATGTTGATATGTCGGGCCGTGAGAGAGCCAAAACCTTCTTTTATAAGTATAGATTTATGTTGGTCCCAAGTGGTGTCCGAGGTTCAGAGGGGGTGAATGAACCTTGGTCAATTTTGTAAATCTTTTGAAAAGCTTACTATTCTGCAAGTTAATTGAACTTGTAGCGCCAGAGAGTTATTGCTTACAGCACTAGGATGCAGTGCTACACGCTGTAACTAGAGTTTCTACGCAGCGAAAAAATACGTTTTATAACACAAGGCTGGTTTTCTCAAATATGATCCTTTTCAAGACGTTTTATGCTTATGATAGAGATAGATAAATGAAATAAAGCACATATAAGAAAGCTATAAAACACGTATGGCTAGGGGTGGAGATCGGACGGATCGAATCGGAAATAGGGTGTTTCGGAAAAATTTCAAAAAATTTCGGAAATGAAAAACCAATTCCAATTTCCATCCAAAAATTTTCGGAAATGTGAAATCTAATCCGATTTCGGAAATTTTGGAATTTTCGGAATTTTTTCGGAAATTTTCTGAAATTTTCAAAATTTTTTCGGAATTTTCAAAAATAAAAAAATTCAAAAATTTTTGGAAATTTTCGGAAATTTTCGGAATTTTTTTCGGAATTTTCAAAAATTAAAAAATTCAAAAATTTTCGAAATTAATTGGTTGATCTATTAGCTATATAGCATTTTCTAATATCTTAAGAAATAATACGACCTCGAATCTGATATTCCAAGCATTTAACATCAATATAATATCTACCAAAGACATGAGAGATTAATTATTATGCTCATGTACAATATTCATATAAAACACATGATAGACAATACACAAAAATGCAGCCCTATTAGTAGTAAAAGTTAACAAATCATACTAAGAATCATTGACAGTAGATAAATACATATTCATATAAATTTTTATAGTTTTTGAGTCATATTTTATATTTAATATATACTATAGTATACTATAGTGTAAAATAAAACTATAAAATTTATATGAATAGTATATATTAATAGTATAAAATAAAACTATAAAACTATATTATAAACTATATTATCATTTTGTAAGTAATTATACTTATTAATTCATATTTATTAAGTTATTTTTTCTTTTAGGAAGCTCAAATCAAATGAATATTTGAATCTATATTATGATTTATGATAATGTTTTGTTCGAAATTCTTCGATACTTAAAATACTTGTTTTATAATTTGTATAATTTTCTTTGTCATTATTCCTATTATATAACATGTTATCATTTTTAATGAAATTTATAATATATTTACCTTTGAAATTAGATATTCACTTTTATTTTATATAATATATAGTATATAATATATGGTATATAATATAAAGTATTCTTTTATAGTATATAGTATAAAGTATATAGTATATAGTATGTAGTATATAGTATACAGTATATAATATAGTATAATTCTAAAACTACAATATAAACTATAGTATATAGTATAAAATAAAATTATAGTATAAACTGTACTATATACATATAGTATATATTATATATAGCATAAAGTATATAATATAATATAATTAAAAAATTACAGTATAAACTATAATATATAGTATATATTATAAAATAATACTAAAAAACTCTAGTATAAACTATAGACTATAGTATATAATATATTTATATACTATCATATTCCGAGAAGCACTAGCGAGAAAGCGAATACTTCCTCCAATCGCTTGCTTTCCCTTCGTAATTCATGAGTTCAGGCTCCCAGGAGTCCTTCTTTTTTTTCAGTCTTTCAAAGGTGGTTCCCGGACTCCTTAGCATGGAATAGGCTTCTCGTATAAAGTATATAAAATATATTATATAGTATATAGTATTATAAAATATATTATAATATGTATATTTATAGTTACACATAGTATAAAATATATAAAATATATTATATAGAATATAGTATTATAAAGTATACTATAATATGTATATTTATATTTAGTAAATGTATATAAAATATATTATATTATATATAGTATATTATTGTATATAGTATTCTTCTATAGAAAATAGTATATACTATAAAATGTTTGAATTATTTTCAACAATTACTATTGGTTTGATGGTAAGTTTCACACTTTGAGTGTGAGAGGTCTTGTGTTCGATTCTCAAATGCCTCTACTAAATACATTTTATAAATTTTCGGAAATAAATCGGAAATTTCGGATGAATTTCGGAAATCGGATCGGAATTTCGGATCGGAAATCGGAATTTTCGAAAATTGAATTTCGGAAATATTTCGGATCGGATTTCGGAATTTCCAAAAATTTCAAAACTAATTCCGATTTCCATCCGAAAATTTTCGGAAAAATCGGAATTCGGATTTTCGGTTTTCGGAAAAATCGGAATTCGAATTTTCGGATTTCGGATTAAAAATATTCGTTCCAAAATCGAAAAATTTCGGATCGGATTCGGCGGTTATCGGAAATTTCCGTTCCAATCTCCACCCCTACGTATGGCTTATAGTGGTTCGAAGGTGGCGTAATCCTTCTACGTCCACTCAACTGCTACTTCGAGCAGGAACTTTGTTAAGTAAGATTAGTTTATACACTTTACAAAGTCAACACCTACTAAAGTCCAGCATACACACAACAACTGCAAACTCTAAAGGCTAACCCACACATGATTCCAAACTCCCACATAGGGAAGCTGCCTAACTCTAGATAACTATACAAATAGCAAAGATCTCTCCTATAAACTGTTCGACACCTAAAACAGCCTAAGCACACAACAACAAGATGAAAAAATATATGGTTTGTTCTTCAACTGGTGCGGTAAAGTGAGCTTCTGAATCCTTCGAAAGATCTTTCAGCTTTGAGCTTGTTTCACTTCACAGAGGTTGAGTGACTAAAACTGAGAGTAGACTTGAAAGAGTGTAACTTGAATGCTTGAGAGTTTTTGCGCAAATGTTTCAGCAGTCAGCTTCAAAGTTGCTCATCCTCTATTTATACTTGTATGAGAAGATATCCGTTAAAGGAGATATCTCTCTTTTGAATTTTGAGTACTTCATCAAAAGCATGGCTCGCATTTAATGCGACTTGACTTTCTCTTTCGGAGCATTTAATGCGGCAGTTGCAGCTAGCAGCTTTCTGCAGCACGTCAGTCCACGTGGCATCTTTGTATTGGCTCCATGTCTACAACTTTGATCTTCTCTAGGACGGCTCTATTTATTCTTGTTTGGATCTTTGTTCCTCGTACTACATTTATCTTTTCTCGAATTGCAAGATACTTCTTTGTTTGTCATTGGTGTTGTTGACTGTTTGAGCAGTGAGCTTCGCGCTGTATCCTAAATCTGCTTGCAGCTGATACTCCCTTGCAGTGCTGCTGTAACTTAGACCTGCTTGCAGTATCTTCATACAGTACTGCTGTATCATTTGCTTGCAGTACTCCTGTATCCTTTTCTTGCAGTGATGTTGCACGCCGTTCTTTCTTACTTAGCTTCAGTGCTGTAACTGTTTTCTTACAGCAGCTTCTTTCCAAAATTCTCGATGCAGCTTTGTAACTTATAAAAACCTCTATCTTTCAACACTAATATCTAGACTCAAATCTAGTCTATGTTTTCACTTAAACATCATGAAAAATGGGGTACACAAAACTTCCTATTACATATATGTTTTGTCTTATCAAAATCTAAACACTGAAATCCCAACAATTTATATTTGTATTTTTTAATTATTGATTGTGCTTAAAAGTTGATGGGTGCCTTTAATCCTCTCTTCTTTAAAAGTATAAGATAGAGACACATATTTATCGAGTAGTCTTGGGCTTTGAGAAGATGAATTAAGAAAAATTCAAATGTATGTTTTTATATAAAAAATAAGGTCTTGTATGAGATTATTTTATGATTCCATTTCGTGAGGGAGATGGGTCGGTCAGGTTGGATATAATAATTGCGTAATACTTTTTTATATTCTAAGTAATACTTTTTTATTATATTATGCAGTATATGTACATAATATAAAAATATTACATAATAAATAGAAAAATATTATCTAATATACACAAAAGTATTATATGTTGCACGAGGAGAAGAGCACCTGAAAGCAAAGGATCCGAGCCTTTTTTAAGACCCGACCCGACCCAATTTAGGATATGTATTCTATAATACAAAAATATTACTTAATATACATAAAAATATTACTTGATACACATAAAAATATTACGTATTTTCTTATAATTTGACGTAACTCAAAACAAAAATATTACCTAATATATATAAAAGTATTACATGATACACATAAAATTTTTACTTATTTTTTCTTATAGTTCAATTCAATTCAAAATGCATCTTATAATACAAAGTATTATTCAATATATAGAAAAATATTATTTAGTGTACATAAAAGTATTAAATAATTATTTATATT
Source organism: Scutellaria barbata (assembly GCA_028654395.1). Classification (NCBI taxonomy): domain Eukaryota; kingdom Viridiplantae; phylum Streptophyta; class Magnoliopsida; order Lamiales; family Lamiaceae; genus Scutellaria; species Scutellaria barbata. The sequence goes on from CM053647.1 coordinate 21,270,701, forward strand.
CGACCCGACTGGAACCGTCTTGTAGTCTCACCGAAGAATTTACCATATATAAATGATGATGTTCAAAGGGTCCGAATCCTACGGTAGGGATAATGTGTCTTCATTCTCAGCGCACAGACTAAGATCATTTACAACCCTCAATTTAATTGGGTTATAGTTAGTGAACTATAACCCATGATGAATTGTAGAAGAAAAATGAGATGGTTCATAATTGTAATGGGATGGGTTGGTTCACCATGGTGAATCAGCAAAAGAAAAAAAAAATGAGTACAGAATACGCGCTTCAAGAATGTGACGGTGCGTTAGGCAATGCAGGGTTGCACGCGTCATATAAGCACATTAGACAATGCAGAACCCCCATGTGCTTTTTTTTTACTAATTATTATTAATTATTTTTATTTCTTTTTCCTAATTATTATTAATTGTTTTGTATTTCTTTAAGAAGATATTAATTATTTTGTATTTTTTTAAGATGGTAAAAATCGGTGATAAAATTATATAGCAACGCAATATTTTTTTTTCTAATTTTATAAAATTAAAAAAAATGACAAACATTTTCAAATTAAAATAGAGTCGTTTATGGCCGTTGCCAAAATAGAGCCGTTTATAACAGTTGTCAAAATAGAGTCGTTTATGACTGTTAATGAACGACTCTATTTTTTTCTATAAATATACCAAGTTAATTTTCATTTATTCATATTATAAAATCATTTTTCATCTATAATTATCCAAGTTTTTTGTTGGTTCTATATTTTTCATTATCTTTTTGAATCCACTTCTCCCAGTAAAGGAAAATAATCAAAATTTCTTAAATATTTTTGATTATTTGCAATTTTCTTCACCTATGCAAAATCCACAAAACTCAAATTTACCCAATTATTGACAAGATTCTGAAATATCATCTTCCGTGCCAAAAACACAACCATCACAATACTCAATTTCAATTGATTTGGAAAGTTTTGAACAAGAATTTATCGCCATTAAAGGTAGACGTCCGATGAAATAGAGGGTTGAGGAAGACGAGTTGCTAGCATACTCATTCGTCATGGTAAGTGAAGATCCTATATGTTGGGATTTCAATGTTTAGATTTTGATGAGACAAACCAAGTATGTATTAAGAAGTTTAAGTACCCCATTTTTTACAATGTTTAAGTGAAAAACAAAGACTAGGATTGAGTCATGTTATAGGTGCTGAAAGATGGAGGTATACATATGTACATTACTGCATCGAGAAATTTGGAATGAATTTTCTGCAAGAGCAGATACAGTATACTGCAAGAAAGCAGATACAGCTATGCAGTAAGAAAGTAAGTAGTAACGACATGCAGCAACATTGCAAGAAAAGGCTATAGGGGTATTACAAGAAAAGATACAGCAGTACTGTATGAAGTTACTGCAAGAAAGTCAAGTTACAGCAGCACTATAAAGAACGAACAGCTGCAAGCAGACCTAGGATACAACGCAAAGCTTACTGGATAGTCAACCAACAACGCTTAAGACAAACATAATAAGTATCCTACATTCCGATGAAGGATAAATGTAGTACGAGGAACGAAGAACCAAGCAAGAATAAATAGAGTCGTTCCAAAGAAGATCAAAGTTGCAGACACGGAGCCAATGCTAAGATGACACGTGGACTGACGCGCTGCAGAAAACTACAAGCCGCAACCACAACATTAAATGTTCCGAAAGGAAAAGTTAAGTCATATTAAATGTGAGTCATACCTTTGATCAAGTACACTCAAATTCAAATGAGATGTATCTCCTTCAACGGATATCTTTCTACAAGTATAAATAGAGGACAAACAACCCTGAAGCTGACTACTGAAACATTTACGCAAAAAAAGGACCAAGCATTCAAGCTATATTCTCTCAAGCATTCTCTACAGTTTCAGTCACTCGACCTCAGTGAAGTGAACCAAGTTCAAGCTGAAAGATCCTTTGAAGGATTTAGAAGCTCACTTCAACGTACCAGTTGAAGAACAATTTTATATACTTTTAACTTTGTTGCGGTGTGCTTAGGTTGTTTTAGGTGTCGAACAGTTGATAGGATTTATCCTTGCTGTTTGTATAAGTTGTCTAAGTGATAGACAATTCTCTGTGTGGGAGTATGAAACCCTGTGTGGGTTACCTTTAGAGCTTGTAGTTATTGTGTGTACGCTGGGCTCTAGTAGGTGTTTAGCTTTGTAAGTTGATAGATTGTTAGGAGGGTCCTGTAATTCAATCTTGCTTAACAAAGTCCCTGTTCGAGGTAGCAATAGAGTGGACGTAGATAGATTACACCACCTTCGAACCACTATAAACCATAAGTGTTTTATTGCTTTTTATGTCTGAGCTTTATCTTATATATCTATCTGTCATAAGTATAAAACATCTTCAAAAGGATCATATTTGAGAAAACCAGCCTTGTGTCAAAATTATATTTTCCGTTGCGTATAAAACTCTAAGTTACAGCATGCAACACTGTATCCTAGTGCTGTAAGCAGTAACTGACTGGCGCTGCAAATTCAAGTAACTTGCAGAACAGTAAGTTTGTAAAAGATTTGCAAAATCGTTCAAGGTTCATTCACCCTCCCTCTGAACCTTGGACATCACTTGGGACTAACAAGTGGTATCAGAGCAAGTTAGGTTAAATGCCAACTTATCTGGTCACCTACCTAGATCCACCTTAGTTTTGTTGTTTTCTCTGCATCCCGAAAATCTCATTCTTACAGCATACCATGGATTTCTCTAATCACAAGTTACCCATATTTTCCATAGAGGAATATGACGATTGAAAGATAAGAATGCAAGCACATCTCTCAGTGATGAACGATGAGATGTGGTCGGTCATCACCGAAGGACCGATCATCCCCACGAAGATGAACCCCATGCTTGGTAGAGACATAGAAGAAGGAGCACCGCCACCACCTAACTTCCTGGTCAAACCAAGACAAGAATGGAATAACGAAGACATGAAGAGAGCTAACTTAGACAGCGTGGCCAAGAATGCTCTATTTATCACCTTGGAGAAAGATACTTTCAGCAAAGTCAAAACTTGCAGAACGTCCAAGGAAATTTGGGAAAAGTTGGAACAGATATGTGAGGGTACAGAACTCACTAAGGATAACAAGATCTCTAATGCCACCCAATTATTCGAGCTTTTCGAGATGAAGAATGAAAAAACTCTTGAGCAACTAGATTTATGATTCACGTCGATCGTGAATGAACTAAAAAGCTCTGGACAAGCATTATACTCAAAATAAGAAGAACATGAAAGTGCTTAGAGCCCTACCCACGGAATGGGATAGCAAGACCACCGTCATGAGAGTATCCATAGCTTTGAAATCCATGAGTACATTTGATCTATTCTCCGATCTCAAAGCATTTGAATATGACATCAACAGACGGAGAAAGACGTCTGAAGAATCGAGCTCCAAAGTTATATCGCTGACTGCCAGAGGCTCCAAGGATACAACATCCACCAGTTGCAGTAAACAGTCTGAGGTTGCAGCAGAGGACGCTGAAGAGGATATGACTCTACTTCTAAAGAAATTTAGAAGATTTATGAAGAGTAACAACAGCAGCAACAACATCAACCCCAACAAGAGGAATGATTTCAGAAGAAGTCATCCACCTCCTCAGGTATCCCCTTTTCCACAATCAAATATAAACAATCTTGACTTGTGTTATAATTACAGAAGACCTGAACACTACGCAAGAAGCTGTCCACATCTAACGGTGCACAAGTACCCTAAAGGAGAGAGAGAATAGAGGAGAGAAATGAGAAGAGAGGATAGACACGAGCTTCGAGCTCTCATTAGAGAGATGGAGAAAGCCAAGGATACAGTAGTCTCAAAGGAGATGCTGAAAGCTGCAGAATCCTCTGACAGCGACATTGAAACCTCATCCTCTGATGAAGAAGCGCTGATATGTTTAATGGCAAAAGATTGCAAGGACAGTGAAGAAGATGAGGTAACTTACCAACCGCTGTCCATACCAAAAAAAGAGGAGCTGAACATGATCCACTCTTTAAAAAGGATCATGAGTGATTTCGAGCAGATTAACTCAACCCATGATGAACTGAAGGTTGAAAATAAGAATCTAAGAATTGACAATGAGATCCTCAGAGGCAAGAACATTAATATTGCTAAAATGTTAGCTGCATGTGAGTCTGATAACTCAAGGTGCATCAAGCTACAAAAGGAGGTCTTAAGACTAAGTCTGCTGGTCACTAAGCTAGAAACTGAGAAGGAGTGCTTGCAGTCCACAATCAAAGTATTTAGCAAGTCAGCTAGGACGTAAGAGAGTGCCTGAGTCAAAACAGAAGTCCATTTGAAAAATCCGATTTAGGTTACAGTACTCACACCTCTCAGAATACAACAAGTTCATCCAAGGCTGTAAAATTTGTTCAAGCTAAAAATTTAATGGAGAATGAGTTACCCTGTAACTGAGAAAAGATCTTGAACAAACCAATATTAATGGATAAGGGGAAGAAGCCCCAATGCTCAGCTGTAGGAAGTAAGCTTGCATCGAAGAACTGGCTACAGTAGAAACTATCTGCTGTAAGTAGCAAGAAGATACAGCAACCCACAAAATTGCAGCACAGAAGATATTTCTCCACCTATATTAAGACCTATATGTCTAAACCTAAAAGAGGATATACTCCAGGGAAGTATGGTGGAAGACCACACCACAAGAGTGTTGGTAATACATATTTAGTTTCTGCACACACGGTTTACAGGCAGTTTAAAAACCAAACTGCATACAGAACAGGAACCAACAAATCTTACAACAAAACATTAACTGTTAAGAAAGTATGGGTTCCAAAAGGAACTAACCTAAAAGGACCCTTACAAAAATGGGTACCTAAATCTGCTTGACTTTGTTGCAGATTTCAGTGTCAGGTTGCAGCAGCAATGTATGGTACATAGACAGTGGCTGCTCAAGGCACATGACAGGCAGTAAAAAAGCTCTAAAAGACTTCCAAGAATGCAAAGGACCGAAGGTCATCTTTGGAGATGATTCCAAAGAAAGCACAAAAGGAAGTGGAAGCTTAATCAAAGGAAATATAAAGATCAAAGATGTATCCTATGTGAAAGGCCTCAGATACAATCTTCTGAGCATCAGTCAGTTTTGTGACAAATGATACACTGTGGAGTTCAACCTCAACAAGTGTCTAATCAAGGACAACACATTAAACGAAGTCAAGCTTACAGGAACAAGAAGAGAAAATATATATCTTGCTGATTGGAACTCTTCTATCCAACTAACATGTTTCATTGCAAAGAGTCCACCAGAACTGAGCTGGCTATGGCACAAGAGGCTGAGTCATCTGAACTTCAAGACAATTAACAAGTTAGCAAGAAAAAGTCTTGTAAGAGGACTGCCAGATGTGGCATACAAGAATGAGAATATATGTGGAGCTTGTCAGAAAGGAAAGCAGGTGAAAGCTCATTCAAAGACAAGCTGCAGAAGTCATCTCACAGGATTCTAGATCTTCTACATATGGACCTCTTTGGACCAATAGAACCAGTAAGCATAAGTGGGAAGAAGTACTCACTTGTGATAGTAGATGACCACTCCAAATACACCTGGACCATATGTCTTACTAAGAAATCAGAGACTTAAAGCAAGCTACCTGATCTTATGAAGAAGATTCAACATGAAAAGAACTTGAGCATTGTGAAGATCAGATCAGATAGAGGAACTGAGTTCACAAATAATTTCATTGAGACATTCTTTTCTAATAATGGTATTCATCATGAATATTCTGCTGCAAGAACACCTCAACAGAATGGTGTAGCTGAAAGGAGGAATAGAACCCTCAAGGAAGCAGCAAGGACAATGATAGTAGAGGTAGAGATACCCAAGAGATTTTGGGCTGAAGCAACCAACACTGCATGCTATACACAGAACAGATGTCTAATCAACAAGGATCTAGACAAAACTTCATATGAAGTCTGAAATGGATATACACCAAATGTTTCATATCTGCACATCTTTGGATGCAGGTGTTATATCCTCAACAATGGAAAGGAGCTTCTAAAAACCTTTGATGCAAAATCAGACGAAGAAGTATTCTTAGGATACTCTGCTGTAAGTAGAGCCTTTAAAGTCTTCAATAAAAGAACCTTAGTGGTTGAAGAATCAATCCATGTGGTGTTTGATAAACCACATTGTGACACCAAGAGGTTAGAAGTAACTGTTGAAAAAGTAGCTCTAAGGAAAGAGAATGATGTTCCATATGTTGAAGGAGTTCTGCCTACAGTAGAAGACAAAGAATAAGAAGTTGCACCTCTGGATGCAGCAAATATTCTTACAGCAGTAAAACCTTCAATCTTACAGCAACATGAGGAGCAACCTAGACCTGTACATGTTTTTTAGCCTGACAGAACTTGGCAAAGGAACTATCCTAGAGATCTTATTATTGGAGATCCATCCATAGGAGTAAGGACAATAATGTCTATTCCTCATGAAGCAATGTTTGCATACTTCATATCCCAAACAGAGCCCAAGACTGTTGAAGAAGCCCTGCAAGATAGCAAGTGGGTACAAGCCATGCAAGAAGAACTAAATGGATTTGAAAGAAATCAAGTTTGGCAAACAGTTGCAAGACCAACACATCAAGGAGTAATTGGAACAAAGTGGGTCTTCAAGAACAAGCTAGATGAATCTAGACTTGTTGTGAGGAACAAAGCAAGGCTTGTTGCCAAAGAATATTGCCAAGAAGAAGAAATTTATTTTGATGAGACGTTTACTCCAGTAGCAAGGCTGGAAGCTATAAGGATTTTTCTGGCATATGCAGCTCACATGAATTTCAATGTATATCAGATGGATGTGAAGAGTGCATTCCTTAATGGTCTTTTTATAGAGGAAGTTTATGTAAAGCAACCTCCAGGTTTTGAAGATCAAGCAGAAGAGAAGGTGTTTAGATTACACAAGGCCCTGTATGGACTCAAACAAGCACCAAGAGCTTGGTATGACACATTATCCCTCTATCTGCTAGAAAACGGGTTCAAGAAAGGAACAGTCGATAAGACTCTGTTCAGAATACATGATGGAGATAATATTCTCTTAACACAAATATATGTGGATGATATCATCTTCGGATCCACCAACAAAGAGTTATGTGAGAAGTTCTCCAACCTGATGCAGTCGAAATTCGAGATGAGTATGATGGGAGAATTAAGTTTCTTTCTAAGGCTGCAAGTAAAGCAACTGGTTGCAGGAACCTTCACCAGCCAGGTTAAGTACACAAAAGAGCTTATCAAGAAATTTGGCATGGAAAATGGTTCAGCAACATCTGTCCCTATGTCTTCATCCATGAGCCTTGACAAAGATGAAGATGAAAAAGATGTAGATATCATGAAGTATAGACGACTCATAGGATCCTTGTTGTATCTTACAGCAAGCAGGCCAGATATAATATTTACAGTTGGAGTCTGTGCAAGATTTCAAGCAGCACCAAATGAGTCACATCTTTCAGCAGTCAAGAGGATTATCAAATATCTGAAAGGAACTCAAGAAGTAGGTCTATGGTATCCCAAGGAAAAAGGATTCAAGCTTAAAGGCTACTCTGACTCAGATTATGCAGGCTGCAAGATTGATAGAAAAAACACCAATGGGACTTGTCAATTTCTGGGAAATAGACTTGTTTCATGGTTCTGCAGAAAGCAAACATCGATTGTAACATCTACAGTAGAAGTAGAATATGTTGTAGCAGGAAGTTGTTGTGCTCAAATCCTCTGGATACAGCAGCAACTAAGAGATTATGGGATTAAAGAAAAAGAGACTTCAATTCTCTATGATAATACAAGTGCAATTTCAACTACCCATAATCCTGTATTTCACTCAAGAACAAAGCACATCGATATACGGCATCACTTTATAAGAGATCATGTGAAGACGAAAGATGTCGTGCTTGAGAAAGTTCATACAGATCTCCAGCTTGCAAATATATTCACTAAACCTTTGAGTGAATCAAGCTTTTCTATGCTTAGAAATGAGCTGGGAATTCTGAAATTATGAGTGGAAAAAGAAGGTGCAGAAGCCCAGGGGGAATGTCTGCATGCTTGCGAGAAGCTGTAAGTATAGTACTGTAAGCTGCATCTTTATACAGCGCTGGGTTCAAATAGCGTTGCATTCTTAATTCTTACAACACAGTCAGAAAACGGGAAGTAAGCAGTACTTGGTTACAGCATTTATTTTAAAGAGTATTTAATACTCTGCAATCTCGTACCTAGGATGCTGTAACCTTAAAAAGATAATAAATTAGGCGGCAAATCGCATGTCTTTCAGCATTTAATGCAAATCTGCACCTGTGAAGAGTTGAAAAGACGCGGTCGGAGCCCACGTCTGTGCAAGTCATGATTATTTATGATTTGACCCCTCCGTCTTTTTTTAAGGACCGTAAGATCAATTCCCTCAATTTAATCTCAACCGTTGATTTTACTACACATCCCTTGATATTCTCCATAATCCCATAACCTTCTCATTTTCAAATTTATTTCGCCATAACCCCACAGAGAAGTTTCTTTTCCTTTGAAAATTTTTCTTAAGTCCCAAAAACTCATTTCTCTCTCAAAACATCATTAATAACGGCAAGACAAACCATCGTTTTAGAAGGACGTCTTGTGAACCAAGAGCATGTCTATGACTCTGGTTTGTATGATAACGAGATTATCAAGAGAATCTTCGACGCAATGGGAAGGACTCGTGTTCTAGGGCTCCTGACCACCGTCTATGTCGGATACTCCGTAGAATCGGTTCAGCAATTCTACTCCTTTGCCAGGAGGTTTGAGGAGAGAAGAGACTGTATCCTGTTTCAAATGGATGCAGATAGAGAAGCGACGGTAGTGTCTTTCGGTGATATCGCCACTGCCTTCAGCATCTCTTTTGAAGGTTTGACCCCTAGTCAGCTGGTGATGTATGGGAAAGAGAACGCTGAAGGGATGTGGGATCTCTTCCGAGCAAGAGATGCGGGGGTCGAGATTAAGAGAAGCACCCCAGAAACTCTTCAAATCGGAGTTTGAGTTTCTTTACGACATTTGTGCATACTTCATTGAAGGCAGAACCGGGAGATATAACAAATACACCGATCTCCGCTTCCGGATCATGTCTGTCATCATGGCCAGAAAGAAGGTGAACTGGGCCAGGTTCATCTTGAAGAGGATTTGGGAGGAGGTAGAGAAGAGCACAGTGAGAATGAGCTATGGAATCACCATCTACTCTCTGCTCTGCAAGTTAGGTCTTCAGCTTGCAGCTCCCATCCCTATCCCCATTGGAAAGTATCTCGGAGAGAAGAAAAAGGGTAAGACCCAAAAGAAGACGGCGGGTGCTGGTGTTGCATGGAAGAAAACCAAAGACAAAAAGACTGCAACACTAGCCCTGCAAGATGAAGCTGTAGGCAGCGGGGGTGAAGAGAAAGATGAGGATGTTGAGAGTCTTCTTCCTATCATCAAGAGGACACCAAGGAGGACTAAACCTGAACTTGAATCCTCATTCTCAAATGATGACGCACCCCTAGCGAAAAAGGTCCTGCGCAGGAAGAAGGCGGTTGCTGCAAGATCTGAAAAGTAGATCTTGCATGTTGATTCCCAACTCTCTACTGCAAGTTTGGTAGTAGTTGTAGTAGATGAGGAGCAAAGGGATGAGCCAATTGAACAAGCTCGTCTACAAGGGGCTACTGACTTAGCCTCTTCGCACGATCATGGAGCGGCTATTCAGACTGTACTGGATCCAACATTCCCAATTGCTAGAAATATGAAGCAGCAGTACAGTTTCTGGAGGAGCATAAGACTGACTAAGGGGAAAATTCTATTGAAGTGGAAAGAATTACTCACCGTGGAGCAAGCTGTCCTGGAGTAGGCCAATTCAGAAGACATTCTGGCACTCCTACAACCTAAGTATGCAGCATTGGTGCAAGAGAGAACTAGAAGCACTACTGCCTAAGGAGCACTGGATAAAGGGAAGGGTAAAACTGTTGTAGAATCTCACTCTGCAGAGCTGCCGATGAAAGCAGCAATGGAGGATGTCCAAATCTTCCTAGCCCCGGCTGTAGAGGCTGTAAGAATGGGCGATGATGTTGCATTTGTCCAAGAGCAAATCAATACCTTGGGAGTGGAACAGGCTGAGAAAGCCATGCTACAACAAGCGCTGCAAGCAAGCGTCAAGGAGACGAGGATGCGGCACACTCCTAGGAGAATGCGGGGAGAATGATGCTCAAATCACAACTCAAGCTCCCCTGCATATGAGCAAATGGTTGAAGGTCTCTCCACGATTGTCACTCTTGATCCTTTGGAGGAGGAGGAGCCTCAGCTAGTTGACTACGACAATTCCCCAGTTTGCATTATTACAGATACTGCTGCAGACACTCAAGGGGAACCGATCGTCATTATCAAAGATGTACTATCTGATATTGTTAAAATTGCCGATGACTCGACCATCGAGGAAGTTGCAGAGGTTGGACTCCTTGTACTGGTAGAGACAGCAGTACAGCAAGCAACCACCTTTGCAGAAGCTACTGAGGAAACACGCAGGGTGGATGTTGAGATTCTTGCAGCAATCGAGCTTTCAGTGTTGCATACAGTGGAAGCTGTAAGAAACCAACAAGAGCTGTAAGAACCCATTCTTGCAGCAGAAGCTGTCGAAGTTACAGGACCGATCGAGGAGATGGGGTCCGTACAGAAGACCTCAGGCGAGACTGTTGTTCAGACAACACTTCCTGAGGGTGAGAAGACCTCTGAAGGGGCGGTTGTTAAGACAGCACCCTTAGAAGATGCTGAAGAATTGGCTGAGGTAACCCCGACGCAGCTAGAGACTCCTCATAAGGAGATTGATGCTGCTGCTGCAAGCATACCAGAACCCATCTAGGTTACATCAGCTGAGGTTACTGAGGAGGCCAATGCTCAATCCTTTGAGTTTCTTGAGAAGTTCACTGCCCACAGAAGAGTAACCTACGGGAGAATTGGTGAAGTGACAGTTGAGATGAAAGATGTTGAGGAGGAGGTTGATGGAGAAAATCCCACCTCTGGCTTTTCAAGTCCCTTATCTAGCCAAAATGAGGATGAGGATGCTGAATGAGAGTCTGCGGCTCGAGAGCAGGATGTAACACAACAACCACAAGCCTTGATTCTATATGCTGCATCGACTGCTGCTCACCGACGATAGAATACAGCAGGCCTGACCCTTGATGAATCAATTGATAGGGTAGTTGCTGCTGTTAGACACCTACTTCATGCTCTTCAAGATCATGAGTCCAATATGCAGAACTGTATGAGGGTCAGTGCAAAATTCCATACCGAAACCATGACTGGCTTTAAGAAGGACATTGAAGCACTCTCTAACATGATCAAATGCGACCTAAATGATTCTACCTACAGGCTGCTTACGGACAGGGTTCGGATGGAAGGAGAATTGAAAAAAGAGACCGCACTTAACAGATCTGAAATAAAGTTTTGCAAGAACTCAGTTGATTTTGCTGGAGAAAGGATTCAATCTCACTCCATGCTATTGGAGACACTTCTGGACCATGTGATGGATTAATCCAGAAGAACCAGAAGTGTCGACGATCTATTGGGAAACCTGGAGATGATCGTAGGAGAGCCGAGAGATATGATGGTCAATGCATTCCCTCAACATGCTCAAGGATCCAGGCAAACCCCTACACCTGCCAAGAGACCACGATCTGCTGTGGTTCAAGATGTCCCTGCTCCACCCCAAGTTTTTGATGATGCAAAAAAAGGGGAAGGATTCCAAGATAGATACCGGAGGTCAGGGGAGAAAGAAGAAGAAGATGATGATGATGATCAGCCTCTAAGCAGGAGGAGGAAGAGATCATCATCTACCGCTGCTGACGCTCTTTCTCCAAAAAGATTGAGAAAAGATGATGAAGGAGGAGCTGGTGGTGCAGCTGCTGCAAGCAGACCAGCTGCAGGTACTGCTTACAGTGCCGCTGCAAGAAAGGATGCAGCACCTCCCTCCTCTCATCATACAAAGAGAGAGATAGAAAACCAGTAGCACGGCTCAAGAAAGAGGGTTAGCAGAGCCGAAGCTGAAAGACATTACAATGAGAAGATGGCTGCTCAAAGGACGGAGATATCCAGAACAGAGCAAAAAGAAAATGCTTGGATGTAGAGACTTGGAGTTATTGGAGAGAGGAGACCGAAAGCAATGGAAGATATTGACAAGGCTCTCTACCAATACCCCCCTCAGGACATACAACATCTCGACACAGACAACATATCTGCTGAAGTATCGGTACTGATGGATCAGAGGCCTGAAGGAGAGAACATGGCCTGGAGCTTGAATATCTTTAAGATAATTGTCTTGTCTACTGACAGGAATCCATCATTTGAGCAGATCACCCTGTTCAAAAGATCAGAGTACCTCAGATACTTTAGATACCTCTGCAGGAATGGCTTCTTCAGAAGATTTCAGACTTGCCAATCTGCATTGAGGAAATATGAGCAGCTTGCCAGGGATGGAGAGCTAGAGATTCAGAATAAGTATATAACCCTGGTGAAGCAAGATAGGATTGTGCCTTATTGTGAGGATTTTTGGTTGAGATGGATTCAGATTCCAAAGATCAAGGAGAACCTGGAAGAATCCTATCAAGAGTCCATTCGAGACTGGTGGAAAGGATCCAGAGAGAGAATTGAGCAAGAAAGAAGGACTGCTGAAAGAAGACCAGATGAATCGTCTATAAGAAGGTCCATGTTTCAGCAGTAATCAATGTATGATGTTGTACATTTATGTATATGTCCCTGTATGCTGTGTAAAATTTCTTTACCTTAATGAAGAAATTTTATTTTCTGTATTTGATCAAGTTCATATCTTATGAACCTTTGCATGTTTTTTGCTTATCCTGAAGATATACGATAAAGGATTAGACAAGATACATCTCTGATGAATCCAGGATTAGTTTTTCTTTCTCAAAACATATCAAGTATGTAATCCTGATGAAAAATGAAATAGTACAAAGTAAACTTCCCTCATGAACGAAATAATGTAAAAGATTTTGTCATTATCAAAAAAGGGAAAATTGTTGGAATTTCAATGTTTAGATTTTGATGAGACAAATCAAGTATATAATAAGAAGTTTAAGTACCCTATTTTTCACAATGTTTAAGTGAAAAATAAAGACTAGGATTGAGTCAAGTTATAGGTCCTGAAAGATGGAAGCATACATTTGTACATTGCAGCATCGAGAAATTCAGAATGAATCTACTGCAAGAAAGCAGATACAACTATGCAGTAAGAAAGTAAATAGGAACGACATGCAGCAATGTTGCAAGAAAAGGCTACAAGGGTACTGCAAGAAAAGATACAGCAGTACTGTATGAAGTTACTGCAAGAAGGTCAAGTTACAACAGCACTATAAAGAATGAACAGCTGCAAGCAGACCTAGGATACAACGCAAAGCTTACGGATAGTCAACCAACAGCGCTTAAGACAAACAGAATAAGTATCCTGCATTCCAAGGAAGGATAAATGCAGTACGAGGAACGAAGAATCAAGCAAGAATAAATAAAGTCGTTCTAGAGAAGATCAAAGTTGCAGATACGAAGCCAATGCCAAGATGACACGTGGACTAACGCGCTGCAGAAAGCTGCGAGCTACAACCAGTGCATTAAATGTTCCGAAAGGAAAAGTCAAGTCGCATTAAATGTGAGTAATACCTTTGATCAAGTACACTCAAATTCAAATGAGAGATGTTTCCTTCAACGGTTATCTTTCTATAAGTATAAATAGAGGACGAGCAACCCTGAAGCTAACTACTGAAACATTTACGCAAAAAAGGACCAAGCATTCAAGCTATATTCTCTCAAGCATTCTCTACAATTTCAGTCACTCGACCTCAGTGAAATGAACCAAGTTCAAGCTGAAAGATCTTTTGAAGCATTCAGAAGCTCACTTCACCGCACCAGTTGAAGAATAATTTTATATACTTTTAACCTTGTTGCTGTGTGCTTAGGTTGTTTTAGGTGTCGAACAGTTGATATGATTTATCCTTACTGTTTGTATAAGTTGTCTAAGTTATAGACAATTCCATGTGTGGGAGTGTGAAACCCTGTGTGGGTTACCTTTGGAGCTTGCAGTTGTTGTGTGTACGTTGGGCTCTAGTAGGTGTTTAGCTTTGTAAGTTGATAAATAGTTAGGAAGGTCCTGTAATCCAATCTTGCTTAACAAAGTTCCTGCTCAAGGTAGCAGTATAGTGGATGTAGAAAGATTACACCACATTCGAACCACTATAAACCATAAGTGTTTTATTACTTTTTATATCTGAGTTTTATCTTATATATCTATCTGTCATAAGCATAAAACATCTTCAAAAGGATCATATTTGAGAAAACTAACCTTGTGTCAAAATCATATTTTCTGCTGCGTATAAAACTCTAAGTTACAGGGTGCTTCACTGCATCCTAGTGCTGTAAGCAGTAACTGACTGGCGCTGCAAGTTCAAGTAACTTGCAGAACAGTAAGTTTGTAGAAGATTTAAAAAATCGACCAAGGTTCATTCACCCCCTCTGAATCTCGGACACTACTTGAGATGAACAATATAATCAACAATGATAAAAAAGAGGATGTCTTTTGGAGAAGAATTGCAATGCTAATCACAAGACCCGTATGTCAGAAAGAATTTGCTTTTCGATGAAATCATATCGATATTACACTATTCAGAAGAAGGTAAATCATTCCAATGCTTGATACAACATCATTGAAAGTTCTTATAGAAACGGGCATAACAATAAAGATTTACTGAGAATGACCTATGCCAAATATCATTCTGAAAATAAAAATATTGTTTCTAATAGTGAGCACATATGAAGAATTACCAAAGATCGAGCATTTTGTGCTCCACAATATGGTGTTCATCATGAATCCTCGGAAAAGATAAGAACATCGGATTCAGATACGAGCAACTCATCAACTCCACTGGACAGAAGGCTCCTAAGAGAAAAGTTAGAGGTAAGGGTAAAACAGCAACCCAAAATAATGATGAGAATGTTCAAAAAGTTATCAAAGAATTTAAGAAGTATTCGGTTCATAAGCAAAATATGGTCGAAACAGTAAGAGAACAAACCATGCGAGTTAAAGAACAAAATATTCTCAAAGAACGTGAACTCGAGTTGATGGAGTTTCAAATTATATCAAGTGACACATCTATTATGACTCCAGAACAATTGATTATACATCAACATATGTGTGTTAGGATTAAATCAAAGTGACATTAAATCTTATGTCAATTGATTGTAGCTTGTAATTGTAATTTTCACTCATTGTAATTGTAATTTTCAATTAATTATCTTTAAATTCTTGTTCAATCTTATGTACTACTTTATTAAGTTCTTGTTAATTTAATGTACTACTTCTTTAAATTTATAATAATTGTTTAAAACTATATATTTTCTCAAATGCAAAATAAATTGATTTTTTGATAATTTATTAAAAATATGACGAAAAAAATTTATAAGATTTTTTTTACATTATATTGAAAAAATCTAAATTTTAAAAAAAATTGATATTTATTTTATTCATATTATCGTAAATATAAAATTATTTTAGATGATAAAAATTTTCAAATTAAATATTAAAATATTTGGATAAAAATATGATTTGATTATAATTATTCAAATAATGTTTAACCAAAGATATGGGTTGGAAGAATTAAAAAATGTAAGTTATAGTTAATCGAATGATAATGTTGAGAGTAGATGGAGGAGAGAGAGTTAATTATAGCTCATTTTTTTCTACCGATCGTAAATGCTCTAAGCACGCCTAATAATTGAAAGGCGTCCGCGATATTTAACTTTGTCGCGTATTATGAAAATACCACTATAATATCATCAGTGAAAGTGATATTTTGCTTAACAAGAAATAATAATAATGATTAAGTAGGAGTAGTAGTAAAGGAGAAGATTAAGAAAGAAAGTTGTAATCTTCACACAGCTGTTAACCACACTTTGCATAAATTAGGTGCAATCAATTTCTCCATTATTATTGCATTACTTCATCATTTTCTGCCCTTTTTCCTTATTTTTATTCCAAAATATCTCATTAAAACTTATATAAAATTGTTTAAAAATCGAGTTTTGTAAGATAGAGTTCTATACTACCCATAATCCAATCAATTAACCATAATGACAAATATATTTTTATTGATAATACATAAATGTTGTGATGATAAGACATATTTACCATCATATTAATCTTTTTTTTCCCCAATATTTTACATATAAAGAAAGATTATATTTAACAATTTATCAAAATTATAGTAGAAATTTAAGAAAATGATATTGTGGTTAAATAATCTTCTTTATTTGATTAAATGGTATGCCAAAAACATTTTGCCATAAACCGATTATATTTTATTGGATATGACATGTTATCGAATGCACCCACATAACATAGTCAAGCATAGATACCCTCACAAAAATTAGTCCGAGTCTCTAGGTGTCATATACGCAAAATAATTATATTTTTATTTATTTATATGTAATTATCCACATCATAGTGTATATAAAATGGATGATAAATATATTCAATATATATATATATATATACCAAATTCGCAAACTAGAAAATTTAATATTCAATTTCTTCAAAAAGTCTCAAAGTCTTAGTCCAACAATCCAATTGCTTATATAATAAATATTAAACTTTGGTGGAGCCTCCTTTTGAATTTGATTGCATTATAACAATAATATATTGCAAAGCAGGGGGAAGTTGTTTAAACATGGCATGCTTCCAAGCAAGACATTACAAGATTCATCATTATTATTATTTTCTTTATTCTAAAGTGATGCATAAGAGTTTTATTAATTTGATATTAGATTGTATGATATTCGCATGTGACCCACATATTAATTGACTCATGGAATATATAGAAAAATAACATTGGGAAAATATACCAATTCACCCTTAATCTTGGGGAGAAATTGGTTCATGATTTTTTTTTATTTTTTCCCCAATTAAACTTCTTGTCGTTTTAATTGGAACAACTTGACTATTAATACTTTTTGAATTGGAACAAATTCATCTTCACCATTGAACAATTCACCTTTCAGGGTCGATTTATGTTCCATGCACCATCATTATTGATTACTATCTAAACATTGTAATTCAATTTGTCGTTTAAAATTAATAATTCAGTATGTAAGTCTCATTTAATCTATCATGATCGTGAACTTCATGGGAAATTGTCCACCTAAGTAAAAAAAAAAAATTGTTCTCAAGCATTAATGAAAGCGGTGGCTAGTTCATGATTAGTAAAATAAAGAGGAATAAAATTCTTGTGACTAGGGTCATATTTACCAATATTTTGATCCGAGTCGAATTTTCAAAATAGATCCTTAATTTTATCCGTATTTTGAAACATAAAATTTTGAAACATTTACACTATTCAAAATATTTATATTCTCATAAAACAAATTAGAATAATTACTTAAGTTCACATTGACTAATTATAAGTGATTTCTGTACCATTGATTTCTTTTTTTCATTTCTAACATGTGGACTTTATACATGGGATACATCAATACAATAATACTAAAAGTATAAATTAAAATTGAAACTTAAATTCAAAAGCTATGAATATTTTTATCAAAAAAATTAGTAATGGAAAACATGATATATAGATGACTTCAAAATAAATTAAGTTGGGGTTGGATTTAGTAAGGATTTTAAATTATTATTTCTAGCAAACCCTATCTACACCCAGAACCACTCCCCTAACGGTCCTGCCACCACGTCGCTAAATTAATATTAATAAACAACATTATAAAGAATTATATATAATAAAAAGGAAATTTAAACCAATAATCAACAATAATATTTTTTAAACTAATAATAAACAACAATAGTTAAAATAATACAAAATAAAAAGAAATTTCAAAATAATAACATTATTTAAGAGTTATATATAATATAAAAAAAAAACTAAAACAAAAACTAGAACCAAGAAAATCAGAAAAAGCACAGTTATTTTTAACCCCGATCTTAACTAGAATCAAAAAAAGAGATTCAAACCCCGATCTTATAAGGACAAAAATAACTCAAACTCCACTGAGCCAACTATGACTATTACCACTATTTTTAACCAACTACTTTATATATATATATATATATATATATATATATATATATATATATATATATATATATATATATATATATATATATTATAAAAAAATAAACCCCTAATTATTCCTTTTTTTTCCGAGCTTGAGTCCATCGGCTCATCGACCTAACTAAAGGTCTGGCCTTGTTTGTGAGACTACCATATACATTTATTTTATGGGACATTAAATAAAGATTGATTTGTGAAAATGCGTTTGAAGTTGTGTGTAGTATAGCTCAATATCATGAAATTATATTAGAAAGAGGATTTCATATAAGTTTTTGTGAATAAATTGTTAATTTGTTTTAATTGAATAGAAAAGGGAATTAATTGACAAAAAAAAAGGTCAATATGCTATTAGGGTAAACACCAGGGCCAATTTCTACATTTACAAACAAAATTAGAAGCGCAAAAACTTATGTACTCCAAGAGCACGAGTTTTAAATTTGGATCCGTGATCTTAATCTGACCCGACATGTTGACCACTTCCACGCGCATCCACACGCCACCATACCATAGCTAGTATGCACCCACACACCATCAAATCTGCATAAATCATTCCAATCAAGATATTAACTATATACTCATAAGATATTAGTTGTATATTCATAAGATATTACTTGCATTTTATTTTATTCAGTGAAATGTATTAATTGTATACTCATAATGTATTACTTATTTTATCTCAAGGTATTACTTGTTTTATTTAAGAATATGACTTTGTTTTTAGTGAATAATATTACTTATTTTACCTAAAGGGATTACTTGTTATATAAGGTATTACTTGTTTATCACAAAGGTCTAAAGGTATTACTTATATATCTAAAAGATATTACTTTATTTATTCATAAGGTATTAGTTGTACACTCATAAAGTATACTTTAGGTATTAGTTACTTTGTTAGTGAAATATATTACATAAGGTATTACTTGTTTCATGTAAATGTATTAATTGCATAATTAAAGGTAATATTTGTATACTCAAAAAGTATCAGTGTGCTTTAGAGTGTAAGTATAGAATCTTAAAATTTATTTTCAAGAGTTATTTAATGTAAGTTATTACTCATATGACTTAAATGTATTACTCATATATTCAAAAAGTATCAGTACGTTGTACAATGTAGCTATTTTCATCATCTTCTTTCTCAAATATTTTGCAAATCATTTTCTTTCTCAAATTTTCTGCAAATAAACTTAAAGAACTCAATATTCATCATACTTTTAAGGTAAAAATAAATGGATTTTCATATATAATCAACACACAAACACATTCTTAAAAAACTTAATTGACTGAGTTGTGATCTAACATATGAAATCAAGAAGAAGAAGAATAAAGGAGTCAAAAAAAATATAGCCATGGTTAAGAAAAGAAAAATATCAGTGCAGATGAAGAGAAGAGATGGTGGTGAAGAGAAGAAGTAGGAAATGGTGTAGAGAAGAGCAATAGTGAAGAGAAAAATTAGGGCATAGTCAATAAATAAGCATGGTGAAGAGAAGAAGCTTGCAGAAAAAGGAAAAAAATAGAGGGTGCACCGGGCTTGGTGAGTCGGATTGGGTTGGAGGCAAAGATTTAGGATCCATTCCTGTGAGTACATAAATATTACTGTATTAAAAAATATTACCAATTTATCTGTTAAATTTTCAATGTATTGATTATAACTCAAAAACTAATTAAAACCCAATATTAAAAACACATCTTGATCTGTCAACCTAGAGCTCAGACGCAAGAGATAAATAATCTGCAAAATCAGGTAATTACATGGTAAGTAGGGGCACAATATATAGGTCCATCTATTTATAAAATAAAAGTTAGTTGACAACTATAGTCACATGTTGTGTACTTAAGAGTCAGTCAGTTAAGCTGAAACATCCGGCCTACCTTCCTATAATTCATTTCATTAAAAATTTCTTAGGATGTGTTACAAAATGAATTTTAAATTTATTTAAATTAATGAATTTTATTTAAAAATTAAAAATAATAATTTTAAATCCATATCAATTCAAACACAAACAATAATATTATGAATTTCAAAACTTTTTTCAAACTGCTAAACCTAAACACAACCTTATAAGATTTTTGGTAAATAGCTTTCAGTACCATTTTTGGGCAACCTTGTAATATACGAAAAAGTAGTAGGTTGATTGATTGGCAAGATTGACCAAACCAATATATCTAGGTTGGATTATATATATATATATATATATATATATATATATATATATATATATATATATATATATATATATATATGGTGGTTAAAACATAGTAGAATTTACTTGATCCATCGTACCAAAATGGGTATTATGAGTTAATAGTTATATTTAGATAAGATCAGCAAATTGAAGATTTAAAAATCTGTTCCATACATTATAGTGCACATCTAAATTCAGGTTAAGTCAGTGTCGAGTTGGATGACTTGAATTACCACATCTGATAAAAAAATTAGAAAATCCAGTTATGAACAAACACATCAAAATTTAATGGGAACATTCAACTATAGAAAACAATATATACTTGATAAAAAAAAATTAGAAAACGCTTATTGTTCTTTATTTTTTAAAATTTCTCTGTTTCTATTCCCTATTCCCCTTCATTTTATTTTCTTATTTATGCTCTTGCATTTTTGCTTTTTTTAACACAATTTTCTTTTTTGGCTTTTACTTTTTAATAATGTCCCCCTTACTTTGTCAATGAATGGACATAAATGATAAAAAATATTAATAATATTAAGTATTAGAGGTAAAAGTTAACAAAATGAAAATGTACAAATATATTGTTGTTAAAGTTCAACCCATCCCCTAAAAAAAAGAGAAAAGAAAAGAAATAATTGAAAACATATGTAGCAACAAAAATGCAAATTTCCATAAAAAGTAGGAGGACGTATGATATCCCAACCCCAAAACAAAATTATACATAAATACTTTTATGTGATATCAATATATCATATGACCTTTATGTATATTATGTGACATTTATGTACAAATATCTATACTATTTATGTACATAAATGTCATATGAATATTACATAAAAGTATCTATGCATAAAATTTGCTGATTTTTTTTTCTAAGTTACAATATATAAAGATCACAATATTTGTACATAAAGGTCATATAATTTGTACATAAAAGTCAACATATAATTTTTTTAAAAAAAAAAAAAGATAAACTCGCGGATTTGAATCGGGTGGACCCGAATTGCATGGATCTTAGATTCTTGCACCTGTACACAAGAGAATTTGTGGATCCATGTATATATTTATTTATTTTCAGCATAACATCCTCTCATATCCAACAACTCCCTATTCCCATTCATATAAAAGAGTTTCAACAAACCAGCAATCCATAAATAAGCTTCATGTTAATCCATTAGTACGCATCATGTTGTGTGTTACAGAACATATCAAAAAGAGACTTAATATCCAAAAGCAAAAGCAACATAAACTACATTCATGTCCAACAGATCGTCGTCTATGTACACAAATACTCAAACCCTGCAGGAACTCCACAATTTGCCTAAAATGTCCATAACGTTACACCTTATCAAAATTACCTACAAAATATAAATTAGGTGAGATAAATCTCAATAAGCAGAAATTATACATGATAATATGATTTTTTACAACTTTTTCCCATGCACTTCGTTTTGGAATTACATATTTCATTTCTAAGACTCCAACACTTACCTAGTTCATTTCTAATATATTTAGTGTACATAGCATCTCGGGGTATATCTCGACATAAAAATTTCATGCACACAACACCATGTAATTCTGTGCACAAAGCACCACATGCACACAACACTATATAATTTCGTGCATAAAGCACTGCGTGCATAAAGTACCATACAATTTCGTGTACAAAGCACTATGTAATTCCGTGCATAAATCACCACGTGCACAAAGCACCCAGTGACCAACATAAATATCGCCAAAACACTGCTTGATAACACTCACAACTTCAATCCACAATAACCATCCAACTCACATATTCATTTCATAACAATTATTGAACTCACAGGTTCATTTACTTCGCAATAATCACTGAATAATAAATCAAATCTCGTGAAACACGAAATTTTCACGTATCACCAATAAATACAATCATTTTACAGAATATTAGTTTATGATTTGTAATTGCAAATAAATTTCTACTTACCTGAATTTCTAAAATTTTTGGTTCTATAAACTCCAATTTAACTCTCGGTCTTTCTTATAATTTATATCATCATTAATCAAATAATTTATATTATGCACTTGAAGATTACTCGAGTCTCAATCAATTATAATAGGGGTTTCTCAATACTAATCATCTAATAGTATAAAATAATTCAATATTTGAAAACAAAAATATAATTATGCGAAATCACAAGTAACACATAAATAATAAGAGATGTATATGATGCATGAAGGTATTGATCAATAAGTTGTGAGGAGTTCGGGTATCACATCCTCCCCTCATAAAAATTTCACCCCTGAAATTTTACTTACATGAAAAGTTTTGGGTAATTAGACTTCATTTCATCTTCTCTTTCCCAAGTGGCTTCTTCTATAAGCTGATTTCTGCATAACACTTTGACTAATGTAATTTACTTATTCCTGAGTCGTTTTACCTCCCGTAGTAAAATCTCCACCGATACCTCTTCATAACTTAAATATGCTTTTAGCTCTGGGGCTAATTATTTAAAATATGAGATAGATTTGCGACATATTTTCTCAGTGTAGATACATGAAACACATTATGTAGTTGAGATATTGATGCAGACAATTCAAGTTTATAAGCAACATCACCCATCCTTTCAATGATAGGAAATGGTCCAACGTACCTTGGACTAAGTTTTCCTTTCTTTTCAAAGCGCATTATACCTTTCATTGGAGACACTTTCAGAAACACTTGATTACCTACTTCAAATTCTAGCTTTTTTCTTCTTTTGTCTATGTAACTTTTCAGCCGACTTTGAGCAATCTTCATTCTTTTTCGAATTTGTTCTATCGCTTCACTCATCTCCCGAATCATATCCGAACCCAAAATTTTTCTCTTTGCACCTTGATCCCAATGTATTGGAGATTGACACTTTCTACCATAAAATGCTTCATACAGAACCATTTTGATAGTATATTGATAACTGTTGTTATAAGAGAACTCTACCAAGCGTAGCAATTTACTCCATGACCCTTGAAATTTAACACACAAGCTCTCAACATATCTTCCAAACTTTGAGCCCAAGACAGGCCCAGCCCATTAAGTGGGCTTCATAACCCTTGGAAAACAAGCCCAATAACCGTACTACGTCGTATCATCTGAGAAGTGCTGCATTATATTGCCGCTAGGGCATTAGGGTTTCGGAAATTGCAGAGAAGAACGAAGCGCGGCGACCCACCAACAACTCAGAACGATGGTTCTCAAGTAACTTTCTCACTCCCTTTCTGCAAGCATCGTCCCATACAATGATATGCCGCTGTAACTTTAATTGAATCTCTTATTATATATCTTACTTCTTGAATTTGAGGATCCATTTTGGTATTCTGAATTCTTTCAAAATTATTGTGCATGGAATATCACATTTCTAGAGCTTTTTAGTTTGTTGACTGCTGTCTCGCCCTATCAGCTAATAGAATTTTAATAAATGTTATGCAATTAATTCTTCGATGTATCCCACAAAATTTTATCTTTTGTTTGGGGTGGGGATGGGAGCGTCGCTGGACCAATCCCGAGACATTGGTGCAATAGTAAAGTATGTCTCTGGTTTTTTTGTTGAGTGCTTTTGTAGAATTTTTTGTAGAATTTTGAATAGACGAGGGAAAAATGTCTAGGCTTTATCAAAATAAATCATTAGTTTCTGTAAAATGGTAGTTAGGAATGAAATCGGGACATCGGATTGTATTATGCTGTTGATGATGCTCAAACCTCCCTAGGCACTTACAGTTGTACGCTCTGTTATCAAACTGTTGTAGCTTTGCATTTTTCTGAATTTCTGCTTGATTACATTTGATGTATTGAATGACACCTAGTATTTTATTTGAAAATGCCAATGCTGCGATGAGGCTTACACTTGTGTTGGGTGATTGTTATTTGCACATGCCTTTTGTTTTCAGTGTGAACTCTTAAATGCTGAATGCAATATCTGTTCTCTGAAACATTTACTTGATATAATTATATACTTACTACTGATCTTTGTTTATCAGGACAGAGCTCTGCCGATTCAGTGGTGCCAAGATATACCCAGGAAGGGGCATCAGGTTTATTCGATCAGATTCTCAGGTGAGTTAAAGGGAGGTGGTTTCTTTGCAATATTATTTCATATTACTTTTACCTCATTTGGCAGAGTAGTAATGTTTGATTTATCTATCATTTATAACATTTACCGGTTTTATAACATTGCAAGAGTAATTTTTATTTTCTTCACTCCATGTTTAAGGTTGTCTTTTGCTTGTTTTAGGTTTTCCTCTTTGCTAACTCAAAATGCAAGAGGTATTTCCACAACCGCCTGAGGCCTGCAAAGCTTACCTGGACTGCCATGTACCGGAAACAGCATAAGAAGGTAAAATACATGAATACTGTTTCTAATATTTCTTTTACTACCATTATCCTTTACACCCCTTTGTTTATCTTCTTGATGTCATTTTAGCAAAATGGTTCTGACTCCATTGATCCATAGGATGTTGCTGCTGAAGCTGTGAAGAAGAGGCGCAGAGCCACAAAGAAGCCATACTCAAGGTCCATTGTTGGTGCCACATTGGAAGTTATTCAGAAGAAAAGGCAGGAGAAGCCAGAAGTCCGTGATGCTGCCCGTGAAGCTGCTTTACGGTATGCACATACTTCAAATATTGAAGTATAAGAAAATAGAAAATTATGGTTCCAAGTGTTCTTCTTTCAGCGAGACATGCAATTCTGAAAGAATTCGTAACTTTTAATTTCTGATTTCAGTGAAATCAAGGAGAGAATCAAGAAAACAAAGGATGAGAAGAAAGCTAAAAAGGCTGAATTAGTATCCAAGCAGAAGACCAGCAAGGGTAATGTCTCCAAGAGTGCTGGATCCAAGGGTCCTAAGCTTGGAGGTGGTGGTGGCAAGCGTTAAAAAGTTTAGATTGCAAATTTAAAAACAATCATACTTTAGATTTAGTTTTTTGCATTTAATCCTTTTAAAATTTCCAACATAGTAATTATCTTTTTCAAAAATACAAATAATAGTAATTATCTTTTTCAAAAATACAAATAATTAGGTGGAATCAAATATATTTATTGGTATTTGAATATGGTTTAATCATATTATTTAATAATCTTTTAATATAGTGTGGTTTTTAAACATAAATAATTGATATTACATGTTGTTTGAAATACATTTTCAGTACAAATTACTACATAAATATATTAACCTAAAATAAGGTATAGAATAATATTCATTTTGTATTAGATAAATCAAGTAGTATATAATTTGGTTGTCTAATTTATATATGATTTACTATGTTTCTTATTATTATATTGTCAATTATCATATAAAGTAATAATCATCAAAAGATACTCCCTCCGTCCCTTAACACTTTGCACATTTTTTTTTTTAGTTTGTCCCCAAACACTTTGCACACTCAAAAATGGTAAATTTTAACATAATCAATACCCTCACAATACACATTTATTTACAAAAAATGTCATTATTTTTTCTCACAATATCATTTAATATTCAAATTTTTTCTTAAAAGTTGTGTCTAATTTGACCACTATACCCTCAACCAAAAAGTAAATATCTATTTTTTCTTAAAAAGTGTGCCCAATTTAATGTGCAAAGTGACGCGGGACGGAGGAAGTATATGTTTTGTTCAAGTTAATTCATTTAATTCAAATTTTGTTATATTTCTTCATTTCAATTAATTCACTTCATATTTTTCATTTTTTATAAAAAATTAAAAATTTAAAAAGATAAACTTATGTTAAACAAAAGTTAAGCATAAAAAATGTATGGAATTAATTGGAAATTAAAAATTCATAGACACATACATCAATAATAAATGAAAAAAGAAATTCATAGATATATATTACAATTATGAAATTTTGAAAATAAATTCGCCACCCAAAGTAAAATATGATATTTATTTAACTACAGTAAAATAAAAAACAAACTTTTAAGAAGTTATCAAATAAAAATATATTTTTGAAATAATTTTTTTCACATTTAGACTCTACATATCAATTTACAGATTATGGTATCACATACCTAATTATAATTTGTAACTTATTAATAAATCTAAACCCAAATTTTAGATTTACTTGGATACATTAAATAATACATTAAGTTTAATTTTTCTCCTAATTTTTTCAAATTTGTGTTTCACAATGCATGATGTTTTTAAATTTGTAATCACACTATTTTAATTTTCATTCAAATTTAATCTTTTCAAAGTAAGGAGAAAATTATACGAAAACAAAACAATAGGAGTAAATTAAAAATAGCAAAACCAATTAAATTGAAAACACATAATTAATATATCATTTAAAGGCATTGGCAAATTATTTATTGTACAATAAATATTTTCAAAGTCATGCGTATGTGTCTTCATTGAATATTAAGAGTATCTATAGTTAAACATGTCAAAATATAAGTTTTTACAATTACATAACTTAGTATTATGTGATCGGACTTCGGTATGAATATTCTGAATTGGAAGATGAATTGAACCAATTGTTTATCTTTGGTTTTCAATATTTTTATATTTATATAAATATTATGATGTTTTTCTACTCCTTTTAAATTTAAAATTCAAATTTAATTATATTAAAAGATCAATATATGGACAATTTATAGGGATTTAAATGGTAATTTTAAAATTATAAGATTTACATGTTTGAGTCGTATTGTTGCTCAATTGTATCTTGCACGGATAAATGAAAGGTGAGGGGTAGACAAAGGAAGATATGACACTCATGGATGGACTATGGATGGAAAAAAATTCATCTCTTCTAAAATGTAATGTGTATATGTAACTGTACCAAATAAATTCATTGATCAATATTGAATATATGATTTAGCATCTTCAACATTGTGGGATAACATCATCAAATTTACCCATATTAAGTAGCAACAAAAATATCACCACAGACAATAATTACTTTCTCCACAATGTACAGATTAATTTACCAATGAGGAAAAAAAAATCTTAAAGAAGTGTGTATACTTTAATTATGGTGTAAAAAAGGAAGAGAAATGGATACCTAATAGGAAAGAAACTAAAACATACTCATCACAAAAGGTATGATTAGAAGAAAAACATAAAAAAATTACTCATTACTTTTGCAAGACATTTGTCAAAAACTACCACGATAATTAAATTAAATAAACTTTATTTATGATAAACTATTTGATCATTTTTACAAAAAATACAAAAATCAACCAAAATAAATAAATTGGCTAAACAAAAAAATTACAATATATATACATAAAATAACAAATATATAAAACATAAATAAATAACAGGTGTAAATTACACAAGTTAGGAAGCCCGTGCATCGCACGGGTTCAAACCTAGTATAACCTAGAAGTACAGTTCCATTTTCTTGTTACCAGAACACTACTTGATAACACTCACAACTTCAATCCACAATAACCATTTAACTCACAAATTCATTTCATAACAATTATTGAACTCACAGATTCATTTACTTCGCAACAATCATTGAATAATAAATCAAATCTCGTGAAACATGAAATTTTCACGTATCACCAATAAATACAATCATTTCACAGAATATTAATTTATGCTTTATAATTACAAATAAATTTCTACTTACTTGAATTTCTAAAGCTTTTGGTTCTATAACTTCTATAAACTCCAATTTACCTCTCGATCTTTTTTTCTCTCTCTCCCGTATCCCTTATTCTTCTGTCCTTTTTCTTACCTTTTTATATTTAACCTGAACAAAGACATATCCATAATTCCACCGCTTCACCAAACTTCACTCCTAAACTTTTCTAAAGTAATTATATTATTATTAAATTTATATAAACACTTGCTGCCAACTTTTATTTATATGAATTATATATATTAATAATAATAATTCTTTAATATACATGGCTAACGACACTAATCAATATATATATTATAATATTAATAAACTTCTTCTTTATATGCATACATGAGGCTACTTACATATATACATATATAATAATATATATAATACACGTGTATATATATATATAATTTAGATTTACTTTCTTTACAAAATTTAATGTAATTTATATCATCATTAATCAAATAATTTATATTATGCATTCAAAGATTACTCAAATCTCAATCAATTATAATAGGAGTTTCTCAACACTAATTATGTAAGAGCATAAAATAATTTAATATTTGGAAACAAAAATATAATTATGCGAAATCACAAGTAACACATAAATAATAAGAGATGTATATGATGCATAAAGGGTATTGATCAATAAATTTTGAGGAGCTCGGGTATTACAATTTATTAATGTTTTATTGATATTTTTGATAAAAATTTTCATTTTTTCTATCGATTATGTGAAAAAATAAAAACATTGGAAATATATCACCGCAAGCTATTTTTATATTGGTTACATGAAAAAATGAAAATATCAGAGAAATATATTTCTCTGATATTTCTGGATATTTTCATCCTTGCTTGAAGGTATATATTTTTCCATCATCGTACAATTTGATGGTTCTTAAGCTTCAGGATATAAAACCTATAACATGAAATTTCTAAAGGTATTCTTTAGAAATTTAATAGCAATACTCCGTTCCACGTCTTAATTAATAAAACTATCTCTAAGATGAAAAAAAAGTATAAAAATAAGCACAAATAATTGTTAGAAAATCAATAATAAAATTTTGATGAGATCAGGATTATAGAGATCTTCATTCTACATATTATTTATGTGAAATTACTACGATTTTTAGTTCCGATAGGATCGTTAAGGGTATATTAAAACTAGAGATAGAAAATATGACTCGGAATAATTCTTTATTGATTAAAAAAGGAGATCATACATGGATATATATAGTAAGATAAAATATCTAGATAGAAGGATCTAGAATACATCTAATCTCCTAACTAACTCTTCTGACGTGGCAAAGTTTGTTAGGCAGGAGTAACAACTATGCTGCTGCTTCTTCATACTTTGCATGGCATGACATATATACATATATCTTAATACGTTTCCATGCAATGTCAGCCAGGATCATGAAGAATGGAGAGTTTGGTCTGTAGTGCAGCAAAACGACCAGTGGAAAGCGGCTTGGTGAAGATATCGGCAACTTGATGTTCTGAAGGAACATGACGGATATCCAAAACACGAGCCTGAACCTTCTCAAGGAGGAAATGAACATCCATTTCGATGTGTTTGGTGCGGGAATGAAAAGCAGGGTTGAATGCCAACTTAATTGCACCCATATTATCACACCATAAGATGGCTGGATCATGCAGAGGTATACTCAATTCAGCAAATAAGGTCTTGAGCCATAGAAGATCAGTAGTGGCCAAGACTAAGGAGCGATATTCTGCCTCAGTGCTGCTACGAGCAACAACGGATTGCTTCTTGCTGCTCCAGGTGATCGGGTTGGAACCAAGAAAAATACAATAACCACCAGTACTCCGACGATCATCAAGATTGCTCACGAAGTCCGCATCAGCATAACCTTCAAGTGTGAAACGGGTTACAGGCTTGAAAAGAATGCCGGTGCGTGGAGTGCCATGAAGATATCGAAGGACTCTCTTACAAGCTGTCTAGTGTTTCTCAGTTGGTGAATGAAGAAATTGGCTAAACTTATTGACCATGAACGTGATATCCGGACGCGTAAGAGTCAGATACTGTAAGCTTCCCACAATACTGCGATACAAGGAAGGTTGATCAAAGGGTGCACTATCATGAAGAAAAAGCCGAAGAACAGCAAGATATGGAGTGGGACTAGGTTTACATGAAGATAAACCAGCTTGCTGAATAATGTCTCTTTATATATTTTGATTGAGAGATGAATCCCAAGCGAGGTGCGATGAGCCTCAGTACCCAAGAAGTAATTCACCTCACCAAGGTGTTTTAAGGAGAACTTCACATGCAGTTGATCATGCATGAATCATCTCCCGTTATCAATATGTCATCCACGTAAACAAGAACTAGAAGCATCTTACCCCCTTTGTGCCAATGAATTAGGGAGCTATCTGCCACGGACCTCTGCAAACCCAATGTTAGGAGGTAGCTCTTGAGTGTATCATACCAAGCCTTTGGAGCCTGCTTAAGGCCATACAAAGCCTTGATCAGTTTACAGACAAAAGATGGCCGAGTAGGATCAACAAAGCCCTTAGGCTGGTTCATGTACACAACCTCCTTGAGATCACCATTCAAGAATGCATTATTGATGTCCACTTGTTGTATTTGCCATCCCTTAGTGACTGTCAATGTAAACACCAATCGAATGATAAGTGGCTTTACAACAGGACTGAAAGTATCAAAGTAATCCACCCCTGCTTGTTGCTTAAAACCCCTGGCCACTAATCTAGCCTTGTACTTTCCAATACTACCATCAGGAGTCCTCTTAATTCTGAAAATCCACTTATTTGTGATAGGATGAATGTCAAGATGAAATGGTACTAGTTCCTATATGTTATTGTGCTTCAAGGCCTTGTATTCTTCTTCCATTGCAAGTTTCCAATGGGGGGAATTTAAAGCTTGTGAGACTGTGAGAGGTTCAGATTCAAGAAGATTAACAGTGAAGATTTTGGGTTTAAAGACACCACGCTTAGACCTGGTAATCATATGATGAGTAGAAGAAGAAATAGGAGGAACTAAAGGAGAAGTAGAGGTACCTGATAATGTGGGAGATGTTGAAGGGTGGCCAGTGGATGAACTTGTACCAACATGATGAGGACCCAAGGATGAAGATAAGGAGGAATCATTAGGTATAGTTGGTATAAGCGGTGGAGCAGGAGGAAGAATAGGTAATGTAGATGAAACATGTGTAAAGGTGGAAGAATGACTAGATGTGGAGAACAGAACCTGATATGGAAATTGAACCTCATTAAATGCAACAGTCCTAGCAATATAGAGCCGGCCACTAGGGTGAAGACACTTGTAACCTTTGTGAGAGTCACTATATCCTACAAATAGACACTTTTGGCTTCTAAACTATAGTTTATGATTATTGTATGGACGTAGATAAAGAAAGCATGCACAACCAAAGGCTTTGAGGAAAGAGTAATCAGGATCCTTTTTGTAGAGCATAAAATGAGGAGTGGAACCCTTGAGAACCGAAGTAGGAAGACGATTTACAAGATATGCAGCAGTTTGAAATGCATCCCACCAAAATGTTAGAGGCATAGATGCTTGACTTAACAAAGAAAGACCTATCTCAGTGATATGTCGATGCTTGCGTTATACTAAGCCATTTTAAGGGTGCATATATGGACAAGAATGACGGAAGACAATGCCTTGAGATTTGAGAAAAGGAGCAAGAGTGATGAACTCACCTCCCATATCACTTTGTAATGTTAAAAGCTTAGTTCCAAATAATCTCTCAACTAATGGGAGGAAAAGTTTAAAAATGCTAGCAACCTCTGATTTCACTTGTAAGAGATATATCCAAGAAAACCGAGTATAGTCATCAACAAAGATAACATAATACTTATACCCATCTCTAGTGATTGAGGAGGCCGGTCCCCAAACATCTGTGTACACAATTTCTAATGGTTTAGTAGTAACATGAGATATAGATTGCAAATGCATGTGATGAAGTTTTCCATGTTTACAAGCTTCACAGAAGGGAAGTGAGGAAGAACAAGAGACATTTATTGAATGTAAAACCTTTGAAAGTGTAGCATTACATGGATGTCCTAATCTATGGTGCCACAAAGCAGCCAACTGAGACTTATCACCTGAGGAAGCTTGAATAACAGAGGCAAATGGAGTACAAGATGATATATGAGATGTGGAGGCTGGAAGAGTTGATATATCAAGTTGGTAAAGTCCATCCTTAAGAGCTCCCTTCAACATGATTTGATGAGACTTTAGGTCCTTAACAAGACAATGAGAAGCATGAAATTCAACATAAGCACGATTATCTTTTAAGAATTGAGAAATACTGAGCAGATTTTGAGTAATATTAGACACATAAAGAATATTATGCAATTGAAGAGGAGAAGAATTTAGAGAAGAAAATGAAATGGAACCAGTAGAGGCAATGGAAAGAGAGGCACCATTTCCAACCATAAGCTTGTGTGTACCTTGGTAGGGAACTTGCAAATGAAGATTTTCCAGGACAGAAGTAACATGGTGAGTAGCACAACTATCCATGACCCAGTGTGAAGGAGATAGAGATGGAAAATCCAGAACTAGAGGCTTGATTAGCAGTAGAAGTGGTACTTAGCAGATTAGCTTGCAAAGGCTGAGCAGCTGAATTCTCCAGGCCAGTAAATGTAACATCAAACCTCTTAAAACACTTAATGGAAATATGATTAGGTTTACCACAAAGCTGACACACCACACGACTTCGTCCAACAAACCTTTCACCTCGACCTCGACCATGAGATAGATAACCATGACCACGATCAGATCCACCTCTGGCAGCACCACAGTGTGCACTTGGAAGAGAATGAGAACTAGTAGCAATTTGAGTCAATCTCATTTCATGCGTCTGAAGAACAGACTGAACTTCCGCCAGAGATATAGAATCACTCCTAGTGGTCAGATTAACAACCACACTCTCAACTCCGATCCTAATCCACCAAGGATATAGAGCACAAGATCATCATCAACAATGGTCTGCCCCGCAGCTTGTAACTGATCTGCCAAATTCTGCATTTGCATAACATAATCAGCAATCGCCAAGTTTCCTTTCTTCAAGGTCTGTAGCTGGAAACGAAGATGCATAACTTTGGCTTTGGACTGAGAGCGAAATAATTGATCTAAGGCACGCCAGATTTCAAAGGCATGAGTGAATCTACTCACAAATCCTAGCATCGATTCGGACATAGAACTGAGCAGCCAACTTTTGAGAAATTGATCCTTCCGAATCTAACTGACAAATTTCTCACTGCGATACTTAACACCAGCATCATCCATAGTAAACTCAAGAGGTATACCATCTTCATCACCATGAAGAAATGCATCGAAACCATGTGCAGTCACCGTAGCAAGAATTTACGACCCTCAAAACGAAAAATTAGAACGATCAAGACGCAAGGTGAGAGTTGGAAAAGAAGGAAGAGAAAAGGTAGCCATGAGAAGAAGCAGAGATTATCTGGCTTTGGATACCATATTAAAACTAGAGATAGAAAATATGATTTAGAATAATTCTTTATTGATTAAAAAAGGAGATCATACATGGATATATATAGTAAGATAAAATATCTAGATAGAAGAATCTAGAATACATCTAATCTCCTAACTAACTCTTCTGACGTGGCAAAGTTTGTTAGGCAGGAGTAACAACTATGCTGCTGCTTCTTCATACTTTGCATGGCATGCCATATATGACATATATGCATATATCTTAATAGGGTAAGTACTAAATGCAGACAAGTCAAAAAGTTGCAAAAGAAGACTTTACTTTATTTTTTAGGATACGACTATTGTAAGTTGCTGATGGAAGACCTAAAATTGCATGAAGATGAAATTACAAAAAAATCAAACTTACTCCAATTAATAAGATCCTACAACATTTGAATCTTACAGTAACATGTTGACCAACACTGCAAAATCAGTTAAAAACATATAACAACCAACTAATGTACGAGAAAGATCAAATATAAAAAAGAGAAGATGTCAATCAAGTCTTTGAATTCAAACATAGCCAATAAAAACAAAATTGTGCATCATACTTCATGAACAATGGGAAGGTAACAATTGACATCTGGAAAAACCTGCAACATGCTGAGTGAAGCAAATGATTCTCACTGCAATTGTTGCAGACATGCAGAGTGCATTTAATGGTCTAATGCAGAATTGACCAATAACCAATAACTGATTTATTGCTCTTCAATAAGGAAGTAACAAACTATAAACAGATGAAGAGTGCACCTTATAAAACAATTGCAGCAGTCTACAATCACAAGCTTTCATTGTAAGGAAACTTTCTAAGAGTGCTTCAAACACTCAATCTCAAGAAATAAGTCTACAATAGAAGTTGAACCTTCAAGTCAAACGGCTTCTTCAAAGTTGAAGAAACTAAAAGATATTCATATCTTTAATATTCGTGTCAGATTATTTTAGGAGTTCCTAATTGAAGAAACAATGTTTTTTACTAAGTGTCATAACTCTCTGTGTGAGTTAAGTTGATCCTCTGTGGACTCTTGGAAGACTATTGGAGAACATCGAAGAATACTAGAGAGAATTTGTCTAAACTTGAATTGCTCAATTGTTGAGTTGTGTAGTATACTGAAAATAATGACTAAGACTTGCGTAAAACGTTCTCATGAATCTTATTTCATGAGACAAATTGAATCAAATTGGGCTTTAAGAAATTTCGTAATATTTTTGTGTGTGTTAGATAATATTTTTTCTATATATTAGATAATACTAAATGTATTATAGGATACATGAGACGAGTTGAGTCAGGTCGAATTATAAGAAATATAATATTTTTGTTTGTATTAGTTAATACTTTTATGTATATCAGGTAATATTTTTATATTATATGATATATGAGGCGGATTGGGTCGGATTGAGTCATTAAAAACACATTGATTCCAATAGTGTTGCCACGTGCTCTTCTTCTTCACGCGTGAACTGTGCAACATGTTATACTTTTGTATGTATTAGATATTATTTTTTTATATACTAGATAATATTTTTATATATATACATATAGTGCATAATATTACTTGTCAAAATTATAACTTCTCCAAAAAGTGATTTTTATAAATAATACTCGAAAATAGAAAAAGTAGTTATAAAGTATGAAGCAAATTCCTATCTTTTTATATATCCCACGAGAAGTTGAAGAACTAATCAATGTCAGACTTAAGTCAACAACTTACTAAAGTTATATCCATAAAAAAAGGTAAAATAAATAAATAGAAGAATAAGGTGGTTTTGCAAGTCACATTCAACGATTCTACTTTTAAACACGGCCATGTCCAAGATTTGCATCTCCTTCAAGTTGTTGAGTTAAAAGCAAAAGCCCAACCTCAGCCCAACAATAATTACAATTTGAATACACAGCTTCTCCATTGCCCATCAGAGCCCAATAGTTAAATCAAAGTCCACGTCCCAAAGAAATTGAACTTAACAAGATTTCAAGAAAACGCTTCGCATTAGAGAGAAATCACTCTACATAGGGAAACAAAACATTCGACAAAGAGAGACTAAAAACAACCAACAACCACGAGCTTTGAGCATTATAACTCAAGTGATATTTATTTTCATAAAAATATTCATTCGAATTAGAAACAAGAAATAGAAACTAAACACTACAGAAAAGGCAGAAATAGAAAAAAAAAAAAAGAAAAAAAAAGAAAAATAGAGAAAGCTTTTTCGTCTTATAAGAATCGGTAAGATACAACTTCCACACACATTCCTTCCCTATTACCTAAAGATAGACACGTCTAATTAATGTGCTACAAAAAAAATGGCGAATAAAAAGCAAAAATGTAACATGTCACTTAGTTATTTAAAACTTAAGGAATCAAATGAATGGTAATTCAGATGAGTTATTTAATAACTACTAAATTGCGCCTTATATATCTTTAGGTTATTTATGGAAAATACCACTTAAACAAAATATTTATACAAAAATGTCACTTAACATTAATTTAATAAAGAATGTAATATATGATTGTCAACACAATCATGAACGACTATACACGTGGCCAGTACATGTGATATTTTTAAATAAAATTAATAGTGAATGACTTTGTTGCACAAATACTATATGTGGATGACATTTAAAAAAAAAAAAGCCTAATACCCATTTATAAATAAAAGAGAAATTTAATTACCATGCGAAAAAAAATGTTGAATGAAACTAAATAACAAAATTGCCACGTATCACCTAATGAAGAACTAATTGTGAATTTAAAAGCTAACTAATA
Source organism: Scutellaria barbata (assembly GCA_028654395.1). NCBI lineage: Eukaryota > Viridiplantae > Streptophyta > Magnoliopsida > Lamiales > Lamiaceae > Scutellaria > Scutellaria barbata. Next base: position 21,306,840 of record CM053647.1, read on the forward strand.
AGACATGAAATAAATTACAATTCAAACGAATTATTCAATAAATTTATGGGATTTTATTAGATTGAGGTTTGGTTATTAATGTGGAGCATGAAAAATAAATCTTATCAATCTAAGATGTCACGTTCCGTTTTTTAAATGTGTGAAAAATATAAAAGATTTTATCCAAACTTCCAACAACGTAACTCAACATAAGCTCAATTTTAAAAGATATAAACAACCTACTAAACAACAAATTCAATACATGAAGCTAGTTGACATAAAACCTTCATTGCTTAACAAAAGCAGTAGAATATAACTTTCGATATTTGCCCCACGAGCTTGAGCTTTACATAAAGTTAGAAATTAGAGTTTTCTCAAAAGTTTTAAATGAACATTTTTATATACCACCAAAAGATAAGGTATCTCCCTTCACTCTCCTTCGTTATATTTGGGATCTGTAATATGAAAACTCATAGGAGTGAACGCATGGAAAACACTCAGTGGGAGTAATTTTACACATATAGAAGAGACATAGAAACAGATATTTAGAATTTAAATCATATCAATCAACACTTAGCAGATTTGTTTCACGTGGTTGTGGGATCTTAACTTGACCATACCAAACTATGACCTATTTTGATCCCTTTTACACTAAGGTATCCGAACTTTGAAACTTTATTATATAACCACCAACCTTTGTGAATGTTACTAATAGGCCGCTACAGTGGAATATTCTCCGGAGATGCTTATGTTTTAAGGTATTTATGTCTTTTAAATAATTAAATATTCATCTATTTTTTCTACATCATCCTCCTCGAACCACTAGCTCACCATTGGCCGCCACACCACCGCTATTGGAAAATTCCCCAAAACTCTAATTTTCGCCTCAATCCCCATGTTTTGGTTCACATTCAATCGGACATCATTTTTCCTTTTATTTTTTTTCTTCAGAAAAAGTATGGCAAAAACACACCAATCATCAAAGAACTGCCACCATAGTTGTTGGAAAACTCCATGATCACCCCTCAAGCTCAAAATTGGATTTTCTCCAAATCTTAATCAAAATAACAAAATTTACGTCAAATTAATTCCATCTACAAGCACAATTAAAACCCCAACTCAATTTAATTTTCACCCAACATAATTAATTGGTTTAGGGGTTTTAATTCTCATGTTTTGAGCATCATTTTCTGTTAACTTTTATTATCTTTATTATATTTTTATGACTCAATTTCTCTCGTTTATTTTGAAAATTGAAGTACATAATTTTGAGAATTCAAAATATTGTAAGAACTTATTTACAATTTATATGGACTTTACATAATCACAACCTCCATCCCAAATTTCTAGAACTTTAATTTTCCACCTAAACTCTTTTAAAATACAGACATACCCTCTATAATAAGTATTTTCAAGGGAATATTCCATCACCTGCAGGATTTGGCGGCTAATTAATATCATTCGCAAAGGTTGATGGTAATATAATAAAATTTTAAAGTTTGAGAACCTTAGTGCAAAAACACCCATAATTTGTTTTGATTTTTAAGAATTACCTTTCATTTGATTTATATTGTAGCGTCCTGAATAAAAACGAAGCATAATTGGTTAATTAAATAAGTAAACCTTTAATTAAAATATCTTATGTGTATTAATTCTTGAGTGTTTAATTTAATTACATGCGTTTCAGATATGTGTTTAACAACCGGTTTAAGATGGATAAAATTTATAGACATGGAACATAGAACATTTTTATATCATTAGATGCGTAACAGAAAAATGAGAAGATAGAAATGAACTAGAGGTCAATCAAACACCCGTAACTCAAACGGTGAAGAAAAGGGTAAAATACGGAGTTTTGGACAAACGAGGAATGGAATCTTGATGAACAATAACTGAAGTCTTATCGTGAACAGTAACTTAGCCTAAATGAACAGTAACCTATCCCATGAATAGTAACTTTTCCAATTTCTATAAATAGGCTCTAATTCGATTCATTTTTTTCACCGTTTCTTCGAACGAGCTAAAAAGCGCCAAACATACGTAAGCCTCTCTCTCCTCTTTTTAGTCTGTCTCCGGTGCGCCGCCACCATCGCTGCCATCGGAGTTCGTCGGAAAATTTTAAACTCGTCGGTTTTAGCTGATTTTCACACATGACATAGCTCTCAATGAGACGAATCTAGGACAACTTCCGAAATTCAATTTCGATTTTTCGTTCGTCGGTAAAACGCAAAAAACGATCTCCAAACCCTAAACCCTTACTTCTTGCCACCTTTTCTCTCTCTCATTTTTTTTCTCTCTCTCTCTCTCTCTCTTCTTCTCGCAGTTGCAGGCACTGAAGGACTTGCCAGGGTTGTGGGCTAGTCGTTGGAGGGGCGGCGCCGCCATAGGTGGCGGTGACGGTGTCGGAAAACAGGCTGTAAAGGGGGCTGTTGTATGAGGCTTTGTGTAGTGTGTGTGTGTAATGTGCGTGTTGTTTATGCATGTTGTGGGGCGATGCTGGTAGCATTGTCGTGAGCTGCTGTTGGCCAGAGCTGGTGATGCACCGGCAAGGACCTGGGGGTGGTGGCCGATGACTGGTAGTCGTCGGTCGGAACTGGAAAGGCGGGGTTTGGTTATGTATGTGCGTGTGTGATGAAGGGTATTTGAGACTATTTTTTCGGCACTATTCATGCCCGATTTCGGTGAGGGATGGCTGGAGGTGGTAGTCGGTGGTGCAGGATCTCCGAAGGACGAAGTGGTGGTGGTATAGGGATGCGCTGCCGTAGCTGGTGGCGCCAGAAAGTAGGCTGGTTGAGCAGGTCGACACCGGGTGGCTTGGGCTCGAGCCTGGCCGAGGCTGTCGAGAGCCGCACCCCCGCTGTCGAGAGATGCACCCCCCCTATCGAGAAAACTCGGCAGCTGTTCAGAGCCGCTGCCCCACTGCCGAGAAAACTTGGCAGCCGTCGGGTTTTTTCCCGTCATCGGGTACGCGAGCGACGCCATATTTTCATTTTGATTTTCGATCCGAATCTCATTTTCTTTTCATCATACTTTATCATCGAGTAGTCGCAAATGAGATATCATTGACCGGGGGTCGTGGGTCCCGGTCAAAGTCAACCCTTAGACCAAATTACCAAAATAGCCCTCAATCTTAAAACGCTCCGTTCGAGCTCGTTTCAACTCCAATCGAGCTTATTCTTTTTTTGTTGTGATCTAAAATTTATTCTTTCACCTTAGCTATATAAACTGATCTTTCCCTCTTGTGTCTTCAACCTCAATCGTCAAGCCTTTTGTTCCGTTCCGTCTCATCTCGATCGATAGTATCCGATCCAATATCGTTTAAATCGTTAATTATATTTAATAAGGATCTAAGAAACATCGTAAATTATGTAGGCTACCTGTTGGATTGAAGTCTTGGGATACATGATCTTTGATACTTGCTGCTCACGTGGTAACCATCGAACAAGGTAGGGGTAATTTCTAACTTTTTATCTGTTTACAATTTTCCCTATTCCAAGCATGATTGAGGAATACTAAATGTTGTAATTATACTTACTGTGACATACTTATTACTGTGAGGGGTGGGCCCGCTGAGGTCACCTCTTCATGCATTCGTCCCCTACCTCCATTCTTCTATGAAAGGTTTGGTGGTCTTTGAAATGCACCAGCGGTATTTGAGATCGTTTTATAGGATAAGACGGGCGATGCCCGCATCTATTCATCCTTTACCATATCTAATATCTACTGTGCATATTTCTTGCTGTGTTCCATGGTGATTATACGTATTTCTGATTTAAATAGCTGTCGAAGATTTAGACGTGGATTTTATCCCCACGAGTGTATTCAACACACTCACCCCTTATTTTGTAATTCACGTTACAAGAGGTGATGAACATGATGAACCCTAAAAGGAGAAAGAAAGTTGTTGGTCCCAAGTGGTGTCCGAGGTTCAGAGGGGGGATGAATGAACCTTGGTCAATTTTGCAAATTTTTCAAAAAACCTTTATGCTCTGCAAGTTACTTGAACTTGCAGCGCCAGACAGTTACTGCTTACAGCACTAGGATGCAGTGCTGCGTGGTAGAGTTTATACGCAGCGGAAAATATGATTTATAACACAAGGCTGGTTTTCTTAAATATGATCCTTTTCAAAATATTTTATGCTTATGAGATAGATATATATACAAATATGAAATAAGCACAGATAAGAAAGCAATAAAACACTTATGGTTTATAGTGGTTCGAAGGTGGTGTAATCCTTCTACGTCCACTCTACTGCTCCTCGAGCAGGAACTTCATTAAGCAAGATTGAATTACAGGACCTTCCTAACAATCTATCAACTTTACAAAGTAACAACCTACTAGAGTCCAGCGTACACATAGCAACTGCAAACTCCTAAGGCTAACCCACACAGAGTTCTACACTCCCACACAGGAAGCTGCCCAACTCTTAGACAACTATACAAATAGCAAGGATCTCTCCTATCAATTGTTCGACACCTCTAAAACAACCTAAGCACACAACAACAAGGTTAAAAGTATATAAGATTTGTTCTTCAACTGGTGCGGTGAAGTGAACTTCTGAATCCTTCAAAGGATCTTTTAGCTTTGAACTTGCTTCACTTCACAGAGGTTGAGTGACTGAAATTGAGAGTTGACTTGAATGGTCGTAACTTGAAAGCTTGAGAGATTTTGCGCAAATGTTTCAGTAACCAGCTCCAGTGTTTCTCATCCTCTATTTATACTTGTATGAGAAGATGTCCGTTGAAGGAGACATCTCTCTTTTGAATTTGAAGTACTTGATCAAAGGTATGACTCGTATTTAATGCGACTTGACTTTCTCTTCTAGAGCAATTAATGCGGCAGTTGCGGCTAGCAGCTTTCTGCAGCGCGTCAGTTCACGTGGTATCTTTGTATTGGCTCTATTTCTGCAACTTTGATCTTGTCTCGAACGATTCTATTTATTCTTGCTTGAATCTTTGTTCCTTGTACTGCATTTATCCTTCCTTGGATTGCAGGATACTTCTCTTGTACATTATTGGCACTGTTGACTATTTGAACAGTAAGCTCTGCGCTGTATCCTAGATCTGGGTGCAGCTAATGTCTTCTCATAGTGCTGCTGTAACTAAGATCTGCTTGCAGTATATTCGGGCAGTACTGCTGTATCCTTTTTCTTGCAGTACTCCTGTATCCTATACTTGCAACGATGCTGCATGCTGTTCTTTCTTACTTTACTGTGGTGCTGTAACTGCTTTCTTGCAGCGATGCTGTATCTGCTTTCTTGCAGCAGCATCTTTCCGATAAGCTCGATGCAACTAAGTAACTTATGAAAACCTCCATCCTTCAGCACTTATATCTAGACTCAAAACGAGTCTATGACTTCACTTAAACATTGTGAAAAATGGGGTACTCAATACTTCCTATTACATATATGTTTTGTCTCATCAAAATCTAAACATCGAAATCCCAACAAAGTTGTTATCTTTGGATCTGTATTTATTTTAAAGATGATGTTTCTCTCATATTTTCAAACATGTTTTACGAAATTCACGTTTGGTGGTGATATGATGTGTGTTTGGGATGTGAGATCTTGATGATTTTCCGCTGCGAATATTATGTTAAATCAGTTAAAACCGATTGTTAATATGTAATATCTTCTGTTCGTCTCCTACCTCTTTTCTTCCTGCACGCCCGTGTGGAAAACTCTGATAAATTTTACGAAAGAAAATGGGGTGTGACATATATTGATTTTATTTATTCTAATTTATCAAATGTATATAAAGTTTATAATCCCATAATGTAATACTCTTTTAAAATTCAACTACATGTATCAAAAATACCAGCCACCCTCTTAAAATTATGACTTTTGACTCAAATCCCCTCTAAATTAAATACAAGTTTTAAAAATTTGCAAGTATTTTTAACTGATTCTGTTTCAAGCTCACTCCAAAATCAATTTTTCATGTTTGGAACAAAATATGCAACAAATTTGCAATGGAAACGTAACAGTGAGACTAATTAAGCAATTTTTTATTTTTATTTTTCTAATGAGACTAATATGCAACAAATGAGATTAAAATGAAATGGTACCGTGAAGCGTAGGACCAAATCGACAATTTATGTACGTAACGACCTACTCATATTAAATCTTATTTAAACAAGCTAGAAAATAATGATAAAATAGAAAATAAAAGTCACGAACAAATTTGTGTAATTCCCTTTATTACTAAAACGAGAAGCCTAATCCCCTTTATTACTAAAGAGGAGCCTAACTAACAATATGTGTCAAAATATCATGAATTCAAAAGCAAATTTGTCACATGCGTCGCATAATAACGAGTTAATTGTACAATTGAAAACATATTAAGTAGTGAAATGAATTGCAAATCTGCAATTCAGATGGGTTTTTCTCTAACTGCTAACTTGCCTTTGAATTCATGTATATTTCTATGTATAAAGGCTACATCAAACCTAAATCGGATTAAATTTATAAGGTTAATATATGATCCAATAATTTAATTATATATAGGTACAAATATAAATCTATAGTATATTTAGGTTCAAAAAGATATAAAAATCATGTTTTGATGAAAATTTTGAACCCAAAACTAACTCATTAATTATAACCCAAAATTTAATTCCGTTAATTTTAACCTAATTTTAATAATTTTAAACACAAAATCCAACTATAGTTTAAACATTAATATTTGCTTTATCGTAAGAAAAACCACCATTTAGACCATTTTTATATTGAACTGTATATATACCACACAGCAAGATTTTTGGGTTAAACAAAGAATAATAGTAAATGTATAAATCCACTAGTTAACAACAAATAGAGTGAACATAAAGTTGGGGTACGATTTCAAAAAAAGAAAATTATTGTGGTGTAGCTAGGAATAATTAGCTTTACGTTATTCTAAGCCAATGATAAGTATTGTTTTTTAAACAGTTAAAGGTAGTGGAAGGAAATGAATAGACACTAAAAAATTTGCAGTTCGAATCTTAATCATCATACAATTTATATTTTTGTAAGGGTGAATGTTACTTGAACTACAAAACTCGTGGCAGGCCAATAACACTCTACACTTTTATAAAAGTGGATATCACTTGAACTACAAAACATTGATAACCAATGGTAAGTATGAGTACCACCACAATTCCTTCATTCTTTAATCTATTTGTTTGGTAGTTAGGATTTTAGATTTGAATTTTCATACTAGGGAGAAATTAGGGGTAAATATGAGTATTGAAGATGCTAGTATCAAAACCTAAACCAAAACACCTTCAAATCAATAAATATGTATTACTTTTACCATGAGTCTTATAACTCAAGTGGTATCTCACATAAAAAAATTAAATAAATATATATAAATAAAAATTAAATAAATATGTATAAATATATAGACTATGACTCTTCTACTCCCTTCTAACTCATTAAAAAAAATATATGTATTGATTGTTTAACTTTATTTGGAATGAATCATTCTAACTATTTTTTGTATCAAATATTGAAACCATATAATTATTAATTCTTTCAATTAATTAATTTCGATTGTCATTTTTATTTAAATTTTATTAAAAAAATTAAATTAAGCTTAATGGAATTAATCCTTATAGTATATATAAACACAAAAAAATTGTGTAAATCAAATTATTAAGTGGATTTTAAAAAAATTGAGTTAGTATGATAACATTGTTTTCATTTCTTGATTAACTGCTAATTAAATCTGCCAGTGTATTTTATAAACAATTAAAATAAATACGGACAATCTTCAACAATACATTGCTATTTATTGATAAGTTTGAGAATATTAATTATGTGAAAATAATAACTAAATAGATAATCTTAAGAAGCAAACTTCTAAATTATCATGGGCCAAAATTATAAATCACATTATCTTTTAATTTCCAAACCTTTTCACACGCATATATTTATATATTTACTGATATTCAAAAAATTTAAGTATATATTTGATATCATACAACCTAAACCCATGTACGTACCTAACCTGCTGATGAATATATTAGCAGGAAACAGGGAAATTATACTCATTCGAAATGTGCTGAAATCTGAAAATATATAGTATTAGAATCTGGGTCAACACCAGCCTTCTTTGCATTAATCAATATCGCATTATTGTTCCTATTAAAACAAGAAAAGAACATTATAATTAAAATCATAATTGAAGTTGATAAGAACGAGATAGAGAAACAAACAAGTAATCTCTAATAAAAATTTAAAAGCAAACCCCACCATCTCAGGGTCAAAGGGGCACTGGTCGTGCTGAAAGTTTAAAAAATAATTAGGGTATTTCAGTTATTTCATATATATATATATATATATATATATATCCCAATTGGTATTATCCAGCCTTTCTCCTATTTTGTTAAAGTGCTCACACTCCAGCGCTCTCATAATTTATTTTTCACAAATTTTTCTGTGCACCAGATGCATGAATCTAAAATTCATACAATTTGAGTCGATTTGATCCGAAGTCATGAGTTTACTTTTTTTTTTTTTTGATTTTTTGATTTTATGTCTTAACCTTTATATATAAATTCGGTAACTTTTATGTACAAATGTTATAATCTTTATGCATTGTAACTTAGAAAAAAAAAAAAGAATTTCAACAACATTTATACATAGATATCTTTATGTGATATTCATGTGATTCTTATTATGTATATTCATGTGACATATATGTACAAATATCCATATATGGATATGATATGATGAATTTGTATTAGATTTTGATGAGAAAAAACATGTAATAGCTATGTCTTAAGCAACCTGTTTAGATCTTGATATGTAAAAGCTTTTAACTAAGACAAGGATGCTGGAAGAGGATGAAGAAGATACTATATAATTGGAAGGAGTCTGTACTAGTCACTGCTATCTGCATAAGCCACTACAAATTATCTGAAGAAACTGTCTAAGTATGGAAGGATATTGGAAGCTAGCTTGCAGCATCCAAAGTCAAAGGAAGCAAGCCCCGACAGACGACAAAGCAGCAACTAGAGCCCAAACTCCCAGTTACATCAAAATTAGTGCACACTGAAGAGTCGGTAGAAATATTCATGTTTAAACCAATCAGAAAGTGCCATCTGAAAGATCAAGGACAAAGTACGAACTGCTGCAAAGCAAGGGAGGTGTAGTGCAAAGAAAAGAGGCGTAGTATGAAAGGTGTCAGAAGATCGCATACGAACCAATCCCTACATGACACCTGTCTACCGAGAAAACTGCTTCCTCAACGGGCAGATTTCTCAAATCCTATAAATAGAAGAAGAGTGCACCTGGAATGACTACTGAAACATTCAACTTGCAAAGCTATCTTTCAAGATCACAACATATCTCAAGCTTACTCGTTTCAGTCACTCAATCTATCAAACAACAAGCCAGCTACCTTTCAGTAGTCTGAAGAAATCTTTACTTGTTTATATAGATTGTTTTAGGAGTTGCTTAGTAGGAGCTGTTCTTGCTAAATATTTGTTCTCTTTGTGAAAAGAGAAAGGATCCTATGTGGGTCGGTAACCTATGTGGAGATCCTGTATGGGTCTAAGTGCTTGGTCACTATGCAGCTACGTACCTGTGTAGATAGAGCTGACAGTTTTGTTAGAAGTAGAGTTTGTATTAGCGGAGTTTTTGTAAATCAAGCTTACTTTAATAAAGTTCTTCCTTGAGAAGGAGTAGAGAGGACATAGAGGGATTATTCCACCCTTGAACCTCTATATATTTGTTTGTTTGTGCTTTAATTGTTATCTCTTATATCTATCTTATCCATCAAACATCCTGCATTCAAGCTTTCTTCGAAAAACACATTATTTTCGTTGTGCATTTAAAACTCTATCTAAGTTCTTAAGTCACTACTTGAGCAGTAACCTCTTCTGTGCAGTAAGCTCTCTAAGCTACCTGCTATTCGAAGGATTTACATTTTTTGGAGAAAAGTTTGCAAAATTTGATAAGGTTAATTCATCCCCCTCTTAACCTTATATCACTCGGGACCAACAAGATATTTGTACATAAATGTCATATGAATATACATAATAAGAGTCTCATGAATATCACATAAAGATATTTATGTACAAATTTTGCTGAAATTCTTTTTTTTTCTAAGTTATTGAACATAAAAGTCTCAAAATTTGTACATAAAAGTCACAAAATTTGTACATTAAAGTCACCGAATTTGTATATAAAGATTTTGGCCTAAAGTAAAAAAAAATATATATATATACTAATCCGGGTCAAGTCGACTCGGATTGTATTTGCAACTGGTGCACATTAGACACACTCTTTCTTTTCAACCCAATTGAAGATAATTTTTTTTTAATTATATTTTATCAAAATTGTTAATATTCAAGCTCTAATGTTGTGTATTTGTTTTATTAATTGGGTCTGTTGAGTATTCTACATTCATATATACAAAAAAATCAAAGGGAAAATTACAAGACGTTATTTTTAGATCATTTACCTATGAAGGACATTAATTTTTTGGACCCGATATTGAGACATTCTTTTTAATTTAGACGATTTTAGGATAAAAAACCTAAAATTATGAATTTCGGGTCCAATTACATGAAGTTTATGTCTTTGGCTGATGTAATTTGGCCCAAAATTTGTACAATAGACCTGAAATTTGTTATTTCGAACTTTTTTATCCTAAAATCACCTAAATTGAAAAGTTAATATTGTCCCAATATCAAAGTCTGAAAAATTCGTATTCTTCATTGATAAATTTTCCTTATCTAATCCCGAGGCCATGTTAGGTTTTAATGCATATTATTTTAAAACTATTTATTCAAACATCTAGACAAAAGTAATGCTACAAGACAGTATGTTTCCTTGAACAGACTCTTGCTAATGTTTGAGCCAATTATAAAGTGTATAAAAAGGTCAGTGACTGTACAGTGAAGGAAAACGTTGCATTGAGTAATATATTAATCAGAAAGTACAATACATTAATAATTAAGCTAAGGTCATCTTTTGGATAAGCAACTGAACTAAATTACAAACCTAACTTCACATTTTTTAATAGTTTGATCTAAAAAGTGTATCACTTTTCATGACTTTTATCTATATATACACATATCTAACTTCTTCAACTTAATTCAAATAAAGATCAAACCATTATCAAACCCCTGCTCATTCTTCTTATCATAGCAAAAGTACTATACCCTCTGAGTTCACAGCCAAGATTAATGGCAAAAATCCATCCAAATCCATGCATGATTAACCCAAGTGATCATTCTTCATTAGCTAGAGAGACATTCACAATATGGATGAAATCCCTTGTCTTCCATGGAAATGGTTGCACTGTCTTTAATTCCAGAGGTGAAGTTGTTTTTCGAGTCGATAATTACCAGCAAAGATGCAGCAGACAAGTGCTTCTCATGGACTCCATTGGCACACTTCTCTTTTCTTTGAACAGAAAGGTACGAATAATTCATGTATCAAGCATGGTTATATATACCTACTTGGATTTCTTGGTATGAATATGGTTGCTGAAATTAAAGTGTTTAATTTGCAGAAATTTGGGGTGTTTGGATGTTGGGAGGGCTTTAAATGGATTGATTCTGAGGTTAGAATGGAGAGTGCATGCTTTAAAGTGAGAAGAAATCACACAATTTTGAGCAATGTTCTAAATTACCAAGTTGCCCTTGGATGTGATGAAAGTTACTACAACATCATGGGATTGGAGGGAAAATCCGCATTTAAGATTACCGATTTTTCTGGACAGATTTTGGCTGAGGTTCGTTGCTTAGTTTGTTAGTCTTTTTCAAGACGGGTCGTGATTTGAATCCTTTGTTGTGCTTAACAGACACTGCTATGTGCGACAAAAGATCCAAATCTAATAGAGCCGGTTTAATGAACTCGTTTTGAGTTGTCAATATATATTTGACCAACTAAATGATAATAATTTTTTTGTTTTAATTACAGGCTAGACAAAAGGAGTCATCAGAAGGAGTTGCTTTGGGAGATGATGTATTGACATTAATGGTGGAAGCAAATGTAGACCAATCACTTATCATGGCTCTTGCCACAGTCTATGGCTTGATTAACAACAAACTCTAAAGATTTTGTCTCCAAAATCGAGCTATGGAATACATAATGATCTCCTGTCTGTCGTGAACATGTCTTAATATGCCATCGCAAATGTGTAAAGATCCAAAGAAAAGAAACGGAGGATTCGCTGTGCTTTTAAAAATAAATGTAAAAAGAGATCTCATCCAATTTTGGTAGAGTACTGCTGAATTGAGTTTCCATGTGTACAAGTATTTGTAAAAGCTTTTATTTGTACAGTACATTATAAGTGCTTAAATGCAGGCTAAAATGACGTTTCCCTTTCAAATAGAAATAAATTTTTAGTTCATGAATGTAGTATTGGGCTGCATTTAGATTTAGATTTAATTAAAGAAGATGAAAATTAGAAAGTTGAAATCGACATACATTACGTTTAAATGCTAGATTTTATATTATAACAATTTATTTCTAAGCAGAATGATAAGATCTCTAACAATAATATATTAATTAACTTTCCACCGAAAAGCACGAAAGTAACAATATTTAAATTATTATTAGCCTTTCCCTCTGGGAATAAAAATTCTATTATTAGTTTTTTCTTGAAAGAAAATTATTATTAGTTATAAAACGATAACTTTATAAAAAAAAATAAAAATCTTAATACTAAATTATTTTTTTGGATAAATTTCATAACAAGACTCAATTTATAAAGTAATTCTCAATTTTGAACCCAAATTTTAAAATTTTTCATTAAGGGCTCAATTTAACATTTTTTTTCTTAATTTATAATTATTTATCTTATATAATTATAAGTTAATAATAGAGCAAATGTTTGAAAATAGAGCCAAGTATTTAGCCTTTTAAACTCATAAACAAGTTTGCTGAGCTAGTGTTCGTGCGTATGCAGCGATTAATTAATATTACTCAGAAACTTGGTCAATACTTAGTTTTCTATATAAAAGATAGTTTCATGAATATAGCTATATGAGGGGATAATATTAAATGTTAATAGGTAATTTTATTCAATAAACGTAATAAAAAAAATGAAAAATATCCACTTTATAAGAAAACATGTGTTTTACTTAAATTGGGACTCAAATACCGTAAATGCCATTACCCTTCACCTTTAATGATTTCACCAACTACATTTCACCTATCACATTTACCATAAAAGTTGAATTGTTTTACATTATATCATTTCATCTCTTGTATACAAACATCAATTTTTATAAATTTCATCTCTTGTATACAAACATCAATTTTTTTTATAAATTTCATCTCTTGATAGCTCAAATGAGGTAAGATGTTTTTTTTTTATTTTAAATTTTGTAAATTTCACCCACCTTTAAGTTTCTTCTAAATATGTGTTTGATAAGTAAATTGGGGCTAAAAAAAATAAAAAACATTACAAAAACTTAAAAACCTGGAGCAAGAACAAATTTGTGAGGATTTACGTTTACAGTCGCTATCTATAGATTATGACAACAATCACCGTCGTTATCTATAGATCACGACGATAATCATTATCGTTATCTATAGATCACGACAGTAATCACCGTCGTGATCTATAGATAACGACGTTAAACATCATCTGCATAGATCACAAGGGGAAAAATAGATCATTTTGAATTTGTGTTTGAGATACATCACGATGGCAACATTCACCGTCGTGATCTATAGATAACGACGGTATTTACCGTTGTAATCTATAGATAACGATAGTAAATGTTTCTATTTTTCCATCGTGATGTATGGGCTTAAACTCCACCGTGATCTATTTTTTCACCGTGATCTATGGGCTCAAACACCACCGTGATCAATGGACTCAACACCATCGTGATCTATAACAAAAATTGATAATTTTTTTTAGAAATCTGAAATATTGTTCTGCATTTGTAAGTTATTTTTATAAATTGTATATTATATCAAAACTAAAAAGAAAATCCATTTTTTCTAAAATCTGAAAATAATAGTTTGAAATGAAAAATATTATAATAAATCCTACAAGTTGCCGTAAATTAAATTTTACATTTTTAATTAGTTTCAAGATACTATTATTTAACATAATAATAAAAAATCTAATAATAATAATAACCATTATAAATAATAATAATACAAGACAATATAATATATCTTTAAAAATGCATATAGAATATTTAAAAATCTGAAAAATTGTGTTATAAATGAAATTTATTTTAAATCAAATAATAATTCTAAATTCTTTCAACCACAATTTTAAAATATTAAATGTGAGTAATTAAAGTGTATTAATTGTATTTTTTTACTGTAGATGGCGAACAATGAAGTCATTCTAATTCATCGTGGATATTGACATGAATCGGAGTATAAAAATGGAGAAGAGGGTTTGATATATGCATCGTTGCATACAATTTCTTATGCAAAACTTTTGGATGAAATTCATTATATTGTTCGAGTAGATCGTAGAACTTATGATTATGTCTTACGTTGTTTCATGCGTACAAAGATTTTCGGAGAAATGAAATTTAAAATTAAAACAGATGATGATCTGGGAAGGGTTGCTGATGTTTACGATTACCCCAAGTTATTTATTTCTATCGAACTGAAAGAGCATGATTTGAATATACCATTCTCATGCGAGTCAAGGGGGTAGTTTTCTTCGGCTTATGAATTCTCAACAACAATATATTCATCAAAATTCAAATATATATGGAGAACTTGTGAGTTATGTGCAAAGTCAGATTGAAGACCAAATTTCTTCTGTGGATCCAATTGAAAGTTTCAAAGCTTGCTCTAGCAATCTAACAGATATAGAGAAACATAACTCTTCTTCCAAGTATATTTCAGCATCCGTTGAAAATTACTCTCCACCACAACTCCATCTCAATGATTTCAACAATTTTAATGATGATGATGGTGATGAAGAGGTTGAAAATGATGTATCTATTGTTGATGCTAAGAGAAATTACTCCCCACAATACCATCTCAATGATTTCAACAATTTTTATGATGATCATGGTGATAAAGAGATTGAAAATGATGATGTTGGTGGTACAGTTGCAATTGTGACAGATGTTGCAAATTTTCATATTGATGATTTTGATGATGATGATGATGACGACGACGACGATGAACAAGAAGAAGAATAATTTATGTCCGGGATTGCTCGTGTTCGTACTGATGACAAGATTGATGATGGTGAAGATGAAGAAGAACATGTCTACGATGATATAGATGATGATGAGCATGATTATGATGTTAATTATGATGATGATGACGACGATGGTAAATACCGCCGTTATCTATTTTTCCACAGTGATGTATGGGCTCAAATTCCATCGTGATATATTTTTCCACCGTGATCTATGGGCGCAACACCATTGTGATCTATAACAAAAATTGATAATTTTTTTAGAAATCTGAAATATTGTTTTGCATTTGTAAGTTATTTTCATAAATTGAATATTATAACAAAACTAAAAAAAATCCATTTTTTCTAAAATTTGAAAATAATAGTTTGAAATGAAAAACATTATAATAAATCCTACAATTTACCGTAAATTAAATTTTACATTTTTAAATAGTTTCAAGATACTATTACTTAACATAATAATAACAAATCTAATGATAATAATAACCATTATAAATAATAATAATTTAAGACATTATAATAAGTCTTTAAAAATACATATAGAATATTTAAAAATCTAAAAAATTGTGTTATAATTGAAATTTATTTTAAATCAAATAATAGTTCTAAATTCTTTAAACCATAATTTTAAAATATTAAATGTGAGTAATTAAAATGTATTAATTATTTTTTTACTGTAGATGGCGAACAATGAAGTCATTCTAGTTCATCGTGGATATTGGCATGGATCGGGGTATACAAATGGAGAAGAGGGTTTGATATATGCATCGTTGCATATAATTTCTTATGCAAAACTTTTGGATGAAATTCATTATATTGTTCGAGTAGATCGTAGGACCTGTGATTATCCTTTCGTTGTTTCATGCGTATAAAGATTTTCGGATAAGTGAAATTTAAAATCAAAACAGATGATGATCTGAGGAGGGTTGCCGATGTATACGATTACCCTAAGTTATTTATTTCTATCGAACTGAAAGAGCATGATTTGAATATTCCATTCCCATGCGAGTCAAGAGGGTAGTTTTCTTCAGCTTATGAATTCTCAACAACAATATATTTATCAAAATTCAAATATATATGGAGAACATGTGAGTTATGTGTAGAGTCAGATTGAAGAGCAAATTCCTTATGTGGATCCAATTGAAACTTTCAAAGCTTCCTATAGCCATCTAACATATATAGAAAAACCTAGCTCTTCTTTCAAGTATATTTCAACATCCGTTGAAAATTACTCTCCACCACAACTCCATCTCAATGATTTCAATAATTTTAATGATGATCATGGTGATAAATAGATTGAAAATGATGATGTTGGTGGTACAGTTGAAGTTATAACAGAGGTTGTAAATTTTTGTACTGATGATTTTGATGATGATGATGACGATGTTGCGATAAACAAGAAGAAGAACAATTCATGTCCAGGGTTGCACGTGTTCGTATTGATGACAAGATTGATGATGGTGAAGAAGAAGAAGATGTCTACGATGATATAGATGATGATGAGCATGATTATGATGTTGATTATGATGATGATGATGATGATGATGATGATGATGGTAAATACCGCAGTTATCTATAGATCAGGACGGTAATCATAGTCGTGATCTATTTTTCCACAGTGATATATGGGCTCAAACTCCACCGTGATCTATTTTTCCACCGTGATCTATAGGCTCAACACCATCGTAATCTATAACAAAAATTGATAAAGTTTTTAGAAATCTGAAATATTATTCGGCATTTGTAAGTTATTTTCATAAATTGAATATTATGTCAAAACTAAAAAAAATTCCATTTTTTCTAAAATTTGAAAATAATAGTTTGAAATGAAAAATATTATAATAAATCCAACAAGTTGCTGTAAATTAAATTTTATATTTTTAATTAGTTTTAAGATACTATTACTTAACATAATAATAACTATTATAAATAATAATAATTCAAGACATTACAATAAATCTTTAAAAATGCATATAAAATATTTAAAAATCTGAAAAATTGTGTTATAATTGAAATTTATTTTAAATCAAATAATAGTTCTAAATTCTTTAAACCATAATTTTAAAATATTAAATGTGAGTAATTAAAGTGTATTAATTGTTTTTTTTTTTACTGTAGATGGCGAACAATGAAGTCATTCTAGTTCATCGTGGATATTGGCATGGATCGGAGTATGCAAATGGAGAAGAGGGTTTGATATATGCATCGTTGCATATAATTTCTTATGCAAAACTGTTGGATGAAATTCATTATATTGTTCGAGTAGATCGTAGGACTTGTGATTATCCTTTCGTTGTTTCATGCGTACAAAGATTTTCGGAGAAGTAAAATTTAAAATCAAAACAGATGATGATCTGAGGAGGGTTGCTGATGTATACGATTACCCTAAGTTATTTATTTCTATCGAACCAAAAAAACATGATTTGAATATTCCGTTCTCATGCAAGTCAAGGGGGTAGTTTTCTTCAACTTATGATCTAGCACCTAAGAATTTTTTTTTATATATAACTATATAATATATTACCTTAATGTATATATATATAATTATATAGTATGAACTTGTACTATATGTTATATATGATATAGATTATATAATATTAAGATATAAAACTCATAAAATATAATTATAACCTAAGTATTATCTAAGTTGTTAAATTTATAACCTAAGCTAAAGCAAATTTACATACTTAATATATATATATATATATATATATATATATATATGCATGACTTACTTACAACATGAATTACTATCTTAGCTTATGCACATAAATTAGGTTACGTAAAGTATTTACATATATGTTATAAGTTGCATAGTTTAAGTAATTTGGCTTGAGATTTCATGTGTAACATAGGCTTGTAGGTAGGGACTTAGGTGAATATCCATCTAGAAGCATTAAATGAAGGTTAAGGGAAGCCATGCTCTTTTCTTTTCATTTGTACGAAAACTGCAGCCAAGTTGATAACCAAGCTCATCTCTTCCATCTTCTTCCATTCGAACACAAGCAACCAAGCCTTCCTTCTCTTCTCTTCTCCCTCACAAGCTTGCAGCCACGGTGACCCCGTATTCCACCACCGATCTTCATCTTTCCGGCAAGGTAATAAGTCAAGAAGAATAGCTTTGGTCTTGCTCTTCGCAAAGTTGGGTTCGAAGTCACGAACATAGCCGATCCCTCTTGCAGCTATATTCCATCTTGGCTACTGTTCGGGCTGTTTTTGCTGCCGCCGTCCGCCGCTGGTCGAGTCAGAGCTGGCGCGGGGTATGCGCCGGTGCGCCAGTCGGAAACTGCCGCTGGGAGCGGTGGCTGCGTCAGCCTGAGTATAGGGGGGTTCAGCTCTGTTTTTTTTCTTCTTCTCGGCTGGCCATGTCTTCTTCTCGGATGGCCATGCATGCGGGTGTCTGTGTAGTCGTAGGTCAGGTGGGGTGTGCGTGGGTTTGTATGGGATGGTCCAGGTGTGTTGGCCGGAGCTGAGCTCGCCGGTGGTGGTGACGCCGCCGCTGCGAACTGCTGCAACCATGGCTGGAGTTGGGTAGTATAGTTGGGTGTCTAAGGTGTTATGGGTGGTGAGGAGTCGCCGGCGACTCCCAGTCGCCGACTGCGGCGGATCGGTAGCAGGTAGGGACGGCTGGGGCAGTGATCGGGGTGGAGGATGGCTGCAGCAGCTGGAAGTGTAACTTGTGAGGGAAAGGGTTTTGATTTGCAAATTTGTTAAGTATAGGGGGCAAAATCATCATTTTGATTGCTGAATTTATTTTAATGCTTACTTAGTTGTGGATTTCATATAAAACCTCAATTAATTAAGAACATGTATGAAGACCACCCAAAATACGAATGAGGATAATCGAACTCTTAAATTTATCTAAGTTGCATAATTTTCTTATTATTGATGTTATTATGCAATTGTTTTCCTAGATTTTTAAATGTTATATTTATGATATATGTTTTCATTTAATATTGTAATATATTAGGAGGTATAAAGA
Organism: Scutellaria barbata; assembly: GCA_028654395.1. Classification (NCBI taxonomy): domain Eukaryota; kingdom Viridiplantae; phylum Streptophyta; class Magnoliopsida; order Lamiales; family Lamiaceae; genus Scutellaria; species Scutellaria barbata. The sequence goes on from CM053647.1 coordinate 21,325,930, forward strand.
TTGATCAAATACTTACTAAAATTTAATATATAAAAATCGGACATTTAATTCGGAGAAAATGAAGTGATCTTCTTTAAAATATGACGATATCATAAAAAATTTATCTTTAAAATTGTGAGAATTATAATAATAACACTTTGATAATTTATTATTTATTAATGCATATGGAAATTTTAGATGTTATATTATAGTTAATAAGATTTGATGAATAAGACGAGTTTAATTAATAAAGAGAATTATGTAAATTAATTTATACCACTTGAATCTAATTTTATGATTCAATAAAGTATAAAGTTATAAACTTTATTAAATTAATTTAGGAACTATAATGTAAGCTTGAGTTAGGAATTAATTATTATTGTGTTATTATTATAAATTTTAATCAAAGATTTTAATTGGAATTATAATTTATGTCTATATTTTGCAAGATTGCTTTTGAGACTAAAAATTTATAAATATTATGCTAATTGAATTAAGTTACAATTTAATTATTATTTCTAAATTAAGGATAAATAACCCTAATTTTTTTATCTATTTTAATCCGAGCTATTAATTTTAATTTGATCTATATGGATTATGAATTTTACATTTAATTACAAAATAAGTTATATTAATTTCCAAAATTAGGGTTTAGTTTAAAAATATTAATTTATTTTAAATCGATCATAATTTGAGTAAAGGCTAAGTTGAAACATTATGTTTGTAGGCAATACGTCGGGTTTTACGCCGTAGATAGTCTGGAAATCTAAAGCTTTTGTTCAACTGCTCTTCAGGTGGGGAAAAATGTGCTAAGTTGTTATTTTATATTTCTTTCAAGTATTTAAATTTATGAATTTTATTCAATATGAAACGTGTTGGGCTTATGTGCTGAATATATGAAATGTGATGATATGACGAGGTGAATTTGATACTTTCGCATGTGAAATTAAGATGTGCTTTTATGTGAATTTTATTATGTAAATGTGATGAAATTATGTGTGCATGTGCATGCGTATACAAGGCGGCTAGGGCCATATATGACGGCTGATCACCGTATTATGACGGTTAAATACCGTAAAGAATATGTTTTCATGGCGGCTGAGAACCGCAATATGCTTTTATGGCGGTTAATAACCGCAATATGTTCTTATAGCGGCTGAGAACCGCATATGTTGCAAGACGGTTAAAAACCGTAAGGATGGAAATGAATGTCATATGTTACATGAGATTGAGATGAATGATATTGATTAAATGAAACTTGATTGCGATGAATGGTTATATTTTGAATAAATTATATGTCATGTACTGGAATGTAATTAATTTGAGTATATTTTATGAAATGATACCTTATACAGCGTGATCCCACTGAGTGTATTATATACGCTCACCCCCTTTTTCATGTTTTCTTTTATAGATTTGGATGTTGGGAGCCGAATGTGAAGAAAGATGCGAGTATATAATTTTTGTAATAATTAAACAAGTTATTGAAGAATTGTAAAAGTATGATGGCCTGTATCTATATTTTGCTGCGGTCTCTGATCATTTTAAAACTTTTATGTAAATTATGTAGTTTGTTTTAAATTGCTGGACGCCCGAAATGTTAAATTTTTGTATTTTATTTTATTTCGAAAATGGGGCGTGACATATGAATTCTCAACAACAATATATTTATCAAAATTCAAATATATATGGAGAACAGGTGAGTTATGTGCAAAGTTAGATTGAAGACCAAATTTTTTCTGTGGATCCAATTGAAAGTTTTAAAGCTTGCTCTAGCAATCTAACAGATATAGAAAAACCTAGCTCTTCTTCCAATCATATTTCAGCATCCGTTGAAAATTACTCTCCACCACAACTCCATCTCAATGATTTCAACGATTTTAATAATGATGATGGTGATGAAGAGGTTGAAAATGATTATGTATCTATTGTTGATGCTAAGAGAAATTACTCCCCACAATACCATTTCAATGATTTCAACAATTTTTATGATGATCATGGTGATAAAGAGATTGAAAATGATGATGTTGGTGGTACAATTGCAGTTGTGACAGAGGTTGCAAATTTTCGTATTGATGATTTTGATGATGATGATGACGACGACGATGATGAATAAGAAGAAAAACAATTTATGTTCGGGGTTGCTCATGTTCGTACTGATGACAAGATTAATGATGGTGAAGATGAAGAAGAAGATGTCTACGATGATATAGATGATGATGAGCATGATTATGATGTTGATTATGATGATGATGATGACGATGGTAAATACCGCAGTTATCTATAGATCAGGACGGTAATTATAGTCGTGATCTATTTTTCCACAGTGATATATGAGCTTAAACTCCACCGTGATCTATTTTTTCATTGTGATCTATGGGCTGAACACCATCGTGATCTGTAACAAAAATTGATAATTTTTTTTAGAAATCTGAAATATTGTTCGGCATTTGTAAGTTATTTTCATAAATTGAATATTATATCAAAACTAAAAAAAATCCATTTTTTCTAAAATCTGAAAATAATAGTTTGAAATGAAAAATATTATAATGAATCCTACAAGTTGCCGTAAATTAAATTTTACATTTTTTAAATATTTTCAAGATACTATTACTTAACATAATAATAACAAATTTAATAAGTATGTTCCAGGGGCATCATTTCACATTGATGATCCAGAACCAATTTCAGTATGTTCCTTTGATGGTGAAAGAAGGCTAAAGGTGGGTTTAATATTCGATAGCAAAAAGCAGTTGGTGTATGGTGTGGGTTTTTACCACCTGAAGAATTAAGTTGAGTATGCAGTGAAGCGCTCTGACAAGCAACGATATACGATTATTTGTAAACAAGGATGTCAGTTTTTTATTGCATGCAAATGGAACTTAGAAAGGACCATGGACAGTGAAAAAGTTTAAAGCACTACACAACTGCCATTTGGATATTACTACCCATCCTCGTCAATTGTCATCGAAGATTATTAGGCCTTATTTTGCTCATTCATTGCTTCGGGAAGGTCGTATACTTAAGCCAAGAGACATTATGGATGATGTTTCTATACACCATGGTGTAGATATTCAATATGATAAGGCACTGAGAGCTCATTATCATGCACACAACTTAATATATGGTGATTTTGATCATTCTTGGAGGATGTTACCTGCGTACTTGTTCATGCTCAGGAGATCAAATCCTGGTACTATAACGTGTTTTGAAACAGATGAAGATGATAAGTTCAAGTATGTTTTCATGGCTCTTGGTGCATCTATAAGAGGATTTCGTGAATGTTACAGACCTGTAATCGTGGTTGATAGAAAACATTTGAAAGACAGATACAAGGGTGTTATGTTTGTGGCTGCAACTCAGGATGAAAATAAACAAATTTATCCTCTTGCATTTAGTGTTGGTGACAAGGAGAATGATAAATTTTGGCACTGGTTCCTAACTCAAATAAAGGAAGCATATGGTCATCCAGACGATTTTATAGTTGTATTAGGTATACATGATTTTTTTCTGAAACAAATTAAGTTTGGGAGTGCTTACGTTTGTGATAATAATTCTTCTTCTGAATTATTGACAGATCGTCATGTTAGTATAAAAAATGCTATAGAAAGTGTATTTCTAGGGGCATCTCATGGGCTTTGTTCGTGGCATATGAAGTTGAACTTTTGGAGTTATGGAGCTTGATTTGTGAGCTTGTATAAGAAAGCTATCTATTCTTATACAAGAGAGATACACAATAAGTATATGGAGCAGTTGAAGGTAGTAAATAAGAACGTTTGGAAGAAGTTAAGAAAAAACAAAGGTTAAAAGATGGGCTCATGCATGTTGTCCAGTGTGTAGGTAAGAGATTATGATATCAAACCCAACGGAGTCTCTGAATTCAAAACTCTTATGGACTAGAAAGTTGCCGATATGTTCTCTTCTTAATTTTACTTGAAACTTACTTCAAACCTGATTTTTGAAACGACGCACAAAATGGTCAAGTGTAGAATCAAGTTTAAGTCCAAATATTCTTTAAAGAATGCAAGAATCTCAACAGGATAGTTAACGTATGAAGATTTATGAGATTATTGGCTCTGTGTTCAATGTGAATGATGGCCTTCATAGTCATGTTGTTGATTTGGTGCACAAATCATGGACATATGAGTTCCAGTTCGATTTAATACCTACAGTCATGGAATTAAAGCTCTCAGGTAATTTACTTTTTTTAAATTTTTATTTTTTTTATGTGCATATTACAAGTCTAATGAAACTACGATTTTCACAGTGAGGTAAATTTGTCACTTGGTTCACATATTTCTAACTATTATAAGACGGTGACCATGCAGAAGTTGTATTCAGAATTGATAATGCATGTTCCAACTCCAGTAGATTGGTGTATCTCACTTTCAATTGATAATGTTATGATGATTGTTAATCCACCATACAACCCAAGACAAGTTGGTCGTCCTAGGTAGAAAGACATCCATCGGGTGGAGAATCGAGTAGTAAGACCGAGATTTAGAAATGTTCAAGGTGTAAGGGCAACTCTCACAATTGTGTAGGGTGTACAACGGATATGGAACTAACAGATTCAAACATCACAGCAGAAACACCTATCCCATCTAAAAAAAGGCAACCGAAGAAGTGTAGCATCTACAGAGAAGTCGGACATACGAAGAGAACATGTGAGCAACGAACAATTGTAACTAATGACAAAGAATGAAAATTCTCATTATCCAATGTATGTTATGGACATTTAGTAACATTTATGTAATTAAACTAGAAATATGAGGCAGTATTATCATATTATTATGATTATCTTGTCAAAGCTCCTTGCATATGTGATCACACTTTACATCGTTAGGTGCAATAATTTTGAATATTTTCAGTGTGATTTTGTGTCATTTTTCAAAATTTTTAAAGTCCAAATTTTTGAATTTTTTTCTTTCAGAAAACGAGATATAATTAGTAATGATCACGCTTAACTCTACGTCGTCGTGTTGAAAAATTCTTAATTTTTTTTAAAAATGAAATATAATCATATATTTTATAACTTTACGTATAAAATTATTTAGTGATATAAATTTCTTACTAAAACTTAAAATTACATATTTGATAAAATTACGTATAAATTTTTTATAAAAGTACGTATAAATTTCATATTTAGTTGGTTTTATATTTTTAAAGAACTCCAATATTTAAAAATGCAATCAACTAAAAAGAATTATGCAATGTATATATCCTTTTATCAAAAAAAACTACCAAAAAGTGTATTTAAGAGCTCGATTCAAAAATCTTAAGTGTCATTTGTGTCCTATACTGTCCAACTATCTCATTAGTTCTAGGATCAACAAATCTACTAGATATCAATTGCTCTATATACACATACGCAAAATCACCACAATTATGAGTGTCATTCTGACCAAACTACTGATCGAGAGGGACCTGTATAACATCAAATGCTTCAAATCTCGGCGTGATCTTTATCTTTTTGAACCATCCTGTTATCTCAAGCAATCTAGGCAACAAACGCCTTAGTGGTGTCAGTTGAGTCACCATATTCTCCCACACAACAGGATCATCAATACGATGACTCAATGAGTCATACACCTGGATTTGCCACTTAGATAAATTCACTCGACATGTAATCCAATGATCACTAGTGCCGCAATGACATATCAATAAAAGCTGTTAAACAAATCAGAGTACACCAATTAGACTTACAATAACGGTTATAATCAGAGTACACCATTTAAACTAACACCTTAAATTAATTTCAATTTGATGTTAAAAAACTTACAGAGATTCGATGCCATGGCGATGCCTACGTGGGGAAGAAGCCTCTGACCTATCTTTGTAAATCTGTATCCGACATCCAATTTTGATATCTGCAACGGATCACCATGTAGCCACTGTTGATCATGTTTATACAACCTCATCCATGCAAACCTCAACAAACTCTGAAATATTTGAATTAAGTTTTATATGAAAGTTAGTTCAAACAACAATCGTTAAGTGATTATGAAATATTTATGAGCTCCTGAATAATAATATCCTAGAAAATGCACAATTTCCTCGATATAAAAATTCGAACAATTGAAAAAAATCAGATAAATTTTAAAGTATGAACCTTAATCAATGACGTTGAAAGAGTTGATGTTCACTCCAGAGAGAACAGAATCACCCTTTTTCAACCTGGCCGCCAGAACATTCATATAGCTATCCAATTACTATATCGAAAAATAAAATATCCTTTAATCATCTAAAACTAAGAATTCACCACCTAACTGAAAGTAAATTGAAAGACTTAAAAATAAACTTACATCATTGGCCAAATCAACTGATGGGTCGATTTGTCTAAACCAATAAGCATCCACAAGCCTGTTAATACCACGAATCCGTCGAGAACCATCACTTTTCATGAAACATGAGTAATCATCCTCTAACTTCTTCTACTTCTTCTTCTTCAGGTCTGGATTGATGAATGATGTCCTAATCAACACTGATTTTGCTCGGATGCATCCTGTGGCATCCTTAGTGGTCTTCTCAGGTGATATAATCACATCCATCGCCTCGACTGGTGCTGGTGGATCCTGGATCGAAGATGCTGTTGGAACCGAGGGATCACCGACCCTATACAATTATCCGAATTAGGGTCTATGCAAATATGATTAACGTGCAGCGGATAAACGAATCATACCTTTTGCACCGATATTAGTTCTAAGGTCAGAACTGTAGATCGAGGAATCGATGGAGTCTGGACCTTACGATCTTCTGCTATATTTCTCGCCTTTTTCTCTAACGTTGTATGGGCAATGAACTATCGAGACTTTCAGCCGCCTTCTTCTTAATCGTATCTCAGATTTTGTGTGTATAGAAAATGGCTGACTTAAGGCTTATTTATAGGCTACAACAGGGACCTTGAGAAAGATTAGGAATCGGTCTCCTGATAGGCTTAGGAGTCCTAAATTCGATCTGAATATACTTCTTAAGTCTATCAATAATATCTCGATCCACTAAAGAGATATTATTGAACTACCGTCCCAAATCCATATTAGATATGACTCCTATTTATTATGTGTGCATTTATCTCTCCGTGTTTAAGATATCGAATGTCCGTCAATTAAATGAATTACTGACAATTCAATTAACTAACATTTAATTCCAAGAGTAGTACCACTCAACTTTATCATCATGTCGGAACAAATCCACCTGCAGGGTTTACATGATAATCCTTATGAGCTCCTCAAGGGAACATCATCATCCTAAATAATTAGAACACAGTTTCATTATATAATCAACAGCACACCATATAAACAACATTGTATCCCAATTTACCGAGCTTATTGATTTAATAAATAAATCTCACCCATTAGTAAATTAAAGAAACATTTATCGAGTATACATGCCCGTTATCATACAACGATTAAGAGAACGCACATCCATAATAACAGAGGCCTTGTTCTATTTATGCAGTCAGTACAAATAAAACAACCTCAATTGATCCTACTCAATATATACAAAATGTACTAGTGTAATTTTATAATCAAGATAGATTAATACCAAATTACACTACAACCATTCCGATAATTTGTCCAAAATTATCTCGGTTGTGAGCTATCATTTATAATTTATAAGGAACTGAGAACATGATCTTCTGTGTGGCACCACACACCATGTTATCTACAATATAAATTAATTGGATAATTGCAATAACATATATAACAAATATAAAATGTAAAACATTTGACCATAAAAGATTCTCATATCATAAGATGTTTATATAAAAGCTAGACTTATAGTATACATCCTAACAGATGTTGGTAGCTCCACCACAAATGGTAGAGTTGGATTCTTGAGGAGAGATGCTGGCACATCCATCACAGATGGTGGAGTTGGATCCTTGAGGACAGCAGGTGCTGGAGTTGCTGTCTCACCTTGTTGCTCCACGATAGCAGTAGGTGGTGCCACAAGAGATGATAGAACAAACATGTCTCATTCTTTCTATGGCATCACCTGTACTGCTGGTCCAGCACAATAGGAAATCGAGCATCTTACAATATCAACATTACAAAATCTTTAAGTCTATAATCAACGATATACATACGAACATATTATTTATAATCAAAAGAACAAGATATACCCATATTGAAAATCAGAAGTCTTTTGAGGACTTTGTGGTCGATCATGTCATTCACTCTTTGTTTTCGAAGGACTAGAACAATCCTCCCCTCTCATTTGTCTAACCACCTCCGGAAGTACTTGTCAAATGACGTCTGACATGACATCTCGTAAGATATCTGACATCAACTATCGAACAAGACCAGGTAATACATCCTCCATGATGCCTGGCAATGACTGCCAAACGAGGTTCGGAAGTGACTGTTCGATAATATCCAACGCTTGTCTAGTACCATTCTCAACCACAGAAACAAGTTCCCGGTTCAAAAATTCAGATGTCATTCGTGCAGATAACCTTTTGGAATTATGCTGTTTCTTTGAATCATCCTTCGACTTCTGAGATAAATAAAGTTGAAAAAATTAAAACTATATTTTAATTAATAATGTATAAAAAATTTAAATAATTAAACAAAAGGGTGATAACACAGACCTCTAGTCGTGGACACGGTCCTGCGGTAAGAGATGGGAGAGCTGGTGTTGGTGCAGTAGCTAGAGTTGTGTTGGTGCTGGTGCTGTCGTACTCAAGTCACCTCCCTCCTTGTCATCACGATTACAAATTTTTGGCCTCTTTGAAGGCCGATTGGATAATCTTGAGGAACATACAGTGTCCGACCTATGAAGTTTCGAATGTGCTCCATGCTCCGACTTACGACCAATAAATCGATTTTGAGGAACAAATCTAACTCCATCTAAAATGTTCATCTCAATATCGACCATATATGATAGATCCTCTTCTGTCTGCATGGGCTCCAACCGAATACACTTAATCTGATCAACCACAACAAGTGATATTAGTATGTGTATTAAATAATCTGAAATTCTCAATCACTCACATTACGTATATTGAATATGTCAGGAACATGAGGATGTTTTCCTAGACTTCGCCAACAGAGACCTCTTGGAAAGTTGTCAGATTTTTTTTCTCCCAATTGCTTTCCTAAATCAGGGATGCACTCAAATGCCTAGATCTAGTACAAGATGATAACAATAATGTTAGATCAATTATGATTGACAAAATAAAATATCAAAGTTCGAATATTACACATTTATAAAGATACCTGTAATGTGATCTGATATCCATAAAAATGATATAGTGGTCTAGAACTTCCAGATGGCAGAGGCTGTAGTGAATTATCTAAATAATGAAACAATCTCCGAATGCATACAAACCCCATGGGAATCTATCAAATAAGTCTGTGTCTTCCACCAAACTCCCTAGCCACTGGGGTATAGGAGTACGTACATCAGATCCAAATAAGTACAACATCAACAATAGTATATATGAAACCTTCAATGCATCATCAGGTCAGCTTCAGAACTCTCCATTCTTGAAACGGAGCAATAAATCACCGGGTATCACAGCCTGTCCATCAAAGGTTCTCTTATATACTCCGTCGATCGGTGCCGTACATGGTGAAGAAGGACTAAATTCTGAAGCTCCAAATTTCAATGCCATGATCATACAAAACTCTAATTTGGAGAACCTCAATTGATGATCTCCAACACGAAACCAAAGTTCGTCTGTACTAGCTTCGGGTATGATGATCTCACAATCCAACAAATACAGAAGTCCTCGACCACTGATAATGGTATCGGCATCAAACCTCAAGAAGTGGCCAAAACATGAATTCTTGAAGACATCTAACCTATCACAATGTCTGAGCTCAACATCTATGTCTCGAATAACCTTACTCAAAGAGTATGTACTACATCTGGCCGATAAATTTAAACGACCTCACTATTTCTACTGTGGCTGTTAAGAAATCGTAATACATTTCCTCATTACAATTGTATTTTATCACAAAAGAAAAATTCATGAAATAAGAATTATTTGTTGGATATTACAAGTGCAATTAAGAAAATAGAAGAGAATTTAAGAAGCATGAACATTTGCAAAAAAATATTTGAATTAAGGTACATATATTCTTATTTAGATTAAATATTTGAACATTTAGATTAAATTTTTTTGTTATAATCTTAATATTACAATGATTTTTTTTTATTTTTATTTTTATTATTAATATTATTATTTGATAATTTTATTATTACTACTATTTTATTAATTTTTTTTAAAATCATTGTAGAATTTTATACTATTTCCTACTATTTTCAAAATATATAAATCCAGATAAATGATTATTAATATTATTTTAAAATTTTATATTATGATATTAATTGTATTTCAATTTTTGGTCATATTTAAATAATTATTTTTTCAACTCATTTTATTATTTAGAAAATAATTTTCTAACAATTTTCAAATTTTAGCACCGTGATCTAACAATTTAAATCTTGATCAATACTTTCCATCGTGATCTAATATGTTGATTCATGATCTATAAATTACAATCGTGATCTACACCAATTATCATCGTGTTTAATATGTACCATCGTTATCGAACATGTATCATCGTGATATAGTATGTATCATCTTGATCTATGAATTTATTGTCACCAATTATCATCGTGTTTAATATGTACCATTGTTATCGAACATGTGTCATCGTGATATAGTATGTATCATCGTGATCTATTATGTAACCTCGTGATCTGTGAATTTATTGTCGTGATCTATGAATTATTCTCGTGATCTATGATTTACCATCTTAACTATAATTAACCCTCGTGATCTATATATTAACGTCGTGATCTATATATTACCCTCGTGATCTATTATTTACAGTCTTTCCTAACATTGCCCTCGTGATCTATTATTTACAATCTTCCCTAACATTACCCTTGTGATCTATATATTACTCTCGTGATCTAACAACGTCATCATGATCTAAGCTTTCAAGTTCCAACATATTCCAACAATAACATACTTCCAAGATTTGCAGTAAAATTAAATAGTTCAAGCCTAAAATTGATAATTAACCCTAACAAACAATGAAATCTAGGGCAATTTCAACATAGATTAAGAATATGAATTTGAAATCTAGGCTGAACCTACTTGTAAATTTCCGATCATTGCGTTGCTGTCCAGTTGTGATTCCGCCGTCATCGCCTACCTCTCCAGTTGCGACTCCGCCGCCGTCGCCTCACTCTTCAGTCACGACTCGATCGCCTCCCTCTCCAGTGTCACTCCACTATCGTCGCCTAATATGTCCACTCACGATTCCGCCGCCGCCTCCAATAGCCGGTCAATTTCACGGGTGAAATTTTAACAGTTAGTTCACGAAGTGGAAAATCAAAATTATTAGGGTAAATGAAGGTAGTTTTCCCCTTTGACAATTTTTGAGTAATTTTTCCCCACTGTCAAATCTTAAGGGTAGTTGAGTAATTTCGCCTTAAATTTGGGTAGAATTCATATTTTTTTAAATAGTGGATATTTTTCATTTTACCTAATCTATATTGGTAGAAAGACCCCACATCCCGCAATATTAATACTCTTATGTAGATTGTGGATGATCCGTCATGATGTTTGATCCATGAGTCGATCTTAGATGTTTGATCCATGAGTCGATCTTACAAGAATAGATTTTAATGGTATAATATAATTATGTAGCATTCCGTTTAATCGAGATTATTTATGTGATGAAGAGGAATACATTTTTATTTTTTGGACTATCTTTATCAACTAAACAAAATAGGAAGAGTGGAATTAGATGATTATTAAAAGCGGGTCATATCCTAATCATTATAATTTGAATTTTTATAGAAGTGATATCAGTTAAATTATGTGGATAAAAGCAACGAAATAATGATTTTATTTAAATTGGCCTAAAAACAGATTTGGTTAAAAATGGAAATATAATTCAGTACCAACATTAACTATATATAGGCTAGTGACGTAGCCAAGATACTTATAAAATACAAGAAAAGTTTTGACAAGATAGAGATGTAGTGATTAAAATTCTTTAATTTCGCATAAACAATAAGGGAAGAAAAATTATTGGCTAAAATGTTGCAGAGATAGAATAGTTAGCATAAGAAACAAGTCATTATCACCCATCTGTATTTGGATTAGGGCAAATAAAGGTTCACGTGATGCTTCAGAAGTTTAACTCTGACTAAATATTTTTTAATTTTATTTGAGATAACCATAAAAACTATCGATCACTGACACTTGAGTCTGTTAAAAAAGAAAATATATTAATAAAAACTTACAAATACTATATCTGAGTAAATTATAAGGGTTAAAAATCCTAATAGAATTTAGTATAAATTAATATGTTTTGTTCCCTTCATTATTTAATCATATATAATCACAAACTAGTTTCGGTCTCTCTTGGTTATAGCAAATTAACGCCACTATATGAGGATTATATTTTTGTCATGCAATTATTTGAAAGTTGTACAATAATATTACAATATTGCTTAAAATTATATATATGCTTGTTTGATAGTACATAATGAAGTAAACAAAAGTGATTGGTGGGTCATATTCAAACACACGAGGCTTTGAATATAATTTTTGGAACTAAAAAAAAATATTGTGCAAATACACCAACATCCTGGAACAGTAGGAATGGTGAACATGTTAACAAAACACAATTTGTATCAATTTAAGTATTTGTGAATCAAATCATTATCCTTTGGTTTAGCGATTCGTGAATGTAATCATCATCCTTTTCTGTAAATGTGAGATGGTAGATGGATCCACGAATCTAAAACTCAAAAGATTATGCCCTTTTCTCATTTTTTGATAAAGCTACCTACCATTTAGAAAATAAATTTTGTAAAGCGTAATAAATGAAAGGTATATCACTCATAGAAACAACGTAAACATCTGGTAGAAATGAGATGTTTTTCATATATATATATATATATATATATATAAACTGTAAACAATTATATAATTGACTGAAGTTAGAGATGATAATGAGATAGGTCAGGACATGTAGTTTACTAACGAGGACTGTCTCATGCACAAGACTTCAAGACTAATTAATCATCCACTTGTGCTAAAGACAGATTTTGAAGCACTTGTGGAGACTAAAATTAATAAAATGTCTTTGTTAATTTTACTTAAAATAAAATATTTTTTCTTGTTTGCCTTCCACCAAAATAAGACATCAAAATCAGTGATTTGTGGTAGAACATCCTCATCTAAATATAGATCCAACTTTGAGCTCATAGAACATTTTTTCTTTCCAAAAGCATACAAATCAAGTTTACTAAGTGAAGCATCAATAGTAGCATAAGTCTCCAACATAAAATCATTAACATCACCATTACCTTTCCTATTCTCATCATATTCGTATTGTTTAAGCAATTTGCAATACAAAACAAAAATATTCTCCACTTTATACTCAGATTTTAGGAAAATAATATTTAGTGCGATAGAAAAGTTCAGTTGCAATTAATGTCAAATAATTTTAACATAACACAAATATTTTGGTCAAACTAACTCAAGTTCACTTGACAAGTGCTTATTTTGGATCATGATGCTTCAAGCAAAAGAAAACATCTTTGTAATTTAAAGTTATTTGTAGCATCAAATAAGTAGAGTTCCAACGAATTTTACAATTAAGTGTGTTGGTCCCAAGTGGTATAAGGTTAAGAGGGGGGTTGAATTAACCTTATCAAATTTTCAAACTTTTCCTCCAAAAATGTAAGTCCTTCGTGGAGCATGTAGCTGAGAGAGCTTACTGCATTGGATAGGTTACTGCTTGAGCAGTTACCTCAGGACTTAAAAGAGTTTTAAATGCACAGCGGAAATTATGTGTTTTCCTAGAAAATTCTTTTATGCAGGATGCTTGATGGGTAAAATATAATAATAAAATAATAAACACACAGACAAACAGGTTTATAGAGGCTCGAGGGTGGAGTAATCCCTCTACGTCCTCTCTACTCCTTCTCAAGAAGGAACTTTGTTAAAGAGAGTTTAATTTACAAAGACTCAACTAACACAAACTCTACTCTAAACAAAACTGTCAGCTCTATCCACACAGGTAGCTGCACAGTGACCAATACACTTTGACCCACACAGGATCTCCGCACAGGTTCCTTAACCCACACCGGATCCTTTCTGTTCTACAGAGTGTACAAGTACTTAGCAGGAACAGCCTCTGCCCAAGCAACTCCTAAAACAATTTATTAAAAGGATGAAGTTTTCTTCAACGATTGAATGTAGCAAGCTCTTTGAACTTTAAATTAGAAAGGTAGCCGGTTTGCTGCTTGATAGATTGAGTGACTGAAACGAATAAGCTTGATATAAGTTGAATCTTGAATGATAGCCTCGCGAGATGAATGTTTCAGTTTTTGTTACAGGTGTACTCAACTCCTATGTATAGTATTTTGAGAGGCAGTTTCTTCGAGGTGAGGTGTCATGCAGCTATTGAATCGTATAAGATCTTCTGATACTGTTTCTGCTGCACCCTTTACCTATGCACTACGCCCGCCTTACTCTGAAATGATCAGTGCTCAGTCCTTGTTCTTTCTAGATGACATCCTCTAATTGGTTTGGATTGGAGTGTTTCTACCGGCTCTTCAGAGAGTGCTAACTTTGATGAGTCTGAAGGTTGACTTGCTACTTTGTCGCCTGATGAGTTAGCTTCCTCTATTTTGAGATGCTTTAAGCTAGTTCCCAGCGTCCTTCCATATATAATGAAATTCCTTACTTGAAGATGCAGCATCCTGACTTCATGCAGGTAGCAGTGACTCAGCGTAGGCTCCTTCCAGTATCTTCTTCCTCTTCCAGCATCCTTGCCTTAACTAAACGTTTACATTTGAGAATCTAACCAAATTGCTAAGATCTAGCTATTACATATTTTGTCTCATTAAAATCTATTACAATATCATCCTATCAAAGTGTGTGGTTCTTACCAAGAGAAATCTGAATCCGACAAGTCATCTCTTCCAACTTTTTCCATATTTTAAGTGTCCTCGATTAATACGATACACTATCTCTTAGTTACTCAATGATGTCTCTAATAATTTTCAAATCATATTTCATAATTAGATTCAATATATGTGCACAACACCGCATAAAAACTAACTTAACACCAAGTAAAAAGGAGTCTAACGAAAGCTTCTAAAAAACAATTCTATCATTGTATAATTAGTCGAACAATATTCCACTATTATAGTTGATATTTTTTGATATATTCCAAGCCAAAAGACATTCAACTAATGTTTTACAAAATATTTCATTTGTATGTGGACTTGATATATAAATAAATCTACAAAATAGAATAACAATGAAATGAAAAGAATTATCTTAATCAGTTATGTATAATAATATAATCTCTAACTTACAGAAATGACCTTGAATAAAAATAATGTTACCTGATAATTCAACTTTTTGTCACTGTAGTGCATTATTATAACCATTAATCATTTCTTTTCGAAAGAAGATGTCTACTGTAACATCTCAAATTAAAATTTAACTACGAGCTTAATAAAATAAGATAGTATATAATAATAATAACAATAATAATAGCAAAAAGTAAATAAAAATATATAAAACTATAATAAACATACATAAAAATAATAAATATATAGATATGTACAATGGCGGTTGGAATAGAAAATTAATTATATGTAGATACGTATCTTCTTTTACACATTTATTATTAATGTTGGGATTTCATTGTTTAGATTTTGATGAGACAAACCAATCATGTAATAGGAAGTTTTGAGTACCCCATTTTCACGTTGTTTAAGTGAATAAATAGACTAGAATTGAGTCTTGAGTTAAGGATTACAATGGAGGTTAAAAGAGGATAAAACTGCATCTAAGCTTTAAAGGAAGATATCGCTGCAAGAAAGCAGGATACAGTATCGCTGTATAAAGGCAGGATACAGCATTGCTGGAAGAAGAAAGGAACAGCAAAGCATAAATAAGGCTGTACTTCAATACAGCAAGACAAGGAAGAACGGCGTGCAGCATCGCTGCATGAAAAGGATACAGGAGTACTGCTAGAACGAAGTTACAGCAGCACTGCCAGACGATACTGCAAGCAGGTCTAAAATACAGCATCACTGAAAGAATGCATCAGCTGCACAAAGACCAAGGATACAGCGCAGACTTACAGAACAGTTAAGTAAATACAGCGCCAACTACAAGACGAAGTATCCTGCAGATCCCAGGAAGGATAAATGCAGTACGAGGAACGGAGATCCAAGCAGGAATAAAAGAGCCGTTCAAGAAAAAGTCAAAGTAACAGACACGGAGCCAATAAGAAGATGCCACATGGACTGACGCGCCGCAGAAAGCTGCGAGCCGCAACTGACGCATTAAATGCTCCGAAAGAAAAAGTCAAGTCGCATTAAATGCGAACCATACTTTGGACAGACTAATTCAAATTCGAAAGAGGGATGTCTCCTTCAACGGATATCTTCTCCTACAAGTATAAATAGAGGTCGAGGAGAACTGTAACTGTTACTGATACTGTCAACTAATGTCCATACGCGAAAGTTTCAAGCTTACAAATTTAAAGCTTTCAAGCCAACAGTTTCAGTCACTCAACCTATCGAAGTGAAGTAGAGTTCAAGCTGAAAGATTCCTTACGGATTCAGAAGCTCACTTCGAAGCACAAGTTGAAGAAAACCTTTTATCCTTTTAACCTTGTTGCTGTGTGCTTAGGTTGTTTTAGTGGTGTCAAGCAGTTGATAGGAGAGATCCTTGCTGTTTGTTTTTGTTGTCTAGTGTTAGGCAGCTTCCCTGTGTGGGAGTATAGAACCCTGTGTGGGTTAGCCTTTGAAGTTTGCAGTTGTTGTGTGTACGCTGGACTTCAATAGGTGGTTTGCTTTGTAAAGTTGATAGATTGTTAGGAGAGTCCTGTAAATCAATCTTGCTTAACAAAGTTCCTGCTCGAGGAGCAGTAGAGTGGACGTAGAAGGATTACACCACCTTCGAACCACTATAAGCCATAAGTGTTTTTATCGCTTTATTTATCTGTGCTTATTTTCTGCACATATATCTATCTATCTCTCATCATAAAACGTTTGAAAGAAGCATTCTTGTGTAAAACAGCCTTGTGTTTAAGAGTATATTTCCGCTGCGTACAAAACTCCAGGTTACAGCGTGCAGCACTGCATTCTAGCGCTGCAAGCAGTAACCATCTATCGCTGCAAGCTCAAGTAACTTGCAGTGCAGAACGGTTGTTTTAAAGATTCTGAAAAATCGACCAAGGTTCATTCACCCCCCCTCTGAACCTCGGACACCACTTGGGACCAACAATTAACATAACTAATAAATATCAAGTTAGAAGCAAAAGAAACAAAAACCGAAAGAAAAGAAAAGAAAATGAAAGGAGAAGAAATACGGTATCAAAATTTTATTATTTAATTCATAAACTAATTTCTCTCATTTTTGTTTAGCATGTTATAATATATATCTGATAAGAGAAATCAGTTAACTAAGCTATTCAATTAATATTAAAATTAACTTTCCTAAAACTAAATTTCCTTTCAAAAGATAATTGTAGTATTAATTAAGATTCTTTAATGATGTAACAAACACATTTTAATAGTATTAATTAAGATTCTTTAATGATGTAATAAACACATTTTTGTAATAAAGATTATCGAAATTCTATAACCTTATTTTATTCTCTTTTACCACAACATCATCGGAAGGGCCGTTTTAATTTTTTGTGATCGAAGAAAACTTTAAAGATCGTATTTTAATTACTAAAAATATTAGTTTACGAACTTATAACTAAATAGAATGCTAAAATCTTTTTAATGTTTGATGTAGAAAACAAGAAAAAAATGAATTTTTTAGGTTTACTTGATAACTTACGAATAGACGCTTCAACTTCTCCCAAGGAGGGGTAATTTCTCGTAATTATGTGTATCATGCCTTATAATATTTATATTATATATTTTATATTAATACTATATTTTTATTTTATCTATATGTTACTACTTTTTATTCATTATTTTATTATGTTATTTATATATTTACAAATATTATATTCATTTTTTATATTTATCTTATCTTTCATCTTATTATATTAGCTATTATTATTTATTTATATTATATATATTACTTATCATAGGTTTAATAATTTTATATTACATATAAAACATTTATGTTATGGCTTACCTTTGGGATGTAATTGACATGTGTAAACATAAACTAAATTAGGCATAATTTGTCAAAAAAAAAAAAAAGTTGATTCTCTTATATGTAGCATTCATAATATTGTGGGGATATGAACGTATTACCGATGTCATATTTGTGGTAATATAAATTTCTATAGGAACGATTATAAAACATTTAAATCATAGGAATGAAAAATGTAAAAATGATCATTTCAATCCACTATTTCTTTCCAATATATCAATTACACCACAAAATTTTTGTAGTTCAGGGATACGAATTCAAGAAGCGTATCTCTGTCACGCCCCATTTTCATTTAACGTTTAAAACGTGGAAAAATAATAAAATAATAATAATAATAATAATAATAATAATAATAATAATAATAATAATAATAATAATAATAATAATTTTCTTCAAAACAAATCAGAGCGCAAAAATGCAGCATTTTCATAGGGCGTCCAGCAGAAAATTCTGAACCGTTGAGATTTTAAAAAGAATCGAGATTTAGAAGATAACCATTTAAAATACAAAAGGTTTATATCATTTCAGCGAAGAAAATACGTTCTTGTTTTAGAGTACAAGACATAAACATAAATTGGTACATAATCGGGGTTTCAGGAAAACAAAACGAACATCCATATACATTCTTATATACATACAAAAATAATATAACAGGCATCTCTGTTCATTCCTCCTCACCTCCGAAATTTTCTGTAAAATAAAACACAAAAGGGGTAAGTGCCAAAAGGACACTTAGTGGGGTTGATTTGTACATTAAAAGGGGTACACATAACATTTCTTGAATACTATATATATATACACGTTGTAGACTCCCGAAGAGTCCCAATGCAATCTGTTGAATAGGTTTCCGAAGAAGACCTATCGAGGCCCCAAGCCGACCCCATTTTGGGTTATTACACCCTTCATGTTGGGATTCCGTAGAATACCCCCTTGTTGGGCTCCGACGAGGAGTACCCTACTTGGCGTGGCACACGCATGCGTAGTTAAATTATTATACAACAGTTTCCACATAACACATAGTGCACATTGGTCACGTTCACGTTGGTCACATAATTCACGTAACACATAGGTAAAGAAAATCCCTTGACATATGTGGTTTCTAAAGAAACCCCTTTTTAACGGGTATTATCCCGTCTTATCATCATTTGAAACCATTTGCATTTGTGTCACTTGAAATCAATAGCTCTTAAAATCATATAATTTACTTGAATCCTGTTCACGTAGTAAAAACATTTCACTTGAAATTGACATCACATAATAACAGGATTTAGATCACTTAGTCACATAGTTTTCCATAAAATCGTACAGTTTAAAACATAGATAAGAGTTTACCCCCACCTTGTTCGGTGGTTACCACGTGATCAGCAAGTCAAGAATCTCGTATCCAGAGCTTCAATCCAACCGGTAGCCTACATAATTTATGATGTTTTCTTAGCTCATTATAATCTATAATTTAATATAAAAACATCGAATAGGATATTATCGATCGAGATGAGACGGATCGGAACGGTAGGCCTAACGATTGAGGTTGAAGATACAAGAGGGAAATATCAGTTTATAAGGCTGAGATGAAAGAGAATGGATTTTGGATCACAACAAAACAAGAATGAGCTCAATCGGAGTTGAAACGAGTTCGAACGGAGCGTTTTAAGATTTAGGGGTATTTCGATAATTTGGTCAAAGGGTTGACTTTGACCGGGACCCACGACCCCCGGTCTCGTTGGTGATGACTCGGTGATAAGGTACGATGAAAAGAAAACGAGATTTGGATCGAAAACGAATCGAAAATACAATGTCACGCGCGTTCACGGCGACGGGAAAAAACCTCGTCGGCGTTTCCCGACGACGGGAAAAAATCAGGCCAGCGTCTCCCGTTGCTGCCTGGTTTTCTCGGCAGCGGGAGCACCGTGCTCGGCAGCTGCCCAATTTTCTCGGCAGCCTCGGCCCCCGTCTCCCGTCGTGACCCTGCTCGACCAGCCACCTTCCCGGTGCCACCGGCGGCGGTGTCGCCGTCCTATGCCACCGAAACTTAGTCCTATGGCTAGCCTGAATCACCGGCTACCAGATCCGGCCATCCCTCACCGGATTCCGGTGTGAATAGTATCATAAAAACAGCCACAAAAACCCTTCATCAACACAGAAATACACCAACCCAAATGCAACAGCCCCTTTCCCAACCCATTTTCCGGCACCGGCACCGCCACCCAAGGCGGCACCGCCTCTCCAATGGCTAGCCCACCACTCCGGCAGCCCTTCCGGTGCCTGCAACCTCGAGAAAAAGAGCAAGAGAGAGAAAAACGGGAGAGAGAAAGGTGGCTGAAAATAAGGGTTAAAGGTTTTGGAGATGGTTTTTCGCCGTTTTCCGGCGAACGAGAAATCGGAATTGAATTCCGGAAGTTGCCCTAGACTCGTATCGTCGAGGGCTACGTTATATACGAAAATCAGCCGAAACGGACGGGTTTGACTTTTTCCGGCGACGGCAGCGGCGGTTTTTCGCCATTTTCCGGCGAACAGAGAATCGGAATTGAATTTCGGAAGTTGTCCTAGATTCGTCTCATCGAGGGCTACGTTGTGTACGAAAATCAGTAAAAACGGACGAGTTTAGAATTTTCCGGCAGCGGCAGCGGCGGCGGCGATCGGAAACAGAAAAGTAAATAAAGAGACGAGAGAGAAAAGAGAGAGACTTACGTGTTTTCGTCGCTTTTCGGCTCGTTCGAAGAAAGGTGAAAATGAAATCGAACTAGGACCTATTTATAGAAAATGGAAATCACTATTCATGGTAGGTTTACTGTTCATAGGGTAGGGTTACTGTTCATGATAAGCTTCCGGTTACTATTCACGATAAGATTTCTGTTCCGTTCCTCGTTTTTCCGAAACTCTATATTTTGCCCTTTTCTTCGCCGTTTGAGCTACAGGTGTTCGATTGACTTCTAGTTCGTTTCTATCTTCTCGTTTTTCCGTTATACATCTAATGATATAAAAATATTCTATTTTCCTTGTCTATAAATTTTATCGATTTAAAACCGATCGTTAAACACGTATCTGAAACGCACGTAATTAAATTAAACACTCAAGAATTAATACACATAAGATATTTTAATTAAGGGTTTACTTGTTTAATTAACCAATTATGCTTTATTTTTGTCCTGGGCGTTACAATCTCGACCTGGCCCATCCTTTCACGTGCGGTTATATCATAATTGGTGTTCGTCCACGTACCATTCAATCTGCATAAATCATTCCAGTCAAAATATTAATTGTATACTCATAAGGTATTAGGTGGATATTAATACGGTATTACTTGTATAGATGAAATATATGTTTATCTTTTACTTGTTTTATAAAATGTATTACATGTATACTCAAAAGGTATTGCTTGTTTTTTCTAAAGATATTACTTTGTTTAACTTTGTTTTAGTGAAAAATATTACTTATTTACCTAAAGATATTACTTATATGTAAAGATGGGTTAATTTCAAATTTTGGCCTATATGTAAGGTTCTTTCTAGTTTTTGACAATCAAGTATATGTTTTTCAATTTTAGTCTTGTATGTTTCAATTTTTTCCACTTTTAGTCCAAGTTTGGTCGAAATTCTCAAAATCGTTGATGTCACATGAGTTTATCCGTTGGCCATCTAATCAAAATTTGATTGAAATTAGAAAAAAATGTAACATATAGGATCAAAATTGGAAAACGTATAATTGGTTATCTAAAAATAGAAAGGATCTTACATACAAGATCAAAATTGAAGTTAATCCTGTAAAGATATTACTTATTTATCATAAATGTCTAAAAGTATTACCTATGTATCAAAAAGGTATTACTTTATTTATTCATAAGGTATTAGTTGCATATTCAAAAGGTATTAAGGTATTAGTTACTTTGCTTTACTTTGTATTAGTTGCATATTACTTAAGATATTACTTGTTTTATGTAAAGGTATAACTCGTATAACTTAAATATTACTCATATATTCAATCTTTATTTTAGTGAAAAATATTACTTAAGGTATCACTTGTTTCATGTAAATGTATTACCAGTATAACTTAAAGGTATTACTCATTTATCAAAAAATATTAATTGTAGAATGTAAGTTTAAAATCTTAAAATTTAGTTTACAAGTTATTGGAATTTAAGGTATCAAGTATTACTCATATAAATAACTTAAGATATTACTCATATAACTTAAAATATTCATCATATACTCAAAAGGTATTAGTATACTATAGAGTTCAAGTTTAAAATTTTAAAATTTTAAATGCTATTTTTTATCTTCTTCTTCCTTGAATTTTCTACAATTAATCTTATATGATTGTAGTATTAATTTTTAATGATTTAAAACATTATAAATAAATTGTGATTTGTAATCAATGATCTAAACCTACACAGATGGAAAATATAATAAAAAGGAAGAAGAACATGAATGGAGAAGAAGATGAGTGGAGAATAATGCGAAGAAAAGATGGAGCCAGAGAGGAGAATAAGAAGAAGAAGAAATATCATAAATAATTCCCAAGCTTCATCCTTATCATTTGAGAAGTAGAGAAGAAAAAGGTGGAAGAGCGCTGCTGTGGAGATATGAGAAGAAGAAGAGAGTTGCAAATTAGGGCAAAATACGGGCAGATCGGGTTGAGACACGAATCCTAGAATCCGTACACAATGTGTAAACAAGAATCACTCCAATACACATATTTTTTTAAAGTGTATAAATCATAAAATATACCTTGCATTTCAAACTAAGTGTCATTCTAAAGTTCAAATTTTGATTCAAATTAAGTACCAGTTTAGACTTTTATGGAATTTTATTCTTAAATAATCCCTAGCTAAATTCCTTGGTTAAAATTTAAGGATTTAATATGATAATTTTATGAAATTAATTAATTTAATTCTCTTTAATTTTCAATTTTGAATCCTTAATTTTTTTGATTAGTTAAAAATTTATTTGTCTAATATTTATGTTTCTTAATTTATGATAAATACTTAGAACGACATTTATTTTGAATGAAAAAATACGTTATGATTAATTAATCAGTCTTGTTACCATACCCATCGTGGGCATATTAATATCTGTCAAATATCTAGTATATCTTTTTATTTCACTTTTCATAATTTTAAAGGAAGAGATCCATACATATCATCGATGAATATATTAAGAATGGATAAATTTTATAACAAGTTCCAATTTATAGATTAGTTCTCAATTTTAAACTCAAATTTTAAACTTTCTCAATAAGGGGCTCAATTTTACATTTGTTCTCAATTTAAGACTTGAATTTTAAATTGAGTTCTCAATTTAAGATAAAATTTAATTTCTTTTTTCTTTTTATTTATATTTATAGATTTATTTATATTTTAATATGTATTTATAGTTTAGATTAATTAAGATAAGTTGTGTAATTTTGGAATGATCTTCATCTAACTTGTATTAATTTATATACACATACATATAATAAATACAATTCAAAAAATTACGATTCCTTTAGTTTTTTTAATTCTATGAATAAAAGTATATAAAATCGATTTTAATATTAATCAATTTAATATAATTTATATTTTATGAATTGAAGTAACTATGTTTTCTTTCTTTCTTTTTTTATATCAATAAGACAAGTTGAATAAAGATTATTTTTAAAGCATACTAATATATCTTAATTTATCCAAAATATTAATACATATCAAAAATATAAATAAAAAAGAAAAATAATATGAACTTTTGTATTGAATTGAGAACTCAATCTAAAATTCAAGTCTTAAATTGAGAAAAAATATAAAATCGAGTCCTTTATTGAAAAATTTTAAAATTTGAATTTAGAATTGACAACTTTATTATAAAATGTACCCTATTAAAAACTATCAATGATAGTCATTTTAACATTTTCTATTAATTAATAATGCAGCAAAATGTTGAAAATAGAGTGAATGCTACTACTAAACAAGTTTGTTGAGCTAGTGTTCGTGCGTAAGCGCCAATTATTTATTAATAAATTGGTCAAAGCTTAGTTTTATGTAGTTTCTATTTATGAAATAATGAGCATACCTATTTCAATACAGACAAGCCAATTATTTGATTAACACCGTTGCCGACATATAACTAAACATCTATATTAATTAATTAAGTTGAAGTTTAATTAATCAACTTCCTTTTTTTCTGTCATCAGCAATGACTATGATTGAAGCTAAGCAAGTTAAATGAGTCGATTGTTATCTTGAGCCGTAATTTTGGAATAAGATATATATAAATAAAGATAAATTCTTCTGTGTAATTAGTGTACGAATCTAAAATTCATGTAAATTGGGTTGATCCAGATTCATGTAATTCGGGTTGATCCGATTCAAATCCACAAATTTACCTTTTTTTATTTTTTATAATTTTATATCTTGATCTTTATATACAAATTCAGTGACCTTTATATATAAATATTGTGACATTTATGTTAAATAATTTAAAAAAAAAAAAATTCGCCAAAATTTGTACATAGATATCTTTATGTTATATTCATGTGATCCTTATATATATTCATGTGAGCACGGACAGATGTTTGTTAGTAAATTATAATTAAAACATATTGTGAATTTTCTGAAGGAAAGATGGTTGGTAATTATCGACTGACATAATCCATTGAAAATATCATAATATTTTTGCATGATAAATTTAACAACAAAATAAGTTTGTCAATAATTGATCGACAGAAAATACCGTCGCCAAACATTTCAAGATGACGATGTTTAGGTTTTGGTCATGTAGAAAGGGAATTTTTTTTTCTTTTTTTTTTTTTGTTGCAAAATTTAGCGAAACAGTCAATGGTTACCAGCATAATATTTTGATGGGTGTCCAAACCATCACATAACAAATAATTTCTATAAATAAGAATTTGTGATATTGATAAACACTAAAACTTTTGTATACAAATGCGATCTATGCATTTTGTGTCACACTGACCTAATATCATCTTTGAAGTGTGTCCACGTATTCTCACGCACTTCCACCCACTTTGATTTCCGCATTCATCTCACTTACATGTGTTATATCTTTTATATAGATTGTTTATATCTTTTAGTTCATTGCTATCTTGAATGTAAGTTAAAAGTTAAAAATCCAAAGAAATAAATAAATTGTTTAGTTCATTGTTAAGACTATTAATTAAAACTTAAAAAAATTAACATTCTATATTCTGATAAAATTTTTAATCTTTTTTATTTTTTCTTAAGTATTTCTATAAATTGGAAAAAATGATATAAT
The DNA here is from genome assembly GCA_028654395.1 of Scutellaria barbata. NCBI lineage: Eukaryota > Viridiplantae > Streptophyta > Magnoliopsida > Lamiales > Lamiaceae > Scutellaria > Scutellaria barbata. Next base: position 21,351,334 of record CM053647.1, read on the forward strand.
TGTACTTTTAATCATACTTAATTTTTCCTATATATATATATGAGACATATACTTTTATTTTCTCATTAGTTCATGTTTCTATATATATATATATATAAATATGTGTCGTTCTATTATTTTACAAGAATTGTAAAATCTTATGATTTTATGATTTGATTTTATGATCCAATTTTATGGACCATCCAACGATCCTAGTCAAAAAAGCGATTTTAACAATCTTGTTTTAATCCAGGATATCTCCAGCTCTGCACAATATTTTACTGTAAATTTTGCATTATCCTAATATAAAAATTATCATTCATCTCCAACGGTGTGCACTATTTTTTGCACTAAAATAGAATATTCCATAATGTTCCTTATAATTATTATTTTTTATGTTTTCTTTATTTGTTATTTAACAATATACATAATAATTGCTAGTTTATCAAATTTTGATCTTTATTATTTTGAAGCTTATATATATGTTTGTTTAAATTAATATAATTTTTTAATAACAATATTTTACACTTATGATGATTTTAGAAAAGAATTCAAATTAAATGAAAATAATTTAGGTAATTTTATGCAATTTTTAAATATTATATTTATGATTTATGTAGTAATTAAAATTTCATGTACATTTTAAATAATTATAATTTTTATTATTATCCAAATAACATATCATAATAAAAATCTGAATATAAAGAAAATAGAAAGAAAAACAACATATGAAAATATAAGGAAAATAATGAATAAAAAAATTAAAAAGAAAAAAGAAAAAGAATACCGCAGAATTACACCCGTGTTAACCTAATGCAAGGTTAGCACTTACAAACTAATTATTGTATGTTTTTACAATATTGTTGGAGATGAAAATTTACAAACTCGGATGAAAATAAAATAGTGCTGAAGATGTTTTTAGTAATGTTAGTTGTATATTTATATTATTTTAGTTAAACATACATGTAATACCTTTATATCTTTTAGTTATGTTATATGTACCTTTATGTATTATGTAAATATATGACTATGTTGATATAAATATATAAATACTATCACATAAATATATATGTACAAATTGTGGCGCAATTATTTTTTTTATTTTTAAAGTTAAAATATTGCATAAAAGTTGTTGGTTCAAAGAGTTTTCGGAGATTCAAAGGGGGGTGAATGAAACCTTCATTGATTTTAGAAAATCGTTTCGAACTTGCTATACTGTAAGTTACTTGAACTTACAGCACAGGTTGACACAACTTACACCACTATGAAGCAATGCAGTATGCTGTATCTTAGAGTTCTTGCAGTGAAAATTTATACTTAAACAAAAAGTTTGTTTTCTCAAATATGCTTTCTTATAAAAATTCTTTTATGCTTATGATAAGATAAACACAAAATGCAACACAGAATATATATATATATATATATTTATATATATAAAGTGATTTAAACACTTAAGGATTTATAGTGGTTCGAAGGTGGTGTAATCTTTCTACGTCCACTCTACTGCTTTCCTGAGCAAGAACTTCGTTAAGCAAGATTGGTTTATACGATACAACCTAATAAGCTATTAATCTAACAAGTTAACACCTACTAGAACTTAGCTTACACATAGCTGCTACAAGTTCTAAAGGCAAAACCTACTTAGGATTTCTAAACACCCACAAAGGAAAATTATCTTTCTCCTAGACAACTAATAACAATCAGTAAGGATAAATCATATCAACTGACTACACCTATAACAACCTAGCACACAACAATTAGGTAAAAGTATATGTTTGTTATTTCTTCAACTGGTGCGGTGAAGTGATCTTCTATATCTTCTTTGGATTTTTGAAGTTGAGCTTGTTCACTTCACTAGGTCGAGTGATTGAAACTTGTAAGAATGCTTGAGAGTATTAGCTTGATAATGCTTGGTCTTTAGAGCGTAAATGTTTCAGTAATCAGTCTCAGTGCAGTGCGACTCCTATTTATACTTGTAGAAAGATATCCGTGGAAAGAGATATCTCTCATTTGAAATTAGGGTTCTGATCAAAGGCATGGCTTGCATTTAATGCTTCTTAACTTATCTACTTAGTGCATTTAATACGGTGGTTGCGGCTCGTAACTTTCTACAACCTGTCAGGCCACGTGTCATCTTTGCATTGGTTCTGCAACTGCAACTTTGATCTTGTCTCAACCGGCTCTATTCTAATTTGTTTTGATCTTTGTTTCTCGTACTGTATTTATTCTTCCTCGAATTGCAGGTGGCATTGTTTCTGCTGTTATGTCTAAGCTTTGTTGGAGTATGCAGCAAGTCTTGACTTCTACTCTACATCCTAGAACTACTTGCAATAACTTGATCTTACTGTACTGTTGTTCTGCTTGCAACATAGCTGTAACTTCTGCTTGGTTGCAGCTTCTTTTCGTTCTTACTGCTGTATTGTTGTAACTTCTTCTTGCATTTTCTTCCTTCTTGTTTCGCTTGATACAACAAGTCTTCTTTGAGTTCCACCAACTTTCAGAATCTAACTTACAGACTTAATCCTAATCTATATGTTTTCACTTAAATATTGTGAAAAATGGGGTACTCTAACTTCCTATTACACGGTTGGTTTGTCTCATCAAAATCTAAACACTGAAATCCCAAAAATTTTCCCTTATTTTAATGGTGACAAAACCCTTTACATTATTTCGTTCATGATAGGAGTTATTACTTTTCATTTATCATATATGTTAAGGTATTACAGATATACATCAGAAACGTAAACTAATCCTAGATTCATTAGAGATGTATAAATTCTAAACTTTATCTCAATCCAACAGAATTTAAGAGCATGCAAAGGTTCATAAGATATGAACTTGATCATAAAGTAGAAAAATAAAATTTCTTCATTGAGAAAAGAATTTTACAAGGTATCAAAATATAGAGGATATACCAGCTATTCCTTTTGATTTACAAAGATACATGCAGCATGGTTACTTCTGAAATAGGGACCTTCTTGTAGATGATTCTTCAAGTCTTCTTTCTCTCTTTCTCTTGATCCGTTCCACCAGTCTTGAATGGACTCCTGATAGGATTCTTCCAACTTCTGCTTGATCTTCGGAATCTAAATTCATCTGAGCTAGAAGTCTTCATTAAAAGACACTATCATGTCTTTCTTTACTAGGTTCAAAAGGTGATTTTGAATTTCCAGCTCTCCATCCCTAACAAGCTCTTCATATACTATTAGTGCAGATTGACAGGTTTGGAATCTTCTGAATTTGACCTCTCTACAGAGATATCTGAAGCATCTAAGGTATTCCGTTCTCTTGAAAAGTGTGATCTGCTCAAAGGTAAGGTTTCTATCAGTAGACAGTCTCACAGCTTTGAAGATATTTAAGCTCCGTGTCATGTTTTCTCCATCAGGCCTCTGATCTATCAAAATAGATACTTCAGCTGATATGTTGTCAGTGTCAAGACATGGAATATCTTAAGGAGGGTATTGAAGCAGAGCTCTATCAACGTTTTTCATCAAATCAGACTTGTTCTCTCCAATTACCCCAAGCCTCTGCATCTAGGCTTCTTCTTCCTTCTCTACTCTGGCTCTCTCAACTCTTTGAGCAGCCATCTTCTGGTTATAGAGCCTTTAAGCTTCGGCCTTGCTCATCTCCTTCCTACTGTTGATCTCCTCATCTTCTCTTTGTGTTGTAAGAAGAGGGGCTGTTGATGAGTCTTTTCTTGCAGCAGCATTGGATGCAGCACTGCCAGTTGGTCTGGATGTTGCAGCTGCTCTAGCTCCTCCTCCTTCATCATCCTTTCTTCTCATTGGGGAGGGAATATCAGCAGTAAGAGATGACATTCTTCTTCTCTTCTTGCTTGAGATTAGTCATCAACTTCTTCTTTTTCCTCTACTTCTTGTAGCTCCCTTGATCTCCTCGATCTTTCTGTTCTTTCTTTCTCCTTTTTGGCATCATCAAAAGCAACCGGGGTGGAGTGGGAGCTGATCTAACCATAACAGATTTGGGTCTTTTTGCAGCAGGTGCGGGGGCTTGTCTGGGATATGGCATATCACCTTTGGCATGCTATGGGAATGTGTTCACCATCATATCTCTAAGCTCGCCGACAATCATTTTTAGATTTCCCAATTTGTTATCAACACTCCTAGTTCTTTGTGTTTGATCAAGAACATTATCCAGAAGAGTTTCTAAGAGCATGGAGTGAGAGTTCAGAGTATCAGATGTTGTATCTACTATTTTCTTGCAGCTCTTGATTTCTTCGAGATTTATAGCAGATGCTTTCTTTAGCTCTCTCTCAATCCGCAACCTGTCTCTGAACTGCTGGTTCCACTGGTCCTGTAGGTAATGCTGCATCTGCCTTAGTAGCACTTCAATATCCTTTCTGAGGCCAGAAATGGATGCAGCATAGGACCTGTCACTCATATGAATGTTGTTCTGTATGTTAAACTCGTGATCTTGCAGAGCATAGATGAGCTGTCTAACTGCAGCAACAACTCTTTCTATTGAATCTTCATGTGACATCTCAGTGAACCTTTCTTGTCTTGGTTCTGACTCTGGTGCATCATATGGAATTATAACTTGTTGTTCTAAAGATGGATGTTGTGCTGCATCCAGTTCAGTATCGTCATCATTATCTTCAAGAACGCTCCTTCTTGAGCTTGATCCTTTGAAAGAAGCGAACTTCTCAGAAATGTAGGAGGCAGGAGCTTCATCTTCTATCTCTTCATCGGCCTCCTCAATAACTACTTCTTCTGTATCCTGGATGGATTATGTTAAGCATACTACAGGCATGAGGTGTCTCTAGCTGCACTGTAGTTATCTCAGCCTCAACTTCCACTTCAGCATCCTCTGAGGGTACTGTCTCAACAGCCACCCCTTTAGAGGTCTTCATATCCTCATTGAGTGCTGTCTCAACAGCCTCCTCACATGAGGTCTTCTGAGAGGACACCGTCTCAACGCCTGATCCTATAACTAATTCTTCTTCAACAACTCCTTCTTCCTGCATAGGTGGGTTTCTTGTAAAGCTAACAATTTGAGAGACAGTAAGTTCTATCTCTGCAACAATCTCAGCTTCCATCCTTAGTCTAGTTTCTTCAGGCTCTTCTAGGATGTCAGTTGGCTGTATTGCTACCTCTGCTAGTACAGGGAGTCCCATCTCCGCAACTTCCTCCATGGTCGCATCATCGACAATCTCAGCATGTGTAATATCTGTCAGTACCTCCTGGATTATTACAGATGGTTTCCTCTTAGGTGAAGCTTTTGCAGCTTTATGATAAATATGCACAGGGGAATCACTATAATCAAGTAGCTGAGTCTCATCTTCTAAAGGTTCGAGAGTGACGATTGTAGAGAGGCAGGGGAACTTGAGTTATGGCCAGAAGATCATTTTCCCTCCTGCCTCCTTGGAGTGTGTTGCATCCTTCTATCTTTGACAATAGCTTACAACGCTAGTTGCAACATTGCTTTCCCTACTTGCTCCACTCCAAGGTTGTTGATTTGTTCTTCAGCAAATGCAATGTCATCACCCCTTCTTACTACTTCTGCAGTCGGGGCCAGGGTGATCTGCAGATCCTCTCTTGCTGTTTTCATCGATTGCTTCACTAACTTCTTCTCTACCGCAGCCTTGCTCTTTCCTTTATCCACAACATCCTGAGCAACAGTTCTTTTGGATCTTTCCATGTGAACAAACTCTCCGAACTCAAGTTGTAGGAGATGGAGGATATCATCAGATTGAGCCCACTCCAGGACAACTTTCTCTACTACAAGGAATTCTCTCCACTGCAGCAGAGTTTCCCCCTTAAACAATCTCATTCTCCTCCAGAGATTGTACTGTTTCTCTGTCTCATCTTCATAAGCAGAGAAAGCTGGATCGATCAGAATTCTTATAGCAGCTGGTTGAAAGCGTTCTTGCTCTAGCTACTCATCTAACTCGACTTTCACGGGGATTTGGGAGAGATGTGTTGTTGTTATTGGCTTTCTTGCAGTAGCTGTAGCAACCTTCTTCTTTTTACTACGCAACGTGACAAGTTTCCTTGTCTTTCTTCTTTCCAAGGACGCATCATCATCTGAGGAAGATGATGACTCCGATTCTGCTCTCCTCGAATTCCTTTTGATGATAGGTAGGATACTTTCATCAGAATCAGAGTTGGCAGGTTGGGCCTTTTGCCTCCTTTCTATCTCTTCTACCCTCTTGTTAGCCTCTGATTCGCTGTAAGTAACTATTGCAGAGTCACTTACAACTTCATCTCTTAAAGACAAGGATGCAGCTGTTGTATCCTTCGATTTCTTTCTTGCTCCAATAACTACTACGCCAGCAGCAACCTTTTTCAAGGTTTTCCCCTTCTTCTACCAAGGTACTTGTCGATGGGGATTGGGTAGGAGCAATAAGCTGTACTCAAAGCTTACAGAGAAGGGAGCATATTGTAATCCTATAGCTCCTCCATACTGTTTCTTTCTCTTCTTCCTCCCACAGCCATTAGAGGATGAACCTAGCTCAGTTCACCATTTCTCCGCTCATTTAAGGTTACAACTTCTGGTATGAGGTTGTAAAGTATTAAATACTCCCTGATAATAATGTTGTATTTTTCTGGTGCTTGTTTTACTTATTTACTAATCTTGGTGTATGTTTTATGGATGCATTGTTGTATGAAGCCACAACTTTCAATAAGAAACTTACTGCTTCTAGCAAAGATACAAGATTTCCCCCAAAGCTCCTGCAATTTTTCTTTCCACTTATAACTTTAGAATTCCCAATTCATTCCTTAGCATAGAAAACCTTGATTCATACAAAATCTTGGTGAATATGTCAGCTAACTGGAGATCTGTATGAACTTTCTCTAGCACAACATCTTTTTTTCCACGTGATCTCTTATGAAATGATGTCTGATGTCAATGTGCTTTGTTCTAGAGTGAAAGATAGGATTACGGGTAATAGCGCACTTGTATTATCACAGAGAATGGAGGTCTCTTTTTCTTCAATCTCATAATCTCTTAGTTGCTGTTGTATCCAAAGAATTTGAGCACAACTTCCTGCTGCAACATATTCTGCTTCTACTGTAGATATTGCTATGGATGTTTATTTCCTGCAGAACCATGAAACAAGTCTATTTCCAAGGACTTGACATGTTCCACTTGTACTTTTCCTATCTATTTTGCAGCCAACATAATTTGAGTCAGAGTAGCCTTTAAGATTGAATCATCCTTCCTTAGGATACCAGATGCCTACTTCTTAAGTTCCTTTTAAATATTTGATGATTCTTTTTACTACTGTAAGATGTGATTCCTTTGGTGCAACTTGAAATCTTGCGCAGACTCCTACTGCAAACATGATGTCTGATCTGCTAGCTAGTTGATCAAATTCGTTTGATTTCTGTTGTTGTAGGATGTATATATGTAATTCCATAAAGTGTTAGGTTCATATTAAGTTTTTCAGTTTTCTTTAGAGTGAGAAGGTTTAGAGTTAGATTGAGAATTCCAGTTTTTTGAAGTCTTGTAATCTATTGTATTGAGTTTAAAATCAATAAAAGAATCCCACCCTTTCTTCCCGTGGATGTAGGCATTGTTAAGCCAAACCATGTAAATTATTTGTTGTGTTGATTTTCATCTTGAATCTCCTGCTCAGTTGAAATCAATAGGTTTTGATCTTAATGTTGATTGCAGTTTTAGAGTGTTTCTTGAAGTAATTACTAACAACTCTAATAAAAAAAACTTGTAACAACTATTTAAACTCCAATAGTTTCTACTAATACTAAAAGATAAAGCTCCAGCAGGTACAAAAGGAAATAACAAAGAGCTATTAAATTAAAGGGAAATATATCATCCATATTTCATCCCTAAGTTAGTTCTTTTCCAAATTTTTACCGACCAGTAATTATGTGTTTTCCAATTTTATCGTAAATGGCCCTTTGTTGGAAATTAATCGGGTCCCGAATCGAATTCGGATCGAATAAAATCCATCTTTTTGATCTAATCGAACGATAGCAGAAGCGATGAATTTCAAAAAATATTTTTCACATATAAGAATGTGTCATTAATATTAAATTTATTTGAAACTAAAGTAGTGAAAAGAAATATACCTTTTATCCCTTTTGCTTTTAATTGATATCGAACGAATTGTAAAAGACACCACGATCTAAATTGATATCGAACGAATTGTAGAATACACCACAATCTTTCAATTCATTTCTCTCTTTCAACGGTAGTGTGTAGGCACCCAAAATATCTATATAATTCTAACTAGATTATTTTTATGATGTACTCAACTCATGAGATCATAGGATTGGGCTAATTGAATTGGGATTGATATAGAACTATTCTATATTAAATCAATCACAAAATATAATTGAGATCAGATCTCAAAAATAGCTCGTGTCTTAGATGAAACATGCGTGTCTCTGCATGCTCGTGTTTCAATCTAAGCACATCGTTCATTGAAGCTAACAAGTAGGTGCGAGCCTTATTGTTGGTTGTGATCCATGCATCATATGTCTCACGTACAATATGAGAAGCATTTGTTGGGGGTTCAGGAGGACAATCCTCTCCCAAAACAAATTTGAGGTTCTCAAATTTGAGTGCAATGGTAATGTTACTTTTCCACTTAATAAAGTTTTCTCCAGTTAATTTTTCATTCATCAAAATAAGCATAGGACCAGACATGATTGCTGAAAATAATAAATGCGACATAAATTAACAAACGAACATCATCTAACATACAATTTAGGAATCATAAATATGATGCATGATCCAATAACTATTATATTATAAATTCCAAGGTAATTTTATTTCTCGTTCAATAAGTCACCGTAGGAAAGTCAAATCGAATGATAATTAAATCAAGACCATCTTAGATTAACAAATAAATAATCAAGACATCTCATATCTTCATTTATTGATTAATCACCTTTTAATTTAGCCTAGATATTGTCAAACAATTTGATCGCATCCTTATAAGTGTGACCCACTGTTTTGGTTTTTAAAATTCATTCAAAATTGCCGCTGTAGGGTAGGTCAATTAAGAATTAAATTTAAAAAACCTATTCTTTCGAAGATTAAACCTTGAGTATTGAATCAAGTGAAAGTCATCCGTAGGGGGACAAAATCAAAGTGTCGCGAGGCGTCACTCAATTCTCACGTTGTTTTTATCAACAATGAAGGCTGTAGGATTTATTGTCATAAATCCTTCTCCCACTCATTATTTTATAACAAAAATTTCTCAAATTTTTGAGTTATAAAACATCATATATTTTAATAATTTTAAATCCAATCATATTGGAATAATTCGATTAAAATTATAATTTAGTAATCTAACACTTAGAAATCAAATCTAATCTCTTAATCAAAATAAACATGTATAAAAATAATTTTTTTATTACATTTTCTTATGCAACTTTTAAAAACATATAAAACCTTTTTATATGAATTTAAAATATATAAAATATATTTTATATCAGTTGCAATCTATCTCATAGATAATCAAACATATATGGTTACATCATGATGTATGACATGCTTTGGAGTGGGTTCATGAATGACATATCAACATGCATGGAAAAATCATATATCATCATATATCACATCACATCATATAAAAAAATAACGATTTGAATCGATGCCTTAAATCTAAAAATTAAATAATAGGGGAGGAAAGGAACGGTGATTTACTAAGATTTTCCTATACCCATAAAATGGGTGTACAATAGATTCTATGAGAGAAAAAACTATAACTATTACAATTCTCTATATCCTTTAAATTTCGGGAGTACATTGATCCTATCAAAAACGAATTCAAAACATCGATTCCAATATGTCCATGCATCCATATATCAAAGAGAAAAGGTAAAGACCTAAACCGACTCCTAAATAAATTCAATATTTGAGATCTAGTTCTTATATCAAAATCAAATGGCTCTAATACCATTTGTTGGAAATTAATTGGGTCCTGAATTGAATTCGAGTTGAATAAAATATGTCTTTTCGATCTAATCGAACGGTAGCGGAAGCGATGGATTTTAAAAATCATTTTTCACATATAAGAACGTGTCATTAATATTAAATTTATTTAAAATTAAAGTAGTGAAAAGAAATATACCTTTTTGCTTTAATTGATATCGAACGAATTGTAGAAGACACCACCATATTTCGATTCGTTCCTCCTTTTCAACGGTAGTGTGTGGGCACCCAAAATATTTATATAATTCTAACTAGATTATTCCTATGAATTGGGCTAATTGAATTGGGATGGATATAGAACTATTCTATATTAAATAAACCACAAAATATAATTGAGATCAGATCTCAAAAATATCTCGTGTCTTAGATGAAAAAGGCGTGTCTCTTCACTCAAATAGGCATGTGTTTTCTTTCTGTTCTGATACAGAAACTATAACTTTCTTTTATAGACTCAATTATATCAGTATCTAATTGAAATTCTAATCCTTATCTAATTAGGATTTATTTCCAAAGGATTCCAAATCCCATTAATTAATTAAGAGTTCTAATCTTAATATAATTATAATTGATATTATCTTATAATATCAATGTTATTGATTATATTAAATTTCAAAAATAAATATCAAAATACTTATTCAATTTCTAATACAGTCATTATTGTAGAATATCTAATATTCCTGAAATTAAATGATATTTATATAATTACCCAAATCACATGGAAAATTATTTTTCATAAATCATTAGAAATATACAAACTTATATTTAATCCGTTTTACTTAGAAAGGCGAACCGGGGACCATGGACCCATAATCATAAGCTCCAATAAATTGAATAAATAATTAAACTCTTTAATTAATTCATTCAACTTATTAATTCCATTATTACTCCACTAAAAATATGGAATTGAACTCTTACGATTACAGAATATTTTACTCTTTGAATTGAGTCGCCACTGATATAACCATCACATATAGATTAATCCTCCATAGATAATTCGTAATTAAAGTAGGTATTATCCGTCAACCTCTTCAATTACCTCTTTTCCTCATTTACCATTAATTTACTAGTGAATGATTAATTTATAATCCAATTATAAATTAGAGATCTCAAACCATTCAGTTCAAAAATTAACAAATGAGAGAATTATCTTTCTACTTCCCACAAGAAGGAATAGTTTCCATATCTATGAATTTATATTCTCAGCCATTTAATTTTATGTAAATCTAAAATGCAAGTGTTGCGAAAGTTCATTAACAAACAGAAACAAGTAAATTAAGAACCACATAAAACTAAATAAGAGTCTATAATCACTCAGAATTAAGATTCATCCAGATATGGTCATCTTATGATTTAATTTGGATTTCCATATCTAAACGAAATTTGTAGGAAAAACACAAATTAAATCGGTCCGTATCTTATATGATCAAGTCATATATAAATGCCCCACTCAAATGTCTCCACATCGACGGCCCGGATAAGACAGTTAGATCTTATGTTATGGACCGCATTAATGATGTTTTAATTAAAGATCTCATTCTTTAATTAATTTCATCATAAACTTAATTTAAGTTTATTATCCATAATCTTAATCATCTTGTATATAACACTTATATACTAAGATTATGGTTACATCAAACAAACTAGAAATTTTCTATGATATTTATGAAATGCATACATTAAGCATATAAGTTTGAAAATAAATATCGCATTTATTAATAATTATAAAATAGTTCATAATTGCTTTAAGGGCACTATTCCCAAGCATCCTTAAGCATGTTTGTCGAGAAGAGGATGGTTCTTTAATTTGCCAAAAACGCTACAGCAGTCTCGTCCCCATCACATGTGGAAACATAGTATCTATACATGATTATAAGCAAAATGAGGTGCCCACACTCTATTAATTGTTTTTGTACTACTAAGTCAGCAGATCAGCCATAATATATAGTTAAAAACATTAACAGCCATTGAATGCTTCTCAAGTACTTTTCAACAATAATGCGCTCCAAAATTGATGCACACACAACCCACAATAATTTCTCATCAATTTATTGTGGATACATAGTTTCAAGTTGGACAAGCATGTACATTAACATTATGCTTATGATGGATGTAGGACAAATTTTTTGTCAACTAAATAACTTAATAGATAAACAGGAAAAAAAAAAAGGATCATTTAATAATCAGGACTTTAGGGTTTCATTGGTGACACAACTGGCATTAAGATACCATGTTTGAGTCTAAACGTGCAGATATTAATTATACGTGAGACTTTAAATTCAACTACTTTCGACTTCAATTATATATTCTTTTTTATATATTTTAAAACATATATATTCTATGTCTGACTGCTATGGCGATCATTAAGGTCTAAGGGTATCCTTGTTGAAGGAGATATTTTTAGGGCTTTGATGGCAAAAGTATATCCGAAGACGTCGATGAACAGAAGTTGCTCTGAGTATACATCAACAAAGAGAGAAGTATTTACTGTTTGGATGAAATCCCTTGTGATGAATAGCAATGGCTGCAGTGTCTACAATTCAAAAGGTGAGCTTGTTTTTCGCGTCGATAATTACCAAACAAGATGTAGCGCTGAAACCCTACTCATGAACTTCAATGGTGAAATTCTCTTCTCCATAAAAACTAAGGTATATATATAATATATACATATTTATTTATTTAATTAAATTTATTGTAAGATCAACTCGAAATTTGGTTCATTTTTTATTGGCAGAAAATACAGGTTTACAGAAGAAGCTGTGAAGGCCATAGATGGATCAATCCATGGCATAATAAGGAAGGAGAATGGTTTAAAGTGAAAAGAGTGTACAAACTCTTTGGAAGAGGTGCAATTTCTTGCAAAATTATCCTAGGTTGTAATAATACTACATCAAACTACAAGATTTCTGGATTGAAAAGAAAATCAATCCTCAAAATTATGGATTGTGAAGGCGGAGTTTTGGCAGAAGTGAGTTGATCAATCAATCAATATTTAATTAATTACGTGATCACAAATTTTATTTAATTAGCTGTTAATGATGATCAATTATTTGATTACAAGTGTTTGATCGATGTTGCAGGTTGTGCAAAAGCAATCATTGGGTGGTGCTGTTTTGGGAGATGATGTATTATGTTTAATGGTGGAACCACAGATCGACCAGTCATTGATCATGGCCCTAGTCATAGCCTATGCTATGCTCATTAAAAAATTGTAAATATATATATGCACTGATTCTTTCTTCCTTTTCATTAATTAATTTTCCAGGGGAATTGAGTCAATACCAAATATACTCTTTCTTTTTCTTTTTTCTTTGAGAATTTTACATTATATAAATCAAAGGATATTTTCATTACTTCAATTCCCATATCATATGAAAGGGATAATTTCAATTTCGGTAACTTGAGTATATACCCTTCATTTTCGATACTTGATCAAAACTGACAAAATCACGAACCTTATTCGATCATTTTTATGTTTAGGGATCACAATTTTTCCCCATTTTATCGAACTCCTTTTTCCCTTTTGGGCCATTTATTGATCAATTTCCTTTTCAATATTTTCTTTTTTCAATCCCACATCAAACTTTCATGTCCTGTTAACAGTTTTTAGATTCCAAAACTAAAGAATTGAAGTTGTATATATATATATAATTTTTTTTTTTAAGTTGGTGCTATATATATAAACTATAAAGGTATTCGTGCGTGTTGGATTAGTGGTTGCATTTGGAGTCTGTTGTTCAATCTGAAAATTGGGTTAGTACATTGCCATCTCTATTGCTTGCTGGAATTATTGTGTTTATTATGTTGAGAAGAGTTGATGTGTTTGGATTAAATTAAAGGGAACTTTGTTGTATCTTGAAAGAAAAGATCAGTGAAAGAGAATGAAAGAACAAAGCAAGCACGTATGTAATTTCTACAAAACATAAATACGAAAAACTGTGCATGATTTGTTTTTATAGATTTTCGTTGTATTGTTATCTTTTCTTTATATTTCTTGAGCTTTGATTTAGATTTTGAAAATAAATATCTGTTTTTATTTCATAGTTTGGATTTAAATTTATTTAATTTCAACTCTATATTTAAAAATAAATCTACATGTTATTCACTGGGGAGGAGAAAAAATAATGCAAGAAATCTGAGGTAGAAGGGATGAAAATCGAGTAAAATTGGATATGAACGACTTTCACCCTGTCTCTATTTTTCGTTTTTTCTTTTGTAGTAAATTTTCCAACAACTTGCAAAGTTAGTTAAATTTGACGAGTGTGCTTAAATTTTGTTCTATTCTTTTTCTTTACTTATATTTTGATAAGTGTTATTAAGTGATACATTTATTTATATCAAAACTAATTAATCGAACATTAATATTAAAATTATTTTAATTATATATATTATTAAGATGTTAAATAATATGATGTGTTATTTGAATAATGTAAAAAGAATATGTTTATATTAAATAAGATTTAAACATATATGATTTAACAATTATAAAATAATAAAGATCAACATATGTGAATTAACGACTATAATCAATATTAAAAAAACATGACAAACAAAAATAATTATAATAATATAAAATATTATGAAATATTAATGTTTAGTTCAAAAACTATTGTAGATTGAAGGGGATGAGTTACAGATTTTAGTACAAAATCTACACTAAAATGGTGTGTTCTGCTAGAGATGCTCTTAGAATATAAACATTAAAATTGCCGAATAATATTTCTCTTCCGTTTTTCTTTCATTCAGTAGGAATGATTTGTGATTAATATATACAAAGTATTGAGTTTGATACTACTGTAATCAGCATTAATATAAATTAAAGGAAAAGATTAATGGATGAGTAGACCTTCAAGTTTCAAGTTAAAACGTGCATCACAATAACATAAGAGTCTCTCCCCATTCTAAAAGAATTGAATTATGAATCAGTTGTGAGCTGTTGTGGGGGATCCATTTCAAATATAACATAACATACAATAATACGAGTCTAAACATTTTCTTCATCTCTTTGACTTTTTATTTTCTTCCATTGCTTCTTACAACCGTCTGGTCATTATTACAGCCAAAATTTAATTTATTGTTATAAATAATGTTTCATTATATATATTTCAATGTTTTCTACCCACACAATCTTGATACCTTTATAATAACATTTTATATACACAACATACAATAATTCAGGTATAAGCTAGAAATAAAACATAGGACTAATTACAAATAGAGGTTATTGTCATCAAATCACAATTATGCCAATCTACTAACATTTAGGAGTTAGATTCCAGATGGGGTCAACAATTTTATTTACGAAATACAATAATAAGTTAGTTGGCCTTCTTTTTTTAAGAGTTAAATAAAGTGACCATCTTATTTTTTAAAATATATTATTTTCACAAATTTCTTTAAATTTACTCATTTTAATTACAAAGTATCAATTATTAAAGACCTAAAAGCTCCATCATCTTATTTTATTCAATACAGTAATAACTTGTCCGGAAATAATATATATCTTATAAGATCTTTTAAAATTAAAATAATTGTAAAAAAAAAAATGTTTGACAAGGTTGCTAAAATCTCTTCAATGTTCAAACCAAAACAAAATCTTATAATAATTCATGACAGAATAATCAATGCGTCCAAAACTAGGGGTGCGATGTACGGAAAATTGGCACAAATATCTTGTATACTACCTCTAATTATAATCTTATCTTTTAATTTTTGAGTTTTTAAGAATACATGTATGTTAATGTTTGTTCGAAAACACCCATTTACCGAGAGTAATCAATCCAAAATTTGTTCACTATAGAATATAAGATTACAAAGATTCTCTCCAGTCTAAAGATAACTCTCAAACACTCATTTTTATACAGTAGAACACACTATCTTACTCTCAAGTGCCTCACTTTTTCTCTCTCTAAGAGGAAATCACAATTCTTGGATTGGATGCAAAATATTTTCCCACTCTCATTTATTTATACTACTTGCTGAGAGATTTTAGAGCAATGTATTAAATGCAATATCTAGCTATAACATTTCAACATTACTCTAGAGAATGTCTCCCTCCATTTCTCTAGAATTCTTCCAAAGAACTGTAGAATGGACACTTCTAGAGGGTTATATATGTAGCGCCCAGGAAAAAAACGAATCATAATTGGTTAATTAAATAAGTAAACTTTAACTGAAATATCTTATGTGTACTAATTCTTGAGTGTTTAATTTAATTACGTGCGTTTCAGATATGTGTTTAACGATCAGTTTTAGATGGATAAAATTTATATGCATGGAACATAGAATATTTTTATACCATTAGATGCGTAATGGAAAAACGAGAAGATAGTAATGAACTAGAGGTCAATCGGACACCTGTAACACAAACGGCGAAAAAAAAGGCAAAATACGAAGTTTCGGAAAAACGAGAAAAGAAATCTTATCTGAATAGTAACCGGAATCTTATCGTGAACAGTAACCTAGCTACATGAACAGTAAACCTAGCCTAGATGAATAGTGATTTCCAATTTCAATAAATAGCCCTAGTTCAATTTCATTTTCACCATTTCTTCGAACGAGCCGAAAAGCGCCGAATACACGTAAGTCTCTCTCTCCTCTCTCTTTTTCTTTCCAGTCTTCATTCTGTCTCCGGCGCCGTCGCCGGAGTTTGCCGAAAAATTTCAAATTTGTTGGTTTCGGCTGATTCTTGTACACAACGTAGCCCTCGACGATACGAGTCTAGGGTAACTTCCGGAATTCAATTCCAATTCTCCGTTCGCCGGAAAATGGCGAAAAACCGCCGCTGCCGTCGCCGGAAAATGTCAAACTCGTTCGTTTTGGCTTATTTTCATACACAGCGTAGCCCTTGACGAGACGAATCTAGGACAACCTCCGGAATTCAATTCCGATTTCTCGTTCGCCGGAAAACGGCGAAAAACCATCTCCAAAACCCTTAACCCTTATTTTCAGCCACCTTTTCTCTCTCCCGTTTTTCTCTCTCTTGCTCTTTTTCTCGAGGTTTCAGGCACCGGAAGGGCTTCCGGAGTGGTGGGCTAGCCACTGGAGGAGTGGCGCCGCCATGGGTGGTGGCGCCGGTGCCGGAAAAAGGATTGGGAAAGTAGCTATTGCATTTTGTTTGTGTAAATTGTGTTTGACGACAGGTTTTCGTGGCTTTTTTTATGGTACTATTCATGCCGGAATCCAGCAAGGGATGGCCGGATCTGGTAGCCAGTGATTCAGGCTAGCCATCGGACTAAGTTTCGACGGCATAGGGCGGCGACACCGCCGCCGGTGGCTCCGGGAAGGTGGCTGGTTGAGCAGGTTCGCGACGGGAGACGCTGCCCTGTTTTTCTCCCGTCGCCGGGAGACCGGGGCCGAGGCTGCCGAGAAAATTGGGCAGCTGCCGAGTCTGTTGCTCCCGCTGCCTAGAAAACTAGGCAGCCAACGGGAGACGCCGTCGGGAAATTTTCCCGTCGCGGGGAACGCATACGAAGCCGTATTTTCGATTCGTTTTCGATCCGAATCTTGTTTTCTTTTCATCGTACCTTATCATCGAGTCTTCGCCAACGAGATATCGATAACCGGGGGTCGTGGATCCCGATCAAAGTCAACCCTTTGACCAAATTACCGAAATACCTCTAAATCTTAAAACGCTCCGGAGCTCGTTTCAACTTCGATTGAGCTCATTCTTTTTTTGTTATGATCCAAATTTCATTATCTTTCACCTCAGCTGTATAAACTGATATTTCCCTCCTGTTTCTTCAGCCTCAATCGTTAGACCCTCTGTTCCGATCCGTCTCATTTCGATCGATAGTATCTGATCCGATATCGTTTAAATCCTTAATTATATTTCATAAATATCTAAAAACACCGTAAGTTATGTAGGCTACCTGTTGGATTGAAGCCTTGGATTACGTGATCTTCGATACTTGCAACTCACGTGGTAACCACCGAATAAGGTGGGGGTAATTTCTAACTCTTTATTTGTTTACAGTTTTCCCTATTCCAAGCATGATTGAGGAATACTAAATGCTGTGATTATACTTGCTGTGACATACATAAACTGTGAGGGGTGGGCCCGCTGAGGCACCTCTTCATGCATTCGTCCCTAGCCCCAATTCTTCTATGAAAGGTTTGGTGGTCCTTGAAATGCACCAGCGGTATTTGAGACCGTTTTATGGGATAAGACGGGCGATGCCCGCACCTATTCGTCCCTTACCATTTCTAATGTCTGCTGTGCATATTTCGTGCTGTGATTAGTGATGATTATACGTAATTTTGATTCAAATATATGTGTTAAGATTTAGACGCGGATTTTATCCCCATGAGTGTATTCAACGCACTCACCCCTTATTCTGTAATTCACGTTACAGGAAGTGATAAGCTTGATGAACCCTAGAAAGAGAGAGGAGGTGCTACATTTCTGGATTTGTAAATTATTGTAATATGATGTTTATCAAACCTTTCTCTTTATAAAACAATGTTATAAGAAATCCACGTTTTGTGGTGGTGATGATGACGTGTATTCAGGATGTGAAATCCTGATGATGATGTGTATTCGGGATGTGAGATCCTGATGATGATGTGTATTCGGGATGTGAGATCCTAATGATGAGGTGTGTTTGGGATGGGAGATCCTGATGTTTTTCCGCTGCAAATTTTATGTTAAATCGGTTGAAACTGATGGTTGATATATATATAATATCTTCTGTTCGTCTCCTATCTCTTTTCTTCCTGTACGCTCGTGTGGAAAACTCTGATAAATGTTTTTGTAAGAAAATGGGGCGTGACAATATATGGTCCATTTTATTACATGGCCTTCCCAATTATGGAGGAATAACTCAACAAATCTCCTCATTCTTACTTAATTGGAAGTAATCACCAATCTAGCTCATTCACATCAATCTTCAATTTTTTTGGTCGATATTGGTTTTGTCATTATGTCTGACCAGTTCTTGTTGTTGTTAACCTTATCAAGTTGTAAAACTTTCTTTTCTAACACATCTCGAATCCAATGATATTAAACATCAATATGTTTAGAATGAGAGTGAAATGTGGAGTTTTTGGCAAGATGAATTGCACTTTGGTTATCACAATTAAATACGTACCACTCTTATCTTTGGCCCAACTCAAGAAGCATATTCTTCATCCACAAAAATTCTTTACATGTTTCAATTGTTGCGATATACTCAGCTTCAGTAGTGGATAGTGCTACACATTTTTGGAGCTTAGACTGCAAGGATGTAACACCCGTAAAATAATAATAGAAATAATAATAAATTAATAATTTAAAGGTTGTTAGATTTATAAAAAAAAATTGTATCAATCCTATATAATGTAGGATTTTAGTTAAATGATGAATATAATTTGAATTATAAGTTAAATCTTACTAGACTTCTTTTAGTATGAGCCCAAAAAGAATTCTTTAGTATGAGCCCAAAAGATTAGGAGGCCCATTACCTTATTGTTAGGTTTAGAACCCATAAACCTAACATATAAATAAGAGAAAAACTAGTATGCTGGGGTTAGGATTCTCAATTCTCTTAGAGAAGGTACGTGTTTTTCATTTCTCATAATTTATTTTTCATGTCAAACCTAGAGTAAATTATTTAATCCTTGTTTATATGATAGATTTAAATGATATCTTGAATTAGAATATAAGTAATTTAAGGAAACACATTATCTTCTTTAATTCCAAACTCTAGAATGGTTAGTCAATTATTTGAATTCGTAGTTAGACACCTCCAAATTTCATGAATTTTGAATATGTTGATCTTTGACATATATTGAATACTCAGTAAAAATTTCAGATCAATCGGAGTTGAAACGATTTAAAATAAAGTTTTTATTCCTTCAGTCCAAAAATCGATATGTTCACGTTTCTGATTTAGACGTTTTAAAATAAATACTTACAGACCTTATAATTTTATAAAATTTTAATATGTTATAGTTTACTGTAACTTTGGTCTTCTGTAAAAATTTCATGTCAATCGGAGTTATATTTTAGTTTATATAAATTTTATATTACTGAGTTTCGGAATTCAACAGCTTTAGTATCGCAGTTTTAAAAATTTAAAACTATTATTTATATACTTCGAAATTTTATAATATTTTACCAGGTTATATATTATCAGGGTTTTGATCTACAGTAAAAATTTCAAATTAATCCGATAGGTATTTCACTCAAAAATTAATTTTCTTTTTCTGTTTTGGAAGGATTCACTATATACACTTTCTGATTTACGAGATTAATACTCATAGTTAAACATCTTCAAATGCTTTGAATTTTGGATATGTTACAGATTCACATGTCTTTTATCTTCTGGAAATTTTTCAAAATAAAAAAGTTTATATTTATTAGTATACTAATTTTCTTTTACAGCTCTGCAGAATTTTCTGTTTCTGAAAATTAAGTTTCAAAAATTATAAATCTGTGGTTATACTATTTGAATCTTTATGAAATTTACAAAGGTTATTTATTTAACAACCTAGATTTAATGTTTAAAATTAAGGATCATTTTATCTTATACATTTTATGAAATAAATATTTCAATGCTTAACTAGAGTTTTCCTAAAATCTTCCAACTTAGGATTCATAGCTTATTTCTTCAAAAAAAAAATTAATAATTTCTTATTTACCCTCCAAGGTGTCCTAAGACAATTTTAGAGATTTAATTTAAGTAAAATAATTATTGAGATTTTTCTTTAGACCTTTAGGTATTAAGTTAGTGTATGTTTTCCTTATGGATGAATAGGTGTCAAAGAATGTGTAGTTTGCGAGGAATAGGATTGCATTCACTTTCTTTCCGCTCAAGGCTTTTAACTTTTAAGGTGGGGATTCTTTTCATATATGTTTGTCTTTATTAAATGTGTTATGTGGAAGTGATTGATGAATTGATGCAATGTGTCATCAGAAAATTTTTATGAAAATGCTTACTATGATCTATTGATCTGTGCATGAGGCTTGCTGTGATCTATGATCTATGCATGAGAATTAGTCAGGGACGTAAGAGGTCCAAGGATCAAAAGTTAGATCCTCGGGTATGCCCGCCGTGCTCAGAATTGATTGGCCAATCCCAAGATAAGAAAATATTTATTTGCTTGGCTGTCGTGTTATTTGTCTTGTTTTTGCCTGATGCCTTTAATCTTGACAAGCATGTCCCCACTGAACTAGTATTTGCTCACCCCTGTATGAAAAATCTAAAATTTCAGAATAATGGCATGGACGTGGGATGGAGTGGATGAACGGTGGCTAGAGTTATTTTACTTGTTTTATTTTAAGTCATTTATTTAAAAAAAGACTATATGTTTCCATCTTCAATTTGCTTTAGCGTGACTTATTTCATTTTGATGAGATCTTCTGATGAAACCATTGTTGGATTCGAGCTATTTTTAAAATATTCTTATGGTCTTGATTTTATTATTCGAACTTCTATTTTAAAATATTTACATATTTAATGTTCCGCTGCAACAATATTAATTTTATAAACAAAAAAAATAAAAGGGTTAAGAAAAATTAGGATGTTACAAAGGATACAACTCCTCTTACAAAAGTTGTCAAGTATCGTGAGGTTGATATTCTTGAATAAATGTCTCCAGCCAAGTCAATATTTGTGAAACCCTTCAAAATAGTTTTTCCTTTACCGAAACATAATTGTATATTGGTTATTCCACAAAGATATCGAAGTATCCATTTCACAGCTTCCCAATGTTTCTTTCCGAGGTTGGATAGGTATGGACTTACCACACTAACAATATATGCGATATCCGACCTCGTACATATTATGGTGTATGTAAGACTTCCAACTACAGATGAATATGGGATATCTTACATCTTCGCTTTATCTTTCTCACTTGTTGGACTTTGCTGCTTACTCAATTTGAAGTTTTCGGTGAGTGGAGTGTTATAACCGGCTTGGCCTTGTACATATTGATTCTTTTAAGAACTTTCTAAATGTACCATTCTTGAGAAAGTTACGATAACTTATTGGGTCTATTTCGAGTGATCTTCATTCCAATGATTTGCTTTGTTGGACCCAAAATCTTTCATGACAAACGATGCACTCATTATATTGATTTTCTTTGCGTCTTACCCTACAATTAACATATCATCCACATACAAAAGAAAGTATAATGAATTCATTATTATCATACCGCTTCAGGAAAACACAATAATCAATAAAAATTTTTTAAAAATCATGCTCGTTCATGAAGAAATCAAACTTCATGTACCAGTGTTTCGGGGCTTGCTTCAAACTATAGAGGCTCTTCTTGAGTCTGCATACCATATGCACTTTACCTGAAACTAAAAATTCCTTTGGTTGCTCCATGTAAAGCTTTTTGCTCTAGATCTCCATGAAGAATTTCACATCAAGTTTTTTAATCTCCAAGTCTAGACAGGTGGCAAGGCCAAGAACCACTCGTATATATGACATTTTCACCATTAGTGAAAATATCTCATCAAAGTCTATATTTTTCTTCTAATTACACCCATTCACAGTGATCTGAGCTTTGGACCTAGGTTTTGAGTTGTTTTCTTTAACCTTGAGCCTCTACACTCCTTTGCTTTTAAATGCTCATTTTCTTTGGGTAGCTCCACTAGATCGTATGTTTGAGGCAAGGACTACATTTCGTCTTGCATGACTATCATCTGATCATCAAGTATAGCTTCTTCATAGCTTTGTGGCTCCCCCTCATCCTTAAGCATCACAAACCCATCGAATTTGGTAGGAAGACATATTGTTCTTTTTGGTCGGCCTTCCTGAGGTTCGTTTTGAAACTTTCTGATTGAATATTCTTTAGCTCAATCTGATGGGACTGGTGGTTTGACTTTTCTGCATCTTCAGTCGAGATATATTTTACATCCTTCAACAATAGCTTACATCTCTTATCTGTCATCTATGTGATATCACCAACGCAAATGATCTTGTTGGTGATTTGATTTCCCATCTTTACAGACCCAAAGTCTCTACTTTGGTAAGATAAGAAAAATTCTACATAAGGGGAACATGGAAGAAGGCACCATAATTTACTATCGAGTAGTCGTCATCTTATGTGGAAGTTTGAGATAATTTTCTACTCCAATGAGAAATACATCATGTTGGTCCCAAGTGGTGTCCGAGGTTCGGGGGGTGAATGAACCTTGGTCGTTTTTCGAAAATTCTTTCAAACTTATTGTTCTGCAAGTTACTTGAACTTTCAACACCAGCAGTTACTGCTTACAGCTCTAGTATGCAGTGTTGTACGCTGTAACTTGAGTTTTACAACTTTAGTATGCTATTTCTCTTAAAGATGTTTTTGTGCTTATGACAAGATAGGTATATATATAAAACAACATAGATAAATAAAGTAATAAAAACACTTAAGGCTTATAGTGGTTCGAAGGTGGTGTAATTCTTCTACGTCCACTCTACTGCTACCTCGAGCAGGAACTTCGTTAAGCAAGATTGATTTACAGGACTTTCCTAACAATCTATCAACTCAACAAGTTAATACCTACTAGAACCCAGCGTACACACAACAACTGTAAGTTCTATAGGCAAACCCACATAATATTTCACACTCCCACATAGGGAAATTGCCTATCACCTAGACAACTTATACAAACAGTAAGGATAAATCTTATCAACTGTTCGACACCGAAAACAACCTAAGCACACAACAACAAGATTAAAGTATATAAAATGTTTCTTCAACTAGTGCGGTGAAGTGAACTTCTGAATCCTTCGATGGATCATTCAGCTTGAACTTGTTCACTTCACTGAGGTCGAGTGACTGAAACTGAAGTAATGTTTGAGAGAGTATAGCTTTGAATGCTTGAACTTTTTAGCATCAATGTTTTAGTAATCAGCTTCAGGGTTGCTCGTCCTCTATATTTATACTTGTAGAAAGATATCCGTTGAAGTAGATATCTCTCATTTGAAATATGTGTACTTGATCAAAGGCATGGCTTGCATTTAATGCACCTTGACTTTTCTTTTCAGAGCATTTAATGCGGTGGTTGTGACTCACAGCTTTCTGCAGTCCGTTAGTCCACGTGTCATCTTTGCATTGGCTTCGTGTCTACAACTTTAATCTTCTCTCGAACGGCTCTAATTATACTTGCTTCGTTCTTAGTTTCTCGTACTACATTTATCCTTTCTCGAATTGCAGGATGTTGATTCTATTTGTCATAGACGAGGTTGGTTGATTATACAACAAGTTATGATCTTTACACTATATCTTTGCCCTTCTTGCATTTATTCTTTCTTTACAGTGCTGCTGTATTTTGATTATCTTGCAACACTATTTCATACAACACTGCTGTATCTTGTTCTTACAGTATTTCTATAGCCACTTCTTGCAGTGGCACTACTTGTCGTTCTTTCTTACTTGCTGCATTCACTTCTTGCAGTGTCTTCATTCTTTCATTTTCTCGATGCAGCACGATCTTATAGAGTTCCTCCATCTTTCAGCACCTATGACTGTAGACTCAATCCTAGTCTATATTTCACTTAAATATTGTGAAAAATGGGATACTCAAACTTCATATTACAAGAGTGGTTTGTCTCATTAAAATCTATATACTGAAATCCCAACACATCAACATCATTCTTTATTGTAACAACTATGCTACTTTTTTCCTTCTTCGGATCTATCTTGTCACTTTTCCCATGTGTATCATTTCTACCATGATTTTCAACAATGTTAGCATCAAATTGATTGCACGTACCTTGTTTTTTCATTCAATAAAGTGTCAGCCACTAAATTCATTTAAGCCGTTCTTCTGGGGTAGAGTTGCTTAGGGTGACGATAGAGTATCCCAACTCTTAGGTAGTGAGCTTAAGAATAGTAGAGCCTGCAACTCATCTTCAAACTTTATCTCAATCTTTGTTAGTTGATTAATGAACCCCTTGAAATTATTTAGATGTTTGATCATACTCTCCCCATCTCTATGCTCTAACTTTACTAGTCGTCTCGAACTTTTATTTCAAAGTGTCTTCTTCTAAACCAAGGACTCGAACATTGTCCATAATTTGTAAGCATTCATATACGTGGCTACATCCTCAAACAAGCTCAAGTCATTGTATTTCTAAATCATTGTTGCGGCCTTGTAGCGAAGCAGCTCCCATTCTTTACATTCATCCCCTTTAAATTCTTTTGATTGGTGATTGGCTAATATAGGTCTCTACAGTACAAATGATCCTCCATCATGGGCTTCCAATATGAATAGTTCTCCGTCGTGAGTTTGAACATATCATCATCGTGACTGATATCCTCCATCATAAATCACACAAGAACTCTTTTTCCAGTTGGAACCTGATGATACCACTATTGAGAAAAGGCTATGGATATGCAGAAGCGCATTTTTTTCCTCTTTTGTGAATTTAAGATTGATAATAATAACAAAAAGTAATAAGATTGAAAGAGAATAGAGTAGTAAAGACACAGATTTTTATATGGAAAACCCAAATCAAAACCACAGTGGACCTCACTCCAAGATTTATTCACTATAGAATATAAATTATAAATTTTCTATCTAGTCTAAACTAAAGAATAACTCTCAATAGATTTCTTCACTATAGTATAGTGGAATACGCTATCTCACTCTCAAGTGACTCACTTTTTCTCTCTCTAGGAGGAACTCATATTTCTTGGATTGGATGCAAAATGTCCTCACACTTGCATCTATTTATACTACTTGGTGAGAGATTTTAGAGCAATTTATTAAATGCAATATCTAGAACATTTTGGGATTACTCTAGAGAATGTCTCGCTTCATTTCTCATAAACTCTTCCAAAGAACTCTAGAATGGACACTTCTAAATATTGGACTATGGACTATTTTATTATATGTACTTCCCAATTATTGAGGAATAACTCAACAAACCTGTTGTTCATGTGATGAAACGATGGAAAGGTTGTTGTTTCAAGTGGTGAGGGGGAGGGGGAAGAAGAAGGGGCCAACGATTGTTGAAGAAGGCTTTTGTTCTTTTTTTTTTTTTTTTTTTTTTGCATACTCCTTTTCCATTTGTTTTTTATTTGATTGGGTGTTTCTTTTTAATTATACGTAGATGATGATTGGGATGCGTGCATACATTTCGGGCTCCACTTAGCAATTGGAGGTCGAAAAGCCTTATAATATTGTGATTATGAATTATAAATTGTGTTTATGGTGTTAAAAAGTTCATGTCATAAATGAAAATAGACCATAAATTAGTGAATTTTATGTAATTAAACCTAATATAAAGTGATAGCAAGTTGTCACAAAAAATAATTAAAAAAATTAAGAAAAACTTATTTGTGACAACAATATTATTGTTAAAATATTAAATGCAGGAAGACTTTTGAAATATAACTTAGCAATAGAATGTTACAAAAAGATTTTGCAATATTTTGTCCCTTTTAATAAGCTTTTAAGGTAATTACACTTTATATTCAAATTAAAATCATCATCACATTGACAGACTTTAGTGGCTGGATGTACTCCTTCAAATAGTTACAATAGACTAGTGATGGAATACTAATGAAAACAAATATTGTAGCGCCCCCAACCCACTATTTTAGATCGAGTACACTACTTTATGCTACTTATATAAAATATATTTAATTTTTTTAAAAGATATAAATAAATAGGTAATTACTAAAAGTAGAAGAGAACTTAGATAATTAAAAAAAGGGCCCACAAAAGAAACGTTGGACTACACAAAAGAGAGTCATCAAGTATCTCATGATCTTAATTAACTTATAACTTATTAAAAAAATAATAATAAATACTCTACAGTAAAATAAATAAAAATTAAATATAATTAAAAATACTAAAATAACCTTCTTTCCTTTCCTTATATTTCATTTTACACATCTTCTTCTTAAAACCTAACTCCAAAAAAACATAATGAGGTCTGAAAAATATTTAAAATAAACATTGTAACATTCCTCAAGTTTTTTATGGTATTATGCAGTGAAGCTACATAATTTATAAATAGAGGTGTTAAATAAACATTATGCAATGTAATCAACCTGAACAAGTTGAAACTCATGCTTTCTGTTCAATATATCTTAGTCAAACGTTCCAACATTGTTCAATCAAAAAGAATCAAACCCAATTTATTGAACCTATTTGAATTGAACGTTTCTCTTTATGTTTGATGTTTATTGATCTAATAAACTTTTTATATTCAACCAACCAAAGTCAAACAAAGTTCTCAAAAAATTTGTGTTTCAGGCTTTTTTTCACAAGTTTTGTCGTAGGTATGACTTCTTCCTCAAGTTAATGTAATTTCATACACACATAAACTTACAAATATTTTATTGTTAAACTAATTGTCCATAATTTATTAACATAAAATTTGGGTAATGCACATTTTTTTATTTTGATTAAGGAGTAGGTCTTGTGTGAGACCGTCTCACGGATCCTATTCCGTGAGATGGGTCGGGTCGGGTCGAACATAATAATTAAGTAATACTTTTGTGTGTATTAGGTAATATTTTTCTATATTTCAAGTAATACTTTATATTATATTATTTATTATATAGGAAAAATACAAAAGTATTACATGATACATAGAAAAATATTACATAATATATACAAAAGCATTACATGTTGCATGAGGAGAAGAAAGCACCTGTAAGCCCTAGGATCCGCGTGTTTTTTAAGACCCGACCCGACCCAATTCAGGTCATATATATCCTATAATACAAAAGTATTACCTGATACACATAAAAGTATTACATATTTTCTTATAGTCTGACTCAACTCAAAACAAAAGTATTACCTGATATACATAAAAGTATTACCTGATACACATAAAAGTATTATATATTTTTCGTATGGTCCAACTCAACTCAAAATACATCTTATAATACAAAGTATTACCTAATATATAGAAAAGTATTACGTAATACACTCAAAAGTATTATATAATTTCTTATGTTCGACCCAACCCGACCCGTCTCACAATATGGGATCCATGAGACGGTCTCACCCAAGATTTTACCTTGATTAATTTGATTGATATTCAATACAGTCTTTCATTATTCAATAATCAATATATATTAGACTTATGATTGCATACTATGTATTCAGTCTATCCACCATTTTTACAAAAATAAAATCAGTTTTATTAACTTTTTTATGTATATTTTTTAAATTAATAATGACCGATTATGTAGACAATTTTGATGATCATTGAGGAAAAAAATAAAAAAAATTAATTATTTTAGGCGCCCAATTTAAACCACGAATTGCACAATTTCTTTCAGAAGTGAAATATACAGTTTATTTTTACTATTATTTAAAATATTTAAAATAAAAAAATAAAAAAAAGGAAATTGCTCTGAAAATGGTAGCTGATTGAGTATCTCAATCAACCCGTGTCAGTTTATCACCTCATAATCTCGCTAAATACCAGCCGTGTCCTTTCAGCCGATTTCAATCAAATTTCCTTAATCATAAATCTAATGTATTATTTATTACATATTAATAAAATTATGGGTCCGTCTATATACACCTCAAGTTCTTTTAAACACACCTCAAATTCTAAATACATCTCACAAAATTAAAACATAATTTATATAATACTAAACACACCCCACAATATTACCAAAATACCCTTAATAATTAAATAATGAAAAAAAAAGACAAATTATGTGTACTGAACACACCCACCCCAAGCCCCAATCACACACACCCCAAACACAAACCCTAGCTCCCATATTTGTTGCAAGAG
Source organism: Scutellaria barbata (assembly GCA_028654395.1). Taxonomy (NCBI): domain Eukaryota; kingdom Viridiplantae; phylum Streptophyta; class Magnoliopsida; order Lamiales; family Lamiaceae; genus Scutellaria; species Scutellaria barbata. The sequence continues at coordinate 21,379,923 of CM053647.1, forward strand.
CCGTCTCCCACCCCCAATTTGCTTACCTTCTTGGCCGAAATTTTGAGTATTGTTCGACCATCAATCGAACAAGTTTTAGCAATCTCGATTTGGCAGCTGAAAATCTATAATAGATCCACACCGAACTTTATGAATTAGGTTCGGCTCTAGGCCGAACATGTAGTATTCTATTCGACCTAGGGTCGAACATTTTCAGGGTAGTTCGAGCATGGGCCGAACTTAATGCAGTGTTTTCGACACTAGGTCGAATGGTATACGTAACAGTTCGATAAGTTTGGTCGATGGTCAAGTTTATGTTGTATCAGTGTAGTTCATGTTATGATTGATGATTGTTCATAAATATTGCAAATGAGGATATTATTTATACGAGGAGGAGGACACGTCCAACCGCCTCGAACCGACGACGTCGGGCGGAGGAGGCCTCCATGACCCATCCACCGATTGCTTCAACATCTGCCCTTCCTATGATTGATAGTCCCCTCGTCAACAGCTGGTTCGCAATCCAATTTTCTCCAAAATGGGTGGACCATCTCAAGTTGAATAACTTGACCATCTCTTGACAGCAAGGCCAACACGTGTGCACAAGGCAACCCACACGTCCTCCTCAAAACACATCCACAAAGCAGAAGGTCTACACCGCAACTATCCACGCCACTCATCTCCTCCAAAATCTTACTTAGGACCTGATGAGAGACTAAATCTTGGATATTCTTGAACATAGGAGATGAAAATCGATGAGGTGAGACATTCAATCTTTGTTCGAAGGAGGCCAAAATGTGAGTATGCGACGTAATGAGTAGATGATGTATTCGTTCCTACGATGTCTCAAAATTTGATTGAGAGGATACCAACTACTTTTTAAGTTTGACATGTGCACTCTCGGTCCTATAAGTAAAAAATTATGTCAGTAAAAAAAATTAACAACCCTCACTGTCGGAAATAATGCAGACAAATGGGGTAAAAAATGTTACATGTTGCTCGTAGTGTTGTCAAAATGCATAACATTATTAGTCCAACACGAGACGAACCTCTCCTTATACGGTTCGATCCAATTTTTAAGGACATAAGCCACAGCCCTAGGATGCTCTCGGTAGTCATCCTCAAGCCTCCTTAGTAATTCATTGAATCTCGGTTCATCCTCAGCAAAAACCAACATATTCCAAGCATGATTGAACTGTTCCCATTTCTCCGCTCGGCCAAACAAATACTTGCAATTGCTCAAAATGTTCTTATTGATATGCCACGGACACAGCAAGTGTGTAGAGTTGGGAAATGTAACACTTATGGCATTCATCAAGGCCAACTCGCGGTCAGTTACAATCACCGAAGAGAGGCAATTGTCAGACATTAATCCTTTTAAGGTGGTAAGAGCTCATCTGTAATTATCTTCGCACTCTTGGGACATATATACGCACGCAACAGAAAAAGTTATGTTCGTCGATGTCACACCAACCACCTCCAAAAGTGGCATCCTGTACCTATTGGTCTTATAGGTACAATCTATTAGGAGAATGCTGAGAAATACACGTAACAGGTCAACAGATGTCGGATGGGCATAAAAGAGATCTGTAACTCTATCTGTTTGCTCACATCTCCTATCCAGGAAGTAATAGCTCTCTATCTTCAGCTTCCCTAACAAAAACTCATTTGAGTTCGGCCTCCATGCTCGACAACTCTATACTTTTGCCAAGCATTGTAAATTGTCTTCAGGGTGGACTCATTCTCGGAAAAAGAAAGTTTAACCGTGCTCAAAATGTCTTTCGATTTGGTATTATTCATGGACAGGTCCCGCACAAGCCTATCTTCAGCAGCCGTTGGTCGACCGGCGAATGAATGTCCCACCAAATGCAGCCCCATTGGATGATTATGTGACCTACATGCAACCATTAAACACCATTACCCAGTCTCTTTCAACTCGACTCCTTTTAGCATAAAATGACAATCACACTTTTTTGTATCAGTTTGGCGTCTTTTAGCAAACTTCTTTTCGGGGTCAGTAGAAGTACCTCCCACGACTTTTGATTTTGATGGACGATACTTACCACCACGCTCACAACCTAAAAATACCCGATCTCGTCTTCCACTATCTCCACTATCCGATCATCTAACTAACACAACCATGTTAAGACAAATTCCAACCCTAGTTGCCCAATTCATCAAATCTTCGCGATTATCAAATAGTTCGTTTGTTCGAAACTCCTCCGAAAAATCAATTTGCTCATACATCGAGTCGATAACGTTCATAACACTCAATTATGTTTCATTGGAACCATATGCCTATCAAAAAAAGTGCGTAAATACATTAACCACAACAAAAACCCTAAATTCATTCGACTATTTTCTCCCGCAATACGTCAAACATATAGTCTCGGTTCGACTATTATTAGACAAACATATTACCATATGTTCAACTATAAATGGCTGAAACATCATAATACATTCGACCATAAGAGGCCGAACTTCCCATAATCGTTCGACCACTGGCCGAACACCATACTATATGTTCGGCTAGTGAAGATCGAACAACATACTATATGTTCAGCCAATATATGTCGAACCCACTACTCAATGTTTAGCCTGTATTGGCCGATTGGGAGCTGTGCAGATTTTTTTTTTCTCCATATTGAAAAATAAATCGGTAAAACGCTGTTAAATGACTTACATTGTCCATATCCCGTACTCTATCTTGATCCATGATATTTTTTGAACAAATGTGGGTAGGGTTTTGGGTACAAATTCAAGTTCGTGAGGAAGAAGAAGAAGAGTGGGGTGTGTGTATCCCAATATCAACTCAAAACATAGAAATGGGGTGTGTTTAGCAATCTCAAATTAGGTGGGTGTGTTTGGATATTTCTTTTTATTAGGTTTTCCATTTTATTTTATGGATAAGGGTATTATGGGCTTTACACATTGTATTTATTTTTTTCTTATTTTGGTCGGGTGTGTTTAGAAGGACCCGGGGTGTGTATAGTCGGGCCCCAAAATTATTCAGACTTTCCAAAAAAAAAAATGATTACAATCAAGCAAAATCTAAAATCTGTTTTTATTTTTGCAAATTTGCAATTTATTTATTTTTCAAATTTACATCTTTATTTTCTTATTGTTTATATTTTTTAAAAATAATTTAATAATTATTTTTTAGTTTCTTAGATGTATAAAATATATTTAGTTACCAAGTTAATATTTTCATTTTTCTTATTTTAAAATAAGTAATAATGATATTATTTTTTTATTTTTACTTTATTTGATAATTGTCATACTCATTAAATAATTTTAACAGGTTTAATCCACTACCCGTCATTTGGCACATATTAATGTATCACAAATCTAATACAATCACTAATTTCAAATAATAAGATTGCATATGATCTTTACGAATCAGCTATGAAATAGGCCACTAATCAGCTTTATTTCACTCAATCGTCATTGTTGGGCGTCCGATCCGAGCTACACAACATATCACACCTGGGCGGCAGGATAACTAGTGCCACTCCACCTGGCCGGTCACGACGGCAACGCCCTCCCAAGTAGACCGTTCAGGTTAATTGGGAAGGCGCCTCGACGGATCAGCTCGGCCGGCCGGAACCCGTGCAGCCGTCCAGTATACCGTCAACTTCCAAGAGATCGTGGGTAACAAAACCGCCAAATGCCACGTAAATAGGCGGAAATCAAGGAGAAGATGGACTTAACTCCCACGACCTCCATGTTCCCCACGATCTCCACTATTTAGGTTATCTTTCGACTATAAATAGACGTAATTTTAACTTGTAAAGGAGCTGGATCCTAATTCTGTATAAAACACTAGAGAGCTGATTTCTCTAACAGAATACTAAAAGGTCCTGCCCGGTAATTCTACCGTCCAGGATCAGCCGAGCAACATTGTCCGAGTAGGCTCCGGGCCATTCTTGTGTTATACTTTTCATCTCATTTTCATCACATTTGGGTGTTAGACTAGAAATCGATCAAATACAGATTCTGACGTCAACAGTCATCACCACAAAAAATCTCACCCACCCACTTCATTTGGCCTAAACTTCATAAATTAGTTTTTAGTAAAAATCACACATCATTAGTATAAAAATTAAAATTTTCGTATAGTATAAAAAAAAATTGGGAGCCTAAAACATTTTCATTTTTATATTGTAGTGTAGTAAAAAAAATTCGTGTAAAATTTTAGGCCACTCATACCAAAAATAGTGGCGACTCATACAAACATTTTAGGTCACTTGTACAAACATTTCAACTTCAAAAAAATTTGCAAGCCTAAAAAATTTCAGCCACTCATACGAAAAATAGTGTAGTAAAAAAATTTAGTATAAAAATACTTCAATTACGTGTAGAATAAAAACTTAAAAATTTCGTGTAGTATAAAAAAAAATTCATGTAGTATGAAACCACTCATTATTAGTATAAAAAAAATCGTGTAGGGTTATATTAATTACTGTGAGCCTAAAACTTAAAATTTCGTGTAAGTTTATATTAACACTATTTTTGAGTAAGGCTTCATTACATGATTTTTTTCGTATACGGATAAATTTTTTGTATTTTCGTGTATGATCAATTTTTAGTATTTTCGTGTATCATAAATATTTAGTATTTTCGTGTAAATTCAAAATTGATATTTTCGTATCAAATTTAATGAAATAAACAATAATAATTGTCAACATCAAAATTACATTCTTTAACGAAATTCATAAAAACTACACGAAAATAAAAAATTATCTAATATTGGGCGACAGATATAACACAAAGCATTAAATAAATATCAAAATTATACAATTCAATTAAATACGAAAATTAATAATTATCTACAGTTTAATACAATGTTACACGAAAATATTTACTATTAAAACATACCTTTAAACTATGATGGACAATAATTCTTCAAGGCTTCCAAGTTGTAATCCACAAGTGGAAATATTTATCTAAAATCCCAGGTTTTTTTTTTTTGAGGGATTTTGATTTTGTGTCTTCTTTAGAATGATATGAAACTTTTTGTTTGATTTAATCTGCTTCTATAGATAGGTAAAAAAAATTACTATACTAATAGTATTTCCCGTGTTGTATCAATAATATTCTCATGGCTAAAGTTTGCAAATAGTATTCCCATGTAGGACAAATCAAATGAAATTGGAAAAGTAAGAATTGTGAAGATTGGAGGGCCCATTTCAATCAATTTGACAATCAACTTGAACTCAAAAATGGATATTTTGGGATAACTATTATATTTATGTGTATAAGGGGACCAACTATTATATTTCAATCAATTTGCTTTTGTTCCTTATTTTTTATATGTTTTTTGAATTTTTGTTTTTTAATTAAAACCATCCAGGATGGAAGGATTAAGGAGATCTTCAATCTTTATATTTCTCATATCCGCAACTTAAGTTTTACGACTAAACAACCTAAAAGGAGTTAACATCCAAAGAGAGGATTTACATTTCAAGAACCTAAACAAAATAAGCAATAAACAACCTCATCTATATATATATATATATATATATATATATATATATATATATATATATATATATATATAAATATATTCTGGAAGAAATTCATAATTTTGGATACTAAATTTGGAACCAATCATGATATTATGAAATCCACATTAAATTGAAATATCATGATATTAAATGGGAGGATGATTAGGATGATAAATTAGTGTCGACAGGAATAATGACTCGTATTGAAATCAGATTTAAAATACCTAACACAAGTTTAACCTAAAGTGACTAATTTATGGGAGGATGCTTAGTTTGTAACAATAGTACAGGAATTAATCATTCAGCTGCTATAGGCACTATTGTTATTGTGTGCACAATCTTATGATTAATTCTTAGATTACATGAATGATCATCAAAGAATATTATTGCAAGACAAACACGCATTAAAGTTTGTAAATGAAATGAATAGTGAAACACACTGATAAGAACAGTGATCGTAAATCCTAGAAACCCAAAGGATGAACCTTAAGATTGGCCTAGTAATCCTTTAGATTGCCCTAGTAATCAGTGCAGCTGCTGTTCTGAGAAGATACTCTCCTTGATTAATGAAATTTCTTGCAAATCCAATATAGCGCTCAGGATAAAAATGAAGCATAATTGGTTAATTAAATAAGTAAACCCTTAATTAAAATATCTTATGTGTATTAATTTTTGAGTATTTAATTTAATTACTTGCGTTTCAGATACGTGTTTAACGATCGGTTTTAAATGGATAAAATTTATAAACATGAAATATAGAATATTTTTATACCATTAGATGCGTAATGGAAAAACGAGAAGATAGAAACGAACTAGAGGTCAATCGGACACCCGTAGCTCAAACGGCGAAGAAAAAGGTAAAATACGAAATTTCGAAAGAAACGAGAAACGGAATCTAGATGAACAGTAATCGAAATCTTATCATAAACAGTGGCCTATCCTAGATGAACAGTAACCTACCCTACATGAATAGTAACTTTTCGAATTTCTATAAATAGGCCCTCATTCGATTTCATTTTTCACCAGTTCTTGAACGAGTCGAAAAGCACCGAAAACACGTAAGTCTCTCTCTCTTCTCTTTTTCTTTCTCGCTTTGTCCGAAAATTTCAAAGTCATCGGTTTCAGCTGATTTTCGTACACAACGTAGCCCTCGATGAGACGAATCTAGGACAGCTTTCGGAATTTAATTCCGATTCTCCGTTCGCCGAAAAAAAGGCGAAAAACAATCTTCAAACCCTAAACCCTAACTTTTTGCCACATTTTCTCTCTCCCGTTCTCTCTATCTCTCTCTTCTTCTCGCCGTTGCAGGCATCAGAGGGACTGCCGGGGCTGTGGACTAGCTACTGGAGGAGCGGTGCCGCCATGGGTGGCAGTGCCGGTGCCGGTGCCGGAAAACGGGTTAGAAAGGGGATTGTTGCATTGGGTTTCGTGAGTGTGTGTGTAATGTGTGTGTGGTGTATGCATGCTGTTGGGGGTTGTATTGGAGGTTGCCGGCGACTAGAAGTCGCTGGCCAGTATCCCAGATGGTCGGGGAAGGGTCGCCAACGACTGGAAGTCGCCGGCCTGAGCTGAAAAGGCTGGGGTTTGGTTAATATATGTGTGTGATGATGGTATTTGAGGCTGTTTTTATGGCACTATTCATGCCGGAATCTGGCGAGAGATGGCCGGAGGTGGTAGCCGGTAGTGCAGGCTCGCCGGAGGATGAGGTGACGGCGGCATTAGGCAGCACCGTCGCAGTTGGTGGCGCCGAGAAGTAGGCTAGTCGAGCAGGTCGACGCCGGGAGGCCTGGGCACCAGCCTGCCCCCGCTGCCGAGAGCCGCTGCCCCCGCTGCCGAGGATGTCACTCCCGCTGCCGAGAAAACTCGGCAGTCGTTGGGAGACGTCATCGAGTTTTTCTCCCGTCGTCGGGAACGCGCGTGACGTCGTATTTTTGATCTGAATCTCGTTTTCTTTTCGTCGTTCTTTATCATCGAGTCGTCATCAACGAGATATCGTTGACCGGGGGTCGTGGATCCCGGTCAAAGTCAACTCTTTGACCAAATTACCGAAATACTCCTCAATCTTAAAACGTCCCGTTCAACTCCGATTAAGCTCATTCTTATTTTGTTGTGATCCAAAATTCATTCTCTTTCACCTCAACTGTATAAACTAATATTTCTCTATTGTTTCTTCAACCTCAATCGTTAGGCCTTCCATTCTGATTCGTCTCATCTCGATCGATAGTATCCGATCCGATGTTGGTTTAATCTTTAATTATAGATTATAATGATCTAAGAAAATATCTTAAATTATGTAGGCTACTTGTTGGATTGAAGCCTTGAGATACATGATCTTGGATACTTGCTGCTCACGTGGTAACCACCGAACAAGGTGGGGGTAAAATCTTATTTATATTTTAAAATCGGACAGTTTTATGGAAAATAATGTGACTACGTGATTTAAGTCTCGTCATGATATGGTGTCGTTTTAAAGTGAAATGTTTTCACTATGTGAATAGTATTTGAGTAAATTATATGGTTTTAAGAGCTATTGATTTCAAGTGACACAAATGCAAATGGTTTCAAATGATGATAAGTCGGGATAATACCCGCTAAAAAAGAGTTTCTTTAGAAACCAACATATGCCAAAGGATTTTCTTTACCTATATATTGTGTGAATTATGTGACCAACGTGAACGTGATCAATGTGTACTATGTGTTATGTGGAAACTATTGTATGATAATTTAACTGCGCATGCGCATGCCACGCCAAGTAGGGTATTCCTCGTCGGAAACCCAACAAGGGAATATTCTACAGAATCCCAACATGAAGGGTGTAACAACCCAAAATGGGGTCGGCTTGGGGCCTCGATAGGTCTTTTTCCACCTATTCAACAGATTGCATTGGGGCTCTTCAGGAGTTTACAACGTGTATTATATGTATAGTATTCAAGAAATATTACGTGTACCCCCCTTTTACTGTACAAATCAACCCCACTAAGTGTCCATTTGGCACTTACCCCTTTTATGTTTTATTTTACAGAAAATTTCGGAGGCGATGAGGAATGAACAGAAATGCCTATTATTTTTGTATGTATATAAGAATGTATATGGATGTTCAGCATTTTCTGAAACCCCGGTTATGTACAAAACAATGTTTATGTGATTTGATCTAAACAAGAACGTTTTTTTCCGTTGCAATGATATAAACCTTTTGTATTTTCAATGGTTATCTTCTAGATCTTTGATTATTTTAAAATCTCAACGGTTTAAGAACTTTTGCTTGGATGCCCTATGAAAATGCTGCGCTTACACTCTGTTTTAAAGAAAAAATTATTATTATTATTATTATTATTATTATTATTATTATTATTATCCACGTTTTAAATTTTATATGAAAATGGGGCGTGACACCCACAATTACAGATATTTAAAGGTTTCCTACGGCCCATGGGCTAAACTAAACAGATCCAATTCTATTCTTGACAAAAATAAATAAATTAAACTAAATTACAGCAATCAAATAAAATCTAGAAACCAAATCAAATCAACGCAAATATTATGATGCCTTCTAATCCTCCAACGTGTCGATCCTTTTTCTCTTCGTCGTGTAAACCCGTAATGACACCAACCCATTCCTGACCCTATCATCACCCCCGCCTACAAGACTAACCTTATCCTCAAGGTCAAAGGATGGAAATTCATAGTGTAATTCATCCACAGATTCCCATAACGCATCGTCATTGGTCAAAGAGGTCCACTTTACAAGTGCCTCCAAGTGTGGACCTTTATCTGTTGGTGTCCAGCGGTACTTTAGGACGACTAATAGCTTAATGTCGGGAGTCCCGTTTACTGAATAAGCCAGAAGAGTGGGCAATACCACGACCCGTTACCCACCCTCCAATTTAGCAAAAACACAGGAACACCGGGTCGATCTTAGATTCGTCCAGTAGCAATAACTTATAAGCAATCGGCCCAACCCCCCCCTCCAAATTTGAAATGGTCTGAAAAACTTACTTGTTAATTTTTTATTGGCTCGCCGCAACATTGAAGCTTGTCAATATGGTTGCAACTTAAGAAAAACCCAATCACCCACCTCAAATGTCTCAGGCCTCCGCTTCGTATCTGCATATTGTTTCATTCGGTTTTGCGCAGTTGCTAGATTAAGCTTCAACTCATGAATTAATGTGTCTCTTTCCCTTAACTGGACGTCGACTTCGTGAACTGATGTGGAGCCCAGTTCATGAAATGGAATTGGGACTGCTAGCCTCCCGTAGACGACTTCAAATAGCGTCATTTCAATGGCACTGTGGAACGAGGTATTATACCAATATTCAACCCATACAAGATGGCGTTTCTATTCCTTCGGCTTTTGATATGTCATGCAACAGAGGTATTGTTCAAGGCATCGATTGACAACCTCGGTTTGACCGTCTGTTTGTGGATGGTTAGATGAACTCATGTTAACTGAGGCTCCTTACGAATTGAATAATTCTTGTCAAAACTTGCTAAGAAATACCCCATCCCGGTCGGATACGATCGATTGCGGAACACCATGCAATCGAACAATATTTCCAACAAAAAGCTCAGCCACACTTTTTGCGATATACGGGTGATTGAGCGCAATGAAGTGGGCATACTTTGATAGTCGATCCACCACAACTAGGATCATGTCCTTGTTGTTTGAGGGGGGCAGCCCCGTTATGAAATCCATAGACGTCCGACCAAATTTGTGTTGGTATTGACAAAGGTGCGAGGAGTCCCGCGGGCTGTTGCGTTGCTGATTTATTTCACTGGCAAGAATTTCATGTTCGCACGTGCTGCGTCACATCCTTCCGAAGCCCTTGCCAATCAAACAACTGATTTACCCTTTTCATGGTGCGCAAAATTCCAGAATGTCCCCCAAAAGCCGAAGCATGAAAATCTTGAATCAAACGAGCTCGTAGCTCGCCAGTCGGGACCCATACACGTCTCTTTCTACAAAGGCATCCATTGTGAATCGTCCACTCGACATCGCTATTCGTCCCATTCTGAATGGCCTTCCATTTGGGTCCCATAATCTTATCATCCTTAGTGATGGTTGCTATTTCGTCCACAGTCCAGTGGTCGGTAAGGTGACTCCCATTAACATAAGAGTCTCATCGGCGGTTTGTCCACATCGTGATAAAGCATCACCTGCTGCATTTTCTCGACCGACCCCGATAGACGATCTCATAATCGAACCCGACCAACCTGGAAATCCATTTTTGCTATTCGAGCGTTGTTATTCGCCAGTCAAGCAAATATTTCAATCTTCGCTGATCTGTTATTATTTTAAATCGACGTCCAAGCAAGTATGGCCGCCACATTCGAATGTCTTCAAGGGTTGCAAGCATTTTCTTTTTATAGATAAACCAAGCCTGCTTCGACATTGCGATGCTTTTGCTCATGTAATCAACTGGTCGTCATTGCTAAGTGACTACCGCACCTATACCAACCCCGGAGGCGTCTGTTTCAATCACAAATTCATCGGCGAAGCTGGGAAGGGCTAACACCGAGGTGGTGCTCATTACGTCTTTCAACCTATTGAACGCGGCTTGGGCTTCTAGTGACAACTGAAAGTTCCCTTTTCTCGTTAGATTGTGGAGAGCTCTTGCGGTCTCCTTAAATCTGGCGTAAAATTTACTATAATACCCCATTAATTCGAGGAACCCCGAAGTTCGGTGACTGTTCGGGGTGTTGACCATGTGACGACAGCTTCAAATTTTTTTTGGATCAACCCGCACCCTTTGGTTAGAAATGAAATAGTCGAGATACTCTACCTCTTTGATCCCGAAGAAACATTTCGAGGGCTTGATGATAAACTGATTTTTCCGGAGTATATTCAGTACAATCCGAAGGTGTCCAAAATGGTCCTCCCAACTTGTGATGTAAACTAGTATATCATCGAAAAAGACCAACACGAACTTTCAGAGATGCGGTCGAAAGATGTGATTCATAGTGGCTTGAAAAGTTGAGGGGGCATTGCCCAACCCAAAAGGCATAATGAGATATTCGAAATGCCCACTATGTGTGCGGAATGCAGTCTTATGAATATCATCCGGATGCATCTGGATTTGATGGTACCCCGTCTTGAGGTCTAGTTTCGAGAAATACCTTGTCCCGTGTAATTCGTCAAGCATATCATCCACCGTGGGAATTGGAAACCTATCCTTAATGGTATTCTCGTTCAGTGCCTGATAATGAGTGCAAAATCTCCATGTATTATCTTTCTTTTTCACTAAGAGTATCGGTGATGAAAACGGGCTAGTACTGTAACGGATTAATCCTGCCTCCAACATTTCGGCCACCTACTTTTCAATTTCATCTTTTTGAAAATGAGCGTACCTATATGGGGCGACGTTGACTGGTTTAGTTTCATCAACCAGCCGTATTCGATGGTTGAATTCTCGTGTGGGTGGTAATTGCATGGATGGTTCGTTGATCTCGTGGAATTCGATCAAACGTTGTGTGACCTCAGAAGCGATCGGACTTACATCCGTTTTTCCGACCATTTGGGCATCAGTCGGTAAATAACAAGTATCCCCCTGCTCTCAGTCCCGATGAATCTCCCTGTCCCAAATTTCTCGCGGGACCGATAATCGATAGCTTTCAAGAAAAATAATTCATTCTCACACCAAATACTCAACAAGAGTTCCCGACAGTCTAACATCATAGGGCTAACGACCTCTAACCACGGCATCCCCAAAACAATATCCAAATCCACCATTTTGACACCATAACAATCAACACCAAAATCAAGACCTTGAATAAAAATAGGTACCTGTTTGTATCTAAAGTGGGATTGAATTCGTCCTCCCATTTGTATATTCATTGACCTGCTGTTTGGGGTGGACGGAACCTGTAGTGCGTACGCGAGCTCCTCCAACATGAAATTCAGTGTTGCTCATATGTCACTAAAATTAGTACCTTGTGAGGCCCTATACTCCCGTAAAATTTCAGGCCTCGTTCCTTATCTGCATCTCACAAAATGTGGCATGTTTCGATTCTTGCTGTTACATCCGATGCTAAGGTCGGGTTCTCGGATGCAACCTGCTCGGTAGCTTTTTGTTCCTCCGTCTCTTCATCACCCTCGTCCATAACAAAACACATTTACTTGGCGTTGGAGCACACGTGGTTCCACGTGTATTTCTCATTACACGTAAAACATAGCCCTTCTTGTCGTTGACGATTCATTTCCTCAATCGAAAGTTGGACAAGCCTGGTTGGGTTTAGTCTCGTTCCAATGGGTCGGGCAAGTGGTGTAATTGCACTCGTGCTCGGGCTAGGTGGTGCCTATGGCCGAGTGGGGCCCCTATTTAGCTGGGCGGGTCTGCTTCTATTAATAGAGTTTGTGTTTGGGGATGCACCAGTTGCTCATCCTTATATGTGGCCAACTCAACGGCTTCACATAGTGTATTGGGCTTCCACATTTTTACTTCATTGGCAATCTCCGCCTTAAGACCTGTCATAAATGCCCCTTTGATTGCATTTGGGGCCAATGAGGCACTCGATTTGTTAATTTCTCTAATTCTTTTAAGGTAATCCCTGAAGGAGCCCATCTATCTTAGTTTGCTTAGTTGTTCATTTACATCCTCGGATTGCAAATTACCAAATCGCAACATCACCCCATTTTTGAAATTCGGTCATCTCATTTCGTAATGTACCTGGGTTTGCGAATACCAGCGCCACCACTTACGTCTTCCTCAAGGTAGTATGATGCAATCTTGACCCAATCATGACTGTTAGTGTCCGTGAATTCAAAGTATTGTTCAACTTTGACAAGCCAGTTGGTTGGGTCGTTGCCATTGAATTTGGAAAAATCGATTCGGTTTCCCGTGGTCGATGATCTTTGGCCTCCTGCGAGTATCGGGATTGTCTCGATAACTTAAAACTTGAGTCGAAATCTGACTGATTATCTTCATCCCCCTCATCCAATTCGATATTGGGGCCATTTGGAGGAAACGTTTCTAGCATCTCGAGAAAAAGGTCACGTATTCAATCCCTGGGACGTTGTCGATGCCCTTTTTCGACCCTGTCTCAATCTCCATATTGCCCTCCCCCGTCGCGCGATGGAGTATGGACCGTGCGTCGCAACGTGATAAAATTATTTAATCTTTTTCCTAACCTAACCACTAGTAACTAGGGCAAGTTAGATGTCGATCCCACGGAGAATGCAGAATAAACTGTCACCTAGATTCAGAAACTGAAAAGGTGGGGGGATTTTGATTGAGAATCACTACTAACTATGAAGTCAGAAAACGAGTTAAGCAAGAAATCAATATAAAAAGCATTCAGGTTAATAGTTCAGTTATCCCCCAATCTCAATTGTGTCTTAATCAATGTAACTATTCCTTTCAATCCCTAAGACTCTCTCTCTCTCTCTCTGGCTCCCTCTCTTTCACGTGAACAGTGCATATTTTATATCTTCTCCCAAGATGAAAAATCTCTTCTTTCTTGGGTATTAGGTCAACAAATGCAGCTGATGGAATTGGAATTGGAACACTCTGGGCCACTAATTTTTACTCAAGTCATGAACCTCGGCCCATTTCCTTCTCTTTGATTTGGGTTTTCTCCTCTTTTCTCTTGTCTTCTTTAATTCTCTTGGGCTTTAGAAATTAAATCGGGCCCAATTAACTTCTCCTCGTTCCATGCTCATCTTTCTCGACTCTAAAATACTCCAAAACATCCTAAAATAATCAAGAAAATAATTCGTGAAACATTTGGAGACACAAAACACATATAGGTACAGAAATGGTGCATTTAATCATCTAAAAGATTATAAAATCACAAATATGTCCTTGATAAATGTACCAATTTCCTACTTGTCAAGCATGATCGTGATAATGACCTACCTGAGGGTCGTGCCCTAGGTCGCGATGACCCCAGCCTCGATTTGGACGACGACCTCATGGCGTGCTTTGCCAGTTGGCATCCTCGTCGTCGACTCGCTGATTCCCCCGTTGTAACGTGAGGTTTCATAGGGCACGATTCATGGTTGCCAATGTGGCTTCATTGTTTTCGAAGCATTGCTTGTTCGCAACCATGGTCACGGAAGTATGGTGGTAGGTTTTGGCTCTGATGTCAATTGATAAGAACAGTGATCGTAAATCCTAGAAACCCAAAGGATGAACCTCCAGATTGCCCTAGTAATCAGTGCAGCTGCTGTCGTGAGAAGATACTCTCCTTGATTAATGAAATTTCTTGATATCTTGCAAATCCAAAATTACAGATATTTAAAGGTTTCCTACGGGCTAAACTAAACAATATCTAAATCTATCCTACACTAAACAGATCCAATTCTATTCTTGACAAAAATAAATAAACTAAACTAAATTACAACAATCAAATAAAATCTGGAAACCAAAACAAATCAATGCAAATATTATGATGCCTTCTAATCCTCCAACGTGTCGACCCTTTTCCTCTTCCTCGTGTAAACCCATAATGGCACCAACCCATTCCTGACCCTATCACACACATGTATAAACAAGTATCAACTATTAAGATTGTTTCACCAGAAAAGAGACATTAGAAAGATCTAAAACAAAAGCTGCAGAGTATTATCATCTTCATCAATAGTTCAAAAATATCAAATCCAAGATGGTGCCGGAGTTTATTCAAGAAACCCTTTTATAGCAGAGATCTGGATATACTTGATTGAAAACAAGCTTCTGTAAAAGGGTATTACATAAATATTCAACTCAAACAGATGAACAATGGAGAAGAGACTCACTGGCTATTCTGAAGCCCTGAACCACTTTGTGGGTTAGGCTTAACCTGTAAGAGCAGCATTAAGAGCACTGTGTACATCTATCCCGATTTGCGCTTCAGTTTTGTCGACATCAGTGGATGCTGAGTTTAGCTTTTTGTTGAAACTCAGCAAGCCCTTTCTGAACCAAATTTGGGTCTAGACGGTCCACTGGTGTGGCCTCTATAACAATTATATCTGCAATAGAGTTACCATGAACTAAAGCAAACCCACTGCTTAGAAAATATTTGGTCACGTCATTGCCATCATGAACTGATAAAACACCAGGTTTTAGCTCTGCAATGGTTGGTACATGGCCAGGTAACACACCCATCTGTCCAGTAGTTGCTGGCACTATCACCATGTCCACCTGAAATATACAACATATGTACACTGATCATGCCTGATTCAAAACTGCATAATAAAAAAGAGGAGCATGTTCTCTTCTTTGGTAATCAAATGATATTTCAGTAAAAAGTAATTATAAAACAATTAATAACTCAAACATCAAGGGCTTCCACATCTTCCACATGCCAGTATACCCAGAGCTGAACAGATACAACAAATCAAGCACCTATATGTAGTTAATGACATTGAGTATTGATCTCAAAACGTTAAAACCCAGCAGACTATTGAATATACTGATTTAAGGAGTGGTTTGTTATATAAGATTGCTAGGGTAGAGCCTATACAGCTCCATCTGAAATTTAAGTCTTCTGAACAAAGTACAAGCTCTTCAAATTTTCTGATGAAGAGGCAGCTGACCTCGGCAAAGGAGGAACTGCGGACCCTGTTGCAACTTTTTGGAGGCCTGGTGCATGTTTTTGTGTGTGTGTGTGTGAGAGAGAGAGAGAGAGAGTGTGTTTGGAAGTTGTTAGAGAGAATTCAGAAGTTGTCACAAAACTTACACCATGAAGGAATTAAAGATCAATTTGTGGGAAATCATCACATCTTAAGTGGAAAAATTAGTGCATGAACCATTGGGCACCAAGCTGCTTCACTTTTTCGAACATATCACATCTACGTCTACTACTAGGTTATTTCTTTATGAAGCATTTCTTTCCTCAATTTACTAGCTATTGTTTCATTCCCCTGTTTCACATACCCATCAATGAATGTTCTAAATATCTTTGAATCTGGTTCAAACCCTTTAACAACCATCTCTGCCTGAAGCCCTATAGCCTCTTCTATCTTTCCCTCCCCACACAAACCTTTAACCAAGTTCTCGTAATTCTCCTTCTCCAGAACAGCGTCATGCTTCTTTGCAGCCATCAACCAAAAATCTGATGCTGTAGAAATCTCATTGTTATCACAAAGTGCTCTAATAACAACATTAACAGTTGAACTCTTTGGACTAAACCTTTTCCTGCACATATCCTTATACAACATCATTGCATTAACAGTATCTCCAATTTGACAATACCCTTTTATGAGATGCTCAAATGTAATACAGGTAGTCTCCACGCCTTTCATCACCATTTCTCTATAAATCTCCTCAGCCTTCTCAACCTCTCCAGCTCTACAAAAACCACCAATTATCGTATTATAAGCCACTGAGTCACGTTTCAAACCTTTATCCTCCATCTCCTCCCATACTTAAATTGCATCCTCCATTCTTCTGTCCTCACAATATGTAGCCATTAACACATTAAAACTATACATATTCGGCAGACATCCAACTCTTACGAATTCTTCCCACACCTCCTCCACCTTATCCACCAACCCCTCCCTATAAAAGCCAACCATAACCACATTCAATGTATTTGTATTTGGAGAAACTCTCTTACAACTTAACTCATTTCTATCCACATCATCAGTATCAAGATCAAAAAATTCCCTATACAGATCATAACCAGCGAAACAGCCTTGACTCTTCGAAACAAATTCAATCAAAGAGTTACACGTGGTATTTCTCAGAACCACATTTTTCGACTTCAAAATTGCATAAATTTCAAGAGCAAGATTAATTTTTTTCAACTCTATGCATGCATTGACGAGCAAATCAAACACAAATAGTGCAGAATCACAAGCTCTGTATGTTTTGATCAGTGCCTCAAGAATTGCAACAGGCTTTTCCTGTTGATTGTCAGAGAATGCACACATAGCTGATTTTATAACATTTAGGGCATGAGATTTAAGCCTAGTGCGAGAGAGAATGTGAATGACGGTAGCGTAGGAAGAGAGGGAGTGAGAGGAGAGAGAGTGGTGAAGAGTGAAGTGAAAGAAGTAATGGACCAGGTGAGGATTGTTGCGGATTTGAAGTGAAATTTGAGAAAATTGAGATGGGCTGAGGCGATTGTCTTTAGCGGCGGCAAGGAGAGAACGAAGATGGGACCACCGGGGTTTCGAGCGGTGGTGCCTGAGAATTGAGACTGCGGAAGACGCTAAATGTGTATATTTCGTCCCCTGTTGTAATACAAATGAATCTCATTAACTTAAATTCATCTAGGTTCTAGAGAAAGCATTGTTACCCAACAGTTGAAGAAACAACATCAACCCATATCATAATGAATTTGACAAAATTAAAAAAGTATTATGCAAACCCACATTCACCATCACAATCATTCAACTTTATTACTCCATAAAATAGAATATTAGCCCTTTTTAGTCTACAAAAACTTGCAGCATCCTTAAGATATAACTTCCACGACAAAAGGGTTTCAACAATTTTACATCCAAAACCAACAGTGTTGAGAGAAATAATACCAAATAACAGCTGAGAAACTAATCCAAAACAATATTTGCATACAAATTCACTCAAATCCGAAATGGTCAATAACCTATCTTCTGGAAACATGATCAAGACTTTCACTTGGGGAAATCATATTAAAAAGAAAAAAAGACATCTGAATCTTTAGATAACCATAAATAATCATATTTTAATACTAAATAAATAATACTTTTGGGATAGGAATTCCTAAGGAAATCATAGCAACAAAGTATTTCATTTTGTGATTTGGAATGAACAAAGAAATGAAAATTCTAATCCAATTCATTCTTACATCATTAGCCCATAAGAATTGATCGGGTGCCTATCACTTAGTAGTTTGGGTACTCTGTGACAGAGCTTAGGTAAATAAATTCGACCATAAGTTATAATCAGTAGACACTCAACTGAAGTTGAGTTCTAGTGATCAAGCCAAATAACTTTTAGGTCATGCAAATTGAGCAGCTTATCAAGCCATGTAACTTCTCCGACATGAGGATGTATTCTCAAGTGTCTGGATTCAGAGATAATTCAGCTACTAATCGTTACTTCACAATCCAACAACTGCTACCTTCTTAGACCTAGATAGAGATTTTAATTGAAGTCCGGACTCCAAACAATAACTAGTTACAGTTGCATAAGTAATATTCAGAGATATATATCAAGAAAATCAAATAAGTAGCACAAAAGCAATACTAGCAAATTCAAAAACTGAAACAGGGCTTCACTATCAAACTCATCATAAAATGCAAGTCCATGTGAAATAAGTAGAGAACCGAGAATCCCAGTTTTCTTCTCAAAGAATCCCAGTTTTTCTCAAAGATATAGAACTACTAAATTTGAACAGATTGAAAACATAATATGATTTCCAGCAACTAAATAAAGAAAGCAACATCGTTAACAATCCTGAAAATATGAGTATAATGTATTTGTTATTACTATGAATCTCATAAACTTGAAGCCGTTCTTGAAACAATCATTGTAACTCAAAGTAGGGCAACAGTTGAAGAACCCACATTCGCCATTGGAATCATTCATATTACTCCATAAAATAAAATATCAGTATTAGAAATTGTAACGAAATGATAATTTCTGAAGCCATAAAACCTAGAAAAATCAGCCCATTTTAGTCTATAAAAACTTGCAGCATTCTTCAGATATACCTTCCACAACAAAAGGGTTTCAACAATTTTACATCCATAACCAAGAATGACGATGAAATAAATACCCATAACAGCTGAGAAACTGGTTCAAGCAATCTATATAAGCAAATTCACTACAAATCCGAAATGGTCAATAACCTATCTTCCGGAAACACGATCAAGACTTTCACTTAGGGAAATCAACAAAAAAAAAAAAGAGAGAGACACACATTTGTATCTCCAGATAGCCATAAATAAGCATATATTAATGAAAAATAAATAAGAAAAGTAAATAAGATAAGCATATATGTGTAATGTGTGTAGGTACCTGTTTGGCGGATAAAACAGAATCGTAAGGAAGAACTAAATTGACAGTGAGTTTGGAGGGAATGGTGGATGGGGTGGGTGGACGAGGAGCCATGTATGCCGATGGGGTCTTTGGTGGATCTATATTTGGGAGCACTTTCTTCCATGCCTCAGTAAACTTGGAGTCTCTGGCGGTCTCCGCCGGAAGATCAGTGGAAAATTGGCGGCTCCACCTCATCGGGGTGGCAGAAGCTCGGCTAAGGAGGAACCGTGGACCCTGTCGCAACATTTTGCAGGCGTGTTTCTGAGAGAGAGAGAGAGAGAGAGAGAGGAGGTTTGGGGAAATGGAGGATGAGAGAAGGAATAAGATTTGCTTTAGATAGTAAAATGGGCCTCATTTAGTTAACTGCTTGATTTTAAAAGAAATTGAGAGGCCCACTACACTTGGTTTAAAACCTCATGGATGGCTATAGTTTACAAAATCTCAAAATAAAAGATTAATTGCAGAAACTCATCTAAGGTTGTAAGAGAATCAATTTTTTTTATTCGATTTGATATTTGAATTTAAATATAATGATTCAAATTTGAAAAATGGAAATAAAAATTTAAATAAAAATATTTTTTTACATTCAGATATTATTTACGAATATGATATAATCATATTAAATTCGAGAATTCGTGAATATATTCGAATAATTTTAAATATATATAATTTTAATAAACTATTAAAAATATTATTTAATAAAATAATATATATATATACATATAAAAAAAATTAATTCTCATTTACTCTCCCCATCTCAATTCCCAACCACATACATATTTTGAATTTGATAATTATTTATGTATTCAATAAATATTTTGAATGTTAATTTAAAATCTTTTAGTTTATGAATGTTTCACTTGATGAATGATTTATTGCTTAATATGCATTTAATAGATTGTGTCATATATGCATGTGCTATATATTTATAATTTTCATATTACTTATAGAGTAAGTTTCTTGTAAACTTGGTATACATACAATCCGGGTCAACCCGGATCTGCGCACTTTTATTTTTTATTTTTTTTTAGCTTTCAGGCCAAAACCTTTATATACAAATTTTGTGACATTTATGTATAAATACTGTGACCTTTATATTCAATAACTTAGAAAAAAAATGAAGAATTTCAGCAAAATTTGTACATGGATACCTTTATGTGATATTCACGTGACCCTTCATATTTGTACATAAAGGTCACATGAAATATATATAAGGGTTACATGAATATCACATAAAGGTATCCATATACAAATTTTTCCTAAAATTCTTCATTTTTTTCTAAGTTATTGAATATAAAGGTCACATAATTTATACAGAAAGGTCACAACATTTATACATAAAGGTCACCAAAATTGTACATAAAGGTCAAAGTATAAAATTTATTAAAAAAAAATTCGCTGGATCCGGATCAGGTCGACCTGGATTGCACGGATCTTAGATCTGTGCACCAGGTGCACAGGAGAATTTGTTTTACTAGTAATCGTCCCGTGCATGTACGGACATTTTGTTTTGTTAAAAATAATTTTAATGATATAGTTTTTTTTTATAAAAATAATTATTCGATGAACGAACGTATGAATAAAAAATTTATAGATAATTTGTCAATTAAAATCGTATGCTAAATAATAATTTAAAAATTTGTAGTTCTGCACAATTTCGAAAGACTAATATCAATAATTAAAAAAGCCACTAAATGGAAATTCGAACTTTTCCTTGACTATAAAAAAGAAATAAAGGAATTTTAATCACAGCATAATTTGACATTCAAACAATATCATGCAAAAAAATAGAATTACATACACAACAATCAATTGATGAGATATTCCTGCAAAATGTAAAAGTGGTCAGCCAAAATAATAAATAAAAGAAGAAGCAAGTAAATTTGAAAACAAAATTCTGCGGCTGAAGGATTGAGTGTGTAAATCAATTGTATAACAAAGCAAATAGAACAAAAACTCAACGATTGAACAATTTATGAGATAGAAAACAGTGGGACAATGACGAAAGAATTAAATTTCAACTCAACTTTACCAAAATAAGAATCTTTACTTATAAGAAAAAAGTAATGAATGCAATTAATCAGTTATAGAGATGAAAAGGTGAAAAATAGAATAATGCCATCAATATCATTTGATTAGCCTCATATGTGTCTATATATGAATTTTGGAATAACATGTTTCACCATAGCAGCAATAACAGAAGAAGAACGATAATCCACAAGTCTGCAATCTGCATTTGTACACATTCTAAATCAACTATTTGCTAACTCTATCTCCTAATCAGAATAAATGTCTATCAGAACAAACAGATCTATACACCATTGATGATTGCTATAACAATACCCTCACACCTCGTAAAAAACTCACAATCACCACCTAAAATCTTCTCGCAATCCACAGTAGGAGAGGGAGATTGGAGTCATAGGACTCATTTTCCTTTGAAACATAGAAACCATAAAAAAATCCATTCTCTAAATAGTTTTGGCCCCAAACACATAATTGGATTCTTCTGCCTGAAACACACCATGCACAACAACTACATATCAATAAATCAACATTTATTGAGATATTTAAAAAAACATGTGGAATGCAAGACAAAGAAAAACAAAAATCAAATAAATAGAAAAACATGCTTGAAAATTTAACGAAAACTGGCACTTGGAGTTTCCTCAACACCATCCTGCAACACTCATAGACGGTCTATAATGCGAATCAAATGACTAAATTTGATTCATTTCGTCAATTTGATGGGTACCCGCTCAACAATTCACAATTTAACAACAATAACAATCAATTGAAATGGTATTGAATTGAATTACAACTGAAAGGTTTACAGAATAGGAATGATTCATACGATCGTCTAGGATTCTCAATAGGAAGAAGGAGATTCCGAGATCCACCCTACACTCACAACACACCTAAAACCTGGAGCTAAAATCGCATGCATGGAAATGAGCTAAGATGGCCTTTTATACAGTGAGTGAAATGGGTGAAAGTGGCGGTGAATAGTGCTGGATCGGTTAAAAACGTAATAAAGAGAATCGTGACTTAATTAAAAGGTAAGTGGAGTATGATTATTCCAGCTGCAAGCTCTGTCACGTGTTATGTTCTGATTTGGGGGTGCTAACGGTAATAAACGAGCTCCTGGTGCAGAGAATGACCTCCAACGGCTAGTGATTCCTCTTCCATCTTCAGCATTCCATCTTCAGTTAGGATCTGAGCATGGGTACGCAACAATACTCCCTCCTCAGAACATCCTTGTCATCAAGGATCGAAGGCTGGAAATTGTTGCTTCAAGGCGTCATAGTCCTCCCACGAGCTGTCTTCCGGTGTTGAGTTGAGCCAGCGGACGAGTACTTAGACCACTGCTCGATGTCCACGCTTGATAATCTTGCGATCAAGAATAGATAGAGGTTCAAGAATCAAGTGTCCGTGTGTCGTGGTGATATCTAGTAAGTGTTTTTGTGCGATTATAGTCCCTCTCTTGCGTTTTAGTTGTGAAATGTGAAAAGTAGGATGAATCTGAGAATTCTCCGGAAGTTGTAATTTGTATGCCACTGTGCCAATTTTGCTGATAATTTGAAATGGTCCAAAATACTTGGGTGAGAGTTTGTGTTGTTGTTGCTGTGACTTTGTTGAGACTTGTTTATATGGATGAAGTTTGGCAAATACCCATTCCCCCACTTCCAGTGTCCTCTCTGATCTGTGCTTATCTGCTTGTTGTTTCATTCTATTTTGAGCTCTCATGAGGTGGTGTTTGATTGTCCTTATGGTAGATTCTCTATGCTGTAAACTTCGGTCCACCAAATCCAATTTAGAATCGAAAGGTGTATAGGTTGTATGAGTAGGAGGTGTCAGCCCATAGACCACTTCATAAGGTGTGAGTTTAAGTGAGGAATGGTGAGTGGTGTTGTACCACCATTCTGCTAAAGGTAGCCACTGCACCCACTCTTTACGTCTCTCCTTTGTCATGCATCTCAAGTAACACTCCAAGCACCTATTTACCACTTCACTCTGCCCATCTGTCTGTGGGTGATAGGCAGTGGAATAATGAAGCTGCACTTGTTGTAGTTTGAAGAATTCCTTCCAAAAAGAGCTCATGAATATGGTGTCTCTATCACTCACAATTACCTTAGGCATTCCATGTAGTTTGTAAATAGTAGCCATAAAGCATTGAGCAACGGTACTAGCAGTGTAAGGATGAGCAAGAGTTGAAAAATGAACCATCTTACTCAGTCTATCCACCACCACAAAAATGACCTCCTTCCCTTCTGATTTTGGTAAGCCAATTATGAAGTTCATAGAAATTTCCTCCCAAACTCTATCTGGTATTGGCAAAGGCTGAAGCAAGCTAGGAGTTGTAATGTTCTTACCCTTATTCCTCTGGCATATGTCACATTCTTGAACAAACTTGTAGACATCAGTTTTCATTCTCTTCCAAAACATGCTCTGTTTTAGTTTGTGCAAGGTGTTTCTTATGCCTGAGTGTCCTCCTTCAGAGGAGGTGTGGTAGTGTGATAAGATTCTCTGTCTCAAGTCAGCAATAGTTGCAACTACCCACTTCCCATTCCTAGTCAGAATTCCTTGCTGCCACTCATACTTGGCAAATTTTTTACTGTTTTGCTGTAACCCTGAGATGATTTTTTTGAGTTTTGGATCTTGATCATAAGCATTCTATATATCTATGAGTAGGGTACTGTGAGGACCTGAGATAGCATTAATTGCACCTGTTGTAGAATCCAATTGAGTGACTCTACTAGATAGACCATCAGCCACCATATTCTCCCTTCCTTTCTTGTACTCTACTGAATAGTTATAATCCATGAGTTTAACTAACCATTTTTGTTGTGATGGAGTGGAAATCCTCTGCTCCAAAAGATATTTGAGACTCTGATGATCAGTCTTAATAATGAAATGCTTACCAATCAAATAGGGTCTCCACTTCTGTATGGCTGTAACCAAGGCTAATAATTTCTTATCATAGACTGACATTTCTTCTTGCATGCTAGATATGGATTTGCTCATATAAACAATAGGTCTTCCCCCTTGCATCAACACAGCTCCCAACCCCTTCCCACAAGCATCAGTTTCCACCACAAAATCCTGAGTGAAATCTGGTAAGGCCAAGACTGGTGTATTAGTCATAGCTCTCTTAAGCTCTTCAAATGCTGTAGTGGCATCATCATTCCACATGAATTTATCCTTCCTAAACAGCTGAGTTAGGGGGTAAGCCAACTTGCCATAGCCCTTCACAAATCTCCTATAATAGCCAGTCAATCTAAGGAAACCCCTAAGCTCCTTAATGTTTTGTGGCAGAGGCCAATTCTGAACTGCTTCTATCTTACTTGGATCAGTGCTAACTCCATCACCTGTAATAATGTGTCCAACATAATCCACTGAGTTGCTGCAAAAAACACATTTACTTCTCTTCACAAATAACTGATTTTGTTTGAGAGTCTCAAATGTCTGAGATAGATGCTGCAAATAAGAGTCTGCATCTTGGCTGTAGACTAGGATGTCATCAAAAAATACTAGGATAAACTTCCTAAGAAAGGTTGTAAAACCTTGTTCATCAATCCCTGAAAAGTGGAAGGAGCATTGGTAAGCCCAAATGACATTACCATGAATTCAAAATGACCATGATGAGTTCTAAAGGCAGTTTTATCAATATCATCCTCATGCATTCTAATCTGATGATAGCCAGACCTTAAATCAAGCTTGGAAAACACCTTAGCTCCATATAATTCATCCAGAAGTTCTTCAATGACAGGAATATGGAATTTGTCCTTGATGGTGTGCTTATTTAACTCCCTATAATCTATACACATCCTCCAGCTTCCATCCTTCTTCTTAACCATAACTACTGAAAAAGAATAAGGACTATTACTCTCCCTAATCACCCCAGAATCAAGCATCTCCTTTACCAATCTCTCAATTTCATTTTTCTACAAGGTAGGATACTTGTAGGGCCTGATGTTCACTACTTCAACTCTATTTTGTGATCATAACTTCTCTTTGGTGGTAGGGCAGTAGGTTCCTGGAATAACTCCTTATAACCCTCCAGCAATTCTTCTATTTTGATGTCAACAACCCCTTCCAAGTTACATAAACTACCCAATGCAGTGTAAGTGTTATCCTCTAAGGGATCCTTATCCTGGAAAATGCCAATGAAGCTGTTAGATATTTGAGCTGATTTGTCTAAGATTTTGTTGATCTTCTTATTGGATACCAACTTGATACCATTGGCCTGCTTTTCTCTCAATACTACATTCTTCCCAGCTATAGAGAAAACCATTTTCAACTCATTGAAATTCCATTTGATGTCACCAAGTGTCACTAACCATTGAATTCCCAATACCATATCACAACCCCCTGTAGGAACCGCAGGATCGCCGACCCTATATGATTATCTGATTCGGGGTCCATGCAAAAATGATTAATGCGCAGCGGAAAACGAATCATACCTTTTGCACCGAAATTAGTTCTAAGATCAGAACTGTAGATCGAGGAATCGATGAAGCTTGGACCTCACGATCTTCTGCTGTATTCCTCGCTTTTATCTCGAACGTTGTGTGGGCAACGAACTATCGAGACTTTCAGCCGTCTTCTACTAATACGTATCTCAAATTTTTTTATATCTGTGTATCTGTGTATATAGAAACGGCTGACTTGAGACTTATTTATAGGCTACAACAGGGACCTTGAGGAGGATTAGGAATCGGTCTCCTGATAGGCTTAGGAGTCCTAAATTCAATCTGAATATACTTCTTAAACCTATCAATAATATCTTAATCTACTAAAAAGATATTATTGAACTACCGTCCCTTATCCATATTAGATATGGGCTCCTATTTATTATGTGCGCATTTATCTCCCCGCGTTTAAGATATCAAATGTCCATTAATTAAATGAATTACTGACAATTTAATTAATTAATATTTAATTCCAAGAGTAGTACCACTCAACTTTATTATCATGTCGGAATAAATCCACCTGCAGGGTTTACATGATAATCCTTATGAGTTCCTCAAGGGGACATCATCATCCTAAATAATTAGGACACGGTTTCATTATATAATCAAGAACACACCATATAAACAACATTGTATCCCAATTTACCGAGCTTATTGATTTAATAAATAAATCTCACCCATTGGTAAATTAAAGAAACATATATCGAGTATACATGCCCGTTATCATACAATGATTAAGAGGACGCACATCCATAATAACAGAGGTCTTGTTTTATTTATGTAGTCAGACAAATAAAACAACCTCAATTGGTCCTGCTCAATACATACAAAATGTACTAGTGTAATTTTATAATCAAGATAGATTAATACCAAATTACACTACATCATTCCAATAATTTGTCCAAAATTATCTCGGCTGTGAGCTACCATTTGTAATCTATAAGGAACTGATAACATGATCTTCTGTGTGGCACCACACACCATGTTGTCTACAATATAAATTAATTGGACAATTGCAATAACACATATAACAAATATATAAAATGCAAACATTTAACCATAAAAGATTCTCATATCATAAATAGATGTTTGTACAAAAGCTAGGCTTATAGTATACATCCTAACACCCCCAAGAGGCAACATCACCACATCAGTAGAAAACTGAACACCTTGCATCCTCCAACAGAAGTTCCTGCATATAAATCTGCTAGTGACCTTATGACCATCAGCAATGGCCACTGGAAATGGCTCAGTCTCTTCCAGGTGACACCTAAGGTGTTTAGCTATTCCTTCATTCACAAAATTGTGAGTACTTCCACAGTCAATCAGGATATTAATGGCCTTCCCTTTTGCTCTACCAGTGATCCTCATAGTTTTAAAATTTGGTACCCCAGTCATAGCACTAACATAAATGTGTGATTGTGGTTCTTCAAACTCCCATTCCTCTCCAATCTCAGTAACTTCATGGATAGTATCTGTAGGGTCCTCAATTTTACTTTTTTCCTCCTCTAACATCTCCATTATATAAATCTGCTTCTTTCTTGTACACTGATGATCCCTACTATATTTCTTATCACACCAAAAGCACTGCCCCTTAGCTCTTCTCTCATCCATCTCTTGAGTAGTCAGCCTTCTAGAGGGAATTAAGGGACTATTGGATCCCCTTTCTGACATGTTGGTGGCAGCTGGCTTAAGGTTATTAGTGAATCCCCTGTTATTGACACTTGTGGAAGGAGTGGTGGTGCTCACATATGGTCTTTGATTAGTGTAAGGGGTTCTCAAGGGTGTAGGACGTGTTCTTCCAAAAGACACCATAGAAGGAGGGTTGGGTGATCTCCTACCATTTATATGCAGAACCTGCTCCTGAAGTTTAGCCAAACATACTGCATCCTGTAGAGTTTTTGGCTTAAACATGCGCACATGAACAGCCACCTCCGGTTTCAACCCCCCTAAAAAGCAGCTGATAGCATAGTTTTCTGGTAACTCAAGACAGTTAACCAACTCATCGAATCTATCAAGGTACTCCAGCACAGTACCCTCCTGCTTCAAGTTCACTAACTCAGCCATAGGATCCTCAAACATCAGAGTCCCAAACCGGTCATTAAGAGCTCTCACATAGCCTTCCCAATCTGATAGATCTCTTGTAATCCTAGATTTTACAAACATTTGATGCCACTGCAGAGTCTTCCCCTCTAAGTGTACAGATGCTATCCTAACCTTAGAATTTGAAGGAGTTTCATCTATCTCAAAAAATTGCTCACAACGATATATCCATCCCCTCAAATCAAATCCATCAAATTTTGGAAATTCTATCTTAGAAAATTTAGTAGGGATAACATAGTCATTACCATGGTGTTCTTCTCTACGAGCATCACTGTGAGTTCCTTACCCGATTTGCGAGCTTCTACCACTATCTACATTCATAGCTTGCATCTTTTCTATCATCAAAGCCATCATGGTTCTCATCTCATTCATTCATTCATTTACTACATCGAGCTCCTTCCTCATGTCCGCTGATCTAATTCCCTCTGTCATCATCCTATCACTTACTCAAGGATCTCAAAGCCGCCGAGGATCGACGGCTCTAATACCAATTGATGGGTACCCGCTCGACAATTCACAATTTAACAACAATAACAATCAATTGAAATGGTATTGAATCGAATTACAACTGAAATGTTTACAGAATAGGAATGATTTATACGATCGTCTGGGATTCTCAATAGGAAAAAGGAGATTTTGAGATCGACCCTACACTCACAACACAACTAAAACTTGGAGCTAAAATCGCATGCATGGAAATGAGCTAAGATGGCCTTTTATACAGTGAGTGAAATGGGTGAAGGTGGCGGTGAATAGTGTTGGATCGGTTAAAAACGTAATAGAGAGAATCACGACTTAATTAAAAGGTAAGTGGAGTATGATTATTCCAGCTGCAAGCTCTGCCACGTGTTATGTTCTGATTTGGGGGTGCTAACGGTAATAAACGAGCTCCTGGTGTAGAGAATGACCTCCAACGGCTAGTGATTCCTCTTCCATCTTCAGCATTCCATCTTCAGCTAGGATTTGAGCATGGGTACGCAACATAATTAAAAGAAAATATCTCAACATGAGAGCATGTAAATGTTGTAGAGTTATTTATGGCTCATCCCACTCATCGTTATTGTATGATACAAAAATGTTAATTAACTTTGTGAATCAACACCATATATTCTAAAACAATGACTCACATCCGATTATCCAAAATGCTTAGTACTCTTAAGCTAAATTTGTCCCATATAATAATTGACTCACATTTGATTATCCAAAAGGCTATAAGTACTCTAATCTAACTTACCTTGGAATCACAAAAGTGCATTTTCACCTTCTCAACAATTTCTACATCTTTAAATCCCTATACGACAGACCCTTGGCGAAGAAAGCTATGACTCCAAAAGATAGCAAGTATAATACTAAGGTTAATGGAAACAAACTGATTTTTAAAGCATTAATAAACCCCAACAGAATCAAAAAACCGAAGTGCATCTGTGAATAGCATACTACAAACATACCTAGATAAAATCAAAAGCTTTGGTATCTTTTCCCTTCGAGTTATTCATTAGTGAAGTGGGAGGCTGCTTAGCAATTACTGGATTAAAAAATATCAGGGAAGACTGAAGAATTTCCTCCATTAGATCCAGCAGCATTATAATGTGCATTTGATAATCATGTTTTGGCCTGTTGATGCAGGTTTCTGGTCACGATTGGTCATGATGAAGCACTTAAAGTTAGAACAATTATTTTCAATACATAATGATTCAATGTCGTTGAGATGATGACCTATAAGGTCCTCCATCAAAACAACAAAATCTTTCTTTCACCTAAACTCAATAAAAATAAATAATAATAATGTTTTTCTTAGATCATTGCATTTATTCTCATTTCTTAACCATGAGAGACTAACATTGGTTTGTGATTATGTCAGGATCGCAACCATGCTTTCATATTTCTATTTTGTTAGTTACAAAGTAGTGTTTTCCTTTTCTTAAGCGCTATGTTTTATAGTTTGTATGGTATTAGAAATGATGTCGTTCTACTTATGCGTTGCGTCGTCATTTTAAACTTTAGTTAAATGATGTCGTGTGAGGCTGAAGTTGTAATCGAGTGCATGAGATTATATCACTTATGCACACGCATTGTGAATGAGCATTCATAATAGAATTAAGCTCTCTCTCTCTCTCTCTCCCTCTGAAATCTCTCAATTTCCTCTTTTCCACGTCAACACACAAGCACTCGCTAATTTCATTGGCTGTGTTCGTAATAAGTGGCCTCAGAGCCAGTGTTGCGCATTTGATGTTATGGTTGTCAAGAATTATGGTCAGCGAATTGAAGCGTTGGAGCAACAAATTTCAGAGTTGTTGTCCGGCCAAACAGTGGTTTTACAGGCACAAACTCAGGTGGAGGCGCGACTCGAATCGAGACTAGAAGGTTTTGGAGAAATGCTTAAAGCTCAGATTATTTATGTGGTAATAGAGCAACAAAACTCTACAGCTGATAAGGAGCCTGCTAACTCCTCTATCCCAACTATTATTTCTGGATCTAGTTTGGGGAATGTTGGTAACACCAGTCGTGATAGAAATGATGCTGGTATAGGAACCGCCGGCTTGCCGATCCTATACGATTATCTGATTCGGGATCCATGTAAATATGATTAACGCGTAGCAGATAAACGAATCATACCTTTTACACCGATATTAGTTCTAAGGTAAGAACTGTAGATCGAAAAATCGATGGAGCCTGGACCTCACGATCTTCTGTTGTATTCCTCACATTTTTCTCGAACGTTGTGTGGGCAACGAACTATCGAGACTTTCAGCCACCTTCTACTAAATCGTATCTCAGATTTTGTGTGTTTAGAAACAGCTGACTTGAGGCTTATTTATAGGCTATAGCAGGGACCTTGAGGAGGATTAGGAATCGATCTCCTGATAGGCTTAGGAGTCCTAAATTCAATCTGAATATACTTCTTAAGCCTATCAATAATATCTCAGTCTACTAAAAAAATATTATTGAACTACCGTCCCTTATCCATATCAAATATGGACTCCTATTTATTATGTGCGCGTTTATCTCCCCGCGTTTAAGATATCGAATGTCCATTAATTAAATGAATTACTAACAATTCAATTAATTAACATTTAATTCCAAGAGTAGTACCACTCAACTTTATTATCATGCCGGAATAAATTCACCTACAGGGTTTACATGATAATCCTTATGAGCTCCTCAAGGGGACATCATCATCCTAAATAATTAGGACACGGTTTCATTATATAATCAACAGCACACCATATAAACAACATTGTATCCCAATTTACCGAACTTATTGATTTATTAAATAAATCTCACCCATTGGTAAATTAAAGAAACATATATCGAGTATACATGCCTGTTATCATACAATGATTAAGAGGACGCACATCCATAATAACAGAGGTCTTGTTCTATTTATGTAGTCAGTACAAATAAAACAACCTCAATTGGTCCTGCTCAATACATATAAAATGTACTAGTGTAATTTTATAATCAAGATAGATTAATACCAAATTACACTACAACCATTCTGATAATTTATCCAAAATTATCTTGGTTGTGAGCTACCATTTATAATCTATAAGGAACTGATCACATGATCTTCTGTGTGGCACCACACACCATGTTATCTACAATATAAATTAATTGGACAATTGCAATAACATATATAACAAATATATAAAAAGCAAACATTTTACCATAAAAGATTCTCATATCATAAAAAGATGTTTATACAAAAGTTAGGCTTATAGTATACATCATAACAGCTGGTATTACTGTCTCCTGTACCAATGAATCGAATGGGTGGAAATGAAGGGCAATTTAGTGGCAAATTGCCTAAGTTGGACTTTCCTAAATTCAATGGTGATGTATAAATAAGTAAGCATAAAGGCTGGAAAGAAGAAAGACAAGAAATTGTCTAAGTAAAGAAAAAACGTAAGTCACTTATAAAAACATGTTTTGAGAATGCGACTTCAAACAGGTTTTTTAGTTATGCCCTAAGCTAAGCTCCAGGTTGAACGCGCGTGTATGTGAGCTTACGAGCTGGATATCTTGATCCACACTTAACCAAATCACAAGCGGTTTCCTCTCATAGATTCTATATATAATAGAGTACACTTTGTTAGTTGGTTTTGTTTTGCAATTCATTGTGTAGAGAAGAGAATTTTAGCTCAAAAGTTAGAAACGCAGATTAGGTTTCTTTGCTGATTTGATTCTTTGTATTGTGTTCTTGATTCTGTTAGGATGTATACTATAAGCCTAGCTTTTGTATGAACATCTATTTATGATATGAGAATCTTTTATGGTCAAATGTTTGCATTTTATATATTTGTTATATATGTTATTGCAATTGTCCAATTAATTTATATTGTAGATAACATGGTGTGTGGTGACACACAGAAGATCATGTTATCAGTTCCTTATAGATTATAAATGGTAGCTCACAGCCGAGATAATTTTGGACAAATTATCGGAATGGTTGTAGTGTAATTTGGTATTAATCTGTCTTGATTATAAAATTACACTAATACATTTTGTATGTATTGAGCAGGACCAATTGAGGTTGTTTTATTTGTACTGACTATATAAATAAAACAAGACCTCTGTTATTATGGATGTGCGTCCTCTTAATCATTGTATGATAACGGGCATGTATACTCGATATATGTTTCTTTAATTTACTAATGGGTGAGATTTATTTATTAAATCAATAAGCTCGGTAAATTGGGATACAATGTTGTTTATATGGTGTGCTGTTGATTATATAATGAAACCGTGTCCTAATTATTTAGGATGATGATGTCCCCTTGAGGAACTCATAAGGATTATCATGTAAACCCTGCAGGTGGATTTATTCCGGCATGATAATAAAGTTGAGTGGTACTACTCTTGGATTAAATATTAATTAATTGAATTGTCAGTAATTCATTTAATTAATGGACATTCGATATCTTAAACACGGGGAGATAAACGCACACATAATAAATAGGAGCCATATCTAATATAGATAAGGGACGGTAGTTCAATAATATCTTTTTAGTGGATTAAGATATTATTTGATAGGCTTAAAAAGTATATTCAGATCGAATTAAGGACTCCTAAGCCTATCAGGAGACCGATTCCTAATCCTCCTCAAGGTCCCTGTTGTAGCCTATAAATAAGCCTCAAGTCAGCCGTTTTCGACACACATAAATACAGATACACAGACATAAAAATCTGAGATACGTATTAGTAGAAGACGGCTGAAAGTCTCGATAGCTCGTTGCCTACACAACGTTCGAGATAAAGGCAAGGAATACAGCAGAAGATCGTGAGGTCCCGGCTTCATCGATTCCTCCATCTACAGTTCTGATCTTAGAACTAATTTCGGTGCAAAATATATGATTCGTTTTCCGCTGCGTGTTAATCATATTTGTATGGATCCCGATTCAGATAATCATATAGAGTCGGTGATCCGGCGGTTCCTACAATTTGTATCAGAGTCGTGGTTTTCTGACTCTATTCGATTGAATCGGTTAATTCTATTATGAATCATATCTTGAAGCATGCGTGTTTTAGATTGGATAATAGTAGGATGTGCAAAAAATTATGATTTTCTGCAAGAACCTTAAATCCAACTATTATGGTCTGAATGTATGTTTATGTATGAATTAAACCCTCGAACATATCGAGGTTGTTTTTTGAATGTATGATTGTAATAGTAAAATCACGGCGGTTTGTCGTGTTAGATTTTATTTTCTGTTCGATCTAAATTATAGGTAAACTCCTTCATGGGGTATAGGATCGATGGATGTAATTACATACAAGGTTAGGGTCGCACAACCGGGCATGACCGTGCTATGCAGCACGGTCAGACCGTGCTAGTTGAGGATCGCGACTGAACGACAGGGCACGACCGTGCTATGGAGCACGGTCAACCATGCGGCGTGTTTCAAATCGAGCACGACCGTGCTAGGTCGATCCCCGTTTGACGACAAACATTCAAGAACACAGTGATAAAACGAGGCCATAATAGTTGGAAATTATGTTTTTCATATTTATTGCTTTATATGTGTTTTATCAAGCATGCTTGTATGTGTTTTATATGATATGCATGTTAAAATCCCTCATGTTAAATAACTAAGTGGGAGAGGGATTAATTATTTTAATAAATCCCATGGCCTCCATTACTGGTTTGTAAGTGATGCACCTGAACTTGCGCGTTGGTTTTAAGTGCCTTCCTCCATATTGGATGAGTTCATTTGCGGATCACTAGATCAAACTTCCTTTATGGATGATTATAGAAAGTTGTTTAGGAACGTGTCATCTTCTCCATCTGAAGGGGTATAATCCTAGATAATGGACTTAGTATCAAGTAATGGTGTACACTTAGATACATTTGATAAGTATCCTCCCCATTGGAGTCACTGCTGTTATTTGTATGGCCAAAGCAATAACCAACTTTTAATTTTATTTGTCATAAAGTTAAGTTGACAAGATAATAAAATTAATGGGTAAAGCCTCCTCTAACAAATGTTTGGATTAGTATACGTCCACACTATCGTGGCATACAAAGTTCATGGTGTATTAAGGTGTTGGTGAATTTAGATTGTGTTGTTTGAGGGAACAATATGATTTGTCAATTCAAATGATTTGACCTATGTGTTTATTTATGTGATTCTCAGGATTTTCATTATGGCTTTCAATCCTCTTGCTATTATACTTAAAGAAAACAAACTTATTGGTCCTAATTATATTGATTGGAAACGAAACCTGGATATTGTCCTGACTGCTGAAGAGTACAAGTTTGTACTCACTGAGCACTGTCCTGACATGTCTGATGAAAACTCTACTGAAGAAGAGAAAATGCTTTATAGGAAGTGGGTCAAGGCAGATGAGATGGCGCGGTGTTACATTTTGGCATCCATGTCAAATGTGCTGCAACATCAGCATCAGGCCATGCCTACTGCCTATGATATGATGCATAATCTCAAGGAACTCTTCGGACATCAGAGTCGGGCTGCCAGACAGGAGGCTATGAGAAACTTGATGACTACCACCATGGCTGAGGAGACACC
Organism: Scutellaria barbata; assembly: GCA_028654395.1. NCBI lineage: Eukaryota > Viridiplantae > Streptophyta > Magnoliopsida > Lamiales > Lamiaceae > Scutellaria > Scutellaria barbata. Next base: position 21,414,959 of record CM053647.1, read on the forward strand.
TGTGAGTGATCATGTCCTCAAGATGATGGCTCATCTGAATGAGATGGAGGTCCTTGGAGCTGAAATCGATGGGGAAACCCAGGTCGATATCGTTCTCCAAACGCTGCCTAAGAGTTTTGAGCAGTTCCGTTTGAACTACAACATGAACAAGAGGTTGTATTCATTGGCGGAACTTCTGACAGAACTCCAATCAGCAGAGGGACTGTTTCGTCAAAATTCTCAGGCTTACGTTGCTGAAAATGTTTCTGCTTCTAAACCGCAAGGCGGAAAGAAGAAGAAGAAGAAACAGAATTCTTCAGCAAAGAAGACGGCCGGACCTCAAGTGGCTAAACCACAAGGTGGTGTGAAAAAGCCGAAAGGCAAGTGCTTCCATTGCAAGCAGGCTGGACATTGGAAAGTCGATTGTCCCCGTAAAAAGGAGAACAATTCAGGTACATCTTTTTCATTAGTTGTTGAAACATGTTTAGCGGTGTTATCTACCAGTACCTGGTGTGTAGATACGGGAGCCACTGATCATGTCTGCAATTCATTGTAGGGGTTCCAGAAAACCAGACGACTAAGTGATGGAGAGATTACCATATACATGGGCACCGCTGTGAAAGTGGCGGCTGTTGCAGTGGGAGATGTTTATTTATCTTTTCATAGAAATAAGACTTTGATTTTAAGAAATTGTCTTTACGTACCTTGTTTTAGAAAGAATTTGATTTCAGTTTCTAAACTTTTTAAGGATGGATATTCTGTTTCTTTTGATAACAATGTTGTCGTTAAGAAGAATAGAGTTATTATCTGTTCTGGTACGTTGGTTGACAATTTATATATTCTTAATCCTATAACTCCTACGATGTAACAAATGGAAATTAATAGCACATCTTCTAAATCTAATAAGAGAAAAGAACCTTCGAAAATGAATCAAACATATCTTTGGCATCTAAGGTTGGGTCATATTAACTTAAAGAGGATTCAAAGGTTGATAGCCGATGGACCTTTGGGTTCCTTGGAAGTGGAAAACTATCCAACCTGCGAGTCCTGCTTGGAAGGAAAAATGACCAAAAGGCCTTTTAAGGCAAAGGGGTATAGAGCCAAAGAAGTGTTGGAATTGATTCATTTTGATTTATGTGGTCCTGTGACTATTCAGGCAAGAGGTGGTTTCGAATATTTTGTCTCTTTTATAGACGATTATTCGAGATATGGATACATTTACTTGATGCGCCGCAAGTCTGAGTGCTTTGACAAGTTCAAAGAATACAAGGCTGATGTGGAGAAACGTCATGGTAAAAGTATCAAGACACTACGATCTGATCGTGGTGGTGAGTACCTCTTAGGAGAGTTTAGGAGTTACTTATCAGAGGCTGGGATTCAATCCCAATTGTCTGCACCGGGTACACCCCAACAGAATGGTGTGGCGGAACGAAGGAATAGGACTCTTATGGAAATGGTTAGATCGATGATGAGTTATTCAGAATTACCAAATTCGTTTTGGGGTTATGCTCTGGAAACAGCGACGTATATTCTAAACTTGGTACCTTCTAAGTCAGTACCCTCTACTCCCACAGAATTGTGGACTGGGCGCAAGCCTAGTCTGAAACACATTCGGATTTGGGGTAGTCCAGCACATGTGCTGAAGGGAGATGCTGATAAGTTGAAATCTCGTACGGAAGTACACTTGTTTGTGGGCTATCCTAGAGGAACGAAAGGTGGTTTATTTTATAGTCCTAAAGATCAGAAGGTCATTGTTAGCACGAATGCCCGATTTTTAGAAGAGGACTATGTAATGAACCACAAGCCCATGAGTAAAATTGTTCTTGAGGAAATGAGAGGGGATAATTCTGATGTACTGACGGTACAAGATGAGATACCACAAGTGATTGAACCGCGTGTCACTAATGATACACAAATACCGATAGTGCCTCGTCATAGTGGGAGGGTTGTTAGACAACCTGATAGATTCATGTTTTTGGGAGAGTCTTCAGACTTGGTCCCTGGACAACATGAAATAGATCCCTGGACTTATGACGAAGCACTCCAAGATAAAGATGCAATATCTTGGCAAAAGGCAATGCTCTTTGAGATAGAATCTATGGATTCTAATCAAGTTTGGGAGCTTGTAGAACCACCAAATGGTGTAAGAGCCATTGGATGTAAATGGGTCTACTAAAGGAAAAGAGGATCGGACGGAAAGGTAGAGACCTTTAAAGCAAGGCTTGTTGCGAAAGGGTATACTCCAAAAGAATGGATCGATTATGAGGAAACCTTTTCGCCGGTAGCCATGCTGAAGTCTATCCGGATTCTTTTGTCTATTGCTGCTCATATGGATTATGAGGTTTGGCAGATGGATGTTAAGACAGCTTTCCTTAATGGAAGTCTTGAAGAAAACATCTATATGAAGCAACCAGAGGGATTCATTGAGAAGGGCAAAGAGCATCTTGTGTGTAAGCTTAATCGGTCCATTTATGGACTGAAACAAGCTTCGAGATCTTGGAACATCCGTTTTGATGAAGTAATCCAGTCTTATGGATTTATTCAATGTCCGGATGAATCTTGTGTATATAAGAAGAATGATGGAAACGTGGTGGTATTTCTTGTACTATACGTAGATGACATCTTGTTAATTGGAAACAATGTCAAGGTGTTATCAAACGTAAGGGTATGATTGTCCAAGCAGTTTGCTATGAAGGATTTAGGAGAAGCTGGACATATTCTTGGGATCAAAGTTATAAGGGATCGCAAGAAAAAGATGTTATGCTTATCTCAAGCTTCATACATTGACACTATCCTAGCTCGTTTTAGCATGCAAAACTCCAAGAAAGGTTTTCTACCTTTTAGGCATGGAGTGTCTTTATCTAAGGAAATGTGTCCTAAGACACCAAAGGAGATAGAGGAAATGAAAGCAGTTCCTTATGCTTCGGCTGTAGGAAGCTTGATGTATGCGATGCTATGTACGAGACCGGATATCTGCTTTGCCGTGGGCATAGTTAGTAGATATCAAAGTAACCCAGGACAAGGTCATTGGACTACCGTAAAGCATATTCTAAAGTACCTGAAAAGGACTAGAGATTATATGCTAGTTTACCAGACAAATGATTTATTACCTGTGGGTTACACGGATTCGGATTTCCAGTCAGATAAGGACAACAGTAAATCAACCTCGGCGTATGTGTTTACCTTGGGAGGTGGAGCCATAGTGTGGAGAAGTGTGAAGCAGAAATGTATTTCGAACTCCACCATGGAAGCTGAATATGTGGCGGCCTCTGAGGCAGCCAAAGAAGCTGTATGGCTCAGAAACTTCTTGATGGACTTAGAAGTGATTCCTGGTTTGCCCAAAGCTATCACAATCTATTGTGATAACAGTGGCGCAGTAGCAAACTCGAAGGAACCACGAGCCCATAAGGCAAGTAAACACATTGAGCGCAAGTACCACCTGATACGAGATATCGTAAAGCGAGGGGAAGTTGTTGTCTCCAAGATTACATCAGCCGATAACCTAGCAGATCCTTTCACAAAGGCCCTTCCGGCGAAAGCCTTCGATGAGCATGTTGATGGGATGGGAATCAGATGCTGGCAGCGTATATGACAGAATAGTCTTTTAGTATAAGTGGGAGATTGTTAGGATGTATACTATAAGCCTAGCTTTTGTATGAACATCTATTTATGATATGAGAATCTTTTATGGTCAAATGTTTGCATTTTATATATTTGTTATATATGTTATTACAATTGTCCAATTAATTTATATTGTAGATAACATGATGTGTGGTGCCACACAGAAGATCATGTTATCAGTTCCTTATAGATTATAAATGGTAGCTCACAGCCGAGATAATTTTGGACAAATTATCGGAATGGTTGTAGTGTAATTTGGTATTAATCTATCTTGATTATAAAATTACACTAGTACATTTTGTATGTATTGAGCAGGACCAATTGAGGTTGTTTTATTTGTACTGACTACATAAATAAAACAAGACCTCTGTTATTATGGATGTGCGTCCTCTTAATCATTGTATGATAACAGGCATGTATACTCGATATATGTTTCTTTAATTTACCAATGGGTGAGATTTATTTATTAAATCAATAAGCTCGGTAAATTGGGATACAGTGTTGTTTATATGGTGTGCTGTTGATTATATAATGAAACCGTGTCCTAATTATTTAGGATGATGATGTCCCCTTGAGGAACTCATAAGGATTATCATGTAAACCCTGCAGGTGGATTTATTCCGGCATGATAATAAAGTTGAGTGGTACTACTCTTGGATTAAATATTAATTAATTGAATTGTCAGGTTCATTTAATTAATGGACATTCAATATCTTAAACACGGGGAGATAAACGCGCACATAATAAATAGGAGTCATATCTAATATGGATAAGGGACGGTAGTTCAATAATATCTTTTTAGTGGATTAAGATATTATTTGATAGGCTTAAAAAGTATATTCAGATCGAATTAAGGACTCCTAAGCCTATCAGGAGACCGATTTATAATCCTCCTCAAGGTCCCTGTTGTAGCCTATAAATAAGCCTCAAGTCAGTCGTTTTCGACACACATAAATACAGATACACATACATAAAAATCTGAGATACGTATTAGTAGAAGACGGCTGAAAGTCTCGATAGCTCGTTGCCCACACAACGTTCGAGATAAAGGCAAGGAATACAGCAGAAGATCATGAGGTCCCGGCTTCATCGATTCCTCCATCTACAGTTCTGATCTTAGAACTAATTTCGGTGTAAAAGGTATGATTCGTTTTCCGCTGCGCGTTAATCATATTTGCATGGATCCCGATTCAGATAATCATATAGAGTCGGCGATCCAGCGGTTCCTACAGATTCACTATTAATAAAATCTCTCCCTCTCCGATTTTCCCATGGATGTAGGCCTGTAGCCAGACCACGTATATGTTGTGTGTTGATCGCTTTATTCTTCATTGTATTTTGAATTTTTGATTTTAGTTTATTGCATGTAATGAATGCAATTGTGTTTGGATTGATTCTTGAAGATTGATCTGACAAATGGTGATAATCCTAGAATGATGTTGAGGAAATATTATAGGTACTTCTCTTATTATGATATGTCAGACTATAATAAATTGAGTTTGGTGTCTATCAATTTAGAGGGAGCAACTGACCACTGATTTGTGGAGTATGTAGATAAAAGAAGTAATATGTCGTGGGAAGAGTTCACTAGGTTGGTGATTGATAGGTTTCTGAGCCCCACTGGTGGTAGTCTGATTGCTCAATTTAATAAGTTGAGGCAAAGTGGATCTGTTCAATCTTACATCCAGAAATTTGAAGAGATGAAAGCTTTGATGAAGGAATACACAATAGAGGATTCACTAATGAATATTTTGTGGAGGGCTTCATTGGTAGTCTTAAGGAGGAAATTGGCAAGTTGGTTACAGTTCAGAAACCTACAACTTTGTTGGCTGCAACTCGGTTGGCTATTCAACGTGAAGAGATAATAAACCTCCTTACCAAAGGACAGAGAATTTCTAACAAAGTTGTGCCTAATACTTCTACAGGAAGGAATAAGATAGAGTCTGTCATATTGAAGCCTAAATACCCATCAATCAAAAGGCTAACTCCTGAAGAAATAAAAGTAAGAAAGGGGAAGAACTTATGTTTTAATTGTGATGATGTATTCCATATTGGCCACAAGTGCAAGTTGTATTTAATACTATCAGAGGATAAAGATGAAACCACTATTGAAACATTAGAACTGGAGGAAGTCTTAAGTGATCAGAGAGAGCCACATGTCTTTTTGAATGTTGTAGCTGGTTACTCACATGTTGATACTATTAAGCTTTTGGGAAAGTCAACCAATCAGGAACTGATTATTATATTGATCACTGGTAGCACTCATAGTTTCTTGCATCTCACTACTGCTGAAAGGCTTGGTTGCAAAATAGAATACACTACTCCTCTAAGTGTTACAGTGGTAGATGGAAACAATGTGGAGTGTAACTCAAAGTGCCCTCAACTTGAATGGGAAATAGGAGAGTGTAAGTTCATTACTCCTGTGAGGTTACTTAAGCTTGGGGGTGTGACATGGTGATTGGAGTTGATTTGCTAAGCCAATTGGGCCAGATTTTGTTGAATTTCAAAGAACACACTATCCAGTTTAATGTGAAAGGAAAAGTGGTTAAGTTGTAGGGTATCCAGCCTAAGATGAGGTTGAGCATGGTTACAGCTGAGCAAATCAATAAGTCAAGAAAGAAAGGGAATCAGTTGAAGCCTACTTGTGTGTGATATCTACTCAAGAAAAACTTAAGGACAACATTGAGCCTCCAGAGATACTCTCTCTCATAACTAAGTTTGGGCAAGTATTTGAAATGCCTAAAGAGATACCCCTGAAAGAAGTACGGATCACAGAATACCAATAAAACATGGAGTAAACCCTATCAAACAGCAAGCTTATAGGTATCATTTGCTATAGAGACAGGAGATTGAAAAGTTAGTTAAAGAAATGCTAGTGACTGGAGTGATAAGACCTAGCAATAGTACATATTCATCTCCTGTGTTGCTAGTCAAAAAGAAAGATGGAAGCTGGAGATTTTTTGTAGGCTACAGGAAGCTCAATGCAATAACCATTAAAGATAACTATCTTATTCCTCTTATACATGATCTCTTGGATGTGTTGCATGGAGCTAAGGTGTTTTCCAAAATAGACCTTAAAGTTGATTATCATCAAATAAGGGTGGCTGAGGAGAACATACATAAAACTGCTTTTGTTACCTCTTTTAGATTGTATGAGTTTGTTGTAATGTCATTTGGCATGACTAATGCACCTACAATATTCTAATCTGTTATGAATCAGGTCTTTTGTGCATTCCTATGGGATTTTATCCTAGTGTTCTTTGATGATATTCTAGTCTACAATAGGAGTATGGGTGAACACTTGGGACACTTGAGGATTGTATTTGATATTTTGTCCAAAAACAATCTATTTGCTAAACAATCAAAATGTGTCTTTGGGCAAAGGGAAGTGAAGTATTTGGGGTATGTGATTGGTGATCAGGGTGTGAGTAGATAGTAAGAAGATCAAGGTTATGAGTCTTTGGCCTCAGCCTAAATCAGTGAAGGCCTTGAGAGGGTTTTTAGGTCTGACTGGTTATTATAGAAAATTTGTCAAGAACTACGGTATTATTGCCAAACCACTTACTAATCTCACTAAAAAGGGGAAGTTCCAATGGAGTTCTGAAGCTGACAAAGTTTTCCATACTTTAAAGCATGTTATGACCACTGCACCAGTTTTGCAGTTACCAGATTTTACCAAGCCATTTGTGGTTGAGACTAATGCCTGTTACAGGGGTTAGGAGCTATACTGATGCAAGATCATCATCCTCTAGCTTTCATCAGTAAAGCTCTGGGAGTAAAGAATTTAGGGCTGTCTATTTATGAAAAGAAATTCCTAGCTATTATCCTAGCAGTGGAGAAGTGGAGATCTTATCTTTTACACGCACCCTTCATTATCAAAACTGATCAGAGAAGTCTCAAGTACCTTCTAGAATAGAAGATCTCTACACCTCTTCAGCACAAGTATCTCACAAAACTCTTAAGCTTTGACTAAAAGATTGAATACAAAAAGGGGGTCGAGAATAAAATTGTTGATGCCCTATCTAGGAGAGTTGCAGAGGAGATAGAGTGTTCCCTACTTACTATTGTTCAACCAACTTGGGTGGGAGAAATTATAAGAAGCTACCAAGTGGATCCTAATGTTCAAACCATCATAGCTGAGTGTGTAACTACACCATACAATGTCTCTTTTTACAGCTACACTAATGGCTTACTCAGATACAAGGGCAAATTGCTGATTGGAAATGACACTACATTGAGATCCTAATTGTGGCTTATATGCACAGTTCAATATTGGGGGCACTCTGGGATCATAGCTACCTATCAAAGACTTATCTCTATCTTTTAGAGGCCTGGAGTTAGGCAGCAGGTTCAACAATTTGTCAATGAGTGCCATATTTGTCAAGTTAGTAAACATGAAAATGTACATAATCCAGGTTTACTGCAGCCATTACCAGTTCCTACCCAAGTTTGGGCTCAGATTTCTATGGATTTTATTAAGCAACTCCCACACTTTGGGGAAAGGACACTATCTGGGTTGTTGTGGATCGGTTTACCAAGTATAGCCACTTCATTGCTCTAGCTCATCAATTTTCTGCCTCTACACTAGTTTCTCTCTTCATGTACACAGTGTACAATTTGCATGGGTTGCTTCATGGAGTGGTTTCTGATAGGGATAAAGTGTTCACTAGTCAATTTTGGAAGCAGCTCTTGAAATTGATTGGAGTGGAACAACATATAAGCACAGCATACCACCCTTAAACCGATGGTCAAACTGAGAGAGTGAACCAATGCTTGGAAACTTATCTGAGGTGCATGTGTGGAGCAAATCCTAAGTGTTGGCTTACTTGGTTACCTATGGCTGAATTGTGGTATAATACCTCATACCACACATCTTTGGGTCTCAACCCTTTTGAAGCTTTATATGAATTCAAACCTATTCTACTATGTGGGGGACCATATCTTCATACGAATGTGGAGGGAGTTACTGAGATCTTTTATGATAATCAGCTTGCTCAACAACAGCTTAAAGAGTCACTCAGGAAGACGCAAGAAAGAATGAAACTCTATGCAGATAATAACAAGGTTGTTAGGGAGTTGCAAGTGGGTGATTGGGTGTACTTGAAGCTCAAACCATATCGGCAGAAAACTCTCCATAAGAGTGTGATGTGGAAACTTAGTCCTAAGTATACAGGACCTTTTCAAATTCTTACCAAGATCGGTGCAGCTGTTTATAAACTCCTCTTGCCGCCAACGGTTAAAATCCACCCCGTCTTCCATGTTTCACTGCTTAAACGGAAGGTAGGGCCTGTCACTTCTGTCACTGCTACCTTACTTGAGTTTATTAGCGATGGGAAAGTACTACTTAAACCGGTGAAGGTTCTTGCTCGCAGGTTGGTGAAGCGGGGTCATCTGACCGCTACTCAGCTCTTAGTCAGTTGGTCCCATCTTCCATATGCTGAAGCTACATGGGAAATTAATGACGAGATTACGGTGAAGTTTCCTGAGTTACTGTCTTAAGGACAAGACTTACAAAAGGGAAGGGTATTGTCAGGATCGCAGCCATGCTTTCATATTTCTATTTTGTTAGTTGCAAAGTCGTGTTTTCCTTTTCTTAAGTGCTATACTTTATAGTTTGTATGGTATTAGAAACAGTGTCGTTTTACTTATGTGTTGTATTGTCATTTTAAACCTTTAGTTAAACGGTGTCATTTGAGTCTGAAATTGTAATCGAGTAAATGAGATTATATCACTCATGCACATGCATTGTGAATGAGCATGCATAACGGAATTCAGCTCTCTCTCTCCCCCTCTGAAATCTCTCAATTTTCTCTTTCCCACGTCAACACACGGGCACTCGCTGATTTCATCGATTGTGTTCGTAACAGATTAATTTCATGAAACACTAGCTGAAATCGAAGAACATAATATGAGATTAAAGAAAACAAAATATATCTCGGCTCGAAAAAATTTCAGTGAAAATAATGATCGAATACAGCGGTTTTTTCATAAAAAATAGGTTTAGTAAGAAAATGGGGAAAAGAATCAACCTCCGAATTGAATAATTTCAGGAGAAACTTTTGCAAATCAACTATTGTCTTCATCATCACCAATTTATCTAAGTACAATAGAGGCTAACACACATGTAGCAAAATCGAGTAACTCGCAACATCAAGGTCCAATCCACCGAAGAGTATTTCATCTACAATTGAAGAATAAAATTCAAGATTAAAGAAAACAAAATCTATCTTGATAGAAATATGCTCGCTTATTATATAAATGAGAAAATTTCACAGTAAAAATAGAGAGAATGTCACGAAAGGCCTTCCATTCTACTGAAGAATAAAATTCAAGAGTAAAGATAATGCATTATATTTTGGTAGAGGTCCACTTATGAGAGAAAGAAGAAAATTTCCAGGGAAAATAGGAAAAACAAAATATATTTCAATAGATGATGTTTGTTGATGACATAAAGGAGAAAAATTTCCGCCAAAACAAAGAGAGAATGCAGGGTCCGTCTTTCTACAAAAATCATTTTTGTGAGCAAATTTATTTTGCAAAATCAGTTTATACAACAGGTTAAATTTGAAAAGTTTTATTGGTCCCAAGTGGTCTCGAAGGTTTATAGGGAGTGAATGAACCTTTGTCGATTTTGAAAAACATTTCGAACTTGCTACACTGTAAATTACTTGAACTTACAACACAGAATGATACAACTTACAGCATTAGGATGCAGTACAGTATGTTATATCTAAGAGTTCTTGCAGTGGAAAATTATACTTTGACTGAAGGTTTGTTTTTTCAAAAATGCTTTCTTATCAAGATTCTTTTATGATTGAGCGAGATAAACACAAGATGCAGCACAGAAAAAATAAAGTGATTAAAAGAACTTGTGGTTTATAGTGTTCGAAGGTGGTGTAATCCTTCTACATCCACTCTACTGCTCCCCGAGTAGGAACTTCGTTAAGCAAGATTGGTTTACAGGATATCACCTAACAATCTATCAACCTAACAAGTTAACATCTACTAGAACTCAGCTTTCACACAGCTTGCTGCAAGTTCTAAAGGCGAACCCACTTAGGATTTCTATCAACCACACAGGAAAGTTATCTTTTTCCTAGACAACTAAATACAATCAGCAAGGATAAATACTATCAACTGACGACACCTAAATCAACCTAGCACACATCAAATAGGTTAAAGTATATGTTTGTTATTTCTTCAACTGGTGTGGTGAAGTGATCTTCTGAATCCTCTTCGAATCTTTGAAGTTAAGCTTGTTCACATCACTTAGGTCGAGTGACTGAAACTTGTAAGAATGCTTGAGAGTTTTAGCTTGTTGATGTTTGGGCTTTGGAGCGTAAATATTTCAGTAACCAGTTTCAGTGTAGCTCGACCTCTATTTATACTTGTGGAAAGATATCTGTTGAAGAAGATATCTCTAATTTGAATTTAAGGTTCTGATCAAAGACATGACTTGCATTTAATGTTTCTTGACTTATCTTCTCAGTGCATTCAATACGGTGGTTGCGGCTTGCATGCAACTTTTTACAGCTTGTCAGGCCACGTGTCATTTCTGCATTGGCTCTACAACTGCAACTTTGATCTTTTTCTCCACCAGCTCTATTCTGAGTTGTTTTGATCTTTGTTCCTCGGACTGTATTTATACTTCCTCGAATTGCAGGACGTTGTTGTTAAAACTGCCGGATCACTAACCCTATGTAATTATCTGATTCCGGATCCATACAAGATATGATTAATACGTAGCGGAAAACAAATCATACCTTTCACCGTAATAGGTGAAGACGAACCAGTTCTAAGGTTAGAACTGTCGAACAATCGATAGAGCCTAGACCTCTCGATCTTCTGTTGTGTTACTCGTTTTTTTCTCAAACGTTGTGTAGGTAACGATCCTTCGAGAATTCCAGCCGTCTTCTATTACAATCGTTTGTGAGATTTTTGTGTGTTTAGAAGCGGTTGACTTAAGGCTTATTTATAGACTACAACAGGGACCTAGAGGAGGATTAGGATTAGGTCTCCTAATAGGCTTAGGAGTCCTAGTTCGGCCTGAACACAGTTTTTAAGCCTATCAATAATAACTCGATCCACTAAAGAGTTATTATTGAACTACCATCCCAAATCCATATTAAATATGGGCTCCTATTTATTATGCACGCGTTTATCTCCCTGTGTTTAAGATATCGAATGTCCGTTAATTAAATGAATTACTAACAATTCAATTAATTAACATCTAATTCCAAGAGTAGTACCACTCAACTTTATTATCATGCCGGAATAAATCCTCCTGCAGGGTTTACATGATAATCCTTATGAGCTTCTCAAGGAGACATCATCATCCTAAATAATTAAGACACAATTTCATTCTATAATCAACAGCACACCATATAAACAATATTGTATCCCAATTTACCGACCTTATTGATTTAATGAATAAATCTCACTCATTGGTAAATTAAAGAAACATATATCGAGTATACGTGTCTGTTATTATATAATGATTAAGAGAACGCACATCCATAATACTTGTTCTATTATATAATCAGCATAACTCGAACAACATCAATTGGTCTTGCTCAATACATACAAAATGTACTAGTGTAATTTTATAATCAAGATAGACTAATACCAAATTACACTACAACCATTCTGATAATTTGTTCAAAATCATCTTGGTTGTGAGCTACCATTTATAATCTATAAGAAACTGATAACATGATCTTTTGTGTGGCACCACACACCATGTTATCTACAATATGAATTAATTGAACAGTTACAACAACATATATAAAAAATATAAAATGCAAACATTTGACCATAAAAGATTCTCATATCAAAATAGATGTTCATACAAAGCTGGACTTATAGTATACATCCTAACAGTTGTTTCTGTTGTTGTGTTCGAGGTTTGTTGGAGTATGCAGCAAGTCTTGATCTTTGCTCAGTGTTCCTGTAACTTCTGCTTGTAGTGTTGTTGTAGCTTCTGCTTGTAGTGTAGCTTCTTTTCCTTCTTACTGCTACATTGTTGTAACTTCTGTTTGCAGTTTCTTCATTCCTTCTTTTCTTGATACAACATTACTTCTTTGAGATCCTCCATCTTTCAAAAACATAACTTACAGTTTCTTCATTCCTTCTTTTCTTGATACAGCACTACTTCTTTAAGATCCTTCATCTTTCAAAAACATAACTTACAAACTCAATCCTAGTCTATATGTTTTCACTTAAACACTGTGAAAAATGGGGTACTCTAACTTCCTATTACAAGGTTGGTTTGTCTCATCAAAATCTAAACATTGAAATCTCAACAAGTTTCTTTTACAAAATAACTGTATTGTGGAATAGAACGAAACGGTTTTCTTGGAAGATATTTTATTTACAGAAAATTTATTTAAAATGGTGAATTACAAAATTGTCCAACCTATTTAAGAAAATTACATTTTTGCCATATTTTCTTATTATTATATAAGTATAGATTAATTAAAAATAAATATATTTTTGAAAAAGAGAATTTCGAGTCCTCAGTTTCGAATTTGAATATTTGAATGTATTCGAATGTTTTCATTTGAATACGAATACGAATTCTATATTTGATTCGAATAATAAGCAAAAAATCTGTATATTTATATATATCAATATCAAAAAAAGAATTATGATTTATATACAAAATCGATGATATTGTGATGGGTTGCTATAATCAAACCTTATATAAATAACAAGGTTAATTTGTTACGTGCTCAACCTATGGAAGAAGTCCAAGTATTGTTCCTATTTTTCAGCATGTTAATTGATATTTCTTGAGTAAGGTTAGTGATGTTGAGTCTTTAGTGGTTGGTTATTGTTTCCTTAATTTTCTCTATTTTAGTTGTTGCACGTTATCCTTTAGAAGCTATAAGATATAAATACTACTACCTAGACTTTGTAATAGATATGTAGAAAGTTAATGTAATTCTCCTTCTTTTTCTTACTCTCTGTTTTCTTTAACTCTCTTCACGTAAATTTTATCATATCATTTGGTACCAACGTCAGGTTCTTTGTCATGGATACTCATGTAAAAGTGAATGTCGAATTATGTAATGATGTGAATGAAGCATTGACTTGTCATGAGTCTAACTTCGAACTTTGATCAAGTGCATGCAACATTGCAGACAGTTCTAACAGAAGTACAAGCAATACGTGCTATGAGAAGCTCTAGTAGCAGCCCGCAAGAAGTTAATCCCTTCACTTATGACGGATCCCCTCATCATACCCAAGCCATACAACAAGGTGATCACTTTGGTCAATCTCTTTCATCTATCCTCAAGCTGCAGTTTTCAAAGTTCAATGGTGAGGATCCAACGGGTTGGATTTACAAGACCGAACAATACTTTGAATATCAAGGTGTTGGAATCAATGAACAAGTGAAGTTTGCCTCTTTTCATTTGGAGGGGATTCCATTATAGTGGCATCTTAACATTCAGAATTTCATGAACCTCTCACTTAGAACGAATTCGCCAAAGCTATTATGTTTCATTTTGATCCTATTGAGTATGAAGATCCTTCTAAAGCCTTATGTAGACAAAAGCAGATGACCAAAATTGCTACATATCAAAAGGCCTTTGAAAGACTTTCTCATCGAATTGATAAACTAACAGAATCTTTTCTAATCGGGTGTTTCATTGCAAGATTAAAGGATGAACTTCACGTAGACGTCAAGATTAAGCGACCATGAACCTTGGCGGATACCATTATAGTTCGATTGATAGAAGAATGTAATGGATTAGGATCAAACACACATCGAATCACCAATCAAGAGGCACGGGAACGCTTTAAAAAAAAACTATACTATTATTGTCATGTGATGAGAAATATTCAATAGGTCATCGCTGCGAATGCCCCCAATTATTCCTAATTGATGATACACCAACCGTCTAAGAGAAAAATGATGAAGAACCACCTTCAGAATTTGAAACTGGAGAACTATTACCCGAAATCTCTTTTCTTGCAATTGCGGAGGCTAAACACCTTCAAACTCTTCGGGTTTTAGGAAATATAAAGAACAAAAACTTTATGATACTGATAGATGGGGAAAGTACTCATATTTTCATTGATCAACATACAACTTCTTAGATTCGGCCTACCCATTGTCCGAGATAAGAAGTTGCAAGTTATAGTTGCAAATACAGAAAAGATTGAATGCACAGGTCAATGTCTAGGGATCACTCTAACTATTCAAGGAATACCTATCACTGCTGACTATTAATTTCTTCTGGTCACAACTTGTGTGGCTGTTTTGTGCGTACAATGGTTGGAAACACTCAGGCCAGTTGAGATGGATTACAAGTATCTCACTATGTCATTTCGCATTAAAGGAACCACTCATACTTACATAGAATTGGTCGAGATGCTAAGGTTGCTCACATAGAAGTTCTTAATAACAAGAAATGTTTTGGACTACAAGGGACGAGGTTCGTTTTCCAAATTATACCAGATAAAATAAAGCCGACTGTTCCAATCCACCAACTGAAAATTAAAAAAAAATTTGCAGGAATTCTCTATGGTATTTGAGACTCCCACAAGCATTCAGCCAAAATGGTTGTAAGATCATCGAATTTCACTCCAACCTGATGCAAGACCCGTAAGCATATGATCATACCAATATCCATATTTTAAAAAATTGGAGATTGAGAAGATGGTGAAATAGCTTCTGCAATCTAGGATTATACGACCAAGCAACAACTCATTCTCTTCTCCAGTCCTACTAGTAAAGAAAGTTGATGGTACGTGGAGATTTTATATGGATTATCGAGCTCTTAATAAGATTACGGTTAAGGATAAGTATCATATTCCCATAATTGATGAACTACATGATGAAATCCATGATGTTAAATTTTTTTCGAAACTAGATTTGCAATCTGGATATCATCAGATTCGAGTGCAAGAAGAAGATATTCCAAAGACGGCATTCCCAACTCATGAGAGACATTATGAATTTCTCGTCACACCATTCGGGTAATGCTCCTACAACTTTTCAAAGTCTTATGAATGATATCTTTCATCCACACCTTCACAAATTTATTTTGGTATTTTTTTGATTATATATTGATTTACTCACAATCTTGGGAGGAGCACCTCTCTCATTTACGTTTTGTCTTCATAATTTTAAAAGTTAATCAATTATTTGTCAAAGAATCAAAATGCAATTTTGGAGTTCAATAAGTGAAGTACTTAGGTCATATCATTACGATAGGTGGAGTGTTGTAGATCATGATAAGGTTTGAGCAGTGGCAGCATGGCTAACCCCCACTAATGCAAGAGGAGTATAAAGTTTTTTTAGGACTTACCGGTTACTATAGAAAGTTTATTCTCCACTTTGAAAGTATCACAGCGTCGCTCACAAAGCTTTTAACCAAAGAAAAATTCCAATGGAACCCAGCCTACCAAATTTTCAGAGCAATTTGTGGTTGAATGTGATGCAAGTGGAATGGGATTAGGAACGGTTCTCACACAATAACATCATCCTATTCCCTACTTCAGTGAAGCACTCAAGGGATTATCACTAGCTTTAAATACGTATGAGAAAGAAATGCTCGCAATTGTTAAGATTATTCGGATTATCACTAGCTTTAAATACGTATGAGAAAGAAATGCTCGCAATTGTTAAGATTATTCGGAAGTGGCGCCCATATTTGTTGGGTAGGAGATTTGTAGTAAGAACAAACCATCAAAGTCTCAAGTATCTTTTGAAGCAGCCTATCACAACTCCTACACAGTCTCGTTGGTTACCTAAGTTACTTGGATATGATTATGTCATTAAATATGAAAAGGGATTGAGAATTAGGCTGCTGGTTTTTTATCTCGAATGGGTGAGCTTCAATTTTATATATCTCGATTCCACATGTAGATTGGTAGCCGAAACACCAAGAAGAAGTCTGTAACAATCCTTTTTATGTGGGTTTAGCAAACAAACAAAATGCTCAGGCATTGAAGCTATGAGATGGTGTTTGGTTCGAAGATGATAAGGTACTTTTGAGTCATGATTCAACTAATTCTTCTAATCCTCACGAATAGCCATTCATCCCTTGTAGGTGGCCATTTTTATTCGATAAAACTCTTTATCGTATTTGTCAAAGTTTCATTTAGTCAAAGACTGAACAAGCACTGATAGATTTTCTCAAAACTTGTGAGGTGTGCCAGCAATACAAATCTGATAGTATGAAACCCGCTGACTTATTGCAACCCCTTCCCATACCCACTCAATCTTAGGTGGATGTTGGTCCCAAGTGGTGTCCAAGGTTTAGAGGGAGGGTGAATGAACCTTGGTCGATTTTGTAAATCTCTTGAAAAACTTACTGTATTGCAAGTTACTTGAACTTGCAGCGCCAAACAGTTACTGCTTACAGCACTAGGATGCAGTACTGCACGCTGTAACTTGAGTTTTATATACAGCGGAAAAATATGTTTTATAACACAAGGCTGGTTTTCTCAAATATGATCCTTTTCAAAACGTTTTATGCTTATGACAGAGATAGATATATGAAATAAAGCACAGATAAGAAGATAATAAAACACTTATGGCTTATAGTGGTTCGAAGGTGGTGTAATCCTTCTACGTCCACTCTACTGCTACCTCGAGCAGGAACTTTGTTAAGCAAGATTGGTTTACAGGACTTTCCTAACAATCTATCAACTTACAAAGCAAACACCTACTAGAGTCCAACATATACACAGCAACTGTAAACTCTAAAGGTACACCCACACAGGGTTTCAAACTCCCATACAGGGAAGCTGTCTAACTCTAGACGACTATACAAACAGTAAGGATCTCTCCTATCAACTGTTCGACACCTAAAACAACCTAAGCACATAGGAACAAAGTTAAAAAGTATATGTTTTGTTCTTCAACTGGTGCGGTGAAGTGAGTTTTTGAATCCTTCGAAAGATCTTTCAGTTTTGAACTTGCTTCACTTCACAGAGGTTGAGTGACTGAAACTGAGAGTAGACTTGGAAGAGTGTAGCTTGAATACTTGAGAGTTTTTGCGCTAAATGTTTTAGTTATTAGCTTCAGGGTTGCTCATCCTCTATTTATACTTGTATGAGAAATATCCGTTGAAGGAGATATCTCTCTTTTGAATTTTGAGTACTTGATAAAAGACATGGCTCGCATTTAATGTGACTTGACTTTCTCTTTCGGAGCATTTAATGTAGCAGTTGCGGCTAGCAGCTTTCTGCAGTACGTCAGTCCACGTGGTGTCTTGTATTGGCTCCGTGTCTGCAACGTTGATCTTCTCTGGAATGGCTCTATTTATTTTTACTTGGATCTTTGTTCCTCGTACTGCATTTATCCTTCCTCGGATTGCAGGATACTTATTCTGTTTGTCATTGGCGCTGTTGACTGTTTGAGCAGTAAGCTTTGTGCTGTATCCTAGGTCTGCTTGCAGCTGTATCTTTGACCTTCTTGCAGTATCTTCATACAGTACTTCTGTATCTTTT
Source organism: Scutellaria barbata (assembly GCA_028654395.1). Taxonomy (NCBI): domain Eukaryota; kingdom Viridiplantae; phylum Streptophyta; class Magnoliopsida; order Lamiales; family Lamiaceae; genus Scutellaria; species Scutellaria barbata. The sequence goes on from CM053647.1 coordinate 21,433,025, forward strand.
CTTGCAGTATTCTTGTATCATCGCTGCACACCGTTCTTTCTTACTTAGTTGTAGTGCTGTAACTGCTTTCTTGTAGCGCTGCTGCACATCGTTCTTTTTTACTTAGCTGTAGTGTTGTATCTGCTTTCTTGCAGTAGCTTCTTTTTGAATTTCTCGATGCAGCTTTATAACATATGAAAACCTCCATCTTTCAACACCTATATCTAGACTCAAACTTAATCTATGTTTTCACTTAAGCATTGTGAAAAATGGGGTACACAAAACTTCCTATTACATATTTGTTTTGTCTCATCAAAATTTAAATATTGAAATCCCAATAGTGGATGTGTCCATGGTTTTGTAGAAGGTCTACCGGTGTTTGAGGGATATTCGATTATCATGGCAGTAGTTGATCGCCTGTCAAAGTATGCACATTTCGTACCAATGAAACATCTTTTTTTGCTACCTCAGTGGAACGCGCTTTTGTGCCAATATTGTATGGTTGCATGGGATTCCAATTTCTATAATCAGTGCTCGTGATTGAGTATTCACTAGCAATTTTTGGTGAATTATATTCTATCTACAAGGAATTAAACTATGTATAAGTTCCAGTTACCATCCACAAATCAATATTGGCGTGAGGTTTTATTTGATATAGGAGACTACGTTTACATCAAACTTCAACCTTATCACCAAACTTCTGTGGTATTTCGTAGGTCATTGAAACTTTTACCTCACTGTTATGGTCCCTAATGTAGGAACCGCCGGATCGCCGACCCTATACGATTATCCGAATCGGGGTCCATGCAAATATGATTAATGCGCAGCGGAAAACGAATCATACCTTTTGCACCGAAATTAGTTCTAAGATCAAAACTGTAGATGGAGGAATCGATGAAGCCTGAACCTCACGATCTTCTGCTGTATTCCTCGCCTTTATCTCGAACGTTGTGTGGGCAACGAGCTATCGAGACTTTCAGCCGTCTTCTACTAATACGTATTTCAGATTTTTATATCTGTGTATCTGTATTTCTGTGTCTCGAAAACGGCTGACTTGAGGCTTATTTATAGGCTACAACAGGGACCTTGAGGAGGATTAGGAATCGGTCTCCTGATAGGCTTAGGAGTCCTAAATTCGATCTGAATATACTTCTTAAGCCTATCAATAATATCTTAATCCACTAAACAGATATTATTGAACTACCGTCCCTTATCCATATTAGATATGGCTCCTATTTATTATGTGCGCATTTATCTCCCCGTGTTTAAGATATCGAATGTCCATTAATTAAATGAATTACTGACAATTCAATTAATTAATATTTAATTTCAAGAGTAGTACCACTCAACTTTATTATCATGCCGGAATAAATCCACCTGCAGGGTTTACATGATAATCCTTATGAGTTCCTCAAGGGGACATCATCATCCTAAATAATTAGGACACGGTTTCATTATATAATCAACAGCACACCATATAGACAACACCGTATCCCAAATTACTGAGCTTATTGATTTAATGAATAAATCTCACCCATTGGTAAATTAAAGAAACATATATCGAGTATACATGCCCGTTATCATACAATGATTAAGAGGACGCACATCCATAATAACAGAGGTCTTGTTTTATTTATGTAGTCAGTACAAATAAAACAACCTCAATTGGTCCTGCTCAATACATACAAAATGTACTAGTGTAATTTTATAATCAAGATAGATTAATACCAAATTACACTACAACCATTCCGATAATTTGTCCAAAATTATCTCGGCTGTGAGCTACCATTTATAATGTATAAGGAACTGATAACATGATCTTCTGTGTGGCACCACACACCATGTTATCTACAATATAAATTAATTTGGACAATTGCAATAACATATATAACAAATATATAAAATGCAAACATTTGACCATAAAAGATTCTCATACCATAAATAGATGTTCATACAAAAGTTAGGCTTATAATATACATCCTAACACCTAAAAAGTTATTGAACGAGTAAGACCTGTAGCTTACAAGTTGGAATTACCAATCGGTTCACTAATTCATGATACATTTCATGTGAGTTAGCTGCACAAACATTTGGGATCTATTACTCCAATCTCCAGTGATCTTCCATCAGTTTCCAATTATTCAACTATTTTTCCTCAACCTGAGTCTATTTTAGCTCGATGAAAAGTCCAAAAAGGAAAATACCAACCAAGAATCAAAGTTTTGGTCAAATGGGTAGGTGCCCCAATTGAAGATGCTATTTGGAAACTGAATGGCGATTTCGACGAGCCTACCCAGAATTCTGTTCTTGAGGATAAGGCCACTTTGAGTGGAGGGGATTATTACATGCCCAACCTGTGGAAGAAGTCCAAGTATTATTCCTATTTTTTAGCATGTTAATTGATATTTTTTAAGTTAAGTCTTTAGTGGTTGGTTATTATTTCCTTAATTTTCTCTGTTTTAGTTGTTGCACGTTATTCTTTAGAAGTTATTGTTATAAATACCGCTACTTAGATTTTTCATATCCAAAAAATGATGATGTCCCATGTAGCACATTTTTCTACTTCTTTTCAAAAATCGAGAACATATGTCAGTATTGCAATGAGGACAGACATACTTACCTTTAGTTGTCCATCCTAATAAGTTACCATATACAGGAAAATCATTTATTGTCTACAATAATACAAAATGCAACATAAATGTATTGTTACTACAAGCATCAAAGGTCTGCATACCATTATGCCACAATTCTTTTAACTCATCAATTAATGGTTGCATGTAAACATCAATATCATTACCTGAAGCTTCAGACCAGATATAAGAAGTGACATAAAAAATAAGAATCTTTCATGCATAACCACGGTGGAAAATTAAAAATTATGAGCACAACTGACCATGTACTATGGGAGATGCTCATTGTACCAAAAGGATTGAATCCATTACTTGCCAAATCAAACCTCACATTTCGAGCATCTTTAGCAAATTTAGAATATTTTCTATCAAAACTCTTCCAAGCAAGGGAATCAACTGGATGTCTTATTTTCCTATCACTACTACGTCTCTTTTCATGCCACCTCATTAATTGTGTTGTTTTTATTACATGAATAACCTTTTTAATTGTGGTATCACCATCTTGAAGTTTGACATACAGTACGTTTCTCATCTTCATCATTTTCTTTCCAATACAACATGTAATCATTAAAACATGCATCAATTTTCGTATATCCAAGACCTAAATCAATTATGATCTTCTTCATATAGTAAATGTTGCTAGGAAGGTTTGCACCATTAGGAAAAAGCTCAATCAAAAATTGCAATAGATCATTCAAAGATGTATCACTCCAATGATGCAGGCAATTCATATTGTTGGGATATTTCCAGCAACCTGCCTTGGGTCGGAGCTTAAATATGTGCGGGGCACGGCTCTTCCAAATTCGAATCCGTGAGCGCAAAGTTACATAAGTATAAGACATTAAAGTTGCGCCCTATGTCCATTGGATATCCTTTTGGTGTAGCGGTAATGCGCTTGATGGTCCTAACACTTGGTATCAGAGCAGGTCACGGGTTCGAATCCCCCCGGGAGCACTTTGCAGTGGGAGCTGTCAGGGCCTTTGGAGCTGAGGATGCTTGCGCGCAGCGGAGGTTGCTAGGCGGCCGGGACCTGAGGAGGTGGACGGACCTCGAACCGAGAGGATGATGGCGGAGCGGATGACCTAGGTGGCGGCGGGACCTGTGTGGCGAGCGGCCTAGGTGGCGGCCCGGGTGACGGCGGAGCCTGTGTGGCGGAGCAGCTTGGGTGGCGTGGCCTGTGTGGCGTGATGTCCTGTGTGGATGGCCTGTGTGGCGGTGGCGCAAGACGAGACGCCGAGTCATGACGATGGCGCGAGGCGAGACGTCGAGTCACGATGACATCGAGGAGTGGCGAGAAGGCATGTCGGTGCCGAGTCATGAAAGATGTCGAGAGGGTTCCAAGGGTTGCTGAAGTGGAGAGGCTGGCAGGTGCTGGGGGGGGATTGTTGGGATATTTCCAGCAACCTGCCTTGGGTCGGAGCTTAAATATGTGTGGGGCACGGCTCTTCCAGATTCGAATCCGTGAGCGCAAAGCTACATAAGTATAAGACATTAAAGTTGCGCCCTATGTCCATTGGATATCCTTTTGGTGTAGCGGTAATGCGCTTGATGGTCCTAACACATATGATTAAGACGGATTATCAGTGATAAAGTTGTAAACTTCTGACATCTAGGATATACTTCTGTTTTAGCATCTTCCATTAGTTTGTGATATTTTTTGACTTCTAAATTCTTCTTATTCTTATCATTTATTGGAGACGTACATGTACTAGTATCAAAGTTTGACATGCCAAATGCATTATGCAAGAGTCCATCCATTTCATTCATCTCATCATCAACAAAGTTTTCATTATTTAATAAAATATATGGTGATAACCTCTCTCCATGAAAAATCCATGTACTTCTAACATAATTCTTATCGAAACTTATCCATTGTAAATGGAGCTTCGATATGCTAATTTAGAGTTTATTTTGCTTTTTTTTATGTGCAGTTTTATGATTCTTAGTACTTTCTAATAGGTCGGCTATGATAGAAGCATTAAAAATTGAAGTTATGTTCAACTTTTAAGATAAATAAGTGTATATGTTTCGAACTTTTGAAAATGTGTAGAACTTGCATCCTTTTATTCCAAAAAAATTTGTAGGCCTAACATGTAATGATGCAAATATTTGTATTCTTAATAATATTTGAAGATCGTGTTATTTGTAGCCTTGATATAGGTTAGAAAATAAAAGCTTAGATTAATTTGATGAGATAAAACATATTTGTTAAAAGATTTTAGAGTATTTTACTTTTTACATTGTTTAAGTGAAAATATAAACAGAGTTGAATCTTAGAATGTTTCAAGTTTGGTAACAAAAAAGACAAATCAAAACCTTAATGCACGTTTTAGGAAACAGTTGTTGTAAGCTGCATGAAAAACTTACTACACGCTGTAGAAAACAATTATTGTAAGCTATGATGAAGATATCTAATTGTAAGCTGAAAGTTACAACTATTGTAAATGACCAAAGAACACATCTACGTTGTATGAAGATAAAAGAGTATATAAGAGAACGATACAAACAATACCAAGTTATTGCAAGAAAGATGTTACAACAAACATGTTACAGTTGTTACGAAATGACTAACACTGCAATATCAGAAGAAAAGTATGCAACAATCGTTTGATGTACGAGGAAGATAAATATCAATTAGTTGAAATGTCTGTCGTCTCTCTAATTTGAAATATAGCTAGTAGAGACAAAGCTGAACAACAAAGCTACAACCAATACGAACTGTAGAAACCTTTGCAGCTCCAACAGTAAAACAATTAATAGTTCATGTAGTAGAATTCTTAATAATTCAAGAATCATTAAATAAAAATCTGTACGGATCTTAAACGGGCATTAAAAGTCATGATTTTGTCCCTCTTCAACTGACAAAAATTCACCACCATAATAGAGGAAGAGATGCAATGAGACGACTGCTAATATTACTAATGAAATTGAAGCTATCATTGCTCAAGAATTCTAAATTCATTAAGCCTTTAAGAAAAGTTTAGCGTTCTAAAATTTGAGTCACTCAACCTTAAGAAGCAAACCTATAAAAGATCTGAAACTTCAAAGTTAAAAGGTTGCTTCATTAATTGAAGAAAGAAGAATATCCTTAACTACTTTGTGTGAGAGGCTGTTTTAGGAATTTTTAGCTACAGAAACAAGGTTTCTCTCTCTAAGTGTAACTACTCTCTATGTGAGTAGATATCTTGTGTGGACCAAGTTTAGGTTCTTGAGCAATCTATGTAGCTAACATTTATTGGTGTGAAGTTGTTGAGTCTTGTATTTGTAAAACTACTTTGTGTAAAGTTTGTAAATAAAATCACACTTAACAAAGTTCGTTCTCAAGAGAATGAGTAGAGTGGATTAAAGGGATTGCTTCACTTTTAAACCACTATAACCTGTCATGTGTTTATTTATTATTATCTACATCCTCTGCTTGAAAACTACTTACTGCATATAAATTTAAGAATTTTTATGCAACAAAAATACTACAACTAAGATTATGTAGTATTGTAAGCTTCAATAGCAAACAACTTATAACAAAAGATATTTGTTTGTTTGAAAAGTTTAAAAGTATGAAGATGTTTATTCATCCCTTCTAAACTTCTTGTACAACTTGGGATGAGCAAATTAACATGCAATGTTGGTATTCTTAACATTTGAAGATTGTTTAATTATGGAATATATTTAATTTATGTATTATGGCTGCACTACAAGAAAATAGTAAAATATTTAAAAAAAAGTTTAAAAAATGTTAGATTTTTCCATCGAAAAATAGCACAAATTATTATGTCAGCAAACAATTAGAGATATTTAACAACAAAGTTTAATAACATTTTTTCATATTAGTCACAGAAATTCCATCACAAATACATCGAGAAATTGTTATTTTAATATTTCAACGTGAAACTATCTTTTATTTATAGCGGTTTAAGGGTGAAGTAATCTCTTTAATCCACACAGCTATAACCACCCTTAAATCAAATGTTTATTTTCAATTTTCATGAAATCAGTAAAACATTCTATTTATAACCACAAACAGCATTAAGAATATTACAGAACAATAAACAAGAAAAGAATAAAAGAATAGGATGTTCAGAGTCTTCAGACACATCTCCTACATGGTGAAAATCACCTTCTGATTTTATATTACATATTATGAAATGAAGGAATCAAGAATATGTTATGAGCTCTTAGTTGCATTAGTGAGGTTGCGTAATTTCATTACAAGTTGTTGTCTTTCGCCCTCCACCTCTGCAAACTTGAGGCTTATATCCAAATATCGCTCCTGCATTTCCATCAAATCTCTTCCCATTGCTATGTTCCTCTCCTTCAATAATCCCATTTCCTTTTCTAATTCCGTTGATTCAGCGCTACCATCTTTTCGTTCTTCTGATAACTCGTTGCTGCAATGGCAAACACTTTGAAGGTTGGCTGGGTAAACTTTGCCTTTCAATGAATAATTGGAGTTCTAAATCTTTCGATCATACCTTTTTAAGATTTCTCGACAATTTGGAGCTTCATCCTCCACAACAATGGCAGCTGCCTGCATTCCAACAGAGTTTATCATTGGAATATTGTGTAACAAATAATTGCAAGGTATGTAAAGAAAATCTTGGACAAATATGGATAGCTCAAAATGCTGAGCTGACAAAGGAAATGAATCAAAAGAAACTGTAACGTGCTATAAATCTCAGAGCAAAGAAATGAAGTGTGTCTTTACCAACCTTTTGAACTTCATGTTCGAGCCTTCCATCTAACTCTTCAATTTTGTTGAGAAAATCCTTTTCCTTCTTTATAAATGAATTAGCTGAATTTTGTAGAGCAGTTTCCTTTAACCTGATTTGGCACTGTTAATGCAGAAACAAAATTGATAAATGAAACGGTGTTGCAACATTTAACATTTTTTGACGTATCTATGAACTCTTATACACAAGTAAAACCAAGATAAGAATGTGAAATTGAAAAACAAGAAAAACAATCATTCCCTAGAAGCATTCATGAGAATGACCTAAACAAATAGTCAAATGATCAGAAACTAGCCATGCATAATATTCTTTATTCAAGTGTAGCATATTTCTTTCACTCTATGGATTGGAGATGCCATGATCCAATTAAAACCAGTACTATTTGTACATAATCATCTGAAACAAGACAAATTAAGTGTAGATTTACCTCAAGTGACTTTATTCTCTCCTTGAGATTCACGACCTCTTTGGATTCACGAGGGTGAGGCTTACTTGTTTTCGAAGTAGCTTTCTCTGCATCAACAGCTGCTGCTCGAATGCGACCATCCTTTGTTTTCTTCTCCATACTGTTGGATGTGCCTTCCTTCTTCTTCAGATCAATTTTTAATTGCAACCCAGCTGTCAATTCTTTTTCTTTAACAAGAGATTTCAGTTTATTTAATTCCTTATGTAATTCTTCAGCCTCAGACTTCAGAAGTAACACTTTGCTCTCCAGTTCAACTTTTTCGTCATTCCCTTGCTCGACAAGCAGTTCCATTTCCTTAATTGATATTTTCATTTTATCTAGCTCATGCATCACAGTTTCTTTACTCTCCATGTCCTCTAAGAGAATTTTGTTTTTCGCAACGAGTGTTACAATCTCATCTTTGAGCATTAAGATTTCATCTGAGAGAAGCCTCTGAGTATCCTCAGCATGCTTTTTCTGATGCTCTATTTGATTAGCCATCGATGTCACTTGGCTCGTAAGTTGTTGCAATCTAGTCTCGTAATGGCATGTGACTGACTTGTGTTCTTCTGAAGTTTTATGGAGCATTTCCTCTAAATGACTTTTCTGCAAACGAAGCTCATTAGCTTCGGCCATAGCCTTTATAGAAAGCTTCTCATTGGCTTCAAATGTCGATGCCATCTGCACAGAAAGCTTTCTAAATTCATCCTGAATACGCTCTGCTGTATTAGCATTTCTCCACCGCATTTGTTTCAACATTTGTTCAGCGTATATTGCTCTCTGTTCCTGCTCGACTTTCGACTGAGTAATAGCTTCCAGATCAGCTTGAAATTCTTGTGCCTGCTTTTCAAGTTCTTCGTCTAGGCTCTTTGCATGGGCTTGAACTTCACTTATTGTAACCAATGAATCTTCGTATTCTTGTGATCGCCTTTTCAGCTCATTCTCCAGATTTTCCACACGGGTTTGAAGTTCTTCCTCAACTCTCTTGGCATGAGCTTGAAGTTCACTTATTGTGACTAAAGAATCTTCATATTCTTTTGATCGTCTTTTCAGCTCGTTCTCCAGATTTTCCAGTGAGGTTTCAAGTTCATGTGCAGCAGCATCAGGAGATGAACATTCATACTGTATTTTAAGCTGTTCCTGAATTTGGCTTTGCCTTAGCTGATAAGACATCTCATGATTAGCCTGCTTCATGATTTCATAATCAAGGGCTAGCTGCTCCATTTGCATTTCTAATTCATCCTTATCTCTCTTGTAGATCTCTATTTCACTTTGCAGATCCATAATCTGTTGTTCTAGAAGAATGGATTCCCTGGCATCATTGTGTTCTTTCACGAGGTCCTCTAGTGCCTTCTGTTCTTCTTCATCATCATCATCATCATCAACATCATGATCAGGCTGATATGAAATGGCCACTTCTCTCGACTTTTCTTCCACGCCTTTTTCCAATGATCTGTCAGAGGTGTTTGATACCTCTCCATTTTTCTGTTCTAACATTTCTTCAAGGTCTTGCACAGCAAAAATCAGTTCCGAATTCGATTCTTGAGTCTTTTCAAGTTGAATTCGAAGGTTGGCATTCAGCTCTTTCGCATAACACAGTTCTTGCCTAAGTTCTTCAACAATCACCTGAGAATCCACTTCATCAAACACCAAATTTGTCTTAGTTCTCTTCAATCCTTTGAGTTGCTCGCATTCTCCCTTCAAAGCATCTCTTTCTTCTTTCAAGCAAACAACCTCTCTCCACAGATCCTGACCCCTTTTGCTCTCTTTAACAATTTGCTTCCGAAGAGCCTGCAATTCTAATTCAGACATCTCGGTTTGTCTGGATAGAGCAGCAACCTCAGCTTTCAGCTTCTCGATCACAACATCCGGAGCCTCTTCAGAATCATCTGTACTATCTTCAATGGCAGAATTTCCAAGCCACTCCCAAGAACTTTGATTCTCATCATATACTGGTGTTGTGGGGGTATCAGATTTCGGCCCCTGATGAATTTTATCGTTCTTTAGCTCCCAATGTGTTTCATTTCCAGAGCTGCTTTCACAACTTGACAACGTAACATCAGACCCACTAGATCCCCGACGCTTTGTACTATATTCAGCTCTAGAAACAATGTTATCAGAAGGCTCATCCTGTTAAACAAATAAATAATCCAGTTTCGATTATAACATGATAAACTTGAATTTCAAAAGAAAAGTATAGCTGGAGGAGATGAGACTTTACTTCAACTGAATTGCTTATGATTGTTCCATCTATATCATGGTTGCCCAACTGTGAACCCAAGATGTGATCTTCTGAACACAAATTTGCATTCTCATTTTTTTCAATGTCCCTGTACACAGCAAATAAAGTCTATAAACATAATCTCGTGTCAATGCATGCAAATAATGTTAAACAAAACATAACATAATCAGCACCTTTGATCCATCGTTTCCTGTAACCTCTGGATCAACACCTATCAAGACATTTTTAGCAAATCAGATCTCAACCCAGAATATAAAACATACCCAAGAAAAGAATCCCTCAACCAAATTCATGGACAATACTTTATTCTTATCAAGTCACAAATTAAAGCATATCAATATGCAGACTTTATGAATTCTCACATGGAGTACAGCTCCACTTTTCGAATTCTTGAGAGGAAGGGACACCAACGAAGCCTTAGTTGCCTCCACATAATTTGAGAAATCGATTGAAGCTTCTCCATAAACTCCAGATTTAGATGAGCCCTACAACACACCAACAAAGGACTATAAGAACACCTTAACAAAGAAAAAGCATATGAATTACATCTCCCTATGACATTACATACCATGCCTACCACAAAATGGTATAACCTCTCATGAATCTTCCCTGATCTTGGATCCTGATTAAACTTAACAGTTTCATACACAGGATTCTCCCACAAACAGCTCCCATCTCGAACAGTGGCCTTTCCGGACTTTGCAGTCGGCTTTCCAATATCAGACGGAACAACAGATATCACCAACCCATCCCCTCCAAACTGTGTAACCTGAACTTAACACAATGCTTATTTCACTCTACCGTCGCAAGAAAATGAAGTGAAGTATCTCTGATTTATGCTTTTTCACACCAACTTGAAATAGAAAATGCAAATTGAATTATATTTACATAGTTTCACCAAACATCCTAATTGCACCATCATTCACAAAATATTCTCACCTAACTCAAACACAAACCACAAGAATATGCACAAACAGAGTCTTGAAATGCCTACTTTTATAATAAAACACACAAGAAATGCACAAAATAAATCTCATATAAGTGAGGTGACAAATACAATACCTGAGATGCATGAAACTGCAACTTGAAAACAACTTTCAATTTGTTCTTGTCGCTCCACCATCGCGGCTGCTTGAACATATTTACTAATTACCCTAAATTACGCATCACATTACCTAATGTTCACCGAAACCGCCGGAGCTCCGGCGACCTCAGCCGGAAAACGCCAATTGAGCTCGAATACCCTCAATGCACCGTGAATTTCCAAATGCCCACTTCGTGCTAAAAGGGCTAAAAAAGAGAGAAACCAATTCCCTGGTACTGAAGATAACTCGACTGCGTAGTCTCAATGTATCAATGCTGGGTGAAATTGAGAGAATTATGGCTCTTTAATGATTATAGAAAAATACCCATTTATGGAAACGAAAGGAAATTGGAAGGGAGATCTGAGTAAGAGCTTTTCTTGTTCAGCAGTATATTTTGGCTATGGACATAACGCCATTGATTCAGTATGCTCTGTTTCTCTCTCTATATCTGCTATACGTGATGGTGTGCTTGTGGAACAGGAGAGAGAGGAGTCACATATTTTCAGTTATTTATTTTATGTTTTTAATAACTTTCTGGACAAAAATATGAATAAATTATCTCAGGGTAAAGCTTTTGAGAGTGAAAAAAAAAAAGATTTACATCTAGCATCTATTTAGGAGCTATCTCATTTTTGTTACTTTTGATATTTTGTTTTTTTTTTGTTTTTAAAGATATTAATTATTAATAGTATCTATATATGTAATATGTATTAATTATTTTAATATAGAAAATGAAATATACATTTGAATGAAAAATTAGGTGAGATTATCCATACTCTACCGTAAAAACAACGAGTTTTGTAGTTTAAATGTTATTCCATATTTATAAAGATGTAGATTGTGATAACTAGTGTTCAAATTCAAACTATGCAAGTTTTTTAATTCTTACTGTTTTCCTCTCTTCCACTCCCCCAAACTTATTAAACAAAAAATACTCTACAGTAAAATAAATAAAAATTAAATATAATTAAAAAGACTAAAATAACCTTCTTTCCTTTCCTTGTATTTTATTTTACACATCTTCTTCTTAAACCTAATTATTAAAAACATAATGAGGTGTGAAAAAATATTTAAAATAAACATTGTAACATTTCTCAAGTTTTTTATGGTATTATGCAGTGAAGTTACATAATTTATAATTAGAGGTGTTAAATAAATATTATACAATATACTCAATCTGAATAAGATGAACCCCATGTTCTTTGTGTTGGTTACAATTACTGTGTAAAGGTAAAACCTGTTGAATACAGAAACAAACAAAAATAGAAATAGAAGGACACTTATAAAACTCATATTCTATTGCAAAGATGCAACAAGAGTCGAGTCCAGAAAGACCTTTGCCCTTAAAATAAGATACATCCAGAGTAGTGCTCACTGGATCATGTGTATCGTCTCTCAAAGATAAAACAACTACGTCTTTTGAGATGTAGCACCACAATCTTAAAAGCTCCAGCGAACTTTGGTGTTTAGAGAACTGAGCAAATACAAATGGAAAGTTTTTTATGTTTTCTTCTTTTGTAAAAATGATGTATGATGACCTCTATTTATAGGTCTCCACCAAGGGATTACACCTAAAAATTGATGGGAAGTAAACGCAAGAAACATCTTGTTCAAAAAATTAAAACGACAACAAAAAAGTATGCTGCAACTTGAAGTTGCATCCTCAGTCGGATGCTGTAAGTTGCACGCTGCACACCCGGTCGGGGCTAGAATATAGCAACCACGACGCTGCACCCTCAGCTGCGCTGCACAGCATTGCACCCTCGGCTGGGAGGGAGTTGTAATGCAGCAACCAGAGCAACAAGTCGGGCAGAACTCGAGCTCCATCCGCCCAAGTCTGCACACCCGGTCGGGGCTGGAATATAGCAACCACGGCATTGCACCCTCGGTTGGGAGGGAGTTGCAATGTAGCAACCAGAGCAGCAGGTCGGGCAGAACTCGAGCTCCATCCGCCCAAGTCTAGCCCAACGTCCAATTGTCAAGGACCAAGACCGAGGTCGGGGTCTGGTCGGACCGCGTGTGTGTATTGCACAAGCTACCACTCCAAGAGTGTATTAATTACTAAGCCACTTCACATGACTTCTTTAATACTTGCACTTATATGGTCCATTTTACTATGTTTAAAATGTGGGATAGTTAAACTTTTTTCTCACACTTAAAACCTTCATATTCCCATTTTAAATGGCCAACTTTGATGCTTAATTTCTCACTTACCAAAAATTGGTTTTGAGTGATTCAAAATGCCTAGATTATAAGCATAGAATAATCTTTTAGCATTCAATCCTTAAAAAAATTAACATTTAGCCACTTAACTATTGGTCAAAGTTGTGTCATCCATCACTTTTTACGATCAATTTTCCAACAATTTGTTCGATATATCTTAATCAAACGTTCCAACATTGCTCAATCAAAAAGGATCGAACCCAATTTATTGGATCTATTTGAATTAAACATTTCTCTTTACATTTGACATTTATTGATCTAAAAACTGTTTTATATTCAACCAACCAAAATCGAACAAAGTTCTCAAAAAAATTTGTATTTCAGACTTTGTTTTACAAGTTTTATTGTAGGTGTGACTTGTTCCTCAAATTAGTGTAATTTCATACACACACATAAACCTATAAATATTTTATTGTTAAATTAATTGTCCATAATTTATTAACATAAAATTTGGGTAATACACAATTTTTTAGTTTGATTAATTTGGTTGATATTCAATACAGTCTTTCATTATTCAATAATCAATATATATTAGATTTATGATTACATACTATATATTCAGTCTATCCACCATTTTTACAAAAATAAAATCAGTTTTATACACATATTAACGTATCACAAATTAAATACAATCATTAATTTCAAATAATAAGATTGTATATGATCTATACAAATCAATTATGAACATATTAAGACATATCCATAATGGGCATATTATCATTTTCTATAATCTAATTAACATCTAGATCTTATCTCATAATGTCTTTACTTCATTTTAAAAAACAAATTAAATTTTAATTATAATTTTCAAATTTTCTTAAATACTTTTCAGATTATTTGGTTGTTTTTTGGATTTAATAAATATATTTTAGACAGTTTTTTTAAGTTTTAAATTTATTTAAATAATCTCTATTTTTGTAAGATATTGCAGTTCTGTTCCCAAAATATATGGTGATTAACATCAAATAGTCGAGATCGATAAAATTTAACTGATTTGAAATTAAAAATGCTAATTAATAAATATTTATGGGTCAAAATATGTATGATTTAAACATTGTGACAAAGTAGAAATGTTTGGATCATTTTGAAATAAACTTGGAGTAGTGTTTCTGTACACCAGGTGCATGGGTCATAATCCATGCAACCGGGTCGGGTCGGGTCCGGTTTAACCCGGATCCGCGCCCTTTTTTTTTTTTTTTTTTTAATTTATGTCATAACCTTTATGTTGTAATAATATAACCTTTATGTTGTAATAGTGTAACATTTATGTACAGTTTTCATAACCTTTCCACTGAATGACTTATACTTTTTTCACTATAAAAATTCATGCAATATAACCCAAAACCTTTATGTTGTAATAATATAACCTTTATGTTGTAATGGTATAACCTTTATGTACAGATTTCATAACATTTTCAATAAATAACTTGTAGTTTTTTCACTATAAAAATTCAATATAGCTGAAACCTTTATGTTGTAATGATATAACCTTTATACTGTAATACTATAACCTTTATGTACAAATTTCATAACCTTTTCAGTGAATAACTTATACTTTTTTCACTACTCAGCACTGCAAAAGGTTATGTGCATATAACTAAAATGTTAAGTTCGTTAAACTAAAAGGTTAAGTTCGCTAAGCTAAAAGGTTATGTCAATATACAGCAGAACTAGAATTTGAATTAGGGTTTGGGCTAGGATTTGGGCGCGTGGGGGCGCGTGAAATGCACTTTTTGGCGGGTTGACCCGGTTGCACGGATCTAGGATCCGTGCACCTGGTGTATAGAAACAATTGTGATAAACTTGTGTCTAATAATTATTTCACTAGATTTATATCAAGATATGACATGCCAGGTTAGTTGTGTGCTCATATTTTTTGTTGTTTCTTATTTTTCTATACATTAAAAATAATCTTAGATAATGTTTTATATTGTAATCGTAAAAAAAAAAAAATTAAATTCAATGTTATCTACTAGCAAATATACATAAATGCACTTTTCTGCACGTTGGTAAACATATTAAATCAATAAAGTTTGCCACTACATATACATCTTTAATTAGTATGAGTTACTATTAATTAAAAAATAAAATAAAAAACTATTAATAAAAAATAATTGAAAGCACGAGAGAAGGAAATGTCAAAAGACCATATTATTGCATTTCATAAATGGGACTTCATGTTTGGTGCTTTAACATTGAATTATTTTATCTTTCTTTACTTTAATAAGAAAAAACTTGGTAGCCATTAATGTAAAAGTAAGCTAACTGGGAGAACTACTTATATTTTTTTTTTTAAGAAAAAAAAGATCATTTATTATATTTTGGTTAGTCTGAATGGCTTAACCTCAAAATACCACTAGGTTGTTATATGAGAAGTACACTTGATTATTTTAAAGTTTTCAATCCTTCTACTAATAAGGTGATCAATTTTCCATTACTTTTTTCAGGTATGAGATATCTCATCTTCATAATTTCATTTTCCATCGAATTATTTTACATGTTTATCGATTTTAAGCATTAATTTATATCATTCATTTGAAATTGGATTTGAGAAAGTAAATACACTAATCAAGTTATCTATTCAAAACGTATATTCCAATTTTACAACTCGTTTTCCTTTTAATCAAAGGGTATTTCATGTAGGAATTGGTCACAGGTCACCAACTTTTTTAAATCAATTT
Source organism: Scutellaria barbata (assembly GCA_028654395.1). Classification (NCBI taxonomy): domain Eukaryota; kingdom Viridiplantae; phylum Streptophyta; class Magnoliopsida; order Lamiales; family Lamiaceae; genus Scutellaria; species Scutellaria barbata. The sequence continues at coordinate 21,449,037 of CM053647.1, forward strand.
TCAACAATTTTCAGAAAAAAAAAAAAAAAAAAGACGAGTATGTACAAGTGGTTTAAAGTATATAAAAATTTATATGTGACTATCTTATGATTATAATTTCTTAAATAAAGTTCCATTATTCACAGCACAAACATTTTCACAACTTAATTCTCTATTTGAAGTGAATGTCTTTACCAAGAAAAAAGGGGTATGCAACAACTTTTGTTTTAAAGAAAACTGAAAGATATATAAGAATTTTAAATAGTTGGTCACATTCATTTATTATTTATGTAGCCACTCCAACGGTCTGGTAGAATAAATGTATTAAAGAAGCACTCATATGTGCAATTATTTTATTGGGGTTGGAGAGTTAAATATATAGTTGAAGGCCTACTGTTTGTTAGTTTTTTTTGCATTTTTAAGGCTTAGTTTTTCAAATAGGGTAAATGGCCAAATATACCTATTTTGATATGAGCAAATCTCTTTTTATTCATAAATATAATAATTGGTTTCTTTATATCCATAAATATAATAGTTGGTTTCAAAATATTTATTTTTGAATCCAAGTCAATTGTCCAATTAATTGAAATGACCCCCAATCTGCTTTATTCTAATCAATCCTCATCATTATAAAGAATCTTACCCTCCCATTTCATTTGACCTAAACTTCACAAATTAATTTTTAATATAAACCACTCATCATTAATATAAAAATAAAAATTTCGTGTGGTATAAAAAATTTTGAGAGCCTAAATTATTCCAATTTTTATACTGCAGTGTAGTAAAAAAATGTAGGCCACTCATACGAAAAATAGTGGCCACTCAAACGGACATTTTAGGTCACTCATACAAACATTTCAACTTCAAAAAAAGTTGGGAGCCTAAAAAATTTCGGCCACTCATACGAAAAATAGTGTAGTAAAAAATTTAGTATAAAAATACTTCAATTTTGTGTAGTATATAAAAAATTCGTGTAGTGTGAAAAAGCACTCATCATTAGTATAAAAAAATATTCGTGTAGGGTTATATTAATTATTATTGGCCTAAAATCTAAAATTTTGTGTAAGTTTATATTAACACTATTTTTGTGTAAGGCTTCATTACATGATTTTTTCGTGTACGGATAAATTTTTAGTATTTTTGTATATGATCAATTTTTAGTATTTTCTTGTATCATAAATATTTAGTATTTTCGTGTAAATTCAAAATTGATATTTTCATGTCAAACTTAATGAACTAAGCAATAAGAATTGTCAACATCAAAATTACATTCTTTACATAACATAAAACAAGAAATAAATTCGACGTTCATAAAGACTACACGAAAATAAAAAATTATCTAACATTGGGCGACAGATATAACACAAAGCATTAAATAAATATCAAAATTATACAATTTAATTAAATATGAAAATTAATAATTATCTACGGTTTAATAAAATGCTACATGAAAATTTTACTATTAAAACATACCTTTAAACAATGACGGACTATAGTTTTTCAAGGCTTCCAAGTGAAAATATTTATCCGAATCCCAAATTGTTTTGAGGGATTTTGATTTTGTGTCTTATTTAAAATGATATGAAACTTTTCGTAAAAAAATTACTATACTAATAGTATTTCTCATGTTGTATTAATAATATTCTCGTAGCCAAAGTTTGTAAGTAGTATTTTCATGTAGGACAAATCAAATGAAACTGTAAAAATAGGAATCTTATAGATTGGGGCCCATTTCAATCAATTAAATAGTTGACTTGAACTCAAAAATAAATATTTTGGAATCAATTATTTTATTTATGGATATAAGGAAACCGACTATTATATTTATAAATAAAAGGAGATTCACTTACATCAAAATGGGTAAATATTTATCCATTTCCCCTTTTAAAATATATGTTCATCAAAGGGACTAATAAAATAAACTATTGAGGTGGTTGTCTCCATCTCTGTATACAAAACCTACCTATTATTGGTTATGATATGTTTTTTTTTTTCCTTAATTTTTTTTTTAATATATTTTTTTAATTAAAACCATCCAAGAAGGAGATCTTCAACCTTTATATTTCTTACATCCACAATTTAAGTTTTACAACCGAACAGCCTAAAAGGAGTTAACATCCAAAGAGAAAATTTACATTTCAAGAACCTAAACAAAATAAGCAATAAACAATCTCATCTATAAAATCTGAAATTTGACATTTGTCAACTATCAACAATTACATAACCTTTCGTGTTTTTACAAAAAGATAAATTAGAGAAGAAGCATAATTTTACATTTGTACAACAACATTGCAAGATAATCTGCTGCTCAGTTGCCTTCACAATCACGATAGATATGACAAATTTTTAGATTCAAAACCTTCTTAAATTCAACGAATTTTGAAATCGAATGTTGATATTTTCACTGGATAATTTTGCTGCAAAATATACAACAGTGAGAGCATCCACTTCTAACCATAAGTTTTGAATACCTAAAGATTTACAAAAATTTAGCCCTTCAACAATGGCGTTTAACTCAACAATGTTGGAAATTGGTTTTGAAAAATTAGTGTTCACCAATCTTTGACCAATTTTTTCATGATGTTTTATTTGTTGGAAAAGAAAATAAGTTTCAAATTTGAAATCTACATTTCGAGTAGATAAATTTAGAGTATTTATTTTCTCAATCCAATTTCGGATGAATGAGAAATTAATGCTTGAAATTGACAACTTAAATTGAAAAAAATTGAAAGTTTGAAGAAGTGTGAATTTGTAAAAATGTGTGTTTGAATTGAATTAATGCAATCCAAATTAAAGGGATGCAATTAATGCGAAACATTGTGAGACACCTTATTTCATTTTAAAAGATGTCTAAATGTGGAAAGACTTTAATTCAAACAAAAAAATGTCTAATTATCAAAAGACATCATTTCAAATTAAAAGATGTCTATTATGGAAAGACGCCACACATCTACTACTTCTATAAATAGACTCCAGATTTAATCATTTCATTCACTTTACTACAACTTGCATTATTAGCATTCTAACAATTGTAGTCTTTCATCATCTTATTTAAAAAAAGTTTCAAATATCATTTTACGTTTGGCAAAAAACTTTTGAAGTCGTTGTGCTACAATCCTTAAATTAGTAAGTCGTTATATTTTGGAGACGTTTGTCGTAAATTGTAAAGCACTTAATATGAGGCAATTTCGTCTTATGAAAAAAGAGTCCAACTCTTACCTCAACTTTCCCATTTATTATTTTTAGTCATCTTCAAATACACCATACATTTCCAACAAACAAAAATATTATCAACAGCTCCTGTATATGCATAATATCCAAAAACAAAACAACTTTTAGCATCTCAAACAATACATTTCCTTTAGAAGCCCCATTAGAATTGAGTTTAAACCATCAAACATTTGGGGGTATCCAATTAATGGGTAATGAATCCTACAAATTTTAACTTTAACAGGGGAGTTCCATATTTTAGCAACGAACCAATATTCAAGATACGAGATAGTAATTATCGCTATATAATATTTTTCCTCCAACATACGAGATAGTAAAAAATAAAAATAGAAAAGGCAAAAGTTAAAGAGAATAAAAATATAGAGAAAAAGAAAGTAGGGATGGCAACTTCTTTTCTAATTAGAATCCATCCTGCTTGGAAAATTAGAAACTCGGAACCCCTCTCATCCCACTAACTTGTTTCTATTTTCATTTTCAATCTCAAAATTTGAATGCTTTTATTGCTACCACTATAATTTAAATATAAAATTGAATTCCATAGTTCAATATTCTACAACAAGGATGAACACATGACTTCAAATATAAGTGAAATATTATATTGGTAACTTAAATAACTTTTTAGGCTATTAGATATTATTAGTGGAAATAAAAGACATAAAAACCCTAATCAGACTATTGATTTGCTTTCACAAATATTATATTTAGTAGATACGATTTAACCAATTAGTCGTCATTCGATCGTCTTAAGCACATTGAAAACACGTTTGATTGGGTTTAGACCCATCCCCAAAGAAGACTTGTTTAATGTGAGTCCACATTTGAAACCTGATATATTACTATAAATCCAAAAAAAAAAAGAAGGAATTGGGTAAAAGATATATATAGTTTTTGTTAGAAAAAAAAAAAAAGGAGAGAAATAGAAAAGAAAGAAAAATAAATAAAAGAGGGGAAAAGGAAAAGTAACCACGTGGTGGTGTGTAGATTTAGCTTATTCGGGAATTCAAAGTCCGCAATTTCAAAGAAAATTTGGTGCGTGGATGGGACCTTAAAGTGAAAACTTGGAACCTTATCAAATCAAGCTATATATATATATATATATATATATATATATATATATATTGTACATTTTATATTGCCTAATTTTTTTACTTCTTGCATAACTTGTACTCTAACCTTAAGCTTAGAAAACCCCCCACAAAAGAAATAAAAAAAAAAAAATTTAAAGCTTAAAGTTTGTGTATATCTTTTTTTGATTATGGAGTTTTGCATTAACTTTTGTCTCACAATATACATTTATATCAATAATAATAATAATGAGTCAATTACATCTATTATTCTCCAAATTTGGTCAAATTATTAAATCGATCCTGTAATTTGTGAAAATAACATTTAGACCCTTCAACAATCAACTATTCAACAAATGACTCACTTAAACTTATTGTATGATAATATAGATAATTTGATAATTTCACATAGCTTGGATTCTATTTGATAATTTGATCAAGCTTCATTGATAAATATAACTCACCATATAATAAAGAATTAATACATGTTTTCAAACTACTGTGGTCATGTTAATTATAAGCAACATTAATATAATGATTTAAATCTGGTTATTAATTTTATTTTCAATCAAATGATAATTTATATTGTTTTCTTTTCTCAGATGAAAAGGTTTAAAGTCACACTCCCTTGAGATTTTCTTACAAATCTTGATATGTAAGATCGAATCTCATTTTGAAGATCCTGAAAAAAATAACACACTTTAACTTAATAATAAGATATAATGAATTGAGAGGCTCCATCGTAAAAAAAAAAAAATGTGATACCTTTATACAAAAATAATATTTTGACAAATTCTCACGGGTAAAATTTTATTACATCTGAACAATATTTTATGAATTGAAGCATGTAATACGTTGAAAGAAAAACATTGCACAGAGGAAAAATAACATAAAAATTGAAGCAATATTCATTAAAATTTTCTCCTCTGAACAATATACTAAATTATTTAATAGTTAATTTTAAAAGAAGGATAAAGGAAAAGGCAAGGTGTTGAGTTGCAATTTGAAGCTTTTCTTAGCTTTAAAGAGCATCATTGATGGAGGTATAAATTAGGTGTTGTTTGATGCCAATCCCATGTGAACACTGCCCCTCTCCATGGTATACTGTCACTTTCCACACACCCAATATTTGTTTTTGTTATAAATTTATCCATTATAGAAACATAAATACTCGACATTTGCACATTTAGAGGATTCACTGCCAAGGTGATATATATTTTTATTCTATGAACTAATTGGACTCTGATATGCAAATTTGTGTACATGAACTTATCTTTGATGGAAAATTGGAGAATGGTTTCACTTTTAAAGGTATATTTATTTATGAGTTGGACCACAAGCATTAGTCTAAGGTGGCATGATACCAACAACTCAACAACGCCATCGTCTTAAGTATATATGACTATCATCTCCAAAAAAATTTAAATAAGTGAATGAGAAACTCTTTATTGCCACATATATGCAATGCCACGAACAAATATCTTCAAATATATAAAATTATTTGATCTATAAATAACATTTTAAAAGACGTTATCAAACATGAAATTGTAGGTGTTAACATTTGTGCATGTATAAATTTAATGTTGATATGCCCATGTCAACCGTGATTAAGCTACAATCACTTTGAAATTTATCTAGAGAATGAACTAAAAGGAAATTATGTCAATACTAAAAGTTAATCAATCCAAACTTTGATATCTGAATTTATATATAAATAAAAGCAATGAAAAAATGGTTAATTAGTTCCTACATTACAATTGTCATCGTCCTCTCTTAGGCATATGTATAAATTGCCAGCCCAAATTTACTTGTTCAGACCATAGTTTTTGGTTTCACTAATGCCCCCACAAACATTCACTACAATATAAATGAGTTTATGCAATATTGGATTTTAATATTTTTATTTTATACAACACACTATTGTAACATATATATATATATATATATATATATATATATATCTTAAAATATTATTTTCGTGTAATTAAATTAAATTCATTTTAAATAATTTCGTTATTAATTTAAATACATATTTTTCATTTTATACTTATAAAATATATCATTTCACAACATATATAAAAACATACATACAAATTATATAAAAAACATTATTTACTATAAAGAGAAAATAGAATATTTAAATAATAAATTATTAAATAGTGAAAAGTTTATAAATGTTCTTGATTAGTCTAATAGTTAGTAATGTGATAGTTATCTTCAAGGTCATCGGTTCAAACCTAGAAAGTTGCTATTTATTTTTATTTTTATACAAATAAAAAGTGTTACATTTAAAGTGTTACACAAATATTTATATGTAACATTTTTAAGTGTTGGTATAAAGTGTTACATTCCATATATTAATATTACATTAAAATTGTAACACATTTAAAATGTTTCATAAAAGTTTATATGTGATATTTTTAAAGTGTTACTATAAAATGTTACAAATGATATCTTATGTAATACTTTTTAAAAGTGTTATTAAAGTTCATCAAAAGTATTATGTAACGTCAACAATAGTAACACCTCTAAAAGTGTTACGTAATGGCTATTGTAATATTTTTTGGCAAATAAGTAACACTTTTTAGGTGTTACATAAACTCAATTATGTTGTAGTGATTTCATGTGTTTATAGAGTGAAATTATGAGTTGTATTTCTGTTGTGGGAAATATTTTGAGTAGGATAGAATTTTTTTTTTTTTTTTTTCTATAGTAGGAATTTCCAGTTCTTAAATTTTTTTTTTTTTTTGGAATAATTTCATTAATTATGATAAGTACATATAATCAATGTTAGGGAGATGATTGCGAAAGTCCATCTTTAAATGGATATTAGTGAAGAACCCGTGCAACACTTGAAATCTATATCCTTTAAATTTCTTGAGTGAAGTTGGAATTTATATATTTTTTTAATGTTTTCTCACATATTTTAAAGATGTTTATGATTTTTTTTTTTGGTCATCAAAAGTTTTGTCTATAAAAATACAATATCTATGAAGGATATTAGATATCTTGAGAGAGTGTTTCATTTCAAGTTTTTTTGTTATTTTTGACATTTGTCCTTATTTTTGACCATACAAAAAAATATTTTGTCCAAAATAAAAAAATTCCCAAAATAAAATATGTTAATGAGAGTAGTACATTTCATCATTCAACCTATTATAATTAACTTCTTGTTCCTATAGGACCCATTTGCTGCAAAAGTATGATACAAACTATTGGTACTAAGAGACTTGATTCACATGCAATAACATTTCCTTCACTTAATTTAGCCAATTTTGTAAACAATATTCAGAGATGGAAGTGCTCATAATGTATTATTCATCAAAATAGTAAATTAGAGAATTGGAATAATAAAGTGAAAATTATCAAACAAATCTATGAGGCATTGACTTAAAAAGCTTGGAATATGACAATTTGGAGCAAGATTGATGGAAATAATACTTAAACACGGAATTTCTAAAGTTTATTTTTGCTAAATTGATGCCCTATCATATGCATGCACTACAATACATTCATACCCAAACAAAGCTAGCACTTCAAAAGCTTGTTTGTTTGTTTGTTTGTTTTAACCATACAATATAAGAGTGGGAGCTCATCAAGTTGCACACATGCAATGTCTATAAATTTACACAAAAAACAGTGATAATTTCACCAATCAAAGGTAAATTACAATTTCCCCCACAAAATTTTAAAAACCAATCTACATGAAATTGTGTCCCGCAATCCCTGAATCATAACGAAAAAGGAATGAATTGCATGAGAAAAAGAAGAAAAAAGAAAAGAAGTTATACGAAGATGGAAAAATAATGAATATTATATGTACCATATGTGTGGCTCCTCCCATTGGCCAATTCTCCTATAAACTGTATCACCATGATAATAGGACTCACGGAACTTCAACTCTAATCTAGTGCACCACTTGGGGAATAGTGTACTCCTTCATATTAACAACATTGCCTAGAAAATCCACTAAATAATTAGTAAATTAATTAAAAAGAACACCAATTTAATTACATTAGATAAAAAATGGTAAGAACTAACAGCAAAAAAGAAAATCCATAAAATACTCAACAATAACATTAATAAGCAATGGAACAAAATCAGTATATATTGTAAAAATTTCAATTGCAAGTAATAGATTGGAAGTGTCACACAATAGTTTACCAGAAACTGGAGGTTTTAATTTGCCCAAATTTCCATGAGAAACTGACGATTTTTGTCAAAGTGATCAAAAGGACATCATATTGAGAGAAAGGGAGAGAATAGAACACCAGGGAGACTCCGAGGAATGAGTCCTTAGGGAAAAGTGATACAACCTATCTGGTAATGCATCAAATTAATGGAACAATAATGCTGAAAGTAAATAGAAATTGGTAATTTTACAGTACAATAATTCTCATCTTCCACCAAAATATGATATTAGTAAACCTGTCATAAAGATGATATTGATGATTTAGCTCATTCATAGCGCTAAAGAGTAAGAATTTCTCTTACGTATTACTATTAAAGTACATAGGGAAAAAAAACCGGAAGATTGCTGCGAGATAGGTGAACCACGACAAGCAAGATGAAGGAGCGATAAAGCATCCACCTAAACGGTGTTGATGCCGGTGTCGGAAGGGATAAGTACATCCGCAAGTCCACATATCTCAGCCTTTGTGTTGTCTGCCATCAAACTCCTCCGTATTGTATGGGTTAGAGAGAGGAAATGACTTCTACTCAATATCAATTATCAATGAGGGTTGGCAATGAAGAGATGGAAGAGGAAAACGCATTAGTCACATCAGTGAGTTGAAAATTCGCATTCTTCAACTTCTCATCCCATAACTCCAGAAGATTCCCTTCAAGGGTTTCTCTAGCAATGTGCCCCAAAAACAGGGGTATCACAGGCATCCAACTTTGACTCTGCTCGAACAGCTATGAATATATCATCCATTAACGTTGTCCCATCATCATTTTTGGCGTTGACATGCATTATAACTTCCACTCCAACAACATCTTTGGCAGATTTTTGTACAGCTTTTAGTAACGATGCTTTGTTTTGGCTACATAGAAAATGGATCTCTTTCTTCATAAACACCATAATTGTATCCGAGAACTTGTAACCGATCAACCATATATTCAAAGCTGATGACTTTAGGTAGCGGAGGTCATCTGATGGTGGGGGAGTTGCTACAAAGAGAACCCCATAATCGTTTGCTGAAGTTTTTAAGATTGATATTGTAAGAATTGGCTGCATTTCCTGATGTTTTTCTTGATGCTTTGTCATTATTAGCATTGCTTTTAACATTGGCAATACCATAGAATTGTGTAGTCTCTATTTACAGCAATAATTATTGACAGCTAAAATAAAAAAAAAATATGTTGTAACATCTCTACATTCACATGCTATCATCATACTGATACAACATCAATTTTTTTTCCTTCACCAGATGAAGCTTCTTCCGATTATCAACATTTAAAAATTCATAAAATTATTTTACAGAAATCCACACTTTTTGATGAAACATCCGCACAAAAATGTAAGAAGTGTTTTTCAACCCTTGAGAATCTTAATTCACCGCCGTCGATGGACTGCGGTGAGATGTTGGTGCGTAGATTCGTTTTAAATTTAGAAAATTTCTATAGGATGGGATCTTTTCCTATTCCTTTAGAAAGAGAGATTGCAACGGGTGTGAGTTTCAAAATGAGGGATACTTCAAGAAATTCAAGAAACGGTGGTTGAGGAAGATAGAGAATGGAAGAGGAAGATGAAAAGATTGGGAGAATGTAACGGCTAATGAAGAGATGGAGAGAGGAAGGGGTGGAAGGACACATGGCGGCTCCACATTTCTTATAAAGTGCTGAGGTGGCGGCATAAGACTTCTTCAAAATGCTGATGTGGCGGGCTATGAGAGAGCCAAACTCTTCTTTTATAGGTATAGATTTTTTGACGGCTTTAAAAGAAATGGATGGCAATTAAACTTCACTACAAGTGAGAGAAAAATTTGCACTTCTTTTGAATAAATTTGTTTTGGGGCGTGAAAATGGCTATGGATCAATAAGAAGGATGAAACTAGGAAGCTGTAGGAAGATGGAAGGTTGAAAGTCACCAGAATTTAAAATGTCACCCTTTATATACTAGAGAATTCGACATGAATTTTTCGATGTGGGACGAGCTCAAAAGTTTCCCCAACTCCTTCTAAATATCATTCAAACTTATTATGATCTTTAATTTCTTATTCATACATTAACATTTTGAACAAATAATATATTGTTTCGAACTTTTCTTAGAGGAGAACATAATAACTTTTCATTTTATCATTTGAGTATGGGACCCTAATTATATTGCCCAAAAATAAGCAAATTAAACATAATTTATAGATAAACTACATTATTGATGAACATATATATATATATATATATATATATATATATATCGCAATTAATATGGATATCGATATTGATATATAGATATTATGTATCATTTACATATCGCAATTGATATGGAATATTGAATCTATATATTCTATATCGACATATGGATATCTCAACTCAACCATATATATATATATATATATATATATATATATATATATATATTAGGGGTGAGTACAGTGCGGAGCTCAAGTGGGGATAAGAGAATTTCCCAAACCGTTCCAAAGTTCGGAGATTTTTGAAGAATTCCAAAAACTTTCTCTAGAATTGCTCCATCAAATCGGTTCTGTTCTTTCGAAGATTTAGGTATTAGGAAGCTGATCAATTCGGATTTCAGAGATTCAAAATTTTATAATTTTAAATAAATATTTATTCAAACAAGTCATAAACTAATAAAATAAACTAGACAAATTATTGAAGTAATCATCTCTTCTCGAAAACAATAAATTACATTCAAGTTGTTTTTCAAATTTTATTTTTTGAAATCTTTTTAATCCACAACTCATAAGTGGTCATTAGAAAATTTCTCTTTAAAAAGAAATAAATATATTATACATAGTAAATTTGAAGGTAGGTATAAACTAGAATGAAATATATCATGCATAGTTTATGTAAGTTAGAAACTAATTAATTGATTAATATCTATTATAGTTAATACATTTTGTATTTCAAAAATTATTCATTATAAGTATGTACTTTATTATTTAATTGTCAATTTTTTTTATGAAGTCTTAAATAATAGTATTACATAATATTAAAATTCAATTAAATTTGTAATTAATTCAATATAATAATACAGAGAAATGAATTATATGATACATATAAATTTATAATATAGTCACTTTCTTGAAATCGGTTCTTTCGATTTTACATTTGATTCTTCGATTCGGAACATTTCGATTTGATATAAAAAATAACCGGAGTAATTTGGTTCGGATAAAGTCAAACAATCAAATGTTCTTTCTTGATTCTAAGTGTTTCTATCCAAATTTCTCCATAGTTTGGTTATGTTTGAGATCCATGTTAACCCCTAATATATAAGTTGTGGATACAGACAAATATCTCTAATGTTTTTATTATTTTATTATTAATGAGAAACATTTATGTGTCCTTGGCCACTAACCCGACCCGATCAGATCAACAACATATAATATCTTTTTTTTTTCTTTTCAAAAACAATTTTTAGGGTATAGTTCTTCTTATTCTAATTCACCCTTCTCCTCTCTTTTTCTTTTTCTTCTTCCGTCCTCGTCTTCTTCTCTATTCTTTTCCTCCTTATTTGAATCACGACCTGTGTTGAATTTCTTAATTTCAATATTCTTTATCCTATTTCTTCTTGAATTTTGATTTTTTATTGTTATTTTAATTCCTTGTTGAATTAAATAGTTAATTTGACATTGGATGTTCATCGCAATTTGATTAAGATCGAAAACAAGTTCACATTATACAATGTTTGCAACAAACAAAAAAGCAATCAAAGATTGATGTGTTGTTATTTATCTCAATTGTAATTGTAACTATTCATTTTCAAATTACGAATACATTGTTGTTAGCCAGCTTCAACATTCTTAAGGGGGTTCCTGATGTCGACTTCTTAGCCAGCTCGCCAACCCGACTCTTTAAAGGTTTAGTTTCCTCGGCTGGACTATGACTAACCAAGTATCTTACCATCATATATTCCAACTCAATCGTCGAAGAGGATCTTGAGTTGTCTAAACTGCTTGTCCCTAGCAACGACTAAGAAAACTCCACAACATCATTTCCTGATCCATACCCCCTAACCCTATCGTCATCACATAAACTACCTGACATGTTTAAAGCGTAAGGAAGGGAGGAAGAGAAAATACTTACAGATTGATGGAGCTTAGATGATTCACGCTATCTCAAAGAACAACCTTTCAACCTAAACAGTAAATTTTGATAGAAGAAAAATGAGAAAGCGTGAAAGAGTCAAAATGAAATGGTCCCTTGTATTTTAGAAGGATGGAAGCGACCCTTCAACTTTTGGATCCCCATGTTGTGACCCACGTACTCAACCGCGCCAAGAAGCATGGCTCATACGATACGTGTACGACTTATCCCGTCAATGTTTAAAACTTTTGAAATTCTCCCGCCGAGGTGTGAAATTTTTTAAATTTTCATGTCGAAGTACATCTGCCAAAATTCCTCTCTCCACATACCGACCAAAGTTCATATATCCCCCGGAGAAATTGAACAATACCCATGGTCTTGACAATAGGAGGCTGTAAAAAAAAGAGCATGCATGGAGCAGATAACTACAACCATCAAATCTCTCTGAATATTTTTAGGCTATTGTTATACCACGATTAACCAATATACCTAAAAGTATGGTAAGAAAAATAGATGAATAAACAAAAGCGATTATCTAAAAAAGAGCCAAGATGATCCATTAAAGCAAGTCTTTGACTAACTCCAATCGAGCTCCGAGCCAAGTCTCTTGTCCCGACCAGGAGTTAAAAGATTGATGTGAATATGGTCTCATCATGAGGTCAGAACAGAATACCTGTCAAAGTTCTTCCCAACCGATCTCATGGTTGCCAAGTTTACTAATCCCCACGTCAAAATATTAGAATCAGTCAACAACTCTCTATAGAGACTGTACCACAACAAAGGGGCAATCCAATCACCAGTAATGTCATACTGACTTAAAGTATGGTGAAATTCCTAAAATTTAGGAATTATAGATAAAAAGTCTTTTAATCCTCATTAGTAATAGAAGATCATTTATTGTAAGAGGAGTAGTTAGACCAACCAAGAAAAGAACCATACATTAGCTCGAACCTCATAAAATTTGAGCTCAATACATATATTTTGTCCGACCTACTTGAAAGGAGGATTATAAAAAAAAATGAAGCCCTAAAGCCCAAGGATTAAGTTATTTTATCGATTTTATATCAAAATTACCTTGATCTACCTCCATAAACTCTCATGTATATCTCTTACAATTAGGGATATATTAATTGTTTGGTCATAAAAACAAACGACAATTTTTACACGTGAACATATAATACCTTAAACTGTAAGCATTCTTACCTTAAAGGTAAATATGTAATACCTTATACTATAAACATTAATACCTTAAATGTAAATATGTAATATCTTAAAAGTATACAACTAATACCTTAAGAGCATCCAATTAATACATACACTGAATGAGCAAATGATACATTAAGAGTATACAACTGATATATTCGCTGAATGAATTATATATACACTCAAGTGATGCACAATGCACACCAACTATGATGTGGCCGTGCGTAGAGGGTGTGTCACGCATGTGGAGACGACCCTGTATTGAGTTAGATCCATGTTCTTGGGACACACGAGTTTTTGCCACTATTAATTGATATTTTACATTATTTATATATACTTTGAGATATTTTCTAAAATTTGATTGATATAAAAATATGAAATTATGTGAAATATTGTATTAAATAATTATATTAAATAAGACTTACTCATATATATATATATATATATATATATATATCTGTATATTAAGTTATAAAATAATAAGATAAAAATAATTGATGAATTAAGAATATTTATGAATATTAGTAAATATATGACAAATAAAAATACATAATAACAACAATAATAAGGAATATTATGTAAAAAAATAGTGTAATATTCATTTTTAATGCAAAATATAGTGCAGCTGATGATGAATGACAGTTTCACATTAAAATAATATAACAATTGCAGTATTTTTGTGTGCACGGTTGGAGATGTCTTAAAGAATTTAAATCCATAATCCATTATGTGTTTTAATTCAAGAATTCTTGTAGCTCCTACCAACACATCAATTAGTATTACATAAATGAAATCAAATATAGATCTTCTCTTTATAAGCAGGCTTTGGATTCACAATCTTAAAATCCATTTTGATAGATGAATTTGATATATAAGATTTGAATAAGCGAATTTCAAATCCATCCAAATTGGAGTGGATTTTTGGATAGATGAATTTGATATATAAGATTTGAAATAAGTTAATTTCAAATCCATCCAAGTTCAGTGGATTCAAAATCCACACATATTTTTAAAAATAATTCATTCAAAATAAAAGTGATTGATTTCAAATTCATACATATCCAAACACCACCAATAATTTACTATTATAAATTTCAAATCTCTCCTCAAATCCATTTATTCAATGAACCCATAGACAATTATGATTGGTTCAAGATCATGAAATTCTTATAACCAATCATATAGGAAGGATTTGAAGATAAATTGTACTAATTAATTACTCCATTGATAAGAATGACTACTGAGGGATTAGCTAGATATAACTTCATATAATTGCAAATTAGTTAGGAGAGATTTGCACATCCATCAAGATTAATTAGCTGTTCTAATCCAATCATCGTTGGCAGATATTACAACCTTCCCAACCTTTAGGCGATGGAGAGTCCATAACCAAATTATTTCTCCACTTTTCTGGTGTCAAAGGTTCTAATATATTTACATAAAAATTGCAATTTTAAGCTATTGTTTTATCCAACAAAATTCAGTATTATGCTTTTTGACCTCATAATTACGCCATGATCATTGCAATCTCATGAGAAACGATGATAAATGAAAGGCTTAATTATGAAAAAAAATCTTGACATTTGATTTAAAAGTAATTAAATTTAACCAAATCTTTAGGTAAGAAACCATGGTATTTATTATGGATATAACTCCCTAAGATAAAGTCCAACTACCCACAACTTCAAATCATTTCACAAAACAAATTCTATTTTTAAGATTATATGTTGTGTTTGATATCACAAATTACAAATTTTCCTTTGCATCAGGTGTATGAATCTAAGATCCATTCAATCCATGTCTACTCTATCTAAATCTGTGAGTTTCGTTTTTTATTTATTTTATGTGTTGACTTTCATGTTATAAATGTGTGACATTTATGTTATATTAGTATGACATTTATGTATAAATATCACGATCTTTATGTATTTTAACTTAGAAAAAAAATAAAGAATTTCAACACAATTTATACATATATATTTTTATGTGATATTCATGTCACCTTTATGTCACACGAATATACATAAAAGTGACATGAATATCACATAAATGTATATATATCTATAAATTGTGCTGAAATTCTTTTTTTTTCTAAGTTATAGACTTATAGTACACAAAGGTCACACTACTACAACATAAAAATCAAACACCTGATAAAAAAAAAAAAAAAAAAAAACTTACGAATTCAGATCAACTCGGATTGACCTAGATTGCATATGCATTTGTTGCACACCAGACTTGTTTGATGTACCAAAATTAGATTATACAATAATAAGTAAATAAATAAAAATGACTCCAATATTTAAAAGGCAGATTTACAACGAGCAGAAAAGAACCATATGTATCGTGGTCCAACTTGTATTGAAGCACTTACTGGTGATGATTAACTATCAGATGTCAATTCTTTATTGCTTCCAAATTGGACATATATAGATAGATGGTGCTTCTACACCCTACTCTCTAAGTCTTCATTATTATTTACTTAATTAGTTTTTCTTTTCAACATTTGTTTTATTAGTAATTGAGTATTCTTAACAAACTGATTACTAACTTCCTTTAAATAAACTCATAAATTTAACCTATTTTACTGAATTACAATATTCGGAGAAAACCTCAAAATCTAGTCATTTGTGGAAAGAATTTTTAACCGTAAGTAATTTTTATTAATTTTATATTTTAATCAATTATGTTCTTCTTGATTTGATGGCATGTGTTAGGTTGATATAATCTAAGTTTTGATTATACAACCAATGTAAATGAAACACTTAGTTTTTATTAGAATGATACTAACTAATGTAAATGAAACGATATGATTTTATTTATATATAATGAAAATTTTAATTTTAATGAAATAAGCTGATGTAAATAATAAGAAGTAAGAAAGATTTATAATGTACGACTATAATGTACGACTAAAAATATGAATTTAGTTGTGGCTAACAAAAAAAAATTCTACAAGTGACAAAACAACTTTTTATAATGATGAAACAAAAAGAAAAGACAAAAATAAAGATATATGTCAAAATGTTATGCCATATATATAATAATAATGAACAAAAAGAGAAACATAGTCCAAGTCGTGAGAAAGATCCATGATGACTTTATTTCACGAGGAGATGATTGCTTTATATGGCAACTTTATCTTTTTATTTCACATGTTCATCATCAACATGGCATATCAATTCACAAGTTGTTTACTTGCAGAGTAGGCTAAATCAGATAGAAATTAAAAGAGGGGAAAAAAAAGAAAAAGAAATAGAAATAGAAAAATAGAAAGAAATTGAAAGAAAGAGACAAAAAATTAGAAAAAATGGGTTATTGGATCTCAAAACACAAACAAATGAGGGTTGGCAATTGCAATCATGAGGTAGTGTGCATGCTCGTGACTCACATAAAGGCCACCAATATCAGCACTTGCAAAATGTACACCATTTTTTCTCAAAATTTAATTTGTATAAAGAAATAACTAATCAATCGTATGGAAATGCTACAATTTGTGTATAAATTTAATATACTTTGGGTCTAATTTAATAAGTATGATTTTTTTTTTCTGAGGTAACAAAATATACATGTTATCGAAATATCACCCTATCTAACATAAGAATTGACAATTTGTTGATTGGAGTTTTTTAATATTGAAGAATAAAATGATCAATTTTTATATTGTGGAGAAGGAGGGCGACCTAGCAATATTTAAGAAATGTTTATTATTATATAATTTACAACCTGTTATGAACGTTGATTAATTAATTAATTTTTTTTTTAAGTTAAGGGGGAGTGATTTCTCTGTACATGTGTGCATATATATAAGTGTTTAACTCATAATTGAAACGATTGTAAATGAGAGTAATAATACTAACAATCATAAAATTCATATAAAACAGTTTGACAAATATAAATATATGAAATAATCCAAAAGTCGTATTAAACGTAAAAGATGATCAATATATGTTAAAATTGGATCAACTCAATTTATACTGCCCATTGGGCTTGTTAACTTTGTTGGGCTATGGACCATAGCCTATTTGCTATAGCTTAATTTTCAAAAGTTTGGGTTGAAATATATTTAAAGGGTCATGTTTGCTTTTGAGGTTAATGGTAATATCAATTTGTGGGTTTTTCATGTTTGTTTTCGAGGTTAGCTATCAGATCAACTTGTGGCTTTGAGAAGGATCATAGTTCATGGCTCACCCGAATAATTTTCGAACAGTCGTTAATTCTGCTATTTTAAGAGTCTTAAAATCTTTCTTTCCATTAGTGGTGGTACTGTTGTTTTTGTTGTGAGGAAGAAAACTTCAATTTTTTGAATTCTTTTTCTGATTGAAATCAAGAATAGAACGATGACTTTCATGATCGTTTGTTTATCAGATCAACTAAATTAAAAGACTGATATATATATATATATATATATGTGGGGTACTAATGAAATAATATTTATATTGAATTGCCTAGAACTTGATGCTGGATTTGTGAGAAAGAAAATGAAAAATGGAATCATAGGCAACCTAATTAATTCAAAGGGAGAAAATTAGAAAATAATTGGGCCTATTTGGGCCCATAGGCTCGAGGAATTTGGCACATTGGTTTATACATTCGCAAGCTGGACAAATCTGGGCACATTGGGCCCACAAGCAGGTTTATTGTTTCCCCATGTAGTAAATATATAAAATTAAACCTACTGCACCTAGTAGTGTTGATTGTGGTGAGATCATGTTTTCTAAAATAAAAATTTATAAACAACAGAAAATAAATCAACCTCCTCCAATATGAACATCTCATGAGTTAGTTTCACTATTGTGAAAGTAAGTGAAAGTAATATATATAGTATCTAAATCTTACTCTAACATGATTGGTAAAAGAATATAAATTGGATAAAATAAATATAACATGTAAGACTTTGACAAAAATTTGAACAAAACTATGTCACGGATCACATTTTCTTATAAGATCAATTCTACTTAATTCATTTTACTCTATTAACTTAAAGTATTCATCTATATTCGATTTTTCTAAATACAGCTTCATCTTATTAATCAATATCCGATCTGACAACATATAAGCTCATCATAAACTTTTATATGTTTTGCATAAATGTGATAATTAATGTTAAACTAATTTGATAACTTGAAAACACTAAGACTGAAAAATCTGAAATAATATATTCAACTGAACTAAAACTAATCCAAGCATAATTACATTGATGAAGAAATAAATTCAAACAAAATTTCATAAATGTTGGATTCGATATTTGTTGCTAATTAATAAAAGAGTACTGGTTTAAGCAGAAAAATAAGTAAAAAGTAAATCGGCAAGGGCGGAAGAAGGAGAAGCAGCAGCAGCAGCCACCACTGTCATCTCATTCTCCGGCGGCGGCGGCGCCGAGGGGTTCATACGAGCAATGTGTGATGAGGAGTTGGTTTTGGCATTCTTTATTTCAACTTTTCTCTCCACTCTTCTCCTAGCAATATACTCTTCTGAAATGTAAATATCCATGATCAAAATGCATGTATATGTAAATTGCTTGGAGCAGGGTGGAGGTTTTTATAGGCAAAAAACAAAAGCTTTAATATCATTTTTCACAAATTAATCTTTATTTTATTAGCACCACGAGCCTTATAGCTTAAGTGGTATTTCACTTTTATAAAGGTGCAGATTGTGATGACTCGGGTTCGAACCCGAGTCACGCAAGTTTTCTTATTCTTATTGTTCCCCTCCCTTCCACTCTCCCAAACTCATTAAAAAAAATCTTTATTTTATTAGTAATATTATTCTTAATCAATTTTTATAAGAAAAGTTATTTTTTTTATTGTTTTTCCACTTTTATTTATGATTAATTTTATATCTGATACGACATAGAATGGTACGAATACGATTAAAATTTGAATGGTACAGACTAACGATCAATTCTATTTGTACGGAATGAGTAATATAATTTATGTTTTGGATGGTACAAGTTGATATAAAAAAAATTGACTCAATTATATCAATACAACATGGAATGGTATGTTAAATTTTTTGATGATATGTGGTCTAAAAAAAAAAAAATATATCAAATTTTGACAAAAAAAATTAATCAATTATAAGTTAGGACTAAAAAAACAACTTTTGTTCTACAAATGATTATAAAAGAAACCATCCAATGATAAACATGTCATAAAATTAGACTTGTAAAACTATTTAATAAAAATTGTAATGTAAGAAAGCATGCGATGGAGATGATAGTCTATGGGTGGGGACCCATGGTTTAGATTAAACAAGGTGCACTTATATACTTACTTTCTGCTTCAAAAAATGTAAAATGAAGGTACCAAGGCAAGGTTCACTTTTCATGTACCATCACATCCTTTATTTTATGTATTCATATAAAATATGGAGACTAAATATTTTTAGCCATTAATTAAGACTACAGCAAAAGATAAATAGCTAACTATTAAATAAAAATGAATAAAGAAACTGTTATCTCACATGATAAAAATTTATTTATTTCACGTGATTGTCTGAGTCTTTATGGCTTCACTGTTATCGAGATTCTGTAAGTCTCAGATATGAGAACATAAATAGAACTTCTTTTAAAAATTTATTTCTATTACGGTATTTTGAAAATTCTAAAAGGAAAATAATAAATTATATTCTATTTTAGAAAATGGCACTCAATGATGGGTAGCACCTATTGAGCACAAATAAAACTAGCAAAACTGAAGTAAAACTGTAAAAGTGATTTATAAAATAGTCAATACTATTACAAAGATTCTGCAGAGGAGTTGACGAAAACCCTCTTTTCTTAAGATGAATTATGTGAATGAGGAAAACCCTCTTTTCTTAAGATGAAATATGTCAATGATAGTGCTTACTAAATTGTGTGTATCGTCTTTCAAAAATAAAACGATTTTATCTCTTGAGAAATAGCACTACAATCTCAAGAGTTCTGATGAATTTTAGGTATTAGAGAATTGAGCAAAATGTAAATGAAAAAATTATGTAGATTTTACAATATTTTGTGTCAAAAAAATTATGTATGAAGACCCCTATATATAGATCTCCAACATGGGGTTACATCTGAGAATTGATGAAAAATTACTGCCCAATAACAATTCTTTTAATACAAGAAAACGACTCGTTTAAAAGTTGAAATGGCAACAAATACGTATATTACAACCCGATATTGCATGCAGCAAATGTCCCCGGTGCTGCATTCTCGATCAGGGCTGCATTACAGTATGTATCCTCGGCTAGATATTGAATGCACCACGCTATATCCTCAGCCTCAGGTTGGTGCTGTATGCAGCACATTGTATTCTCGGTCGGGTGTTGTATTGCAACAACTCGTCCACGGCGCTGCATTCTTGGCCTCCATCCATGGTGCTGCATCCACGGTCCAAAAAGATAAAGTGGGTCAGGTAAAACTTGAGCCCCATCCGTACAAGTTCAGCGCACAAACCAATTGCCAAGGACCAAGACCTAGTCGGGTTGGGTCTGAGTCTAACCAAGTCCCGTACGCGTGTGTGTGTTGCATAAGCATATCACTCCAAAAATACATTTATTATTAAGTCTTTACACATGAATTCTTTAATACTTGCATTTTCAAGGTCCATTTTCTAATGTGTGATAGTTAAAACTCTCATCTTACATTCCCATTTCAAGTTGTCAATTTTGATGCTTAAGTTCTCACTCACCAAAAATTGATTTTGAGTGATTCAACATGCCTCGATTATCTACTACAAATGTAGATTAATCTTTTGGCATGTCACTCACCATTTTTATCAATCAATTTTCCAACATTTTATTTGTTAATATATATATGAGTAACACATTTATAAACCTTACATCCATACAACTGGATTGCCTCAGATCCAAATCCACAATATACATAGATTTTTTTTCCTTTTTATTATTTATTTGAGATTTGCTGGGCTTAATGGAGGGAACAGTTCTCATTTTCTCAACCTCAATTCTTCTTCTCTTCTCTTATTTCTCTTGCAGAATCTTTTTCATCTTCTTCTCCTCCTATTGTCTTCTGCTCTTATCAATTGGAGGGGTACAATTCTCATTTCCTCAACCTCAGTTCTTTTATTCTTCTCTTCTCTTACAAAATCTTCTTCATCTTTTTTTCCTCCTGTCGTCTTCTGCTCTTGTCTTCGTCTTTATTTTCATATTCTTTCTCTTAGGTCTCATCCTCTCTCTTCCTCTTCATATTGTGAGTGTATGTTGACTTTTTTTCTATGACTAGTATTCTTCTTATAATCATGTCCAATTTTCTAAAAAATTGAAGAAAATTATGAGTTGTAGAAAAATATGGAGTAAAAATAACTTTTATTATTTTATTGAAATATATAATTGAAGGTATCATCGGTGTTATTTGAGGGTATTACTAGTATTACATAACAATATTATTTCATCTACATAAAAGTATTAGTTCATTTTATTGAAATATGACCTAAATATATATTAATTGTATCATATAAAGGTATAAGTTGTATTACATAAAATTTTATTCATATCACATAAATGTGTTACCTCATTTAATTGAAATACAATGTAAGAGTATTACTTTTATCACGTAAATGTATTAATAATATAACACAAATGTATTAATACATTTATTTTAAAAGTATTGCCTGATTTTATGTTTAAAAATGATTTATTATTTTGCCGAAATATTAGTATATTACATAAAGATATTAGGTGTACCATATAACTGTATTAATTGTATCACATAAAGGTATTACTTCATTGGGACAACAACCAAAATTAGCCATTTTCAAATAGTGGGTATTCATTATACCCAAAATGAATATAATTATACATATTATACCCAATTCAATATAAGATATGCTTAAACTACCCAACTTTTTTTTAAACCACCCCACTGACAAATGACCGTCCCCTCACTGATAAATGGCAAGCCCACAAAAGTCAATGGGCCTTTAATGGCCTCATTGAATTCGTGTAGTCCTATTTTAACTAAACTATGAATTGGTTAGAATTGAAATTAATTTATAAATTTATGATTAAAATTGATAATTTTAAAATAATTGGTTAAAATAGAAAAATAGTGTAAAGCATTGGAATTATTTTGCTATTAAGTCAATTTAATTATCCATTGGACATTGATTTTCTATAGTGCATACATTGAAAAGATGTGTCCGTTGATATTATAAAATTCCAAAAGTGATATTGACAATTATTTTCTGCATAATATCATATTTTTCAAAAAATGATAAAAAAAACAAAAAATATTTATGATAGAATAGTTTTGGACAAGAAAATGATGTTTTTTTTAATTTAACCCACTGTCCTATTTTTATATTAGTATATATATATATATATATATATATATATATATAATTCATACAAACTTATACGAAATCGTAACATGAATCTCCTTACATAAGACTAGTTGTGTACCCATGCATTACACAATTTGTTATATAAAATTTAATAATTTTAATAACATAATATTAATTAATATAAATAAATAATGTTCGTAACAACATATAATGTTCTTAATAACATTTATATTATTAAACATATAAATAAGTAAAACAACAAATTAGAAAGTTCAAATTTCAATTACGAGGAATATAAAGAATAAATAATTTCAAATTTTGAATTGGGATTACAAACAATAAGTAATATAAAATTATTTATAAGTGTAAATGATTTCTTTATTCATGTGTCCGCCACATATGATATATATAATTTAGTTTTGACTAAAATTGAAATTTGGCTAAAATATGGTTAAATTGACAACTTTTAAAGAATTGGCTAAAATAATAAAAACTCGAATATGTTTGGATTTTTTTGGCTATTTGACCTTAAAATTAATACATGGTAAAGATATTCATATCTTTTGATATATACTTATTTTTAATGAGATGTGTTCAATAGCAGGTGAGGTGTGTATAGCTCTGTTCATTATCTAATTTAAATAGGACTTTTATTTAAAAAAAACATCAAAATTGTGTGTCATAATTTTTATTATATCTACACATGTTTTATATATAATATAAAAGAGATTAAAAGATTAATACATTATAATGAACCTAAACTATTTTCTTGAAAAATAATATTTCAGTTTATCTCAAATAATCTAGTTATTTTATTAATTTTTTTATTTATTGGTAGGGATAATAGTTTTTCATACGAATAATTTTTTTTTGTTTCTTACAAATAATTATATTTGTAATAATTAGCTTGATATAATTTTTATCTAGAAAAATCATAAAACAATGATAAAGTTGATTTGTATATTAAAAATAAATTTTTTTTAAAAAAATTATGTGATCTTGAGTATTGTAATTTCTTAAAATAAATTGAAATAAAATAAAATAAAATAAATATCTAAATTGCCACTATCCACATATTTTCTCCCCATTTTAGACACCCTTTTCCCACCCTACACACAACTCAATTTTTGTCAGACAAAAGTTGTTAAAGTAAAAGCAAAACTTAATTAAAATATCTAATATTAGTAAGTGGATTTGGACAGAAAAACCACATCTTTCCACTTTAACCACTACTAGCAGTATACCTACGTGATGGACATGGACAGTTTGTGATATAAAATTTATATTTTTTAATATTAATAATATAATATAATATAATGATATATCATTTAAATGTAATATATATATATATTGCTTTTAATATCTATATTAATTAAAAATGTTAATATTTCAACTTTAATATTATGTTATTTTAAATACTTATATTTGATATAATTAGAAATTTTGAATGCAAACTCAACATTTTAAATTTCAAACAATTTTGAAATTTGTGGGGATTTCAATGTTTAGATTTTGATGAGATAAACTAGATATGTAATAGGAAGTATTGAGTACCCCATTTTCACAATATTTAAGTGAAAACATAGACTAATTTTGAGTTTAGTTATAGGTGTTGAAAGATGGAGGACTTCATAAAAAGATAAAGCTGCATCTAAGAAATTCAGAAAGAAGCTGCTGCAAGAAAGCAAATACAGCATCGCTGCAAGAAGGCAGTTACAGCACTGCAACTAAGTAAGAAAGAACGGCGTGCAGCATCGCTGCAAGAAAAGGATACATGAGTGCTGTAAGAAAGAGATACAACAGTACTGTCCAAAGATACTGCAAGAAGGTCCAAGTTACAGCAGCACTGTAAGAAGACATCAGCTGCTCCCAAACCTAGGATACAGCGCAGAGCTTATTGTCCATACAGTCAACATCAACAATTACAAACAAGAAGTATCCTGCAATCCGAGGAAGGATAAATGCAGTATGAGGAATGAAGATTCAAGCAAGAAAAAATAAAGCCGTTCCAAAGAAGATCAAAGTTGCAGACACGGAGCCAATACAAAGATGCCACGTGGACTGATGTGCTGCAGAAAGCTGCTAGCCGCAATTGCCGCATTAAATGCTCCGAAAGAGAAAGTCAAGTCACATTAAATGCGAGTCATGCCTTTGATCAAGTACTTCAAATTCAAAAGAGAGATGTCTCCTTTAATGGACATCTTCTCCTACAAGTATAAATAGAGGATGAGAAATACTGAAGCTGGTTACTGAAATATTTGCGCAAAAACTCACAAGCTTTCAAGTTCAAACATTCAAGTCTACCATCAGTTTTAGTCACTCAACCTCTATGAAGTGAAGCAAGCTCTAAGCTGAAAGATCATTTGAAGGATTCAGAAGCTCACTTCACCGCACCAGTTAAAGAACAAAACTTATATACTTTTAATCTTGTTGCTATGTGTTTAGGTTGTTTTAGTGGTGTCGAACAGTTGATAGGAGAGATCCTTGCTGTTTGTATAGTTGTCTAGAGTTAGACAGTTTCCCTGTGTGGGAGTTTAGAACCCTGTGTGGCATTTGGAGTTTGCAGTTGTTGTGTGTACGCTAGACTCTAGTAGGTTGTTACTTTGTAAAGTTGATAGATTGTTAGGAAGGTCCTGTAATTCAATCTTGCTTAACGAAGTTCCTGTTCGAGGAGCAGTAGAGTGGACGTAGAAGGATTACACCACCTTCGAACCACTATAAGCCATAAGTGTTTTATTGCTTTCATATCTGTGCTATTTCATATTCTTATATCTATCTTTTATAAGCATAAAACATTTTGAAAATGAGCATATTTGAGAAAACCAGCCTTGTGTTATAAATCATATTTTCCGCTGCGTATAAACTCTAGTTACAGCGTACAGCACTGCATCCTAGTGTTGTAAGCAGTAACTGTCTGGCGCTTAACTTGCAGAGCAGAAATGTTTTTCAAGAGATTTGCAAAATCGACCAAGGTTCATTCACCCCCCTCTAAACCTCGGACACCACTTGAGACCAACAAAACTCAACATTTTAAATTTGATATAATTATATATGCTATGTAAATAGTAGATTATGAATTTTAAAATAGATATGAATTTGATATAACATGTATTAAAAATGAAATCTAAATCAAATTACAAATATAATTAATTCATAAATATAACACAATACAATATAAAATAATAAAATTTGAATAATAAAATAATAAATTGAACATCAATATTAAAAAATAATAAATATAAAATCAATATTCAACAATTCAATCTCAAAATAAAATTGAACACAATATAAAATAATAATAATAATTTTGTGTTTGTGAATTTTAATTTTTGAATAATTAAGAAGTCATTTACTAAACTTGCTAATATGTTTTGTTCATATTTTTGTTTTTTTATATTTTAGAATTATTTTTAGAATGTGTAGATAATTGTTTTTAGATGGATTTGTTAAAAAAAAATTAATTTATTTCAAAATTTAGTTTATGTTTATAAAATTTAGCTTCCAAATTATTTTTATATTTTAAAATAATATTTTTTAGATTTTTTAAACCATGTTTCGAATTATTTTAGAACAAATTCTAGTTTTTTTTAAAACAATTTTTAGATTAATTATATCTATTTAAAATAGGGTTTTCTTTTTTTATGAGATCTATGTTGGTGTATGGTGCTAAGCTTCTCCACAATTTATAAATGTGGACAAATCTTATATAGTACTCTTCTTGTTTTTTTTATTTTCTAAAAAATATATTGAGTAAATTCAAAATTAAGATGAAAGGGAGTGAAAAATTAAGATGTAAGGAAGTGAATTCTATTAGAATTATTATGGCTCACAATTGAACTTTAAAATATTATAATCATAACATCTTCTTGTAAATGACAAAAAAAAAAAAAAAACACATGATTTCATATAAAATATTAATTTTTTAAAGCCTACAAAAAAAATCAAAAAAAATATTTATACAGTCAGCATTTTGATGTGATATTTTTAAGAGGAAAAATGACAAATCAGTAAAATTTACCAACTTTTTTCAGTTTATATATAATATAAATTTTGCTATTATATAAATATAGATAAAGCCTCATATAGCCCAATCAAAGAGGGTCAACCTAGTCAATGTCGGTCAATAACTAATCTTCATGTCAACACAATTAGTAATACATGTATGAATATTAGTTTTATGGCTAAAATTATTACTTTTATCTGTTCAAACACTACATCAATTATTAGGTTATTTATAAATTAAAGTATTAGTAATACATGTATAGTATTACTTTTATAGCTATAAAAATTACATCTATTCGTAAGAAAATTATTCATTATTTTAATGGAGTTGATTGAAGATTGAGATTATATTTATTTGTAAGTTCAAAAAAGAATTAGTAAATAAATATGTATATTAATATAAAAGAAAGAAAGTTGGTAATATTTTCAATTTTATCATTTTCCTTCCTAAAAATGTCACATCATAATTTATTTTTTATTTTGTATTTTTAATTGCTTTCCTATGTAGTATAATTCTTGAAAAATCATTTTGTAGAATGATTTTGGGTTTTACAAATCATAGGTTTATAAGAAAATTAAGATTCTTATATATCATGGGTATTATAAACTCATGTTATGAAGATTTTTACTCATCTTACAAATCATTTTGGAGTTTGAGTTTTATAAATATTAAAACATGTTTTTTTAAGATGATTCACATACAATGACCATCAAATGTAATGGACTTTTTCATAAATGAATTAATTGTATTAGGAATTGTAATACTGTATAGATTTTTCAATTTATATAATGCTTGGTCCATTTGATTTAATATTATAATTATTTTATTAGTTCATTTATATTTTCATAGTCTTAATTACATTAAGTTTGAACATAATTTCTTAAATCTCAATAAGAGATATTGTTCAAAAATAAACTTAATAACAAATATTAATTTGTTTAGGGGTATCTAATATCATATTTAATATAAATTAATAAATAAATGTAACACTGATGAAGACATTAATATAATATATATATATATATATATAAAAGTATGGAATTATATGTCATTCTAAATATTTTTAAATTAAAATTTGCTTTTCAAATATGTAATACCACCATCATTTTATAAAAAATATTAATATTCTTTTACCAATATATTTTAATGATGAAAATATTATTCAAGTATAAAATACATGGCTATCTATCATTTTCAATTTTAAGCGATATTAAAAATGTCTTCTTTTAGTTTAAATTTAATTTAATTTAAAATGAAGGTTGAAAATACATGATTGTCATTGTTTGTATCAAGTTCTTAAGTAAAATTTTCATTTTTTGTATGTATTGGTTCTAATATATACAAGATATATATATATATATATATATCTTTAATTTAATTCATTGGATTTAGTTCGAAATTTATAATTGACACTTTTAGTGTTATTAAGTATAAATTGGTTTTGCTTAAATGTTCACCGTGGGCAACTCTTAATATGTCCATCGTTAACGTGTAATCATCTCATCCTCTCGTTATATGAAAAATAAAATTAATAGATGTTTTGGATTTTTAATATATGTATAGACAAGATTATTATGAATTAGATAGATATTTAATATACATTTAAGGAAATTTATATTTTTTAATTGTTAAATACTCTAATCTTCAAAATACTTATAATTAGTTATATTGTATTATCAAACAATTGATATTTATTACATATTATATAACAAACGTGCAATGCATCGGGATAACTACTAGTTAGTTTTATATGGCTAAAAAGTATGGTTGTCATGCATGAATGAATTGTCAATTTTTTTTTTAATAACAACAAACTCGAAGAATATTGAAATGATATTTATTTACAACGTCATAGAATCGTAGTACATGAATAAATATTGTTTTAATAATTATGAGAGTTAATATAATATTGATTTGTTTTTTATAACTACGAGCAGCTATAATATTGAGATTGTATTCATTTGCAAAGTTATATAAGAATTAGTAATTCATGGATAAGTATTAGTTTTATAGAGTATTACAGTAGAACATAATATTTTTAGTTTTAAAATTAATACTTATACGTGTATTGTTAATATTCTTATAAACTCACTGACTCTACGTGTATTGCTAATATTCTTATGAACTCACTGACCGGTATGTTAAATAGTGTTGATCATCATTGGTTTGATTGACTCACATTGCAAATTTATATAAGTATTATCTCAGATAAGAAGACTTATGAAAAGGGGGTCTTGCACACTATTTAGTTTATATAGATAGAGGATAATACATTTATTTTTCCATTTGCTATTTTATTAGATGGCCAATTATTAAGCTATCTTTTGAGTTCTTTCCCCTGGGTTTAAACGAATAAAAAATTATTTTTTTAATTATTGGGAATACGAAGAGAGAGCTTTAGGGTATGTTTGTTTAAGGCTTATGTAGGATGGGGGAAATCCGAATTTTGAAATCTTGGGATTTGGTAATAAAGGTGAATAGTTAAAATTTGTGTTTGTTTTGAGATTTTATATGTAGGATTATTACTGTAGATGTCAAATCAATGCTGGAAAAAGTATGTATGTATAATATTATATTGTTAGTTGATGTGTAATAGATTTTAGGTATAGAGTTAATTATAGTGTTTTTTTAGATAGAATAGGTTTTTGATAGGATTTGATAATTCTTGATAAAATCCTCTAAACAAACACGGATTTGGGATTTTAAAATCCCAAATCCGATGGGGGTAAGCCTAAAACAAACATACCCTTAGGCTTTGCCAAACGAATGTAGGTATAATACACTAAATCCAGAAAGAAAATAAATATTGGCAGCGATATCCAACCGAACTTACCTATGTACTATGTCAGCCTGTACTATTTTTTTGGCATTTTCCAACTATATCCACCTACCCACACCCAATTTTCTATGTGAAATTCTGGTGAGTTCCATCATATTCTACTCTTCAGACTCGCAGAGTACATACAATTAAATTAAGAGCCAAAAAGAAAAAAGAAAAGGAAAATGGGAGAGAAGGAAATTTCAAAAAAAGTTGATGAAGAACAAGTAGCAGAAGCAGGCACAGATGAAAAAAATGCAATAAATGATAAATCAGCTGAAAAAGAACTTGCCCTACTTCAGATCAAGGACTCGGACTCCATCTCTAAGCCCGCGCCCCTTCTTACTCCAAGTACCTCTCTCTCTCTCTCTATATATATATATATATATATATATATATATATATTTTATTGTTTTAAGATTGTGTTAAGTTTGCTTATTTGTTTGATTGAGGATGCAGCTGACTCTGAAGTTGGAGAAACTGTGGGGAAGCCTAAGGACAGGGGTACAGAGCTTCTGAATTTCAATTTTTATTTTTTTTTAATTATTGAAATTACTTCCTGTTTTTATTTGGGTTTTTTTTTCCTTAGTGTGGATTTTATTTAGATTAATAATGATGTATTGTGTTTGTTAATGAATGTGTAGATGTTGCGCTTGCACGAGTTGAAAATGAGAAAAAATTGGCACTAATTAAAGCATGGGAAGACAACGAGAAAATTAAAGCTGATAACAAGTCTCTCTCTCTCTCTCTCTCTCTCGTTTATTTTCTGAATTTTATTTGATTTTTTTCCTTTTCTTGCTGTCTTGAGAAAGATGTTGATGTTGTGGCCTTGTGGGTGGTTATGATGTGGATTTGATTAGCTTCTCTGTAGTTGAAGCAATTGTGTTGTGTATATGAAAACAACTCTCTGGACTTCACCTACTTTGTCTATGTCTGTCTCTGAAATTAGAATTGACTCCACTAATTCTCTCTAATAAATTGCAATGTTGGTAATGATAGAATTGCTACAACTTAATACTTCTTTTATTTGAAGGGCCTTGATGAAAAATTAAAGTGAAGTACTCCTTGACATGTTTGTTAGCTCTGCCTAATCTCAACAAGTGCTCTTAGAGCCGAAGCTTCGTCTTAGAATATTGAATACTCCCTCGGTTCCAAAACAAAGAGTCAATTTAAGATTCTTTTTAGGAGAATTTTGCAATGCTCTTGTAGCAAAAACGCTTAGTATTTATTTTTGCTTATGCACATCCATTATTGCTAAAAGCAGAGAAGAATAAGTATAATAGAGTTTTGATGGATTATAAATGCTTGTACATCTATTTAGGGAATTCTAAGGCTAACGTATATTTTATTGAGGTTTTGCTAATTTGTACCTATGAGTTGTTAAATACAAGAAAAGCCATCTTTTGATAACTAAAATGGTTATAAAACTATGATTTTTTTTTTTTTTGCAACAGAGAGAGTAGTATTTTTGCGGATCTTATATCAACGATTTCTGCAAGGGCTTAAATTTTAGTATATGCATTTGATACTATCTTTTTCTTTTACACATAGCAAAAGTGTTTCCTTTGTTTTTTTTTTTTTTTTAACTTGTTTAACACGTGAGAATCTATCATTCAGGGCTCACAAAAAGTTATCTTCTATAGATACCTGGGAGAATACGAAAAGAGCATCCATAGAAGCTCAACTGAAGCAGATTGAGGTAAGGGTCCAATTCTACCACTGGAATTCTTTACTTAAACTTGGCATTAGTTAAGAGTTACATTGAAGAATTAAATACGAACAGGAAAATTTTGAGAAGAAGAAAGCAGAATATGCAGAGAAAATAAAGAATAAGATGGCTATGGTTCATAAGGCAGCAGAAGAAAAGAGGGCAGTGATTGAAGCTGATCGAGGGAAAGACTTTGTCGTCATTGAGGAAACTGCCACTAAATATCGCGCAACGGGCACTGTGCCCAAGAAATTGTTTGCATGCTTTAGCTGCTGAGATTAGTTACTGCTTATCAATATGATGATGAATATCATAGTGAAGGAAATATATGCTTGAATTTACACCTAATGTGTGTTTGTTTGTGTCTTTAATTGCTTTTTTTTGTTGTTATGTTGGGGCCAATTTGCTGCCTTAGAATTTAGGGTGTCTTAGCATGATAATGTGATAATATGTCATTTGTCTTGTACACACTTGCATGCAGTTGAAATGTTGGGATATTTGTCGCGATCTTAAAATTACTTGTCTATTTTAAGGATGTTTATGTCATTCAAGTATCGCAACTGTTGGAATTTGGCATCTGATCTTAAGGAAAGTGGAACCGCGGTAGAGTAAGCTTTTTGATACTCAATGGGAGGTTAAGCTTCACTGTCTTCTCGTGTTGGTGTCGGTAACAGTTGATTTTGAGTGACTCAAGTTCGGCGAACAATCTAAAATCGAGATAACGATCAGCCTCTATTTGTGAAGGTTGGTAGATAGTTTCAACAGATCATCATCCTTGGGCTCGTAAACAGAGATGTTGGAAAGATATTCAAGACTATTTGTTAGGGGGATATAGCAATTTTGCTAAGCATGGCTTGCTCGGTTACATGAAGGCATCTCAACTTGGTAAGTTTGAAGATGGATGCAGGTATATATACTACGTATGATGTTTCTACAATGAGAAACTCTAAGTTGACGAGGCTGCCTATTGCAGATGGCATAAAAGTGGTGGCCAATTATCTCAAGAGAAGTAGAAGCTCGATTCCAACGACGTCACCACTGGTCAGCCTTATGTTGTGCAAATCCAGGACTCTGAGTAGCTTGATGAAAGGATGAGCATGGAAGAGAGAGACAGAGAGAGCGCTCGTGCAGACCGAAAGGGAGCCAAATTTGAGAAACAAGATTCTTGTTGACATAGAGGTGATGATGCTTTATATATAATGTGTAGTCACTGAAAGAAAAAAGGATTCATTTGGACGAACCCAAGGATAATGAAGGACTACATCTGGAATGCATTCAGGGGTACTTTCATCAGAATATGGTGGGAGAGTGGCCGGAATGATGTCAGATGGTCCCATACAAGTCAACCTTAGTGAAACAGACCATAAAATTTGCTAGCAGCTTCTGATTGATCCATTTATAGACCGACTATTGGCGGTATGGTCGCCCGTACACCACCTCGAATGGTGTCATATCAATCGAATGTTGGTAAGTAGTGTTGTACCAATATTCAGCCCACGCTAAATGTCTTTCCCATTCCTTGAGCTTTTCGTACGAAAAACACCATAAATATCGTTCTAAACAGCGATTTACTACCTCTGTTATGAGTCCAGGCATCCCAAAGATGGAAATAATCTGCAGCTTATTTGTTCCTCCCAACACTTGTTGTCTTGTCCTCAAGACCAACCGTAACCTCGTCATCCATCTCTGAGTTTCTCATGGTTTTTTATGATAGTTGTTTTTTGAAATTCGAAGCCTGGTGGAGAAATACGAAATAATAGCATCTCCAACCAAGAAAGAGTTGATCAAATATTCAGCTTTGTATCACAGTTTCATTGGCAACATTCCACCAAGAGATTCTTGACTTGTCTCAAGAACAACGACGAGAAATCTCAGATCCGTTTCAAGACTTTGGATTTGATCCTTAAATGACTCGGTAAAATCTGTCTTATGAAGAAGGAAACCGGTAAGCAGACAGGGTTTCGTTTTTTCAAAGGATGATGTTGTCCCTCTTGAAAATATCGGCACCACAAACAAGTCCTGAAGCTCGTGTATAAACGACATCACTATTTTCGGATATATTGAAATATGTTGTAGTGGTGAGTAGCTTTAAGTTGGAAGAAAGGTGTAGTTTTGAGACATAGGCATGAACAACTGAAAGATGTGACTCACGCCATTCATACTCGCCTCCTTCCTCTTCAATCACGTAGTTTCTCCTCCTCATCCTCGTCCCATGCTTCTTCTTCCATTCAATTATTTTGACAATAATTGTTCTCGTAGTTTGCTCTATATTTAGTTATGGTATTAAGTGGAATCTCATTCTTAATCAACTCTCGTAAGGGGAAAAAATTGGTGCCTTCTCAACTTTAGATTATTTTAGATATTTTATCAATAATACCCTTATATGAGATATGATATTACGATGTAAGTTTAGACTTTACTAGCTCTTAAAAATGAAACACCCCATGATTTTAGTAGGTATAAAATAGGGTGGTAGAACTTGTATTAATTGGAGATATGTACATACTGATCCAAATAAAACAAACTATTTTATTGGTACACGAGAGAGTGATACGACCTTAATTTTAATGGTATAGGTAAAAAATGATAATATTAATGCTCAAATTATAACCAAAAAATATGTGATTTAAAACAAAATTCTATCATAATTGACTAAATATATACAACTATATGACCACATTACATTTCTTCAAATACATTCAAATTGTTTTTAAAAAGAAAATAAAACTTATGTTCGTAAATGCTGTTCAATACTCCATAATTTGGAAGTTCATAATTAGAAGTTGAACTATAGGTACTAAAATGGCATAATAACTAATTGATTTATTGATTAACTAGCTAGAATTTATTTTATGAGGTGACAAATATTTTAAGCATCGAAGGATCCCATCTCTACTTTCCACATTTGTAGCTCTTCCATTCCATCTCCATAGCATCAGCTTGAATTCATCTGCTCCATTAATACTTTGCTGCTTCGATTTTCAGCCCCATAACTTAATTAGCCTTTTACCAACTATTTTCTTAAAAGAAAAAAAACATGGTTTCATTATTGAAAAATATATTCAATACTTTCCTCAATAAAACTCTTTAAATCTGAAATTTTATCCAAAATAGTTTTCTTTTATCAGTTCCAAGTTTTGATCCAAATTTATTTTCATTGAAAACAAAAAGAAAAAGAAAAAAGAATGGCTAACTTTGGGACAACTCAGAAATGCAAGGCTTGTGATAAAACAGTACATTTTGTGGAGATGCTATCTGCAGATGGAGTTCCTTATCACAATACATGCTTCAAATGCAGCCACTGTAATGGACGTCTTGCTGTATGATTTTTCTTTTCTTTCTTCTTTTTCTATAATATTTGTCGTTTTTTATACAAACAATAGTCTTTTTTTTTTTTTTTTGTTAAAAAGAGTGAAAACATATGTATTAGGAAAGTTCAAAGGTTTCCCCCTTCTTTTTTTAATCTGGATTTTATGCATGGAGTATCATTTATTTTATTTTAGCGTTAAAAAAATATAAAAAATTAAAAATGAAGTATGACATTTTTTTTGGCATTCTACAAATTCACTTGAAAGTTTATGAGTTTTTCACTTTGCAACCTTAAAGCATATTTTGATCACTTATCCGACTAAATCCAATTTTGTGTTCTGATTTTTTTCAACCATAGAGCATGAAACATGCGCCAAAAACGTTCCAAATCTCAAACCAAATAAATGACTTATACCAATTTCTTGATTTCCATTCGTTCAAGTTCCATTTGAACAAAAATAAAACCAAAATCTCAAACTTTGCATGAAATTAAATGATGGGAAAGAGGCTTAGATTGCAGATGAAAACCTCTAGACTCTAAGTGCAATCGCGAAGATTTAAAAAAATAAAATTCAGATTGCAAAGTGTCAAAAAAAACAAAGCCATACTTTAAGCTTTTTTTTTAATGTTGACCCTTTATTTTATTATTGGATATATTATTTTATAATTGAGTTTCCAACTTGGTGTTCTTCAAATTTCCTTCTTTTTGTCAAGTACATTCCAATATTTTATTTTATTTTATTTTATTTGTCTACAACAATCTTAATTACCTTCAAAACATGCATAAAAGACATATAATAAAAGAAAATGTGTATGGAATTCTCAGATGAGCAACTACTCAGCTGTGGATGGACAACTATACTGCAAACCTCACTTTGAACAACTCTTCAAAGAAACTGGAAGCTTTACTTCTAAGAAATCTCAATTATGTTAGCTCTCTCTAACCTCTCATCACACTTATATATAGCTTTTCTTTCTCTTAATCCCTATCTTTTAATTATATCATTTTTCATGTGTTTTCTCAGCTGGGACGAAGCTAGGAGATCCGGTAAACAAACTTTATCGTGATAAATTAACCTTATTTCCCTGCTCAGCGTAAATATAACTTAATGTGTTAATCGCTGATGTAGTGCAAGGATAATTACATTGTGTTATCATGATCTAAAATTCTCTATTACCTTGTATATGTCAATGCAAAATCAGGCCCAATCTGCTTTTTCATCTATTGTGGATTCAGCTTCTAAAATACAATGTCCACACAAGTTTTTACTAACAATATTACACATTTCAAACAATAAGATATAAATGTTTTACTATTTATCAGTGGACATATTAAGTCGTGAGTTGGGAATATATTCTTTAATCACATATGAACCATTGAATTTGTTTTCGAAAGTAAGAGTTTGGGATATTGGATGGCAATGTTATTGCAGAGTAAGACTCCCAGTAAAGTTTCTTCATTTTTCTCTGGCACCCAAGAAAAATGTGCAGTGTGCAAGAAGACAGTCTACCCATTGGAGAAGGTAATATAATTTCTTGAAATTTGTCATTTATTTACTTCTTTGTAAATTAATTAAAATGTCCAATGTTCCTTTATTTGATTATGTCCTTTTGCACTAGAGCTAGATTTAGTTTATTTTACTTTATGTATATTATGAATAATCTTCTTGATACTCAATTTGGTATTCAATATTAGAAATATATAGAGCTATATATTAAAAATGTAAAGAAGTTTGATGGGCATTGCAGGTAACAGTTGAGGGTGAGTTCTACCATAAGCTATGCTTCAAATGTGCTCATGGAGGGTGCATTATCACACCCTCTTCCTATGCTGCTTTGGATGGAATTCTCTACTGCAAGCCCCATTTTGCTCAGCTCTTCAAGGAGAAAGGCAGCTACTCTAATCTTAATAAGTCTTCTTCTGTCAAGAAAAATGCTGAGGATACCACACCTGCTGAGCCCGTGTCCGAGGCTGAACCCGAGCCTGACCCCGAGCCGGAGCAACCCGGTGATGGTGATGACTCAGCAGAAGCTCAAACACAGGAAACATAAATTTGATGTTCTCCTCATTTTTGAGAGTCTCATTTGGTTCTCAGAATTTTGTTTGTATTACTTGTTGCATCCATTTTTATATATATCAAAGTATTTAGTCTTCATTTGTTGACTAGATGATACTTAGGATCACTTTTGATTGGAAATAGTTAATAGATACCTCAAAGAATTATGTGTTTTCTCTCTCATTCTTGATTTACTTGTGATTTAACTTATGAATTTAGCTCTGTTTTCAAATTTTTTTTTTCTTGATTTTTATCCAACAGAGGTATCCTTTAAAAAAGAGAGAATTTTCCGACTCAAAGTGTAATTTCATTATTAGTTATTTCATCATGAATAAAAATAAAGCTCTAGATATTTTTTCAATGAAAGTTTTGAAAAGTAAAAATTATTTATAGATAATAAAGATATACGTCCGAGTTATGATATATATCATGAGCTAGGGTGGCAAGAAAACATAATCAAATGGAAGAGAAGCATAAAATATCAAGATCTTGTTTTTCCTTCTAGGTTTGTCTAGCAATTAGGGAGAGTTCGTCCAAATGTTCTTTCTTGGCTTGTATAATTTTATAAAAAGATCATATTTAAAATTATTTAGAATTCTAAATCTAAATTAATTAATATAAAAGTAGAATAGTTGGGAGAAATTAGAGACAACTATCATGATGTTGCTAAAAAGAGGTTCAACCAATCAAGTTCAAGAAATCTCCATAATAGTGACGTGTCTTCCTAGAATTCCAGCACTAATGTCAATATAAATAATAAATGGCTGTTGCCAGGATATGGCAACATATGAACACTGAATTAACTCATTCAATAATCACATATACAGTAAATGTCATAGATGAATGAAAAATAATATTTTCTTTCTAAAAGTGTAAGCGGGAAAAACTTGGTTTACAAAATACAATTTACAAGTTTTTATACCTACTTCTAGGTCAAGGGTGTAACAGACTATTCCAAACCCTAAAATGTTCCCAAGCCCATTGGGCTTGGGCCTTGATAGAACTCTAATTTTGTTTGAACCTTTCTTAGCATGGACTTGAGGCCCATTTCTTAGGGAATCCACATCAATAGATACCACCAATAAAAAGTCGTCTCTCAAAATTATAAATACCCGATTTAAAGCTCTTATAGAAATTCAATCTATTCAGCAAATAGAGATAAAAGTTTAATTCCAAAACGAAGATTTTAAGGGGGAAAAAAGAACCTAACCCTATGTATGCGTTTTGGTTGGCGTGAAGAACACATGATTTGTCTTATCTCCTTTGCATCTAACTACCTTCATCTATAATCTCCTTTTTTTATTGGATAATAAATCCTTAATAAATTTAGGTATCAACATATCTACATCTATATCTATATATAATGACAGAAGTAGGCAAAATGACAATTCTATTAAAAATTTAAAGATAATTTTGTAATTCATCATTTCTAAATATATTAATAAGAAAATAATTTATTTTACGTAAATTTTAAAAATCAGATAGAAAATCGCTGCCTCCTTTCACACAAGTTTTCAAAATCAAAATAAAAAAACTGCTTCATTTTCAAAAAAATCTTTTTCAAATTTTTTGTTAAATTTAAATTTGATTTAATTTTTTTTCTTTAACATTTTGGATTTTTATGATATCAAATTATCAAATATTTTTATGATATACATTTTTTAATAACATAAAGTCATTTTTTAAAAGTCGATTCTTTTTCAAAATCTATTATATATTTTTTATTATATTTATAAATATATATATATATATATATATATATATATATATATATTTACCTGATAGCAGTTATTTTGAGTAGTTACTCAATCGCAAATGTCTATCCACAATTTTAATTCACATATTACGATATCATTTCAGCATTAAAAATTCCTCAATCACAAATATCTATCCACAATTTTAATTCACATTTTACAATATCATTTTAGCATTAAAAATTTCTCGAAAGTGTTGGAAAAATCCAATATTGGGCTTTCCACGTGTCAAACTAAATGTGTATAGCTGTTTTAAGAAAGCCCAATTAAAGTGATCCACTAACGTTTAAAATATGGGCTTACATGAGTGTCATAATATTCATGGGTTTTTATGTATAGATACCATTAAGTGATTTTCAATTTGTTGAGGGACCAAATTGAAAATAAAGAAATCTTATTCTTATAAGTTAGGGTTATGGTCCCCAAATATCAGATTCCAATCTCACGTTCTGTATTCTCTCTACGGATAGTAAAACAAGGGTGATCTGATAGTTTGTAAACCATACCAGTTAAAGCACGAATCAATTCAATAATTGATTCATGGATTCAGGTACGCTTCCGTATTATGGTTATCGTTCCTACTCTATTTCAGTTTATCATCGTAGAATTTTGAGATTGAGACTTTCGTGCTGAAGCATGTTTATATGTGATTAAAGCATGCTATTTTGTGATTCAATTATAATAGAAAGTTATCTACATCATTGATGTGGAAGTCATATGAGAAAAGAAAGAATTCATTCGAAATAAAGTAATAATTTTATGACCGATGACAATGATAAAAAAGATCTTTGATATGATTGTTTCTTCTTCTTTACTTCCCAAAACTCAATCCATAATCTACTATCCCTCAACACTTTGAGTTTCTATCTTCCTCCTCACATTGAAGCCTGCACTTAGTAAGTGAACCTTATCACACACACATGCGATTTCTCTTTATGCTTCATATTTCACTGATATCAGTTTTTCATTCAATTATTGATAATGAAATACTTTAATTAATATCAATCATTCTTGACAGTCTTCCTCATTGATAAAGAAGTTCAGATGCGAAGATGTAAAAGGTAAATATGATAGTCATTTTAAATTATATATTGTATAGAATTTTTTATATGTTGTAAAATATTTGTTGTATATGTAATTTGATGACTTAAGATTTGTAGGTGAAGATTGTTGGAAAATTGGTTGTAAAAAGTAGTGGGTGACACTACTTTGATCAAAAGTTAAGTGGCTAAATGTTAATCCTTTTAAGGATTGGATGCCAAAAGATTAATCTACGTTTGGAGTAGATAATTTAGACATTTTGAATCACTCAAAACCAATTTTTGGTGAGTGAGAAATTAATCATCTAAGTTGGCCACTTGAAATGGGAATGTGAAGGTCTTGAGTGTGGGAAAGAAGCTTAACTATCCAACATAGGAAGATGGACCTAATAAATGTAAGTATTTAAGAAGTCATGTGAGGTGGCTCAGTAATTAATACACTCTTGGAGTGGTATGCTTGTGCAATACACACACGCGCATCTTACCTTGCCTTGGCACGGCTCGGCTCAGATCGGACCGGACCCGAACTCGGATCCGACCTCGGTCGTGGGCCTTGGTCCTTGGTAATTGGACGTTGGGTTGGACTTGGGGGGATGGGGTGGCTCGAATTTTCCCGACCCGTTGCTGCGGTTGCTACATTGCAGCTCCCGGTTGGGGATACAACTGTTGTTGTGGTTGCTCATTGCAGCTCCCGATCGGGGATGCAGCGTGCTGCTTACAGCTCCCGACCGAGGTTGCAGCGTGCTGTTTTACAGCACCCGACGTGTTGCATGCAGCTTCCGACCGAGGTTGCAGCTGTTGCATCAACGGGAAACTTACAGCACCAGGCGTGCTGTTTTCAGCTTCTGATCGGGAATGCAGCGTGCAACTTACAGCACCAGTCCGAGGTTGCAGCGGGTAAGTTGCAGCTCCCGTCCAAGGATGCAGCGCCAAGTTGCAGCATACATTTTTTATCGTCGTTTTAAATTTTTAAACGAGACGTTTCTTGCATTAAAGACCCATTATTGGGCAGTTACTTCCCATCAATTCTCAGGTGTAACCTCCATGGTGGAGACCTATAAATAGAGGTCGTCATGCATCATTTTTTGAACACGTTTTACGAAAACACATACAAGCTTTTCATTCTACATTTGCTCAGTTCTCCAAAACACTAAAGTTCGCCAGAGCCTTTGAGATTGTGGTGCTATATCTCAAAAGACGAAGTCGTTTAATCTTTGAGAGACGATACGTATGATCCAGTGAGCACTACCCTAGGCGTATCTCGTCTTAAGAACAGAGGCCTTTCTCGACTCGACTGTTGCTGCTATCTGTAATAGATTAGATATTTTTTGTTTCGTTGTTCGACATATTAGCCTTATGGTGCTCTTGTAACCAACAATCTTAAGATGAGATAATATCACTATGTCGGACAACAACAACAACGTGGTTCCCCCAGCTACTACAACCACCAATGCAGCAATCTTCCACGTAGCAATGCGGCCTGCTACATTGCCTAATGCAGGAAACCCGAGAGATTTTCTGGAGAAAACTTCAAGAGGTGGCAGCAGAAGATACTATTCTATCTGACCATTGTTGGTGTAGCTATGTATCTGAGGTAAGACCCCCTGGTCGTAGCCGATGATGATATGAACATGAAGGCGCGTACAACCCTCGATGCTTGGATGCACAGTGACTTTCCGTGCAAGAACTACATCTTGAATGGGATGAGCGACTCGCTGTATAGCATGTACGCGGGTTGCAAGACGTCCAAAGAGTTGTGGGATGCTCTGGAAAAGAAGTACAAAATCGAGGATGCCAGAGTCAAGAAATTTGTGGTGGCTCATTTTCTCGAATTCCAAATGGTGGACTCTCGTCCCGTGATGGACCAAGTGCAAGACTTCCAATTAGTAGTGCACGAGGTTCAAGCCGAAGGAATGAATCTGCCGGAACCTTTCACAGTTGCTTGTGTGATCGAGAAGCTCCCACCTAGTTGGAGGGACTTCAAGAATTACTTGAAGCACAAACGAAAGGAAATGACTCTCGAGGACTTGATCGTCAAGCTCCGAATCGAGGAGGACGATAGGAAGACTAATCCTAGGCCGCGTATACCAATGGATGCCAAAGCTAACCTATTAGAGGGCAATAAGTGAAAGCGTCCTAACCCCAATCAAAACGAGAAGGAGAAGAAGCCAGCGAAGAAATTCAATGGCAATTGTTATAATTGTGGCAAGCCTAACCACATGGCGAAGAGTGTAGGCTGCCAAAGAAAAAGAAAGACAACCAAGCCAATGTAGCCGAGCACAAGAAAGACTTGGATGACCAAGATCTTTGTGCAGTAGTGTGTGAAGCCAATATGGTGGACAACCCAAGAGAGTGGTTCGTGGACACCGGAGCTATATGCCATGTGTGCTCGGATAGGGAGTTTTTTCTTCCTACAAGGCTGTAAGTGGACGAAAGCTCCACATGGGAAATCAAGCTTCATCTGAGGTGGTTGACATTGGAAACGTTGTGCTCAAGCTAACTTCGGGCAAAGAGCTCACATTGAAAGATGTCTTGCATGTTCCGGACATCCGTAAGAACCTAGTTAGTGGTTCGTTGCTTGTAAACCATGGCTTGAAGCTCGTTTTTTAGGCTGAAATATTTATACTTATGAAGCATGGTGTATTCTTAGGTAGGGGCTATTTAGCTAATGGCCTTTTCAAAATCAATGTGATGGCCAAGCGCCAAGTTGTACCTAAGATGAATAATGAGAATGCAACATCCTCTTCTTATATCGTTGAGTGTTGTGATTTATGGCATAGTAGATTGGGACATGTTAATCTAAATGCTATAAAAAGACTAGTAAAAATGGACTTATTAAAAATCGATAAAATAGACACACAAAAGAAATGTGAAGTGTGTGTGGAAGCCAAAATGGCTAAGCTACCTTTTCATAGTGTTGAAAGGAGCACAAAACCTCTAGAATTAATTCACACAGACGTGTGTGACTTGAAGTTTGTGCAAACTAGAGGTGGGAAAAAGTACTTTATTACTTTTTTCGATGATTGCACAAAGTATTGCTATGTGTACCTCTTGAAAAGTAAAGATGAAGCTATCGAAGCTTTCAAGAATTACAAGAATGAGGTAGAAAATCAAGTAAATAGCAAAATAAAAGCCATACGAAGTGATAGAGGTGGAGAGTATGTGGCACCGTTTGAGGAGTTGTGTTCACAAAGTGACATAATTCACCAAATGATGGCCCCCTACTCGCCTCAATCGAATAGCATGGCTGAACGTAAGAATCAAACTCTAAAAAAGATGATGAATGCCTTGCTAATAAGCTCGGGGTTATCACAG
This sequence comes from Scutellaria barbata, assembly GCA_028654395.1. NCBI lineage: Eukaryota > Viridiplantae > Streptophyta > Magnoliopsida > Lamiales > Lamiaceae > Scutellaria > Scutellaria barbata. The sequence continues at coordinate 21,492,073 of CM053647.1, forward strand.
AACCTGTGGGGGGAAGGCGTTTTAACGGTGAATTATATACTAAATAAAATTCCTTTTAAAGGAAAGGATGAAACTCCCTATGAATTATGGAAAGGACGTAAACCGTCGTATAAATACCTCAAAGTGTGGGGGTGTTTGGCTAAAGTGGAGGTACCATCTCCTAAGCAAGTGAAAATTGGTCCTAAGATGATTGATTGTATCTTTGTTGGATATGCACTCAATAGTAGTGCTTATCGTTTCCTAATCCATAAGTCGGAAATTCCCGACATGATGGAGGGAACAATCATGGAATCAAGAAATGCTACATTCTTTGAAAACATCTATCCTAGTAAACAAAGGGTAGAAACGAGCTCAATAAATAAAAGAGCACTAGATCAAGCTACAAGTAGTTCTAGTCCTTTAGAAGAGGAACCTAGACGTAGCAAAAGAGCTAAAATTGCTAAGAGTTTCGGTCCTGATTTCATCACATATCTGTTGGATGATGAACTGAAGTCGATCAAAGAAGCTCTATCGAGCCCTGATGCTCCACTATGGAAAGAAGCAATCAATAGTGAGATCGATTCCATTATGCAAAACAACACATGAGAGTTAGTTGATCTTCCTCCCGGTTGTAAGTCCTTAGAATGTAAGTGGATCCTAAAAATAAAGTATAAGACTGATGGAAGTATAGACAAGTACAAAGCTCGTCTAGTAGCCAAGGGCTTTAAACAAAAGGAAGGAGATGACTTCTTCAACACGTACTCGCCTGTGATGAGAATTACGTCAATACGTGTGTTTCTAGCGATTGCTGCTTTGCACAATCTAGAAATTCACCAAATGGACGTAAAAACGGCGTTCCTAAATGGTGAGCTAGAAGAAGAGATCTATATGGATCAGCCCGAAGGGTTCGTTACACCTAGATAAGAAAAGAAGGTGTGTAAACTTGGACGAGATTGTGGTGCTACATCTCAAAGGACGAAGTCGTTTTATCTTTGGGAGACGGTACGCACGATCCAGTGAACACTACCCTGGGCGTATCTCATCTTAAGAACAGAGGCCTTTCTCGACTCGACTGTTGCTGCTATCTGTAATAGATTAGATATTTTTTGTTTCGTTGTTCGACATATTAGTCTTACGATGCTCTTGTAACCAACAAATGTTATGATTTTCTTTTTCAGTACTTAAACGTAATACAGTGAATTGTGTTTTTCTTTTTGGGTGCTTAAATGCTATTGGGTGATTTTGGATCAAGATTGGTTTGGATGTCTCCTAATATTTCATGTCTAATGAAGATGGTCGAGTTGCATAAGCTAAGTATCTATTGTAATTTGCAAATTAATATGCAAGTCATTTTGAATATTTGCTTGGCATCATTCTAGATTTTGTGGAAGAAAAATATTGCTGAATCAGTAAGTATATGATGTAATTTGGGATTAACATTCCGATGGGTAATCAAATATATATTTGTAATTTGAGATTAATATTTCGATGAATAAGCAAATATATGTTGGTAATTTGAAATTAATTGAGATTAACATTCCGATGGGGTTGAATAAGAATTTGAGAGTAACATCCCGATGGATAAGCAAATATATGTTTGTAATTTGAAATTAATTAATCTCAATGGAGTTGAATTTTGTAATTTGAGATTAACATTCTTGATGAGGTTGAATAAGCAAGCATTTATAATTTGAAATTAACATTCTCGATAGAGACGTTGGAGTTCAATAAGCAAACATCTACTTGTAACTTGAGATTAACATTTTCGATGGAAACATTCACAATGAAATTGAATAAACAAGTATCAATTTAAGATTAACATTCTCGATGGAGACGTTTAATTTCAGATTGACATTGACATTTATGTTCATGAAACAGATTGTCTTATTTATCAAATCTATGTTCATGGAAGAGATTTTCATATTTATCAGATTGAGATTATTTTTTGAATTTGTAATACAACTTAAATTGAATATTAATTTTTTTAATATTGATATGCAATATTGAGATTTTTAAATTGAAAAAAAAATAGTTTGAATATAGTTATAATAAACAAATCTGTCTTAAATTGAATATTAAAAAAATTTAATATTGATATACAATATTGAGAATTTTAAATTGAAAAAAATAAAATCTATGTCTATATCTACATATTTGTAATAACAATTTCATAATTCATCGTTTCTAAGGATAATAGAAAACAAAGAATTCATTTTACACAAATTTTGAAAAATCACTATCAGAAAACTGCTTCCTCCTTTCATACATGTTTTAAAAATCAAGATCAGAAACTGTTTTCTTTTCAAAAACTCTTTTTCAAATTATTTGTTAATTTTAAATAAAAACTGTATACATGTTTAAAATAACTCTTAACACATAATTTCTAAGGTCTTCATCTGTTGAGATCTTCATAAATATTATATTTTAAATATTGAAATAACTCTAATTTGGAATATGATTCGAGATATCAATACTATTAGAAGATTCACCTTCATTTTTTTTTATAGAAGAAGTTAATATCAAATTGTTCGTCTTAATCAAAATAGATTCTTTCAATTATTAAATTCTCTAATTTCTTTCTAATGCTTACGTTCTTCAATTTTCTAATTTCAAAATAGATTATCTCTTTTTCATCTACTCTCTCTAATGATTACATTCTTCAATTTTATAATTTTGTTAACCGTTTTTTGTCCGTCAAAAATCCTCAAATAATTTTTTAAAATTATTGTTATTAAAATAATTTAATTTATGTTAGATACTTTCTTCACAGTCATCTTCATCGATGCAAGAGTTGATCTCTAAATGGTTTTCTTTGCAGTTTAATTTGTTTATTATTTTATAGTCATCCTCACCCTTAAATAATATTTATGTTGAATAAAATAAATTTTGTAATTTGCAAATCAATATGATAGTCGTTTTAAATTATATGTTGTATAATCATATTAAATTATATGTTATAAAGTATTTGTTGTATATGTTATTTGGTGACTTTGGATTTGTAGGTCAAAATGTTGCGATTTCAAATGAGAACAATGGATTATGATTTTTTTTCAATGTCCATATTATGTTAACAGTTCGTATTTCGTTCATTCCATCGGTATGCTCCCAGGTACCTGTAATTGTGATCCGTTAAATGTAAGACAGTGGAATGAGATTGTTTTCAATGTTTTTTAGTACTCAAATGTAAGATAGTGGATTGTGATTTTTTGATTTTTTTTTAATGTTTAAATGTTAGTTGGTGATTTTGGATCAAGGTTGGTATTGATGGTTTTTTTTTTCCTTTTCAATGTTTAAATGTTAGTTGGTGATTTTGGATGAAAGTTGGTATTGATATTTCATGTATGATGAAGACGGTCGAGTTGAATAATCTAAGTATTTGTGTAATTTGCATATCAATATGCAAGTTATTTTGAATATTTGCAGACATCATCAAATTTTTTGGAAGAAAAATATGATTGGTGGTATCATTCTAATTTTGTTTTAATATTTGAATAAGCAAATATCAGTTTGTAATTCTAGATTTTTAGAAGAAAAATATGATTCGTGATATTATTCTAGATTTGTTGGATTCTATTGATATAGATTTATTACATTTATCGAATTCTAGATGGAGACGGTAGAATTGAATAAATAAGTATTTGATTGTAATTTGAGATTAACATCTCGATGAACTGTGAAGTTGAATAATTATAATTTGATATTAATTGAGGTGGAGATGGAGACGGATTTCAAAGAAAAATATGATTTGGGATTAACATCGAGATAGTAGGTGGGGTTGTATAAGCCAATATATGTTTGTAATTCTAGATAGATCTTTTGGAAGGAAAATATGATTGATGGTATCATTCTAGGTTTGTTGGATTTCTATCGGTATAGATTTATTGCATTTATCGGAATTCCAAATGGAGACAGTGAAATTGAATAAATAAGCATCTGTTTTTTTGAATACTTATTTAGTTGTAATTTGAGATTAATTGAATAAACAAGTATCTGTTTTTTGAATAAGCAAGTATTTGGTTGTAATTTGGGATTAATTGAGATGGAGATAAAGACGGATTTCAAAGAAAAATATGATTGGTGGTGGTATCATACTAGATTTGTTGAAGTATAGATTTATTGCATTCATCGAAATTCTAAATTCTTGGAGACGAATTCTAGATTTATTACATTTATCGAAATTCTAAATTCTTGGAGACGGTGGAGTTCAATAAACAAGTATATGTTTGTAATTTGAGATTAACAAACGAATGGATTGTGGAGTTGAATAAGCAAGTATCTATTAATAATTTTAGTTTAGAATATGTCTCGAGATATCTCTATTATATTTTAAATATCTTTATATATCTTGTTTAGAGTATGATTTGAGATCGATACAACTAGATGTGCAATGTTTTGTGTTTTTCAAGATAAATTTGTTATTTATTTAAATAAACTTTATATCTAAATATTATTTAATGTGTTCTCTAATTTGAGATATCGATATGTTAGGACTTTAGATGTTCCTACTTCGTGTTTTTCGAGATAAAATTGTTATTTATTTAAATAAACTTTATATATAAATATATTTTAATGTGTTCTTTAATTTAAGATATCGATGTTAGGACTTAAGATGTTCTTGCTTTGTGTTTTTCAAGATAAAATTGTTATTTATTTAAATAAATTATATATATATAAATATTATTTTAATGTGTTCTCTGATGTGAGATATCAAAGCTTTGTGTTTTCCAAGATAAAATTGTTATTTATTTAAATAAACTTTATACATAAATATATTTTAATATGTTCTTTGATTTGAGATATCGATAATACTAGATGTGTAGGACTTAAGATGTTCTCACTTTGTGTTCTCTGAGATAAAATGATTATTTGTTTAAATAAGTTTTATATATAAATATATTTTAATGTGTTCTCGATTTTTTTTTTCATGTTATCGAAACCCTCATTAAGAAATATTCATTGAAAACGACTCTGTTTCAGAACATTCAAATATTGTGTTCCGATATAAAATGGTTATTTATTTAAAGTAAGCTCTTTTTTATATATAAATATATTTTAATGTGTTCTCTAATTTTATTTTTTTCATGATATTGTTCGAAACCCTCATATTGGAAAAGATTCATTGTACGACTCGAGTCGAATCAAAGGTTGTACGATTCTTCTTGAGAACATTCAAATCGAATCAAAGTTGAAATCTCAATTTTATGAAAAACGCATCTTCATGAGTATCAAAACGATGTCTTTCTACATAATCTCTACATTTGATCTATGTTAGGAAACTAATTAATATTTCACTTCAATATATGTATATATATATATATTTCATAACTATATATATCTACATCATTTAATAAAATACAAATTTTCATTCTAACTATCTCATTTTAATATAAAGATCTGATAATAGTTACCAGTTGTTATATATATTTTATTTTAATACCTTATGAATGGTATTAAATGAACCCAATGTCATTTAAATTAATTTTCATTTTTTTGGTGTGATACAATACATGATGTGACATCGTGAATAACATCTTGAAATTATCATTTCATTATGTGAAATAGATAGAATTCTTGAAATATATATATATATATATATATATATATATATATATATATATATTGGTCTCAAGTGATCTCAAAGGTTCAGAGGGGGAGGGGTGAATGAATCTTCGTCGATTTTGAATTTTTTTTCAAACTTACTATACTGTAAGTTACTTGAACTTACAACACAGGTCTGCTTACAGCACTAGGATACAAGGTTGTATGCTGTAACTTAGAGTTCTTGGCAGCGGAAAATATGTTTTGACAGAAGGCTCAAATATGTTATCTTATGAAGATTCTTTTATACTTATGATAGAATAAATATAGGATGCATCACAGATATATAAAGCGAATAAACACTTATGGTTTATAGTGATTCGAAGGTGGTGTAATTCTTCTACGTCCACTCCACTGCTTCCCCGAGCAGGTACAACCTAACAATCTATCAACCTAACAAGTTAACACCTACTAGAACCCAGCGTACACACAACAACTACAAATTTTAAAGGCAAACCCGCACAGGATTTCTAAACTTTCACACAGGGAAGTTGCCTAACTCCTAGACAACTAAATACAATCAACAAGGATAAATCCTATCAACTGACGACACGTAAAACAACCTAGCACATAACAAATAGGTTAAAGTATATATGTTGTTTCTTCAACTGGTGCAGTGAAGTGAGCTTCTGAATCCTTCTTCGAATCTTTCAGATTGAAACTTGTTCACTTTACTTAGGTCGAATGACTTAAACTTGTAAGGATGCTTGAGAGTTTAGCTTGAGAATGCTTATACTTGTTAAGCACAAATGTTTCAGTAACCAGTTTCAGTGTAGCTCGACCTCTATTTATACTTGTAGAAAGATATCCATTGAAGGAGATATCTCTCATTTGAAATAAAAGTTCTGATCAAAGGCATGGCTCGCATTTAATGCATCTTGACCTATCTTCTCAGTGCATTTAATGCGATGGTTGTGGCTCACAGCTTTCTGCAGCCTATCAGGCTACGTGTCATTTCTGTATTGGCTCTGCACCTGCAACTTTGATCTTGTCTCAATCGGCTCTATTTAAACTTGTTTCGGTCTTTGTTCCTCATACTGCATTTATACTTCCTCAAATTGCACGGTGTTGTTCCTGTTATCGTGTCCGAGATTCATTGAAGTATGCAGCAAGTCTTCTCTTCTGCTCTGTATTCTCGATCTCTTGCAGCAACTTCTTATTTACAGTACCGCTGTATCTTATTCTTGTAGTGGTGTTGTAACTTCTTCTTGCAGAGTTGCTGTAACTTTTACTGCAGCGAAGTATCTTTTCTTCTTACAGTTGTATTGCAGTAACTTCTTCCTTGCTGTATTACTGCAATTTGTACTTACACTTTCTTCATACTTTTATTTTCTTGATGCAGCACGGCTTTGTTGAGATCCTCTATCTTCCAGAACCTAAATTTACAGACTTAATCCCAGTCTATAATTTCACTTAAACATTGTGAAAAATGGGGTACTCAAACTTCCTATTACATTGATGGTTTGTCTCATCAAAATCTAAACATTGAAATCCCAACAATATATTTAAAAATCATATATAATTATCATATATAATATGTATAATTATTTATTATATGAAATATTATTAGAATTTATGCATCTCTCAGTAGGTAATACTAGGAATTAACTATCAAGAAGAAAAGATACTATGCTGCAAGCAGAAGTTACAGCAACACTATCAAGCAGAAGTTACAGCAACACTGCAAGAATAAGTTACAGCGGTACTGTAAGTAAGAAGTTGCTGCAAGAAGATCAAGGATACAAAGCAGAAGACAGGTTTTGCTGCATACTCCAACAAAGCTCGACCACAACGAACAGAAGCAACGCCCTGCAATCTGAGGAAGTATAAATGCAGTATGAGCAATGAAGACCGAAATAAGTTTAAATAGAATCGGTTGAGACAAGATCAAAGTTGCAGGTGCAGAGCCAATATAGAGATGACACGTGGCCTGACAGGTTGCAGAAAGCTACGAGCCACAACCACCATATTAAATGCACTGGGAAGATAGGTTAAGATGCATTAAATTCAAGTCATGCCTTTGATCAGAACCCTTATTTCAAATGAGAGATATCTCATTCAACGGATATTTTTCTATAAGTATAAATAGAGGTCGAGCTACACTGGAGCTAACAACTGAAACATTTACACTCAACAAGCTTAAAGCATTATCAAGTTATATTCTCAAGCATTCCTACAAGTTTCAATCACTCGACCTAAGTGAAATGAACAAGTTTCAACTTGAAAGATCCGAAGAAGGATTTATAAGCTCACTTCACTGCACCAATTGAAGAAACAACAATATATACTTTAACCTATTTATTGTGTGCTAGGTTGTTTTAGGTGTCATCAGTGGATAGGATTTATCCTTGCTGATTGTATTTAGTTGTTTAGGAGAAAGACAACTTCCCTGTGTGGGAGTTTAGAAATCTTTAGTGGGTTTGCCTTTAGAACTTGCAGTTGTTGTGTGTACGCTAGGTTCTAGTATGTGTTAACTTGTTAGGTTGATAGATTGTTAGGTTATACCCTGTAATTCAATCTTGCTTAATGAAGTTCTTGCTCGGGAAAGCAGTAGAGTGGACGTAGAAGGATTACACCACTTTTGAACCACTATAAACCATAAATATTTTATTCACTTTATATATCTGTTCTGCATCCTGTGTTTATCTTGTCATAAGCATAAAAAAAATCTTCATAAGATAACATATTTGAGAAAACAAGCCTTCAGTAAAAATATATTTTCCGCTGCCAAGAACTCTAAGTTACAGCGTACAACACTGCATCCTAGTGTTGTAAACGGTACTATCCTGTGCTGTAAGTTCAAGTAACTTACAGTATAATAAGTTCGAAAAGATTTTCAAAATCAACGAAGGTTCATTTACCCCTCCCTCTAAACCTCCGAAACCACTTGAAACCAACAATATATTTATTTATATAATGTTGTAGTTAACTAATATATATTTACTTTTCAATTTATAATTGTCAATATCATTTCTTAAGCAACATTAACAACATTAATGTATCTTTTTTTTTTCATTAGAAAATTCCAAACCGTTTTATTGAAATGAACCGTCATTGGCTACCTTCCAAATATATTTTTTCAAATCTAAATAATTTTCATTTTAAGGTAAAAATAAGGAAATTTTAAGATGGTTGGTATTTTGGTCTTGGTTTTAATATATTCAAGGATTATTACCATAAAGAGTGTGATATGTGATAAATAAAATCTGGACAAAGCAATAGAGTGACGAATGTAGTTTATAAAGAAATATTTCAAAATTTATAAACGACAATATCAACATTATACTCAATTTATCATATTATGCAATTGATCAATTACTTTATGTTAGGATATCAATATTTGGATTTTGATGAGATAAAACAACTTTGTAACAGAAAGTTAGAGTATCCCATTTTTTCACAATATTTAAGTGAAACATAGACTAGGTTTGAGTCTTTTGTTTTAATCTAATGAATGGAAGACTTCAAGAAATAGTTATGTTGCAAGTAAAGGAAGAATAGAAAACTCTGCAAGAATGGACAGCGTAGCTAAAAGAAAAGAAACATACAACACAAGTTGCAAGACAGTTTAGAAAGTTATAGTAAGGAATAACTTAGGTTATAGAAGATCAAAGTTTGCATGCTGCAAGTTTCATAGACGCATTTCTTACAACAGCAGAATCAACTAAAACTGAAGTACGAGAAAGATCAAGGTCTATACGAGGATTAGTCTCTTCAACGGATCGAAATAGAGCCAGTAAAGACAATCTATAGGTTGCAGAGTTCAGAGCCACCTACAATGGACACATGGCCTGACACTTTGCAGAAAAGCTGCAACCTAGTATAATCCCATTCAATGATCCAAAATGCAAGACAAAAATAATTTAATGCAAAACTAGAGAGTATTTAATACTATCCATGAAAACGTGAATGAGACTCAAATTCAAAGGAAAATGCCTTCTTCAACATGCTTATCTCTATATCTATAAATAGAGTAAGAGAAGACTGGAATGACTACTGAAACTTTCACATTTAAAGTCTAAAGCAAGAATCAATCTAAAACTCTCAAGCATTTAAAGATATAGTTTCAGTCACTCAACCTTATGAAGTTGTCAAGCCAAGTTCAAAAAGCTTAAGTTACAGAAGACTAATTTACTATATCAGTTGAAGAAATATTTATATACTTTTACCTTGTTGTTGTGTGTTAGGTTGTTTTAATAGGTGTCCTCAGTTGATAGGATTTAGTCTTTGTTGAGTGTTACAGTTATCTTGTTACACGCAATTACTCTGTGTGAGTGTTAGAAGATTCTTAATGGGTTTGCCTTAGGAACTTGTAGCAGTTGTGTGTAAGTTGAGTTCTTGTAGGTGTCAACTTGTCGAGTTGATAGTTTGTTAGGATATCACCTGCAAATCAAATTTACTTAACAAAGTTCCTGCTCAGAGAAACTATAGAGTGGACGTAGAAGGATTACACCACATTCGAACCACTATAAGACTATACGTGTCTTATTGATTTATATTTGTTATCATTGAGTATACAAAGATTTTACAAAAGATATCATAAGAAACATTTTTAAAACAAACCATCTATCAAAACATTATTTCTGCTGCAACAACTTTAAGTTATAACAGACACTGTTAGCTTAAACAACTTATAGTGTAGCTAGTTTGAAAGATTTTCTAAAAATCGACAAAGGTTCATTTGTTCCCCTCTAAACCTGAACCACTTGGGACCAACACTTTAGTTTGATAATCCATTTATTTTGTTTAATTTTTTATAACTTGGATCGAACTACTTACTCTAAATATAAATTAAAATAATATAAATATAATTATAATAAAATAGATAATTTTTATATTTAATCTCATACATTGCACGAGTGCACTGCTCGGATACATACATTGATATTACACTCAATTTATCGTATTATGCAACTAATCAATTACTTTAGTTTGATAATCCATTTATTTTGTTTGTTTTTTATATATTGAATCGGATTATTGATTCTAAATATAAATTAAAACTATATAAATATAATCTATATAAAAAAATAGATAGTTCTTATATTAATCCCGTGCATCGCACGGGTGCAATGCTAGTATATATAATAACAGAAGTCAATCAGACAAAATAGTAATTCTATTAAAAATCTAAGGATATTTTCATAAAATCACTATTAGAAAACCACAATAAGAAAATGGCTTCCTTTTCAAAAAATCTTTTTCAAATATTTTGTTAATTTAAAATAAAATTGATTATTTTTCAATTTTTTTTATTTAATTCTAAATGCGCATACACCAAATATTATGCCCGTTGATCTCTCTTTCCCTTATCTGATATTCTCTCTCTAGATTTAAGAAAAATGTCTTCACACATAATTTAAACCATTTCTTTCTTCAAAATTGATTCATTTTCAAATCTTTTAAATTATATTTGTTAAGATTCATTCTCAAATATCAAAAAATTGCTTATTTCCAAACAACATATTCTTTTTCAATTTTTTTAAATTCGAAACGCAAATTACATACACCAAATATTCAATATTTAATTATATTTGTCTACATGCATTTTCAATAAATAATGTTCTATATTAACATTTAAAAATAATATTGAAAAACTAATAACATATCCGTTGATCTTTCTTAACCCTCTCTGATATTCTCTCTATATTTTAAAAAAGATAATGATTGATATTATGATTTCAAATTACCACGTTATGTAGATTAATTTTTTTTTTCCATGCAGTTTCCCACGCTTTTACTTTATTTCTATGTTATTCTCTCTATTTTTAAAAACATTTAAAATAACAATCAAAATATATAATATTTGCTATTACGATTTCAAATTATCACGTTATGTGGACTAACTATTCCCAATTTTTTTTCTCCATGTGGTTTAACCTTAACAAATTTACAAGTTCACACATAATTTAAATATTTTCCCACTTATCAAATAGCGATTTATATCACAATCTTCACATGTTCACATATAATTTCTGTAAAGTAAATCTCATGCATATTAATCTTTACACGTTCACATATAATTTCTACAAAGTAAATCTCATGCATATTAATCTTTACACATTCATATATAATTTTTGCAAAGTAAATCTTTCTCAGTTCTGCGGAGTAAATTTTACACATAATTTCTTAGTTCTTCATCTAATTGAGCAGATCTTCATAAAATTTCCAAATGGCTCCAGGTTGGAATATGATACTATGAGAAGACTCTGGAGTCTTCATGTGCGATGTGTTAGGGCTTACGATGTTCTTGCACTCGGAAGTCGAATAGAGCTATATAGTTTTGATTGTGCTTTTTGAGATAAAATGGTTATTTATTAAAATAATCTATTTTTGTATGTATATCATATTGAAGAAATATAATTTCTAATTCCATTTTTTTCACATTATTTTTAAGGAGATACAATCTATGGAGTTGCTTGAAACCCTCACCTTGAAAACATTCGTAACAACGTTTTTTCATAACATGATTGTAGAAGGAAGATTGTATATACTTTAAAGTTGCTGAAGTTCGGAAAAACACATCTTGAGAAGTATCAACACGATGACTTTTCTAATAATCTTTTCATTTTTAAACCATTTGTCGAGATTATTATTATGAAAACCAGTGATCCAACTATTTTATTTGGTAAAAAACTACATTATTTTATGAAATTAGTTTATTTTAAATATATTATTGTTAATAATTATTATTTAATATTTTTGTATCAATATTAATACAAATGTGGTGGGAAGAATTGTTGCATTTGATCCAGCGATAAAGACTGAAAGTGGCAAGAGATTGATGAAAATTATAATGAGAAAAATTGTTGCATTTGATCCACCGAGAAAGACTGAAAGTGGCAAGGGGGAAATTATAATTGAAGATCTACAAATTTTTTTGTGTGGATATATCTATATATATCAAATAACTTTATTAAATGTAATTATATTATATTAACTGCTTTTTAATAATCATTGGATATATGTTAGGAAACAACAACTCACAGTTACTTTGTGGGAGGATTGCATAGTTACAATTTTTCCAGATATAGCATTGTAAGGAGCAATATAGCATTTTTCTAGATTTTAGCTAAAATCCTAACTCTTCAATTTTGTAGAGTGATCAATTTTAAAAGTAATTAAGTATACATTGTTATAACTGTTGCTTTTTTTTATTTCATAATTTAACATGATTTAATTTAGTTTTGTAATTACTGAAATCTGATTTAGGCACTTATTAATGATATATATTGTTTAATTTAATTCAAATAAATTATTTTATGTTGGGAATTCTATTAAATATTTTAAGAAGTGATTTTCTCTTTTACAATTTTAACATGTGGTTCATTAAAACTTAGATTTTTAGGGATATTAAAAATTATCCAAATTATTGTAAGTAGACAGCAACTTTTTAATCTAGTTTTGTAATTACTGTATCTGTAACGTCCCGTTTCTTTTGTGTAAATAAATCTTAACCGAGATGTTACTCACTCATAAAAATTTTCACTCTTTCAAAAGAATAAAGCTAAATAAAAATCAAGAATAATTTAAAATTCAAGATTTATTATAAAATATACGTTTCCATAATTTATAAAATATCATATTTACAAATAAAAACTTCTGTAACCTTTGATCATCGGCTACCAGCATCCACCGCTCGCGCGCCACGTCTTAAAACTCCTTAAACTGAAAACATTTTAAAAATGGGTGAGTGACAATAGTACACTCAGTGGGGTGGGAAACTCGGGATGACATGAAATAATTTTGGAAGATTTTACACACATGCCAAAACACGATTTTATCACATAAACAGATTTTCGTAAAATGTTTATCTTTTACTAAAAACCGTAGAAAATAGATCACTTCAAACATTTGGCTTAAAATCATTTTGAAAATGTAAACATTCATCTCAAATCAATCATCCTTCACATTCAAACATCACTTTTCACATAATTTACGGTGCTTAGCCGCCATGAAAGCATTTTACGATTCTTAGCCGCCATGAAAACATTTTACGGTTCTTAGCCGCCATAGATGTGGTTCTTAGCCACCATAGATACGGTTCTTAGCCGCCATAGATGTGGTTCTTAGCCACCATAGATGCAGTTCTTAGCTGCCATAGATACGGTTCTTAGCCGCCATAGATGTGGTTCTTAGCCACCATAGATGTGGTTCTTAGCCACCATAGATACGGTTCTTAGCCACCATAGATGTAGTTCTTAGCTGCCATAAATACGGTTCTTAGCCGCCATAGATGTGGTTCTTAGCCACCATAGATACGGTTCTTAGCCGCCGTACATGCACATGCACACATATTCACATCACACATACACATATCCAACATACACATAGAAGCACATTATTTTAACATAACACTTAGTTGCAATTCGGAATCATATCTTATTGCTTATATACATACATTAACTTCACATCATTCTTCACTTTTACATTCATAGTAAACATTCACAATCCATCATGTGCTTTGAAACATTCATTAATCATATTCATCATATCACTTTCATTTTCACATATAACATCTCATGCATTCAGCACGTATACCCAACACATTTCATATAGTATAATAGTTCGTAATTTAAATATTTTGAAAGTAATATAAATACCGACTTAGCACTTTTCCCCACATATAATAACAATCTTAATTTAAAGAATTTACCCCCACCTTGTTCGGTGGTTACCACGTGAGCAGCACCCCTTAAAGATCACGTATCCCAAGACTTCACTCCAACAGGTAGCCTACATAATTTACAGTGTTTCTTAGATCTTTATTAAATAAAATTAACTATTTAAACGATATATATTCGGATACTATCTATCGAGATGAGACGGATCGGAACGGAAGGCTTAACGATTGAGGTTGAAGAAACAAGAGGGAAAGATCAGTTTGTAAGGTTGAGATGAAAGAGAATGGATTTTGGATCACAACAAAACAAGAATGAGCTCAATCGGAGTTGAAACGAGCTCGAACGGAGCGTTTTAAGATTTATGGGTATTTTGGTAATTTGGTCAAATGGTTGACTTTGACCGGGACCCACGACCCCCGGTTATCGATATCTCATTGGCGACGACTCGATGATAAGGTACGATGAAAAAAAAAAGAGATTCGGATCGAAAACGAATCGAAAATACGGCGTCGCATGCGTTCCCCGCGACGGGAAAATTTCCCGACGGCGTCTCCCGTCGGCTGCCTAGTTTTCTAGGCAGCGGGGCAAGTTGCTCCCGTCGTCGGCCTGCTCGAGCAGCCACCTTCCCGGCGCCACCGGCCGCGGCGGCGCCACCCTATGCCATCGACCCTTAGTCCTCCGGCTAGCCCGCACCGCCGGCTACCAGATCCGGCCATCCCTCGCTGGATTCCGACATGAATAGTACCTGAAAAACAGCCTCAAAAACCCTTCGTCGCACACATTTCACAAACTCCTTGCAACAACCCCCCTTCTAGGCCATTTTCCGGCACCGACACCGGCACCCATGGCGGCACCACACCTCCAGTGGCTAGCCCACAACTCCGGCAGCCCTTCCGGTGCCTGCAACGGTGAGAAAAGAGAGCGAGAGAGAGAGAAACGGGAGAGAGAAAAGGTGGCCAGAAGCAACGGTTGGGGTTTTGGAGATGGTTGTTCGCCGTTTTCCGGCGAACGGAGAATCGAAATAGAATTCCAGAAGTTGCCCTAGACTCGTATCGTCGAGGGCTACGTTATATACGAAAATCAGCCGAAACGGACGGGTTTGACTTTTTCCGACGACGGCAGCGGCGGTTTTTCGCCATTTTCCGGCGAACGGAGAATTGGAATTGAATTCCGGAAGTTGCCCTAGACTCGTATCGTCGAGGGCTACGTTGTGTACGAAAATGAGCCGAAACGAATGAGTTTGACTTTTTCCGGCGAACTCCGGCAGCAGCGGCGTTGGCTCCGGTGGCGGTGGCGGCTCCGGCGATAACGGAATATAAAATTAAAAGGAAAGAGAAAGGAGAGAGAGACTTACTTGTATTCGACGTTTTTCGGCTCGTTCGAAGAAATGATGAAAATGAAATAGAATGAGGGCCTATTTATAGAAAATTTTGAAAGTTACTATTCATGATAGAGTAGGTCACTATTCATGATAAGATTTCATTTTCTCGTTTTTCCGAAACTTCATATTTTGCCCTTTTCTTCGCCGTTTGAGCTACGGGTGTCCGATTGACCTCTAGTTCGTTTCTATCTTCTCATTTTTCCGTTACGCATGTAATGGTATAAAAATATTTTATGTTCCATGTTTATAAATTTTATCCCTCTAAAACCGATCGTTAAACAACATCTGAAACACACGTAATTAAATTAAACACTTAAAAATTAATACACATAAGATATTTTAAATAAAGGTTTACTTATTTAATTAATCAATTATACTTCATTTTTTTATTTTGGGCGTTACATCTGATCTAGACGCTTATTAATGATATATATATATATATATTTTAATCTGATTTGGATAAATTATTTATATACTAAATATATATTGTTTTCTTTTTTATAAAAAGAATTATAAATTTTATCCGAATATAATATGACAATTATATGAAGATTTTTTATTTAATTTTTTTTGTATCATGCTCTTTTAGCACCCTATCATATCAGATTGAGATTGTTTGTTATATCAGATCGACATTATCTTCTTTTAGCACTCTATTATATAATTGTCATTTATCAGATAGTTACACTTGTGTACAACTATTTTATGGATTTTAGATCTATACAATACGGGTCGGGTCGAATTCGACCCGAATCCACGTATTTTCTTTTTTTTTCTTTCTTTTTTTTCCCCTGACTTTTATGTTATTTTAGTCATACATTTATATTATGTTAAGCATACATTTATGTTATGTTAAACATACCTTTATATAATACTTTAACTTAAAAAAATACCCTAATTTCGGCAAAAAAAATCTTAATTTTGGCGAAAAAATCCTAATTTCAGCACAAAGAATCCTAATTTGTACATATATACCTTTATGTGATATTACACATATCTTTAAGTAATATTAGTCATACCTTTATATAATACATAAAGGTACAACTAACATAATTAACGAGTATGAATAACATAATATAAAAGTATGTTTAACATAAAACCCTAAAGGTATGCTTAACATAACACAAATATATTCTTAACATAACATAAAGGTATGCTTAATATAACATAAAATTCGTAAAGATATGAATAACATAATATAAATGTATGTTTAATATAATATAAATATATGTGTAACATAATATAAATGTATAACACCTGAAGCAAACTTGGATGAGTTTGAGCGCACCCACCCAGGCGTGTGGGGGACACGTGGAGCGACGCATGGACCAGGTCGATCAGTTGCATAAATTTAGGATTTATACACCAACACACAAAAACAAAAGTTTTTGTGTTTATCAGATTGAGATTGTCATGTAAGTTTTTTATATCAAGTTCTTCTAACACTTTCTATTATATGTAATACTATATCAGATTGAGATTACCTTCTTTTAGCACTCTATTATATAATTATCATTTATCAGATTGAGATTGTCATGTAAGTTTATTACGTTCTTATAGCAATCTATAATATCAGATTGAGATTTATCATGTAATTTTTTTTATCTATTATATCAGATTGAGATTTGTTATGAATTTTTTTATCATGTCTTTTAGTCCTATTATAAAATTGTGATTTATTAGATTGAGATTGTCATGTATGTTTTTATATTATGTTCTTATAGCAATGTATTATATCAGTTAAGATTGTCTGTTATATCAAATTGAGATTTGTCATGTAAATTTTTTATATCATGTTCTTTTAGCACTATATTATATCTATTAAGATTTTTTGTTATATCAGATTGAGATTTGTCATGTAAATTTTTTATATCATGTTCTTTTAGCACTCTATTATATCAAATTGAGATTGTCTGTTATATTATATTGAGATCACATTTGTTTAGCAAATTGTCATTTATTAGATTGAGATTGCCATGTAAGTTATTTATATCACGTTCTTTTACCACTTTATTATATTAGTTGAAATATTATACAGTATTAGATTTGGATTATTTGTTATATCAGATTGAGATCACCTTCTTTTAGCACTCTACTGTATAATTGTCTCTATTATATCCGATTGAGATCATCTTCTTTTAGAATTCTATTATATAATTGTCTCTTATATCGGTTGAGATATTGTATTAGATTGTGATTTTTGTTACATCAGATTGAGATCACCTTCTTTTAGCATTCTATTATATAATTATCATTTATCAAATTGAGATTATCATGTAAGTTATTTACATCACATTCTTTAGCAATCTATTATATCAATTGAGATTGTTTGTTATATCAGATTGAGATCACATTCTTTTAACACTCTATTATATAATTATCATTTATTAGATTGAGATTCTTTTAACACTATTATATAATTGTCATTTATCAGATTGAGATAAATTTTGGTTTATATATCAAGTTGTTTGACACTGTTTTATAATTTGAAAATCAGCCACACAAGTACCACTTCACATTTGTTGGCATAATTATAGATTTATAAAATGAAAATATTACCATCTTTAAACATAACATTTTGCATAATTTCGTGGAGTGTGCAAATGAAACAGTAGAGGAAGACAAAATGGGACAAATTGGATAAAATAATAGAGAAAATGGAAAAAGATTATCATAGAATTCTATAAGATGAATTTTATATATAATTAATGTAACTTTAATGCAAATAAACTATTGTAATTGTTGAGATCGGGTCGGGTTTTGTCGGGTTTCGAGTTTTTTGGATCGGGTATTCGTTTTGGTCGGATACCCGAATAATGCTACCTGAAAATATCCGTTATTTTTGGGTATCCGTTAGATCGGATACCCGATATATTGGGTATCCGCCGGGTTGGATCGGGTTTTCCTCCCTTTTACTATCTATGGACAAATCAATCAGTCAACTAATGCTCTACTGAAAAGCTAAACCTAACTCAAAAAGGTTATTTTCTCCACTACACAATTTTTTTTTTTTGTTTTTTCCAGCGTTGGGCAATATATGGCTACTTTTTTTCTCTGATCCATCCTCAACAGAAAGGTTAAGGGAAACTATACTTCAGGCGTGTAAGCAACAACAATCAAAACTAAAATGAAAGTCAAAATCAACTAGCAACATTGTTCCCAAATAATTGACGAAAACCCATCAATTATAAGAAACTCGGGTTATGTCCAGACCTCTATTTCTTTTTTCTGAAAAAATAACAAGAAATTTAAAGTTTTGATTATACCTAGGATGAAATCGACAACAACAACGTGGCAGGCTTCAAATAACTACTTCTTGATCATACAGAGAGAGAGAGAATCCTAATATGTTGACATCTGATGGAGCTGGTGACCGCTGATGGGAAAGAGGGAAAAGGAGGACTTTGGGGAGGAGAGAAAATTAGGCTAGATTTGAATTTCTCAATTGGGGGTTGGTATATATTCGGGTACCCAAAACCCGATTGGGTAATACCCGAACCCGACCCGATTTATGTGGGTACCCGACCCAAAATACCCGATATTTAATATTTTTTACTCAAACCCAACCCGATCGGGTAATACCCGTATGGGTTGGGTAGGATACCCGATACCCGATACCCAAAATAAAATTCCCACCCCTACTGATACGAAGAGGAAAATGCTTGGAAGATCAAGTTTGGAAATGGTTCCCATAGCCGTGAGTGTGCAATATACTTTACTTCAAAATGTTATTGATATCGACTTTTAATATCTATTATATCTATTCATATTTTTTATAAATTCAAAATACTTATATTTTTAAGGGTATCAATATTTTTTATTTTGTGTCATAATAATTTAAATTAAGTCTTAATTTTTTAAATATATACAAACTATATTATATATAAGACATTTTTCTTATTACATCAAAAGTTGATTAAAGTGATTTAACATGACTTTTAGTTAAAAATAAATAAAATAAAATATTTGAACTTTTTGGAGGCACTGTATCAAGTTACATGATTAATGCTATTATTTAAGAGACCTATATTAAGAGCACGTTTGATTTTTTCTTATCCCATTGTATTGTAATTTACAAAAGTATGTCAATTTAACTAAATATGGGTCATTTAATTTTGAAAAAATTTAGACATTTCTGTTCTACTTCAATTGTGTGTCTCTCGCTCACACACACATGTTCATTTTCTAGATTTTTCAATATGCTACAAATATATAATCGAACTTAAATAAGAAAAAACATCAATAATCCAGTATAAATTTTTTTTAATTTAATCTCACATTAATTTCATATTAATGTCATATTTCATATTGAGCAGACTTTTAGAAATGAAAAATTACTTTTTATTTCATTTTATTAATTTTTATATGTGAATCACTATTTTTTTGTTTTAAAATTATAATGTCATCCTTCCCAATCAATATAAATATTTGTATACTTTAAATTTCTGTTTATTATTATAAATTAACCAAAATACTTACATATATCAAACATACTTTAAAAATAATGTCATTATCAACGTTATTTTATTTTAAATTAACTTCTTTGATACATTGGAATAATTAACATATGAGAGTTTATTCATCCTCTATGAAAATCAATTAACTGAAAATATAAATGAAACGATTTTCAAAATGTATTTTACATTAGGGCAACAATAAATGGATAGAATATGTTTGGTGAGAAATCCAAAATATAATAAATTAATATATTTTAATATTTTAATTTATGAAAACGATCACGATTAGAACGATTCAACAACAAATTATATTGAAATGTATGCTTATAAGGAAGTATTTTTGAAATTACAGGTTCAATTTGAAAATTGTTTTCTAAAAATAACTTCTTCTATCATGAATCAAGTATCCGTTTTGCTATATTGAAATTCTCAACCTTTGTGATAGGGATGGTGGACGAAAAAATAGAGTGATACAAATGTAGTTTACAAAAAATATTTCAAACTTTGTAAACTGACAATGTGAACATTACTCTCAATTTATCGTATTATGCAATTGATCAATTACTTTAGTTTGATAATCCATTTATTTTGTTTGATTTATCATGTCTTGAAACGGACTATTGACTCTAAATATAAATTAAAATAAATTAAATATACTAATATTATATAATATACATTTCTTATATTTAATCATGTGCATCGCATGGGTGCACTACTAGAGTGTTGAGGTTGACCAAAAATATGAGACTATAAAATCTCGATTCAGATGAATTGAGGAAGTTCTCCGAGTGGATAACCATCATTGAAGATGGAACGATCGAAGATAGTAATGATGGTGACGTTGATATTGAGATTTCAGATGATATTCTACTAAATAGTTCAGAAGATCATATTGGTATGATAGTTTAAAGTACATATTTAAATTTTTAAAAGATTGTAGATGATACATCATATCTGTAGGGTTGTGCAATTGTAGCACCCACTCTTGACATTATGGACTCAATAAATCAATACATGTTAAAAATGAACACTCAGTAGGGAAGTTGTATTTGAGTTTACACAATCCTTGAAAATCGGATATGAGAGTGATAAAAATGAACACTTAGCAGGAGAAGTTGTATTTGAGTTCAGACAGTCCTTGCAAGTCGGATATGAAAGTGAATCTATTGCAGGACATCTATACATCAGAATTTCTTAACATAATACGATGTTTAAGTGTTCTCAATCATCAACTTAACTTGAAGGTTGGAACCTCAATTATGTTGTTGAGAAATATTGGTCATTCACTTGATTTGTGTAATGGTACAAGGGTGGTTATCACAAGATTTGGAGACCATTTCTTGTAGACAAAGATAATGTTTGGAGAAAATGAAGGAAACACAGTTTTAATACCTAGGATGACGCTTACGGATTCAAGATTGTCATTCAAGTTTCAGAGTAGACAATTCTCACGCATCGTATCATATGCAATGACCATCAATAAGAGTCAGAGTCAGTCTCTAAGTCATGCTGGTCTATATCTTAAAAATTGATGTCTAGTTATGGAGAATTGTATGTCGTAATCTCCAGAGTCACCAACCGAAATTTATGATAAAGATGGTGGATAAAGCAACAGAGTGACGAATGTAGTTTACAAAGAAATATTTAAAATTTGTAAACGACAATATGAGCATTATACTTAATTTATCATATTATGCAATCGATCAGTAACTTTAGTTTGATAATCCATTTATTTTGTTAAATTTTTTGTAACTTGGATCAAACTATTGACTTTAAATATAAATTAAAATAATATAAATATTGTTGACGTCAGAATTTGTTTTAAAGATTAATTCCTAGTCTAACACTCAAATTATGTGAATTCGGATCAAAATGAAGCGAATCAGATCAAAAAATAAAGTAAAAATGTGCAGAAACACTATGCCCGAAGCCTACTCGGGCGAATTTAGTCAGCTGATCCTGGTCAGTTTTATGTAGCCGACCAAAATCGTATTTAATATATGTTAGAGAAAAGAGCTCTCTAGTGCTTGAATACAAAAGTGTTCGAACCCTTTACAAGTTAAAAATCCTTCTATTTATAGCTAAGGAAGAGCTCGAGTAGTGGGGATCATGCCCACTACTCCTATATTTTTAGCATATTTTCTAGGAAGTGGCCGGTTAAATCTATCCCATTATCTTCTATTTATAGGGAATATCCTGCTCGGTAATCTATAGCATATCTTGGTCGAGTCGGCAATGCCCCTTTGGATCTGCCATGGAATTGATCCTGGCTGGGTCAACTAGTCGCCGTCCAAGCACACTATTCTGATCGGGTCAACTAGTTACCGTCCAGGCACATTATTCTGATCGAGTCATCTGGGTGTCTGCTCTGAGTTATTCAGATTGGACTCCTGAAGGCCACATCTGTAATCCGGCTAGGTTAGTGTTGGAACCGCGGGATCGCCGACCCTATACAGTTATCCGAATCGAGGTCCATGCAAATATGATTAACGCGCAGCGGATAAACGAATCATACCTTTTACACCGATATTAGTTCTAAGGTTAGAACTGTAGATCGAGGAATCGATGGAGCCTGGACCTCATGATCTTCTGCTGTATTCCTCGCCTTTTTCTCGAACGTTGTGTGGACAACGAACTATCGAGATTTTCAACCAACTTCTTCTTAATCGTATCTCAGATTTTGTGTGTGTAGAAAACGGCTGACTTGAGGCTTATTTATAGGCTACAACAGGGACCTTGAGGAAGATTAAGAATCGGTCTCCTGATAGGCTTAGGAGTCCTAAATTGGATCTGAATATACTTCTTAAGCCTATCAATAATATCTTGATCAACTAAAGAGATATTATTGAACTACCGTCCCAAATCCATATTAGATATGACTCCTATTTATTATGTGCGCGTTTATCTCTCTGTGTTTAAGATATCGAATGTCCGTCAATTAAATGAATTACGGACAATTCAATTAATTAACATTTAATTCCAAGAGTAGTACCACTCAACTTTATTATCATGCCGGAATAAATCCACCTGCAGGGTTTACATGATAATCCTTATGAACTCCTCAAGGGAACATCATCATCCTAAATAATTAGGACACAGTTTCATTATATAATCAACAACACACCATATAAACAACATTGTATCACAATTTACCGAGCTTATTGATTTAATAAATACATCTCACTCATTGGTAAATTAAAGAAACATATATCGAGTATACATGTCTGTTATCATACAATGATTAAGAGGACGCACATCCATAATAACAGAGGTCTTGTTCTATTTATGCAGTCAGTACAAATAAAACAACCTCAATTGGTCCTACTCAATACATATAAAATGTACTAGTGTAATTTTATAATCAAGATAGATTAATACCAAATTACACTATAACCATTCCGATAATTTGTCCAAAATTATCTCGGTTGTGAGCTACCATTTATAATTTATAAGGAACTGATAACATGATCTTCTGTGTGGCACCACACACCATGTTATCTACAATATAAATTAATTGGACAATTGCAATAACATATATAACAAATATAAAATGCAAAACATTTGACCATAAAAGATTCTCATATCATAAATAGATGTTTATACAAAAGCTAGGCTTATAGTATACATCCTAACAGTTAGATGTTTAGTTCTAGCTCAGATCGAGGGGTCCAACAATAGCCCCTTGATCGTGAGAGAAATTTGTTCTGTTAGGACCTAATTAAACTCAACCAACCGAGCCGAGCTGAATATAGGTCAAGCATGACAAGGTATAAGACACTCCTCAAGTCGAACACGTGTCATCATTTGGTGAAATGGAAGTGGAAGAGTCACTTGATCCTAGCCATCTGATCAACCACGTGCCATCTCCTAGCAGGACGGAAGTCGAAGAGTCACGCTCTCCTTATAAATATATAATGCACTTCTTCTTCATTCTGCTTTTCACGAATTCAAAACCCTTAGAGCAATTCTTGAGAAGCACGAGTTAAATTAACCGAGCATAATCAACCGCGTATAACTAACTGATCAGATCCTTTCTTAGGTATTTTCTTTTCTTGTTACTATATCTTTAAACAATTCTTTCGGTATTAGGTTGTCTTCGGACTATGATCAAGGAACTTTCGAGTAGTGCGAGTATAATTTTAAGGAGTTAAATATAGAATCCAACTCTTCAGATGTTGAGATATCAAGAGCTCAGCCCCCGTCATAACTGAAGAGGTTGGCACCTCAGGTCGAGCATCCTCTTACATCCTAATGGGTGTGTCCAGAGGGCCTCGATGTTACAGTCAAATTGAGGTGTCATCGGAGGACTCTGATGCCTACTCTTGGCCGGCCGTGGTGATAGAGGTAGAGCTGGGCATATGGCACACCATTTTCAACATCCCTCGCGGGATCACCTTTGATGTTCCCCGGCCCAATAAAAGGATGGACAAGCCACCAGAGGAATGTGTGGCCATTAGCTTCCAATCACTCGAGGCCGGTCTACGTCTTTCTCTAACCCCCTGTCTGACTTACAACTTGTGGCATTGGGGAATTACACCAGCCCAGCTTCATCCCAACAGTTGGTCGGCCATACTAGGCCTGCTCGTGCTCTTCCATACTTTCAACATTAGAGTTCCAACTCCTCACGAGCTGGCCTGGCTAATCAGTATCAAACTGATGTCGGAAATGAAGAACCATCTCTACTATCTTTCTCCCCGACCACTACGTCCCCAGTTGGTTCGTGGTCTTCCGTCCTCCATTAAGAACTGGAAGACCAAATGGTTCTGGGTTGGAGGAGATTGGATGAGTTTCGGACCGGCCTGCGAGTCCTATGGGCAGCGAGTGTCTTGCCCTACTAGTTTTGGGCCAGCAAATGGTATAGTTCTTAGATTTCTTTTCAGCTTGGCTCTTTTGATTTTAATTATTTTTTGTTTTGCAGAGATTCCCGCCCAAAACCTCCTGATCGGTGATATGTTTTCTCAAAAGATAGTGTTTTTGAGGGACAACACTGAAGAGTTTCACCGGACCTTCAAAGCACTGATCGTCGAGAATGAACTTGCTCGGGTTGATCTCATCCTACCATTCATCCCCTCTCCTAATAACTTCCTCGGTCAGCTCTCCTATTTTTTGTATTCCAGTTAATCCTCTGCTCGGTATTTTGGCTTCGTACTTAGATCCATGTTTTATTTTTCAGCTATCATTTCCCGAGAAAGCCTGCAACTCAGAATGAACCCACGTGAGCGCATCCGTTAAAGGGCCGAGCAGCGAAGAGGCCTCAGATCCGAGGCCAGGGTAAAGAACGGGGCCTTGAACCCCCAGTGTCCATCATGGCCGTTCCTGTTTAAGAGCAGCCTGCCCCACAATATCTTTCGGTAAAAAGGGCCAGGCCAGAAGCTGGTACATTGACGGCTGGAGCTGAAGGTGTAACTGTCGCCGCCTAGTCTGGTGTTTGGGAGTCCGAGCACCCTCTGGCCGGCTCGGTAAACATCTATGGCTGGGACTTTGAGAGAATCAAGGTCTCTAATGAGTACTTACACGGAGGTCCCCGTTCCAAATCAGTTATACCCATGCGCAACTCCCGAGCACGAACCTGATGAAGAACCTCCCCGTGGGGGTCAAGTTAGCAATGGAAGCCCCGGTCAAGGTGTGGAGTGAGGAGCTGGAGCGGTACGCCAGACAGATGTCTGGAGTTGATATGGATGTTTGTACCTCCATTTTGATGGCCCAGGCCTCGATTTTCTATTGGTGAAGCCACCTTTCCCATTGGGATCAGCTCAAGAAGTATGATGCAAAGAAAACCGAGCTGAGGGAGACGAGGTCCGAGCTGGTCGCCGCGGCCGAGGAGAAGGAAACCCTGCAAGCCCAACTGACCTCCTCTCAAGAACTCCTAACTGAGACGACGAAGGCCATGAGATCGACCGTCAGAAGGTTGTGGACCTGGCCTCAGAGAATGCTCAGCTCTGAGCTAAGCTGGATGCCGCTAGGACTGCTGCCGTTGACGAGGTGGCCGTGGTGAACAAGTACAAATACAAGGACTCGGATAATTTTTATAATTAATCTCATGCATTGCACGGGTGATTGCTTGGATACATACACTAATATTACACTCAATTTATTGTATTATGCAACTAATCAATTACTTTAGTTTGATAATCCATTTTTTTTCGTAACTTGAATCAGACTACCGAGTCTAAATATAAATTAAAATACTATAAATATAAACTATATAAAAAATAGACAGTATTTAATCACGTACATCGCACTGGTGCACTGTTAGTTGTTATAAAACTAAAAAGATATTTGCTTATTATTTTTTAATAAAATTACATATTAAGTATAAAGATAATAACTGTATACAAATTTTTTAACCATAATTTCAAATTAAATAACATCTTCATCTAAATTCATGTTTATGCATGATATATCAAACTATAATTTTTAATTTATATTGTAAACGGTAGTTAAAGGTCAGGCTTTGGCAGACTTCATACAAGAGACGACCAGGATCTAGGAGAAGAAAGAGTGGGAACTCTTTGTAGACGGATCCTCATCCCGTCATGGAGCCGGAGCTGGTATTTTGCTAATTAGCCCAGAAAAAGATGAGCTACAGTTCGCTATCAAATTCCTGTTCAAAACCTCTAACAATGAAGCAGAATATGAAGCCCTCCTGTAGGGTTTGAAAATAGCCGAACAAGTCGGAGCTCGTCGTGTAACGACTAAATCTGATTCGCAACTAGTAACTTAACAGCTGCAAAACCGATGCGAAGTCAAAGAGGATCGGATGAATTCTTATGTGGAAAAAATCAGGGAAATGGAGAGCAAGTTCGAGAAACTTCAAATCGAGCAGATTCCTAGAAACGAGAACCAAAATGCAGATTTCCTTTCTAAGATAGACAGTTCGCTTCAAGACTGTTCGCAAAGAACTATAACAGTAATGGGAGTGGAAAGAGAAAATGAGGTAATGAGCATAGATAATGGGATGAATTTTGATTGGAGAACTCCGTTTATATGTTTTTTAGAAGGCAAGAGAGAAGGAACAGAAAAAGAATTAGAAAAGCTGGAAAGACAAGTTCGATTCTATTATCTACTTAAAGAGGCCTTGTACAGAAAAACCTTCCTAATGACAGATGCCCGATGTCTATCAAGAGAAGAAGGAATCAAAGTCCTGGAAGAGGCCCACGAGGGAGGATGTGCCGAACACGCGGGAGCTAGATCTTTAGCTCGAAAAGTAGTACGAGCTGGATTCTACTGGCCCACAATGAGAAGTGATGCAAACGACATAGTTAAAAGATGCGAAGCTTGCTAGAAGCATGGATGGCGAATTCATACCCCCGCCGCTGACATGCTTACTATTTGTTCGCCGTGCCCTTTCGCTAGATGGGAAATTGACATTGTCGGCCCCTTTGTGAAAACTCGAGGAAACAAGCAGTTCGTAATAGTAGCGGTGGACTATTTTACCAAATGGGTCGAAGCCGAACCCTTGGCCAAGATCACTGAAGCCGAAATGATCCATTTTATTTGGAAAAACATCTGTTGCAGATTCGGTTTACCGAGGATTTTGGTTTTAGACAATGGAACTCAGTTCCGAGGAAAGAAGATTGTCGAATGGTGCAGAGAGATGAAGATCCTACAAATATTCATGGCAGTTGCTCATCCCCAAGCAAATGGACAAGTCGAAGTGATGAACAGAATCATACTGGACGGACTGAAAAAGCGACTAGAGTCTCAGAAGTCTAATTGGGCAGACGAACTACTGTCGGTTCTGTGGGCATACCGAACTACACCGCGATCGACGACGGGAGAAAGCCCCTTTAATCTAGCCTTCAGAATGGAAGCCGTTGTACCAGTAGAAATCCAGGAAGAGGCGTTGAGAATCACAAGTTTTGAGCCTCTGAAGAACGAGGAATTAATCAGGATCGATTCAATGTTCTTGGATGAACTACGAGATAAAGCTAGAGTTCGGAATTAGTTATACAAGAGGCGTGTTCAGACGGCATTTAACAAAAGAGTTCAGAAAAGGGAGTTTCAGATCGGTGATATGGTTCTAAGGCAATCAGATGCCTTGGTTAATATTGGAAAATTGGACGCTACTTGGGAAGGACCGTACATAATATCGAAGATTCTTTCAGGAGGATCTTACGAACTGACTGATAGGGGAGGCAAACTGTTACCAATACCCTGGCATATAAGCCATCTGAAGAAATTCTATGCGTAATACGCCATTCATGTATGATTACTTTTTAAGTTTCTGTTATTTTAATAAAATAAGTCGGTATCCGACTCGTGGATATAGGCTGATTTGGCCGAACCACGTTAAAATGGATGTGTCTTTACGATTCTGTTCAAAAGTTGTATTATATTTAGTCTTGAGAATTAAAACTGATTGACTTCTCCTTGAAAGTTTTGATCGACCGAACTAATCAGAAACCCTTCCTTGGAACTAACTGACTGATATTTCCTCGGAAGTTTCGATCGACCGAACTGATCGAAAACCTTCCGCTGGAATGAACTGATTGATTTCTCCTTGGAAGTCTCGATCGACCGAACTGATCAGAAACCCTTCCTTGGAACGAACTGACTGATATTTCCTCGGAAGTTTCGATCGACCGAACTGATCGAAAACCTTCCGCTGGAATGAACTGATTGATCTCCTTGGAAGTTCTGATCGACCGAACTGATCAGAAACCCTTCCTTAGAACGAACTGACTGATATTTCCTCGGAAGTTTCGATCGACCGAACTGATCGAAAACCTTTCTTTGGAAGGAACTGATTGATTTCTCCTTGAAAGTTCTGATCGACCGAACTGATCAGAAACCTTTCCTTGGAACGAACCGATTTCTCCTTAGAAGTTTTGATCGACCGAACTGATCAAAATCTTTCCTTGAAATGAACTGATTGACTATTTCCTCATAACATTTTGATCGACCGAACTGATCAAAAACCTTCCGTTGGAACAAAGCTGACTGATAATTTCCTTGGAACATTTTTGATCGAACGAACTGATCGAAAGCCTTCCCTTGGAACGAAATTGATTATTACGAACTATTTTGCAAAAAGAAACTTTGATCAAAAACACCAAATAGTATTCCAAAGGAAAAATAGTTACAGTACAGAAGAAACATTACAAAATATTATGGGAAAAACTAAAAAATCTAAGTGTCGGAAAGATCTTCCGATGGAACTATAGGAGGAGGAGGTTCGTTAACCGAAGGCAGAGGTGGCAGAGGAGCAAACATATCTTCGGGCAAATCAGCAGCCAAGCTCGGAGTTGCTTCTCCAGATTGAGGAACAGCCGAATCGGCACTTGGACGATCTGGAAGAACTTCCTTAATTGATTGCTCTAGATACCCGGCCCACCATTCCGCCTTCTCATCCTCGTTCGGATCTCCTTGCCAGCCGGGAGGAATAGGAAAAGATCGAGCCAATTTCCTGCCCAAGGAAGAAAGACTGAAATGATAAAGAGACTCCGGCAACATTTGACCGGTCTCTTGCTCAAAACGTCGAGCAATTTCCGTCACTTCCTCCCGGCGTAAGCGAATTTCTTCTCAAAAATATGCCTCCGCCATCGGAGCCGCTTTGGAGAGAAATAAAACCGAATTCCAAAGTTGATGAAAAAGCCGGTTGCGATATTCTGCGACTATCAGCTCCATCTCCAGACTTTTAGCGAACTGATAGAAGCCCGCAGCAGTCCTGGCCTGAAAACCCTCAGCCCGCATCTCTTCCCCAAAGCGAGCCCGCGCATTCCTCTCCTGTTCCAGCTCCTCCTTCAACCTACGATTTTCGGCCTCCACCTGGAGAAAGGCATTCTGTCTCTCCATGGCGAACTTCTCCTTCGCCAACAACAGCTCCTCTTTCCTGACAGAATCCGAGCGAGCTATGGCTAGGTCGACTTCGGCCTGCTCAAGCAGAGTTCACAGTTTCTCGGTTTTCTCGGAGCGAAGAGAGAGATCACTCTCCAATGTCTTCTTTTCCTCTATTACTTTCTCTAGTCGCCCACAACTCTTCCGAAGCTCGTCCCTCCGACGAAGAGCCTGTCTTGCATAACCCACAAAATACTTCTGGGCGTTCGCTAAGCGGGTCAGGTTCTTCCTCAGCTCTTTCTCCTCCGTGTCTTCTTCCTCCTCGCTCCCCACAGCTTTTTCTTCGGCTTTCGACGATCCTCCCGTCGCCGTCTCATCTGTTCGCACCTTCTTCGGCCGAGAGGCTCGCGAACTGGATGACCCTTTCCTTTTGGATAAAGGAGTTCGGGCCGGAGGTACCTCGCCAGTCTCTTCAGTCAGGTCTATTGGCTGAGAAGTAGGGGCGGCAATGGGAAGTGGACTAAGATATAGCTAATAGAGTTCGGATGTAGTTGATTCGGACATACGCCGAAGAGCGAACCTATTTCAAGAAAGAAGGGATGAATCGGGGGAACTAACCCTAAGGTAACATGTTTTAAAAACCAAGTCTGATGACCCAGTGGTGCTCGGTGTGGTCGATCCTCCGGATCCGGGATCACCACAACATAACCCCCCGCCATCAACGAACTCAGGAGTACGGTATGGGTCGGAGTAACCTTGGTAGAAGAAAAAACATTTTTCACAGATCTTTTCCTGGGTTTTTTCGAAAAACTGATATCCGAAGAAGAAGATGCCATTGAATAACAAAGAGTAAAAAAGATAGGAAGGGGTACCTGGGATTAAGAGAAGAAATCTAAATCGAGGAGAGAATCAGGGAAGATGAACGTCTACAGTGGATATGCACAGAAGGGTTTGCAGACTGACGATGAGGGTATATATATAGAGGGAGATCTCGGTTTTAGGGGGAAAACCGAAAAGACGCGATCTCAGCCGTTGGATGGAATGAAATCCGACGAAGAAAAATGAAAAGGCATTGGGCGGGAACAGTTTTTCACCACGTGTCACACGAACGGAATGATTGTAGTTGAAAAGACATAGAAAAGACATCTTGCCTCGGAAAGGGGCGTCGATTAAGTTCGATCACTGCCTTAGCGAACTCCCTTAGTGTATGCGGACATACACTTCGAAAGGGGGGGAGTACTGATGTGACCGAACTGAATTTGTGACCGAATTGAACTAGACCGGATCTGTTCGTCACAGTTAGTATACGCGAACTACCCGGATAGGATGAAGTGTGAGTTCGGATTGAATTGACGAACTGAAAGATAAGATTAAGACGAACTAATCTCAACTAATTTGCTGATTTTGCGGATCAGTTATGCGTATCCCTTATTTTCAGGATCATATCGAGCTGATCTTAGATTTTCGGAGGACTCCTACTTCAACTACAACTAGGACTCCTATTCCTACTACAACAAGTATCAGGGAGTATATATATCCTTGTTTTGTTCACTTTACACACACAATATACAAAAATACATATATTCATTACTTGAGAGAATTCAGAGCAATTCGACTGACTTGAGCGTCGGAGTCCCTTCGTCGGGACCCCCGGTGTTTGTTTTACAGATTTTTGGATCCGAGTGTTCAAGTTTTCGAGTTTTGGTTCCGAAAAGACGCACGTCAGACCGGAACAATATCAATACTAAATAACATAAAAATTATTGTAGAAACGAAAAAAAAAAATTAAACACGAATTCAAATCGAATTTAATCCACACACCCTTTTACACCATACAACTAAATAAACAAAAACACTACTTATAAAAATATTATATGACTTCGTTGATGGGATTAACTAAGTGTTGGTTCACGTTGACCGAATCAACCCGACCTCGACATGATCTCATAGAATAATTTGTTCAATTAAAGTACTACTACTAGTTATTTTATTTTATTTTTAATATGAAATTGGAGATAAGGGAAAGCTGTTCCATATATAGGGAAGAGAACAGTTATTTTTCAATTACTACATATCTGATTACACACACTTCTCACTAATCACACACTCACACGGACGCATGCATTTTGGCAAGGTTTGCAATTTCAAAGTAAAGTTTTCATATAATTTCAATTCGATTCTCCTTCGCTGATTTTCGAATTATTCCTCTTTAACCTCCTTGATTTCAACAGATTTCAGTATATGATGAATGATAACTACGCACGAGGGCGGTATCCACCGGGAATCGGAAGCGGTCGCGGCGCCGCAGCCGTCGGAGACGGCGTCGCTTTCGGAAACCCAGGCCAGTTTTACCAGAGCCAGAACCCACATTACCCTCTACTGCAGCCACCGCAGCCGCATCCAACCGCACAGAATCAGCGGGAACAGTGGATGAAGCGAGACCCTAGTGCGTCTACCGTTTCTGATTTTTCTTCTACTGAAGTTGAAAAATTTGTCCACTCTGATGCCATCGGTTCCACGTACATTTCCTCGATATCACTTATTTCTTGATGGACTTGTATTATCATTTAATATTCTTTCTGTAATTGCATGGTTGTATATTTATATGGATTTGACATGATTTTGCCTGTTTTGTTCATTTGAAGGGTTTCATGTTCTACCTACACTTTGAGTATTTATTCCCTGGTTTGATATTTGGCTTGCAGAATTTATTCTTTCAAGAAGTTTCCTAAAACTCTAGATTTAATCAATTCTTTGCATATGAGATTTATTATTATTCGCTATTTTGTATCTTTGGGTGGAAGAGACTACTGAACTCTTTTTTCTTTTTCCTTGTTTTGAGGGATCAGCTCTCAAGATTGGAAGGCTCATTTAGCACTCCCGCCACCTGACAGACGTTATAAGACTGAAGTACGATGAAAATCTTAATTTCTGGCTACAATTTTGTTATCAAGTAGCTGCAGTTCAGGTTGTATAATAATCTTCAATCTTGATATTTGATTTTGCTGACTGCGGTAGGTTGGGTGCTCTTTTGGTGGAACACTTGGGGAGGGGGGAGGTTAAAAGAAGGTTTCCTCCTCAGGCTCCTATAGAAATTGGATATAGGACTATCATAAGTTGCCAGAAATATTGAACTTAAGTTGGACTGTTTTGTTATGGAATTTGTGAAGATAGTCACTCTGATGTTAATGATATCTTGTAAGTGCAACTTGCTAGTATGAGATTGAGGAAATAAATGGGATAAATCTTTTGCATTGTAGGTCGTGAGTTGATAATATAATACAAGGGCTCGTAAGGCTGTAGTAGTACTGACATTGTCTTTACCCCTCTTGTTATTGTTCTACCTTTCAGAAAATATGGTCTCTTCGTTTTTCCTTCTTTAGTATGGTCATTAGGCACTGTTAACAAATCATTGCAGCATAATTTCTAGATGTCACTTATTTAATACCATTTCTCAGGATAAATAGTGTAGCGCTGGTTCTATATCTGACTAAAGATTATAGGAGGTCATTTTACCTTTGACTTCTCTTTTCTTTTTATTTGTTTTCTGAATGTTGCTTCTTTTGCCTTCACGAGATACTTACCAAGTTCCACAATTGATAAAACCACGTTTCTTCTACGCCTCAGGTGCAAGAAACATGCACAAATGTGACACTTGGCTATGAACGTATGCATAAATATTCCTTTCTTTGTGTGACACCTGGAATACAAATTCATAAATACTTTCAAGATGGAGCCGCAGTTTCCTTGAACCACCTGTCTATGTTTTATTTTTCGTGCCTTTAGTTTAATTTCTAGATGGAGAACCTTCTTACTGTATTTAATGTTATGGGAGCTTATTTAGCATCAAATCCCTCATTTTCACTTTGTCGCTTGATGTGCTTACTTTTCATGTAGGATGTCACCGCAACAAAAGGAAATGAGTTTGAAGATTACTTTCTGAAACGTGAGCTACTGATGGGAATATATGAAAAAGGGTTTGAAAGGCCTTCTCCAATTCAAGAAGAAAGTATTCCAATAGCTCTGACTGGAAGTGATATTCTTGCCAGGGCTAAAAATGGTACAGGGAAAACTGCTGCATTTTGCATTCCTGTGCTAGAAAAAATTGATTCAGATTACAATGTTATTCAAGGTAACTATTCATTCTCTTGGTATTATTTTCTCCAACAATCAATTAAAAGGAAAGCCTTTTTTTGTAACAAGTTTGGGAGACGATCAAATATAGAGTAGCCCTGTGGTTGTCTAGCCATAGCCCATAGCCTGTTTAAAGTCTTTGCTGTATCTGATCTAGCTAGGAATTGGTGTATTGCCATGTAGCTATAATATCTTTCTGTAGTTTTTTCTAATGTACCAGACGAGGGATCTCTCATCCCTCTTTTTAATTGCACTAAAGTTATATGTTTCTTATCAAAAAAAAAAACTGTGATGAGTATATTCAGTCCTATCGTAGTCTCAGTCTAAGTTTGAAGTTAATAGAGGAGGTTTGGAAAGGAAACATGGCATATAATATTTCCTCAAAAGCAATAGAAAAAGGTAAAAAACTTGTTTATCAGTTTATCTTTTGTGATTTTTTCATGCAATGTACCCAGAAGTTCGAAATAAATGTTTTCTTTTAATGATTGTCATCTTCTAATAAATAGTGCTCTAGTGGTATTTTTCCATAACCTTTATGGTTCCTGCAAACCCTTATTTACATGAAAAGTGATCTGTGCCAACTGGCTATGATTATGTGTTCCATTGTTTTGATTTCTGTATACACATCAGAGTAATGAAATTCTAATTATGTTCTAGGTAACTAGGATGATGCATGTTTCCATCATATATTTCATTTTTCCATTGCTATGTTGACAGTTGAAATTGTGAATATGTACTTTTAAATTTCATGCTCTCTAAGATGACGACATCTTCAAGTGATTTTTCCATACTTTTTATCTTATCTTGGATAAATATTGATATGCCAATAAAAAAGTTTAGAAGGTATTAAGTATCTTGGAAGCAGTATTTACTTCTGTTGGCAAACTTCAGTGATCCTTCTGTTTGGTTTGGATTGGTCACTATGATAGTTATAGCAGCATTACCTCTACTTAAAGAGTATGTATTATTTCTGGAAATATTATTTTGGTCTGGGTATCTAGATTTTAAAGCTCTATTTGTCTGTGTTTTTAATTGGATGCTTTTACAAAACAAACAATAAATAAATTGCTTTTGAATCTCACTCCATTGAGTGTACAGGACTGTTATTTCAGATTTTTCTTCTTTTACAAGATCAGATTACTTTATAGGGATGCAATTCATGTCCTATCACTTCCTACAACTAACTAGGTGCTGCTAATAATAAATGCAGCTCTGATATTGGTTCCAACTAGAGAATTGGCTCTTCAAACATCCCAAGTCTGTAAGGAGCTAGGAAAACACTTGAAAATTCAAGTGATGGTTACCACAGGAGGAACCAGTCTAAAGGATGATATCATGAGATTGTATCAACCTGTGCATTTAATGGTTGGAACTCCTGGAAGAATTCTTGATCTTGCCAGAAAAGAGATATGCGTTTTAAAGGATTGTTCAATGATTGTGTTGGATGAGGTATGTAGGGTAGTTTTCCCACCTACTACTTGACAAAATTATATATTTAATGCTGCAGTGATGATACTGAGTGCTATGTACAATGAAGAGAGAGAGAGAGAGAGAGAGAGAGAGAGAGAGAGAGAGAGAGAGAGAGAGAGAGACTCTTTATGCTTATGCACGACAAGGGGGAGGGGGGAGATTTGGTGGCTACGGCTTTAAATTTGCATTGAATCCTTTTATTTCAGGCTGATAAGCTATTATCTCCGGAATTTCAACCTTCCATAGAGCAGCTGCTCTCCTTTCTTCCCCCAAATCGGCAAATTCTGATGTATTCAGCTACATTCCCTGTAACCATAAAAGCTTTTAAAGATAAATATCTGCGAAGGCCCTACATCATCAATTTAATGGATGAGCTGACCCTCAAAGGTATCACCCAGTATTATGCTTTCGTTGAAGAAAGACAGAAGGTTCACTGCCTGAATACACTCTTCTCTAAGGTTTGATCTTAACTGCTTCCTAGTTTTCTCTTTAGGTTTCTCCTTTCCTAATTGGAAACATGACAGTATTGCTTTCTTTGCAGTTACAAATTAATCAATCAATAATCTTTTGCAATTCTGTCAACCGAGTGGAATTGTTGGCGAAGAAGATCACAGAGTTAGGCTATTCTTGCTTCTATATTCATGCTAAGATGCTGCAAGATCATCGTAACAGAGTGTTCCATGACTTCCGAAATGGTGCTTGCAGGAATCTTGTTTGTACTGGTATGCTCATGATTTTTAACTAGTGCTCTTCAAAATTTTGATGCCAAATCATTGATCACTTCATGAAATTGAAGGGATTCTCAAACTGATTTCGGAGAGTTATTCTCCATGTTTGCAGTTAATCACTTTGCAACAGGATTAAGTGAACTCTGTGTGTGTTTTTCCTTTTTCTCTTTTTGCATATAATTGACTGTGTTGTTTTGTCTGTTTCTTGGTTTCACCTTTATTGAACTGATATATTGATCGATACTGCTAGATGAATGTTCTTGAACAAATTGGATTTCTTGATGATGTTTCCGGTTAGGACAATGGGTTACATCTGCTTTGATTTCAGTAGTGCCCAACTACAATTATAGTTGGTGCACATCTGTGTTTTCTTGCTGTAAATTCTTTGAAAAGAGTAATGATATCTGGTACTTGTTTCATGTCTGTCTCGTAGATATGCTATGTTTAGTTGCCCAGGTCTATCTTCATGATTGATGACCTTCTAATTATGCAAGAGTAGTTTATGTAAAGCATCAGCCAAAAAACAAAAAAAGAGTTTATGTTTGAGAGATTTATTAGTGAACTAAAATGCCACTTGCCTTGTAAAATACTTCTTTTGACTTGTCTATGAATGCCTACTGAAGGATGTGCTTGCTGTAGGATCACAGGGGCTCTTTTTTCCTATTTCTCCTGTTAATTTTAAGAAGTTCCCATAAGCCGTCAATAGAACTGGAACAAAGCCGATTTGATTGTGGGGTTCGGTTTCATTGTAGTTGCGCTTAATATGTGCGGCGGTTATAAGATTGTGGCGGCATACTTTTTCCTTCTAGTAAATAAGATGAATTCTTTCTTTGCACGGTGGAAGATTTGAAATATTTAAGTGTGATCGTTGTTTGATATTGTTTCCTGTGATATTTTGAAAAGACAGTTTTATCTGTTCAGCTCTTTGGAATGCCCTTTACTAGCGATTATTGTACCAGAGATCTGTTGATTTGGATATGGCATAAGTTTCAATTTTCATTTCTCCTTTAAATTGTTCATCTATATTTTAGCAATATGAAGTGTGTGAATACTGCCACTAGCGTTCTGTAGTATATACTAATTAGGTTATTACTCACAAGTTTCTTTTAAATATGTTATGCAGATTTGTTTACAAGGGGAATAGACATTCAAGCTGTCAATGTCGTCATAAACTTTGATTTTCCCAAGAACTCAGAAACTTATCTGCACAGGGTATGTAGATCTTTTCCTAGCATGAAAATTATAAGGGAAAGATGGCAAGAAGTATCTTGCTTGATTGTTGAACAACTTTTTGTGAAGTAATGTTCCGGATCTACTTGTTTAGGTGGGTCGATCTGGAAGGTTTGGGCATCTTGGGTTGGCTGTGAACTTGATTACATACGAAGATCGCTTCAACTTGTACGTCTCTGATGTTCCTTTGCTTTATGAAAATTTATTCTTTGCTATCTGTAGTTCTTCAGACATTCCATCATATTAATATTATCATCAGTGTTGCTTTCTACTATTTCCTTTCTTTCAAATGTTTCCACTCTGTTTCACAGATATAGGATGGAGCGTGAGCTTGGCACAGAGATCAAACAAATTCCTCCTCGTATTGATGAAGCTATTTACTGTATGTGATGCCTCACAAGATTTGGCATAGGTGAGTTGTTTATCTCATGGAGCATAAATGAAATCGTCACTTTTAACACTTGAGTTCTAATATTTGTAATAGTTATTTGACCATAGTTCGGTTGTTGTTCTTTTCTCTTCTGAGCATTGCAGTGAATTGCTTTCTCCATTCAATATCAAACTTAATCTCAATAGCTGAATGACTATAGGACATGGAAGATGTGAAGTGCTGTATTTTATTGAAGGCACAAGTTATGAACATCACCCGTATTTTGCATTTTGATAAGTGTTAACTTTTGATGCTAATGAGGCGTTCTCAGGGACATTTTGGGTTGATCTTATTCATCCCCTTCGTTTAACTCGGTATTGCATAGCCAAGTTTGCACATTTCTGGTGCCTGAGTTCTTTCAGAATTTGGTGTATATTCGAATCAAATCATAGCAGCAAGTAATTGTTGATGTAGTCATAGCACCACAGTCGGTAGGTCTTCGCCATTGTAGATCTTTAATGTAGTATTATTCTGATGGTACTACCTAAGAGATAAAACATTGGAATGGGTATGGAGCTGCCCCTTTCTTTCTTTATCTTTATCTTTTTTTTCTTTTGGAGAGAGAGAGAGAGAGAGAGAGAGAGAGAGAGAGAATCAGTAGTCACAGCGCATCAGTGCTTACATTCTTATATTTGTTGCATTTAGAAAGGATGGTTGCATTTCATGCTCTTGAACTTCCAGAATTTGTATCTTGCCTACACTTTAATTCTACTTTTTGCCTTGATACACTTTAATTTCTGTTGGTTTGTGTTCTCTACACTTTATTGTCAACTTTTTCACCTCATGTATTTTTCATTTATTTTATTGGTTTTTGTTTTTACCCTATGATTTTCCACTTTGTTTTGTTGATGAATCGGCTAAAGTTAACACAAATAAAAATATAGAAGGGAATAAACAAAGATAAAATTAGAAAATGCAATGTGTGGGGCAAAAAAAAAAAAAAAATGTAGAAGAGCTAAACAAAATAGAGATTAAAGTGTAAAAGCAATTAAAGAATACATATACATTGGGAAAATATGTTATTCGAAATAAAAAAAAGCATAGACAAATTGTTTTGCAAATGAAAATAATGATTTGGGTTGATTAAGGCACAACGAGTGTTTGTGGAATTGGATCGGTGATCAGTTCAAGATTTAATCTGTCGGATCGATAAAAATGTGATCGGTACAATTTTTTTTTAAACTTTTATTCTATTATGAATATTTAGTAAATTTGTAGATGATAAAAATGTGATGATGATGATGATACTATTATAATAAAATTAATAATAATGAATTCAAAAACATTTTTAATATGGTTTAAAATATAGTTTAAAGTAACCCTAAATTGACAAAGCATATAAAACTACATATAAAAATATAAGAGACTATCAACACTATATCTTCTCAATTTAAAAATATAAATCATTAAATTTAAGTTTTTCCCTTAAAAATATGAATTACTCCTAAAACAATATTAATATACTATTAATTTTTTTATAATTTATATATATATATATATTATAATATTAAGAGTTGTCTTGTAATAAAAGAAACTCAAAGAAAAGTAATATAAAAGATTGAATACGGGTTTGTTCCATAATGATTAACAAATTAAAATTGAAATAAATTATACACTATAAATAATGTTGTGTGGTAAATTTGTTCCACATTGGTTAGTTACTGGAATTGTTTTGAAGATATAGCTGATTGAGATGAGTTTCCCCATATCTATCCATAGTATATTAATAACAGGACAGTTGAGAATAATTATAGGTACGTCATTTTTCCGTTAAAATTGTTCTGCAATAAATGCTGATTTTTTTATTTATTAATTATTATGTTAGTTTTTAAGAATAATGATTACATATAATATAAAAAATATTTTTTATTCAATCAATATTAACTTTTGAGATTCCAATACATCACTCTTTTACTATTTAATAAAAATTTGATTTTAATAAAATTATTTTAATAAATAAAATGTCAGTTCTTAATTTTTAAATTTGACTTCCTATTCAATCTTCTTTGTGGCTTTTTCTTCAAGATATTGATGTCTGTATATATAAGCAAAACTCATTTCTAAGAGTTCAAAACTTGAGAAACCTAAAATTATAATACAATTTTAAACAATTTTTCTAATTTTACGAGAGCAAAAAGTTGAATACTATCTTAAAGAAAAAAAATATTCCAAATTTCAAAGTCTCGAAGAAAAGTTGAATACTATCTTAAAGAAAAAAAAATCCAAACTTCAAAATCTCGGAAAGAAAGATATCAAAGGTCATCTGCAATTTCAAAAAGTAAAAAAAAAAAAAAAAAAAAACCAGCAAAGAGGTTGAATATTTATACAAACAATCAAAAACTATTTTGAAATATCTAAAAATCTAAAAGAAGTTTAACAATAAATTAATAATAAAATGATTTTAGAAGGTTGAGAAAAAAAATTCATAAATACAAAAGTGGATATTTAGAATATACCTATTATAAATATCTTAAAAATACTTATAAAAATAAAGTCATAAGATTAACCATGAAATAAAATTGAAACATTAACTTTTAAAAAATATAAATATCTACAAATAAGATTAATGATAGTATTAATAGGCTTTTTTTTCAAATAGAAAGATTCAAGTAATCTTATATATTTTTTTTTGTTTGGATGCAATATAAATTTGTTAAAAAATTCGAAGTTTGTTTATATATTATTTTAAATTTTATTTAAAAATATAAAAATAAATTAAATTAGCTATATATTTAAATAGGAATTCAAATATGAAATAACTACAATTATACAATATTTTATATCTTCAAAATGTTTATAATTAGTTATATTGTATTATCAAATAAATGATATATACGACATTATATATCAAGATGTGCAACGCGTGCGTACATAGCTAGTTGGTTAGATAACATTGAAGCTATCATCATAAATGATACTAATGCCTAGTAGGGAAATTACGTAATTACTATAATTGAGAGAAGAAAAAAAATGTTAAAATTGATTTTTTATGTTTTAAATTTAAGGGAAGAAAAGAGGATGAATTGATTTTTTTTATTGGTTTTGACCTATTCAACTAGTTCTTGACCAGTTTGACTGCAAGAGTGGTTTAATAGTGTTAATTGAATTGGACTAATGACCGATTCAAGAGTGGTTTAATAGTGTTAATTGGACTGGACTAATGGCCGATGCAACTGGTTCATGACCAGTTTGACCATGAAAGCGGTCTAATAATGCTAATTAGATCGAACCAATGATCAATTTCGGGTTGAATCGGCATGTCCGATCTAGTTCTACAACCGTTGGTACAATTGATATGGTCATTATTGATACATCAGATCAAGAAGACATCAATGCTCATCTAAAAGCGATTTTTCATATCTAGTATCTATACTTTTGACAAGAGATGTGTACGGGTGACAGATATCTATTGTAGAGAGTCAAAGTGATTCAATCCTCTTGACCTCCACAATATTCCATTTAAAATCTGTCCCACATAAGACTTGAAACTACGTCGTCGGAGGATTTCTCTCCATGTCATTATAAACCTTACAACCTCGGCTATGCCCCATTTATGAATTTTACACATATAAAGGGCATTCTTGATTTTACACATGCATACAAATGAAGGGCTGGATTCTACTTGCACCACGTGTTGGTGTATATACTTCAAGGGAGTGTTTTTGCATTTCTTTGTGCTCATATAACACTAGCAGTTTAGCAAATCAATAATCAGAACACAAAATATGGTGGATAGCTGATCAATATCCATTCTATGTATAAAGCAGTGAGAAAGTGAGATTTTAAATTCTATTCAGACTGGAAATGGTTTCTTATTTTATTTTATTTAAATGCTAATGTGATATTGTGATGTATTGAGTGTAATATTTTAATTATTCATATATATATATATATATATCTGGGTAATAT
This sequence comes from Scutellaria barbata, assembly GCA_028654395.1. Lineage (NCBI taxonomy): Eukaryota > Viridiplantae > Streptophyta > Magnoliopsida > Lamiales > Lamiaceae > Scutellaria > Scutellaria barbata. The sequence goes on from CM053647.1 coordinate 21,533,793, forward strand.
TACTTTGTTATATTTAATTTGGAAATTTTGCTAACTAGGAATATGCTTTAAATGCATTGCTTTGTTATCGTTGGTGTTGACATATGGTATAATATAAGATTATTAAAATATTCAATTAAAGCTTCGAATTTTGCACACATAAAATTTGTTCTATTTCAAAAAATAAAACCAAATAATCGAACATTTTTCTAGATGGCATGCCTATCTTCATTTAATATCATATTATCCAATTTTATTCACATTTATATCAGCTACTTTTACTTCGTGTTGTTCTAGTCGGTGTACACATATGGTATCATATCATTTCATATGTTTTTTACTAAATACTTATTTTGTAAAAGTGTGTCATAGATTATGTCTGACCTTATTTCTCTCTTTTAATCAGACCCTTTTGTTGAGTTCTTTGGCAAATTTCAACTCGACTCTTCCTGTAAAACTCAGATGCTTATTAAATAATTCTTTTTATAAAAATTGTATAATAAAATACAAGAAAAAGAATCACATTTACCAAAAGTGGACAATTTAATTACCCTTAAGAGCAGGTAAGGGTAGCATTGTGTGGCGGTAATTATATAACACATAAAAATATTATTTAATATGCATCATGGTATTATATTTGATTTTTGATTGACTTACATTAATCCGTGTTCACCTAATTTGTTGTACGATGTGACAGTCTCACCCAAATATTTACCTACCCTTAAAAGCATCTACAACCCTGGTTGCAAATTTGCCATCAACAATAAAATTATTTTCAATCATTGAACCCAAATATTAACTCAATGAGAATATTCTCTAAAAATATTCTTAATTTTTATTTTATTTATTTTCTGTTTTATCAAATGTTTGTTTATTAATTTAATAAAAAAGTTAAACATATTAATTTCAATGTTATAAAAAAATCTTATGAAAAAAATTTGATATGAAATACCAAAATTCTATTATACAATTCATCAAAAATACATATTAATATTAAAGAAAAGAGTAATGTTTGTGTGCACCAGCCACCAGGTGTATGGGTCATGATCCATGCAATTGGGTACACGGGTCGAGTCCAGTTTAACCCGGATTTGTGCCCTTTTTTTTTAATTTATGTCATAACCTTTATGTTGTAATAATATAACATTTATGTTGTAATAGTGTAACCTTTATGTACAGATTTCATAACCTTTTTAGTGCATGACTTATACTTTTTTCACTATAAAAATTCATGTAATATAGCCAAAACCTTTATGTTGTAATAATATAACTTTTATGTTGTAATAGTATAACCTTTATATATAGATTTCATAACATTTTCAATAAATAACTTATAATTTTTTCACTATAAAAATTCAATATATCCGAAACCTTTATGTTGTAATGATATAACTTTTATGCTGTAATGCTATAACCTTTATGTACAAATTTCATAACCTTTTCAGTGAATAACTTATATTTTTTTCGCTACTCAGCACTGTAAAAGGTTATGTGCATATAACTAAAAGGTTATAAGGATAGAACTAAAATGTTAAGTTCGCTAAACTAAAAGGTTATATCAATATACAACAGAACTAGAATTTGAGTTAGGGTTTGGGCTAGGATTTGGACGCGTGAGGTGCATGTGGGGCGCGTGAAAGACACTTTCGGGTCGGGTTGATCCGATTGCACGGATTTAGGGTCCGTGCACTTGGTGTATAGAAACAATTGTGTAAAAAAAATTTACATAGTAATACAATACAATGTCATACTTAGAAAAATATTAATTGCATAATGATCGTCATTAACTTTCCGAATTAGTATACTTTTTCCAAAGATGTTCAATTAATAAAATATTATCATACAATTAAATTATATATTTTCAATTTTTAAAATTTTCATAAATTTCAAATCAAATAATGTTACACATAATAGTTAAAATAAATTGGTAACTATATAGAAATACTATACAATAAAATAAAAATAAATCAAAAAAGAACAATAAATAAATAAGCAACTCCAAATTAAATTTAAAAAAAAAAAAGGAAAAAATAGAATTAGAGTTTGGAACTGTATGTGGCAAATTGCGTTCTGTTTTGCCTCAACGTTGGAGAGTATTTTGCAGCTGCCTTGGAGGTGGTCTAATAGATATTAAATAGACAGTTCAATTTTTTAAACACACCCAAGTTTTATATACATTTTAATTAAAATAAAAGGAGATACTAAAGGCACCCCAAACTCTTTTAAGGGTATTCTAATTATTTAAGACATCCCAATAATTGAAAAAACTTATTAATATATTTCTAAGCACATCCCATTAATTTCCCATTCCACCTTTTTCCCACAAACAAGTGCTTTTTCACCAAAACTCATCTTTCTTCACCAAAATTCATTCATTTCGGCAGAATTGACCGAATCTTTGTGTTTGGGTAATTGAAGTTCTTTGTGTTTTTTTCAGTTGATCTTTCCGAACATCTACCAGTATGGAATGTCATAGAAAAGCTTTTGGAACCGAACATACCGAGCAAAAATTTACGGGTAAGTTAATTTTCAATATTTTCGTTTAGTTGCATTTTTCGTACATATTTGGTTAGACTCATTTAGGATTAGCAATGAGTTAGTGAAATATAAGTTAATACACATGAAATTTGCTGAAAAATCATGTAATTTTGGAAGAAAGTGTGTGGAAAAGGGGCTGTTGCATGAGGTTGTGTGTAGTGTGTTGTGTGTAATGTGTGTGTTGTTTATGCATGTTGTGGGGCGGCGCTGGTGGCGCTGCCGTGAGCTGCTGTTGGCCGGCGCTGGTGATGCACCGGCGAAGGCCTCGAGGTGGTGGCTGGCGACTGGTAGTCGCCGGCCGAAGCTGAAAAGGCTGAGGTTTGGTTTTGTATATGCGTGTGTGATGAAGGGTGTTTCCAGCCGTTCTTTTGATAATATTTATACCGAAATCCGGTGAGGGATGGCTGGAGGTCGTAGCTGGCGGTGCAGGCTAGCTGGAGGACTAAGTGGCGACGGCACAGGGCGGCGTCGGGAAGTAGGCTGGTTGAGCAGGGTCGACGCCGGGAGGCCTGGGCGCGAACCTGCCTCCGCTGCCGAGAAAACTCGACAGCTGCCGAGAGCTAGTGCCCCTATTACCGAGAAAACTCAGCAACTGCCGAGAGCCCATGTCCCCGCTGTCGAGAAAACTCGACAGCTGCCGAGAGCCCGTGCGCCCGCTGCCGAGTTTTCTCGGCAGCGAGAACGGGCGCGACGCCGTATTTTTGATTCAATTTTCGATCTGAATCTCATTCCTTTTCATCGTACTTTATCATCGAGTTGTCGCCAATGAAATATCATTGACCGGGGGTCGTGGGTCCCAGTCAAAGTCAACCCTTTGACCAAATTACCAAAATACCCCTCAATCTTAAAAAGCTCTGTTCGAACTCATTTCAACTCCGATCGAGTTCATTGTTTTTTTGTTGTGATCTAAAATTCATTCTCTTTCACCTCAGTTGTATAAACTAATATTTCCCTCTTGTTTCTTCAACCTCAATCGTTAGGTCTTCCGTTCTGATATCGTTTAAATCTTTAATTATAGATTATAAATGTTGGGATTTCAGTGTTTAGATTTTGATGAGACAAACCAATCATGTAATAAGAAGTTTTGAGTACCCCATTTTCACATTGTTTAAGTGAATAAATAGACTAGAATTGAGTCTTGAGTCTGTTTTGAAATGGAGGTTAAAAGAGGATAAAACTGCATCTAAGCTTTAAAGGAAGATATCGCTGCAAGAAGGCAGGATACAGTATCGCTGCATGAAGGCAGGATACAGCAAAACAAGGAAGAACGGCGTGCAGCATCGCTGCATGAAAAGAATACAGGAGTACTGCTAGAACGAAGTTACAGCAGCACTGCTAGACGATACTGCAATCAGGTCTAAAATACAGCAGCACTGAAAGAATGTATCAGCTGCACAAGGACCAAGGATACATCGTAGACTTACAAGTCAGTTAAGTAATACAGCGCCAACTACAAGACGAAGTATCCTGCAAATCCTAGGAAGGATAAATGCAGTACGAGGAACGGAGATTCAAGCAAGGATAATAGAGCCGTTCAAGAAAAAGTCAAAGTAGCAGACATGGAGCCAATAAGAAGATGCCACATGGACTGACGCGCCGCAAAAAGCTGCGAGCCGCAACTGCCGCATTAAATGCTCCGAAAAGAAAAGTCAAGTCGCATTAAATGCGAACCATACTTTGGCCAGACTAATTCAAATTCAAAATAGGGATGTCTCCTTCAACGGACATCTTCTCCTACAAGTATAAATAGAGGTTGAGGAGAACTGAAACGGTTACTGTCACTGTTACTAAAACATCTACGCGAAAGTTTCAAGCTTACAAATTTTAAAGTATTCAAGCCAACAGTTTCAGTCACTCAACCTATCGAAGTGAAGCAAGTTCAAGCTAAAGGATTCCTTACGGATTCAGAAGCTCACTTCGAAGCACAAGTTGAAGAAAACCTTTTTATCCTTTTAACCTTGTTGCTGTGTGCTTAGGTTGTTTTAGTGGTGTCAAGCAATTGATAGGAGAGATCCTTGTTGTTTGTTTAGTTGTCTAAGTGTTATGCAGCTTCCCTGTGTGGGAGTGTAGAACCCTGTGTGGGTTAGCCTTTGAAGTTTGCAGTTGCTGTGTGTACGCTGGACTTCAGTAGGTGGTTTGCTTTGTAGAGTTGATAGATTGTTAGGAGTGTCCTGTAAATCAATCTTGCTTAACAAAGTTCCTGCTCGAGGAGCAGTAGAGTGGACGTAGAAGAATTACACCACCTTCGAACCACTATAAGCCATAAGTGTTTTTATCGCTTTATTTATCTGCGCTTATTTTTTTGGATATCTATCTATCTCTCATCATAAAACATTTTGAAAGAAGCATTCTTGTGAAAAACGGCCTTGTGTTTAAAAGTTAATTTCCGCTGCGTACAAAACTCCAGGTTACAGCGTGCAGCACTGCATCCTAGCGCTGCAAGCAGTAACCATCTATCGCTGCAAGCTCAAGTAACTTACAGTGCAGAACGGTTGTTTTAAAGATTCTGAAAAATCGATCAAGGTTCATTCACCCCCCCTCTGAACCTCGGACCACTTGGGACCAACAATAAAGATCTAAGAAAATATCGTAAATTGTGTAGGCTACCTGTTGAATTGAAGCCTTAGGATACGTGATCTTTGATACTTGCTCCTCACGTGGTAACCACCGAACAAGGTGGGGGTAAACTCTTATTTATGTTTTAAACTGTACGGTTTTACGAAAAACTACGTGACTAAGTGATCTAAATCCTGTTATTATGTGATATCATTTTCAAGTGAAATGTTTTCACTACGTGAACAGTATTCGAGTAAATTATATGATTTTGAGAGCTATTGATTTCAAGTGACATAAATGCAAATGGCTTCAAATGATGATAAGTCGGGGTAATACCCGTTCAAAAGGGATTTCTTTAGAAACCAACATATGTCAAAGGATTTCTTTACCTATATGTTGTGTGAATTATGTGGCCAACGTGAACGTGATCAATGAGTACTATGTGTTATGTGGAAACTATTGTATGATAATTTAATTACGCATGTGCATGCCACACCAAGTATGGTATTCCTCGTCGGAAACCTAACAAGAGGGTATTCTATGGAATCTCAACATGAAGGGTGTAACAACCTAAAATGGGGTCGGCTTACGACCCCGATTGGTCTTCTTCGGAAACCTATTCAACGGATTGCATTGAGACTCTTCGCGAGTCTACAACGTGTATTATATGTATAGTATTCAAGAAATATTACGTATAACCCTTTCACTGTATAAATCAACCCCACTAAGTGTTCTTTTGGCACTTACCCTATATTTTATAGAAAATTTCGGAGGCGAGGAGGAATGAACAGAAATGCCTGTTATTTTTGTATGTATATAAGAATGTATTTTTTTTCGCTGTGAATATTATATTAAATCGATTGAAACCGATGGTTGATATGTAATATCTTCTGCTCGTCTCCTACCTCCTTCTTCTGTGTTTTTGTCTCTTACTATTTCTTCTTCCTGCACGTCCATGTGGAAAACTCTGATAAACGTTTTGTAAGAAAATGGGGCATGACAAATCTCACTATCAATCACAATGACTTATGGTAAAACGGATTGGTCCATCAATCCTTTTAGAGTCGTAAGAGCCCATCTATAGTTATCCCCACGCTCGGCCTCCAAATAAATGCATACGACAGAGAAAGTGATATTCGTAGATGTGATGCCAACCACTTCCATCAGTGGCATCTTATATCTATTAGTCCTGTATGTACAATCTATCAATAAGACTTTCAGAAAGGCATGCAACAAGTCCACACTAGTCGAGTGGGCATAAAAGAGATCCTTCATCCTTTACTTTTTCTCACATCTTCTGACAAGGAAATAATATTTGTGTAACTGCAGCTTCTCTAATAAGTATTGCATTTGAGAACGACCGTCGTCCTCCATAAGTCTATGTTTATGATGAGCATTGTAGATGGTCTTTAAAGTGGACGCATTCTGAAGGAACGTCTCTTTCAAAGTACTTAGAATATCTTTCGGTTTGGTCTTATTCTTTGTCAAGTCTACTACAAATCGATCTTCAGCAGGTGTTAGTTGACCGACATATGAGTGGCCCTCCAAATTTCATCCTGTTGGTCCCAAGTGGTGTCCGAGGTTCAGAGGGGGGGGTGAATGAACCTTGGTCGATTTTTCAAAATCTTCAAAACAACCGTTCTGCACTGCAAGTTACTTGAGCTTGCAGCGATAGATGGTTACTGCTTGCAGCTCTAGAATGCAGTGCTGCACGCTGTAACCTGGAGTTTTGTACGCAGCGGAAATAAACTTTTAAACACAAGGTTGTTTTTCTCAAGAATGCTTCTTTCAAAACGTTTTATGATGAGAGATAGATAGATATGCAGAAAATAAGTGCAGATAAGAAAAGCGATAAAAACACTTATGGCTTATAGTGGTTCGAAGGTGGTGTAATCCTTCTACGTCCACTCTACTGCTCCTCGAGCAGGAACTTTGTTAAGCAAGATTGATTTACAGGACACTCCTAACAATCTATCAACTTTACAAAGCAAACCACCTACTGAAGTCCAGCGTACAAACAGCAACTGCAAACTTCAAAGGCTAACCCACATAGGGTTCTACACTCCCACACATGGAAGCTGCCTAACACTTAGACAACTAAACAAACAGCAAGGATTTCTCCTATCAACTGCTTGACACCACTAAAACAACCTAAGCACACAACAACAAGGTTAAAAGGATAAAAAGGTTTTCTTCAACTTGTGCTTCGAAGTGAGCTTCTGAATCCGTAAAGAATCCTTTAGCTTGAACTTGCTTCACTTTGATAGGTTGAGTGACTGAAACTGATTGTAGACTTGAATATTTGGGTCTTGTAAGCTTTGTGAATTTAGCGTAAATGTTTCAGTTACCAGCTTCAGTTCTCCTCGACCTCTATTTATACTTGTAGGAGAAGATGTCCGTTGAAGGAGACATCCCTCTTTTGAATTTGAAATAGCCTGGCCAAAGCATGGTTCGCATTTAATGCGACTTGACTTTTCCCTTCGAAGCATTTAATGTGGTAGTTGCGGCTCGCAGCTTTCTGCAGCGCGTCAGTCCATGTGGCATCTTCTTATTGGCTCCGTGTCTGCTACTTTGACTTTTTCTTGAACGACTCTATTATTCTTGCTTAAATCTCAGTTCCTCGTACTGCATTTATCCTTCCTAGGATTTGCAGGATACTTCGTCTTGTAGTTGGCGCTGTATTACTTAACTGATTTGTAAGTCTGCGCTGTATCCTTGGTCCTTGTGCAGCTGATGCATTCTTTCAGTGCTGCTGTATTTTAGACCTGATTGCAGTATCGTCTGGCAGTGCTGCTGTAACATCGTTCTAGCAGTACTCTTGTATCCTTTTCTTGCAGTGATGCTGCATGCCGTTCTTCCTTGCTTTGCTGTATTCTGCCTTTATGCAGCGATATTGTATCCTGCCTTCTTGCAGCGATATCTTCCTTTAAAACTTAGATGCAGCTTTATCCTCTTTTAACCTCCATTTCAAAACTTGACTCAAGACTCAATTCTAATCTATTTATTCACTTAAACAATGTGAAAATGGGGTACTCAAAACTTCCTATTACATGATTGGTTTGTCTCATCAAAATCTAAACACTGAAATCCCAACAATTTCCCCCTTTTTGATGATGACAAAACCTTTACAATATTTCGTTCATGAAGAAGTTTCATTTACATTAACTCATATGGTTTATCCAGATTACATGCTTGTATAGCTTTGAACAATTAAATCTAATCCTGGATTCATCAGAGATGCATCATGCTATTCCTTTAATCATAAACAACAGGAAAACATAAACAGCATGCATGAGTTCATAAGAGTTGAACTTGGTCAGAGCAGAAAGAAAAATTTCTTCATTGAGAGAGAAATTTTTACAACATAAAAAAAATAAGGATCACAAGAGGGTATATGAATACAGCTTAATAATACAAAGACCTTTTGCTTGCTGGTTCGTCTGATCTTCTTCCTGCAAACCTTTCAAGGCCTTCTCTTCCTCTTGATCCTTTCCACCAGTCCCTGATGGACTCTTGGTAGGACTCTTCCAGCTTGTGTCTGATCACAGGAATCTGAATCCATCTCAGCCAGAAGTCCTTGCAGTATGGTACAATCAGCCCTTCCTTCAATCGGTCAATGTACAGCTGTTGAATATCAAGACTTCCTTCCAGAACGAGCTGTTCATACCTTCTCAATGCAGTCTTGCAAGTGTGATATCTGCTAAATTTGTCTTGCCTGCATAGTTCTCTGAAGTGTCTGAGGTACTCTGATCGTTTGAAAATGGTGATCGCCTCAAATGTTGGATTCCGATCAAAAGGCAGTCTGACTTCTTTGAAGATGTCTAATCTCCAAGCCATGTTCTCTCCTTCAGGCCTTTGATCCATCAACACGGACACTTCAGCAGAGATATTTTCTGTGTCAAGGTGAGGGATTTCTTGAGGAGGGAATTGGTAGAAGTTATTTGGAAAAAATTTTCTTTCACCAATTACACCGAGTCTTTGAATCCAGGTGTTAGGATCTGCAGCTTCTTCATACTGGCGCCTTTGATTCTCAGACTCGTCCCCGCTCATCCTCTTCCTTGAGCCTTGTTGCTGGCTATCATCCCTTCTCTTATGATGATAGCTGGGCGGTGCTACATCCTTGCTTGCAGCTTTGCTGTGTGCAGAACCTGCAGCAGATCTTCTTCCAGCAGCTGTACCGGCTCCACCAGCTCCATCATCACCTCTTCTCCATCTCTTCGGAGAAGGGATATCAGCAGCAGCAGATGATCCAGACCTTCTTCTCCTCCTGCTGAGAGGTTGCTGGTCATCATCTTCTTTCTCTTCAGATTCAGCAGCCCCTTTGCTCCTGTATCTATCTTCAAAACCTTCCCCCTTTTTGGTATCATCAAAAGCCGGGGGCTGAGTAGGGGCAGCTGGAACCGCCCTTGATCGTGGGCGTCGGGTCGGTTCAGGGGCGGGCTCCGGAGTGTCAACATGCTGAGGGAAAACACGAAGCATGATATCCCTCAATTCTCCTACAATCAGCTCCAGATTCCCCAACCGGTCGTCCACACTTCTGGTTCTCTGAGATTGATCGAAGACACGATCCAGAAGTGTTTCCAGGACTTTGGAGTGAGAGTTGAGTCTGGTAGAGGCAGTCTCAGCATGCAGCTTGCATTGCCTGACCTCTTGGCGCGTCAAAGCAGCTTCGACCTTCAACTCATTCTCCATCCTGACCCGATCGTAGTACAGCCTGTTTGAATGATCATTGAGAGTTGACTTGATCATATCAGGCAGCACTTCGAGGTCCTTCTTGAAACCTGTCATGGTTTCAGCATGAAATTGGGCACTGACCCTGAGACTTTTGCGCATGATAGACTCATGCTCCTGGAGAGCATGCAGCAGATGTCTAACAGCGGTCTCGACTCTGTTGATAGATTCATCAGGAGTCAGCCCTGAATTCCTTCTCGTCGAGGCAGCAGTTGATGCAGCAAATGGGATAACATCTTGACATACTCGTGCTGCATCCTGCCTCGGAACTTCAGAAGCAACCTCATCCTCATGGTTGCTGGTTTGAGAGCTTGTCGAGCTAGAGGATGGGTGCTCTTCTCCTTCTTCTTCTTCTTCTGCCTCCTCTTCGCTGGATAAGACTGGAACAGGAACTGCTCCGCCAGATTTTGGCCCATGAACAGCTATGTTCCGTGCCTTGATTATCCTTGCGAATTCGGCATCCGACATGTTCGCATCCACAGTAACCTCTGCTGCTATAACCTTGGAAGGTTCTTGAGAGCGAGCAGCAGCTGCAGCATCAACCTCCTCTCGAGGTGTCTCTAGCTGCACTGGGGTTACCTCGGCTTCAACTCCAGCATCCTCAGTGGGTACTGTCTGAACAGCCTCCCCACCTGAGGTCTTCTCACCCTCAGGGAGTGTTGTTAGAACAACATCCTCCACAGAGGTCTTCTCAACGGATCCCGTCTCCTCGGCCGGTCCTGATACAACTTCGACAGCCTCTGCTGCAAGAATGGGTTCTTGCAGCTCTACATGGCTTCCTGCAGCGGTCACAGCTTTCAGCACTGTATCCTCCACTGCTGCAAGAATCTCAGCTTCCACCCTGCTTTTCTCTACAGCTCCTTCTTCTTGTTGAAGGGTGGTTGCCGGCTGCACTGCTGTCGCGTCCAGTGCAGGGAGTGCCGCCTCTGCAACTTCCTCCGTAGATGCTTCATCGGCAATTTTAGAGATGTCTGAGATGACATCCCTGATTATGGTTGATGGTTCCCCCTCAAAATCTGCAGCAGCAGCATCTTCATCTTCGCGAACTGGGGAATCACCATAATCTAGTAGTTGGGTTTTCTCCTCCTCCAGGCGATCCAACGTGACAATGTTGGAGAGGCCCTCAACCACTTGCTCGTATGCAGGGGAGTTTATCTGATGAGAACTTGAACTGCCTTCTCCCCGCATCCTCCTTGGAGTGTGCTGCATCCTGGTTTCCTTCAAGCTTTGCTGCAGCGCAAGATGCAGCATAACTTCTTCAGCCTGCTCCACTCCCAAGGTGTCGATTTGCTCTTGAGCAAAAACGACATCATCGCCCCTTCTTACAGCCTCCACAGCCGGGACGAGGAAGACCTGTACATCTTCCACTGCTGCTCTTATCGGCAGCTCTGCAGAGTCGGATTCTGCAAGAGCTTTGCCCTTTCCCTTGTCCTGTGCTCCCTATGCAGCACTGCAGCCATCCAGCTCTTGAACTCTTGCTGCAAAGTCAGGTTGCAGGAGTGCCAGAATGTCTTCTGATTTGGCCCACTCCAGGACAACTTGCTCGACTGTCAGGAAATCCTTCCACTTCAATAGGATTTCCCCCTTAGACAGCCGCATCTCTCTCCAAAGAGAGTATTCCGCAGCCATATTTCTAGCCGCTGGAAGGGTAGGATCGAGCACTGAAGCTTCTGTTTGTAGACGAGCTTCTTCTTCAGTTGGCTCGACCCGGTGCTGATATAGCTCTTGAGGCTGATGTGACTCATCCCCAAGGTCAACTACAACCATATTAGGCTGATGTGACACATCCCCAACAGCAGCAGCAGCTCTCTTGCTGCGTGGAGCCCTTCTCACCAAGGGTGCGTCATTATCTGGGGAAGAGGATTCAAGTTCAGGTACTGCCTTCCCTGAACTCCTCTTGATAACAGGAAGAGGACTCGAAGGATCCTCTTCTTCAGCGTCTTCCCCGCTGCCTGCAGCTTCATCTTGCAGAGCAAGAGTTGCATTCTTTTTGTCTTTGGTTTTCTTCCTCGCAACTCCTGCTCCTGCAGCCTTCGGCTGGGCCTTGCCCTTCTTCTTCTCCCCGAGATACTTTTCAGGATGAATGGGGACGGGTGCTGCAAGTTGAAGGCCAAGCTTGCAGAGCAGAGAACAGATGGTGATACCGAAGCTCCGACGCTCCGTTATCTTCTCTGCTTCCTCCCACAGCCTCTTCATGATGAACCTCGCCCAGTTCACCTTCTCTCCGGCCATGATTGCCGACATGATTCGGAACCGGAGATCTGTGCATTTGTCGTAACTCCCTGTCCTCCCTTCGATGGAGTATGCACAGATGTCGTGGAGAAGTTCAAACTCCGGTTTGAAGAGCTTCTTGGGGGCGCTTCTCTTGATTTCAGCCCATGCATCCCTTGCTCGAAAGAGATCCCACATCACTTGAGCCGATGCTTCCCCATACATCGCCAACTGGCTGGGGGTCAAACCTGCAGCCGAGATGCTGAAGGTGGTGGAGATGTCCCTAACGGTCAGCGACCGTTCTTCTCCATCTGCATCCATCCGGAACAGGATGCAGTTCCTTTCCTCTGCCTGTCTAGCATAGGCGTAGAATCTCTGTACTGACTCCGTGAAGAAGCCAGCGTAGACGGTGGTCAACAGCCCTAAGACTTGGGTCTGTTGAAGAGCATCAAAAATCCTCTTGATCAGGGTATTGTCATACATCCCTGACTCCAGGATGTGTTCCCTGTTGATCATCCTTCCATCAAGAACGATGGTCCTTCTGGCAGCCATAGATGATATCTTGTGAGAGAGAAAGAGAAAGAACAAGGGTTTTGCACTTAGAAAATTTTTCTGCGATCAAAGCGTTTCTCTCTCTGAGGATGGTGAAAAGTGAATTTCAAATGGCACATTTTGGTCTTTATGGTGGTTCTCAAGAGACGTACGAGATCAACGGTTGAGATAAATCAGGGAAATGATCTAGTGGCTCAGGAAAAAGCGGAGATGTCAAATCGACGCTAATAATTACTTGGCGCGTGGGCTCTGTCAGCGCCCTTTCCACTTCCTGACACCCGCAGTCATTCATTTAATGCTGAAAGACATGCCCTTTGCCGCCTAAATAAATGTCTTTTTAAGGTTGCAGCAAACCAAGTACGAGGTTGCAGAGCAATCAATACTCTTTTGAAATAAATGCTGTAACCTGGTGCTGCTTGAATTCTTCGATAACTGCTGTACTGTAAGAATAAAGATGCAGCGCTGTCTGAACCCAGTGCTGTATTAACGCGTAGCTTACAGTACCATCTTTACTGCTTTTTGCAAGTATGCAGAGGTTCCCCCTGCGATCTTGCATTTTCTTTTTCTTCATAACTTAAGGATTCCCAGCTCGTTTCGAAGCATGGAAAACCTCGATTCACTCAAAGGTTTTGTAAGGATATCTGCAAGCTGTAGATCCGTGTGAACTTTCTCTAGCATGATGTCTTTCTTCTCAACATGATCTCTTATAAAGTGATGACGAATGTCAATGTGCTTTGTTCTTGAGTGAAAGACAGGATTATGGGTAATTGCAATAGCGCTCGTATTGTCACAGAAAATTGGAGTCTCTTTTTCTTCTATCCCATAATCTCTAAGTTGCTGCTGTATTCAGAGAATCTACGCACAGCAACTTCCTGCTGCAACATACTCTGCTTCTGCTGTAGAGGTTGCAATTGAGGTCTGCTTCCTGCAGAACCACGAGACAAGTCTATTTCCCAGAAATTGACACGTCCCACTTGTACTTTTTCTATCAATCTTGCAGCCTGCATAATCTGAGTCGGAGTAGCCTTTAAGCTTGAATCCTCCTTCCTTAGGATACCATAGGCCGACTTCCTGAGTTTCTTTCAGATATTTAATTATCCTTTTTACTGCTAAAAGATGTGATTCCTTCGGTGCTGCTTGGAATCTAGCACGGACTCCTACTGCAAACATAATGTCTGGCCTGCTTGCTGTGAGATATAGCAACGATCCAATGAGGCGCCTGTACTTGGTAATGTCTACATCTTTACCATCTTCATCTTTATCAAGACTTATGGATGTGGACATGGGAACGGACGTTGCTGCTCCATTCTCCATGCCAAATTTCTTGATAAGCTCCTTCATATACTTGACTTGGTTGATGAAGGTTCCTGTAAGTAGCTGTTTTACTTGAAGTCCGAGAAAGAAACTTAATTCTTCCATCATACTCATCTCGAACTTTGACTGCATCAGGTTGGAGAATTTTTCACATAGCTCTTTATTTGTGGATTCGAAGATAATATCATCCACATAAATTTGTACAAGAAGTACACTTTCTCCATCCTGTATCCTAAACAGCGTTTTGTCGATAGTTTCTTTCTGAAAACCACTTTCCAGAAGATAGAGAGATAAGGTGTTATACCAAGCTCTTGGTGCTTGCTTCAGTCCATATAAGGCTTTTTGTAACCGAAACACCTTTTCTTCTGCTTGATCCTCGAAACCAGGAGGTTGTTCAACATATACTTCCTCTGTAAGGAGACCATTCAGGAATGCGCTTTTAATATCCATTTGATAGACGTTGAAATTCATATGTGCTGCATAAGCTAAGAAAATTCTTATTGCTTCTAGCCTTGCCACTGGTGCAAAAGTCTCATCAAAATCAATTCCTTCTTCCTGACAGTATCCTTTAGCAACTAATCTTGCTTTGTTTCTTACAACGACTCCTGATTCATCTAACTTGTTCTTGAACACCCATTTTGTTCCAATTACACCTTGATGGGTTGGTCTTCCGACTGTTTGCCATACTTGATTTCTTTCAAATCCATTCAATTCTTCTTGCATGGCCTGCACCGAGTTGCTATCTTGCAGTGCCTCTTCAACATTCTTAGGCTCTGATTGTGATATGAAGCACGCAAACATCGCTTTATATGGTATGGATCTCCTTGTCCTTACACCGATGGATGGATCTCCTATAATAAGATCTCTTGGATGATTTCTAAGCCACGTCCTGTCAGGCTCAAAGACGTGAGTTGGTGTGTTTTGCTCATCATGTTGCTGTAATGCAGGAGGTTCTGCTGCTGTAAGAATGTCTGCTGCATCCAAGGTTGCAGCTTCTTCATCTTTATCTTCTTCTGTAGGCAGAACTCCTTCTATGTATGGTACAACATTCTCTTTTTTAGGAGTGGTCTTTTCAGGTGGTTTTTCCAGCTTCTTCGTGTCACAATGTGGTTCATCAAACACCACATGTACAGATTCTTTTACCACCAGGGTTCTCTTATTAAATACTCTGAAGGCTCTACTTACAACAGAGTATCCTAGAAATACTCCTTCGTTTGATTTAGCATCAAAAGTTTTCAAATGTTCCTTTCCATTATTGAGAACATAACACCTGCATCCAAAGATGTGTAGATAAGAGATATTCGGTGTATGGCCATTCCATATTTCATAAGGTGTCTTGTCAAGATCTTTGATGATTAGACATCTATTCTGCGTGTAGCATGCAGTGTTGGTTGCCTCAGCCCAAAACCTCTTGGGTATCTCGGCTTCTGCTATCATTGTTCTTGCTGATTCCTTGAGGGTTCTATTCCTTCTTTCAGCAACCCCGTTTTGTTGAGGTGTTCTTGCAGCAGAGTATTCATGACGAATACCATTGTCAGAACAGAATTTCTCTATAAACTTATTTGCGAACTCGGTTCCTCTGTTTGATCTTATCTTCACTATACTCAAGCTCTTTTCATTCTGAATTTTCTTCATGAGGCCAGGTAGCTTTTCTTGAGTTTCTGACTTCTTTGCTAGAAAGATCGTTCATGTGTATCTAGAGTAGTCATCCACTACTACTAGGGAGTACTTCTTCCCGCTCAAGCTTACTGGTTCTACTGGTCCAAAAAGGTCCATGTGTAGAAGATCTAGAATCCTGTGAGACAATTTCTGAATTTTATCCTTGAAAGAGCTCTTAACTTGCTTTCCTTTTTGACACGCTCCACAGACATTCTCTTTTTTGTAAGCTACATCTGGTAATCCTCTCACGAGGCCTTTTCTTGCTAGCTTGTTGATAGTCTTGAAGTTCAGGTGGCTTAATCGTTTGTGCCATAGCCAGCTCAGCTCCGGTGAGCTTTTCACTATGAAGCATGTTGATTGAGTGGAGGAATTCCAATCTGCTAGGTAGATATTTCCTCTTCTTATTCCTGTAAGCTTTACTTCATTTGTGGTGCTGTCCTTGATTAAGCATTTGTTGAGGTTGAATTCCACTGTATATCTTTTGTCACAAAATTGACTGATGCTTAGTAGATTGTATCTAAGCCCCTTTACGTAGGATACATCTTTAATCTTTATGTTCCCCTTGACTAGGCATCCGCTTCCTTTTGTGCTTCCTTTGGAATCATCACCAAATATGACCTTAGGTCCTTTGCATTCTTGGAAGTCTTTCAACGTTTCTTTATTGCCTGTCTGTGCCTTGAGCAGCCGCTGTCGATATACCATACATCACTGCTGCATCCTGGCACTGTAACCTGTAACAAATTCAAACAGATTTAGGTACCCATATCCATACGGGTCCTTTGGGGTTAGTTACTTTGGGAACCCAAACTTTCTTAACAGTAACTGTTTTACTGTAAGATTTGTTGGTTCTCATGCAGTATGCAGTTGTCTTGACAGACTGCTTGTTAAAAGTGTGTGCATAACCATCATGTGTATTACCGACACCCTTGTAGTGTGGTCTTCCACCATACTTCCCTGGAGTATATCCTCCTTGAGGTTTAGACATGTAGGTCTTAGTATAGGTGGGAATGTTTCTTTTATGCTGCAACTTTGTTGGTTGCTGCATCCTTTTGCTGTATGCAGCAGATGGCTTCTGCTGCAGCCAATTCTTAGATGCAGGCTTACTCCCTGCAGTTGAGCATTGGGGTCTCTTCCCCTTATCCGTCATTACTGTTTTGTTCATGATCTTTTCAGAGTCACAGAGTAACTCTTTCTCCATTGGAGTTTTAGCTTGAACAAAATTTACAGCTTTGGATGTACTTGCTGTATTCTGAGATCCTTGATTGCTGTAATCTATGCCTGAAATCTCAAAAGGATCTCTGACACGATTTATGCAATCTCTTGCGTCCTTTGAAGATTTGGTGAACGTACTCATCTTGGACTGCAAGGTTTCCTTCTCAGATTTTAGCTCGGTGATCAGCAGATTCAATCTAGAGATCTCTTGTTGCAGCTTACTATACTTTGAGTTATCAGACTCTCGTGCAGCGAGCATTTTGGCAATGTCGATGTTTTTGCTCTTGAAGATCTCATTATCGATTCTAAGGTTCTCATTCTCAACCTTAAGTTCCTCATGAATTGAGTTGATCTGCTCGAAATCACTCATGATCCTTTTCAAGGAGTGGATCATGTTCAGCTCCTCATCAGCTTGTATGGACAGCGGTTGGTAGATTACCTCATCTTCTTCGCTGTCCTCGCCATCTTTAGCCATCAGGCATATCAGTGCTTCTTCGTCAGAGGATGAGGTTTCAGCATCGCTGTCAGAAGATTCTGCAGCTTTCAGCACTTCCTTTGGAACTACTGCATCCTTGACTTTCTCCATCTCTCCTATGAGAGCTCAAAGCTTGTGTCTTTCCTCTCTTCTTTTATCTCTCCTCTGTTCTCTTTCTCCTTCTGGGTACTTGTGCACGGTTGGATAAGGACAGTTTCTTGCGTAGTGTCCAGGCTTCCTGCAATTATAGCACAAGTCAACATTCCCTGTATTTGACTGTGGAGAAGAAGATACCTGAGGGATTGGTTGACTTCTTCTGAAGTCATTCTTTTTGTTGAGGTTGATGTTGCTGCTATTGTTGTTGCTCTTGATGAATTTCCTGAATTTCTTTAGGAGGAGCGCCATATCCTCTTCAGCAACTTCTACTGTATCCTCATTCTGCTTACTGCAACTGGCTGTTGCTGTATCCTTTGTTCCTCTGGCAGTTAGCGCTGTAACTTTGGAGATTGACTCATCTGACTCTTTTCTCCTTCTATTGATGTCATACTCGAATGCTTTCAAGTCGGAGAATAAGTCAAATGTGCTCATAGACTTCAAGTCCATGGACACTCTCATGGCAGTGGTCTTGCTATCCCACTCCGCTGGTAGGGCTCTTAACACCTTCATGTTCTTTTCTTTTTGAGTGTAGTGTTTGCCCAGAGCTTCTAGTTCATTCACTATGGATGTGAATCTTAAATCTAGTTGCTCAAGAGTCTCTTCATTCTTCATTTCGAAGAGCTCGAATAATTGGGTAGCGTTGGAGATTTTGTTGTCCTTGGTGAGCTCAGTTCCTTCACAAATTTGCTCCAACTTTTCCCATATTTCTTTGGATGTTGAGTAAGTTTTAACTTTGCTAAAGGTGCCTTTATCCAAAGTAATAAATAGAGCGTTCTTTGCCACATTATCCAGGTTGGCTCTCTTCCTGTCTTCGTTACCCCACTCTTAACGTGGTTTGGTCAGGAAGTTTGGTGGTGACTGCTCTCCTTCTGCATGGTGTCTTCTATACAAAGGGTTTACCTTCATGGGGATTATCGGTCCTTCAGTTATGACCGTCCACATCTCATCATTCATGGCAGAAATGTGTGCCTGCATTCTTATCTTCCAGTCATCATATTCCTCTATGGAAAACATAGGTAGCTTATGATTGGAGGAATCCATGATATGCTTTTAAAAATGATTTTAATGCAAAGAAAACAGCGAGACAAGGTGGATCTGGGTAGGTGACCAGATAAGTTGGCTTTTAACCCAACTAGCTCTGATACCACTTGTTGGTCCCAAGTGGTGTCCGAGGTTCAGAGGGGGGGGATGAATGAACCTTGGTCGATTTTTCAGAATCTTCAAAACAACCGTTCTGCACTGCAAGTTACTTGAGCTTGCAGCGATAGATGGTTACTGCTTGCAGCGCTAGAATGCAGTGCTGCACGCTGTAACCTGGAGTTTTGTACGCATCGGAAACAAACTTTTAAACACAAGACTGTTTTTCTCAAGAATGCTTCTTTCAAAACGTTTTATGATGAGAGATAGATAGATATGCAGAAAATAAGCGCAGATAAGAAAAACGATAAAAACACTTATGACTTATAGTGGTTCGAAGGTGGTGTAATCCTTCTACGTCCACTCTACTGCTCCTCGAGCAGGAACTTTGTTAAGCAAGATTGATTTACAGGACACTCCTAACAATCTATCAACTTTACAAAGCAAACCACCTACTGAAGTCCAGCGTACACACAGCAACTGCAAACTTCAAAGGCTAACCCACACAGGGTTCTACACTCCCACACATGGAAGCTGCCTAACACTTAGACAACTAAACAAACAGCAAGGATTTATCCTATCAACTGCTTGACACCACTAAAACAACCTAAGCACACAACAACAAGGTTAAAAGGATAAAAAGGTTTTCTTCAACTTGTGCTTCGAAGTGAGCTTCTGAATCCGTAAGGAATCCTTTAGCTTGAACTTGCTTCACTTCGATAGGTTGAGTGACTGAAACTGATTGTAGACTTGAATATTTGGGTCTTGTAAGCTTTGTGAATTTAGCGTAAATGTTTCAGTTACCAGCTTCAGTTCTCCTCGACCTCTATTTATACTTGTAGGAGAAGATGTCTGTTGAAGGAGACATCCCTCTTTTGAATTTGAAATAGCCTGGCCAAAGCATGGTTCGCATTTAATGCGACTTGACTTTTCCCTTCGGAGCATTTAATGTGGCAGTTGCGGCTCGCAGCTT
The DNA here is from genome assembly GCA_028654395.1 of Scutellaria barbata. NCBI lineage: Eukaryota > Viridiplantae > Streptophyta > Magnoliopsida > Lamiales > Lamiaceae > Scutellaria > Scutellaria barbata. The sequence continues at coordinate 21,553,286 of CM053647.1, forward strand.
TCTGCAGCGCGTCAGTCCATGTGGCATCTTCTTATTGGCTCCGTGTCTGCTACTTTGACTTTTTCTTGAACGGCTCTATTATTCTTGTTTGAATCTCCGTTCCTCGTACTGCATTTATCCTTCCTAGGATTTGCAGGATACTTCGTCTTGTAGTTGGCGCTGTATTACTTAACTGACTTGTAAGTCTGCGCTGTATCCTTGGTCCTTGTGCAGCTGATGCATTCTTTCAGTGTTGCTGTATTTTAGACCTGATTGCAGTATCGTCTGGCAGTGCTGCTGTAACATCGTTCTAGCAGTACTCCTGTATCCTTTTCTTGCAGTGATGCTGCATGCCGTTCTTCCTTGCTTTGCTGTATTTTGCCTTTATGCAGCGATACTGTATCCTGCCTTCTTGCAGCGATATCTTCCTTTAAAGCTTAGATGCAGCTTTATCCTCTTTTAACCTCCATTTCAAAACTTGACTCAAGACTCAATTCTAGTCTATTTATTCACTTAAACAATGTGAAAATGGGATACTCAAAACTTCCTATTACATGATTGGTTTGTCTCATCAAAATCTAAACACTGAAATCCCAACACATCCTATTGGGTGGTTATAAACACCTGATACAACACTTAGTGACCATTGTCCATGCTCGTTCAGTGAGTAGCCTTTAGAAGAAATAGACAATCACATTTTTTTGTGGCCGTACGTCTATATTGTTTCTTCCCACCACTGTTTTCACCATCACTAACACTTACCATTTCAGATTTTGCCTTATTACGCTGACAATATGTACCATCTCATTTGTAACTCAACAAAACCCGATCTCGCCGACCACTATCACCACTATCAGAGCGTCGAACTAATATGATCATATTATGCCTATGTGTTACTCCATTCACCCATTGCATCATCAAATTACGAGACTCAAATATTTAGTCTGTCGTAAAATCAACAATGAAGTCAATCTGCATATACTTAGGAGCAATATCTTCTTCAACCATTTGTTCTTCATCCATTTTATTGATGAAACTTACTTCGGTGGAATATGAATTGTAGTTCTGCTACAAATGAGTAAATAAAATCATCAACATTTAATAAGAAAAAAAACACACTCGACAATTGCTTAGTTGGCCCCGTTCGACCATCTTGACCGAATGGAGAAGGAAAGTGTCGGTCAAACTGGCCAAAAATTGTGTAGGGTGTTCGGCCATTCTGGCCAAATGTGATGCTACGCGTTCGGTTGGCTTGGCCGAACGGGTGCTCATGTGTTCAATCGGGTTGGCCAAACGCTTTCAATCGCATTCGGTCTGTACCTACCAAATGTGAACACATATATGCGATTTTTTTACATTTTCAAAATCGAAATTTCAACTACTTAAACTATTGAAAATGTATGCAAAAACTTATATTGTGTGTTCTGAATGAATCTTCATTATCCATTTTATGAAATTTGGGGGAAAGATAAGGTAAAGAATCGAAATGAAGTTGAAGTTGTACTTGGTAAAATGAAGAAGAACAACAATGGTGAAACTTTATATGCTTGGGATGCCCTTAAAAGTCAATAGATATTAAATGGGGTGCCCTTAGAAGTAAAATACATTAAGAGTATTTTGATCTTTATTTATCTATTTTAATTTGTATTTTTTTTATTAGGGTGTTCTTAGAAGAGCTTGGGGTCCCTTTAGTCGCTCCCTAAAATAAATCTATTTTATTTTGTCCTTTAGACGAAAAGAAACACAAAATATTTTTGAACCCCTTTCTCTACCTTCTTTCCTCTCTTATTCATCTCTCTCGCTTCCTCTTACGTTTTTCTTTGACATCTCTCTTAGGATAGTTAAATTAGCGAAAATCCTACAATGTTTTTTTAAAAAATTAACCATATCTAAAATAACTATTTGTGGAATGGGATCAGACCGATCAGTTTAATCATGAATTGGCGACTGATCCGGTCCAATTGGACACAAAAAAATCATTTTTGCGATTGTATCATGGAAGATTGATCAAAACTAGAAAATCAATTAAATCAAATCTAAAAAACCAATTAAAACCTAAAGAAACGGGTTCAACCTCTCCTTTTTTGTCACTCTTTAAACTTTTTTTTTTTAACTCTCTTTTATTCAATTTTTTTGACTATTTTTTTTCTTTAGCAATCTTTTAACTTTTATTTTTTAAACTCTCATTTATTCAATATTTTTAACTTTTTTTTTATCAATCTTTTAACTTTTTTCTAAACTCTCTTTTATTCAATCTTTTTAACTTTTTTTTTTTTTTATCAATCTTTTAACCACTTTTTTTTAAACTCTCTTTCATTCAATCTTTTAATTTTTTTTTTTTGAAACCATAGTGATAGTAATCAAGTCATTGCAGAATAAATACTATTAGACACAAGCATAATTTAGTTAACTAAATAACTCATCCCACACTTTAAAATGCATGAGTTCAATGTCATTTTTGTCAACAAATCGACGTGGGACAAATTCACCCCACAATAGCTTTATTATAACACATTACGTTAATGCCATTTTGGCCTGCTAATCAATGTGGGAGAATCTCTCTTACACTTTTATTTTTATTTTTATTTTTTCAATGTAGGACAACTTATATTATTACGATGTGTATAAATTAAAAGTAATCAAAGATATATTTTATAAGTAATAGATTTTTATTAATTTATCATGATTTTATAATATCTTATAGTGAAATTTAATTATGTGCTATTTGGAATATTATGTCTTATGTGAGTACGATTCTAATATTTAGTGGGTTAGAAATAAATTTTTAGAATTTTTAAATTGATAGTGTGGAGATATGGAATATATATATATATATATATATATATATTTATTAAGTAGTTGAGATATAGAAAAAAACAAAAGAAAACTTAAACGAGCGCAGACTACACCAATCGATGAATAGAAAAACACCAGAAATCTATTGTTAAGGCATGCATTCATAATTTTTATTATTATTTTATGTAAGTAAGATCTAATGAAGGCATTTTCCACCATTAAAAAAACATAACAAACTAGTAGCCGAAATTGAGTAGAAAATCATTTAATATTGCTTCTTTGATATGAATCATGGACTGTTGCATTAAATCATGCATTCTTGTAAACTTTTGAGATTTAGGTTATTGTCTTCTGAAAATTAATAATTACATTTTAGAGTTTAGAGATTTCCTATATTTCATGTTGGATATAGTAAATATTTATACTTGATTGCTTAATTTTCCAAATAGACAATCTGGTCTCTCATGTCTGTGGTACAGTTTCCATAAATTGTGCATTTTAGAATAAATTATTTAATTTAGTGATGAAATTTGGAGTTCGAGGCATATAAATATTAAAGTTAATTAAGATTTAAAGAATTTTGGTGAGATTCGTTGCCAAACGAATCATAGAAAGGTTCGATCGGATGAATTTTGTGAATGAATAGTATGATTAGTGGTTCATTCTATTATAATTTAAAAAAAGAGAGACAAGAAAAAACAAGATAATGTTGATAGAAATATATTTTTATGGGCAGCTGATTTATATGTTTTTTTTCCTAAATCAAATAGTGAATAATTGGTTATTAGTGTTTCTGTTAATAATCAATATTGAGGAGTTGGTAGTGTATTGTTAGACCTTAATTATATTGTTTTATGGATGGTTGCATTTTTTAGATTTGTTGAGGAAGCTTAGAATGTGTGTAAGAGTCTTGAGATATTACAAGTTTTGGAAACTCCAGATAAGTACATCTCTCACTTGCAGTATGAGTAGCTTTGTTTTATCTGTTTAATGCTGATGCAAAATTATATGAATGTTTATTTACGTTTTGTGTGAGTATTCTTTATTGAATTACTAAATTATGTGCTTTGAGAGTTTTATTTATATTTTTTATAAATATGAAGAGATGATTTGCTAAGTGATATGTTTTCATGTGTTTTCGATCAAGTACGAGATGCTAGTTAATCTTATTTTATGTAAGGTGAGAAAAGTATATTTTTGAAATAGTATATATATATATATATATAGTTTTTTTTTATATTTTTAAAGACTGATACAGGGCACTAAGATCACCCACTAGAAGAATTTACGGGCTCCTAGACCGCCCTATGAGTATTGAGTTGCTCCGTTTGAATTTGGTGGCTAACTATCCCGGGTTCTTCGGAGTTACGCATTGGTACCATGTCTGGGCCCATAGTATATTATTTTCAAATATAAGAGAGTATATATTTTTTTATTAGTTGATTCTTGCATTTTATTTTCAAAACTCGCTGAGTAAAAGTTTTTGTGAGATTAGATGATGTACTTGCTAAGCATTTGCTTATAGTATTTACCTCATACTACAGATAAAGACAAAGGTAAGATGTGATGCAAGGGGGTAGCAGCGTTGAAGCATGATTGGTGGTGACGGTCTCGGAATTGGTTTAAGAAATATTTTTTTTTAGTATTCATGCTAAGAAGACTTTCGTTTTTGATTTCGTTGAGAAGAGCTTTTCTCAAATGATTTAACTCTCTTTCAGATGCTTTAAATCATTTTAAAACTCTAACATGTTTCTTACAAAGTTTGATTTTGTTGCTTTATAAAAAAAATAAGGAAACCTTACGAAATTTTTTATAAGTTTAGAAAGTTATGCTGATTTAGTAAAAGTTACTACCCTAAGAAAAAAAGGTGTTACAATATGGTATCAGAGTCAATTTTCGGCCTTCCATTATACCATTACCAAACTTCAGCTCTGTCGCCTTTTAAGCAAGAAAGTTTATTTACTTTTGTGATAGTGAATTTGAAGCATTGTTATGGCATGAAGATATTTATGTGTATGTTTGAGAAATAGTGAATGATGAGAATACTATTTTTGCACTAAGTTTAAATTCTTATAGTGTAACGATTTGATAATTATAATGGAAAATGGTTAGAGAACGTAAACCAGCAGTAAATAATCGAAATGAAGCAGTACCTCAACCTAATGTGAATAATCAAAATGAAGCGATACCTCAACCAAATGTGCAAGAAATACTAGTTCAATTGCAGCAACAAGTTCAACAACAACAACTAATCAATACCCTGATTAATCAACAAACTAATCAAGTTGCCCCTGCAATGGTGGTAAGACAAGAGTCATACTTAATTTAGTGGCAGAAATTGAAGCCAAAGAACTTACCTGGAACAAGTGAACCATAGAATGGTTAAGCATGGTTTAAGACTTTGAAAAGTGTACTAGAATTGTTGGACTGGCTAGAGAATGAGAAAGTGAAATGTGCTTCCTTTTGTCTTGCTGGAGATGCTAGAACGTGGTGGGAAAGAATAAAGACAAAGAGAAATATTATTGAAATTACTTGGGCAGACTTTGAGACAGAGTTCTTTGAGGAGTTCTTCCATATGAAGGTTACTATAAAGCACTACGATGAGTTCACTGAGTTTTGTCAGGAAGAATTATCAGTTGAGGAGGCCATGAGAAAGTTTAACAGGTTAGCTCGTTTATGCCCAGAGCTTATCAACACAGAAAGGGAAAGAGTTCGATTGATATTGAAGATGTTAGGACCAGAGATAGTTCTTAATGTGACTAGCGGAGTTAATCGATCCCAAATAGCAGAGGACTTGATCAGCATCGCTCTAACCACTGAACATTATCTTAATGGAATGAAGAAGTTGCAACAAAAGTAGCCAGTAATTGAGAATCGAAATCATGGAAGTTTTGGGAGCCAGAGAACTCATGGAAACAACCAGAATTGGAGGGGACATAATAACAAGAAGAGGAAACACTGGGATCAAGGAATTGGAGGAGTAAAGGTAGAAGAAGGATCATCGTACCAGTAAGCAAATCTCCTCCATGTTATAAATGTGGAAAGATGCATTTAGGAGTTTGCAAACAAGGAATGAGTAGATGTTACACTAATGGCATAGAGGGGCATATGTCCAAATATTGCCCTATTAAGGGTAATTGACTGCAACAACCTACTTAGTATTAGAACAAATCGGCTCAACTACATCAGATACAAGTTGTTCTTGAAGTGCCCCATATCAGTTAGGGGAGACTTGAGGCCCCACCAACCCACATCAGCCATAGGAGATTTGAGATCCCACCAACGACAACCGACGCTTGTGTTTTCTCACTTACAAAGGAGCAAACAGCTGAGACTTCTACAACAGTCACAGGTCATATACTTATCCTTGATCATATTGATATTTTATTATTTGACACCGGAGCTACACATTATTTTATATCTAGTCCATTTGTAAAGAAGTTAGATATATCGGTGAATGAATTAGATAATACTTTCTTAACAACACTACCTTCTTGAGAAATGATGACGTCTACACATTGCTTACGTGTCATACCAATATATATTGTTGAAAGAGAGTTGTTTAGCGATTTAATCATACTTGATATGCATGATTATGACCTTATTTTGGGGAAGAATTTCTTGAGTAAGTATGTAGTATCAATTGAATGTCGTAAGCATTAAGTCGTGTTTGAACCTGAAGGTGAACCTCGATTTGAAGTCATCGATGAGTCGAAAAAAAGAACTAGGAAAATTTTATCAACCTTAAAGGCTTAAAAGATACTAGCTAGTAGGTGTTCAAGCTTCCTAGCCTATCTAGTCGAGAAGAAAAAACGTATTGAAGGAGTACTAGTTGTTTTTAACTATCTTGAAGTATTTCCTAAAGACTTACCCAAGTTGCCACCTAACAGACAGATTGAGTTTGAGATTAAACTTATTTTGGGTGTAAATTTGATATCAAAGGCACCGTATCGTATAACTCAAACTGAGTTGAGGGAATTACAAGCACAATTGCAAGAGCTGTTGGAGAAGAGATTCATTCGACCTAGTTAATCACCGTGGGGAGCACCGGTTGTTTTTGTCAAAAAAGAAAGATAGATCTATGAAGATGTGTATTGACTATCGAGAGCTGAACAAGTTGACTATCAAAAATATGTATCATTTATTAAGGATTGACGATTTATTTGATTAGTTAAAAGGGGCAACCGTTTTCTCCAAGATTGACTTATAATCAGGCTATCATCAACTAAGAGTTAAGGAGGGAGATATACCAAAAACCAGCCTTTTCGGATAAGATATGGACATTATGAGTTTGTGGACATGCCCTTTGGACTGATGAATGCACCAGCGGCATTTATGGATATGATAAATCGGGTGTTCAAAGAATTTCTTGATAAGTTCATTATTGTGTTTATTGACAATATACTTATCTACTTGAAAACTAAGGAAGAGCATGTTGGAACACTTAGAGATTATTTTACAGACCCTTCCGAAAAATCAATTATATACTAGGCCACATTATATCAAAAGATAGAATCATGGTAGATCCTGCAAAGAATATTGAAGCAGTTAGCAATTAATTGATATTGTTTTGATTTATTATGTGTAAAGAATCAATGAAATTCAACACTTTGTATTTTGGGCAATATTATTAATTATATGACAGATTGCTAAATTAATAAGAAAATCGTATCTTGATACGTCAAGTTGATAATGTCCTCTTGATGGGCTAAGAACGTTTATCATATCAAATTTGGCTGGTGGATTAACTTTCGATATGATAATAATGTTGAGCTGTCCTTTCACAAGGAATAAAGATATTAATTAATTAAAGCATTCAGTAGCTTAAATTAATTAATGGACATTAGATCTTAAACACGAGAATTAGTAACCGGGAGCCATATTTCATAATATGAGTTAGGATGGATAGTGCAATATTAATTCTATGGTGGAGTGAATAATATTAATAGGTTATAATAATATTATGGCTCAATATTTGTTTCGAGCCCCATTGGGGGGTCCAATCCTAATTCTCCCATAGGCCCTTTGAGTAGCTTAATAAAAGCCCATTTTAACTTAGGTGGTTAAAAGATAAGAATTGATTATTGTTGCAAAATATGTGGAGATCAAAATTTTCATATATTGATTGAGGATATATTTGAGATCAATAAAAACCCGTGGTTAAAAGATAAGAATTAATTATTGTTGCAAAAATATGTGGAGATCAAGATTTTCATATACGGTTTGAAGATATATTTTAGATCAAATCTTGAGGATATATTTCTTCTTTTCTAAGCTTGTATTTTTGGCCACTTTATTTATAAATAGGGGCTGATTTCAGTCCTATAGAAATACGTGAGTGCTGCTTTTTTATAGAAGAGCAACAAAAGCGAGAAATTAATTCTTCCTAAAAAGAGTTAAAGAGTTAGTTTAATTTCCCACTAGATCTACAAACTTGGACTTGGGGAATACTCATGAAGGTGTTTTGGATGACATTATTAATCTTCTCAATAGTGTCTCTTTGATCAAGATTTAAATACATATCGTTAGTGTTTGGGTTGAAGCTATTAATCTTCTTAACGGTCCCAAACTATTAATTTTCGCAATGATGTCTCTTTGATTAAGAGGGGTGTTTAGGTTTTTTTTTTAAACACCCATCATGGGTGGGGGATTAAGGCACCATCCCCAGCCTGTGTATAAAAAAGAATGAGGGTATACAAATCTAAATAAAACAAACTATACTAGGGCCATAAACATAAGACCAAAATAGGAAATGAGAAAAGACAACAACAAAAGCAAAGGCCAATCAGAATACTCGGTTTGGAAACCCAAACTATTTGAATCTGAAGTTTGGGTACTCAAGCTGGTCCATACGTACCAAGAAAAGCAAAAGATGGGGGGCAGTATGCGAATGGAGGATCTGAAGATCGTGGGATCGTCTGCCCGCAAGAGCAAGAAAGTCAGTAGGACGATTGCCCTCACGGAAGATGTGGGAGATCTGAGTCTGCATCTGTGATAGGAGGTCTCGAATCTGGATGAGAGAGTGCTGAACCTGCCAAGGACCAAGACGGTTGGAACGGAGAAGAGAAACGATAACCTCGGCATCCAACTCAACACAAAGAGAGGTCTCGAACTAAAGAGCCAGTCTAAGACCACGAAGAAGAGCCTGAATCTCGGCATCGAAGCTAGAAGATGCCTGAAAGGGAGTCTGAAATGCGAGGAGGAAATCACCATGATGATCTCGAAAGATGCCACCTCCACTGCAGTGTCGGATACACGATCAAAGGACCCGTCTGTATTCAGCTTAATCCAAGGTTCTGGAGGAAGCAACCATCGAACTAGCTGGGGAGCAATCGGATGGGGAATGGGCATCGGTACCTGCATGAAGTAACCGTCGGATGTGAGCCTCTCCAGTGAATAGGAAGGAGCCTCCGGACCATCACAAGCAAAAAAAGATGATGATTAACCTGCCAAATAATATGAGAGGGGCGAAAAGGAACACCATGATGCTTGTGGCTATTCCTCTCCGTCCAAGTAAACCATAGAATCAAGCAAGGAATAATAAAGCATATATATGATGTGTGTGCTTGTGGAATCGTATGTCTCCAAAAGCTCAAGACCTGTGAGATATTAGTGGTGTCAGGTAGTGTGCAGTGAAACCAAAAGGCAAAAAAGACCCAAACAGATCGCACGGTATCACATAAAAGAAAAAGATGAGGGATAGACTCAGAGAGGGATGAGGAGAGAGGACAATAATGACATCTCAAAGCGAGATGAACACCGCGGGATTGAAGCTTAGAATCAAGAGGTAACCTATTACGAAGGAGACGCCAGAGAAAGATCGAAATGGTGGGTTTAAGGAGGTTAGACCAGATAATTCCATAAAGAGTCCGAAATGGTCATCTTGTTCTGACAACCTCCTAAGCAGAGGCCAATGAGAAATCACCATGAGAGGTCAGCCGCCACCTTATAATATCATCACCCTCAGGCCTAATCGGCATATGACTCATCTCCTCAATAGACTGATCAGAGAACCCCATATTCTGAGACCTACTCTGTCTCCTTCAATCTAAGTTCCACTGTCGATACTACCAGAAAAAACTAACACATTGATGACCCAACTGTCTATCTGGAAACAAAGCTGAAAGGGGGTCATTCCCCAACCAAATATCATCCCAAAAACTGCACTTGCCCCAATCGAGAGCCCAGAAAATGTGCTGTTGTGCAAGGGAGCCAACCTTGACAAGTCTACACCAAGGATGGCTTGCAAACCATGGCCTTCTTGTGCAAGTAGGAAAAATGGGGCCATATTTAGCCCACATGAACCGAGCTCATAGTGATCCTTGTCCTCGAAATCTCCACTAAAGTTTGAGGCCAACGGCCTGAGAAAGATCGCCAAGCTGTCGAAGGCCCAAACCACCTTCAGAAGAAGGGAGACAAACATCCTCCCAACTGACCCAATGAACCTTCTTTTGGATCACCGAAGTACCCCAGAAGAAACGGGTTAAAATCTGTTCAATCTCTAACAAAATGAACTTCGGCGGTTCCATAACTTGTAAATAATGGAGTGGAAGGGTCATGAGAGTAGACCGGATAAGTTGAAGGCGTCCTCCATGAGAGAGATGTCTGTGTCCCCATTCATTCATCGCATCCAACAAACACTATTTAAGGGCCGTAAATAAACCGCCCTTAAGAAATCCCTTATAGAGAGAAATTCCTAGATAAGTGATAGGAAGGGACCCCAACTGGAAACCCAAAAGCCGCTGAATAAGGGGGGCCTATTTCTTAGCAAAGCGGTGATAAATGAAAAAATTACTCTTCTGATAATTCATCATCTGTCTTGTAGCTCGAGAGTAGTGATCAAGAAAATGCATCAAGCGGATTAATCCGTCTCTGCAAACCTGGGTGAAGATTAAGATATCATCAGCATAAGAAAGATGTAAGATAGGAAAACTACTATGAGTCCGATAGGTTATATCTGGGTATTCACCAAACAGAGAGTCGAGTCCCCTGGAAAGATAGTCAGCCACTAAAACAAATAGGGATGGGAAGAGAGGGTCACCCTGTCTCAGTCCCCTCAAAGAAGGAAAGAACCCGGAGGGGCAGCCATTAACCAAGACAGAGAACCAGTTGTATTCAACATAATTACCAACAAGATTAATCCATCTCGTAGGGAAGCCCAAACGTGCAAGGACCAATGTAAAAAAAGGCCATTGCACCCGATCATAAGCGTTTGCCATATCAAGCTTAATAGCCAAAATTTGGAGAATCACCCGACATATTGAGGTCATGAATCATTTCTTGGGCCAAGAGAATATTGTCACTGATGACCCGGCCATAAGTGAAGCCACTCTGATTCTGAGCAACAACAGAAAGAAGAATGAGAGCTAACCTGTTGTTCATGATCTTGGAGATGATTTTATTAGTCACATTACAGAGACTGATAGGACGAAAATCAGCCCAGGATGTGGGGAGGGGCTTCTTCGGCAGAAGGATAATGGTGGTAGCAGTGAAGCTTCGAGGCATGGTGTGCCCAGAAAAGTATTCTGAAATCGAAATGAAGACCGGTGCATCATCTCTGAGAAACCACATTTGATCATTAGAGGGGAATGATCGGAGGTAATGCGAGGCAAATGAGTAACCAAGGTGGTGTGGAATAAGGTGGCCCAAGATTCATTAAAAAAGATACGATCCAAGCGTTCTTGGAGAGCTCTTCTTCCCTAAGTGAACGGGTTACCCATACAACCTGCATCAATCAAATTACAATCCCCAATAGTTTGTGCAAAATAAAAAATCTCATTAGATCTGTCAACATCACTGCCAATTCTCTCATGAGGATGTAAGATATTAAAATCTCCCCTAATAGCCCAAGAACAGTTCTCAGAATCAGAAGCTATCAGTTTCATAGAATCCCACACAGCAAACCGATCAACTCTATCACATTTAGCATAAACAAAGGAAATGCATACAGGCTGTGGGATAGCATGAGAAGATATGCGGGTGTGCAATAATTGATCCGTATCCATAATAATATCAATTTGAAAACCAACAACAGAAAATACCCAAATTTTGTTTGAGCAATTGTTCACACCAAAAACAAAGACAAAACGCCGATTAAAAAACATAAGTTGGCAGCCATCATAGGCTCCATAATAGCTACAACAGAAAACCGATACTGACGAATCAAATTATGTAATTCCCCCTGAGAAGCTTGATTACCCAATCCACGGGCATTGCAAACAAGAAGGTTTACTAACATCAAAATTGTAAAGAATCAGAAGAGTTACCTCCAATAACTCTAGAACGGGTTATTTGTTTCTGGAAGAAACTACCGATTTTACTCTCGGGAGTAGCAGATTTCCCCCTTTTACGTGAAAGAGTAGCATGGGGTCTTCGAGGGGCCACCACATAATCATCAATAGCTCGTTCCAACTGTAGAGGTGGAAAATCAGATAGAGAATCAGGTCGTATTCTTTGGTCAGATGAAGGGTAGTGAACGACTAGAGATTGGGGGTGCATGACTCCTTCCAAATCAACCAAGGTAACACCTTGAGAATCATCAAAATCATTTTTTTCAAATAAATATTCAAGGTGTAAAAAATCCGAGGTGGGATCCAAACTACAACCACGTCCTTTGGAAGATGGACTTGCCGAGGAGATGTAGTGTGTTGCATATTCTGAATTGTCCTTGATCATAAGAATTTTTATTTTATTTTTTGCCATAGTATTCGAAACTGTGACAGTGGAGGTGGTCTTTTTTGGGGAGAGGGCAAAATGTGTATTGATTGCTTGGAGTGGGTTTTGGGCTGTGGAGTGTTAGGAGAGGGAGAGTGTTTAATGGATTACATGGGGTGTGTTTTGGGCCCGGGGGTTAATGGAGGTGGAGGGATTCAATTGTTGTGGGCTTTCAAAATGTGGAGGGGTAATGGGTTTGTCCAAGGTAGGATGGGTTGTGTGGGTGGGCTTGGAGGAAATTAAAATTGAAGGCTTGTGTATTTGGGCCTTTTTTTTTTTAACTGGGTACTTTAAGAGGTTTGTTAATTAAACAAGGCCCAACTTTATTTGGGCTTTTGAGCAAATGAGTTTTGGATTTTTCAAAAGGACAAGGCCCAACATTCTTTGTGTTTTTGGGCTGCAAATAAGAGGTAGCAAAAAGGGGATTAGGCCCGGGGAATGGGCCTCGGTTTACCAAGGGCTGAACTCGGACATTGGCTTGGATGCAGGCCCAACATGCAGCCCAAATAGAGGCCCATATCAACACTAGGATTAGGGTTTAAGCCACCAAATTGCTGCACCTCAACACACTTATAGGCCAAGATACAACTGTCCAGCACCACATCACCCTCTAACCTCAAATCGGCGCCGCCCATCCCATCGTCACCAATCCCGTCATGGCTGCCTCCGACAGCGCCGCCCATCCCATTGCCACCAATCACATTAGCGCAGAATCCAACACCGTCCAATCCATCACCAACCAGCTCGTGTTTCAGCCCGGAGAAATGAGCAAAGCTGGAGAAACTCCAGCGACCGCGGTTAAAGGTTGTGCCGCCGTGTTCGCAAGTTTCAGTTTTTTTTTGTTTCCAGAAAACCTTCAGTTTTCCTCGCGACGTCCTCAACAACATTACCTGCAGAGATGCCGAAGCCTCGACAGCCATGGTCGCCGATGACCCGACGGCCGGGAACAGAGGCCGAAGCGTTGGCTTCCTCCAGTTGCTTGTTTCTAGAACCCGATACTTCCCCCTCTTCCATGTTCGAATCACGAAGACTTTAGAAAGGGTTGGTGGATAGGGCCTGCATTGTTTGACCGACTAATTGCAGCGACGGTCCATCTTCGGTGACTGTTCGAGGGCTGGAATTTTTGTCGAGGGTAGAATTTTTTTTTCCAGCGGGGTTGTCCATCCGAGGCTTAGGAGATGGCCAAATCTTATTTCTTAAGAGGGGTGTTTGGGTTGAAGCTATTAATTTTCTCAACGGTATCTCTCCGATCAAGAGGTAAATACATATCCCTTAGTTCCGCATGTTTAGGGCTAAGTATGATTTACCGTTTTCAAAGCATGATTTATTTGATTTAATAATAGGATTAGATTTATGATATTTTTGATTTAAATTACACCCAAATAGATCCATGTTAGTTCCCCAATAAATGGTATCAGAGCCATGATTTCGGACTTTGGTTTTTAGATTATAATTTAAATCTATTTACATTAAATTGGAATTGGATATAGAATTGCTTGATCTTTTTTTGCAGGTATCTAATTATCATGATTTTAATGTATGTTCAAATTCATGCGATTTGAATGTTGTTTTTTTTTATCTGATTCAATCAAATTCTTTTTTCCTATGAGAAAATCCACGAGTAGATTAGGATCTAGATATTAGATTTACTTTTTGTAAATAAATTACAACGGATCAAAGACGAAGATCGAATAGATGGATTAAAAAGATCAGAGACGTACAACGACCTAGACGGACCGGGTTGACCACCTAGTGCCCAGGCTACCCAAGTCGTTGTGCTGGATTTTTTTTTTTTCAAAAATTCGGGTTTTCATTTTTGAAATGGGAAATTAAACCATGATAATTAAAATTATTTATATGTTTAATTTGTGATTTTGTTGTTATTAATTTGATTAATTATGCATGAAAATCCATGAAAAATCTTATGATTTTAAAATTACTAAGTATGTAATTTAGTTAATTTATTCTAAATAATAAATCCATTAATTGGCCTCCATAATTGATTCATTTGTGAAGTTTTTGGCTACGCATTGGCAAGCGCCTCTCTCCCTAACGGATTGGCTAAAGACAAGTTCACTTGAATAAATTTCTTTGAATAATTATGGATTATTATTAGTGGCGATATGACCTTCCCAATGAATGGCTTATTCAAAACGAAATAATAGCCCTGTATTAAATTATGGTTATTACTTAAGTGTAAAATTGATATATTAACTCCCCAACGAAATCTCTATCAAATTTATATGGTCAAGTGGGAGCCAACTATTAATTTTGAATTAAAGGTTTGTAACTGTCTTTGTTTGTAACCTGCTCAAATGTGTTTGAGTAAAGGTTCACACTCATCGTGACTTACTTGAATTGTTTTGAGATGTTAGCTGATGACATGTTTTTTTTTGAGTTTTTTGATATAGTACATGTAATCTAATTATATGATAATTTTGTGTTGATTGGATATTGATACAAATTATGTATTTTATTCTCAGTTCAGTATGTCGTCACCTTTTAATTCACTATTTCATATACTTAAAGATAACAAACTAGAGGGAGAAAACCATGTAGATTGAAAAAGGTACTTATTCATAGTATTAACCGCACAATCGCATAGGTTTGTCCTTGACGAACCTAAACCCACCGCACATATGGATGAATCTAATGAGGAAGATAAGGAATGTCATAAGCAGTGGTTGAAATCCGATAAAATGGCTAGGTGCACCATCTTGGCTTCAATGTCAGATGTGTTGCAACACCAACACCAATACATGGAAACCGCTGCAGATATTACATTGAACCTTAAGGAACTCTTCGCTCACCAGAATCGTACAGCAAGACAGATGGCCATATGAGATATGTTATCTCTGAAAATGGTTGAAGAGACAACCGTGAGGGTTTCACGTTCTTAAAATGATGAGTTTTCTTAACAAACTTGAGATTCTTGGTGTCGAATTTGATGGGGAAATCTAGATTGATATCATACTCCATTCTCTACTGAAAAGTTTTTTGAGCAGTTCCAACTGAACTATAACATGAACAATCAAGAGTATTTGTTGGCTCAGCTCATGCAAGCTTTTGTATCGGCTGAGATGCTAATAGGACCAAGAGAAAGTCAAATCCTGTTGATGAACGATCCATATTTCTCTTCTAGATCGAAAGGTAAGAAGAAGACAAATGGTCAGAAACAGGTTGACAAAGTTGGAAAGGAAAAAACACCCATTGAGGGTGGTGTCAAGAAGAAGACAACCAAAGAAAAGTGTTTTAACTGTGGTCTGAAAGGACATGGAGGACGACCTGTCCTCAGCCTAAGAAGACTGGAAAATAAGGTAATTCTCACGCACTAATAATTGAAACTTGTTTAGCGACGTATTCTTCACACTCATGGGTAGTGGATACGGGAGCCATTGATCATGTTTGTTTTAATACGTAGGGTTCCAACTAACTCGACAACTTAGTGGGAGTGAGATCATCATCACCATGGACGATGCTATGAGAGTGGCAGCTGTTGTAGTGGGAGATGTGCACCTATCTTCTAGTGATAAAGTTTTAGTTTAAGAGATGTTCTTTTTGTTCTAAGTTTTCAAAAGAATTTACTTTCAATTTCTAAATTGTTTATGGATGGATATTCATTTTCTTTTAATAAGAATGTCATTATTACTTATAGTAATGAAATTATCTATTTAGAAACATTAGCGAACAATCTCTATACTATTAACTATGCACAATCCACACATATGCAAAATGAATCATATAACACATCTTCTATTTCTAAGAAAAGAAAGCATTCTTCCAGTATTAACAAAACTGTTGGGATTTTAGTATTTAGATTTTGATGAGACAAACTAACTATGTAATAGGAAGTTAAAGTACCCCTTTTTTTCACTGTGTTTAAGTGAAAATGTATAGATTTGGATTGAGTCTGTAAGTTAAGATTTTGAAAGATGGATGATCTTAAAGAAGTCGTGCTGTATTAAGAGAAGAAGGAATGAAGAAACTGCAAGAAGAAATAACAACAATACAGCAGTAAGAAGAAAAAAAGCTATGCTGCAAGCAGAAGTTACAACAACGCTGCACGAATAAGTTACAGCAGTACAGTAAGATCAAGTTATTGCAAGCAGTTCCAGGATGTAGCGTAGAAGTCAAGACTTGCTGCATACTTCAATAAAGCTTGGGCACAACAATAGAAACAACGCCACTTGCAATCCAAGGAAGTATAAATACAGTATGACGAACAAAGATCAGAGAAAATTAGAATAGAGTTAGTTGAGACAAGATCAAAGTTGGAATTGCAGAGCCAATGCAAAGATGACACGTGGTCTGACAGGTTGCAGAAAGCTACGAGCCACAACCACCACATTAAATGCACCGAGAAGATAAGTCAAAAAGTATTAAATGCGAGCTATGCTTTTGATCAGGACCTTAATTTCAAATGAGAGATATCTCCTTCAACGGATATTTTTCTACAAGTATAAATAAGAGTTGAGCTGCACTAAGACTAGTTACTGAGATATTTGCACTCTAAAGACCATGCATTATCAAGCTAATACTCTTAAGCATTCTTACAAGTTTCAGTCACTCGATCTAGTGAAGTGAACAAGCTCAACTTCAAAGATTCAAAGAGAATATAGAAGATCACTTCACCGCACCAGTTGAAGAAATAACAAACATATACTTTTACCTATTTGTTGTGTGCTATGTTGTTTTAGGTGTCATCAGTTAAAAAGATTTATCCTTGTTGATTGTTATTAGTTGTCTAGGAGAAATGTAATTTCCGTTTGTGATTGTTTAGAAATCCTAAGTGGGTTTTGCCTTTAGAACTTGCAGCATCTGTGTGTAAGCTGAGTTTTAGTAGGTGTTAACTTGTTAGGTGATATCTTGTAAACCAATCTTACTTAATGAAGTTCCTACTCGGGAAAGCAGTAGAGTGGACGTAGAAGGATTACACCACCTTCGAACCACTATAAACCCTTAAGTGTTTAAATTGCTTTAGATATATATTCTGTGCTGCATCTTGTGTTTATCTTATCATAAGCATAAAAGAATTTTCATAAGAAAGCATATTTGAGAAAACAAGCCTTCAGTCAAAGTATAAATTTCTACTGCAAGAACTCTAAGATACAACATACTACACTGCTTCATAGTGCTGTAAGTTGTGTCGACTTGTGTTGTAAGTTCTAATAACTTACAATGTAGCAAGTTCGAAATGATTTTCTAAAATCGACGAAGGTTCATTGACACCCATTTGAACCTTCGAGACCACTTGAGACCAACAGAAACACTTCTATGGCATCTTAGACTTGGTCATATTAATCTAAAAAGAATTCAAAGGTTGGTAAGTGATGGCTCATTGGAATCACTCCATATTGAGCCATTTCCAATATGCGAATCATGTTTAGAGGGTAAAATGACTAAGAGAACTTTTGGACAAAGGGGAACAGAGCCAATGAAGTGTTAGAACTTATTCATTCTGATGTATGTGGTCCAATGTCGATTCAAACAAGAGATGGTTTTGATTATTTTGTTACGTTTATCCATGATTACTCAAGAAATTGATATATCTTCCTAATGTGGCATAAATCTGAGGTTTTTGATAAGTTCAATGAGTTTAAGGCTGAAGCAGAAAAGTATGAGAGAAAGAGTATCAAGTTTCAATGATCTGATTATGGAGGCGAATACCTCAGCAACGAGGTTTTAGACTACTTTTCAGGACAAAGGATTGTATCCCAGTTAACTGCACCCAAAACTCTCAACAAAATAGAGTTACAGAATGAAGAAACATAACTCTTATGGAAATGGTTAGATCTATGATGAGTTATTCAGATTTACCCAAGTCATTCTGAGGATATGCTTTGAAAACAACGACTTATATTCTTAACTTGGTACCTTCCAAATCAGTTCCTAAAATGCCTTCAGAATTGTGGACTGGGCGAAAACCCAGTTTGAAACACATAAAAATCTTGAGGTGTCCCGCATACGTGTTGGATAATGAAGCTGATAAGTTGGAGCCTCGTTCGAAATTAAGACTATTTGTAGGATATTCTAGATGAACGAATGGGAGATTATTCTATAGTTCTAAGGATCAGCGGATCGTGGTAAGCACGTATTCTAGATTCTTAGAAGATGATTATATGAGTAATAGGAAGCCCAATAGTGAGATTCCTTAGATATAATGAGAGGGCCAGCTCCTATACCAACTGTACAAGTAGATATACCAAACGATACACAAACACAACCAGAACCACGTCGTAGTGGGAGGGTTGTTCGACAATCTAAGCGATTCATGTTCATGGAAGAGTCTTCGGACTTAGTCCCCGGAGAGGATGAATCTAATCCCTGAACTTCCAACGAGGCAATCCAAGACAAGGATGTAGATTTTTAGCAAACTGCAATGGAAGCAGAAATGAGATCTATGGATCACAACAAAGTGGGAGAGCTTGTTGAACCACTCAATGGTGTAAAACCCGTTAGATGCAAGTGGGTTTAAAAGAGAAAGAGAGGATTTGACGGGAAGATTGAGACCTTCAAGGCTAGGCTTGTGGCAAAAGTATACACTCAGAAAAAGGGGATCGATTATGAGAAAACTTTTTTGCCTGTAGCCATGTTTAAGTCTATCCATATTCTTTTGTCGATAGCTGCGCACCTAGACTTTGAGATATGACAAATGGATATCAGGACAACTTTCCTAAATGGAAGTCTTGAAGAAGACATCTACATATGTCAACCCGAAGACTTCATTGTAAAAGGCCAAGAAAACCTTGTATGCAAGCTTAAGAAGACAATCTATAGCCATAAGCAAGCATTGCGAGTTTGGAATCAATGTTTTGATCAAGTAGTCCAATCATATGGATTTGTTCAAAATGAATTTGAGAGTTGTGTTTATAAGAAGTGTGTCGGAACTGTCTTGGTATTCTTAATACTATATGTAGATGACATT
Source organism: Scutellaria barbata (assembly GCA_028654395.1). Taxonomy (NCBI): domain Eukaryota; kingdom Viridiplantae; phylum Streptophyta; class Magnoliopsida; order Lamiales; family Lamiaceae; genus Scutellaria; species Scutellaria barbata. The sequence continues at coordinate 21,572,700 of CM053647.1, forward strand.
CTGCTTATTGAAAATAATAAAAAGGTGTTGTCAGGCGTAAGGGTATGGTTGTCAAAACAGTTCGTTATGAAGGATTTAGGAGAAACTAGTTATACCCTTGGGATCAAGATTACTCGAGATCGTCAGAAAAAGATGATATGCTTATCTCAAGCTTTTTACATTGACTCTATTTTAAAACGGTTCAACATGCATAATTCGAAGAAAGATTTTGTACCTTTCAAACAAGGAATCCATCTATCAAAAGACATGTGTCCAAAGATACAAAAGGAGATAGATGAGATGAGAAAGATTCCATATGTGTCAGTAGTTGGAAGCCTCATGTATGCAATATTGTACACGAGATCAGATATATACTATGCAGTAGACATGGTGACAAGATATCAAAATAATCTTGGGAAGAAACATTGGAATGCGGTTAAGAACATTCTGAAGTATTTGAAAAGAACTGGAGATAGAATGTTGGTTTATCAATCGGACAATCTATGCCATGTGGGTTACACGAACTTAGATTTCCAATTAGATATAGACTTTAGAAAATCTACCTCAAGTATGTCCCTGCTTGTGAAGCAACGAAAGAAGCCGTTTGGCTTAAGAACTTCTTAATGGACTTGGATGTGGTTCCAAATTTTTCTAGCAATATTACAATCTATTGTGATAATGGTGGAACAGTTGCAAATTCAATAGAACTATGAGCCCACAAGACAAGCAAGAACATTGAAAGGAAATATCATCTTATACGAGAAACCGTTAAAAGAGGAGATATAGTGGTGGCAAAGATAGCATCGACAGACAACCTAGCTGATCCTTTCATAAAAAGTCTGTCTCAGATTACATTCGAGAGACATGTGGAAGGAATGAGAGTCAAGTGTGTCACCAAGCTGCTTTAAGTATAATTGGGAGAATTATTAGGACATACTGTACTATACTTAAAAGCAGACTTTGAGTATGAGTGGGAGATTGTTAGGGATATACTAAAAAATATATTTTTTGTGTTACTTTGTATATAAACTGATTCTTGCATTTTATGAGAATAAATCTTTTATCATTGTTTGCATTAAATATTATGAATGCTATTTATTTAAATGCATAAATGTTCAATATACTTTACATTGTAGATAATGTGGTGTGTAGAAGATCATAAAAGATCAAGAGATTACACTAGTGCATTTGATGTGCTGAATAGGACCTACAGTGAGATAATCCTTCTAGACTGATTTGGAAAGAAGAATTAGATCTCAATGGTTATTGATATCTTAATTTCTGTCTCTTAATTGGGATTGTATATAATTAATTGATATTGCTTTGATTTATTATGGGTAAATAATCAATGAGATTCAATTCTTTGTATTTTGAGAAATATTATTAATTATATGACAGATTGTTAAGTTAATATAGAAAATTGTATCTTGATATGTCAAGTTGATAATGTCCCCTTAGTGGACTCAGAACGTTTATCATATCAAATCTAGTTAGTGGATTAATTTCTGGTATGATAATAATGTTGAGCTGTCCTTTCCCAAGGAATAAAGATATTAATTAATTAAAGCATTCAATAGCTTAAATTAATCAATGGACATTAGATCTTAAACACGGGAAATAATAAAGGAGAGCCATTTTTTTAATATGAGTTAGGATGGATAGTGCAATATTAATTCTATAGTGGAGTAAATTAATATTAATGGGCTAGAATAATGTTGTGGCTCAATATTTGTTTATAGGTCCATTGGGAGGTCCAATCCTAATTCTCCTAAAAATCCCTTAAATAGCCTATAAAAAGCTCATTGAACTAAGGTAGTTGAAAGATAAGAATTAATTATTGTTGCAATGTGAAGATTAAGATTTCCATTTATTGATTGAGGATATATTTGAAATCAAATCTTGAGGATATATTTTTTCTTCTCTAAGCTTGTAATTTGTGGCCACTTTCTGTATAAATAGGGTCTGATTTCAGCCCATAGAAATATGTGAGTGCTTTTTTTTTATATAAGAGCAATAAAAGTGAGAAATTAATTCTTCCTAAAAAGTGTTAAAGAGTTCATTTGATTTTCCACCGTATTTACGAACTTGGACTTGGGGAATACTCAAAAAGGTGTTGGGGTTGAAGTTATGAATCTTCTCAATGGTGTCTCTCCGATCAAGAGGTAAATACATATCCCTTAGTTTCGCATGTTTAGGGCTATGTATGATTTACCGTTTTCAAAGAATGATTTATTTAATTTAATATAGGATTAAATTTATGATATTTTTGATTTAAATTACACCCCAATAGATCCATGTTAGTTCCCCAATAGTTCGTGGAAGACTTTTCAAAAATTGCTTCACCTTTAACGACACTTACTAAAAAAGATAAGAAGTATGAGTGGTCTGATGATTGTGAGAAGAGTTTTATCAAACTTAAGAGAAGACTGACAAGTGCACCAATTCTGACTATTCTGAAAATGGGAAGACATTGTCATAGATTTCATAATTGGGTTACCGAGAACGACAAACGGCTATGATGCGATTTTGGTGATTGTTGATAGATTGACGAAATCTGCGTATTTCTTGATGATTAAGATGACATACTCGATGGAACAATTAGTCCAGCTTTATATTAAAGATATTGTCAGATTTCATGGAGTTCCCAAGATAATTATTTCTAATCGAGATAGTTGATTTACTTCATATTTTTGAAAGTGCGTTCGAATGGCTCTTGGAACTAAGCTACGATTCAATACAACTTTTCATCCTTAGATAAATGGACAGACAGAGCAAACAAATCAAATCTTAGAAGATATGGTACGAGCATGTGCATTGAATTTTAAAGGGAGTTGGTGCAAATACTTATATCTGGCAAGGTTTGCATACGACAATAACTATTAGTCTACAATTGGAATGACACCTTACGAGGCTTTGTATGGGAGAAAATGTAGATCGCCTATATGTTGGCATGAGCTAGGAAATATGAAAGAATTGGAGTCGGGAATGAGACAGAGAACTGATATCATTGATGAGACGACTGAGGTTATGAGAACCATTTGTCAAATGATTGAAACAACCCAAAGTTGACAGAAAATTTATGTAGATGTCCACCGAAGACCACTCGAGTTTGAAGTTGGAGATGCAGTGTTCATTAAAGTAGCTTCTTGGAAAGGAGTGATGAGATTTGATAAGAAATGGAAGCTTAATCCTCGATATGTTGGACCTTATACAACCACGAAGAGAATTGGTAAAGTAGCTTATGAGCTAGATCTACCTGAAGAGATGTCAGATATTCATAATGTTTTCCATGTCTTGATGTTGAAGAAGTATGTTCCGGACTCGAGTCATATAATCCAACCACAGATAGTGCAAATTCAAGAAGACTTAAGTTATGAAAATAAACCTATTGAGATAGTTGCTCGAGAGATCGAGAAGTTGAGAAATAAAGAAATACCACTAGTAAAAGTGATTTGGCAGAATCACCATTTTGAAAAAGCAACTTGCGAGCGTGAAGAGGATATGAGACAAAAATATCCCGAGTTATTCTAAGTTTCAAGGACGAAACATTTATAAGTTATAGAGGATTATAATACCCCAAAATTTCTAATTATATCTTTTTTATGAATAATATAATTTTATTACTTTATCATGATTTTATTACTTATATATAAATACAAGCATGTTTATATATATATATATATATATATATATATATATATATATCTGTGAGTATATATATGTATGCATGTGTGTCTGTGCTTTGGGGCGTGAGTGGTGGCGCCGCCGTGAGCAACGGCGCCGGGCTGGAGGGTGTGTGGACGGAGCGGGGGTCGCCGGCGGTGTCAGCAGCGAGCAGCGGGCGACAAGGGGGCAGCAGCCGTGGGCTGGGGGTGATTTGGGGTTTTGGGTGAAATTAGGAATTAGATAAAAACCAGGGACCTGATTGCAAACCCTAGGTTTAGGAAAATTAGCAATGAAGTCCCTAAACTTTTGGATATTCACAGATTAGTCCCTAAGCTTATGGGTAATTACGAGATGGTCCCTGAACTTTATGAGACATGCAAAAAGACCACTGAACTATTGGAAAATTTCAGATTAGTCCCTGAACTTTATAAAATATGTAAAAAAGACCCTTGGACTTATGAACAATAGCAAACTGACCCCAAAACTCTCTGAAATTATAGAATCATCCCTAGACTTTGATAAAATGACAGAACGACCCCTAGAACTTGCAGAAATTATATTAGGATCCCAGAATTTGATAATTACTGTATATTATGCCCTACGACATTATAAAATGATAATTTGACCCTGAAATGATATAAGACCTGATGAGCGAACCTTTAAAGCAAGAAAATCCTAATTTTAGGGGTGTAATCTACAAACCCTAATTTCCAGTAAACCCTAAATTTAGAACCCTCGTCTATTGACTTTCTCAAAGGTTAATTTTATAGATTTTATTAGTTTTAAGCAATTTAAATCAAAGGATAAGTTACGCTTTTATATTTTGTAGGAAATACAAGCAAAAGGCAGGAATAGGGAAAAGTAAGACCGAAAGTTTTTGACCGGTCTTGTCGAGTATCCAAGGTGGGGGTAAAACTTTATTTATGGTTTAAAATCATACAGTTTTATGAAAAATAATGTGACTACGTGATTTAAATTCCGTCATTATGTGGTGTCGTTTTAAAGTGAAACGTTTTCATTATGAGAATAGTATTCGAATAAATTATATGGTTTTGAAAACTATTGATTTCAGGTGATACAAATGCAAATGGCTTCAAATGATGATAAGTCGGGATAAAACCCGCTAATAAGGGGTTTCTTTAGAAACCAACATATGTCAAAGATTTTTTGTACCTATGTGTTATATGAATTATGTGGCCAACGTGAACGTGACCAATGTGTACTGTGTGTTTATGTGGAACCATTATGTGATATTTTAACTGCGCATGCGCCTTCAAGCCAAGTAGGGTATTCCTTGTTGGAAACCCACCAAAAAGGGGATATTCTTTGGAATTCCCAACACAAAGGGGTGTAACAGCCTAAATCGGGTCGGCTTGGGGTCCTGATAGGTATTCTTCGAAAACCTATCCACAGTTGCCATTGGGGCTCTTCGGGAGTCTACAACGTGTATTATATGTATAATATTCAAGAAATATTATGTGTACCCCTTTTACTGTACAAATCAACTCCACTGAGTGTCTTTGTACGCTCACCCTTTTTTATGTAAAATATTTTCAGTTTGAAGTGTTTAGTGCGTGGCGCTGGAGCGATGGATGCTGGTAGCAGATGAATTGAAGTTGAAGAAAGTTTTAACTCAAAAATGTATGTTTTATAATAATTTTTTTCTGGATTTTATTTATCTTTAATTTCTTAAATGAGTGAATTTTATTTGTAAGTAACGTCTTGGCCAAGGTTTATCTTTAAAAAGGAAACGGGCGTTACAGGTTGTATCAGAACAGGTCTATGATTTTGTAGACTTGCTAAAATATCTTTGTTTTCTAAAAAAAAAAAATTCTTATTAGCTACCAGCATCCACTTCTAACCTACTGCTCCACCTTCGCTAAGGTATGCTATGTTCAGATGTTTACCTTGAAATTTATGTGAAAAAGGAGGTCGTATAGATATTTTTTTTTGATTTCTTTAATGCATGGTTTATGATTATGTGGTTGTGGGGTATCACTGTTATCGACACACTGCTTGTTGGATGCCGTCATTAAGCCGCTGACGGCCGCAGCATGAGCTCGTGTGCGTAAATGGCCGCGGCAGGAGTTGGTACAGTGTTATGTGATAGATTATGTCAAGTTAAGCTATGTTATAAGTGAGATAATGTTATGATGGTAAATGATGATAGAAAAAAATCTATTGAGGTATTTACATGATTTATGGAATCATGTTATAAGTTGAGTGGAATGATTCTCAAGGGTTCTAATATCACATAGACTTTAATGCAAAATATAGTCTTCGTAGAATGCGAAAATAGCTAGAAGAAAATAGATGCTCAAAATGGATTCCACATGCCTTGAACCACAGGGATAGAACTACGTTGAAAATTTCATGATAGATTCTATAGGCTTATGTTCGTGATAATAACACGTTTTGGCCTTACGACCAATTAATCACGGGTGATAACCTTGAAAGAAAATTGATGATCACAAATGTTCTAAAATTTATTATTAAATGTTGAAGCCTGGCAACTTTTTTTTCTACACCGGGAAATATTCATAGGAATACGAAGTCGATTTCAACCTTTTTGTTTGGGGAAAGACTAGCACCACCACAACATAGTGATTCAACCACGACAGATATTTACTCCACTGCGGTTACACCAAGAATTTCTATACGAAACAGTCCCGGAACGAAAGGTAAACTGGAGAAAGTAAAAGTATACTGGAGGCACTCCCTCGACCACCAGCTCAGCTCGCTTTCTTCATTTTTCGAATGGAAAAAAAAACATTTTCTCTTTCTACTCCACGAGGAGCATTTCGAACGTAGATGTTATCATCACGACTTCTCGTTTCATACCGCTAGGAATGCTTAACGCCACTTCGCCAACTGACGTTACCTGCGCATAAACTGAAACCATTCTACGTGCGACCTTCGTCGAAGATGAAGAAAATAAAGTCAAGAAAAGGAATTTAAATTTATTGCTCAACGACAGGCTTACGGGCTAAAACTCTCTTTCTTCTTCCGCCGAAATCAGACTGGAGAAATGATTAACAGAATGACGGCGATTCATATAAATAATAGATTCTAAACAATTAAGATTTAAATCAAATCGAAAACATGCTATTCTTAATCTTCCTTTATCAAGTAGTTTCGATTATTTACTCCGCCAACCTTCAATGAACAAAAAAAAAAAAAACCTACAGATGATGAAGAGTGATTGATGGTCCCAGGTAGACTTTTTGTTCACCTAATTCGTACTGATGAGCGGAAAATTTTATGCGTTAATTTCAGTTCATCGAGAAGGCCAGTTTTATGAAGGTCATACGATAGAATTTTAATCTTAAAAAAAACTGTAATGACGTGAACGGACTTTAAAAAGGTGATTATGCAAAGTTACCTGCCAAAATCTTATCGTGGTAAGAAATAAACGAAATTTCTACCCCTCCGCCAAGGGTTGCTGACGGTTAGAGAATACGAACGAAAGTTTAATCAATTAAGCAGGTACACGACACACTTAGTCAGCACCGATACAAGGAAACGCTAGACGCTTTAGTAGGAGTCTACGTTTGAAGAATTGCGCTATTCTGGTTGGACATGAAGGAATAACATATGTCGAGATCGTCCAGAGAGCTTAAAAAGTCATCTCGTATATGTGTTTGGGCTACGTAATTCCCAAAAACCCTGCTAAAATGCTTGAGGAAAAAAAAATGGAACGATCGAAGTCAGGATCAACTACATCTTTCAACCAAATAAAATGACTAATGGTGAATGACGCTCTGAACGCCTTTATTCTCAAAATGAAAGCCACATTTTCAAGATACGAAATAATTCATATTAGATAATACCTTGGGGGGACTGGACTTTGCCATCAATGTTAAGAGCCTGACCATAATTCGAACATTAGTCTCAAAAATAGGATCGTTAAACCATGCTTCAAACCAAGACACGAAGCAGGAAAAGCTCGAGTTTCTGCTCTCACACGAAGCGAGGCCACTGAAGAGCTAAAGACCACGACAGACGATCAAGATGCTTAAGAAGTGAGAATGTGAAACGTTTTTGATAAATATTATAAATCTCGAGTAGAAAACGAACCCTATCAAAATAATATCGATAATAAGGAAATACGTGGATGTTTATCCGGAATATTTATCTGGGCTATCTTCTGATCGACAAGCTGAGTTCGGCATAGATTTGGTGTCGGGTCAACATCAGTGTCAAAAGCGCCATATCGAATGACGCCAAAGAAGTTAGAAAAAAATTGAAGATGCGAGTACAAGAGCTTTTGGAAAAAAAAAGACTTTATACGTCCCATCGTATCTCCTTGGAAAGCTTCGGTGTTGTTCGCGAAGAAAAGATGATGGAACGCTTCGAATGTGTGCTGCCTATCGCGAGCTAAACAAAAGAACTATTAAGAATAAATACCCGCTACCTCGAATAGAAAATTTATTTTAACTAATTAAGAGGCGCAAGCGTGTTCTCGAAAATAGATTGGAGATCGGGATATTGTCAAGTGAAGGTCAAGAAGAAGATATAACTAAGACAAGCTTCAGAACGAGAGACGACTATTTCGAATTCGTAGTCATGTCTTTTGGATTTAGTAACGCGCTAACAATTTTATGAATATGATGAATCGAGTCTTCCATCCATACCTCGATCGTTTCGTTGTAGTTTCTAACGATGACATTTTAGTATACATGTACGATAAGCTCCAACACGAAGAACAATTGAGATTTTCGTGGGAAACTTTGAGAAATGAAAAGTTATATACAAAGTTTAAGAAGAGTGAGTTTTGGCTGGATAAAATTGCGTTCCTTAGACATATCATCACTTCAAAAAGAATTAAGGTAGATCCGGCTAAAGTGGAAGATTTTAATAATGGGAAACGCCAACTAACATAAACGAGGTACGAAAATATATAAGGATTTTAAAAAATATATATATCTTCAGGCGCAGCGGAAGCGTAATGGAGAAATATGAAGAGGAGCATTGGACTTTCCATCAAGAGATGTCTTTTTTGCCAGCAAATTAAAAGTAGAATATCAGCGACTAGCAGGGATGCTGACACCACTGGAAATTCCCGAGTGGAAGTGGGAGCACATTACTATGGATTTTGTAGCCGGGTTACCTAAAACAATTCGAGAAATCATGCTGTGTGGGTTATAGTAGACAGACTAACCAAGTCTGCTCACTTTCTGCCTATTAAAATGACATTCGATTTAGATAGATTGGCCGAATTTTATATAAAGGAAATTGTCAGGCTCTATGGATTACCAATCTCTGTTGTATCTGATAGGAACCCTCGCTTTATCTCCAAATTCGGGCAGAACCTGCAAAAGAAGTTGGGCACTGAACTAACTTTAAACACTGCTCTTTATCCCCAGACTGATGGCCAGACAGAATGGACGATACAAATTTTAGAAGACATGTTAAGAGCAAATGTCTTGGATCTGCTTGGAAATTGAGAAGACCATTTATATTTATTAGAGTTCGCTTACAATAATAGTTATCAATTAACGATTGGGATGACTACATATGAGGCGCTATACGGAATAAGGTGTCGATCACCTTATACTGGAACGAAGTGGACGGAAAACAAGTTTCGGGACCTGAGTTAGTCAAGCAAGTAGTAGACGTAATACGAAAAGTTCAAAGAAGAATCATGACAGCAAGATCGACAAAAGTCTTATGCAGACGAAGTCGGAGGGGTGGTGTACATCAAAAGTCTCATGAGAATATCACCCATCAAAGGAGTCTATCACTTTGGAAAAAGAAGTAGGTTGAAGTCAAGATATATCGGACCGTTCAAGATTTTGGAACAAGTCGGAGGGGTGGTGTACAGGCTAGCTTTGCCACCAGACTACATCGTTATACATAATGTTTTTCATATATCTATATTGCAAAAATACGTGTTCGATCCAAGCCATGTTATCAATCAACATCATATAGACTTGGAGAAAGACATGTCCTATAAAGAGGTTCCCGAGCAATCTTAGAAAAAAAAATCATAAGCTGCGAAATTGGAAAGTGACTTTGGTAAAAGTTCAATGGAGTCAGTACAATACGAATGAGGCAACGTGGGAGAAGGAAGAAGAAATCATGGCGAGATATCCGAATTTATTAAATTTCGGTACGTCTTTAAATTTTGAGGACGAAATTTCTTTGAAGAAGGGAAGGATGTAACACCCCGAAATAAAAATTCAACTACATAAAATATAACGAGAATTTTTCTACGGTTGAAATGAACTTATATAATAATAATTATTATTGTTATAATAATAAGAAATGAAAAATAATATATATATAAATAGATAATAAAATAAAAATCTATATATATATATATATATATATATCAGTATATATATATACACACATAATACATATATAAGAATAATTTATATCTTTGACTTTATTATAAGTACTAAGCTACGATTCAATACAACTTTTCATCCTTAGATAAATGGACATACAGAGCAAACAAATCAAATCTTAGAAGATATGGTACGAGCATGTGCATTGAATTTTAAAGGGAGTTGGTGCAAATACTTATATCTGGCAAGGTTTGCATACAACAATAACTATTAGTCTACAATTGGAATGACACCTTACGAGGCTTTGTATGGGAGAAAATGTAGATCGCCTATATGTTGGCATGAGCTAGGAAAGATGAAAGAATTGGAGTCGGGAATGAGACCGAGAACTGATATCATTGACGAGACGACTGAGGTTATGAGAACCATTTGTCAAATGATTGAAACAACCCAAAGTTGACAGAAAATTTATGTAGATGTCCACCGAAGACCACTCGAGTTTGAAGTTGGAGATGCAGTGTTCATTAAAGTAGCTTCTTGGAAAGGAGTGATGAGATTTGATAAGAAATGGAAGCTTAATCCTCGATATGTTGGACCTTATACAACCACGAAGAGAATTGGTAAAGTAGCTTATGAGCTAGATCTACCTGAAGAGATGTCAGATATTCATAATGTTTTCCATGTCTTGATGTTGAAGAAGTATGTTCCGGACTCGAGTCATATAATCCAACCACAGATAGTGCAAATTCAAGAAGACTTAAGTTATGAAAATAAACCTATTGAGATAGTTGCTCGAGAGATCGAGAAGTTGAGAAATAAAGAAATACCACTAGTAAAAGTGATTTGGCAGAATCACCATTTTGAAAAAGCAACTTGCGAGCGTGAAGAGGATATGAGACAAAAATATCCCGAGTTATTCTAAGTTTCAAGGACGAAACATTTATAAGTTATAGAGGATTATAATACCCCAAAATTTCTAATTATATCTCTTTTATGAATAATATAATTTTATTACTTTATCATGATTTTATAGTATCTTATAGTGAAATTTAATTATGTACTATTTGGAATATTATTTCTTATGTGAGTAGAACTCTAATATTTAGTGGGTTAGGAATAAATCTTTAGAATTTTTAAATTGATAGCGTGGAGATATGAAATATATATATATATATATATATATATGTAACACCCCGAAATAAAAATTCAACTACATAAAATATAACGAGAATTTTTCTACGGTTGAAATGAACTTATATAATAATAATAATTATTGTTATAATAATAAGAAATGAAAAATAATATATATATAAATGGATAATAAAATAAAAATCTATATATATATATATCAGTATATATATATACACACACATAATACATATATAACAATAAGTTATATCTTTGACTTTATTATATATATACATATGCATAAGTTACAAAAGGAAAAAAAAAATCAAAGTGGAAAAGTAAAAGGAAAATATATAAAAGTACATACCTTATCTCCCTCTCTCTGCAAACCACCGCAGCCATCACTGCCAGCTTCATCATCACCGCCTCTCTTCCATCGCCGCCGGCGAAGCCTTTCCGGTAAGATGAATAGGTTACGATATAGTTCTCGTCGAGCTGGTCACAACTACGGGCTCGGTTTTTGACCCGGTTAAGTATCCGCCGTGTACGGCATGTATAGGTAATTGCAGCATATATATATATACAAGCATGTTTATATATATATATATATATCTGTGAGTATATATATGTATGCATGTGTGTCTGTGCTTTGGGGCGTGAGTGGTGGCGCCGCCGTGAGCAACGGCGCCGGGCTGGAGGGTGTGTGGACGGAGCGGGGGTCGCCGGCGGTGTCAGCAGCGAGCAGCGGGCGGCAAGGGGGCAGCAGCCGTGGGCTGGGGGTGATTTGGGGTTTTGGGTGAAATTAGGAATTAGATAAAAACCAGGGACCTGATTGCAAACCCTAGGTTTAGGAAAATTAGCAATTAAGTCCCTAAACTTTTGGATATTCACAGATTAGTCCCTAAGCTTATGGGTAATTACGAGATGGTCCCTGAACTTTATGAGACATGCAAAAAGACCACTGAACTATTGGAAAATTTCAGATTAGTCCCTGAACTTTATAAAATATGTAAAAAAGACCCTTGGACTTATGAACAATAGCAAACTGACCCCAGAACTCTCTGAAATTATAGAATCATCCCTAGACTTTGATAAAATGACAGAACGACCCCTAGAATTTGCAGAAATTATATTAGGATCCCAGAATTTGATAATTACTGTATATTATGCCCTACGACATTATAAAATGATAATTTGACCCTGAAATGATATAAGACCTGATGAGCGAACCTTTAAAGCAAGAAAATCCTAATTTTAGGGGTGTAATCTACAAACCCTAATTTCCAGTAAACCCTAAATTTAGAACCCTCGTCTATTGACTTTCTCAAGGGTTAATTTTATAGATTTTATTAGTGTTAAGCAATTTAAATCAAAGGATAAGTTACGCTTTTATATTTTGTAGGAAATACAAGCAAAAGGCAGGAATAGGGAAAAGTAAGACCGAAAGCTTTTGACCGGTCTTGTCGAGTATCCAAGATGGGGGTAAAACTTTATTTATGGTTTAAAATCATACAGTTTTATGAAAAATAATGTGACTACGTGATTTAAATTCCGTCATTATGTGGTGTCGTTTTAAAGTGAAACGTTTTCATTATGAGAATAGTATTCGAATAAATTATATGGTTTTGAAAGCTATTGATTTCAGGTGATACAAATGCAAATGGCTTCAAATGATGATAAGTCGGGATAATACCCGCTAATAAGGGGTTTCTTTAGAAACCAACATATGTCAAAGATTTTCTATACCTATGTGTTATGTGAATTATGTGGCTAACGTGAACGTGACCAATGTGTACTGTGTGTTTATGTGGAACCATTATGTGATATTTTAACTGTGCATGCGCCTTTACGCCAAGTAGGGTATTCCTTGTTGGAAACCCACCAAAAAGGGGATATTCTTTGGAATTCCCAACACAAAGGGGTGTAACAGCCCAAATCGGGTCGGCTTGGGGCCCTGATAGGTATTCTTCGAAAACCTATCCACAGTTGTCATTGGGGCTCTTCGGGAGTCTACAACGTATATTATATGTATAGTATTCAAGAAATATTATGTGTACCCTTTTTACTGTACAAATCAACTCCACTGAGTGTCTTTGTACGCTCACCCTTTTTTATGTAAAATGTTTTCAGTTTCAAGAGTTTAGGGCATGGCGCTGGAGCGATGGATGTTGGTAGCCGATGATTAGAAGTTGAAGAAAGTTTTAACTCAAAAATGTATGTTTTATAATAATTTTTTTCTGGATTTTATTTATCTTTAATTTCTTAAATGAGTGAATTTTATTTGTAAGTAACGTCTCGGTCAAGATTTATCTTTAAAAAGGAAACGAAGCATTACAATATATATATATATATATATATATATATCAAGTAGTTGACATATATTAGAAGTTCATTTTATCTCCTAAGCAGAGATGTTACTTAAATCCTAGGTATAGAAATATACCATATTGCAAGTTTCAACCTAACAAATCTTAGGAAAAATAAAAAAGAAAACTTAAATAAGCACAGAGTACACCATTCGATGAATAGAAAAACACCAAAAATAAACTGTTAAGGTATGCATTCATAACAAAACATAACATAACAAACTAGTAGCTGAAATTGAGTAGAAAATCATTTAATATTGCTTCTCTGATATGAATCATGAACTGTTGCATTAAATCATGCATTCTTGTAAACTTTGAGATTTAGGTTATTGTCTTTGGAAAATTAATAATTACATTTCAAAGTTTAGAGATTTCCTATATTTCATGTTGGATATAGTAAATATTTATACTTAGATTGTTTAATTGTCCAAATAGATAATCTGGTCTTTCATGTTTGCGGTACAGTTTCCATATATTGTGCATTTTAAAATAAACTATTTAATATAGTGATGAAATTTGGAGTTTGAGGCATATATATAAAGTTAATTAAGATTTAAAGAATTTTGGTGAGATTCGTTGCCAAACGAATAATAGAAAGGTTCGATCGGATGAATTTTGTGAATGAATAGTATGATTAGTGGTTTATTCTATTATTGTCTAAAACAAAAATAGAGACCAGAGAAAAGAAGATAATGTTGATAGAAATATATTTTTATGGGCAGATGATTTATATGTTTTTTCCCAAATCAAATAGTGAATAATTGGTTATTAGTGTTTCTATTAGTAATCAATATTGAGGAATTGGTAGTGTATGGTTAGACCCTAATTATATTGTTTTATGGATGGTTGCATTCTTTAGATTTTGTTGAGAAAACTTAAAACGTGTCTAAAAGTTTTGAGATATTATAAGCTTTAGAAACTCTAGGTAAGTACATCTCTCACCTGCAGTATGAGTAGTTTTGTTTTATCTGTTTAATATTGATGTAAAATTACATGAATGCTTATTTACGTTTTTTGTGAGCATGCTTTAATATGTTGCATTGTGAGTTTTATTTATGTTTTCTATGAATATGAAGAGATGATTTGCTAAGTGATATGCTTTCATGTGTTTTCGATCAAGTATGAGATGCTAGTTAATTTTGTTTTATGTAAGGTGAGAAAAGTATATTTTTGAGAAAGTATATATATATATATATATATATATATATAGTTTTATTTTATATTTTTAGAGACTAATATCGGACACCGAGATCGCCCACTAGAAGAATTTAAGGGTTTCGAGACCACCCTAAGAGTATTGAGTTGCTCCGTTTGAATTCGGTGGCTAGCTATCCCGGGTTTTTTGGAGTTGTGCGCATTGGTCCATATCTGGACCCATAGTATATTATTTTCAAGTATAAGAGAGTATATATTGTTTTATTAGTTGATTCTTGCAGTTTTTTTTCAAATGTAACTAAGTAAATGTTTTTGTGAGATTAGATGACATACTTGCTAAGCCTTTACTTTTAGTAGTTACCTCGTACTGTAGATAATGGTAAAGGTAAGATGTGATGCAAGGGGGTAACAGCGCTGAAGCATGATTGGTGGTGACTAACTCGAAATTGGTTTAAGAAATGTTTTTTTTTTGTATTCATGCTAAGAAACGTAAGATGTAATGCAAGAGAGCAAATATTTACCACATACTGCAAATAAAGGTAAATATAAGATGTAATGTAAGGGGGTAGCAGCGCTAAGCATGATTGGTGGTGATGGACTCAGAATTGGTTTAAGAAATGTTTTTTTAGTATTCATGTTAAAAAACGTAAGATGTGATACAAGAAGGTAGCAACGCTGAAGCGTGATTGGTGGTGACGGCTTCGCAATTGGTTTAGGAAATGTTTTTTTTTTAGTATTGATACTAAGAAGATTTTTGTTTCTGATTTCTTTTGAGAATAACTTATCTCAAACGATTTAATTCCTTTTCAGATGCTTTAAATCGTTTTAAAACTTTAGCATATTTCTTAGAAAATTTCATTCTGTTCTTTTAAAAAAAAAAGAGAACCTTACAATTTTTTTTATAAGTTTATAAAGTTATGCTAATTTAGTAAAATTAACTATCCTAAGAAAAGGGGTGTTACATATTTATAATTTTTTAAGAAGTTCATTTTTTAAGAGAAAATCCATAAATTAAAAAATTTAATACTTTTTTTATTTTTTTATTATTTTTTTAAATTGAGGAGTTATAGTGTTGTTATTCTAATCTATCTAGTTTTATGTGTTACATTATAAATTTGTGGTTAATTTAAACTATAATTTAGATTATATTAAAAAAAAATTATTATTATTCTTATTATTATTATCGTCATCATCTTGACAAAAAATTACATGATATATTATATTTAAGAAAATATAGTTTATTTTATTTAATCGGTTGAACCGCATGTTGAATTGGTTCGACCGATTGAACCTTCAACCCGTGGTCAAGTCGATTATTGATCCAGTTCCACAAATACTCTCTAATAAAATGTTGTTCGATTTGATAGATCAAATATAAAAAAAACATGTTCGATTATCAGACGTTGAACATATTATAATTTGTTAGAGTGGTTCATAGAAATTGGATCCATGTTTTCAGCGGATTATTTTAGACGAAGAATATTTGTGTAACGCCCCGTTTCCTTTTTAAAGATAAACCTTGACCGAGGCGTTACTTACAAATCAAATTCACTCATTTAAGAAATTAAAGATAAATAAATTCCAGAAAAAATTATTATAAAACATACATTTTTGAATTAAAATTTTCTTCAACTTTTAATCATTGGCTACCAGCATCCATCGCTCCAGCGCCACGCCCTAAATTCTTTAAACTGAAAACATTTTACATAAAATGGGTAAGTGCCAAAAAGACACTTAGTGGGGTTGGAGAATTTATAATAATAAAATACACATACGATCGCTTGCATATTATACATATAATACACGTTGTAGACTCCCGAAGAGTCCCAATGGCAACTGTGGATAGGTTTCCGAAGAATACCTATCAGGGCCCCAAGCCGACCCGAATTTAGGCTATTACACCCCTATTGTATTGGGAATTCTAAAGAATATCCCCTGTAGATGGGTTTCCAAAAAGGAATACCCTACTTGGTGTGGCACACGCATGCGCAGTTAAATTTCACATAAAAATTCTCACATAACATATAAATTGCACATTAGTCACGTTCACATTGGCCACATAATTCACATAACACATAGGTACAGAAAAACCTTTCTTAACGGGTATTATCCCGACTTTCATCCTTTGAACCATTTCTATTGAGATACTTGAAATCAATAGCTTTCAGAATCATATGCTTTATTCGAAAATAGATCAGGTAACGATAAGAATTTAAGTAAAAATATCATCACATAATTACTGAATTTAAATCACGTAGTCACATTAATTTTCATAAAATTGTACGATTTTTAAACCAGAAAAGGATTTTTACCCCCACCTTTAGAGCAGCTGATCAAAAGCTTCTAGATCCCAAATATACTTAGGGTGCGTACTCCTGCGTATCGCCTACAATCATAAGGGTTCGACTTAGAATCTAATCGAACTATCATTTATTTAGAAACTAATTTCTTAAAAAAAAACCCTATTTCATAATAAATTATGCCTAATTTCTTAAAAATAGAAAATCCAAAACGAACTTAATATTTCGGGGTTAATTAAATATGAATCTAAGGTTAATAAACCTTAGATTTAAAATTAATAACTAAAACGTAAATTAAAATAAATTAATTAGTACAATACTTTTAGATCGATATTTTAGTCTCAAAAGCAATCTTGCGAAACATCGGTTTAATTTATAATCCCAAATAAATCTTTGGTTAAAAATTATAATAATTAATGTATTAACACATTATTCCAAAATCGAGCTTAAACTATATTTTCTTGATCATTTTGATAAAATCTAGGGTTTTATTCCCTAATTAATTATATAAATAGATTCAATTTAATATACATTAATCTATATAAAATCTTTCTTTATTATTTAATTAAAACTTGTCTCATTTATCATAGCTTAAGTAATAATCTATAATTCCAATATATATATTCGAAAGTTCAAAACGTTATTTTCATGAATTCAAAGTCCAATATTTATCTACTTAGTTATGATACTTAAAACATAATTTATAAAAATTAAAGTTATAACTTATCTTTATCAATTAATTAAATCTCGATTTTCATATATCACATACTATAATTTATAAGATAATATCCATAGGCTTAATATATTCTAAATCCCAAACATATTATCATAATTCCATGATTTATTAGGCAAAACATGTATATTATCGTTAATTATTAAATCAAATTATGTAAGTTAATTATTTTCAATGTTCCTTAATAATTATACATAAATTAGGTCTTAAGCATGCTTTGATTATCTAAATCTTAATTATAAAGTTTCAGAAATTATTAAACTTTAATTTCAAAATTCCAGCAACAACTATATGGCAAAAATACACCTAACATGTTATCAAATTTACAGAGAAATGCCATTGCCTATTTTCCCCAATTTCCAGCCTCTCTCTTCCCCGACTGCCCCTGCCCGGAGCTTGCCGCCGCCGCCACCACTGCCGGCGACCTTCGTCGCCGGCAACTCCACCATTCACACCCAACACCGCAACAAACACACAACTCACACCTATATATATATACACGATTATATACATATATATATATATGCCTGCGGCGGCTCTCCCTTCCGCCCACGCCGGCACAGCAGGCGCCGGCCACACACGCATATACCATTCACGGCGGCTCCCCCAAAACGCAACCCCAGCCAACATATACACATATACACGCACTGCCATATATATACACACACCCAGATTCAATATATATACATATATATATACATAAATCATACATCACCATCAATACGCCGGCGCCACAGGCGCCGATCCCACACACCTCCACATATCTCGCCGGCGCAACTGAGCGCCGGCAACACTCGACGGTGGAGCAGCGGCAGCCAAGCAGGGAGAGAGAGACAGAGAGACCGCGAGAGATAAGGAGATAGAGAAACAGAGCCGTTTTAAAATTTCAGACTTGGACTCGCAACGGGCTTAGCAAAATATACCTTAATCGGAAGATTTGGCCCGAAATACCTTGCTGATGAGAGAAAAAGGTGGCCGGTGATGATGATGTAGGTGGCAGTGAAGGTTTAAAGAAGAAATGGAAAAGTGTTTGCTCTGTTTTTCTTCTTTCAAAAAATTTTTCAAAGTGGGACTCTCTTCCCAAAGGCTACTAGCGGGTCCCATCTTCACAAATGTCATTCTTGCATAGAAAGAGAGAGACGAAAGTAAAGCAAGTACAAAACATACTTATCTAATACTTATCTAGCAACTTAGCTTTTAAATGCAATACTCTTAATATTAAGCTAATTTATACTATAATCTTGTTAATTAAATTTTATCTTAATTGTCATTTATTTCAAATATAATGGATGCTACAATTTGCTTATGAAAGATTTAGTGTCATTATGATTTTTATGAGTTTAAGAACAAGGAGAAAGAAGAGATTATTTATTTTTACGGTATTTTATTCTCTTAACTTTATTTAAGTTTCATTTTTTAAATTATAGATGTATTTAGAAAAGGATGATTGCAGGGCCTACTCATTGAATAGTGTAGGATGGTCAAATTAGTCCAACACTAGGGTCAAATGTAATTTCAAGTTGTGACTAATAATAGAAAAAGTTTGGGTTCATAAGAAATGTTAAAAAGGAGAGAGAGAGAGAGGGTGTAGAGAGTTGAGGCAAATCTTGAACAACTCTTCCCTTTTCCGTTATCCCATTTGAGGTACGCATAATTTGAACACGAGTAGTATTTATGTACATCAAATGCATGAATCATGATTCATATAATTGGATATGTGGGATCGGGTTGGGTTGGGTCGGGTTCGATTTAACCCGGATTCACATTCTTTTTTCTTATAATTTATGTCATATTTATGTTGTAATAATATAACCTTTATGTTGTAATAGTGTAACATTTATGTACAGATTTCATAACATTTTAAGTACATGACGTATATTTTTTTCACTATAAAAATTCATGTAATATAACCAAAACCTTTATATTGTAATAATATAACATTTATGTTGTAATAGTATAACATTTATGTATAGATTTCATAACCTTTTTAATAAATAACTTATAATTTTTTCACTATAAAAATTTAATATAGTCGAAACATTTATGTCGTAATGATATAACTTTTATGTTGCAATACTATAACCTTTATGTACAAATTTCATAACATTTTCAGTGAATAACTTATACTTTTTTCATTACTCAACACTGCAAAAGGTTATGTGTATATAACTAAAAGGTTATAATGATAGAACTAAAATGTTAAGTTCGCTAAACTAAAAGGTTATGTCAATATACAGCAGAATTAGAGTTTGAGTTAGGGTTTGGACGCGTGGGGCGCGTGAAAAACACTTTCGGGTCGGGTTGACCCAGTTACACAGATCTAGAATCCATGCACTTGATGTATAGAAACAATTGTGTTTGAACACAAACCATGTGACCAAATTTATTATCTTCCCATACCACCCTTGGATTTTGTGCTTCATCACCCAAACTATCCTTAAATCCGTACACTTGATGTATAAAAACAATTGTGTTTGAACACAAACCATGTGACCAAATTTATTCTCTTCCCATACCACCCTTGGATTTTGTGCTTCATCACCCAAACTACCCCTGCTTTTTTCCATGACTATAAAAATATGTAAAGTCCCGTTGTCCTAGTGTTTATTTGTCTCTTTATCTTATTCTTGCTTGCACACTGCCACCGCCATTAATACAAATTTGTAAAGCTCTCATCTTTTCCATTTCTCAACAATTCCCATTGTGTGTTTTGTGTGTAGAGCTCTTGAGAGAGAGAGAGTGAGAGAGGGAGGTGGGTAGAGAGAGAAGCATGAGGTCAGAGACAGGGACAAGCACTTTTGTAATCCGCTGGATCAACTTTCTTACAATGGTGTGTTGTATCTACCGACCCTTTTCGTTTTGCTCGTTAGTTCTTTGAATATCCCCTGCATTGCTAAATTGCTTTTTCGTCTGTTATCTTTTCTCTTATTTTAATTTATTTGTTTGTTCTCACCGTTTATTTATTCCCACCGATTTTGTTTTAGTTTATGTTTGTGGATCTTGATTCTTGAGTAATTCACTATTGCTTTAGTTTCTGCTATTATGGAAATTTGTAGGCTGATAGGCTTCTCTCTAAAACAACCATTATAAGAGTGTTCAGTTTGATTTATTTTATTTTCTTGAATGTGATCCTTATATATATCCGCACTATTCACTTTATAATGCTGTGAATTTTAATGGAAGTTCACTTGCAAGTTCGAAACTTTATAGATATCTTTAGCCCTTGTGAATGAAGAAAGAAAAAAAAAATCTTTTGAGCTACAACTTCAGTTTCTTCCATTTTTTAGCCAAGAGGAGTGATTTTTCGCCAACTATGCCTTTTTGGCTTTTTTGTGGTGTGGGCTGGGGTGATAGCCCGATGTTCTATGGTGTGGGGTGAAGGCTAGTGCAGGTCGAATTGCCCCGTTTCTATAGGCATGGACAAAGGTGCAATGCCTGCATTTGGTGGTATGAACAAGAAGGATAATGGTGTCAAGAAAGAATTTCTCTTAGAAACGATGGAAACTTAGGTTATGGCTAAAAGAGAACCTTGCATTTCCAATGATCTTATAAAATAAGCAATGCACTTTTAATAACTGCCTTATAATGTATGAGCTGTGCTTTCATTTTCATTGTAGTTATTAGCTGTTGGTGTGCTCGGTTTTGGGGTGTGGATGAGCATTCATCATGACAACTGTAGGAAATCCCTTACACTGCCTGTTATGGGCCTTGGTGCTGTAATCTTTCTAGTGTAAGTTTCAATAACTTTTTGCTCTTTTTCTGAACTAACTAGAAAAGAAAGAATCTTTTCTTGTTGCAAGTCAACGTATTTATATATTTATTTATTTTTAAATCTGTTCAGATCAGTAATTGGGTTTTTTGGCGCACTGAAGAACAACTCAATCTTGTTATGGATTGTATCCTTTTCTGAACTTGTGGTATATTGCTTCTCTTCTCTTTATGTCATAGTTATGCTCAGTTCTTCCTTAGCCTGTACTTGCAGTATCTCGTCTTCCTTTGCATAATACTTGTGGGTATTTTGGTCTTCACAGTGTTAGCGTAAGTATTCTCAATCGGATAATTGTATATTTACATTCTAATTTGCTCATTGCAATAATGAACACTTAGAAATATCTTCTGCAATTTTATGTTTCTTTGTTTGAGTTATTCTCCTATATCAATCACTTTTGAAGCACTTCAATTTGTATAGATATGGTATCAATTACTATGGTGAGTCGTACAATTGTAGATGGTAACTTCTAAATGGGGCTTTCTTTTCTTTTTTTTTTTTTTTACTAAAGATAGTTAATATATGTAGGCAAATTTAACCAACAAATTATAAAATTGTGGAGACTTAATACTTAGCTATATGAAGACATTGGCTTTGGATGGACTGTCAAGCTGACAAATGTTGTCGTGTCTTGCAACTAACTTGAAAGTGTCACACACAAAGGACAAACTGGAACTTTGACGAACAAAGTAAATTGACTTTTGACTGAAGCCATTATGCAGTAAGAAGAAATGACGATGATGATAGGAGTGAGAGTACTTAGTCCCTCTGGAACTCTAATTGCAATTAATATGGTCATCTGGATGATAAGGTTTTGCAGCTTAAGCTAGTGCAGTAATGTGTTTCACTATGTGTTGAAACAAGAGTCAGCAATAATTTGTCCCTCAAAGATGACAATTGTTTTGATTTATCAATAGAGAACTGTGTCTATGCGTCCAAGAAAACTGGCATAAGAAGTTCAAACTCACTCAATTCTTGATATTTTCATACCATGCTATCATTTTTAAGTCTTAAGGGGGTCGTATATTGAAAATTTGGTTGTTGAAGGGATTTGATTGCAATTTTCACAAATCTTGGGGTCTATATGGTAAATTGATCAAACCTCGAGGGTGGTAGATGTAATTCACCCATCTTTTTTGACTTTTTTTTTTTTTTAATACTTTAGTAATTTCTAACTTGAGAACTTCATTTCCTTTTTCCTTTTTTTTTTGGGTGCCAAGGAATTTAGGAGTAAGCATGATTATTTTCTTTTTATTTGTACAAGAAGTCTGGCTGTGTTGATTGTGGGAAGTTGAGTACATAAAATGTAGTCTTGACAACCATTATCCTCGGCTCGATGTTAATTAGTTATAAGCTTGAAACAAAGTCAAGATACTAGTTTATGATGTTTCTCCATGATACTAGCTACCTAACATATACTACTATATTCCTACAACGCTACTTGACTCTTGTCTACTGTTAATCAAATGCATTCTTCCCCCATTACAATCATAAGTTCTGTTTTGCTTATGACGATTTTTTTCAACTTTAGCAAGGTATATAGATTTGAACTTTGAAGAGAGAGGTGTTGCATGTTATCTGCGCCTTTATCATGACTTCATTCTTACTTGTCTATGCTGTAGGTTTATAGTCACAAATAATGGCTCTGGTCATAATATAACTGGTCTGAGGTACGACAACTTCTCTATATAACATCTTGTTGTTAACACTAAAACATATGTTTTCTACACAGAGGGAATGACAATGGTGTATACAATTCCTGATGAATCATTTTCTTTTTTCCCGAACATCTCTATCCACCATTTCAGTTCAGTTCAACTTAAGATATTAATTCCTCTCCGATTAGGTATAAAGAGTATCAACTTCAAGATTATAGCTCCTGGTTTCTGAAACAAGTAAGTGCTCGTTTACATGTTCTTAGGCATAACATTTTGAATGAAGAAGTCAGATCATGAAAATAACCTAGTTTTCGACTTTCTGGCTGTGTCTCAGCTGAACAATTCTCATAATTGGGAGCACCTGAAGAGCTGTTTAGTCAAGTCTGATGATTGCAACAGCCTTTCCAGAAAATACAAGGTTCGTATGTGACTTTGATTGATCTCCCATTATTCACTATATTGTTTTACGAGTGGTAATTGCTTGAACATCATATCTCGTATATGCTTTGACCCTGTTATTGCAGAGTCTGAAACAATATAAATTGGCGAAATTAAGCCCCATCGAAGCTGGTTGCTGTCGACCACCATCTGAGTATATATCATATCCTTCTCTTCTCGTTCTAGTGTTTATGAGATATGGTACCTTACCGCCTGCCTCTCTCTCTCCCTCCCTCCCTCCCTCTCTTTCTCTCTGTGGCGCATTTGAATGTTTTCAGGTGTGGTTACCTTGCTGTGAATGCCTCATACTATGACCTGAGCTTCCACCCGATAAGTTCCAACAAAGATTGCAAGCTTTACAAAAACGCTAAGGCTATCAAGTGTTATAACTGTGACTCCTGCAAGTAAATATCACTGACCTTCATTCAATATTTCTCTTTAAACGCTAAGAAACTCGTACAGCTCATTACATATCTTCCTATGTTACCGACAACCAAGGGCTGGAGTTGCACAGTACATGAAAACGGAGTGGAGGGTAGTCGCAATCTTCAATGTTATTCTCTTTGTTGTCCTGGTAAAATACATCTCTTAGTATTATTTACATTTAATGTTGAATAAATCATGGTTGATCACCTAAAAAAGGGGTCCGTTTGGATTTTGGATCCATGTACATGTATTAGGACAATGCTGTCTTTCTAAGATGTGTAGGCTATATAGTTTCCATGATATATATCAGTATCTGATAGTTCATCTTGGTTGATTTTTCTGTAATCTCTGCTCGTTTCAATGTAGTCAATGATTTACTTCGTGGGATGCTGTGCAAGAAGAGATGCTGCTAGGAGCAACTCTAAAGTCTGAAAGGATCATACATGTAGGTGCATTTTCTCAAGGAAAAAAATGCTGTTGAGGAGTAATGACAATTTGAAATACATTATTCTGGCGATTCCTAAGTGTATGTTGTCAAATGTGTAGAGTTAGGGGATGAATTTGTACAATCCTTGTTATGTGAATTATTTAAAAAAAAAATTGTTCTTTAACTTGAGTAGTGTAGTGCAATGGAAACATTGTAAACAGAATCAAGAATTTAATCGGCACAAAAGAGATGTAGAAAGTCGTACACTGGGATCTGCTTTGGATAAAAGAAAATTGAGAGTTGGATTATATCAACTAACCTCGAGTTTTGATTACATTACTAAATAAATTTCGAGATTTGTAAAAATTACGATTAGATCCTTTCTACGGTCAATTCTCTACGATCCTCTTAAACTTTAAAATATATGATAGAGAAAACTGTAAATTTAGTCCCAAATGCAAAAATGTGAATTTTGGGGCAATTTGCGAAATTGGGGGGGGGGGGGGGAAGAAAAGACACTTCAAAGGAAGGAGAGGGGCCAAGATCGAACAAATCAGAGTCAACCATGTTTTGCATAGTAATAAGCTTCATTAATGATGTGATTGAATATATCATTTTCAAAATAAATTATCAAAATATCATTAATCCATTTATTACTCATTCGGTTGTGAAATTATTTTTTAACGATACTCATTATAGAAAATGCTCTTTCTACTGAAACTATTGCAACGGGCAAAATCAAGACTAATGTTATCAACTTGTAAACCAATGGATATACCTTATCTCTTTCACTTTCAACCATTCTTTGAGTTAGATCACCACATCCATTTACATTTGAAGTATCAATGTTCGATCTCATATCCACACAAAATTTTTGAGTTGGTCTTCCATTCCAAAAGGAGCGATATCATCAAAATCACTTGGATAGAATTTTGATAATTGAATTAACTTTTTTGCGTCAAAATCTTTAAAAAAATGAGATGGATTAAAACAAGCAACACAAAATAACAATTTCATATTTGTCTCATTGAATTTATTATTTAATTCAAGCAGTTGCATATCTAGCCCAGCATTAAATACCTCTACACCAACCCGCGGGAGAGTGGGGGCTGTTTACCCCCTAGATTTGAAGATTTCTTTTAGTACTATATCCTAAAATAATTATACACCAAGCCCCCCATTCAAATGAGATTTATATTCTTATCGTTTTTTTATGTTGATATTTGTATCATCCACATCGAAATATTTATTTATGAATGCACATTGTTTCATAGAATATTCATAATATATTTTTAAAATTAGATGTATGATCATAGAAAATATATAGGTGTAGTTTCAATATATTTAAAATTTTCATATATGTGTTCCTTCCCCCCAACCATTAAATCCTAGATGTGCCATTGCTATATAAGACACCGATACAAGTTTGTCATGTCCTCGACTTTTCGTTTCAATCTTTTTCCACTTCCACCCACATGAACATCATCATATCACACACCTCAATTTCATGTTTTTTTGCAAAAATTAGACAGTCTACCAACTCATCCCATCCACCATCTCTCATTTCTTGGATTTGTTCTCGTTGATATTGCTCATATCAATGGAATTTCCGTTGTTCATTATCCTGGTAACACTGAAACCAGGTTAATGTTAGCTAACTCATTCCATTTAAGGACATCTTAAGAACTCGAGGAACTTTTGGTGGTCTTACTCATTAATCCAAGTGGAAGCACATGCTAGGAAATAGTTGGAAAAGCTTGCATGCGGAAAGGGGGAGTTTTCACATTCCTTATTCTGACCTTGGAGGTTTACCTCTAGCTCTGATATTTTGCTTCTTTCAAGCATACTGATGTGCATTTGGGTGTGGATTAAGATGTTCCCGCATCTTTCCCACATATAGTCGATTTATGTTTGTATAAAAGAGGTTGTATGGACGTTTAGTGATCTATGTTGATGGACTATTTTGCTTTGTTGTCCTCTAGTCAAAAAGGGGGAGAAATGAGACGAGGATGAAGAATGAAGAATGAAGAAGTATGGATAAAGAGTGATGTGGATGAAGAGTGACGTGGAAGAAGAATGAAAAAGTGTGGATGAAGAAGGTGTTGTACAAGGGATTAAAGACAGGGGATGTTTAAAGGATTGTTGTAGTTATGTTGGTTTTCAAATTAAATTAAGGCGGAGTATACTTTATGCTTGTGCTGGTTTTCAAATTGAGGAAAATTACATCTTCAACTTTTCTTTGTTTGATTACTTCATCCTTTATTCTATTTGTTCTTGCAGGTTTTGATCCAGAGAGGCAACAAATGGGGAGATTGAACAATGTCGTATCTCGAAAGACAATCCTGAAGGATGTCTAAAATCTTTATATATGTTGTTACCTTTCGAATCATTTTTTGGATTATTTTTGATTAATTGTTATGTTTGAATAACTGTCTTATTACAGATGTTAACCATGCATAAATAGTTATGAAATAAGTTTGGAAGTTTCTTATTCAAATAGAGAAGTTATATGTCCTAATGGATAGGATGGTAGGATGCTTAAATTTCGTTTATGGCCTTGGGGGTCATCAAGTGAGAGATGTTTTGTGTCCACAGATGTTACAACATCTTGTAGGACACTTTGTTAAAGCACCTCATGTGCACCTTATATCTATGTTAAATTATGTGTTATGATTCAGTAAGAATCCTTTAGAGATGGCTAACGAGTGAGTGAAGCTATGCTTTTGTGGTTGAGTTTCTTGAGAGAATTATCCATGGCTAGCGAGTGAAGCTATGCCTTTTGTGATCGAGTGTCTTGAGAGAATTATTCATGGCTTGCGAGTGAAGCTATGCTTTTTGTAATAGATTACCTTGAGAGTGAATTATATATTGCTAGCGAGTGAAGAAGCTATTCATTTTATTTTGTGAAGGAATAATTTTAAGAAAAGTGTTGTGTTTTTATATGTGTTCTTCTTATATTTTAAAGATATGTTGGGATGATTTAATAAAGGATTGTTTGCTTGTATATAAATTCTCTTTTGTTTATTCTCTTATGTTTGATGTTTTATATTTTAATTTACGCTTCTTCTGTTAGTAAAGTGTTCTCACATCTTTAACAACACTTTACATAACATCTCTGATGATTCATCCGAAACAGATTCTTTCAATTTTCATGGCAAAAACAAAAAGAAAAAGTAGTAAATAAAGAAAATTGTTGTTGTCGTCTGAAAACAATACAGAAAATTTCATTTATGATAATAGTTCTATTTAGTCTCTATCCTTTAAACACAGACAAGTAACTCCAAAGTGATAAATCATGCATCACTTATGACCAGCTTGCATTAATGAGTAACCAACATGTATGGATTAGGAATTCATAAATCTGCAAGTTAATAATAAGAAAAAAAAAAGATAATAAACATAACAAATCTCTTAGGTAAAATCAGTAAAAGGTAACAATAATTTCGAAATCATTCTTCATGTAATTTGTCGATATTAATTACATCAACTTCATCTTCTACTAAATATGGTTACTATATCAACTTATATTTCTACTAATTTACGCGACATAAGTGTTTTTAAATAGAGAACCACTAAACTACTTATGTACAATACGATCATCAATTCCTCAGCTATATCTCAATATGTTTAAAAATTCTAAAAATACTCTCAAAACGTAAGAACAAATTATAAAAGAGACATATGACAGAGACAATAACATGTGACACATAACTTCAACATATTCAATTATCAAGAAAAACAAGAATAGTTAACATATTCAATAATATTGCAAAATCATAATATTATTTGTATTTTAATATATATTAAAAAGTTAAAAACACTAATAATGGGGAGATTAAAGATTAATATATTTATTAATATTTAATTTAATTTCATTATAAGAGTATTATAAATTTAGTTATGTGCATATTTTTAAAATCCTAAAACAATATATATTTTAAATATATATATACATATCTATATATGTTTCAAAACTTAAAATATTGATGAATCATATTAATTTTTGTATTTTTAATATATCTAAAAAGTTCAAAATATTAATAATGGGGAGATTAAATAATATTACATATTTATTAATATTTAATTAATTTAATTTCACTATAAGTATATTATATAATTATTTAGTTAACTAATGTGCATATTTTTAATATATCCTCAAAATATTAATTTTTTTAATAATGAGTCAGTTCATACAAGATAATAATAATGTAAATATTAAGATAACATCATAAAATATTTTAAATTCTGAAATTTGAATTTCATTATAAAATAATATTAATATTGAAAATTGACAAACACCATGAAAATCATTGCAAAAAGTGCTGTACATTAGCAAAAAACATGCACAAAGACAACACACAAAAAAGTATTGTATAAAAGGGTTGTCAATTAACAAAAAGATATATTGAAAGACAACACACAAAAAAGCATTGCACAAAAGTGTCATCTTTCAACGTAAAATTACGCTGAAAGACAACCCCTTGTCATAAGTGTTTTCAACATAACCCAACACATAAAGACAACTTTTTTTTTGTAAATGGGTTATAAATTCATAAAGACAACTAAAATTCAAGAAAAAGGTTGTCTTTGGTGCGTTGTCATTCAATGAATAATTTCATATCAGCTAATAACATTTAAAACAACCTAACAGACAAATAAGTTAAAGTATATAAGATTTCTTCGACTTGTGCAAGCAGCCTTAAGATGTTTGAATTTTTGCTTGAACACTTGAATGCTTCTTGAGGTTGAGTAACTGAAACTAAGCTTAAGAGTACTTGAATGTTTGAGAACTTTTTTTTGCTTGTGAATTTGAATTGTGTAGTTTCAATAGTTGTAACAATCAACTTTTCCTCTATTTATAAGAGTGGATTTCTATCCGTTGAAGGAGACTAAATTCTTGCATTTGAATCCTTTAAAACTTGTACAAATATTGCATTGAATGTTTTCTTATATTTTTCTTCAGGTGACATTTAATTATGTTGTACCAAGTTGTAGCTTTACGTAGTCTGTCAGGCCAGATGGTAGCTGCTTATTGACTTGCAACTCTACAACCTTCAGCTTGTTTCTACTGACTAGTTTTATGTCCATTGATAAGATTGATAAGTAGGAAAATGTGCATATAGCTGATGATTTGAAATGTATTTTTAAGAGATAAATGTTATGTGTGTTGGAACCGTCAGATTGCTAACCCTATGCAATTATCTGATTCGGGATCCATACAAGATATGATTAACACGCGGTGAAAAATGAATCATACATTTCACCGTAATAGGTGAAGACGAACCAATTCTAAGGTCAAAATTGCCGAACAATCGATAGAACCTGAACCTCTAGATCTTCTGTCGTATTCCTCACATTTTCTCGAATGTTGTGTGGGCAACGATCCTTCGAGAATACTAGTCGTCTTCTATTAAAATCATTTTATGATTTTTATGTGTGTTTAGAAGTGGCTGATTCAAGACTTATTTATAGGCTACAACAGGGACCTAGAGGAGGATTATGATTCGGTCTCCTGATGGGATTAGGAGTCCTAGTTCGGCCTGAACACACTTCTTAATCCCATCAATAATAACTCGATCCACTAAAGAGTTATTATTGAACTACCATCCCAAATTCATATTAAATATGAGCTCCTATTTATTATTTACGCGTTTATCTCCCTATATTTAAGATATCGAATGTCTATGAATTACAGACAATTTAATTAATTAACATCTAATTCCAAGAGTAGTACCACTCAACTTTATTATCATGCCGGAATAAATCCACCTGCAGGGTCTACATGATAATCCTTATGAGTTTCTCAAGGAGACATCATCATCCAAAATAATTAGGACACAGTTTCATTCTATAATCAACATCATACCATATAAACAACATTGTATCCCAATTTACCGAGCTTATTGATTTAATGAATAAATCCCACTCATTGGTAAATTAAAGAAACATATATCGAGTATATATGTTCGTTATTATATAATGATTAAGAGGACGCACATCCATAATAACAGAGGCTTTGTTCTATTACATAGTCAGTATAAATCGAACAACCTCAATTGGTCCTGCTCAATACATACAAAATGTACCAGTGTAATTTTATAATTAAGATAGACTAATACCAAATTACACTACAACCATTCCGATAATTTGTCTAAAATTATCTTGGTTGTGAGCTACCATTTATAATCTATAAGGAACTGATAACATGATCTTCTGTGTGGCACCACACACCATGTTATCTACAATATAAATTAATTGGACAATTGCAATAACATATATAACAAATATAAAATGTAGACATTTGACCATAAAAGATTCTCATATCAAAATAGATGTTCATACAAAAGCTAGGCTTATAGTATACATCCTAACAATGTGCACAATATATTTTTCTACACTTTGATGTTTCGCCTCCAAATACTATGACTTGTGCATGTAATGTATTTTTTAGGCTTATTAGAGCTAAGTTGTAGTAGATGGAGTGGAATTGGGCCAGAAAAAAATGCAGATTGGGCTAGAATCGATCAAACAAAAGTACACTAGGTGGACATTAAATATGCTGATTACTTAGTGTAGAACCAAAATTTGAGATTTTGACTTAAATTTTCTCCTTGGAACATTTTTATCTTTAGTTTTCTCTAGTTTTCAAGTATGGAGATATGCTTGGCTAGAAGTTTTATCATCTGGTTTGAAGGAAAGTTTGAAACCATCTTTCTTACTATATTATTATTTCTAATAACGTTTAATTTATGTTATTTATTTTACATGCTTATGGTTTATGCATGTTTGATGAAGTGTGACCAGCTTTATTGAATGCTTGGTATGGCTATTCCTATAATAGATGTTGATACTCTATAATTGTTATAATTATTGAATCATCAATGGCAACTGATGTTAATTACGGTAACATGGGTTCAAGTTAAATAGGTTGAATGTTTCGTATCTGCTGCTTGGTTTGGCCTACCGTTCTAAAATTTAATGTTGTTGGTAAATTAAATCTAGAGGTACCTACTAGGTTATTTATCAATTAAGGTCAATTAGGATAGTATCTTTAATTGAATACACCGTAAGGAATGATATGAATGATTAACATTCAAGGGCTGAAAATTCTAGGGTAAACTGAATTAACTTTGTATGCGATCATAATAGGAAGAAAGTGCAGGATAACTGAACTGAGAACTGTATTAGCTTTCATAAGTTGATTTGTCAATCCCTATTTAGTTTGTGTATTTTTCTTAGTAATTAGTTGATTAGTTTTAGATAGTTTCAAATCTAAATCCTCTATTTGTTACTATTGATTTAGTACGCTAGCACTTAATTTGTTTTACTGCTTTCTGCGGGATCGACTCCTATCTGTCGCTACTGCAAATTAGAGGAGGAAAATGTATTTATTTTTAGGTGCTTCAACGGCATACCAAATTTTAGCACCATTGTGGGGGAGTGGTGTTGATTGATTTTATGTTTTTCGTATTCTATCATATTAATCTTTTTTTCTATTTTAGATGCTGATTACAAGACTACACTGAGTATATCTATCACTTAGTATCGACCTGGTGTATTCTCATTACAACATCAGTTTCATCTTTTCTGCATCCCTTATTACAACTTAGTGAGTGTGAAGATATAGTTGAAAATCAGACCTTTATGAGCAACCTCTTGCAATCATTTTTCCTATTACTTATGATAATAGTAATTTTGAACTCAAATCTCTTGATTCATTTACTTCCTTTATTTCATGATCATGCAAGTGATGACCCGCATAAACAGCTTCAAGAGTTTTACATAGTGTTCACACCTATTCTGAAGCTTCTGCAGCTTCACCCGAAGGAGAACCATCAGTGATTATCAGAGAAGTTCTCTCTGATATTGCAGAGACAAAGATTGCCGATGATGTGACTATGGAGGAAGTTACGGAGGCAGGACTCCCTGTATTGGCAGAAACAGTAGTATAACAGGTGAAAATCCTTGAAGAAACAGCTGAATCAACACTGACGATGGAAGTCGAGATTCTTGCAGAAGTTGAGCTTACAGTGCTGCAAACATTTACTACTGCAAGAAACCTACCAGTGCTGCAAGAAAAGGATCTTGTAGAAGAAGTTGTTAAGATTGCAGGACCAGCCGTTGAGATGGTGTCTTTGCCGAAAACCTCAGGTGAGGCGGCTGTTGAGATAGTACTTCCTGAGAAGTTGAAGACCTATGAATGGGCGGCTATTGAGACAGTACCCTCAGAGGATGCAGAAGTCGAAGAGATTGAAGAAACTTAGTGCAGTTAGAGACACTTCAGGAGGAGGCTGATGCTGTACTTGCTGCAAGCGTATTTGAACCTAACCAGGATACAACAGAGTAAGTTTCTAAGGATGCCGAGGAAGAAGAAGAAGAAGAAGAAGCTCCTACCTCCAAATTTCATGAGAAGTTTGTCTCTTTTAGAGAATTAAGCTCAAGGAGGAGCACTGATGATGATGCTGATGAAGATGGTGAAGATGAAGAAGCCTTAGAGTTGAATGCAGCACAATGTCCTCAAGCTCTAATACCATACGCTGTACCAGCTTCTGCAATAAGACAAGAAAGAACAGTTGGACTGTCACCTGAAGAATCAATTGACAGAGTTGTTGCTGCTGTTACACAACTCTTCCACGTGCTATAAAAACACGAGTCTAATCTGCAAAGCAACATGCTCTTAAGTGACAGGTTCCACGCTACAACTATGACCAGCTTCAAGAAAGATACTGAAACAATCCCTGAGAAGATGCAGTATAGCCTTAACGATTAAATAAACAAGCTGTACAGGGACAGGATACGGATAGAGGGAGAGTTGAAGAGAGAAATTGCAATCAACCATGCAGAAATCAAGATGTGCAAGAATTCGGTTGATTAGTAGCAGAGATATTGCACTCTCACTCCATGTTGTTGGAGACACTGCTGGACAACGTTCTTTACCAAACTCGAAGAACTAGAAGTATCGACGACAGATTGGGCAACCTGGAGATAATTGTTGGCGAGTTGAGGGACATGATGGTCAGTGTCTTCCCTCAACATGTTTAAGGAGATAGACAGTCATCCAGGTAAGCCCCCGCACCTGCAAGATGACCAAATCTTCTATAACAAGAACAACCCCTGCTCCACCCCCGGCTTTTGATGATGCCAAAAAAGGGGAAGACAGATCTGATATATATAAAAGATCAGGGGAGCAAGAAGAAGAAGAATGTTGGTCCCAAGTGGTGTCCGAGGTTCAGAGGGGGGGTGAATGAACCTTGGTCGATTTTTCAGAATCTTTAAAACAACCGTTCTGCACTGCAAGTTACTTGAGCTTGCAGCGATAGATGGTTACTGCTTGCAACGCTAGGATACAGTGCTGCATTCTGTAACCTAGAGTTTTGTACGCAGCGGAAATAAACTTTTAAACACAAGGCTGTTTTTCTCAAGAATGCTTCTTTCAAAACGTTTTATGATGAGAGATAGATAGATATGCAAAAAATAAGCGCAGATAAATAAAGCGATAAAACACTTATGGCTTATAGTGGTTCGAAGGTGGTGTAATCCTTCTACGTCCACTCTACTGCTCCTCGAGCAGGAACTTTGTTAAGCAAGATTGATTTACAGGACACTCCTAACAATCTATCAACTTTACAAAGCAAACCACCTACTGAAGTCCAGCGTACACACAACAACTGCAAACTTCAAAGGCTAACCCATACAGGGTTCTATACTCCCACACAGGGAAGCTGCCTAACACTTAGACAACTAAATAAACAGCAAGGATTTCTCCTATCAACTGCTTGACACCACTAAACAACCTAAGCACACAACAACAAGGTTAAAATGATAAAAAGGTTTTCTTCAACTTGTGCTTCGAAGTGAGCTTCTGAATCCGTAAGGAATCCTTTAGCTTTGAACTTGCTTCACTTCGATAGGTTGAGTGACTGAGACTGATTGTGGACTTGAATACTTGGATCTTGTAAGCTTTGTGAATTTAGCGTAGATGTTTCAGTTACAGTCACAGTAACCAACTTCAGTGCTCCTCGACCTCTATTTATACTTGTAGGAGAAGATGTCCGTTGAAGGAGACATCCCTCTTTTGAATTTGAAGTAGCCTGGCCAAAGTATGGTTCGCATTTAATGCGACTTGACTTTTCCTTTCAGAGCATTTAATGCGGCAGTTGCGGCTCGCAGCTTTCTGCGGTGCGTCAATCCATGTGGCATCTTCTTATTGGCTCCGTGTCTGCTACTTTGACTTTTTCTTGAACGGCTCTATTGTCCCTGCTTGGATCTCTGTTCCTCGTACTGCATTTATCCTTCCTAGGATTTGTAGGATACTTCGTCTTGTAGTTGGCGCTGCATTACTTAACTGACTTGTAAGTCTGCGCTGTATCCTAAGTCCTTGTGCAGCTGATGCTTTCTTTCAGTGCTGCTGTATTTCAGACCTGATTGCAGTATCATCTGGCAGTGCTGCTGTAACTTCGTTCTAGCAGTACTCCTGTATCTTTTCTTGCAGCGTTGCTGCACGCCGTTCTTTCTTACATTGTTGTATAGAATTTTCGATTTATTACAGTAGTGCTGTATATTCCTTCTATCAGCTATGCTGTATCCTGTCTTCTTACAGCGATACTGTATCCTGCCTTCTTGCAGCGATAATAAAGCTTAGATGCAGCTTTATCCTTGTTTATCCTCCATTTTCAATACATGACTCAAGACTCAATTCTAGTCTATTTATTCACTTGAACAATGTGAAAATGGGGTACTCAAAACTTCCTATTACATGATTGGTTTGTTTCATCAAAATCTAAACAATGAAATCCCAACAATTTCTCCCTTTTTGATGATGACAAAACCTTTACAATATTTCGTTCATGAAGAAGTTTCTTTTTACATTAACTCATATGATTTATCCAGATTACATGCTTGCACAGCTTTGAACAATTAAATCTAATCTTGGATTCATCAGAGATGCATCATGCTATTCCTTTCAACAAAAGTAACAGGAAAACATAAACAATATGCATGAGTTCATAAGAGTTGAACTTGGTCAGAGCAGAAAGAAAAATTTCTTTGTTGAGAGAGAAATTTTTTTACAACATCAAAAATACAATAAGGATCACAAGAGGGTATATGAATACAACTTAATAATACAAAGACCTTTTGCTTGCTGGTTCGTCTGATCTTCTTCCTGCAAGCCTTTCAAGGCCTTCCCTTCCTCTTGATCCTTTCCACCAGTCCCTGATAGACTCTTGGTAGGACTCTTCCAGCTTGTGTCTGATCACAAGAATCTGAATCCATCTCAGCCAGAAGTCCTCGCAGAATGGTACAATCAGCCTTTCCTTCACTCGGTCAATGTATAGCTGTTGAATATCAAGGCTTACTTCCCGAACGGGCTGTTCATACCTTCTCAATGCAGTCTTGCAAGTATGATATTTGCTGAATTTGCCTTGCCTGCATAGTTCTCTGAAGTGTCTGAGGTACTCTGATCGTTTGAAAATGGTGATCGCCTCAAATGTTGGATTCCGATCAAAAGGCAGTCTGACTTCTTTGAAGATGTCAAATCTCCAAGCCATGTTCTCTCCTTCGGGCCTTTGATCCATCAACACGGACACTTCAGAAGAGATATTTTCAGTGTCAAGGTGAGGAATTTCTTGAGGAGGAAATTTGTAGAAGTTATTTGGAAAGATTTTTCTTTCACCAATTGCACCGAGTCTTTGAATCCAGGCGTCAGGATCTGTAGTTTCTTCGTTCTGGCGCCTTTGATTCTCAGACTCGTCCCCGCTCATCCTCTTCCTTGAGCCTTGCTGCTGACTATCATCCATTCATCTGTGTGGTTTTTCACATTATTGCTTCTTGGATGGGTACTCTGGTTACAATCAAAACTTGATTGCCCCGGAGGACCAAGAAAAGATGACATTTACATCATCATATGACACTTTTGCATGGAGGAGGATGCCTTTTGGGCTTTGTAATGCCCCGACAACCTTCGAACGTTGTATGATGGCCATCTTTTATGGATTAATTGAGAATATTATGGAAGTGTTTATGGATGACTTCTCCATTTTTTGAGAATCGTTCCAAACTTGTTTCATGAATTTGGATGTAGTTTTGCAGAGATGTGAAGATACCAATCTTGTGCTTAATTGGGAGAAGTGTCATTTCATGGTACATGATGGGATTGTCTTGGGGCATCACATATCATCCAAAGATTTACAGGTGGACAAGGCGAAAGTGGTTGCAATTGAAAAGCTCTCACCTCCTACAACCGAAAAAGGAATTAGATCTTTCTTGGGATATGCGGGATTCTATCGTCATTTCATAAAAGACTTCTCTAAGCTTTCAAAGCCCCTTTCCCATTTATTAGAGAAAATGTTCCCTTCAACTTCACTGATGAATGTCTTTTTACTTTTCAGGAACTCAAGAAAGCGTTGACCTTATCTCATCCCTATTTAATATAGGGAAAGACAATCGTGTACATAGATCATACAACCATTCGATACTTGATGGTCAAAAAGGATGCAAAGCCTAGACTCATACGGTGGGTGCTCTTATTGTAGGAGTTTGACTTCGAGATTAGGGATAAGAAGGAGAGCGAAAATGTGATAGCAAATCACTTATCTAGGCTCGAAAAGGGGAATGATAAGGAGGTAGAAAACAGAGAGATAAATGATGAGTTTCCTGATGAGAAATTGTTTGGAGTGGAGATGAAAATGATAGATGAGAGTTTTGCACTAAAGAAGAAGGATGAGGAGCCATGGTATGCAGATTATGCTAATTACTTGGCATGTGGGAAGATTCCCCAGAGTATGACTTCTTATGGGAGGAAGAAATTCTTCAATGACGTAAAACATTACATATGGGATGACCCTCAGTTGCTGAAGATTGGTCAGGATATGATAATTAGAAGATGTGTACCGAAGGAAGAAGTCGAAGACATTTTAGCTCATTGTCACTACCTGCAGTGTGGAGGCCACTTTGGCGCATCAAAGACGGTAAATAAGGTCCTACAATCTGGGTTCTTTTGGCCCACAATCTTCCAAGATAGTAAGGACTTCATTAGTCGGTGTGATCGATGCCAAATGACGGGAACCATAACTAGGAGAGATGAGATGACGTTGAATATATTCATGGAGGTAAAACTGTTCGACGTGTGGGGGATAGACTTCATGGGTCCCTTCCCACCATCTTTTGGAGACATCTACATTCTAGTCATGGTGGACTACGTATCGAAATGGGTAGAGACAGTTGCCACGAAGAAGAATGACTTGAAGGTGGTACTCAAATTTCTTAAGAAGAACATATTCTCACGTTTTGGGATACCATGAGCCCTAATTAGCAATGGATGATCATATTTTGTGAATAGGGTGATGGAGAAGTTGTTGGAGAAGTATGGTATGAAGCATAAGGATGCTACACCTTACCATCCTTAAATGAATAGTTTGGTGGAGGTTTCCAATAGGCAAATCAAGCAAATTTTAAAGAAAACGGTTAACACAAACCGTAAAGATTGGTCGTCAAAGCTTGATGATGCATTGTGGGCCTACCGTACAGCCTACAAGACCAACTTGGACATGTCTCCGTACCAACTCATCTTTGGGAAGACTTGTCACTTACCGGTTGAGCTAAAGCATCGAGCGTATTGGACAACACGGAAGTTGAACATGGATTGCTCTAAGGCGGGGGAAAAACGTATTCTCCAACTTCATAAGTTGGAGGAATTTCGAGAAAATGCCTATGAAAGCTCGAAAATTTTTAAGAGAAGACTAAGAAGTGGCATGACAAGAGGCCTAAGAAAAAAAAGATTGTGGAAGGAGATAAAGTGCTTCTTTTCAACGTGCGTCTTAAACTTTTCCCGGGAAAACTCAAGTCAAGGTGGAGTGGACCGTTTGAGGTGATAAAAGTATTTCCTAGTGGCTTTATGGAGTTGAAGAATGCACAAGAAGAGAAGTTCACGGTGAATGGGTATAGAGTGAAACACTACATCTCCAAAATGCATATTGGGAATTTTAGTGTTGACTATCTTGAAGACCGTTGAAGTTTTGGGTACCATCCGGCATTAGGACGTTAAAACTAGCGCTTGATGGGAGGCAACCTATTTTTTATTACTTTTGTATTTCTCTCTTCTTTTGTTGATGGTTGTTTTTCTTGTTTATTTTGTGTCGTGTAGGGTGACCCCTTGTGTAGTGATACTCTTTGGAGAGTAGGCTCGAGGATAGAAATCAATGCACGAGAATGCCAAGATGCCTAGAAAATGAGTAGTGTGGTGCAAAGTGAGGTAAAATACCCTTACCCCAAACTTAGACTGCATATCAATGTTTAAGCTTGGGGGGTATTTGTTTTGTTTTTTTTTATTTTACATATGCACAAAACGCACTTAGATTGAGTTGGTGATGTAGGCACTTAGGTGTTTCCCCTTTTTTTATTGGATATGTGAATATTGGATGAAATTTTGATGATTGAGTGTATAGTTGATGGAGTGTGAATATTGGAGCTTATTTGTGGAATTCACGATGTGTGCTTGGTTGCATGAATTTTAATGCACCCTATTCACAAACTTATAATTGCATGACAATCAATAAGTTTTGGGGGGGTGTGGGTTTGATTGCTTTTTGATGACATTTGCACCAGCGCACATACATTTTTGATAGTATATGTATATGATTTTGGAGTTGAGGTTGCTTGGTGCTTAATTTGTACATATTTTTGGAGATATGAGAATTGATTTGCTTGAGGCGTAAATAGTGGTGTTTGATAGTTCTTGAAGTCTAGATTGATGTTTGATAGCGTGATTGAGACTTGTGTGTTCATATGCTTATGTGAAGATTGATGCTTGGCTTTATGCTTGGTTTATGACGAAATTAGCCCGTGAGATTTGAGCCTAGACTTGCACATATTTTGGGATCTAAATTTCTTTCATGTGAGTATCAATCATGCTTGTGTTCTCTAGAACTTGCCACTTGTCTTATTTGAGGCTACTTTAGGTGTGAAATTTTTGAACATGATATAAGGCCATCTTTGTTTTGATTAGTCACTTGGCCAACTTTATCCTACCAAATGATATTTTCCGTAGTAAACCACTTTGAGCCTCTTAGACTTAATTTCTTTGGCAACCTACACAATTTAGCTTAATTATCTTTTTATAAGCCTAATTGCCCTTATGAACTAGTGGAGCTTTATTGTTGATAATGAGGTTGAATTGAGCATTGATTGTGAATTTGGTGGATAAGTTTGAGTTTTAAGTGAAAAAAGATGAGAAAAAGATGTACATAAAAAAGAGATGTTGAGAAAAGAAAAGAAAATGAAAGCAAATGAGAAAAATATCTTGTGTTTATCTTTGTTTGGTTGAGAAAAAAAAATTGTTTTATGGTTGGGTGAAAATAATGTGATTGAAAAGAGCACAAGTAAATTGTGAGAGATAGCAAAATTAAGTTGCAACTCGTGTCATTGCATCTTGTCTTGAAAGTAGAGACATTCGACGGGATGCCTTGACCTCTCGCTCCACTGGTTTACGAGTTACTTCACCCAAATCTTCCATACCCTTACCAAAGAGCCTACATTACAACCATATAATAAGTCTTTATTAATTCTTAGAATGATCATTTTGCATGTAGTGGATAATGTAGACTTGTGGCAAACTTATGGTGGTTCACTTGTTTGATTGGATTGTGAGAGCATACAAGTTCCTATACACTTGAGTGAAGAGTGATACACTTACAAGTGAGAATGTTGTGAATTGAGCACTTGAACTTGCATTAATTTGAGCATGAGTTATGGATACACTTGTTGATGTTCTGCTTGATAGCTTGATTGGATGTAGAGAGCTTGACAATCACCAATTTAATCCTTGAATGAATTCCTTCACAATCCTCCCTCTTGTTTTCTTTTCTTTCGTTGCTCGGGGACGAGCAACATTTTAAGTTTGGGGGGGTTGATTAGTGTGAAAATTGCGTGAAATTCATGTGTATATTTGTATTATTTTTTTGTAGGATTTTATGCATATTTATACACTAATTTTACTAATTATACGTAATTGTCGAAATAGGTTGTGTTTGCTATTTTTGTTGGTAAAAGTAAGATTTTTGGAGCAAATGTGCACCTATTATTTTATCAAGGTCGAACGAAGAAAATACGAGAAGGAAATAAATTAAATCGGATTGAACGGGAAATTGAGGCCCAAATTGGCAGCCCAATTAAAAGGGAAATTGAAGCCCAAATGAAAGGCAAATTGGCAGCTCAAAAGAGAGAGCGGGCAGAAAGGAAAAAGGGCAAAACAGATAGTGAGAGAGAGATAGATGGAGAGTTAGATAGAAAATGGAGAGATAGAGAGAGAGGGTGAAACGAGAATGGAGAGGATTTTCTTTCTTTGAGAATTTCTTTATTTTTCTTGATTTTCAAAGCATATAACAAGTGGGTGTTGTAAGACTTCAAATTTCAAAGGTGATATCTATCCTTTTATTATTTATAATTTTGTTTATGGCTTTGATTTTGGGTTATTGCTTATTTTTCTTTTTGACTTGGATGATGAGTGTTGTTGGCTAAATTAATAGTGTTTGGGTGTTCCAATTTACATGGGTAATTGATTTATTGGTATAATTGGACTATCTATTGCTATTGGGTTGATTAATTGAATTTATGGGATTTCGTATTTTCAATTTGATGATTGATTCGGTTTATTTGTATGTTGATGCATGATTTGCTTCGATGAGAGTTAGGTGATTGTGTTGAGATATATAAAAGTAAGAATTGATCTATTAAATTGAATTTTTTATGTTTTATCGCAATCGAGAGATGTGTAATTTCATTAGAACCCTATAGATTCACATTAATTACTTGAATTATCAATTGGGTGATTAGTGAGGAGACCATAGAAGTTCGTATCTTAGTATATAAGTGGGAAAGCATGTAGGGATTTGTTTAGTTAATGTAGAGGCCCCTACTTTGTGTGATTACCTAGTGAGAAACGGTATGTTCTTTCCTCTAAATCCTAGGACTTAACGATGCACACTTTCTAGGCTTACCAAGTATGAATTTGTGTAGTATTTTTCTTGTGATTGCTCTTATTAATCAACACTAATAGTGACAGTTCGCTAATTACCCATGTAATTGATCTCGTGTGAAGAACACCCAAACACGCTTTTCTCTCTCTTATTTCTTGACCCTAGTTTAATCGTTTTTGTTTTATTTGTTTTATTTTGTTTCTTGTTTTTTTTGCTTAGTTTAATTTCTTGTTCTTAGTTAATTGGTTTCTTGAACTCACGTCTTTGAAGATGATTTGCACTATAATTTCGTGACAACACATGACCCTAAGGCTACACTAATCCTTAATCCCGTGGATCAATAATTTAACTTGGTCACTTACTTAATATGCAGGACCTTAGTACACTTGCTAAGTAGTGTTTAGAAAAACACGTGTCGATTAACTAGTCTCAGTGCTGCTCGACCTCTATGTATAGTTGTAGAAAGATATCCGTTGAAGAAGATATCTCTCATTTAAAACTAGAGTTCTGATCAAAGGTATGACTTGCATTCAATACATCTTGACTTATCTTCTTAGCTCATTTAATGCGGTTGGTAGCTTTCTGCCACATGTCAGGCCACGTGTCTTCCTTGTATCAGTTCTGCAACTGCAACTTCGATTTGTTTCAACGGCCTCTATTTTGGTTAGCTTTGGTTATCGTTCATCGTAGTCCATTTATTCTTCCTCGTATTGTATGTTGGGTTGATTCAACAGCTGTATCTAATGCCTTGTTGGAGTATGAGCAGGTCTTCATTTTGCGCTGCATCCTAGGACTGTTTGTTGTATCTTGAACTTACTATTTTGCTATAACTTAAGCTTACTGCATCACTATAACTTAAGCTTACTGCATTGTTGTAACCTCTTCTAGGTTGCAGCTATTCTCTTTTCTTTCAGTTGTATTGCCTTAAACTTTTATTACAGTTTCTTCAGTTCTGCATTGTTTGATGCAGCAGGTCCTTTCTTGAAGTCTTCATTTCTTTATCGTTACTACTTACAGACTCAATATTGTTGGTCCCAAGTGGTCTCAGAGATTCAGAGGGAGAGGGGGTGAATGAACCTTCATCTATTTTAAAAATCTTTTTCGAACTTAGTGTTATGCAAGTTACTTGAACTTACAACATAGGCTATTACTGCTTATAGCACTAGGATGCAGTGCTGCAGGCTGTAACTTAGAGTTCTACACAGCGGAAATTATATTTTGACTAAAGGCTTGTTTTCTCAAGAATGCTTTCTTTTCAAGATTCTTTTATGCTTATGGCATAATAAATATAAGATGCAACACAGACAAAATAAATCAAATAAACACTTATGGTTTATAGTGGTTCGAAGGTAATGTAATCCTTCTGCGTCCACTCTACTCCTACTTCGAGTAGGAACTTTGTTAAGCAAGATTGATTTATAGGGAAACACCTAACAATCTATCAACCTAACAAGTTAACACCTACTAGAACCCAGCGTACACACAGCAACTGCAAGTTCTAAAGGTAAACGCACAGGATTTCTAAACTCCCACACAGGGAAGTTGGCTATCACCTAGACAATTAAAATAATCAGCAAGGATAAATCCTATCAACTGAGGACACCTAAAACAACCTAGCACACAGCAAAAAGGTTAAAGTATATAAGTTTGTTTCTTCAACTGGTGTGGTGAAGTGAGCTTCCGAATCCCTCTTCGGATCTTTCAGGTTGATACTTTGTTCACTTCACTTAGGTCGAGTGACTTATACTTGTATGAATGTATGAGATTATAGCTTTGGTGCTTGAGCTTGTTTGAGCTTAAGATATTTCAGTAGTTAACTTCAGTGTTGCTCGATCTCTATTTATACTTGTAGAAAGATATATGTGAAGGAGATATCTCTCATTTGAAATAAGACTACTGATTAAAGGCATGGTTCGCATTAAATGCGTCTTGACTTATCTTCTCAAAGCATTCAATGTGGTGGTTGCGGCTCATAACTTTTTGCAGCCTGTCAGACCATGTGTCATCTCTGCATTGGTTCTGCACCTGCAGCTTTGATCTTATCTCGAACTGCTCTAATTATACTTATTTTGTTCTTTATTTCTCATACTACATTTATGCATCATCGTATTGCAGAGTGTTGCTTCTGTTTGTTGTATTCAGGATTTGTTGGAGTATGCAGCAAGTCTTGACTTCTGCTCTGTATCCTCAACCTTCTTACAGCAACCTTTTTCATACAGTACTGCTGTATCTTATACTTGTAGTAGTGATGTAACTTTTACTTACAGCGTTACTGTAACCACTTCTTGCAGCATAATATCTTTTCTTCTTACAGCTGCATTGCAGTAACTTCTTCCTGCATTCATCATCTTCTTATAGCTTTGCTTGTCTTTCTTTCTTACTTGCTGTATTACTGCAGTTCATACTTACAGTATCTTTATACTTTTCATCTTCTTGATGTAGCACAGCTTTGTTTAGATCGTCCATCTTTCAAAACCTATAACTATAGACTCACTCATAGTCTATGGTTTCTTTCTTCATATATCTTATAACAGTTATTTTCCTAATAATTTTTCAGCAAGGTCTTGACTTGCTTTCTTAATCTACGGCTTATTCTAAAGACTCAAATCTTATTTTAATTTCACATAAAAAATGTGAAAATTGGATACTCTACTTTTCTATTACATATGTGTTTTATCTCATCAAAATCTAAACATTGATTTTCTATAACATAAAGTATCCTCATTTTCACAATGTTTAAGTAAAGCATATGGTAGGTTTGAGTTTTAGAATAGGTTTAAAGAAACAAAGAAGGACAAGTCAAGATCCCGCTGTACGCTGTAAGCATATGGAAAAAAGACTTGTTGCACTCTATAGAATAACGGTTATTGTACGCAAATATAACTTATAATAGTAAGATGTAGTAAATATAATGTTGCTATATGAAGAAA
The DNA here is from genome assembly GCA_028654395.1 of Scutellaria barbata. Taxonomy (NCBI): domain Eukaryota; kingdom Viridiplantae; phylum Streptophyta; class Magnoliopsida; order Lamiales; family Lamiaceae; genus Scutellaria; species Scutellaria barbata. The sequence goes on from CM053647.1 coordinate 21,616,941, forward strand.
GAAAAACTATTTGTCGTAAGAAGGCAAACATACAACTAGCTATCAGGCTACTGCAAGCAAGATGATACAACAAGACTTCAACCACTGCATGAACAAAGAATACATCAGAGCTAATATGAATATCAAACCAAGAACTGAAGTCAGTAGATTGTTACAACAAGAAGTCAAAGTCTTACTATATAAAAATTTATCGATAGAGACAAGCTGCACAAATTAAGACCATAACTAATTAGAAGAAAACAATTAGAATTGTTCTACAGTCGTCGTAAGAAAAAAAGGTCCTTATAACTAGAGTTCAAATTGCATTAAATGACAACTGTACATCAAAAGATCGATCATTGAATACTCAGTTTTATTTCTCTTGAAACTCTATCACTATAAATAGAGGAAGAGTGTCACTGAAATGAGTACTGAAACTACAATCAAGCAATCATGATTTTCAAGCTCGATCTCAAGAGTTAAAGTACAATTTCTTAAGTTTCAGTCATTTAACCTTTTTAAAGTATCCTTCAGTTGATCAAGCACTTAAACTTTTAAATTTTTTTCCAAGTTGAAGAAATCACATATGTTTTATATCCTTCAGAGGTTTTTTATGAGTACTTAATTGAAGGAACATGGTTTCATGCTAAGTGTATACCACTCTTATAAGAGTGAAGATTATGTGTGGGTCTTGATCCTAGTAGCTTAAACAACCAGTATGGAAGCTAGTTGTTGTAGGGTGTTAGGTGGTTGTAAATTTTGTAATAGCTAGGCTATGTAAACCAAAATAACTTAACAAAGTTCCTTCTGTGAGAAGGAGTAGATTGGATTAGAGGGCTTACTCCACCTTTGAACCATTATATATCTACTGCTACCTATTTACTATTTTACATATTAGATATGTCATTTTTATACAACATATTACATTTAAACCATCTCAAAAGCACATAAGTTTGCATAAGATTTTCAATCACTTTAGAATCACAATAGGTTCATCAAATATAACATGTATTGCTTCTTCAACCACAAATGTTTTTTGGTTGAACACTCTAAAGGCTTTGCTTATAGTTGAGTATCGTAAAATTACATATTCTTCTAATTTTACATCAAAAGTATTCAAATGATCTTTTGTATTTTTAATATGACATTATACCCAAAGATAAATAAGCACAAGATAATTGGTGTATGACCATACCATACTTTATAAGATATTCTATCGTGATTCTTGTTGAATAAACTTATATATTATGTATATCAATTACATTAGTAGCTTCAACCCAAAATCTCTCAAAGATTTTTGCTTTTGCAATGATGGTCTTGCATTATCTTTTATGTTCTATTTTTCTCACTACAACTTTATGTAATTCTTGCAATTGAATACTCATGATAAATTATGTTAGGAAATTAATATTTAGGTTTTGATGAGATAAAATATATGTGTAATATGTAGGTAGAATACCCCATTTTTCATAATGTTTAAGTGAAAGTAGACCAGATTTTGAGTTTTTATATAATAGCTTGAAGAATGGAGGAGATCAAGATACAATCACTGAAATGTGAAGTAAAGAACTATTGAAAGTAGTAAGTAAGTAAAATAGTCGCTGTAAGCAAGGTGAAGATACAGTAGAACAACACTGTAAGAAACATAGTTACTAAAATATAGTAAGAAGATAAAGATTGCAGGACTGTATACAGTATTCTTAAGAATGAAGGGATAAGATGCATTAAAATTATGAAGTACTATTATCAATGCAGTATGAGGAAGATCAATTGTAGTCCAAGAATCAATCACTTCAATGAGATAAAAAATTAGCCAGTAGAGACAAGTTGATGGATGCAGTGACAAAAGCAAATAAGCAGGAGATACATGGCCTGACAGATTACGTAAAGCTTCAACCTAGTATAGCCGCATTAAATTCCTGTAGTGCAAAACAATAAATCATAAATACATGACCAACAATGACACTTAATGCGAGCTCTACATCATGAAGATGATTCAAATTTAAAGTGTTGTGCCTTTCTTCAATGGGCACAATATTTTATATACAAATAGAAGAAGAGTTGACTGTTACGATTACTGAAACTCTAACACTCAAAGCTTAAGCAAGAAACCCTTAAGTTCTAAAGTATTCTCAAAGCAAAACAAGTTCTAGTCATTCAACCTCAAGAAGCAGTCAAGCATTTAGCTAAAGTATCATAAATCCAAAGGCTACTTCAAGCACCAGTTGAAGAAAACCCATATACTTTTACCTTAGTACTATATGTTTAGGTTGTTTTAGGTGTCCACAGTTCAAAGTTTTCATTGCTGTGTGTATATTGTCAAAGTGTGTTTGACAATAACTCTATGTAAGTTGTAGAGATCTTGTGTAGTCTGTCTTTATGACTTGAGTAACTTGTATGGATGATGGGTGTCGAATCCAACAAATAATAAATCTTACTCTAAAGATATAAATTTGGGATAGCGGTGAGTAAGATCAAATCCACAGAGATTAGTAAAACGAATGTTATTTTACACACTTGTTAAAAATAAATGATTGGGGGGTTTGAGATTTTTGAAATTAATAAAATAAAATTAAAAAAATAAAAATAAACTAAGATAAATTCAACGAAATAAAAATATCTATCCAAGAGACAAATTCAAGAATGATTCCCACATTTATCATAGATGCAATGATTCCATCTTTTCTTCAATATGAAATTGGTTATAATTGTTGGTACCACCTAACGATATAATCTTTCCTCAAGGTTCGGTAATCAGGATCTGATCTCTACTTACTATCCTAATTAGTACTTAATTCTAGATATCATTTTAGAATTTAATTTACCAATTGCATTAAGATTTAGAAAGACCCAATTCTAGCCAACAAACACACATGTAGGTTTATTTAAACTAGATCATATTTCTTCAAAGCAAAGAATTAAAAATCTTTTTATAATCAATTATCCTAATGCCACAAGAATCAGAATAATTAAACAATTATGGATTTAACATTCTAATTGACGATGACATTTTAAGGTAAATTTTCTTATTTTTGCAGAGGAAACCACACTACTTTATTGTAATAGAATATTCAAACTCTCAAATCAAGGAAATAATCTCTTATTTATTATATTTTGCACACTTAACTATTCTTCGATAATATATATGTATATGTGTGTGTTTTGTGATGAGATTTCTCATAGTCTCATCAATTTGTTATATCAACATAAAAACTTCATAATTATATTTCTGATATAAGTGTGAAGTTATAAATTAAATCAATTCTCTCATGTACTCTCTAATTTCATTTCATTTGATTCTTCTTGACAATGAGAAACATTACATTTTGTGTGTTTTTTTTGTTATACGATGTTTATATTCTCTATTTATATCTTTTTGTTATAGTTTTCCTAATTGAGACGATTGAATAAAAATAAAAAATTAAATGTATTAAGTTCATCTAAATTGAAGAATACATTCCATATTAGTTTTGATATACTTCATTTAGTTTCTATTTGGTTGTTATAGTGTAATTACAAAAATCACCAACTTTAATGTTAATTTTAATTTACAACATGAATTTTGGACGTTCACATCATAAATCGTAAACTTATAATTCATATCAATTCAATACGTGTTTAGAATTTTAAGACTTCAATTGATGACAATGGAGTCTGAAACTTGTCCACGTGGAAAACCACCACCGATCGTTGTCTCATTCTTAGAAAAACATCATTTCTGACCCCCAAGCTCTGTAAACATGAAATCTTCAATTCTTAATTAAAATACATATAATTACGGTAAAAGCCTCAACTTTCCAATCTTGAATCAATTCAAAGAACCAAGTTCATATCAAACTCAACTTAAAAAAACATTTGAAAGACTAAATGTGAACCCAATTTCTTAATCTTTATTTGTGCATGCTACTTTAAAATTTACTTAAGGCTTTGTAATTATTATTTATGTGTAGGTCTCAAAAAGAGTCAAACGAAGTCTAGAGGAGGTGAATAAACTTTTATTTTTTCCAACCAAGATATCAACAGGCTTAAGTAAGAGGTCTATTAGGATGTAGATTATAGCTAAACAGACAATATGCATTTAGCTTAAAACAAAGGGTTGAGCTAAAAGCTTTATGCAGAATTATGAGGGCTCGACTCTTCTCTTTTATTCAAGCAGTATATGTAGCAAGTATGAAAGCATGTAAAGCATGAGCAATAAAATTAACACTTTTTCGATGATAGATTATGAGGCAAGATGACACACATGTATGTAAGAATATAAATGAGATGGAAGAAAATTAAGATAATTGATACATAAAGACATAGATATTTATAGAAGTACGAAGGTGGTGTAATTCTTCTACATCTTTTCTTCCCAAAGTAGGGGAATCTACTAAGTATATCAACTAACTATTACAACTTATTCCCTAAGCAAAGGGTACACTTTTCATCCCAATTTCCTAGGGAATACTTCATGATTTTTTATATAATTAATCATTAGTTACACTTTAAATTCCTATTTCATATTAATGTTTTTATCTGTTGGGATTTCAGTGTATAGATTCTGATGAGACAAATCATATATGTAATAGGAAGTTTGAATACCCCATTTTTCACAATGTTTAAATGAAACCATAGACTAGGAATTGAGTCTATAGTTATAAGTTCAGAAATATGGAGGAGCTCAATAAGACTATGCTGCATCGAGAATATGAAAGTATGAAGACAGTGCAAGAAATGGATGGAGTAATACAGCAAGAAAGAACGGCAAGCAGCGCCACTGTAAGTAGAAGATACAGGTTGGGAAGAAGTCACTGCAACACAGCTGTAAGAAGAAAAGATACTACGCTGCAAGAAGTAGTTACATAAATGCTACAAGAAAAAGATACAACAGTACTGTATAGAAAAAGTGTTGCAAGCTGGTCAAGGATACAGAGCAGAAGCAATAACATGCTGCATACTTAACAAACCTCATCTATGTCAAATAGAATCAACATCCTGCAATCCGAGGAAGGATAAATGCAATACGAGGAATGAAGAACAAAATAAGTATAATTAGAGTCGTTCGAGAGAAGATCAAAGTTACAGACATGGAGCCAATGCAAAGACGACACGTGGCCTAACAGGCTGCAAAAAGCCGTGAGCCGTAACCACTGCATTAAATGCTCTGAAAAGAAAAGTCAAGTTACATTAAATGCAAGTCATACCTTTGATCAGTACACAAAATTCAAATGAGATATATCTCTTTCAACGGATATCTTTCTACAAGTATAAATAGAGGTCGAGCTACACTGAAGGAGACTACTGATAAACTGAAAAACTGAATGACAAAGCATTCAAAGCTACATTCTCAAACCATCCCACAGTCTCAGTCACTTAACCTAAGTGAAGTGAGCAAGTTCAAGTTGATAGATCCAAAGAAGGATTCAGAAGCTCACTTCACTGTACCAGTTGAAGAACCATTTTATATACTTTAACCTTATTGTTGTGTGCTTAGGTTGTTCTGGGTGTCAAATAGTTGATAGGATTTATCCTTACTATTTGTATAGTTGTCTTGGTGATAGGCAATTTCCCTGTGTGGGAGTGTGAAATCCTGTGTGAGTTGGCCTTTAGAACTTGCAATTTTTGTGTGTAAGCTGAGTTTTAGTAGGTGTTAACTTATTAGGTTGATAGATTGTTAGGGGAGTCCTGTAAATCAATCTTGCTTAATGAAGTTTCAGCTCGAGGTAGTAGTAGAGTGGGCGTAGAATGATTACACCACCTTCGAACCACTATAAGCCATAAGTGTTTTTATTGCTTTATATATTTGTGTTGCATTCTATATTTCTATCCTGTCATTAGCATAAAAACATCTTAAAAGTAAAAAACATATTTGAGAAAACCAACCTTGTGTAAAAAGATATTTTCCACTGCGTAAAACTCTAAGTTACAACGTGCAGCACTGCATTCTAGTGCTATAAGCAGTAACTGCTGGTACTGTAAGTTCAAGTAACCTGTAGAACAGTAAGTTTAAATGAAATTTTAAAAAATGACCAAGGTTCATTCCCCCCCTCGAACCTCGAACACCACTTGAGACCAACATTTTCTATTAATTAATTGCAATTTATATGATACACAAGGACAATGAAAGTTGGTAATGATTGATTATTGGGATTTCAGTGTTTAGATTTTGATGAGACAAACCAACCTTATAATAGGAAGTCAGAGTACCCCATTTTTCATAGTGTTTATGTGAAAACATATAGATTAGGATTAAGTCTATAAGTTTCTGAAAGATGGAAGATCTCAAAGAAGTCGTGTTGTATCAAGAAAAGAATGAATGAAGACACTACAAGTAGAAGTTACAGCAACACTGAAAACAGAAGTTACAACAACACTGCAAGAAAAAGTTACAACAATACAGTATGATCCAGTTACTGCAAGAAGTTCTAGGATACAGAGTAGAAGTCAAGACTTACTCATACTCCAACAAACCTCAGACACAACAGCAGAAATAATGCCCTGTAATCCGAGAAAATATAAATACAGTTCGAGGAACAAAGATTAAAGCAACTCAGAATAGAGTCGATTGAGATAAAGATCAACGTTGTTGTTGCAGAGCCAATGCAGAGATAATATGTGGCTTAAAAGGCTGCAGAAAGCTGCAAGTTACAACCACCGCATTGAATGCACTAAGACGATAAGTTCAGAAGTATTAAATGTGAGCCATGCCTTTGATCAGAATCCTAAATTCGAATGGGAGATATCTCCTTCAACGGATATCTTTCTACAAGTATAATAGAGGTCGAGCTACACTGAAGCTAGTTACTGAAACATTTATGCTCTAAAGACCAAGCATCAACAAACTAAAAACTCTCAAGCATTCTTATAAGTTTCAGTCACTCAACCTAGTGAAGTGAACAAATTCAACTTCAAAGATCCGAAGAGGATTCATAAGATCACTTCACCGCACCAGTTGAAGAAATAACAAACATATATTTCAACCTATTTGCTATGTGCTAAGTTTTTTTAGGTGTCTTCAGTTGATAGGATTTATCTTTGCTAATTGTATTTAGTTATCTAGGATAAAGACAACTTCCTTGTGTGGGTGATAGAAATCCTAAGCAGGTTTGCCTTTAGAACTTGTAGCAAGCTGTGTGTACGTTGAGTTCTACTAGGTGTTAACTTATTAGGTTGATAGATTGTTATGTGATATCCTGTAAACCAATCTTGCTTAACGAAGTTCCTACTCGGGAAAGCAGTAGAGTGGACGTAAAAGGATTACACCACCTTCAAACCACTATAAACTATAAGTGCTTTTAATCGTTTTATATTTTCTGTGTTGCATCTTGTGTTTATCTTATCTTAATCATAAAAGAATCTTTCATAAGAAAACATTTTGAGAAAATAAGCCTTTAGTTAAAGTATAATTTTCCGCTGCAAGAACTCTTAGATACAGTATATTGTACTATATACTAGTGCTGTAAGTTGTATCATCCTATACTATAAGTTCAAGTAACTTAGAGTATAGCATGTTCGAAATATTTTTCAAAATCGACGAAGGTTCATTCACCTCCTCCCCGCTGAATCTCTAAGACCACTAACAAGTGGTATTAGAGCAAGTTGGGTTAAGAATGATCCAACCTTTTTCTTGCGGTGTTCTCTGCATCTTTGTGAAAAATTCATTTTTTTCTAATATATCATGGATTTTTCAAATCATAAGTTGCCTATGTTTTTCATAGAAGAATATGATGACTGAAAGATAAGAATGCAAGCACATCTTTTAGCATTGAATGATGAAATGTGAATAGTCATCACAGAAGCACCAATCATTCCTACAAAGGTGAATCCAATGCTAGGAAGAGATATGGAGGAAGGAGCACCTCCACCACCCAATTTCCTGATCAAGCCTAGACACGAGTGGAACAATGAAGATAGGATAAGAGCCAACTTGAACAATGTGGTTAAGATGCCCTATTCATAACCTTGGATAAATGAACCTTTAACAAGATCAAAACATGCAAGATATCCAATGAAATTTAGGAGAAGTTAAAGCAAATATGTGAGGGCACAGAACTCACAAAAGACAACAAGATCTCTAATGCCACCCAACTATTTGAGCTCTTCAAAATATAGAATGAAGAGACTCTGGAGCAGTTGGACCTAAGATTCACTTTAATAGTGAATGAGCTCGACGCTCTGGGCAAGCACTACACTCAGAAGGAAAAAAACAAGAAAGTGCTAAGAGCCCTTCTAGCTGAATGGAATAGTAAGACAACCGCTATGAGAGTTTCAATGGATCTGAAATCCATAAGCTCATTCGACCTCTACTTTGACCTCAAAGCGTTTGAATATGATATCAACAGAAGAAAGAAGGAGGTAGAAGAGTCGAGCTTCAAGGTCACTGTCTTGACAGTAAGAAGTCCAAAAGATACAGCAACTGCAAGTTGCAGTAAACAGACTGAGCTGTCTGCAGATGATACGAAGAAGACATGGCCCTACTTCTGAAGAAATTTAAAAGATTCATGAAGAATAACAACATAAGTGATTTCAGAAGAAGTCAATCCTCACCTCAGGTATCTTTCTCTCCCCAAACAAATACAAATACTTCTGACTTATGCTACAACTACAGAAAGCCTGGATACTATGCAAGAAGATGTCCACACCCAAAGGTTCACAGGTATCCAAAAGGAGAGAGAGACCAGAGAAGAGAGAAAAGAAGAAATGACTGTTAGGATGTATACTATAAGCCTAGCTTTTGTATGAACATCTATTTATGATATGAGAATCTTTTATGGTCAAATGTTTGCATTTTATATATTTGTTATATATGTTATTGCAATTGTCCAATTAATTTATATTGTAGATAACATGGTGTGTGGTGCCACACAGAAGATCATGTTATCAGTTCCTTATAGATTATAAATGGTAGCTCACAGCCGAGATAATTTTGGACAAATTATTGGAATTGTTGTAGTGTAATTTGGTATTAATCTATCTTGATTATAAAATTACACTAGTACATTTTGTATGTATTGAGCAGGACCAATTGAGGTTGTTTTATTTGTACTGACTACATAAATAAAACAAGACCTCTGTTATTATGGATGTGCGTCCTCTTAATCATTGTATGATAACGGGCATGTATACTCGATATATGTTTCTTTAATTTACCAATGGGTGAGATTTATTTATTAAATCAATAAGCTCGGTAAATTGGGATATAGTGTTGTTTATATGGTGTGCTGTTGATTATATAATGAAACCGTGTCCTAATTATTTAGGATGATGATGTCCCCTTGAGGAACTCATAAGGATTATCATGTAAACCCTACAGGTGGATTTATTTCGGCATGATAATAAAGTTGAGTGGTACTACTCTTGGAATTAAATATTAATTAATTGAATTGTCAGTAATTCATTTAATTAATGGACATTCGATATCTTAAACATGGGGAGATAAACGCGCACATAATAAATAAGAGCCATATCTAATATGGATAAGGGACGGTAGTTCAATAATATCTTTTTAGTGGATTACGATATTATTTGATAGGCTTAAAAAGTATATTCAGATCGAATTAAGGACTCCTAAGCCTATCAGGAGACCGATTCATAATCCTCTTCAAGGTCCCTGTTGTAGCCTATAAATAAGCCTCAAGTCAGCCGTTTTCGACATATAGAAATACAGACACACAGACATAAAAATCTAAGATACGTATTAGTAGAAGACGGCTGAAAGTCTCGATAGCTCGTTGCCCACACAACGATCGAGATAAGGTGAGGAATACAGCAGAAGATCGTGAGGTCCAGGCTTCATCGATTCCTCCATCTACGGTTCTGATCTTAGAACTAATTTCGGTGTAAAAGGTATGATTCGTTTTCCGCTGCGCGTTAATCATATTTGCATGGACCCCGATTCAGATAATCGTATAGGGTCGGCGATCCGGCGGTTCCTTCAATTGGTATCAGAGCCTGGTTTTCTGACTCTATTCGATTGAATCGGTTAATTTTATTATGAATCGTATCTTGAAGCATGTGTATTTTAGATCGGATAATAGTAGGATGTGCAAAAAATTATGATTTTCTACAGAAACCTTAAATCCAACTATTATGGTCTGAATGTATGTTTATGTATGAATTAAACCCTCGGATATGTCGAGGTTGTTTTTTGAATGTATGATTGTAATAGTAAAATCACGGCAGTTTGTCGTGTTAGGTTTTAATTTTCTGTTCGATCTAAATTATATGTAAACTCTTTCGTGGGGTATAGGATCGATGGATGTAATAGATACAAGGTTAGGATCGCACAATCGGGCACGACCGTGCTGTGCAGCACGGTCAGACCGTGCCAGCTGAGAATCGCGACTGAAGGACAGGGCACGACCGTGCTATGGAGCACGGTCAACCGTGCGGCGTGTTTTAGATCGAGCACGACCGTGCTGAGGGGCACGGTCAGACCGTGCTAGGCGATGATTTTCCATTTGACGGCAAACATTCAAGAACACAGCGATAAATCGAGGCCATAATAGTTGGAAATTTTGTTTTTCATATTTATTGCCTTATATGTGTTTTATCAAGCATGCTTGTATGTGTTTTATATGATATGCATGTAAAAATCCCTCATGTTAAATAACTAAGTAGGAGAGGGATTAATTAATTTAATAAATCTCATGGCCTCCATTACTGGTTTGTAAGTGATGCACCTGAACTTGCGCGTTGGTTTTAAGTACCTTCCTCCATATCGCATGAGTTCATTTGCGGATCACTAGATCAAACTTCTTTTATGGAAGATTATAGAAAGTTGTTTAGGAGCGTGTCATCTTCTCCATCTGAAGAGGCATAATCCTAGATAATGGACTTAGTATCAAGTAATGGTGTACACTTAGATACATTTGATAAGTATCCTCCCCATCGGAGTCACTGCTGTTATTTGTATGGCCAAAGCGATAACCAACTATTAATTTTATTTGTCATAAAGTTAAGTTGACAAGATAATAAAATTAATGGGTAAAACCTCCTCTAACAAATGTTTGAATTAGTATACGTCCACACTATCGTGGCATACAAAGTTCACGGTGTATTGAGGTGTTGGTGAATTTAGATTGTGTTGTTTGAGGGAACAATATGATTTGTCAATTCAAATGATTTGACCTATGTGTTTATTTATGTGATTCTCAGGATTTTCATTATGGCTTTCAATCCTCTTGCTGTTATACTTAAAGAAAACAAACTTATTGGTCCTAATTATATTGATTGGAAACGAAACCTGGATATTGTCCTGACTGCTGAAGAGTACAAGTTTGTACTCACTGAGCATTGTCCTGACATACCTGATGAAAACTCTACTGAAGAGGAGAAAATGCTTTATAGGATGTGGGTTAAGGCAGATGAGGTGGCGCGGTGTTACATTTTGGCTTCCAGGTCAAATGTGCTGCAACATCAGCATCAGGCCATGCCTACTGCCTATGATATGATGCATAATCTCAAAGAACTCTTCGGACACCAGAGTCGGGCTGCCAGACAGGAGGCAATGAGAAACTTGATGATTGCCACCATGGCTGAGAGGACACCTGTGAGTGATCATGTCCTCAAGATGATGGCTCATCTGAATGAGATGGAGGTCCTTGGAGCTGAAATCGATGGGGAAACCCAGGTCGATATCGTTCTCCAAATGCTGCCTAAGAGTTTTGAGCAGTTCCGTTTGAACTACAACATGAACAAGAGGTTGTGTTCGTTGGCGGAACTTCTGACAGAACTCCAATCAGCAGAGGGACTGTTTCGTCAAAATTCTCAGGCTTACGTTGCTGAAAATGTTTCTGCTTCTAAACCGCAATGCGGAAAAGAAGAAGAAGAAGAAACAAAATTCTTCAGCAAAGAAGACGGCCGGACCTCAAGTGGCTAAACCACAAGGTGTAGAAACCGCCGGATCGCCGACCTTATTCGATTATCCGAATCGGGGTCCATGCAAAATTGATTAACGCGCAGCGGAAAACGAATCATACCTTTTGTACCGAAATTAGTTCTAAGATCAGAACTGTAGATCGAGGAATCGATGAAGCCTGGACCTCACGATCTTCTGTTGTATTCCTCGCCTTATCTCGAACGTTGTGTGGGCAACGAGCTATCGAGACTCTCAACCGTCTTCTACTAATACGTATCTCAAATTTTTATGTCTATGTATCTGTATTACTGTGTATCGAAAACGGCTGACTTGAGGCTTATTTATAGGCTACAACAGGGACCTTGAGGAGGATTAGGAATCGGTCTCCTGATAGGCTTAGGAGTCCTTAATTCGATCTGAATATACTTCTTAAGCCTATCAATAATATCTTAATCCACTAAAAAGATATTATTGAACTACCGTCCCTTATCCATATTAGATATGGCTCCTATTTATTATGTGCGCGTTTATCTCCCCGCGTTTAAGATATCGAATGTCCATTAATTAAATGAATTACTGACAATTCAATTAATTAATATTTAATTCCAAGAGTAGTACCACTCAACTTTATTATCATGGCGGAATAAATCCACCTGCAGGATTTACATGATAATCCTTGTGAGTTCCTCAAGGGGACATCATCATCCTAAATAATTAGGACACGATTTCATTATATAATCAACAGCACACCATATAAACAACACTGTATCCCAATTTACCGAGCTTATTGATTTAATAAATAAATCTCACCCATTGGTAAATTAAAGAAACATATATCGAGTATACATGCCCGTTATCATACAATGATTAAGAGGACGCACATCCATAATAATAGAGGTCTTGTTTTATTTATGTAGTCAGTACAAATAAAACAACCTTAATTGGTCCTGCTCAATACATACAAAATGTACTAGTGTAATTTTATAATCAAGATAGATTAATACCAAATTACACTACAACCATTCCGATAATTTGTCCAAAATTATCTCGGCTGTGAGCTACCATTTATAATCTATAAGGAACTGATAACATGATCTTCTGTGTGGCACCACACACCATGTTATCTACAATATAAATTAATTGAACAATTGCAATAACATATATAACAAATATATAAAATGCAAATATTTGACCACAAAAGATTCTCATATCATAAATAGATGTTTACACAAAAGCTAGGCTTATAGTATACATCCTAACACAAGGTGGTGTGAAAAAGCCGAAAGGCAAGTGCTTCAATTGTAAGCAGGCTGGACATTGGAAAGTCGATTGTCCCCGTAAAAAGGAGAACAATTCAGGTACATCTTTTTCATTGGTTGTTGAAACATGTTTAGCGGTGTTATCTACCGGTACCTGGTGTGTAGATACGGGAGCCACTGATCATGTCTGCAATTCATTGCAGGGGTTCCAGGAAACCAAACGACTAAGTGATGGGGAGATTACCATATACATGGGCACCGCTGCGAAAGTGGCGGCCGTTGCAGTGGGAGATGTTTATTTATCTTTTCATAGGAATAAGACTTTGATTTTGAGAAATTGTCTTTACGTACCTTGTTTTAGAAAGAATTTGATTTCAGTTTCTAAACTTTTTAAGGATGGATATTCTGTTTCTTTTGATAACAATGTTGTCGTTAAGAAGAATAGAGTTATTATCTGTTCTGGTACGTTGGTTGACAATTTATATATTCTTAATCCTATAACTCCTACGATGCAACAAATGAAAATTAATAGCACATCTTCTAAATCTAATAAGAGAAAAGAACCTTCGAAAATGAATCAAACATATCTTTAGCATCTAAGGTTGAGTCATATTAACTTGAGAAGGATTCAAAGTTGATAGCCGATGGACCTTTGGGTTCCTTGGAAGTGGAAAACTATCCAACCTGCGAGTCCTGCTTGGAAGGAAAAATGACCAAAAGGCCTTTTAAGGTAAAGGGGTATAGAGCCAAAGAAGTGTTGGAATTGATTCATTCTGATTTATGTGGCCCTATGACTATTCAGGCAAGAGGTGGTTTCGAATATTTTGTCTCTTTTATAGACGATTATTCGAGATATGGGTACATTTACTTGATGCGCCACAAGTCTGAGTGCTTTGACAAGTTCAAAGAGTACAAGGCTGATGTGGAGAAACGTCATGGTAAATGTATCAAAACACTACAATCTGATCGTGGTGGTGAGTACCTCTTAGGAGAGTTTAGGAGTTACTTATCAGAGGCTGGGATTCAATCCCAATTGTCTGCACCGGGTACACCCCAACAGAATGGTGTGGCGGAACGAAGGAATAAGAGTCTTATGGAAATGGTTAGATCGATGATGAGTTATTCAGAATTACCAAATTCGTTCTGGGGGTATGCTCTGGAAACAGCGACGTACATTCTAAACTTGGTACCTTCTAAGTCAGTACCCTCTACTCCCATAGAATTGTGGACTGGGCGCAAGCCTAGTCTGAAACACATTCGGATTTGGGGTAGTCCAGCACATGTGCTAAAGGGAGATGCTGATAAGTTGGAATCTCATACGGAAGTACACTTGTTTGTGGGCTATCCTAGATGAATGAAAGGTGGTTTATTTTATAGTCCTAAAGATCAGAAGGTCATTGTTAGCACGAATGCCCAATTTTTAGAAGAGGACTATGTAATGAACCACAAGCCCATGAGTAAAATTGTTCTTGAGGAAATGAGAGGGGATAATTCGGATGTACCGATGGTACAAGATGAGATACCACAAGTGACTGCACCGCGTGTCACTAATGATACATAAATACCGATAGTGCCTCGTCGTAGTGGGAGGGTTGTTAGACAACCTGATAGATTCATGTTTTTGGGAGAGTCTTCAGACTTGGTCCCTGGACAACATGAAATAGATCCCTGGACTTATGACGAAGCACTCCAAGATAAAGATGCAATATCTTGGCAAAAGACAATGCTCTTTGAGATAGAATCTATGGATTCTAATCAAGTCTGGGAGCTTGTAGAACCACCAAATGGTGTAAGAGCCATTGGATGTAAATGGGTTTACAAAAGGAAAAGAGGATCAGACAGAAAGGTAGAGACCTTTAAAACAAGGCTTGTTGCGAAAGGGTATACTCAAAAAGAAGGGATCGATTATGAGGAAACCTTTTCGCCGGTAGCCATGCTGAAGTCTATCCGGATTCTTTTGTCTATTGCTGCTCATATGGATTATGAGGTTTGGCAGATGGATGTCAAGACAGCTTTCCTTAATGGAAGTCTTGAAGAAAACATCTATATGAAGCAACCAGAGGGATTCATTGAGAAAGGCAAAGAGCATCTTGTGTGTAAGCTTAATCGGTCCATTTATGGATTGAAACAAGCTTCGAGATCTTGGAACATCCATTTTGATGAAGTAATCCAGTCTTATGGATTTATTCAATGTCCGGATGAATCTTGTGTATATAAGAAGAGTAACGGAAACGTGGTGGTATTTCTTGTACTATACGTAGATGACATCTTGTTAATTGGAAACAATGTCAAGGTGTTGTCAGATGTGAGGGTATGGCTGTCCAAGCAGTTTGCTATGAAGGACTTAGGAGAAGTTGGACATATTCTTGAGATCAAAGTTATAAGGGATCGCAAGAAAAGGATGTTATGCTTATCTCAAGCTTCATACATTAACACTATTCTAGCTAGTTTTAGCATGCAAAACTCCAAGAAAGGTTTTCTACCTTTTAGGCATGGAGTGCCTTTATCTAAGGAAATGTGTCCTAAGACACCAAAGGAGATAGAGGAAATGAAAGCAGTTCCTTATGCTTCGGCTGTAGGAAGCTTGATGTATGCGATGCTATGTACGAGACCGGATATCTGCTTTGCCGTGGGCATGGTTAGTAGATATCAAAGTAACGCAGGACAAGGTCATTGGACTGCCGTAAAGCATATTCTAAAGTACTTGAAAAGGACTAGAGATTATATGCTAGTTTACCAGGCAAATGATTTATTACCTGTGGGTTACACGGATTCGGATTTCCAGTCAGATAGGGACAACAGTAAATCATCCTCGGGGTATGTGTTTACCTTGGGAGGTGGAGCCATAGTGTGGAGAAGTGTGAAGCAGAAATGCGTTTCGGACTCCACCATGGAAGCTGTATATGTGGCGGCCTCTGAGGCAGCCAAAGAAGCTGTATGGCTTAGAAACATCTTGATGGACTTAGAAGTGATTCCTGGTTTGCCCAAAGCTATCACAATCTATTGTGATAACAGTGGTGCAGTAGCAAACTCGAAGGAACCACGGGCCCATAAGACAAGTAAACACATTGAGCGCAAGTACCACCTGATACGAGATATCGTAAAGCGAGGGGAAGTTGTTGTCGCCAAGATTGCATCAGCCGATAACCTAGCAGATCCTTTCACAAAGGCCCTTCCGGCGAAAGCCTTCGATGAGCACGTTGATGGGATGGGAATCAGATGCATGGCAGCGTATATGACAGCATAGTCTTTCAGTATAAGTGGGAGATTGTTAGGATGTATACTATAAGCCTAGCTTTTGTATGAACATCTATTTATGATATGAGAATCTTTTATGGTCAAATGTTTGCATTTTATATATTTGTTATATATGTTATTGCAATTGTCCAATTAATTTATATTGTAGATAACATGGTGTGTAGTGCCACACAGAAGATCATGTTATCAGTTCCTTATAGATTATAAATGGTAGCTCACAGCCGAGATAATTTTGGACAAATTATCGGAATGGTTGTAGTGTAATTTGGTATTAATCTATCTTGATTATAAAATTACACTAGTATATTTTGTATGTATTGAGCAGGACCAATTGAGGTTGTTTTATTTGTACTAACTACATAAATAAAACAAGACCTCAGTTATTATGGATGTGCATCCTCTTAATCATTGTATGATAACGGGCATGTATACTCGATATATGTTTCTTTAATTTACCAATGGGTGAGATTTATTTATTAAATCAATAAGCTCGGTAAATTGGGATACAGTGTTGTTTATATGGTGTGCTGTTGATTATATAATGAAACCGTGTCCTAATTATTTAGGATGATGATGTCCCCTTGAGGAACTCATAAGGATTATCATGTAAATCCTGCAGGTGGATTTATTCCGGCATGATAATAAAGTTGAGTGGTACTACTCTTGGAATTAAATATTAATTAATTGAATTGTCAGTAATTCATTTAATTAATGGACATTCGATATCTTAAACATGGGGAGATAAACGCGCACATAATAAATAGGAGCCATATCTAATATGGATAAGGGACGGTAGTTCAATAATATCTTTTTAGTGGATTAAGATATTATTTGATAGGCTTAGAAAGTATATTCAGATCGAATTAAAGACTCCTAAGCCTATCAGGAGACCAATTCCTAATCCTCCTCAAGGTCCCTGTTGTAGCCTATAAATAAGCCTCAAGTCAGCCGTTTTCGACATATAGAAATACAGACACACAGACATAAAAATTTGAGATACGTATTAGTAGAAGACGGCTGAAAGTCTCGATAGCTCGTTGCCCACACAACGATCGAGATAAGGTGAGGAATACAGCAGAAGATCGTGAGGTCCAGGCTTCATCGATTCCTCCATCTACGGTTCTGATCTTAGAACTAATTTCGGTGCAAAAGGTATGATTCGTTTTCCGCTGCGCGTTAATCATATTTGCATGGACCCCGATTCAAATAATCGTATAGGGTCGGCAATCCGGCGGTTCCTTCAATGACAAACAGAAGCGAGAGCTCTCCTTGGAGAAATTGAGAAAACAAAGGATACAGGAGCCTCTAAGGAAGTGTTGAAAGTTGAAGAATCTTCTAAGAGTGACAGTGAAACCTCATCCTTAGATAAAGAAGCACTGATCTGTTTGATGACGAAGGGCTGCAAAGACAGTGGATATGATGAGGTAATTTATCAACCTCTATCTATGCCTGAAAAAGAGGAGCTGCACATGATTCATTCCCTCAAAAGGATCATTAGTGACTTTGACCAGATAAACTCAACTCATGAGGAGCTGAAGTTTGAAAATGAGAACCTGAGAAGCAAGAACATTGATTTAGTAAAGATGTTATCAGCATTTGAGTCTAACAACTTAAGATGTAGCAAGTTTCAGAAGAAGGTCTTAAGGCTCAATCTGCTAGTCACTAAGCTAGAGCATGAAAAGGAAAACTTTTAATCAACAATAAGAATCTTCAGCAAATATGTTAAGGATGCAAGAGAGTGTTTATTGATGGCCATGTTAGGATGTATACTATAAGCCTAGCTTTTGTATAAACATTTTTTATGATATGAGAATCTTTTATGGTTAAATGTTTGTATTTTATATTTGTTATATATGTTATTGCAATTGTCCAATTAATTTATATTGTAGATAACATGGTGTGCGGTGCCACACAGAAGATCATGTTATCAGTTCCTTATAGATTATAAATGGTAGCTCACAACCGAGATAATTTTGGATAAATTATCGGAATGGTTGTAGTGTAATTTGGTATTAATCTATCTTGATTATAAAATTACACTAGTACATTTTGTATGTATTGAGCAGGACCAATTGAGGTTGCTTTATTTATACTGACTACATAAATAGAACAAGACCTCTGTTATTATGGATGTGCATCCTCTTAATCATTGTATGATAACGGACATGTATACTCGATATATGTTTCTTTAATTTACCAATGGGTGAGATTTATTTATTAAATCAATAAGCTCGGTAAATTGGGATACAATGTTGTTTATATGGTGTGTTGTTGATTATATAATGAAACCGTGTCCTAATTATTTAGGATGATGATGTCCCCTTGAGGAGCTCATAAGGATTATCATGTAATATCTTTTTAGTGGATTGAGATATTATTGATAGGCTTAAGAAGTATATTCAGATTGAAATTAGGACTTTTAAGCCTATTAGGAGACCGATTCCTAATCCTCCTCAAGATCCCTGTTGTAGCCTATAAATAAGCCTCAAGTCAGCCGTTTCTAAACACATAAAATTTGAGATACGATTTAGTAAAAAATGGCTGAAAGTCTTGATAGTTCGTTGCTTACCCAACGTTTGAGAAAAAGGCGAGGAATACAACAGAAGATCGTGAGTTGCAGGCTTCATCGATTCCTTGATCTCAGTTTTGACCTTAGAACTAATATCGGTGCAAAAGGTATGCTTTGTTTATCCGCTGCGCGTTAATCATATTTGCATGGACCCCTATTCGGATAATTGTATAGGGTCGGCGATCCGGCGGTTCCAACAATTGGTATCAGAGCCATGGTTTTCTGACTCTAATCGATTAAATCGGTTAATTCTATTATGAATCCTATCTTGAAGCATGCGTATTTAGATCGGATAATAGTAGGATTTGCGAGACATTATGATTTTCTGCAGGAACCTTAAATCCAACTATTACGGTCTGAATGTATGTTTATGTATGAATTAAACCCTCGGACATGTCGAGGTTGTTTTTTGAATGTATGATTGTAATAGTAAAATCACGGCGGTTTGTCGTGTTAGGTTTTAATTTTCTGTTCGATCTAGATTATATGTAAACTCCTTCGTGGAGTATAGGATCAATAGATATAATTAGATACAAGGTTGGGGTGGCACAACCGGGCACGACCGTGCTGTGGAGCACGGTCAGACCGTGCCGGCTGAAAATTGAAGCTGGACAACCGGGCACGATCGTGCTATGGAGCACAGTCAGACCATACCCAGCTGAAGATTGAAGCTGGACAACAGGGCACGACCGTGCTGTATGGCACGATCTACCGTGTGGCGTGTTTATAGGTCAAGCACGACCGTGCTGTATGGCACGGTCTACCATGTGGCGTGTTTACAGGTCGAGCACGACCGTGCTGAGGGGCACGGTCTGACCGTGCTAGTCGATGATTTTCCTCCTATTTTTTCTAACAGGTCGATCCCCATTTAATCGCAAACATTCAAGAACACGACAATAAAATGAGGCCATAATAATTGGTAATTATATTTTTTCATATTTATTGAATTATATGTGTTGTTTTATCAAGTATGCTTTTATGTATTTCATATGACATGCATGTTAAAATCCCTCATGTTAAATAACTAAGTGAGAGAGGGATTAATTATTTTTTAAAATAAATCTCATAGCCTCTATTACTGGTTTGTAAGTGATGCATTTGAACTTGCGCGTTGGTTTTAAGTGTCTTCCTCCATATCAGATGAGTTCATTTACGGATCACTAGATCAAACTTCCTTTATGGATGATTATAGAAAGTTGTCTAGGAGTATGTCATCTTCTCCATCTGAAGGGGCATAATCCTAGATAATGGACTTAGTATCAAGTAATGGTATACACTTAGATACATTTGATAAGTATCCTCCCCATCGGAGTCACTACTGTTATTTGTATGGCCAAAGCGATACCAACTATTAATTTTATTTGTCATAAAGTTAAGTTGACAAGATAATAAAATTAATGGGTAAAACCTCCTCTAACAAATGTTTGAATTAGTATACGTCCACACTATCGTGACATATGAAGTTCACGGTGTATTGAGGTGTTGGTGAATTTAGATTATGTTGTTTGAGGGAACAATATGATTTGTCAATTCAAATGATTTGACCTATGTGTTTATTTATGTGATTCTCAGGATTTTCATTATGGCTTTCAATTCTCTTGCTGTTATACTTAAAGAAAACAAACTTACTAGTCCTAATTATATTGATTGGAAACGAAACCTAGACATTGTCCTGTCTGCTGAAGAGTACAAGTTTGTACTCACTGAGCATTGTCTTTGACATGCCTGATGAAAACTCTACTGAAGAGGATAAAATGCTTTATAGGAAGTGGGTCTTGTGTATATAAGAAGAGTGACGGAAACGTGGTGGTATTTCTTGTACTATACGTAGATGATATCTTGTTAATTGGAAACAATGTCAAAGTGTTGTCAGACGTAAGGGTATGGCTGTCCAAGCAGTTTGCTATGAAGGACTTAGGAGAAGCTGGACATATTCTTGGGATCAAAGTTATAAGGGATCGCAAGAAAAAGATGTTATGCTTATCTCAAGCTTCATACATTGACACTATCCTAGCTCGTTTTAGCATGCAAAACTCCAAGAAAGGTTTTCTACCTTTTAGGCATGGAGTTCCTTTATCTAAGAAAATGTGTCCTAAGACACCAAAGAAGATATAAGAAAGGAAAGCAGTTCCTTATGCTTCGGCTGTAGGAAGCTTAATTTATGCAATGCTATGTACAAGACCAGATATTTGCTTTGCCGTGTGCATGGTTAGTAGATATCAAAGTAACGCAGGACAAAGTCATTGGACTGCCGTAAAGCATATTCTAAAGTACCTGAAAAGGACTAGAGATTATATGCTAGTTTACCAGGCAAATGATTTATTACCTGTGGGTTACACGGATTCAGATTTCCAGTCAGATAGGGACAACAGTAAATCAACCTCGGGGTATGTGTTTACCTTGGGAGGTGGAGCCATCGTGTGGAGAAGTGTGAAGCAGAAATGCGTTTCGAACTCCACCATGGAAGCTGAATATGTGACAGCCTCTGAGGCAGCCAAAGAAGTTGTATGGCTCAGAAACTTCTTGATGGACTTAGAAGTGATTCCTTGTTTGCCCAAAGCCACAATCTATTGTGATAATAGTGGTGCAGTAGCAAACTCGAAGGAACTACGAGCCCATAAGGTAAGTAAACACATTGAGCTCAAGTACCACCTGATACGAGATATCGTAAGCGAGGGGAAGTTGTTGTCGCCAAGATTGCATCAGTCGATAACCTAGCAGATCCTTTCACAAAGGCTCTTCCGACGAAAGCTTTCGATGAGCATATTGATGGGATGTGAATCAGATGTATGCCAGCGTATATGACAGCATAGTCTTTTAGTATAAGTAGGAGATTGTTAGGATGTATACTATAAGTCTAGCTTTTGTATAAACATTTTTTTATGATATGAGAATCTTTTATGGTCAAATTTTTTGCATTTTATATTTGTTATATATGTTATTGCAATTGTCATAATTTATATTGTAGATAACATGGTGTGTGGTGCCACACAGAAGATCATGTTATCAGTTCCTTATAGATTATAAATGGTAGCTCACAACCGAGATAATTTTGAACAAATTATCGGAATGGTTGTAGTGTAATTTCATATTAATCTATCTTGATTATAAAATTACACTAGTACATTTTGTATGTATTGAGCAGGACCAATTGAGGTTGTTTTATTTGTACTGACTACATAAATAAAACACGACCTCTGTTATTGGGGATGTGCGTTCTCTTAATCATTGTATGATAACGGGCATGTATACTCGATATATGTTTCTTTAATTTACCAATAGGTGAGATTTATTTATTAAATCAATAAGCTCGGTAAATTGGGATACAATGTTGTTTATATGGTGTGTTGTTGATGGTATAATGAAACTGTATCCTAATTATTTAGGATGATGATGTCCCCTTGAGGAGCTCATAAGGATTATCATGTAAACCTTGCAGGTGGATTTATTCCGGTATGATAATAAAGTTGAGTGGTACTACTCTTGGAATTAAATGTTAATTAATTGAATTGTCAGTAATTCATTTAAGTAACGGACATTCGATATCTTAAACACAGGGAGATAAACGCGCACATAATAAATAGGAGCCCATATTTAATATGGATAAGGAATGGTAGTTTAATAATATCTTTTTGGTGGATTGAGATATTATTGATAGACTTAAGAAGTATATTCAGATTGAATTTAGGACTCCTAAGCCTATCAGGAGACCGATTCTTAATCCTCCTCAAGGTCCCTGTTGTAGCCTATAAATAAGCCTCAAGTCAGCCGTTTCTAAACACACGAAATCTGAGATACGATTTAGTAAAAGACGGCTGAAAGTCTCGATAGTTCGTTGCCCACACAACGTTCGAGAAAAAGGTAAGGAATACAGCAGAAGATCGTGAGGTGCAGGCTTTATTGATTCATTGATCTACAGTTCTGACCTTAGAATTAATATCGGTGTAAAAGGTATGATTCGTTTATCCACTGCATGTTAATCATATTTGCATGGACCCCGATTCGGATAATTGTTTAGGGTCGGTGATTCGGCGGTTCCAACAGACGAAACGTCTATTTCAGAAAACTGGCTTATGATACAGCACTCATATCTCTCATGATACAACAAGCTCATCCAAAGTTGTGTTATTTGTTCAAGCTGAGACTTCAATGTAAAATGAGTTAATAAGTAACTCTGAAAAGACCTTGAACAAATAAACAACAGTGGACAAGGATAAGAAACCTTCGTGTTCAACTACAGGAAATAAGCCTGTATACAAGAGTTGGCTACAGCAGAAACAATTTGCTGTAAGTAGCAAGAAGATACAGCAACCCCCAAAGTTGCAGCACAAAAATCTTTATCCCACCAATACTAAAACTCTAATATCTAAACCTCAAAAAGGACATACTCTAGGGAAGTATGGTGGAAGACCACACTACAACAGTGTTGGTAACACACATAGTTTCTGCACACACCTTTAACAAGCAGTATATGAACAAAACTGCCTACAGAAAGAAAACCAACAATACTTACAGAAAAGTTATTTCTGCTAAGAAAGTTTGGATTCCAAAAGAAACTAACTACAAAGGACCCATACAGATATGGGTACCTAAATCTATTTGAATTTGTTGCAGTTTCAGTGCCAGGATGCAGCAGTGAAGTATGGTATATTGACAGTGGCTGCTCAAGGCACATGACTGGCAACAAAGAAGTCTGGAAGGATTTTCAACCATGGAAAGAAACAAAGGTCATCTTTGGAGATGATTCCAAAGAAATCACAAGAGGAAGTGAAAATCTGATCAAATGACATATTCAAATCAAAGTTGTATCCTATGTAAAAGGACTCAGATACAACTTACTGAGCATCAGTCAATTTTGTGACAAGGGATACACTGTGGAGTTCAAACTTAACAAGTGCCTAATCAAGGACAGCAAATCTAATAAAGTCAAGCTTACATGAACAAGAAGAGAAAATATATATCTTGCAGATTGGAGCTCTTCTATTCAACCTACATGTTTCATTGTAAAGAGCCCACTAGAGCTAAGTTGGCTGTGGCACAAGAGACTTAGTCATTTGAAATTCAACACTATAAACAAGTTAGCAAGAAAAGGACTTGTAAGAGGACTGACAGATTTGGCATTTAAGAAAGAAAACGTTTTTGAAACTTAGTCAGAAAGGTAAACAAGTTAGAAGCTCCTTCAAAGACAAGTTACATAAGTCATCTCAAAAGATTCTAGATCTTCTACATATGGACCTATTTGGACCAGTAGAACCAATAAGTATAAGTGGGAAGAAGTATTCACTTATGGTAGTAGATGACTATTCTAGATATACTTGAACCATCTTTCTTGCTAAGAAATCAAAAAATCAGAACAAGCTACCAGACCTCATGAAGAAGATTCAGAATAAGAAAAGCTTGAGTATTGTGAAGATAAGATCTGACAGAGGAGCTAAGTTCACCAACAAATTCGTAGAGAAATTCTTGTTCTTATAATGGTATTTTTCATGAATACTCTGCTGCAAGAACACCCGAATAGAATGGTATTGTTGAAAAAAGGAATAGAACCCTTAAGGAAGCAACAAAGACAATGATAGTAGAGACAGAGATACGCAAAAGGTTTTGGGCAGAAGTAACAAATATTTTATGATACACTCAGAACAGATGTCTGATCAATAAGAACCTTGACAAAACCACATATAAACTATGAAATAAATACACACTAAATATTTTCTATCTACATATATTTGGATACATGTGTTATATCATCAACAATGGAAAAGAGCATCTAAGAACCTTTGATGTAAAATCAGATGAAGGAGTATTCCTTGGATATTCATCTGTAAATAAAGCATTCAGGATCTTCAATAAAAGAACCTTGGTGGTTGAAGAGTCAATCCATGTGGTGTTTGATGAACTACATTGTGACACAAGCAAGTTGGATGAACCTGTTGAAGGGACAACCTCCTTGAAGAAAATAATATTCCTTATACTGAAGGTGTTCTACTTTCAGCAGAAGATAGAGAGGAAGATTCCACACCTCTGGATGCAGTAGACAATCTTACAACAACAGAACCTACCATCTTACAGCATAATGAGGAACAACCAAGACCTATGCATATCTTTGAGCCAGACAGAGCATGGCTAAGAAATCATCCTAGAGATCTCATTATTGGAGATCCATCTGTAGGAGTAAGAATAAAAATATCTATTCCTCATGAAACAATGTTTGTTTGTTTTATCTCTCAATCTGAACCAAAAAGCATAGAAGAAGCTCTTCAAGACAGCAACTGGGTTCAAGCCATACAGGAAGAGCCAAATGGATTTAAAAGAAATTAAGTATGACACACAGTTGCAAGACCAACTCATCAAGGAGTAGGAACAAAGTGGGTATTCAAGAACAAGTTAGATGAATCAGGACTTGTTGTAAGAAACATAGCAAGACTAGTTGTTAAAGGATACTGCGAGAAAGAATGAACTGATTTTGATGAGACATTTGCTCTTGTAGCAAGATTAGAAGCTATCAGGATTTTTCTGGCCTATGCAGCTCACATGAACTTCAATGTATATCAAATGATTATGAAAAGTGCATTTCTCAATGGTCTTTTATCAGAAGAAGTGTATGTGGAACAACCTCTAGGTTTTGAAGATCAAGTAGAAGAGAAAGTATTCAGACTGCATAAAGCTCTGTATGGACTTAAGCAAGCACCAAGAGCTTGGTATGATACCCTATCTCTCTATCTATTGGAGAATGGATTCAAGAAATGAACAGTGGATAAGACCTTATTTAGAATTCAAGATGGGGAAAATATTCTCTTTGTACAGATTTATGTGGATGACATCATCTTTGGATCCACCAACAAAGATTTATGTGGAAAGTTTTCCAACCTAATGCAGTCAAAGTTTGAGATGAGTATGATAGGAGAGTTAAGCTTCTTTCTTGGACTATAAGTAAAACAACTATCTGCAGGAACCTTTATCAACCAAGTCAAATATACAAATGAACTTATACAGAAATTTAGTATGGAAAATAGATCAGATACATCAATTCCCATAGCAACATCCAAAAGCCTTGATAAAGATGAAGATGGAAAAGATGTGGATATTACAAAGTACAGACGCCTAATAGGATCTTTGTTGTATCTTACAGCAAGCTGACCAGACATCATGTTTGTAGTAGGAGTCTGTTGGGATTTCATTGTTTAGATTTTGATGAGACAAACCAACCATGTAATAGGAAGTTTTGAGTACCCCATTTTCACATTGTTTAAGTGAATAAATAGACTAGAATTGAGTCTTGAGTCAATGATTGAAATGGAGGTTAAAAGAGGATAAAGCTGCATCTAAGCTTTAAAGGAAGATATTGCTGCAAGAAGGCAGGATACAGTATCGCTGCATGAAGTCAGGATACAGCAAAGCAAGGAAGAACGGCGTGCAGCATCGCTGCATAAAAAGGATACAGGAGTACTGCTAGAACGAAGTTACAGCAGCACTGCCAGACAATACTGCAAGCAGGTCTAAAATACAGCAGCACTGAAAGTATACATCAGCTGCACAGAGACCAAGGATACAGCGCAGACTTACAGAACAGTTAAGTATATACAGCGCCAACTACAAGACTAAGTATCTTGCAAATCCCAGAAAGGATAAATGCAGTACGAGGAACGGAGATCCAAGCAGGGACAAAAGAGCCGTTCAAGAAAAAGTCAAAGTAGCAGACACGGAGCCAATAAGAAGATACCACATGGACTGACGCGCCGCAGAAAGCTGCGAGCCGCAACTGCCGCATTAAATGCTCCGAAAAGAAAGGTCAGTCACATTAAATGCGAACCATACTTTGGCCAGGCTATTTCAAATTCAAAAGAGGGATGTCTCCTTTAACGGACATCTTCTTCTACAAGTATAAATAAAGGTCGAGGAGTACTGAAGCCGGTTACTGTTACTGTTACCGAGATCAAATTTCCATACGCGAAAGTTTCGAGCTTACAAATTTAAAGTATTCAAGCCAACAGTTTCAGTCACTCAACCTATCGAAGTGAAACAGAGTTCAAGCTGAAAGATTCCTTACGGATTCAGAAGCTCACTTCGAAGCACAAGTTGAAGAAAACCTTTTTATCCTTTTAACCTTGTTGCTGTATGCTTAGGTTGTTTTAGTGGTGTCAAGCAGTTGATAGGAGAGATCCTTGCTGTTTGTTTTAGTTGTCTAGTGTTAGGCAGCTTCCCTGTGTGGGAGTATAGAACCCTGTGTGGGTTAGCCTTTGAAGTTTGCAGTTGCTGTGTGTACGCTGGACTTCAGTAGGTGGTTTACTTTGTAAAGTTGATAGATTGTTAGGAGAGTCCTGTAAATCAATCTTGCTTAACGAAGTTCCTGCTCGAGGAGCAGTAGAGTGGACGTAGAAGGATTACACCACCTTCGAACCACTATAAGCCATAAGTGTCTTTATCGCTTTATTTATCTGTGCTTATTTTCTGCATATATCTATCTCATCTCATCATAAAACGTTTGAAAGAAGCATTT
Organism: Scutellaria barbata; assembly: GCA_028654395.1. NCBI lineage: Eukaryota > Viridiplantae > Streptophyta > Magnoliopsida > Lamiales > Lamiaceae > Scutellaria > Scutellaria barbata. Next base: position 21,644,345 of record CM053647.1, read on the forward strand.
TTGTGTAAAATAGCCTTGTGTTTGAAAAGTATATTTCCGCTGCGTACAAAACTTCAGGTTACAGCGTGCAGCACTGTATTCTAGCGCTGCAAGCAGTAACCATCTATCGCTGCAAGCTCAAGTAACTTGCAGTGCAGAACGGTTGTTTTAAAGATTCTGAAAAATCGACCAAGGTTCATTCACCCCCCCTCTGAACCTCGGACACCACTTGGGACCAACAAGTGGTATCAGAGCAAGTTGGGTTAAAAGCCAACTTATCTGGTCACCTACCCAGATCCACCTTGTCTCACTGTTTTCTTTGCATAAAAATCATTTTTAAAAGCATATCATGGATTCCTCCAATCACAAGCTACCTATGTTTTCCATAGAGGAATATGATGACTGGAAGATTAGAATGCAGGCACACCTTTCGGCCATGAATGATGAGATGTGGACCGTCATAACTGAAGGACCAATAGTTCCCATGAAGATAAATCCAATGTATGGAAGAGACCATGCAGAAGGAGAGCAGCCACCACCAAACTTCCTGATCAAACCACGACTAGAGTGGGGAAACGAAGACAGGAAAAGAGCCAACCTGGATAACGTGGCAAAGAACGCTCTATTTATTACTTTGGATAAGGGCACCTTTAGCAAAGTCAAGACTTGCTCAACATCCAAAGAAATATGGGAAAAGCTGGAGCAAATTTGTGAAGGAACTGAGCTCACAAAGGACAACAAAATCTCCAACGCTACACAATTATTCGAGCTCTTCGAGATGAAGAATGAAGAGACTCTAGAACAACTAGATCTGAGATTCACATCCATAGTGAATGAACTAGAAGCTCTGGGCAAACACTACACACAGAAAGAAAAGAACATGAAGGTGTTAAGAGCCCTACCAGCGGAGTGGGATAGCAAGACCACTGCCATGAGAGTGTCTATGGACCTGAAGTCCATGAGCACATTTGACTTATTCTCCGACTTGAAAGCATTCGAGTATGACATCAATAGAAGGAGAAAAGAGTAAGAGGAGTCAGTCTCCAAAGTTATAGCTCTAACCGCCAGAGGAACAAAGGATACAGCAACCGTCAGTTGCAGTAAGCAGAGTGAGGATACAGCAGAAGTTGCTGAAGAGGATATGGCGCTCCTCCTAAAGAAATTCAGGAGATTCATCAAGAGCAACAACAATAGCAGCAACACCAACCTCAACAAAAAGAATGACTTCAGAAGAAGTCACTCAACCCCTCAGGTATCTTCTTCTCCTCAGTCAAATACAGGGAATGTTGACTTGTGCTATAATTGCAGGAAGCCTGGACACTACGCAAGGAATTGTCCTTATCCAACAGTGCACAAGTATCCTGAAGGAGAAACAGAACAGAGGAGAGATAAAAGACGAGAGGAAAGGCACAAACTTCGAGCTCTCATAGGAGAGATGGAGAAAGCCAAGGATGCAGTAGTTCCGAAGGAAGTACTGAAGGCTGCAGAATCCTCTGACAGCGATGCTGAAACCTTATCCTCTGACGAAGAAGCACTCATATGCCTGATGGCTAAAGATGGCGAGGACAGCGAAGAAGATGAGGTAATTTACCAACCGTTGTCCATACAAGTTGATGAGGAGCTGAACATGATCCACTCCTTGAAAAGGATCATGAGTGATTTCGAGCAGATCAACTCAATTCATGAGGAGCTTAAGGTTGAGAATGAGAACCTTAGAATCGATAATGAGATCCTCAAGAGCAAAAACATCAACATTGCCAGAATGCTCGCTGCACGAGAGTCTGATAACTCAAGGTGTAGTAAGCAGCAACAAGAGATCTCTAGATTGAATCTACTGATCACTGAGCTAAGATCTGAGAAGGAAATCTTGCAGTCCAAGATGAGAACGTTCACCAAATCCTCAAAGGACGCAAGAGATTGCATAAACAGTGTCAGAGATCCCTTTGTGATTTCAGGCATAGGTTACAGCAATCAAGGCTCTCAGAATACAGCAAGCACATCCGAAGCTGTGAATTTTGTTCAAGCTAAAACTCCAATGGAGAAAGAGTTACTTTGTGACTCTGAAAAGATACTGAACAAAACAGCAATGACGGATAAAGGGAAGAAACCCCAATGCTCAACTGCAGGGAATAAGTCTGCATCTAAGACTTTGCTGCAGCAGAAGTCATCTGCTGCATGCAGCAAAAGGATGCAGCAACCAACAAAGTTGCAGCATAGAAGAAACTTTCCCACCGATACTAAGACCTATATGTCTAAACCTCAAGGAGGATATACTCCAGGAAAGTATGGTGGAAGACCGCACTACAAGGGTGTTGGTAACACACATATTTGTCGAGCACACACTTCTCACAAGCAGTTTTCCAAGATAACTGCATACAGCTCGAAAACCAACAAATCTTACAGTAGATCAATTACTGTTAAGAAAGTTTGGGTTCCCAAAGTAACTAACCCCAAAGGACCCGTATGGAAATGGATACCTAAATCTGTTTAAGTTTGTTACAGGTTACAGTGCCAGGATGCAGCAGTGATGTATGGTATATCGACAGCGGCTGCTCAAGGCACATGACAGGCAATAAAGAAACGCTGAAAGACTTCCAAGAATGCAAAGGACCTAAGGTCATATTTGGAGATGATTCCAAAGGAAGCACAAAAGGAAGCGGATGCCTAGTCAAGGGGAACATAAAGATCAAGGATGTATCCTACGTAAAGGGGCTTAGATACAATCTTCTAAGCATCAGTCAGTTCTGTGACAAAGGATATACAGTGGAATTCAACCTCAACAAGTGCTTAATCAAGGACAGCACCACAAATGAAGTAAAGCTTACAGGAACAAGAAGAGGAAATATCTACCTAGCAGATTGGAATTCCTCCACTCAATCAACATGCTTCATAGTGAAAAGTCCACCGGAGCTGAGCTGGCTATGGCACAAACGATTAAGTCACCTGAACTTCAAGACTATCAACAAGCTAGCAAGAAAAGGTCTCGTGAGAGGATTACCAGATGTAGCTTACAAGAAAGAGAATGTCTGTGGAGCGTGTCAAAAAGGGAAGCAAGTAAAGAGCTCTTTCAAGGATAAGATTTAGAAATCGTCTCACAGAATTCTAGATCTTCTACACATGGACCTCTTTGGACCAGTAGAACCAGTAAGCTTGAGCGGGAAGAAGTACTCTCTAGTAGTAGTGGATGACTACTCTAGATACACATGGACGATCTTTCTAGCGAAGAAGTCGGAAACTCAAGAAAAGCTACCTGGCCTCATGAAGAAAATTCAGAATGAAAAGAGCTTGAGCATAGTGAAGATAAGATCAGACAGAGGAACCGAGTTCACGAATAAGTTTATAGAGAAATTCTGTTCTGACAATGGTATTCGTCATGAATACTCTGCTGCACGAACACCTCAACAAAACGGGGTTGCTGAAAGAAGGAATAGAACCCTCAAGGAAGCAGCAAGGACGATGATAGCAGAAGCAGAAATACCCAAGAGATTTTGGGCTGAGGCAACCAACACTGCATGCTATACGCAGAACATATGTTTAATCATCAAGGATCTTGACAAGACACTGTATGAAATATGGAATGGTCATACACCAAACATTTCCTATCTACATATCTTTGGATGCAGGTGTTATGTTCTCAACAATGGAAAGGAACATCTGAAGACTTTTGATGCTAAATCAGACGAAAGAGTATTTCTAGGATACTCTACTGTAAGTAAAGCCTTCAGATTGTTTAATAAGAGAACCCTGGTGGTAGAAGAATCTGTACATATGGTGTTTGATGAACCACATTGTGACACAAAGAAGCTGGAAAAACCACCTGAAGAAACCTCTCCTAGAAAAGAGAATGTTGTACCATACATAGAGGGAGTTTTGCCTATAGAAGAAGATAAAGATGAAGAAGCTGCAACCTTGGATGCAGCAGACATTCTTACAGCAGCAGAACCTCCTGCATTACAGCAACATGATGAGCAAAATACACCAACACACGTTTTTGAGCCAGATAGGACATGGCTTAGAAATCATCCAAGAAATCTCATTATAGGAGATCCATCCATCGGTGTAAGGACAAGAAGATCCATCCCACATGAAACAATGTTTGCATGCTTCATATCACAATCAGAGCCTAAGAATGTTGAAGAGGCACTGCAAGATAGCAACTGGGTACAGGCCATGCAGGAAGAATTGAATGGATTTGAGAGAAATCAAGTATGGCAAACAGTCGCTAGACCGACCCATCAAGGTGTAATTGGAACAAAGTGGGTGTTCAAGAACAAGCTAGATGAATCAGGAGTCGTAAGAAACAAAGCAAGATTAGTTGCTAAAGGATACTGTCAGGATGAAGGAATTGATTTTGATGAGACTTTTGCACCAGTGGCAAGGCTAGAAGCAATAAGAATTTTCTTAGCATATGCAGCACATATGAATTTCAACGTCTATCAAATGGATGTTAAAAGCACATTTCTTGGTCTCCTTACAGAGAAAGTATATGTTGAGCAACCTCCTGGTTTCGAGGATCAAGCAGAAGAGAAGGTGTTTCGTTTACAAAAGGCCCTATATGGACTGAATCAAGCACCAAGAGCTTGGTATGACACCTTATCTCTCTATCTTCTGGAAAATGGTTTTCAGAAAGGAACGATCGACAAAACGCTGTTTAGGATACAGAACGGAGAGAGTGTACTTCTTGTACAAATCTATGTGGATGATATTATCTTCGGATTCACAAACAAAGAGCTATGTGAGAAATTCTCCAACCTGATGCAGTCAAAGTTCGAGATGAGTATGATGGGAGAATTAAGTTTCTTTCTCGGACTGCAAGTAAAACAGCTTTCTACAGGAACCTTCATCAATCAAGTCAAGTATACGAAAGAGCTTATCAAGAAATTTGGCATGGAGAATGGAGCCGCAACGTACGTTCCCATGTCCACATCTATAAGTCTTAACAAAGATGAAGATGGTAAAGATGTAGACATTATGAAGTACAGACACCTCATTGGATCATTGCTGTATCTCACAGCAAGCAGACCTGATATTATGTTTGCAGTAGGAGTCTGTGCTAGATTCCAAGCAGCACCGAAGGAATCACATCTTTTAGCTGTAAAAAGAATGATCAAGTATCTGAAAGGAACTCAGGAAGTCGGCCTATGGTATCCTAAGGAAGGAGGATTCAAGCTTAAAGGCTACTCCGACTCAGATTATGCAGGCTGCAAGATTGATAGGAAGAGTACTAGTGGGACGTGTCAATTTCTGGGAAATAGACTTGTCTCGTGGTTCTGCAGGAAACAGACCTCAATTGCAACCTCTACAGCAGAAGCAGAGTATGTTGCAGCAGGAAGTTGCTGTGCGCAGATTCTCTGGATACAGCAGCAACTTAGAGATTATGGGATAGAAGAAAAAGAGACGCCAATTCTCTGTGACAATACGAGCGCTATTGCAATTACCCATAATCCTGTCTTTCACTCAAGAACAAAGCACATTGACATTCGTCATCACTTTATAATAGATCATGTTGAGAAGAAAGATGTCGTGCTTGAGAAGGTTCACACGGATCTACAGCTGGCAGATATCCTTACAAAACCTTTGAGTGAATCTAGGTTTTCTATGCTTCGTAACGAGCTAGGAATCCTTAAGTTGTGAAGAAAAAGAAAATGCAAGATTGCAGGGGGAACCTCTGCATGCTTGCAGAAAGCAGTAAAGATGGTACTGTAAGCTACGCGTCAATACAGCACTGGATTCAGACAGCGCTGCAACCTACATTCTTACAGTACAGCAGCTATCGAAGAAATCAAGCAGCACCAGGTTACAGCATTAATTTCAAAAGGAGTATTGATTGCTCTGCAACCTCGTACTAGAGATGCTGCAACCTTAAAAAGGCATTTATTTAGGCGGCAAAGGGCATGTCTTTCAACATTAAATGCATGACTGCGGGTGTCAGGAAGTGAAAAGGGCGCTGACAGAGCCCATGCGCCAAGTAATTATTAGCGACGATTTGACATCTCCGCTTTTTCCTGAGCCACTAGATCATTTTCCTGATTTATCTCAACCGTCAATCTCGCACGTCTCTTGGGAACCGTAATAAAGACCAAAACGTGTCATTTGAAATTCACTTTTCACCATCCTCAGAGAGAGAAACGCTGTGATCGCAAGAAATTTTTCTAAGTGCAAAACCCTTGTCTCTTTTCTCTCTATCTCACAAAGATTTCAATGGCTGCCAGAATGACTATCGTTCTTGATGGAAGAATGATCAACAGGGAGAACATCTTGGAGTCAGGGCTGTATGATAATACCCTGATCAAGAGGATCTTTGATGCTCTAGAACAGACCCAAGTCCTAGGGCTGTTGACCACAGTATATGCTGGCTTCTCCACGGAGTCAGTACAGAGGTTTTACGCCTACGCTAGGCAGGCGGAGGATAGGAACTGCATCTTATTCCGGATGGATGCAGATGGAGAGGAACGGTCGCTGACCGTTAGGGATATCTCCACCACCTTCAGCATTTCGGCTGCAGGGTTGACCCCCAGCCAGTTGGCAACGTATGGGGAGACATCGGCTCAAGAGATGTGGAATCTCTTTCGAGCAAGGGATGCAGGGGCTGAAATCAAGAGAAGCGCCCCCAAGAAGCTCTTCAAACCGGAGTTTGAACTTCTCCACGATATCTGTGCGTACTCCATCGAAGGGAGGACAGGGAGTTACGACAAGTGCACAGATCTCCGGTTCCGGATCATGTCTGCCATCATGGCCGGAGAGAAGGTGAACTGGGTGAGGTTCATCATGAAGAGGCTGTGGGAGGAAGCAGAGAAGATAACGGAGCGTCGGAGCTACGGTATCACCATCTGTTCTCTGCTCTGCAAGCTTGGCCTTCAACTTGCAGCACCCGCCCCCATTCATCCTGGAAAGTATCTCGGGGAGAAGAAGAAGGGCAAGACCCAGCCGAAGGCTGCAGGAGCAGGAGTTGCGAGGAAGAAAACCAAAGACAAAAAGAATGTAACTCTTGCTCTGCAAGATGGAGCTGCTATCAGCGGGGAAGATGCTGAAGAAGAGGAACCTTCGAGTCCTCTTCCTGTTATCAAGAGGAGTTCAGGGAAGGCTGTACCTGAACTTGAATCCTCTTCCCCAGATGATGACGCACCTTTGGTGAGAAGGGGTCCACGCAGCAAGAGAGCTGCTGTTGCTGTTGGGGATGTGTCACATCAGCCCGATATGGTTGTAGTTGACCTTGGGGATGTGTCACATCAGCTTCGGGAGCCACATCAGCACCGGGTCGAGCTAACTGAAGAAGAAGCTCGTCTACAAACAGATGCTTCAGTGCTCGATCCCACCTTTCCCGCTGCTAGAAATATACCAGCAGAGTACTCTCTTTGGAGAGAGATGCGGCTGTCAAAGGGGGAAATCCTGTTGAAGTGGAAGGATTTCCTGACAGTCGAGCAAGCTGTCCTGGAGTGGGCCAAATCGGAGGATATTCTGGCACTCCTGCAACCTGACTTTGCAGCAAGAGTTCAAGAGCTCGATGGCTGCAGCGCTGCACAGGGAGCACAGGACAAGGGAAAGAGCAAGGCTCTTGCAAAATCCGACTCTGTAGAGCTGCCGATGAAAGCAGCAGTGGAAGATGTGCAGGTCTTCCTAGCCCCGGCTGCAGAGGCGGTAAGAAGGGGCGATGATGTCGCATTTGCTCTGGAGCAAATTGACACCTTGGGAGTGGAGCAGGCTGAAGAAGCCATGCTGCATCTAGCGCTGCAACAGAGCCTGAAGGAAACTAGGATGTAGCACACTCCAAGAAGAATGCGGGGAGAAGGCAGTTCAAGTTCAAATCAGATGAACTCCCCTGCATACGAGCAAGTAGTTGAGGGCCTCTCCAACATTGTCACGTTGGATCGCTTGGAGGAGGAGGAAGCCTAACTACTGGACTATGGTGATTCCCCAGTGCGCGAAGAAGAAGATGCGGCTCAAGCAGACTCTGAGGGGGAACCATCCACCATAATCAGGAATGTCATCTCAGACATTTCTGAGATTGCCGATGAAGCATCTACGGAGGGAGTTGCAGAGGCGGTACTCCCTACACTGGACGCGACAGCAGTGCAGCCAGCAACCACCCTTCAACAGGAAGAAGGAGCTGCAGAGAAGAGCAGGGTGGAAGCTGAGATCCTAGCAGCATTAGAGGATACAGTGCTGAATACTGTGACCGCTGCAGGAAGCTATGCAGATCTGCAAGAACCCATTCTTGCAGCAGAGACTGTCGAAGCTGTTTCTGGACCGGCCGAGGAGACGGGGTCCATTGAGAAGACCTCAGTGGAGGATGTTGTTCTGACAACACTCCCTGAGTGTGAGAAGACCTCAGGTGGGGAGACTGTTCAGACAGTACCCACTGAGGATGCTGGAGTTGAAGCCGAGGTATCCCCAATGCAGCTAGAGACACCTCGTGAGGAGGTTGATGCTGCAGCCGCTGCTAGCTCTCAAGAACCTTCAAAGGTCACTGCAGCGAAGGATACTGTAGACGCCAATATGTCGGATGCCGAATTCACAAGATGGATGAAGGAACGGAACATTGCTGTTCATGGGCCAAAATCTGGAGGAGCCGTTCCTGTTCCAGTCTTATCCAGCGAAGAGGAGGCAGAAGAAGAAGAAGGAGATGAGCACCCATCCTCAAGCTCTACAAGCTCTCATACCAGCAAGGATGAGGATGAGGTTGCTGCTGAAGTACCGAGGCAGGATGCAGCACCAGTATGCCAAGAGGTGATCCCATTTGCTACCTCCACTGCTGCCTCAACAAGAAGGAATTCAGGGCTGACTCCTGATGAATCCATCAACAGAGTCGAGACCGCTGTTAGACATCTGCTACATGCTCTCCAAGAGCATGAGTCTACCATGCGCAACAGTCTCAGGGTCAGTGCCCAATTCCATGCTGAAACTATGACGGGTTTCAAGAAGGACCTCGAAGTGCTGCTTGACATGATTAAGCATACTCTCAATGATCATTCGAACAGACTGTACTACGATCGGGTCAGGATGGAGAAGGAGCTGAAGGTTGAAGCTGCTCTGACGCGCCAAGAGGTCAGGCAATGCAAGCTGCATGCTGAGACTGCCTCAACCAGACTCAACCATCACTCACAAGTCCTGGAAACACTTCTGGATCGTGTCTTCGATCAATCTCAGAGAACCAGAAGTGTGGACGACAGGTTGGGGAACCTGGAGCTGATTGTAGGAGAGTTGAGGGACATCATGGTCCGAGCTTTCCCTCAGCATGTCGATGCTCCAGAGCCCGCACCTGAACCGACCCGACGCCCGCGATCTAGGGCGGTCCCAGCAGCCCCTGCTCAGCCCCCGGCTTTTGATGATGCCAAAAAGGGGGAAAGGTTTGAAGAGAAATACAGGAGCAAAGGAGCGGCTAATCCTGAAGAAGAGGAAGAAGATGATGACCAGCAACCTCTCAGCAGGAGGAGAAGGAGGTCTGGATCATCTGCTGCTGCTGATATCCCTTCTCCGAAGAGATGGAGAAGAGATGATGATGGAGCTGGTGGAGTCGGTGCAGCTGCTGGAAGAAGATCTGCTGCAGGTTCTGCACACAGCAGACCTGCAAGCAAGGATGCAGCACCGCCCAGCTATCATCATAAGAGAATGGATGATAGCCAGCAGCAAGGCTCAAGGAAGAGGATGAGCGGGGACGAGTCTGAGAATCAAAGGCGACAGTACGAAGAAGCTGCAGATCCTAACGCCTGGATTCAAAGACTTGGTGTAATTGGTGAAAGAAATTTTTTTCCAAACAACTACTACCAATTCCCTCCTCAAGAAATCCCTCGCCTTGACACAGAGAACATCTCTGCTGAAGTGTCCGTGTTGATGGATCAAAGGCCTGAAGGAGAGAACATGACTTGGAGATTCGACATCTTCAAAGAAGTCAGACTGCCTTTTGATCGGAATCCAACATTTGAGGCGATCACCATTTTCAAACGATCAGAGTACCTCAGACACTTCAGAGATCTATGCAGGCAAGGCAAATTCAGCAAATATCATACCTGCAAGACTGCATTGAGAAGGTATGAACAGCTCGTTCGCGAAGGAAGCCTTGACATTCAACAGCTGTACATCGATCGAGTCAAGGAAGGGCTGATTATACCATTCTGCGAGGACTTCTGGCTGAGATGGATTCAGATTCCTGTGATCAGACACAAGCTGGAAGAGTCCTACCAAGAGTCCATCAGGGACTGGTGGAAAGGATCAAGAGGAAGAGAAGGCCTTGAAAGGTTTGAAAGAAGATCAGACGAATCTGCAAGCAAAAGGTCTTCGTTTTACTAAGTTGTATTCATATACCCTCTTATGATCCTTGTTGTATCTTTGATGTTGTAAAAAATTTCTATCTCTTAAATGAAGAAATTTTTTTTCTGCTCTGACCAAGTTCAATTCTTATGAACTCATGCATGCTGTTTGTGTTTTCCTGTTGAGTTTGTTGAAAGGAATATCATGATGCATCTCTAATGAATCCAGGATTAGTTTTATTCATTCAAGCTGTGCAAGCATGTAATCTGGATAAACTATATGAGTTAAAGTAAATTGAAACTTCTTCATGAACGAAATATTGTAAAGGTTTTGTCATCATCAAAAAGGGGGAAATTGTTGGGATTTCATTGTTTAGATTTTGATGAGACAAACCAACCATGTAATAGGAAGTTTTGAGTACCCCATTTTCACATTGTTTAAGTGAATAAATAGACTAGAATTGAGTCTTGAGTCAATGATTGAAATGGAGGTTAAAAGAGGATAAAGCTGCATCTAAGCTTTAAAGGAAGATATCGCTGCAAGAAGGCAGGATACAGTATCGCTGCATGAAGTCAGGATACAGCAAAGCAAGGAAGAACGGCGTGCAGCATCGCTGCATAAAAAGGATACAGGAGTACTGCTAGAACGAAGTTACAGCAGCACTGCCAGACAATACTGCAAGCAGGTCTAAAATACAGCAGCACTGAAAGTATACATCAGCTGCACAGAGACCAAGGATACAGCGCAGACTTACAGAACAGTTAAGTATATACAGCGCCAACTACAAGACTAAGTATCTTGCAAATCCCAGAAAGGATAAATGCAGTACGAGGAACGGAGATCCAAGCAGGGACAAAAGAGCCGTTCAAGAAAAAGTCAAAGTAGCAGACACGGAGCTAATAAGAAGATACCACATGGACTGACGCACCGCAGAAAGCTGCGAGCCGCAACTGCCGCATTAAATGCTCCGAAAAGAAAGGTCAGTCACATTAAATGCGAACCATACTTTGGCCAGGCTATTTCAAATTCAAAAGAGGGATGTCTCCTTCAACGGACATCTTCTTCTACAAGTATAAATAAAGGTCGAGGAGTACTGAAGCCGGTTACTGTTACTGTTACCGAGATCAAATTTCCATACGCGAAAGTTTCGAGCTTACAAATTTAAAGTATTCAAGCCAACAGTTTCAGTCACTCAACCTATCGAAGTGAAGCAGAGTTCAAGCTGAAAGATTCCTTACGGATTCAGAAGCTCACTTCGAAGCACAAGTTGAAGAAAACCTTTTTATCCTTTTAACCTTGTTGCTATGTGCTTAGGTTGTTTTAGTGGTGTCAAGCAGTTGATAGGAGAGATCCTTGCTGTTTGTTTTAGTTGTCTAGTGTTAGGCAGCTTCCCTGTGTGGGAGTATAGAACCCTGTGTGGGTTAGCCTTTGAAGTTTGCAGTTGCTGTGTGTACGCTGGACTTCAGTAGGTGGTTTGCTTTGTAAAGTTGATAGATTGTTAGGAGAGTCCTGTAAATCAATCTTGCTTAACGAAGTTCCTGCTCGAGGAGCAGTAGAGTGGACGTAGAAGGATTACACCACCTTCGAACCACTATAAGCCATAAGTGTCTTTATCGCTTTATTTATCTGTGCTTATTTTCTGCATATATCTATCTCATCTCATCATAAAACGTTTGAAAGAAGCATTTTTGTGTAAAACAGCCTTGTGTTTGAAAAGTATATTTCCGCTGCGTACAAAACTCCAGGTTACAGCGTGCAGCACTGCATTCTAGCGCTGCAAGCAGTAACCATCTATCGCTGCAAGCTCAAGTAACTTGCAGTGCAGAACGGTTGTTTTAAAGATTCTGAAAAATCGACCAAGGTTCATTCACCCCCCCTCTGAACCTCGAACACCACTTGGGACCAACAGAGTCTATGCAAGATTTCAAACAGCACCAAAAAAATCACATCTTACAGCAGTAAAAAGAATCATCAAGTATTTAAAAGGAACGCAATAAGTAGGCCTCTGGTATCATAAGGAACGATGATTTAAACTTAAAGACTACACTGACTCAGATTATGTTGGCTGCAAGATAGAAATGAAAGTACAAGTGGAACATGTCAATTCCTTGGAAATAGACTTGTTTCATGGATCTGTAGGAAACAAACATCTATAGCTATATCTACAATAGAAGCAAAATATGTTGCAGTAGGAAGTTGTTGTGCTCAAATTCTCTGGATACAGAAGCAACTAAGAGATTATGAGATTAAAGAAAAAAAGACTCCCATTCTCTGTGATATTACTAGTGCTATATCTATCACCCATAATCCTGTTTTCCACTAAAAAACAAAGTATATTGACATCAAACATCACTTTATAAGAGATAACATTGAAAGAATGATGTTGTGCTAGAGAAAGTTCATATAGATCTCCAGCTAACAGATATTTTCACCAAGCCTTTATGTGAATTAAGATTCTCTATACTAAGGAATAAACTGGGAATTCTGAAGTTATAAGTGGAAAGAAAAGTTGCAGAATCTTAGGAGGAACCCCTGTATCTTTGCTAGAAGTAGTAAGTATCTCACTGCAAGATGCGGCTTCATACAATGTTGTATCCTTAAATCTTACAGCAAGGTCAGTAAGTAAGCAAAACAAGCAGCAGGAGGATACATCATTTATTTTTTGGAGTATTTAATACTCTGCAACCTCATACAAGAAACTGGAACCTTAAAAAGTAATAAATTAGACAGCAAAACGCATGCTTCACATCGCATTTAGTGCAAGTCTGCATGTGTCAGAATTCGAAAAGACGCGGTCAGAAGTCATAATTGCCATGTTTTGGGTATTTGCATTTTGACCCTTCCATCTTTTTTTACAAGGACCGTTAGATCAACTTTAATCTTTTAATCTCATCTATTGATCTTACTACAAGGTTTTTTAATTGTCTCTTTGATATTCTTTCCCGATCATTCACACATAACCTCTAAGTATCAAAAGAAAAGAGCAGTTTCTATCTTAAAGGTTTTCTGCATTCATCTTCTCTAAAGTACATTTCTTCTTACTCATCAATGGTTGCCAAAAAAACAATCGTCCTTGAAGGATGTCTGATTAACCAGGAATATATATACGTTTTAAAGCTATACGACCCCTTTATTCTGGCCCGTATTTTTAAAGCTCTAGAAAGGTCCCAAATCCTAGGGCTCTAGACCATAGTCTACGCCGGCTTCTTCATAGAATTTGTTTAGAGATTATATGCCCACGGTCGAAGGTTGGAGGAAAGAAGGTTCTCCATTAAGATGAATATAATATTTAAATGAATTTGTAATAAAATGTGTATTAAAAATATTAGAAAACTTAATTAGACTTTAATTAGATATTGAAGGTCTTATCTTAGTTCCAGGAGAATTAAATTATAAGATTATGATTTGGTTTAAATATTGAAGACTTGAAAATAATTCTAAAATAAGTAAATTGTAAAGATTTAGCTTAAATTAATTCTTAAGGGCCTTTAAAATAATCTTAGAAAATCTAATTATATAATTTTACGGTTTAATTTAGATATTAATAAATTTGAATTTATTTATAATTATGACGTATTTAGATTTACTATTAAGTTTATTTTATAAACTGAATTCAATTAACTGAAATTATAAGTTAATTTAGGAAATTTATTTAATTGCATAACATGGTTAGTTAATTATTATTTAATAGGATTAAAATTGATATTTAAATTGATTCTTAACTTTGAGATTTAAATTGTAAGGTTCATAATTATTTCTTTACATTTTATCATTTTTAATAATATTGATGATTTAATTATATATTTAATATTTATAGTTAAGTCATTGATTCGCTTATTAAATTATAAGAGTCAATCTCAACATCTATAATTATCTTTAAGTCAACAATTAGGTGGAAATTAAGAGATATTATAATTAATATTTATAATATGGCCTTTGGTTTGTTCATTAAATTATGAAGATTAAAACGTAATATTTATATTTATAATTACCCAAGAGTTATGGGATTAATGAGACGTGAAACTAGGATTTTAAAACCTAGATTTAAGATAACTATTAAATTGTACATAATTTAATTATTATAAAATCTCTAAGGTAATTTATAACCTAATTCATTAGTTTGGATTTAATTCATTATTTCATATATATATATATATATATATATATATATTAATTCTCGAAAGCAATATATGTAATATTTAGGATCCGCTTTATAATTCTGACTAGTTATAGATAAATACAATTTTAGCAATTCTAGGAATCGTTTTAGCAAAATAAGCAATTTTAATAGGCAATACTTAATATTATCAATTTTATAGTTTACATAATGTAATTTCAACCTAATTGAATTCATTATAATTATTTATTAATTTAGGGTTTTAAAACATATTTTCATAATCTTAAGGTTATAAAATTTCATATTTATAACTATTGGAGATTATAATTATTATGATTCATAAATTTTAGGTCTTAAAATATATATCATAAATTTATGGGATTAATTTGTAATATACATCATGATTAGGGTAAAAAAAATTGAATTGTTAATAATTATAGAGTTTTTCAATTTAATCCACCATTTATATCAAATTTACTAACTAACTCTTACCCCCAAAAACCACCCCTGCTGCACTCCCTTGCTGTGAAACATCACTCATGACCTCCACCACAACTTGTACCAGCCCATTAAAGAACCCTTGCTGTGCCATCACCACCCAGCCTCCTCCGCCGCCGTCGTCCGCCTGCTGCCGTCGACTGAGAGTCTCCGGCGACCAACCAACAGCCACAACACTGCAGCCCGACGTCCCAGCAGCAGCCCCGAGCATCCAGCCACAATAGCCCTGCACACACGTACATCGCAGCAGCAGTAACATCGCTGTCCTTGCAGCGCCGAGACCACCCATCCGCCGGCCACACACCCTCACCAGCCTGCCGGCACAACCATCGGCGCCAGCCTCCTCCCCCAACAACAAACCCAGCAGAGGCAACAACCATTCGCAGCCATTAAAGAGAAATAGAGAAGTGGAGAGGAAGAGAGAGAGCAGGGAACAGAGAGAGAGATAGCATGTAATGAAAGAAGGAGAGAGAGGGATGGAAGAGATATATTTTTTTTTCCCACCTTTGTTGACTTAAAACTTCTTTTACTTTATGTATATATAATATCATGCATATGTATATATAATAGTGATACTTATAGAAGGTGTAACCATATACATTATGTGCGTACATATATATATACACTTATATAATTAAATTTTGTATTATTACTATTTTTATTTTCATTTTTTTTTCTTTATTTTATATGACTATTAGTACAAATATCTTCTAATTTCATTTCTTTTATTTCTCTTTCATTTTTTTATTAGTATAATAATAATCATAACTATTGTTACATAAATCTCATTTTAATAATAGAAATTCTCATTATATTTCATGTAGTTGGATTTTATTATTTTGGGGTGTTACAATCTAACACTTGAAAAGTGTTACTTATTTGTCAAAAAATGTTACAAATAGCCATTACGTAATTTATGTAACACTTTTGATGAACTTTAGTAATACTCTTAAAAAGTATTATATAAGGATATCGTTTGTAACACTTTATAGTAACACTTTAAAAATGTTACATACAAACTTTTATGTAACATTTTAAATGTGTTACAATTTTAATGTAACACTTTTTGTATATGTAACGTCCCTATTCTTTTTAAGGTAAATTTTAATCGAGACGTTACTCACTTATAAAATTCACACTTTCAATAAAGTAATATAAACAAAATCAAGAATAATTCTGAAATCTACAATTCTTAAATTTATGAAATTAAGTATTTTAAACAAAAAGTTCTGCAACCTTTGATCATCGGCTACCAGCATCCACCGCTCGCACTCCTCGCATTTACCTATTTAAACTGAAAACATTTTTAAAAAGAGGGGTGAGTGACAAAAGTACACTCAGTGGGGTGGAAAAACTCGGGATGACATAAAATAATTTTAAAAGATTTTACACACATGCAAACATATCATTTTCACGCAATCATCCCAATCAATCATATCAATTGCATATTCAAAATTTACGGTTCTTAGCCGCCATAGATACCGTTTTTAGCCGCCATAGATGTGGTTCTTAGCCACCATAGATACGGTTCTTAGCCGCCATAGATGTGGTTCTTAGCCACCATAGATACAGTTCTTAGCCGCCATAGATATGGTTCTTAGCCACCATAGATACGGTTCTTAGCCACCATAGATACGGTTCTTAGCCACCACAGATAATTCAAGTAATTCACATAGATTCATGCTTATAACATCACATAAACATTTATTTTTGCCATTTATCATCTTTCCGAACGCATTCATCATATATATTAAAACATGTCATATTTCACGTAGTATAAGATTCTCCCTCATCATATCATAACATTTCATGCGTTCAGCACATAAACCCAACACATTTCATATAGCATAATAAAATTCATAATTTAAATATTTTGAAAGAAATATAAATACCGACTTAGCACTTTTTCCCCACCTTAGAAAACTGAAGCTTCTATTCAATAGTTGTCGAGCATATTTATCTTTCCTCGTTTCCTACATCGATCATTAAAAATATCTTAATACTTTGTCTAGTTGTAAATTCGTAAGTTAAGGTCACTAATAATTAAATATTTCCTTTAGTGTTTTCTTTGATCAGTGGTAATAGGTTTCTGATGATGTTGTGGTTTAAAGAATAAAATAAATTAAATGATTTTAAGGTGAAAATAAGGTTTAGGTGAATTTGTAATAAAATATGTTAATTAAAATATTAGAAAACTTAATTAGACTTTAATTAGATCTTGAAAGACTTAGCTTAGTTTCAGGAGAATTAAATTATAAGATTATGATTTGGTTTAGATATTGAAGACTTGAAAATAATTCTAAAATAAGTAAATTATAAAGCTTTAGCTTAAATAAATTCTTAAGGATCTTTAAAATAATCTTAGAAAATCTTATTATATAATTTATGGTTTAATTTAAATATTAATAAAATTGAATATAGTTATGATTATAGCGTATTTAGATTAACTATAAAGTTTAATTTATAAAAATGAATTCAATTAATTGAAATTATAAGTTAATTTAAGAAATTTATTTAATTGCATAACATGGTTAGTTAATTATTATTTAATAGGATTAAAATTGATATTTATAGTTAAGTCATTGATTCGCTTATTTCTTTAATTATATTTATTTCTTTACATTTTATCATTTTTAACAATATTGAGGATTTAATTGTATATTTAATATTTATAGTTAAGTCATTGATTCGCTTATTAAATTATAAGGGTCAATCTCAACGTCTATAATTATATTTAAGTCAACAATTCGTTGGAAATTAAGAGATATTATAATTGATATTTATAATATGGCCTTTAGTTTGTTCATTAAATTATGAAGATTAAAACATAATATTCATAATTATAATTACCCAAGAGTTATGGGATTAACGAGACGTGAATCTAGGATTTTTAAAACCTAGATTTAAGATAACTATTAGATTGTATATACCTTAATTATTATAATATCTCTAAGGTTAATTTATAACCTAATTCATTAGTTTGGGTTTAATTCATTATTTCATATATATATATATATATATAAATATTAATTTTCGAAAGCAATATCTGTAATATTTAAAATCCGTTTTTATAATTCCAACTAATTATGGGTAATAAAACACAATTTCTCCAATTCTAATATGCAATAATTAATATCATTGAATTTTAAGATACATAATGTAATTTTCAGTAAAATTTGGGGGTCCGATATCATTAATTATAATTTAGGGTGTTTAAAACATATTTTAAATTCTTAAGGGATCCAACTGAAATTTCCTAAATGCTAAGGATAAATTTCCAATTTCATCAAAATTCATTATTTGCAATTTAACCCTTAATTGCATCAAATTTTCAAAATGAAACCCTTACCCCCAAAGCCCCCTTTTCCAGCCACCCCTGCTGTCCTGTCCGCCCCGTCTCCACTGCTTTCGGCTCCCGGCGGCCGTCCCCTCTCCCTTTTCTGGTACTATCACCAAATCACACAAAACACAGCACACATATCCAATACACACACGCAGCCACAAGAACACACACACCCTTGCAGCACCAGCAACACCGCCGCCCCCGCGGCGGTCCGTCCAGCCCAGCCGCCGGCCACTTCTTCGCTGGCCACCCGTATCTCAGCCCGATGCCGTTAGCGTCAATCTTTCCCTTCCTCCTCAATACAACAATTATGCACCCTTAATATTTACACACACAGAGATACATATATATATATATATATATCCATGCCCAAACAGCCATACACACCACTTGCGACCTTGTAGCATAAAGGGAGTAACAAAGAGAAAAACAAAGGCTTGGGAGGGGGAAGAAGAGTGTGCAGTAGGGAGCTAGAGAAAAATGAAAGAAGAAAAAGAAAAGAAAAGAGGAAGAAAGTAGGAGAGAGAGAGCCGAGAGAGATGATGGAGAGGAGAAGATATTTTTCCCCACTTTGTTGACTAAGACTTCTTTTACTTTATGTATATATGTATATGTATATATAATATCATGCATATGTATATATAATAATGATAATTATATAAGGTATACCCATATATATATATATATTGTGTGCGTATGCATATGTACTTATATATATATATATATATAATTAAATCTTATTTCTTTTATTTCTCTTTCAGTTTTATTATTACAATAATAATTATAATTATTATTACATAAATCTCATTTTAATTGTAGAAAATTTTCATTATATTTTATGTAGTTGAATTTTATTATTTTTGGGGTGTTACAGTATATTTTAAAAAAATGTTACATTAAGATATGAAATGTAACACTTTTTATTCTTAAAAAGTATTATATAAGGATATCGTTTGTAACACTTTATAGTAACAATATTTATGTATGAACTTTAGTAACACTCTTAAAAAGTATTATAACAGAATATCGTTTGTAACACTTTATAGTAACACTTTAAAAATGTTACATACAAACTTTTATGTAACATTTTAAATGTGTTACAATTTTAATGTAACACGTTTTGTATATTTTAAAAAAATGTTACATTAAGATATGAAATGTAACACTTTTTATTCTTAAAAAGTATTATATAAGGATATCGTTTGTAACACTTTATAGTAACAATATTTATATAACACTTTAAATGTAACACTTATTATTTTTACAACTTTTTGGGTTTGAACCCATGACCCAACTTTTTGGGTTTGAACCCATGACCTTGAAGATAACTATCATATTAGTAACTAATAGACTAATCAAGAATGTTTATAAGCTTTTCACTATATAATATTTTATTATTTAACTATCCTATTTTCTCTTTACTTTTTATTATTTTCTTTATTATAATTTTTTTTTATATAATTTGTATGTATGTTTTTATATATGTTGAGAAATGATATTTTTGTAAGTATAAAATGAAAAATATGTATTTAAATTAATAACGAAATTATTTAAAATGAATCATAATTTAGTTATACGAAAATGATATTTTAATGATAATTTAAAATATTAAAATGAATTATATTTTCTATACATATATATTACATATTAGAATATTTATAATATAATAAACTATTTTAAATGATAAAAATTGATGCAAAGTTTTTTAATTTTTACAAATTTTTTCTGATTCGTTCATTTAATTATTTTGTATATATTATATAATATATATATATATGACTTTGCCTACTATAGAAAGAATATATAACTCATACAAATATATATACACAAAAAGAGAATATTTATTTAGTATGTAATAAGCACATATATATATATATATATACATATCTATTTTTAAATGAAAATAATATCTTAGCAAATTCTTTATATTATTTTCTTCTAATGCCAAAATTTTAAATAAATTATTAAATGTTCTTGTTGCAAAGAATAATTAAAAGATGTTAAAAAATATATCATTTATTTAAAGTGTTTCATGTAAGTGTTACATATTAACTAAGTGTTACATGCATGTGTTAAATATTTAATAGAGTGTTAGATACAAGTGTTACATATTATAAAGTGTTACATGTATATGTTACATATTAATAAAGTGTTATATGTATGTGTTACATATTAATAAAGTGTTACATACAATTGTTACATATTACTAAAGTGTTACATATATGTGTTACATATTAATAGAGTATTACATACAAGTGTTACATATTAATAAAGTATTACATACAAGTGTTACTTATTAACAAGTGCTACATGTAAGTGTTACATATTAATAAAATATTACATACAAATGTAACATATTATTACAGTGTTACATACAAATGTTACTTATTAATAAAGTATTACAGAAAATGTTACATATAATATTTTAATTTAAGAGTGTTACAATAGTGTGTTACATAAAATAAAAATGTTACAATCCAATGTTACACAAACTCATTTATGTTGTAGTGTATGTAGTCTTGTGATATATATATATATATATATATATACTTGAATAAAACATTGAGTATTTCAATTTTCATTCAAGTAATACAAAGTAATACAATGTGCAAGAAAAGAAATCCAGCCAAACATGACCTTTGTTTTGTGAGAGGAGCCCAACATTTTCTTAATAAGTATGAAAATGTCTATTTGATAAATACATATTCCTTTTTTAGAATTAATTGAATCATAACATTTTCTTAAGTTACAATTTCAACGTCGGTGAGAGTTTCAATTTATTTTCCAAAAATCTCAAATTTATACTCAAAATTTTATAAGAGAAAATTATATTAAAAAAAATCAGTGGATAATAATAACATATTGATATCGACCCATTTACAGCGGCTGGATTTTGGGTAGTATTTGTTAGAAAATTTATTGTGTTAGCATTTTAATGTTTAGATTTTGATGAGACAAATCATTTATGTAATAGGAAGTTTTGAGTACTCCATTTTTCACGATGTTTAAGTGAATACATAGACTAGAATTGAGTCTAGTGTTAAGTGCTAAAAATGGAGGTTGAACAAAATAAAGCTGCATCTATGCCCTTAAGAAAAGATATCGCTGCAAGAAGGCAGGATACAGTATTGCTGCATGAAGGCAGAATATAGCATAACTGCAAGAAGGAAGATACAGCAACGCCGTAACAGGACAGAGTATCTCTACAGCAAAGAAGGAAAGAACGGCATGCATCATCACTGCAAGAAAATGATACAGGAGTATTGCTGCAAGAAAAGGATACAGCAGGACTACCAGAAGATACTGCAACCAGGTCTAAGTTACCGCAGCACTGCAAGAAAGTATTAGCTGCACGAAGACCCAGGATACAGCGCTAAGCTTACAGTCCAGTCAAGTCAATAAGCGCAACTTACAATAAGGAGTATCCTACAATCCTAGTAAGGATAAATGCAGTACGAGAAACGAAAACTCATACAAGAATAAATAGAGCCGTTCTAGTAAAGATCAAAGTTACAGACACGGAGCCAATATGAAGATGCCACGTGGACTGACGCGCTGCAGAAAGCTGCGAGCCGCAACTGCCGCATTAAATTCTCCGAAAGAAAAAGTCAAGTCGCATTAAATGCGAACCATGCCTTTGGTCAGACTACTTCAAATTCAAAAGAGAGATGTCTCCTTCAACGAACATCTTCTCCTACAAGTATAAATAGAGGAAGAGATACACTGAAGCTGGTTACTGAAACTACTGATTAACCGAACAATTCACAAAGCTTACAAGATCCAAGTTTTCAAGTCTACGATCAGTTTCAGTCACTCAACCTCCCGAAGTGAAGTAAGTTCAAGCTGAAAGTTTCCTCAAGGATTCAGAAGCTCACTTCGAAGCACCAGTTGAAGAAAAACTTTTTTATCTTTTTAACCTTGTTACTGTGTGCTTAGGTTGTTTTAGTGGTGTCGAACAGTTGATAGGAGAGATCCTTGCTGTTTGTATAGTTGTCTAGAGTTAGGCAGCTTCCCTGTGTGGGAGTGTGGAACCCTGTGTGGGTGAGCCTTTGAAGTTTGCAGTTGATGTGTGTACGCTGGACTTCAGTAGGTGGTTACTTTGTAAAGTTGATAGATTGTTAGGAGTGTCTTGTAATTCAATCTTGCTTAACAAAGTTCCTACTCGAGGAGCAATAGAGTGGACGTAGAAGGATTACGCCACCTTCGAACCACTATAAACCATAAGTGTGTATTGTTTTCTATCTGTGCTTTAATCTTCTATTTCTTGTTTGTATCATCTGCATAAAACGTTTTCTGATAGAAGCATATTTGAGAAAATGAGCCTTGTGATTTTAAAGTAAATTTCAGCTGCGCATAAAACTCCAAGTTACAGCGTGCTGCACTGTATCCCTGTGCTGCAAGCAGTAACTATCTGACAATGCAAGTTCAAGTAACTTGCAGAGCAGAACGGTTTGTTTAAAGAATTGCAAAATCGACGAAGGTTCATTCACCCCCCTCTGAACCTCGGACACCACTTGGGACTAACAAGTGGTATCAGAGCCAACTTATCTGGTCACCTACCCAGATCCACTTTTTTCTCGCTGTTTTCTCTACATGAAAAATTATTCTTATAGCATATCATGGATTCCTCAAATCACAAGTTACCTATGTTAAGCTGGAGCAAATATGTGAAGGGACTAAGCTTACCAAAGACAACAAAATCTCCAATGCTACCCAACTATTCGAGCTCTTCAAAATAAAGAATGAAGAGACTCTTTAGCAACTAGACTTGAGGTTCACATCCATAGTGAACGAACTAGAAGCTCTGGGCAAACACTACACTCAAAAGGAGAAAAACATGAAAGTATTGAGAGCCCTACCCGCGGAGTGGGACAGCAAGACCACTGCCATGAGAGTGTCCATGGACCTGAAATCCATGAGTACATTCGACCTATTCTCCGACCTCAAAGCGTTCGAGTATGACATCAATAGACGGAGAAAGGAGTCCGAAGAGTCGAGCTCCAAAGTTACAGCGCTCACTGCTAGAGGCACCAAGGATACAGCAACCGCTAGTTGCAGTAAATAGAATGAGGTTACAGCAGAAGTTACTGAAGAGGACATGGCGCTTCTCCTAAAGAAATTCAGGAGATTCATGAAGAGCAACAATAATAGCAGCAGCACCAACCTCAACAAAAAGAATGACTTCAGAAGAAGCCATCTACCTCCTCAGGTATCCTCTTTCCCACAGTCAAATGCAGGAAATATTAACTTGTGTTATAACTGCAGGAAACCAGGACACTATGCAAGAAATTGTCTGTATCCAACCGTGCACAAGTATCCTGAAGGAGAAAGAGAGCAGAGGAGAGATAAAAGAAGAGAAGAAAGGCACAAGCTTCGAGCTCTCATAGGAGAGATGGAAAAAGCCAAGGATACAGTAGTTTCGGAGAAAGTACTGAAAGCTGCAGAATCCTCTAACAGCGACACTGAAACCTTATCCTCTGATGAAGAAGCACCGATATGTTTGATGGCTAAAGATTATGAGAACATCGAAGAAGATGAAGTAATCTATCAACCGTTGTCCATACCAGAAAGTGAGGAGCTGAACATGATCCACTCGTTAAAAAGGATCATGAGTGACTTCGAGCAGATCAACTCAATTCATGAGGAACTGAAGGTTGAAAATGAGAACCTAAGAATTGACAATGAGATCCTCAAGAGCAAGAATATTGACATTGTCAAAATGCTCGCTGCACGAGAGTCTGATAACTCAAAGTGTAGTAAGCTGCAGCAAGAGGTCTCTAGATTAAATCTGCTGATCACTAAGCTAAAATCTGAGAAGGAAAGCTTGCAGTCCACGATAAGCACTTTCAGTAAATCATCAAAGGATGCAAGAGATTGCATAAATCAAAACAGAAACCATTTTGAAAAATCGGGTATAGGTTACAGCAATCACACCTCTCAGGATACAGCAAACACATCCAAAGCTGTAAAGTTTGTTCAAGTTGAAACCCCAATGGAGAAGGAGTTACTAAGTGACTCTGTGAAGATCTTGAACAAAACAAAAATGATGGATAAGGAGAAGAAACCCAAGTGCTCAACTGCAGGAAGTAAGCCTGCATCTAAGAACTGGCTGTAGCAGAAGTCATCTGTTATTTGCAGCAAGAAGATGCAGCAACCAACTAAGTTGCAGCACAGAAGAAACCTTCCCACCTATACTAAGACTTATATGTCTAAAACTCAAAGAGGATATACTCAAGAGACGTATGGTGGAAGACCACACTACAAATGTGTTGGTATCACACATGTTGTTAATACACACACTTATAACAAGCAGATTGCTAGGACAACTGCATATACTCAGAGAACCAATAAATCTTACAGCAAAACGATGACTGTTAAGAAAGTTTGGGTTCCCAAAGCAACTAACCTTAAAAGACCCGTACAGATATGGGTACCTAAATCTGTCTGAATTTGTTACAGGTTTCAGTGCCAGGTTGCAGCAGTGATGTATGGTATATTGACAGCGGCTGCTCAAGGCATATGACAGACAGTAAAGATTCTCTGAAAGACTTCCAAGAATGCAAATGACCAAAGGTCATCTTTGGAGATGATTCCAAATGAAGCACAAAAGGAAGTGGATGCCTAATCAAAAGAAACATAAAAATCAAGGATGTATCCTATGTAAAAGGACTCGGATACAACCTTCTAAGCATCAGTCAATTCTGTGACAAAAGATACACAGTGGAATTCAACCTCAACAAATGCTTAATCAAAGACAGCATCTCAAATGAAGTCAAGCTTACAGGAACAAGGAGAGGAAACATTTATTTAGCTGATTGGAACCTCTCTACTCAACCTACATGCTTCATTGTGAAGAGTCCACCAGAACTGAGCTGGCTGTGGCACAAAAGGTTAAGCCATCTGAACTTCAAGACTATCAACAAGCTAGCAAGGAAAGGCCTCGTAAGAAGATTGCCAGATGTAGCATACAAGAAGGAAAATATTTGTGGAGCTTGTCAGAAAGGAAAACAAGTTAAGAGCTCATTCAAAGACAAGTCTCAAAAGTCATCTCACAGGATCTTAGATCTTCTACACATGGACCTTTTTGGACCAGTAGAACCAATAAGCTTGAGTGGGAAGAAGTACTCTCTCGTAGTTGTAGATGACTACTCCAGATACACCTGGACGATCTTCCTTGCAAAGAAATCAGAAACTCAAGACAAGCTACCTAATCTCATGAAGAAGATCCAGAATGAAAAGAGCTTGAGCATTGTAAAGATTAGATCAGACAGAGGAACTGAGTTCACAAACAAATTCATTGAGAAATTATGTTCTGATAATGGTATTCGATATGAATACTCTACTGCAAGAACACCTCAGCAGAATGGTGTAGCTGAAAGGAGGAATAGAATCCTTAAAGAAGCAGCAATGACGATGATAGCAGAAGCAGAAATACCCAAGAGATTTTGGGCTGAAGCAACCAACACTGCCTGCTACACATAGAACAGATGTCTAATCATAAAGGATCTAGACAAAATGCCTTATGAAATCTGGAATGGATATACTCCAAACATCTCTTATCTGCATATATTTGGATGCAGGTGTTATGTTCTCAACAATGGAAAGGAGCATCTAAAAACATTTGATGCTAAATCAGACGAAGGAGTATTTCTAGGTTACTCCGCTGTAAGCAGAGCCTTCAGAGTTTTCAACAAAAGAACCTTGGTGGTTGAAGAATCTATTCATGTGGTGTTTGATGAACCACATTGTGACACTAGGAAGTTGAAAGAGACACCTGAAGAGATAGTTCCAAGGAAAGAGAATGTTGTACCTTATATAGAAGGAGTTCTGCCTACATAAGAAGACAAAGAAGAGGAAGCTGCATCCTTGGATGCAGCAGATATTCTTACAGCAGCAGAATCTCCTGCATTACAGCAACAAGAAGAACAACCCATATACGAACATATCTTTGAGCCTGACAGGACATGGTTAAGGAATCACCCAAGGGATCTTATCATAGGAGATCCATCCATTGGTGTAAGAACCAGAAGATCCATCCCTCATGAAGTAATGTTTGCGTGCTTCATATCCCAGTCAGAGCCTAAAAATGTTGAAGAGGCACTGCAAGATAGCAACTGGATACAGGCCATGCAAGAAGAACTAAATGGTTTTGAAAGAAACCAAGTGTGGAAGACAGTTGCAAGACCAACTCATCAAGGAGTAATAGGAACAAAGTGGGTTTTCAAGAACAAGTTAGACGAATATGGACTCGTTGTAAGAAACAAAGCAAGATTAGTTGCTAAAGGATACTGCCAGGAAGAATGAATTGATTTTGATGAGACATTCGCTCCAGTAGCAAGGCTGGAAGCAATACGAATTTTTCTGGCATATGCAGCTCACATGAATTTCAATGTCTATCAGATGGACGTAAAGAGTGCATTCCTGAATGGTCTTCTTACAGAGGAAGTTTACGTTGAACAACCTCCAGGCTTTGAAGATCAAGCAGAAGAGAAGGTGTTTCGGTTACACAAAGCCCTGTATGGACTTAAGCAAGCTCCAAGAGCTTGGTATGACACCTTATCTCTCTATCTGCTAGAGAATGGCTTCTAGAAAGAAAAGATCGACAAGACGCTGTTTAGGATACAGGATGGAAAAAGTGTACTGTTAGTACAGATATATGTGGACGACATCATCTTCGGTTCCACCAACAAAGAGCTATGTGAAAAGTTCTCCAACCTGATGCAGTCAAAATTCGAGATGAGTATGATGGGAGAATTAAGTTTCTTTCTCGAACTGCAAGTAAAACAGCTACCTACAGGAACCTTCATCAGTCAAGTCAAGTACTCGAAGGAGCTTATCAAAAACTTTGGCATGGAGAATGGAGCAGCAACGGCCGTTCCTATGTCTACATCAATAAGTCTTGACAAAGATGAAGATGGTAAAGATGTTGATATTACAAAGTACAGACGCTTAATCGGATCCTTATTGTACCTTACAGCAAGCAGACCAGACATCATGTTTGCAGTAGGAGTCTGTGCAAGATTTCAAGCGGCACCAAAAGAATCACATCTTTCACCGGTCAAAAGGATTATCAAGTATCTAAAATGAACTCAAGAAGTAGGCCTATGGTATCCCAAAGAAGGAGGATTCAAGCTTAAAGGCTACTCTGATTCAGATTATGCAGGCTGCAAGATCGATCGGAAAAGTACCAGTGGGACTTGTCAGTTTCTGGGAAATAGACTTGTTTCATGGTTCTGCAGGAAGCAAACCTCTATTGCAACCTCTACAGCAGAAGCAGAGTATGTTGTAGTAGGAAGTTGCTGTGCACAAATCCTCTGGATACAGCAGCAACTTAGGGATTATGGAATTCAGGAAAAAGAGACTCCAATTCTCTGTGACAATACGAGTGCCATCGCAATTACCCATAATCCTGTATTTCACTCAAGAACAAAGCACATTGATATATGTCATCATTTTATAAGAGATCACGTGGAAAAGAAAGACATCGTGCTTGAGAAAGTTCATACGGATTTCCAGCTTGCAGATATATTCACTAAGCCCTTAAGTGAATCAAGGTTTTTTATACTTAGAAACTAGCTAGGAATTCTTAAGTTATGAAGAGAAAAGGAAGATGCAAGAGCCAAGGGAGAACCTCTGCATGCTTGCGTGAAGCAGTAAGTATAGTGCTATAATCTACGCCTACTTATAGTGCGGGGTTCAAACAGCACTGCATTTTATATTCTTACAGTACAGCAGAAATCGAGACGTCAAGCAGCACCAGGTTACAGCATTTATTTCAAAAGAGTATTGATTACTCTGCAACCTCGTACTAAGGATGTTGCAACCTTAAAAAGGCATTTATTTAGACGGCAAAGGGCATGTCTTTCAGCATTAAATGCAAAGTCTGCGGGTGGCTGGAAGTGAAAAGGGCGCGGTCGGAAACTTACGCGCCAGGTAATTATTAGCGATGATTTAACATCTTCACTTTTTCGTGGACCGTAAGATCATTTCTCTTTGGATATTTTCAACCGTCGATCTTCTCCACGTCCCTTGATTTCCACCATAACCCCCATAACCGCTTCTTTTAAAATCATTATTCACCATCTTCCAAGGAGAGAAAAACCTTTTCACGAAAAATCTCTAAGTCCAAAATCTTCGATTTTTCTCTCTATCTCTCTCTCAAAACTTCCATGGCTGCCCATCAAACCATCATTCTGGAAGGAAGATTAATCAACCAGGAGCATGTTCTCGCTTCAAGGCTGTATGACAACGCCCTCATCAGAAGAATATTCGACGCCCTTGAGCGGACCCAAGTCCTAGGGCTGTTGACTACTGTGTACGCTGGCTTCTCTATGGAGTCAGTACAGAGATTCTACTCCTACGCCAGGCAGGCGGAGGAAAGGAACTGCATCCTATTCAGAATGGATGCTGATGAGGAAGAACGGTCCTTAACCATTAGGGACATCGCCACCACCTTCAGCATCTCGGCTGCAGGTTTAACCTCCAGTCAGTTGACATCTTATAGGGAGGCATCTGCTCAAGAGATGTGGGATCTCTTTTGAGCAAGGGATGCAGGGGCTGAAATTAAGAGAAGTGCCCCCAAGAAGCTCTTCAAGCCGGAGTTCGAACTGCTTCATGATATCTGTGTATACTCCATTGAAGGCCGAACCGGAAGTTATGACAAGTGCACAGATCTCCGGTTCCGGATCATGTTCGCTATCATGGTCGGAGAAAAGGTAGACTGGGCGAGGTTCATCATGAAGAGGCTGTGGGAGGAAGCAGAGAAGATAACAGAGCGTCGGAGCTACGGTATCACCATCTGTTCTCTGCTCTGCAAGCTTGGCTTTCAACTTGCAGCACCTGTCCCCATTCACATCGAAAAGTATATTGGGAAGAAGAAGAAGGGCAAGACCCAATCGAAGGCTGCAGGAGCAGGAGTTGCGGGGAAGAAAACCAAAGACAAAAAGAATACAACTCTTGCTCTGCAAGATGAAGCTGCAGGCAGTGAAGAGGAAGCCGAAGGAGAGGACGCTCAGAGTCCTCTTCCTGTTATCAAGAGGAGTTCAGGGAAAGCTGTACCTGAAACTGAATCCTCGTCCTCTGATGACGATGCACCCTTGGTGAGAAGGGCCTCGCGCAGCAAGAAGAAGGTTGCTGCAGTTGCTGCCTCCCAACGCTCTACAGCAAGCCTAGCTGTAGTTGCTGTTGCGGATGAGTCTTATCAGCCCCGGGATAAAGAAGGAGCTCTTTATTCCCAACTCTCTACACCTTCTGAGATGGTAAAAAATCTTGCGGATGAGTCACATCAGCTTTAGGAGCCATATCAACACCGGGTCGAGCCAATTGAAGAAGAAGCTCATCTACAAACAAAAGCTTCAGTGCTCGATCATACCTTTCCGGCTGCTAGAAATATGGAGCAACAGTACTCTCTCTGGAGAGAGATGAGGCGGGCTAAAGGGGAAATCCTACTGAAGTGGAAGGATTTCCTAACAGTCGAGCAAGCTGTCATGGAGTGGGCCAAATCAGAAGATATTCTGGCACTCCTGCAACCTGAGTACGCAGCAAGAGTACAGGAGCTTGATGATAGCAGTGCTGCTCAGGGAGCAAAGGACAAAGGCAAGGGAAACGCTCTCGCAGAATCCGACTCTGCAGAGCTGCCGATGAGAACAGCAATGAAGGACGTGCAGGTCTTTCTTGTCCCGGCTGCGGAGGCTGTAAGAAGGGGCGATGACGTCACTTTTGCTCGAGAGCAAATCGATACCTTGGGAGTGGAGCAAGCTGAAGAAGCTATGCTGCAACAGGCGCTGCAACAAAGTGTGAAGGAAACCAGGATGCAGCACATTCCCAGAAGAATGCGGGGAGAAGAAAGTTCAAGCTCTCACCTTACGAACTCCCCTGTATATGAGCAAATGGTTGAAGGTCTCTCAACGATCGTCTCTCTTGATCCTCTGGAGGAAGAGACTCAACTATTGGACTATGGCGATTTCCCAGTTCGTGAAGTTGAAGAAACTGCTGGTGCAGATTCTCAGGGGGAACCATCCACCATAATCAGAGATGTCATCTCAGACATCGCTGAAATTGCCGATGAAGCATCTACGGAGAAAGTTGCAGAGACGGTACTTCCTGTACTGGTGAAGACAGCAGTACAGCAGGCGACCATCCTTGAAGCAGCTGCTGAAGAATCAAGAAGGATGGAAGCTGAGATTCTTGCACCATTAGAGCGTACAGTGCTGGATACAGTGGACGCTGCAGGAAACCAACCAGAGCTGCAAGAACCCATTCTTGCAGTAGAAGTTGTCCAAGTTGCAGGACTGACCGAGGAGACGAGGTCCCTGGAGAAGACCTCAGGGGAGGATGTTGTTCTGACAACACTCCCTGAGGGTAAGAAGACCTCTAGAGGGGAGGCTGTTCAGACAGTACCCTCAGATGATGCAGAGAGAAGAGCTGAGGTAACCCCAGTGCAGCTAGAGACACCTCAAGAGGAGGTTGATGTTGCAGCTGCTGCATGCTCTCAAAAACCTTCCAAGGTTACAGCAGCAGAGATTACTGACGAAGTTGAGATTACTGATGCCGACTTCGCAAGGATGATGAAGGAGCGCAACATAGCTGTTCATGGGCCATTATCTGGCGGAGCAGACCCTGTTCAAATCTCATCCAGTGAAGAGGAGGCAGATGAAGATGAAGAAGAAGAAGAAGAAGAAGAAGAGCACCCATCCTCAAGCTTTACAAGCTCTCAGACCAGCAACCATGAGGATGAGGTCGCCACTGAGGTTCCAAGACAGGATGCAGCTCCTAAAAGTCAAACTGTTATACCAGTCATTGCATCCTCTACCGTCTCAACAAGATGGAATTTTGGGCTGACTCCTAACGAATCGATCAACCGAGTTGAAGCCGCGGTAAGACATCTGGTGCACGCCCTCCAGGAGCATGAGTCTACCATGCGCAACAGTCTCAGGGTCGCTGCCCAATTCCACGCTGAAACCATGACAGGTTTCAAGAAGGACCTTGAAGCTCTGTCTGGGATGATCAAGAGAACGCTGAATGATCACTCCCACAGGCTTTACATGGAATGGGTCAGGATGGAGGGAGAGCTGAAAGTTGAAGCTGCGCTGACACGCCAGGAGATCAGGTAGTGCAAGCGTCATACTGAGAGTGCCTCTCACAGGCTGAATACTCACTCTCACATCCTGCAGACACTTCTAGATCGTGCATCTGATCAATCTTAGCGAACCAGAAGTGTGGACGACCGTTTGGGGAATCTGGAGCTCATTGTTGGAGAACTGAGGGACATCATGTTCTGAGCCTTCCCTCAGTTTGTCGATGCTCCTACGGCCGCTCCCGAACCGACCCGTCGCCTACATTCCAAGGTGGTCCCAGCTGCCCCTACTCAGACCCCGGTATTTGATGATGCCAAAAAGGGGGAAAGTAAAGAAGATAGATACAGGAGCTCAAGGGGAGCTGAAGAAGATGATGAAGATGATGACCAGCAACCTCTCAGCAGGAGAAGGAGAAGGTCTGGATCATCTGCTGCTGCTGACATCCCCTATTCGAAGAGATGGAGAAGAGATGATGATACTAGAGCTGGAGGAGCTGGTGCAGCTGCAGGAGGAAGATCTGTTGCAGGTTCTGCATTCAGCAGAGCTGCAAGCAAGGATGCAGCGCCTCCCTCCCATCATTCCAAGAGAAGGGATGAGAGCCAGCAGCAAGGCTCAAGGAAGAGGATGAGCGGGGACGAGTCTGAGAGTCAAAGGCAGCAAAGAGAAGAACAAGATCCATATGCCTGGATTCAAAGACTCGGAGTAATTGGTGAGAAGAGAATATTCCCAGATAACTTCTACCAATTTTCTCCTCAAGAGATCCCTCGTCTTGAAGCAGAAAAAATCTCTGCTGAAGTGTCCGTTCTGATGGATCAGAGGCCTGAAGGTGAAAATATGGCTTGGAGGTTTGACATCTTCAAGGAAATCAGACTGCCTACTGACAGGAATCCATCATTTGAGGCGATCACCATATATAAACGATCAGAATACCTCAGACACTTCAGAGAATTATGCAGGAAAGGCAAATTCAGCAGATATCATACTTGCAAGACTGCATTAAAGAGATATGAGCAGCTCGCTAGAGGCGGAGATCTGAAGATTCAGAGATATTATATCGACCTAGTGAAGCATGGCGGGATCGTACCCTACTGTGAGGACTTCTGGCTCAGATGGATCCAAATTCCTGTAATTATGCACAAGTTGGAAGAGTCAAATCAAGAGTCCATCAGGGACTGGTGGAAAGGATCAAGAGGAAGAGAAGACATTGAAAAGTTTGCTGAAAGAAGACCTGAAAAACCATCAACTAAAAGGTCCCTGTTTCAGTAAATTCTATACCCTCTTGTGATCCCTGTTGTACATTATATATCTTGTAAAATTTCTCTCTGTTAATGAAGAAATTTTTCTTTCTGTTCTGTCCAAGTTCAAACCTTATGAACTCATGCATGCTATTTATTTTTTTCTTGATGATATGTGATGAAAGGAATAGCATGATGCATCTCTGATGAATCCAGGATTAGACTTAATCTTATCAAAGCTGTTCAAGCATGTAATCCTGATAAACCTTATGAGATAATGTAAAATAAAACTTCTTCATGAACGAAATAATGTAAAGGTTTTGTCATCATCAAAAAGGGGGAAATTGTTAGGATTTCAATGTTTAAATTTTGATGAGACAAATCACTTATGTAATAGGAAGTTTTGAGTACCTCATTTTTCACGATGTTTAAGTGAATACATAGACTAGAATTGAGTCTAGTGTTAAGTGCTAAAAATGGAGGTTGAACAAAATAAAGCTGCATCTATGCCCTTAAGAAAAGATATCGCTGCAAGAAAGCAGGATACAGTATTGCTGCATGAAGGCAGAATATAGCATAACTGCAAGAAGGAAGATACAGCAACGCCGTAACAGGACAGAGTATCTCTACAGCAAAGAAGGAAAGAACGGCATGCAGCATCACTGCAAGAAAATGATACAGGAGTACTGCTGCAAGAAAAGGATACAGCAGGACTACCAGAAGATACTGCAACCAGGTCTAAGTTACCGCAGCACTGCAAGAAAGTATCAGCTACACGAAGACCCAGGATACAGCGCTAAGCTTACAGTCCAATCAAGTCAATAAGCGCAACTTACAACAAGGAGTATCCTACAATCCTAGGAAGGATAAATGTAGTACGAGGAATGAAGACTCATGCAAGAATAAATAGAGTCGTTCTAGTAAAGATCAAAGTTGCAGACACGGAGCCAATACGAAGATGCCACGTGGACTGACGCGCTGCAGAAAGTTGCGAGCCGCAACTGCCGCATTAAATGCTCCGAAAGAAAAAGTCAAGTCGCATTAAATACGAACCATGCCTTTGGTCAGACTACTTCAAATTTAAAAGAGAGATGTCTCCTTCAACGGATATCTTCTCCTACAAGTATAAATAGAGGAAGAGATACACTGAAGCTGGTTACTGAAACTACTGATTAACCGAACAATTCACAAAGCTTACAAGATCCAAGTTTTCAAGTCTACGATCAGTTTCAGTCACTCAACCTCCCGAAGTGAAGCAAGTTCAAGCTGAAAGTTTCCTCAAGGATTCAGAAGCTCACTTCGAAGCACCAGTTGAAGAAAAACCTTTTTATCTTTTTAACCTTGTTGCTGTGTGTTTAGGTTGTTTTAGTGGTGTCGAACAGTTGATAGGAGAGATCCTTGCTGTTTGTATATTTGTCTAGAGTTAGGCAGCTTCCCTGTGTGGGAGTGTGGAACCCTGTGTAGGTGAGCATTTGAAGTTTGCAGTTGCTGTGTGTACGCTGGACTTCAGTAGGTGGTTACTCTGTAAAGTTGATAGATTGTTAGGAGTGTCCTGTAATTCAATCTTGCTTAACAAAGTTCCTGCTCGAGGAGCAGTAGAGTGGACGTAGAAGGATTACACCACCTTCGAACCACTATAAACCATAAGTGTTTATTGCTTTCTATATGTGCTTTAATCTTCTATTTCTTGTTTGTATCATCTGCATAAAACGTTTTCTGATAGAAGCATATTTGAGAAAATCAGCCTTATGTTTTTAAAGTAAATTTCCACTGTGCATAAAACTCCAAGTTACAGCGTGCTGCACTGTATCCCTGTGCTGCAAGCAGTAACTATTTGATGCTGCAAGTTCAAGTAACTTGCAGAGCAGAACGGTTTGTTTAAAGAATTGCAAAATCGACCAAGGTTCATTCACCCCCTCTGAACCTCGGACACCACTTGGGACCAATATATTGTATAGATTTTGATGATGATAATGAAATTTATAGTAAGAATTAGACTCAACAACTTTTATGTATTTAGATATATAGGATTTTTTTTTAAAGAAGTGATGCAGAGAAGAGAGTCCTCAACAAACAAATAGGGCGGAATCCCTAGTTATTTCGATATGGTATACCGATTGAACCACCCAATTTGAAAGCCAATTTTTCATATATTTCGAATATATCTAATGTTATGTTTTGTTTTACTAATATCCATAAGTTTAGATAAAGCTATAAATAAAGTAAATGTGGTGATTTTACCATAAATTAACCTATTTAATTAAGTTCTGTAAACTATATATTTAATCAGTTTAATAATACATAATGTTACAAGTAATTTAAATGTTCATTGTTTGGTAATTAATCACAATGACAATTAATAATAATTGTTAATGCGTATTTTCATCATATATTTTTTTTTCTTTTTTCTTATTTTAATTAAATCAATTATCTGATCTTAATTAGAAAAAATCTAGGAGATTTGTTTGTTCTTTTTCTCACATGTTTTGCAAATTCAAATCAGAGAGAAGTTTGAGTCAATCAAAACAATTATTCCTATTTTATAGGAAATATTTGATTTTATACCTCTTCTCCAGAGAAAAGAACGTGGTGATTAAAGAAAGATTAAGAACGTGATTTGAAGAGTGGAGATTGTGAAGAGATCAAGATCAAGATCAAGAGTGGAGATTGTGAATAGATCAAGATCATGGAGTAAGTCCATGAAGCATCAAGAGATCATGGACCACTAAACATCATGGAGTTTAAGAGTTCATGAAGAGTGGAGAGCACCATCGCTTCATGGAGTAGTGTCATGAGATCATGGAGTCTCCTAAGTTCTATAGATAAGAGTGTTTATTCTGGAGATCGATTGAAGAGAGCACAAGCAAGAAAGAAGCTAGCGTTTAAGTCTAGACAGCCATCCAGTATTGTTCTTTATATTGGCCACATTAAGTTTAACAGGTCTAGTGTTGTTCTCTGTGTTGACCACATTTAGTTTAACAGTTTTATCTTTTTTTCATATAGTCATAGAGTATGTTTACTCTATTGACTATCTAGCAAGATATGATTTGTTGCGTAGTCAATTTTTTTCCATTGATTATCTAGCAAGATAGGATTTGTTGCATGGACAATTGTTTTTCATACGAGTGTATAGGTCCCTGATTTCATATATATACATATAGAACATATTAAGTATTTTTAAATAGAGTCTTTTTCTAAAGATCTCTTTGTGTTTTGTACTAATAAGTTCATATAATAAGAAGTTTCGTCCTATAGACATCCCACGAATATTTTAATATACTTTTGGATAAATTTCTCTTCTTAATATTTAATTTTTCCGCTGCATGTTATTGGTACATTACGATTTTGTTTTTTTTATTCTATATTTATCTTGTATAGGAACACACGGCAACACTTTCAATAATCAACTATATTTTAATAACCATTATCAAGGAAACATATATCTCTTTATCAAAAGAAGTCACAAAGTAACAATATAATCAAATTATGATTTTCTAACCTTTGGAGTGAAGTTTTTGTATGTTGTGTTTGGTTAAAAAATTTACTATTTAGGTATAAAGACAATTCATTAATATTCAATTTTACAGTTTTAATCAGCAAACACCTTTAAAATGTGTACCCTATCCATTTTACTTATTTTCTCCTTTTATATTTTATATTTTAACTTTTATTAGTAACCTAAGGCTCCTTTGGATAGAGTGATTTGAAAATTCGAATTTTAAATGAATGGATTTTAAATTCACTCAAGTTGTAATAGATTTGAAATTCATTAAAATAACTTCAAAATTAATTGAAAATGAAAGTGATGGATTTCGAATCCACATTTACCCAAATACCATTAATAAATTTGATACCATGGATTTCAAATGTCTTCTCAAATCTACATATTCAAATGAACTCTAATAGTATTCATTTATCTAATTAGAGATGGTTAGATTCAAATTTTTTTGAAAAGTCATTTATTAAAATTACAAAATAGAGTAAGAAAACAGAACTAGTGCTTATGTAGTGCAGTGTAGGAGGATTCCTCAATCAATCCACAAGAAATAGATTCAATGAATTCTCATTAAACCTTAGCAAAATCAGTTGCTTCATAAAAATACATAACTACCTTAGTTTTTATTAATAAAATCGCCCATTTAAATTCACAATTAATCCTTCAAAAATACTCAATAATTCTCAACGAAATCGTTGATTCAACAAAATAAGAACCCTGATTTTTAGTAATTAAAATACAACACACATTAAATCCTAAATTAATCCTCAGCAATTCACAACCAAATTCATTGATTCAACAAAATAGGGAATAACCCTAGTTCTTATTAATAAAAACCCAACACGTACCCATGGTTTTATTTGGAACAGAAAGGATGAAGTCAGACAACGAGCCAAGAGAATAAAAAAAAAAATAAAAACTAAAATATAATATCAAAGGAGAATTTTGGAAAGATGTTCATTCTAGAGATGTGTGTCTAATAAAATACGTTTAACTTTTGTTTACTTTTAGTTTAGTAAATTTTGAACTTGATATTAACGTTTAAATTAGTAGTTAGAATATTGTTAGTGGAATTTTTTTTAAAAACTTTTGTGTTTCATTTAATACTAATTGTTTCTTTTATTTTATTTTTGGTTCAAAAAATTGAAACTCTCAAATTCTCCGAATCTCCATTCCAAATTGATTGATCTAGGCTATTCAAATATTCAAGTTGAACCGAACCAAATCAAAAGTTTGACTCAATTCACTTCTGTAGATTTTGTTTTTCGATTCAGATATGATGATTTGTTTTTGGAATCTTCAAGGTTTGGTTCAGATTTTTTAATTTTAGAATTGTTTCGAACCATGCACACACCTAATTGAAGGTGATGTATGCTTATAAACTATATATATATATATGTGTGTGTGTGTGAAGCTTTTACAACATAAGTAGAGAAGTTTTTTCAACTTATATTGACTTCAAAATATCATAGCAATATATTATCTATGGGGACTCTGTCCAGAATAAAGGTCTCTACAAAGAAATGAAAACACTCAGGGTGTGTTTAGAAGGAATTTCAGATGATAACATTTCGGACTTTAAAATGCTAAATATATTTGTTTTTGTATTTAAACTAGCAGTGTATCTGCGAGTTGTGTTTCTTATCATATAATATGTAGTATATATCATCTATTTGATAATACAATGTAATTAATTTATAAGCATCTTGAAAATATAAAATATTTAATAATTATAACTGCTATTTAAAAATTTATAGCTAATTCAATTTATTTTATTTTTTTAAATAAATTCTAATCTAATATATTGTAGTGTCAAAGCATAATTGGTTAATTAAATAAGTAAATCCTTAATTTCAATATCTTATGTGTATTAATTATTGAGTGTATAATTTAATTACGTACGTTTGAGATATGTGTTTAACGACTAGTTTTAGATGAATAAAACTTATAAACATGGAACATAGAACATTCTTACACCAGTACATGCGTAACGGAAAAACGAAAAGATAGAAACGAACTAGAGGTCAATCGGACACCCATAGCTCAAACGGCGAAGAAAATGGCAAAATACGGAGTTTCGGAAAAACAAGAAATGGAATCTTGATGAACAGTAACCAAAAGCTTAGCGTGAACAGTAACCTACCCCGTGAACAATAACCTACTCATGAATAGTAACTTTCCAAAATTTCTATAAATAGGCCCTTATTCGATTTCATTTTCACTGTTTTTTCGAACGAGCCGAAAAGCGCCGAACACACGTAAGTTTCTCTCTCCTCTCTCTTTCTCTCTACTCATTTTATTCTGTCTCCAGCATGCCGCCGGCGCCGCTGCCGAAGCCGCCGCCGGAGTTCATCGAAAAAATTCAAACTTATCGATTTCGACCGATTTTCACACACAACGTAGCCCTCGACAAGACGAATGTAGAACAACTTCCGAAATTCAATTTTGATTTCCCGTTCGTCGGAAAATGGAAAAACGATCTCCAAACTCTAAAACCTTACTTTTTGCCACATTTTCTCTCTCCCGTTTTCTCTCTTTCTCTCTTCTTCTCGCGTTTGCAGGCATCGAAGGGGCTTCCGGGTTGTGGGCTAGCTACTAGAGGGGTGGCGCCGCCGTGGGTGGTGGTGCCGATGCCCGAAAAAGGGCTAAGAAAGGGAATGGTTGCATGGGGTTTGTGTAGTGTGTGTGTGTAATGTATGTGTTGTGTATGCATGTTGTGGGGCGACGCTGGTGGCGCCATCATGAACTGATGATGGCTGGCGCTGGTGATGCGCTGGCGAGGACCTGGGGGTGGTGGCCGGCGGCTGGAGGTCACCAGCCAAGGCTGAAAGTGGTGGTATGTATGAATATATAAGTATGTGTAAGCATGTGTGACGAAGGGTGTTTGCGGCTGTTTTTCTGGAACTATTCATGCCGGAATCCGGCGAGGGTTGGCCAGAGGTGGTAGCCGGCGGTT
The DNA here is from genome assembly GCA_028654395.1 of Scutellaria barbata. Taxonomy (NCBI): domain Eukaryota; kingdom Viridiplantae; phylum Streptophyta; class Magnoliopsida; order Lamiales; family Lamiaceae; genus Scutellaria; species Scutellaria barbata. The sequence continues at coordinate 21,683,293 of CM053647.1, forward strand.
CAGGCTAGGCGGAGGACTAAGTAGCGATAGCACAGGGCGGCACCGTAGCAGTTGGTGGCACCGGGAAGTATGCTGGTCGAGCAGGTCGACGTCGGGAGGGTTGGGCGTGAACCTGCCCCGCTACCGAGAGCCCGTGCCCCCGTTGCCGAGAAAACTCGGTAGCTGCCAACGATGCCGCTCCAGCTGTGAAGAAAACTCGACAGCTGCCGGGAGAAGCCGGGGTTTTTTTCTCCCATCGTCGGGAATACGCGCGACGTCGTATTTTTAATTCAATTTTTGATCCGAATCTCGTTCTTTTTCATCATACTTTATCATCGAGTTGTCGCCAACGAAATATCATTGACCGGGGGTCGTGGGTCCCTGTCAAAGTCAACCCTTTGACCAAATTACCCAAATACCCCTCAATCTTAAAATGCTCCGTTCGAACTCGTTTCAACTCCGATCAAGCTCTTTCTTGTTTTGTTGTGATCCAAAATTCATTATCTTTCTCCTCAGCCTTATAAACTGATCTTTCCCTCTTGTTCTTCAACCTCAATGGTTAGGTCTTCCGTTCCGATCCATCTCATCTCGATCGATAGTATCCGATCCGATATCAGTTAAATCTTTAATTATATTTAATAAGGATCTAAGAAAACACCGTAAATTATGTAGGCTACCTCTTGGATTGAAGCTTTGGAATACGTGATCTTTGATACTTGCAACTCACGTGGTAACCACCGAACAAGATGAGGGTAATTTCTAACTCTTTATCTGTTTACAGTTTTCCCTATTCCAAGCATGATTGAGGATTACTAAATGATGTGATTATACTTGCTATGACATACTTATTACTGTGAGGGGTGGGCCTGTTGAGGCGCCCCTTCATGCATTCGTCTCTTACCTTCATTCTTCTATAAAAGGATTGGTGGTCCTTGAAATGCACTAGCGGTATTTGAGATCGTTTTATAGGATAAGACGGGCGATGCCCGCACCTATTCGTCCCTTACCATTTCTAATATCTGTTGTGCATATTTCGTGTTGTGTTCCGTGATGATTATATGTGTTTCTGATTTAAATATCTGTCGAAGATTTAGACGCGGATTTTATCCTCACGAGTATATTCAACACACTCACCCCTTATTCTGTAATTCACGTTACAAGAGGTGATGAACATGATGAACCCTAGAAGGAGAGAGGAGGTGCTATATTTTTGAATCTGTAATTATTTTTAATATGATGTTTCTCAAACATTCTCTTTATAAAACAATATTGTAAGAAATACACATATGGTGATGATATGATGTGTATATGGGATGTGAGATCCTGATGATTTTTCCGCTGCGAATATTATGTTAAATCGGTTGAAACCAATGGTTGATATGTAATATCTTCTATTCGTCTCCTATCTCTTTTCTTCCTACACGCCCATGTGGAAAACTCTGATAAATTTTATGAAAGAAAATGGGGAGTGACATATATAAACAAATTTCAAATTTCTTACAATTTTCTATTGCTTTCAAACAAAAATAAATTATAAGATTACTTGAATCTTTCTATTTATTTCAACAAAATTAGAAAAAAAAAAAAGCCCACTAGTAAAATCATTATTATGATTAAACATTTTTAAAGATCTTATTTGTTGATATTTATATTTTTCAAGAGTTAATGTTTTAATATATAAAAATTAATTGAAAATTTACTTCATGGTTAATCTTGTGACTTTATTATTATAAGAATTAATTGAAAATTTACTTCATGATTAATCTTGTGACTTTATTATTATAAGAATTTTTGAGATATTTATAATAGGTATATTTGAAATATTCTTTTTATTTTTAGTCCACTTTTGTATTTATGTAATTTTTTTTCTCAAACTTCTAAAATCATTTTATTATTAAATTTGTTGTTGAACTTCATTTAGATTTTTAGATATTTCAAAATGGTTTTTGATTTTTTTTCATAAATATTTATTAAATACAATTAATTTAGAGATAAGTTCATATATATATATATATATATATATATATATTAGCTGTTAATTTATAGAAAGTATGTACTATTTAAAGTTAATTTCTATTTTCTAATTTTTTTTTTAGTTGTGTAAAATAATTTTCAGAAATATTATTTCATCTTACTACTCCATAAAAGCCCACAATTATGTTTAAACCCAAATGAATTTCTATTTTCTGATTTTTTTCTTTTGTATAAAATAATTTTCAAAATTATTATTTCATCTCAATCCTCTATAAAAGCCCACAATTATGTTTAAACTCATTAAAGCCAACTTGTTATTAGGGTGTCCAAATGGACTCTTTATCATTATATATATATATATATATATATATATATGAACATGATATTTGAGGAAAACTTAAATCACTAACTTTTCTACTCGTAGGCTGTCGCCACTCATTACTGCCCGCAGCAACCTCACGTGGCCATCATCACCCGCCACTACTGCCTCCTCTTCTTCGTCACCACCCACAACCTTTTCTTCACAATCACCACTTGTGTCTCCTCTTCTTCTTCCTTTTTTTCCTTCATTTCTTCTTCCTTATTAGCTTCTTTTGAAAAAATTATATTGTTCATACATATGCATATATATATTTAAAGAGAGATGAGAATATTGTGGATGTTTCCCTTCTCCATATTTTAATTTTATGTTTTTTCTTCTTATTTTTCTTTCTCCTCTTCTCTTCTCCATATTTTCCTTCATTTCTTCTTGTATTTCTTTCTTTTCCATTCTTTCTCTGGTCCCAAGATCAACTTTCTCTCTTCACTGGGTTTTTTTTTTTTATGTTTATAAATTGAAGATTTCCTTTGAGATCTTTTTCATCAACATTTTGAAATTTGGGATTTTTTTTAAGGTTGTATTCAACTTTGTGTTCTAACTTTGGGTTTCTTAAATTTTGAGGTCTTGGAATTGAGTTGCTTATATATACACACATCAATATCTTGAAGAAAAAGTCTGTGAGGAAGCCAAATTCAAAAATTAAGAACACACATTTAATTTTTTAAAATAATTATATCAAAATTAAATTTTCATTGAATAGTAAACAAATGATGTATTGAAATCCCAAAAGTCAGCATTAATGCAATAAAAATATCTTTAATATTATATGTCATTATTATTGAAAATTAATATAATAATTAATTAATAAAATTATATTATATGTAATCATTATTATTGAAACTAATAAAATAATTAATTAATAAAAAACTCATACATCATTTATTAGAGGACAGTTTGGGAGGAAAAATAATATTTTTGTAATTATTCTCAACTATCCTGTTATTATTATAATATAGATTAGGACCACAAAATTCAGACACAATTATTACTACCTATATTACCATTATCTAATCATTATCAAATGCTCATTTTGTTAATAAAACATCAGATCAACCCATATTTTCACAATAAAATAGTATGAAATCGACCTGGGTTTCCCTATTGAATTCGGCATAAAAAATCTTAAGTTTGTTAAGGAAACCCATCATTTTAAGAACGTGATCCCTCATAGGTGTAACGCCCAGGATAAAAACAAAGCATAATTGGTTAATTAAATAAGTAAACCTTAATTAAAATATCTTATGTGTTTTAATTACATGCGTTTCAGATATGTGTTTAACGACCAGTTTTAGATAGATAAAAATTATACACATGGAAAATAGAATATTTTTATAACATTAGATGCGTAATGGTAAAACGAGAAGATAGAAACGAACTAGAGGTCAATCAGACACCCGTAGCTCAAACGGTGAAGAAAAGGGCAAAATACGAAGTTTCGGAAAGACAAGGAACGTGATCTGGATGAACAGTAACCGACCCTTATCGTGAACAGTAAATTTTCCAGATTTTCTATAAATAGGCGCTCATTCATTTCATTTTTTTCACCTTTCTTCGAACAAGACGAAAAGCGACGAAAACACGTAAGTATCTCTCTTTTCTCTCTCGTCTCTTCATTTATTTTTCTGTTTCCGGTTGCCGCCGCTAGAGCCGCCGCTGGAAAAAGTCAAACCTGTCCGTTTTGGCTGATTTTCGTATATAACGTAGCCCTCGACGATATGAGTCTAGGGCAACTTCCGGAATTCAATTCCGATTCTCCGTTCGCCGGAAAACAGCAAAAAACCATCTCCAAAACCCCAACCCTTGTTTCTCACCACCTTTTCTTTCTCCCGTTTTTCTCTCTCTTGCTCTTTTTCTCGAGGTTGCAGGCACCGGAATGGCTGCCGGAGTGGTGGGCTAGCCACTGGAGGGATGGCGCCGCCATGGGTGGTGGCGCCGGTGCCGGAAAATGGATTGGAAAAGTAGTTGTTGCATTGTGTTTGTGTAAATTGTGTTTGACGAAGGGTTGTTGTGGCTGTTTTTATGGTACTATTCACGCCGGAATCCGGCAAGGGATGGCCGGATCTGGTAGCCGGTGATTCAAGCTAGCCATAGGACTAAGTTTCGGCGGCATAGGGCGGCGACACCGCCGCCGGTGGCGCCGGGAAGGTGGCTGCTCGAGCAGGCCGACGACGGGAGCAACCTGCCCCGCTGCCTAGAAAACTAGGCAGCCGACGGGAGACGCCGTCGGGAAATTTTCCCGTTGCCGGGAACGCGTACGACGACGTATTTCGATGCGATTTTTGATCCAAATCTCGTTTTCTTTTCATTGTACTTTATTATCGAGATGTTGCCAACAAAATATCGTTGACCGGGGGTCGTGGGTCCCGGTCAAAGTCAACCCTTTGACCAAATTACCAAAATACCCTTCAATCTTAAAACGCTCCGTTCGAACTCGTTTCAACTCCGATTGAGCTCATTCTTGTTTCGTTGTGATCAAATTTCATTCTCTTTCACCTCAGCTGTACAAACTGATATTTCCCTCTTATTTCTTCAGCTTCAATCGTTAGGCCCTCTGTTCCGATTCGTCTCATTTCGATCAATAGTATCCGATCCGATATCGTTTAAATCCTTAATTATATTTCATAAATATCTAAAAACACTATAAATTATGTAGGCTACCTGTTGGATTGAAGCCTTGGGATACGTGATCTTGGATACTTGCAACTCACGTGGTAACCACCGAACAAGGTGGGGGTAATTTCTAACTCTTTATCTATTTACAGTTTTCCCTATTTCCAAGCATGATTGAGGAATACTAAATGTTGTGATTATATATTTGCTGTGACATACTTATTACTGTGAGGGGTGGGCCCGCTGAGGCGCCCCTTCATGCATTCGTCCCTAACCCCCATTCTTTTATGAAAGGATTGGTGGTCCTTGAAATACACCAGTGGTATTTGAGACCGTTTTATGGGATAAGATGGGCGATACCCGCACCTATTCATCCCTTACCATTTCTAATGTCTGCTGTACATATTTCGTGTTGTGATTAGTGATGATTATACGTAATTCTTATTCAAATATATGTGTTAAGATTTAGACGCGGATTTTATCCCCACGAGTGTATTCAACGCACTCACCCCTTATTCTGTAATTCACGTTACAGGAGGTGATGAGCATGATAAACCCTAGAAGGAGAGAGAATGTGCTATATTTGATTCTGTAATTATTGTAATATGATGTTTATCAAACTTTTGTCTTTATAAAACAATGTTGTAAGGAATCCACGTTTGGTGGTTAGATGATGTGTATTCGGGATGTGAGATCCTGATGATGAGGTGTGTTTGGGATGGGAGATCCTGATGTTTTTCTGCTGTGAATATTATGTTTAAATCGGTTGAACCGATGGTTATTATGTAATAATTTATGTTCGTCTCCTACCTCTTTTCTTCTTCCTGCACGCCCGTGTGGAAAACTCTGATAAATGTTTTTGTAAGAAAATGGGGCGTGACAACAGGCCTCCATTCAAACATTTTTAGCGACAACATATCTCACGTGGCCATCTATCGTGCCTTATGATTCTGGTGAGCGAAGAGTTTCTTAAGGTTTAACATAATATTTGCAGCGGTTTTCATGTATTGGTGTTGGTGTTGCATTACATCTGACATTGAAGCCAAGATTGTACACCTAACCATTTCATCGGATTTCAACCACTACTTATAATATTCATTATCTTCCTCACTAGTTTCATTCACAGGTGCATCGGATTTTGGTTCGTCAAGGACAAACTTATGTGATTGCGCGGTCAAGACTATGAATAAGTGTCTTTTCCAATCTACATAATTTTCTCCCTCTAGTTTGTTATCTTTAAGTATATGAAAGAGTGGATTAAAAGATGACGACATGCTAAACTGAGAATAAAACATACAGTTTGTATCAATATCCAATCAACACAAAATTATCACATAATTCGATCACATATACTATATCAAAAAACTCAAAAAAATATAAACATATCAGCAGCCAACATCTCAAAATAACTCAAGTAAGTCACATTGAGTGTGAAAGTTGACTCAAACACATTTGAGCAGGTTACAAATAAAGACAATTACAAACCTTTAATTTAAAATTAATAATTGGCTCCCACTTGACCATATAAAATTAACGGGGATTCTGTTGGGGAGTTAATATATCAATTTTACATCTAAGTAATAATCATAATTTAATACGAGATTATTATTTCTTTTTAAATAAGCCATTTGTTGGGAAAGTCATATCGCCACTAATAATAATCCACAATTATCCAAAGAAATTTATTCAAGTAAACTTATCTTTGGCCTATCCGTTGGGGAGAGAGGCGCTTGCACATACGTAGCCAAAGCTTCACAAATAAATCAATTATGGAGGCCAATTAATTAATTTATTATTCAAAATAAATTAATTAAATTACATACTTAGTAATTTTAAAATCATAAGACTTTTCATGGATTTTCATGCATAATTAATCTAATTAATAAGAGCAAAAATCACAAACTAAACACATAAATAATGCCAATTATCATGGTTTAATTTTTCGTTTCGAAAATGAGAATCTGGATTTTTGAAAAATCCAGGCAGCAGCCGCAACAACTTGGACAGCCTGGGCAGCTGGGCGGTCAGCCCGATCCATCTACATATGACGTCCGACATTGTACGCTCGTCGTACGTCTTTAATCTTTTTAATTCCTCTCTTCGATCTTCGTCTTTGATCCGTTACAATTTATTTATAAAAAAATAAATCTAACATCTTGATCCTAATCTACCCATGTATTTTTTGACGGAGCTCACCAAGGGATTAATTAACATCTTTATTCATACCGAAAATTAATCCACTGATTAGATTTGATATGATAAACGTTCTAAGCCCACCAAAGGGACATTATCAACTTGACGTATCGAGACATGATTTTCTATATTAATTTAGCAATCTGTCATATAATTAATAATATTACCCAAAATACAAAGTATTAAATCTCATTGATTCTTTACCTATAATAAATCAAAACAATATCAATTAGTTATATACAATCTCAATTAAGTGATAGAAATTAAGAAATCAATAACCATTGAAATCTAATTCTTCTTTCTAAGTCAGTCTAGAAGAATTATCTCATTGTAAATCTTATTCTGCACATCAAATGTACTAGTGTAATCTTTTGGTCAAGTCAAATCAATTCGAGTCTTACACTTCAACTTCTACCAATGGATTGTTCAATTCCATCTAAGTTGTGAATTTTACTACTTACTACAAGAAACTGATAATGTGATCTTCTACGATCTTCTACACACCACATTATCTACAATGTAAAGTATATTGAACATTTATGCATTTAAGTAAATAACATTCATAATATTTAATGCAAACAGTGATAAAAGATTTATTGTCATAAAATGCAAGAATCAGTATACATACAAAGTAGCACTAAAAGTATATTTTTCAATATATCCCTCACAATAACTACTAAAGTATCTGGTCGTCTCATACTGCACTCGACACATTCATTAATTTTTAATCTTTAAATTACATCTCTATTATATCATACACATGCATACATATTCATCTTCATTTGTTACTTATTTAACATATTATTTGATGTTTGTTGATGTGTATCAATTAATTATAGTATCACTAAATCATATTATAATCATATAACCTAGCATGCTTATCATATATATCACATATTATATATCATAAGAACATAACAAAATAAGTTTATGAGATTTTAAAACATTCTTTAGAACATGCGTAAATTATACTATGAAGAAAAATCGTATTTGACATTTTAACTTATAAAACTCTCATTCATATTCTAAAAACTTAAATGATTTATCACTTCATACATAAGTTCACATTTAATCACCAGATCAGTTTAAAAATATGGTCTGATTGCAATTTTATTAGTAGTTAAATTCTTGATCACAAAACTGGTAACATATAGGTAGAAAATACACTTTTTACCTCAATAATATAATTCATATAATCATCTAAAATTAATGAAAATAATCATGCATTTACATAATAATCCTAAGTTAACCATGCTAAAATAATAGAGATAAATTCAAATCACAAAAACTTTAATAAATAATTTACTACACAAAAAAATTCTTTGAAAAGTTCTCTGAACCCGTTTGTATTATAAAATTCCCCATAACTTTTATAGTTATTGACACATTTTGAAATTAATAATTTAAACTTCTACATCATGTAATTAAACATATTAAATAGTTTTGAAAAATTATAATTGACCGATTTTATACAATAATTTTTCTAGGATATAAAACTGCAGAATTTCAATTCGAAATTAGACTATTTTTGAAAAATTATTATAATTCATAAATTACTCCAAAAATTACCAAATTGTAATCAAATATTCACAACTTCATATAGCATAACATACTAAAAACATTTTTAAAAAACTACTAGTATACAATTTTATAAACATCGACAAGGTGGACTAAAAATTTTCACAAGTTAAATCAACCCACATATTTTCTTAATTTAAATGTAAATTCGACTTAATTTAATTTAAACTTTGTTTATCACACATGTAATAGCTTAGACAAGATGATCAAACATGCAAACCATATTTTCAACATACAATTGCACAATCAACTCTAAAAAATGACCTATTTTGATGATCAACCACATAGAATAAGACATTGAGCAAATTTCTTCACATTTGTAGGAAATCATCCATGGATCACATATACAATGAGTTTATGTAAGGAAATCAAACATGCAAAACTTAATTCAATATATACTTGCTCAATCAACACTCAAAATGACATATTTTTGAAGGTATTGAACAAAACCTTTGATATTTGTAGAAAATCTCCATAAGATCTTACATGTAACTCAAATCTAAGAACCTAATCATGATTCTAAGAAAGAAGAGTGGTGAGGATTAGACAAAAAAAGCCTCTTGATTGCACAAACTTTGAGTTTTTGAAACCCTTGGAAGAAAATTATATTTTGAGCTTAATTTTCATCTTGCCTTGAAATGATCTTGCTTCTTCACTCTATCCTTCAATTAATAGCTTTTTTAAAGAAGAAGTTGATAGTCTTAAGAGATGGAAATGTAGAGGGGAGGAGCAACTAGCTAGAGAGAGTGTGTATATCTAATTGCCAAATGAGAAACAAAAGACTCAAATGTTGAGTCTCTCCCTTTTATATGTAGTATATAGTGTAGAAATTCTGATTTGATACATGTAGAATATATGTAGGTCACTTGTATTATGATATAACTTAAGATGTAGGCATTGAGATATGTAATTGATTTGATGGAGGAATAGGAGGTTGAGTATTGTTTTATCAATTTTGTCATAAATGGCGTAGTGATCATGATTGTATATTTATTCATAATATAATTCACTACAAGAAAATTGTCCGACAGTGACGGAAAAATCTGTCACTAAAACCAAAAATTCTGTCACAAACACGTATTTGTGACGGAAAATTTCTGTCAAAAGGAGCTTTGTCACTAAATTGATGGAATATTGTGACGGAAATTATCCATCACTAATTTAGTGACGGAATTTTTCCGTCACTAAATATCCGTCACAATATTATGACAGAAAATTCCATCATTAAAATCATAGTGTTGACGTGTCATACATGTCATCATGCCATGTGTCGCCACACCATGACACGTCATCATGAAACATGTCACCACAAATGCCACGTGTCACCACACCATGACACGTCATCATGACACATGTCACCACAGGAATATTATGCATTGTCTGGGAATTGAACCCAGGACTCATGGTGGTACTTTAACCACTAAACCATTGGTGTTTTATGTAATAATATTCTACATGAATTTATTTTATAAGTATTTAATTTTTAAATTTAAATGCATGTATTTTGTGACGGAATAATCCGTCATTACATAATTGTGACGGAAAATTCCGTCACAAATAAAAATAATCAAATTTTATAAATTTTTTTTAATTTGAATTCATGTAGTGACGGATTATTCCGTCACAAAGAAAAATAATCAAATTTATGATTTTTTTTAAATTTAAATTCATGTAGTGACAGATTTAAATTCGTCACTATTTTGTGACGGAATAATCCGTCACTACATAATTGTGACGGAAAAATTCGTCACAAAGAAAAATAATCAAATTTATAATTTTTTTTTAAATTTAAATTCATGTAGTGATGGATTATTCCGTCACAAAATAGTGACGGATTATATTTTTGTGACGGAAAATTCCGTCAAAAAGAAAAATAATCGAATTTATAATTTTTTTAAATTTGAATTCATATAGTGACGGATTATTCCGTCACAAGTCCGTCACAAAATATTTTCTATCACTATTCCGTAACAAATTTTTGACGGAATATTTCTGTCATTAAAATTCATCACTATCGGGCAGTTTTCTTGTAGTGATTGTGGCACATAATATTTATTTCATGAAAAACTAATCAAATAGGTCACACATAAATAAGGTGGCATAACTTGAAATTAATTTGTACATCATTAAATTAGAGTTATTAGGATATCAATGTTTAGATTTTGATGAAACAAACCAACTTTGTAGTAGGAATTTAGAGTACCTCATTTTTCCTAATGTTTAAATGAAATATAGACTAGTATTGAGTTTGTAAGTTTAGAACTTGAAGAATGGAGAATTTCAAAGAAGGCATGTTTGCATCGAACAAAGTAGAAATAAAGAATTTTTAAGAAAAGTCTAAGGCAATGCAGCTGTAAGAAAAACATATAGCGTAGTTGTAACCAAGAAGAAGTTGCAGTAGTGCTGTAAGATTAAGATACATCAAACAAGATCCAGGATACAGTACAACTCAAGACTTGTTGTTTATTCCAAAGAAGTATTAAATACAACAACAGAGTCATTCCAACCTGTTATACAAGAAAGAATAAATGGAGTACGAGAAACGGTAACCCAAGTAAATCAAAATAAAGACGGTTGAAATAATCTGAAGTTGCAATTTCAAAACCAATGCAAGGAAGACACGTGGCCTGACATACTGCAGAAAGCTGTGAGCCACAACCACCACATTTATTGAGTTGAGAAGATAAGTCAAGATGCATTAAATGTAAGCCATGCCTTTGATCAGAACATCATATTCGAATGAGGAATGCCTCCTTCAACGGGTATTTTTCTACAAGTATAAATAGAGGACGAGTAGCATTGAACCAAATTACTAAAACATTTGCCAAAAATCAAAGCTATACTCTCAAGCATTCAAACAAGTTTCAGTCACTCGATCTAGTGAAGTGATCAGCTCAACTTAACAAGCTAGAAGATATAGAAGATTACTTCACTGCACCAGTTGAAGAAACAATATACATACTTTTATCTATTTATTGTATGCTAGATTGTTTTAAGGTGTCGTTAGTTGATAGATTAGATCTTTGCTGATTGTTTATAGTTGTCTAAGAAAAGGCAATTATCCTGTGTGGGTGCTCAGAAATCCTTTGTGGGTTTTTGCCTTTAGAACTTGTGGCAGTTGTGTGTAAGCTGAGTTCTAGTTAGATGATAATTTGTTAGGTTGATAGATTGTTAGACTGTAACCTGTAAATCAATCTTACTTAATGAAGTTCCTGCTCTGGAAAGTAGTAGAAAGTAGTAGAGTGGACGTAGAAGGATTACACCACCTTCGAACCACTATAAGACTTTAAGTGTTTTTAATCGCTTTATATATATTGTGTGTTGCATCTTTAATCAAGCTCTCATACAACATTAAAGGTTTTTCATAAGAAACCATATTTAAGAAAACAAACCTTCTGTCTAAGTATTTTTCCACTGCAAGAACTCTAGGATATAACAAACAGTACTACTTGTTGGTCCTAAGTGGTGTCCGAGGTTCAGAGGGGGATGAATGAACCTTAGTCGATTTTACAAATCACTTGAAAAACTTACTGTTCTGCAAGTTACTTGAACTTGCAGCGCCAGGTAGTTACTGCTTATAGCACTAGGATGCAGTGCTGCATGCTGTAACTAGAGTTTTATACACAGCGGAAAAATAGGTTTTATAACACAAAGCTGGTTTTCTCAAATATGATCCTTTTCAAAACGTTTTATGCATATGACAGAGATAGAAATATATATAAGATAAAGCATAGATAAGAAAGCAATAAAACACTTATGGCTTATAGTGGTTCAAAGGTGGTGTAATCTTTCTACATTCACTCTACTGCTACCTCGAGTAGGAACTTTGTTAAACAAGATTGGTTTACAGGACTTTCCTAACAATTTATCAACTTTACAAAGCAAACACCTACTAGAATCCAGCGTACACACAACAACTGCAAACTCTAAAGGCACACCCATACAGGGTTTCAAACTCCCACATAGGAAAGCTGCCTAACTCCTAGACAACTATACAAACAGCAAGGATCTCTCCTATCAACTGTTCGACACCTAAAACAACCTAAGCATACAGTAATAAGGTTAAAAAGTATATAGTTTTGTTGAAGGAGATATCTCTCATTTGAATTTAGTGTACTTGATCAAAGACATGGCTGGTATTTAATGCGACTTGACTTTCTCTTTCGGAGCATTTAATGCGGCGGTTACGGCTCATAGCTTTATGCAGCGTGTCAGTCCACATGGCATCTTTGTATTGACTCCGTGTCTGCAACTTTCTGTATCTGCCTTCTTACAGTGTTGATGTATCTGCCTTCTTGCAGCAGCTTCATTCTGAATTTCTTGATGCAGCATTATTACTTATTAAAACCTCCATCTTTCAAAACCTATATTTAGACTCAAACTTAGTCTATGTTTTCACTTAAACATTGTGAAAAATGGGGTACTCAAAACTTCCTATTACATATTTGTTTTGTCTTATCAAAATCTAAACACTGAAATCCCAACAGTTTTCCCTTTTTGATGATGACAAAACTTTTACATTATTTCGTTCATGAAAAAAGATTTTACTTTGCATTATTTCATTTTTTATCCGGATTACATGCTTGGTATACTTTGATAAATAAACCGGAAGCAGTTATAGATGCTATAACGAAACTTCATAAGAAAATATCTCGAGAGTCTATGAAAATAAAATTAGGTCTCAACAAGCTTCCTTCTTGTATGTGCGCCCCTCGCCCCCGAAGCGCACATTATAATAAGAGGTATAAATTGATTGGTAGCGTACCCAAGGATTCCCTGAGTAAGAACCGTTGGTTCATCATGTATTCCATAAATTAGATAAAATGACTAAAAAAAAAGAAAGATTTTTCTTTATCTAATGGATCTTTCCGTTCTAATACTCTATCCGAGAGTTATCAGTATTTATCAACTCTGTTTTGCGACACCCATCAAAGGAGTCCTCCCCCACCCGGGAGCTACTTTATGATATTCCGAATTCAATGGTTTTAATAAACTCTCTACAGTAGTTAGAGGCTTTCAATTGATCCTTTCCAGAGAATTCGATGGTCTTCCTGAATAAGCCTTTTATTTAGTAGGTAATATCGATGGTGCATTGGTCTTTGCAGCGTTAATGCTTTTTGCTACACCCCTTTCTTGTGTTGAAACAGTAATGATTTTTGATCCTGTTCGTCAAATCATTCCCAACCATGATATTTTTTAGGTATTTTACTGGGGCTTCAATAACGCACGTTAACCTATCCGACCCCTTAGCCCAATTGACCTCACAGGTAGCCATCGGAAGCGTGGGAAAGAATGCAAGAAGTGTATGATACAACAGGTAACCTTTAGGAGTGGCGGCAAACCTCTTGAATGATCAACGTACCTACCTCGTTAAAGCACCAATCTCCCAAGCAGCAACTTGGATTGGCTCCGAAGTTGGTAATTTTTCTTACATCTCTCCCTCCCGGAGCCCAAGTATCGTATACGCCCCCAAAATAAAGAGCCTAAAATTCGTAATAATAAACCAAAATCCCCTACACGATTAGTTCTGTTGCTTTCCTTATATATGATAATATAGAAAGTCATTCCAAACTAGTACTGGATTCATCAGAGATACATCTTGTCTATTCCTTTATCACATATCATCAGGAAACTCCAATATCATGCAAGAGTTCATAATCAATGAACTTGATCAAAAGCAGAAAACTAAAAATTTCTTCATTAACTGAAAGAAATTTTAAAGAGAAAGATATACAACATAATATACAAAAGAGCATGCATATAAGCTACTGAAACAGAGACCTTCTTGATGATGGTTCTTCAAGTCTTCTTTCAGTATCTTTTCTTTCTTGCTCGGCTCTTTCTCTTAATCCCTTCCACTAATCTCGAATGGACTTCTGATAGGATTCTTCAAGTATCTGTTGTATTTTCGGAATCTGAATCCATCTCAGCCAGAAGTCCTCACAGAAAGGCACTATCCTGCCTTGCTTCACTAGGTCGATGTAGTAATTCTGAATTTCAAGCTCTCCAGCTTTAGTAAGCTCTTCATATCTCCTTAGTGCAGATTGGCATGTTTGAAATTTACTGAATTTGCCCTTTCTACACAGAAATCTAAAGTTTCTGAGATACTCGGATCTCTTGTACAGAGTGATTGCTTCAAATGATAGATTCCTATCAGTAGGCAGTTTGATTACCTTGAAGATGTTCAAGTTCCAGGTAATGTTCTCTCCATATGGCCTCTGATCCATTAGCACTGACACTTCGGCAGATATGTTATCTGTGTCGAGTCGTGGAACTTCTTGAGGGGGATATTGGTAGAGGTCTTTGTCATAGATCTTCCTCTCACCAATCAGCCCAAACCTCTGCATCCAAACTTATTCCTCAGCTTCAGTTCTGGCTCTCTCCACCCTCTGAGCAGCCATTTTCTCATTATAATGTCTTTCTGCTTCAGCTTTGCTCACCCTCTTCCTCGAGTCTTGTTGCTGGCTTTCTCTCCCTTTCTTTGAGTGATGAGAAGATGGAGGTGCTGCATCCTTGCTTACAACATTGCTGTATGCAGCGCCTGCTGTCGATCTGCTTGCAGCAGCTGCTCCACCAGCTCCTCCTTCATCGTCTTTTCTCCAACGTTTTGGAGAAGGAGCGTCAGCAGCAACAGATGATCCAGACCCCTTTCTCCTCCTGCTAAGAGGTTGTTGGTCATCATTATCTTCTTCTTCCTCAGCTCTTTTCTCCCCTAAGCTCCTGTATCTATCAAGAAATTATTCCCCTTTTTTGGCATCATCAAAAGTCGGGGGCGAAGTAGGGGCAGCTTAAACCACTTTGGAGCGTGGTCTTCTTGTTGGTGCTGGGGCTTTCCTAGATCCTTGGGCATGATGAGGGAACGCCCATGATGTACATCAGCTCTCCTACAATCATCTCTAGGTTCCCCAATAGATCGTCGATACTTCTGGTTCTTCTAGATTGATCTGCTACTTGCTCCGGAAGTGTCTCCAGCACCATGAAGTGAGAGTTCAGTCTATCAGGTGCTGAATCAACTGATCTCCTACAGAGTCTAATCTCAACACGACTGACTTCAGCATCTCTCTTCAACTCTTCCTCCATTCGTGCTCGATCACAAAACAGCCTATATGTTGACTCATTCAAGTCACTTCTGATCATCTTAGGTAGTACTTCGAGATCCTTCTTGAAACCTGTCATGATTTCAGCGTGGAATTGGGCGCCGACCCACAAGCTGCTCTGCATGTTAGACTCATGCTCCTGGAGAGCATGCAGCAAATGTCTAACAGCAGCTATCACCCAGTCGATCGACTCGTCAGGGGTCAGGCCCAAATTCTGTCTTGTAGAGGCAGCAGCCAATGCAGCATAAGGGATAACGGCTTGTAGGGTCTGTGCTGTATCTTGTCTTGGCGCCTCAGTTTCAACCTCATCCTCATTCAGGCTAGATAGGAGACTGGGAGGGCCTGAGGATGGGTGTTCTTCATCAGTTGCCTCCTCATCAGATAATATCGTGACTGTCACGTAACCTTTTCGTCCATATGTAGACTGGTTGCGGTCAGCCATTTGCTTGAGAAATTCGGAGGTTTCAGCTTCGGCGTCCTCAGTAACCTCTACTGTTGTAATCTGGATAGGCTCTTTTGACTTGCAGCAGCAGCAGCATCAACCTCATGTTGAGGTGTCTCTAGCTGCACAAGGGTTACCTCTGCTTCTTCTTCAGCATCCTCTAAGGGTGTTATCTCAACAGCCGTCCCTTCAGAGGTCTTCTCTCCCTTAGAGAGTGTTATCTGAACAACAGCCTCACCTGAGGTCTTCTGCAAGGATCCCGTCTTCTCGGTCGGTCCTATACCCCGACAGCTTCAGCTGTAAGAATGGGTTCATGCAGCTCTGGTTGGTTTCTTGCAGCTACCACTGTATGCAGCACTGTAAGCTCTACAGCTACAAGAATTTCAGCCTCCACCCTACGTGTTTCTTCTACAGCTTCTGATAGGGTGGCTGCTTGCTGTACTGCTGTCTCCGTTAGTACAGGGAGTCCAGCCTCTGCAACTTCCTCTATGGTTACAACATCAATGATTTCGACAATGTCAGAGAGGACATCTTTGATGATGGCGGTCGGTTCCCTTTGAAACTCTGCAGCAGCTGCAATCATGTGTGCAGGGGAATCACCGTAATCTACCAGTTGAGGCTCCACCTTCTCCAAAGGGTCAAGTGTGACGATATTGGAGAGGCCTTCAACCACTTGCTCGTATGCAGGGGAGCTTGAATTGTGGTGACTCGAGCTTCCTTCTTCCCGCATCCTTCTAGGAGTGTGCTGCATTCTTGTCTCTTTGACACTAGCTTGCAGCGCCTGTTGCAGCATGGCCTCCTCAACCTGCTCCACTCCCAAAGTGTCGATTTGCTCCTGTGTAAATGAGACGTCGTCGTCCCTTTTAACAGCCTCCGCAGCTGGGGCTAGAAAGATTTGGACGTCCTTCATTGCTGCTCTCATCGGCAGCTCTGCAGAGTGAGAATTTACAAGAGCTTTTTCCTTCCCTTTGTCCGTTACTTCTTGAGCTGCAGTACTTTTGGATTGATCTTGCACCATCGCTGTATACTCAGGTTGCAGGAGTACCAAAATATCCTCTGAGTTGGCCCACTCCAGGACTGCTTGCTCCACTGTCAGGAAATCCTTCAACTTCAACAAGATTTCCCTTTTGGACAGTCTTATCTCCCTCTAGAGACTATACTGCAGCTCCATATTTCTAGCCGTTGGGAAGGTTGGATCAAGCACTGATTGAGTAGCTCCAGGATCACGCGAGGAAGCTAAGTCAGTAGCCCCCTGTAGACGAGCTTCTTTATCAGGCTGGATTGCTTGGGGCTCATCTACTACAACCAAGCTTGTAGCAAAGAGTTGGGAATTAACAGATGAGGCAACCTTCTTCTTGCTGCGTGGGGCCTTCTTGGCCAGAGGTGCCTCATCATCAGAGGAAGAGGACTCAGGTTCAGGTTCAGCCCCCCTTGGTGTCCTCTTGATAACGGGAATATGACTTTTATCATCATCATCATCTTCACCCCTGCTGCCTACAGCTTCATCTTGCAGAGCCAAGGTTGCATTCTTTTTATCTTTGGTTTTCTTCCTTGCAACCCCAGCTGCTGCTGCTTTCGGTAGGGTCATACCCCTCTTCTTCTCTCCGAGATACTTCCCAATGGGAATGGGGATGGCATCTGCAAGTTGGAGACCTAACTTACAGAGTAGAGAGCAGATGGTGATACCACAACTCCTTCTTATAGTGCTCTTCTCTGCTTCCTCCCATATTCTCTTCAAGATGAACCTGGCCCAGTTCACCTTTGCTCCGGCCATGATGGCAGACATGATCCGGAATCAGAGATCTGTGCACTTGTCGTAACTCCCCCTTTTACCCTCGATGGAGTACGCACAAATATCATGGAGAAACTCAAACTTCGGTTTGAAGAGCTTCTTCAGGACACTCCTCTTCACGTCGGCCCCTGCATCTCTGGCTCAAAAGAGATTCCACATCTCTTGAGCGCTGTCTTCCCTGTAGGTCACCAACTAATCGGGGGTCAAGTCTTCCACCGAGATGTTGAAGGTAGAGGCAACATCTCTAGTGGTTAGAGACCGTTCCACCTCTGAACAGATTCAACGAAGAACCTAGGGTAGATTGTGGTCAACAACCTTAGAATGCGGGTTTGTTCCAACGCATCGAATATCCTTCTGATGAGGCGTTGTCGTAGAGACCGGAGTTGTAGATGCTCTCCTGGTTCACTAGACGCCCTTCCAGAACAATGGTGTGACGAGCCACTATTGATGTTCTTGAGAGAGAGTTGAAGGTTTTTGGACTTTGAAAAGTTTGCGAAGGAAAGAAAACTTCTCTTCTGGGATGATGGCGAAAAGAAATTCGAATATGGAGAAGTTATAGTATTATGGAGGATCTCAAGGGACGTGTAGTAAGATCAACGGTTGAGATTAAATGAAAAGAATTGATCTTACGGTCCTTAGAAAAAGACGGAGGGGTCAAATCATCAATAATCATTACTAAGCGCGTGGGCTTCTGACCGCGCCTCTTCGATTTTTGACATGCACAGACTTGCATTTAATGCTGAAAGACATGTGATTTGCCGCCTAATTTAATGTTCTTTTAAGGTTGCAACAACCTGGGTACGAGGTTACAGAGTATTAAATACTCTTTGAAATAAATGCTGTAACCAGGTGTTGCTTACTCTCTTATATGCTCGTTGTACTGTAAAATTAAAAGATACAGCACTGTCTAAACCCAGCGCTGTATGAAGACGCAACTTACAGCACTATACTTACTGCTTCTCGCAAGCATGCAGAGATTCTCCCTGGGCTTCTACACCTTCTTTTTCCACTCATAATTTCAGAATTCTCAACTCGTTTCTAAGCATAGAAAACCTCGATTCACTCAATGGTTTAGTGAATATATCTGTAAGCTAGAGATCCGTATGAACTTTCTCAAGCACAACATATTTATTCTCTACATGATCTCTTATAAAATGATGTCGTATATCGATATGTTTTGTTCTTGAGTGAAACACAGGATTATGGGTAATTACAATTGCACTTGTATTATCACAGAGAATTGGAGTCTCTTTTTCTTCAACCCCATAATCTCTTAGTTGCTGCTGTATCCCGAGAATTTGAGCGCAGCAACTTCCTACTGCAACATATTCTTCTTCTGCTATAGATGTTGCAATCAATGTTTACTTCCTGCAGAACTATGAAACAAGTCTATTTTCCAGAAATTGACAAGCTCCACTGGTGCTCTTTCTATCAATCTTGCAGCCTACATAATCTGAGTCAGAGTAGCCTTTGAGCTTGAATCCTTCTCCTTGGGATATCATAGGTCTACTTCCTGAGTTCCTTTTAAATACTTGATAATCATTTTGACAGCTGAAAGATGTGATTCTTTTGGTGTTGTTCGGAATCTTGCACAGACTCCTACTACAAACATGATGTCAGGTCTACTTGTTGTAAGATACAGCAAAGATCCTATTAGCCATCTGTACTTTGTGATATCTACATCTTTACCATCTTCATCTTTGTCAAGGCTTATGGATGTAGACATAGGAACAGATGTTGCTGCTCCATTCTCCATGCCAAAATTCTTGATGAGCTCCTTTGTATACATGACTTGGCTGATAAAGGTTCCTGCAACCAGCTGCTTTACTTGCAGCCCGAGAAAGAAACTTAATTCTCCCATCATACTCATCTCGAATTTCGACTGCATCAGGTTGGAGAACTTCTCACATAACTCTTTGTTGGTGGATCCGAAGATGATATCATCCACATATATCTGTATAAGAAGTACATTGTCTCCATCCTGTATCCTGAACAGAGTCTTGTCGACTGTTCCTTTCTTAAACCTGTTTTCTAGCAGATAGAGAGAGGGTGTCATACCAAGCTCTTGGTGCTTGCTTAAGTCTATACAGGACCTTATGTAACCTAAACATCTTCTCTTCTGCTTGATCTTCAAAACCTGGTGGTTGTTCAACATAAACTTCCTCTGTAAGAAGACCATTAAGGAATGCACTCTTTACATCCATTTGATAGATATTGAAGTTCATGTGAGTTGCATATGTCAGAAAAATCCTTATTGCGTCCAGCCTTACTATTAGAGCAAAAGTCTCATCAAAATCAATTCCTTCTTCCTGGCAATATCCTTTAGCAACTAATCTTGTTTTGTTCCTCACAACAAGTCCAGATTCATCTAGCTTGTTTTTAAAGACCCATTTTGTTCCAATGACTCCTTGATGAGTTGGTCTTACAACTGCTTGCCACACTTGGTTTCTTTCAAATCCATTTAGCTCTTCTTACATGACCCGTACCCAGTTGCTATCTTGCAGGGCTTTTTCAATAATCTTGGGCTCTGTTTGTGATATGAAGTATGCAAACATTGCTTCATGAGGAATTGACCTTCTTGTTCGTACTCATATGGATGGATCTCCAATGATAAGATCCATAGGATGATTCCTTAGCCATATCCTGTCAAGTTCAAATGCATGTATAGGTCTAGGTTGCTCCTCATGTTGCTGTAAGATAGGAGGTTCTGCTGCTGTAAGATTATCTGCTGCATCCATAGATGCAGCTTCTTCTTATTTGTCTTCTCCTGTATGCAGAACTCCTTCAACATATGGAACATCATTTTCTTTTCTTGGAGCTATATCTTCAACAGGTTCTTCTAGCTTCTTGGTATCACAATGTGATTCATCAAACACCACATGAATTGATTCTTCAATCACCAAGGTTCTCTTGTTGAAGACTCTGAAAGCTCTACTTACAGCAGAGTATCCTAAAAATACTCCTTCATCTGATTTTGCATCAAAGGTTTTTAGATGCTCCTTTCCATTGTTGAGAATATAACACATGTATCCAAAGATATGCAGATATGAAACATTAGGTGTATATTCTAGACTTCATAAGGGGTTTTGTCTAGATTCTTATTGATCAAATATCTGTTCTGAGTGTAGCATGCAGTGTTGGTTGCTTCAGCCCAAAATCTCTTGGGTATCTCTGCCTCTGCTATTATTGTCCATGTTGCTTCCTTAAGGGTTCTATTCCTTCTTTCAGCTACAACATTCTATTGAGGTGTTCTTGCAGCAGAGTATTCATGACGAATACCATTGTCAGAATAGAATTTCTCAATGAATTTATTTGTGAACTCTGTTCCTCTGCCTGATCTGATCTTCATAATGTTCAAACTCTTTTCATTATGAATCTTCTTCATAAGGTCAGGTAGCTTGCTTTGAGTCTCTGATTTCTTGTCAAGGAAGATTATCCATGTATATCTGGAGTAGTCATCTAGTACCACAAGTGAGTATTTCTTCCCACTTATGCTTACTGGTTCTACTAGTTCAAAGAGGTCCATATGTAGAAGATCTAGAATCCTGTGAGATGATTTCTGCAACTTGTTTTCCTTTCTGAAAAGCTTCACATACATTCTCCTTCTTGTATGCCACGTCTGGCAATCATTTTACAAGATATTTCCTTGCTAGTTTGTTGATTGTCTTGAAGTTCAGATGGCTTAATCTCTTGTGCCATAACCAGCTCAGCTCTGGTGGACTCTTCACAATGAAGCATGTTGGTTGAATAGAAGAGTTCCAGTTAGCAAGATAGATGTTTTCTCTTCTTGTACCTATAAGCTTGACTTCATTTGATGTACTGTTCTTCATTAAGCACTTGTTTAGGTTGAACTCCACTGTGTATCTTTTGTCACAAAATTGACTGATGCTCAGAAGGTTGTAACTGATGCCTTTCACATAGGATACATCTTTGATCTTTATGTTCCCTTTGACTAGGCATCCACTTCCTTTTGTGCTTTCTTTGGAATCATCTCCAAAGATGACCTTTGGTCTTTTACATTCTTGGAAGTCTTTTAGAGCTTCTTTACTACCTGTCATGTGCCTTGAGCAGCCACTGTCAATGTACCATACATCACCGCTGCAATCTGGCATTGAAACCTGCAATAAATTTAAGCAGATTTAGATACCCATTTCTGTAAGGGTCCTTTGGGGTTAGTTACTTTGGGAACCCAAATTTTCTTGACAGTCACTATTTTGCTGTAAGATTTGTAAGTTCTCTGACTGTAGCAGTTCTATTTTTAAATTTCTTATTAAAGGTGTGTGTAGAGACTATATATGTGTTACCAACACTTTTGTAGTGTGGTCTTCCACCATACTTCCCTTGAGTATATCCTCTTTGAGGTTTAGACATGTAAGTCTTGGTATAGGTGGGAAAATTTTTTCTATGCTGCAACTTTGTGGGTTGCTGCATCTTCTTACTTCTTATAGCAGATGGCTTCTGCTGCAGCCAGTTCTTAGATGCAGGCTTACTTCCTGCAGTTGAGCTTGGAGCTTCTTCCCCTTATCCATCAGCGCTGTTTTGTTCAAGATCTTTCTGAGTTACAAGGTAACTCATTCTCCATTAAAGTTTCAGCTTGAACAAATTTTACAGCCTTGGATGAACTTGCTGTATCCTAAGAGGTGTGAGTGTTGTAACATATGCCTGATTTTTCAAAAGGACTTCTGTTTTAACTTATACACTCTCTTGCGTCCTTCGACGATTTACTAAAAGTTCTGATTGTGGACTGCAAGCTCTCCTTCTCAGTTTCTAGCTTAGTGACCAGTAGACTTAGCCTAGAGATCTCCTTTTGTAGCTTACTGCACCTTGAGTTATCAAACTCACATGCAGCCAGCATTCTAGCAATATCAATATTCTTACCTCTGAGGATCTCATTGTCAATTCTTATATTTTCATTCTCAACCTTCAGCTCCTCATGGGTTAAGTTAATCTGCTCGAAGTCACTCATGATCCTTTTTAAAGAGTGGATCATGTTCAGCTCCTCTTTTCCTGGTATGGACAACAGTTGATAGGTTACCTCATCTTCTTTGTTGTCCTTGCAATCTTTTGCCATCAGACATATCAGCGCTTCTTCTTCAGAGGATGAGGTTTCAGTGTTGCTATCAGAGGATTCTGCAGCTTTCAGCATCTCCTTTGAGACTGCTGTATCCTTGGCCTTCTCCATCTCTCCTATGAGAGCTCGAACTTGTGCATTTCTTTTCTTCTCTTCTCTCTTCTCTGCTCTCTCTCTTCTTTCGGGTACTTGTGCACGATTGGATATGGACAGCTTCTTGCATAGTGTCCTGGTTTTTTACAATTATAGCACAAGTCAACATTGTTTGAATTTGACTGTGGAGAGGAGGATACTTGAGGAGGTGGATAACTTCTTCTGAAGTGATTTCTTTTGTTGAGGTTGGTGTTGTTGCTGTTGTTGTTGCTCTTCATGAATCTTCTAAATTTCTTTAGAAGCATAACTATATACTCTTCAGCATCTTTTGCTGTAACCTCAGACTGCTTACTACAACTAGTGGTTGTTGTATCCTTGGAGCCTCTGGAAGTCAGCACTGTAACTTTAGAGCTCGATTCTTCAGACTCCTTTTTCTGTCTGTTTATGTCGTACTCAAATGCCTTGAGATCGGAGAATAGATCATACGTACGCATGGATTTTAAATCTATGGAGATGTAACATCCCAAAATAAAATTAGACTACATAAAATATCACGATAATTTTCTACAATTGAAATAAGATTTATGTAATAATAATAATTATACTATTAACAAATGAAAGAGAAAATAATAATAATAATATAAAATTTATTTTTATATATATATATATCTTGTGTACGTATAAATATCTTTATTATATATATATACATATACATATATGCATAAAGTGGAATGAAGAATAAGTCAAAAGTAGGAAAGATGGAAAGAAAATTTGACAAGATAGGAGAGAGAGGGATAAAAGTTGAATTTTCTCTTCCCAAAGTCTTTCTCTCTCTCGATTTTATTCCTCTCTATTGCTCTCTCTCTCTCTCTATTTCCTCTTTTCTGCTATTTGTTGTAGTGTGTTGTGGGCATGTATATATGTAAATAGGTTGTTGTATGTGTGTGTTGTGTGGTGAGGGTTTGAGTTCTTGGATGGTCGCATGCAGTGGCAAAGAAGCAACAGGGGACGGCGGCAGGGGGCGGCGAACGGCGGCTGGGCTGGAAGGCAGCGGCGCTACTGCTGCATCCGAGTGTGTGTGCGTGCAGGGGCGAAAGTGTGGGTGTTGTGGTCGATGGGGTCGCCGGCCATGGCAAGGGCGGCGACAGCAATAAGGGTGGCTGGGAAACCAAGGGTGGCTGGGAAAGGTATGGAGGGGGGTTGATTTTTGAGAATTTGAAATAACTTAGGGACTAAATTGCAAAACTTTAAACTTTGAAGAAATTGGAATTAAATCTTTAGTATTTGTAAAATTTCAGATTAATCCCTTAAGTATTTAAACCATACATTAAGACCCCTAAATTTGAATAAAATTACATTATTTAACCTACAAATTTATAATATTAAATCTACATTGTTTTTAGATTAATGTGTGTGTAAATAATGAGATAATAGTGCCAACGATTAAAGAATTCAATTTAAAATTAAATATATATGGTATAATAGAATGTAAGATATAATGATATATTACATTACAATAAATGTACTAGTATAATTATTGATGCATTCTAAATCATTTATGCAATCAATAATAATTGATGATAAAGTAAATCGTTTTGATGTGCTGTAAAATACTGTTAACATCTAAACTGATTGGCTAATGATAACGTTGTTGTTGCTCATTGTAATAAATATAATCAACAAAATATAATGTTATATTAATAAAAAAATAAAAAAATGGTGTATTGATTATTAGAATTGCTTTATATTACTAAAACGATCACTGGAATATTGCTAAAATTACACAACACACTACAAGAATTTTTGCCTTTAACAACCCCCCTTTAACAATCCTTTTAATGAATTTGTGTTGTCTTTTGGGTTTTTACAACCCTTTTTCAGAAAAGCGTTGTCTTTTTTCCAAAAAATCGCCATACGACAACGGTAAAAAATGAAACGACAACGGTTTTTAAGTAGGGTTGTTAAATGGCGTTTTTTTCGCTATACGACAACCCTTTTTCGCAACGCTTTTGAGCGTTGTCTTTTTTTAGAAATTTTTTTTTTTTACAACCCATTATGCAACCCTTTTTAAGTAGGGTTGTTAAATGGCCTTTTTTTGGCTATACGACAACCCTTTTTTGCAACGCTTTTGAGCGTTGTCTTTTCTTAAAACATTTTTTTTTATTTTACAACCCATTATGCAATAATTGTTTTTTAATATAATTATTTTTTAATTAACTTAAATTTAATACATTTAATTAATTTATAATGTTATCTTATATTACATTATTTGCATTAGTATTATCTTATATGAACAAATTCATTATTTTAGAAAATAGTATTTTTATAAAATACTATTTTGAATTAATTAACAAATTAATTACACCTAATTAAGTATTACTCTCATCCTATTATATAATAATACAAAATTTGAATATTATTTTAAAACATGATTCGAAAATTGTATTTTATAATTCATAATTCATAAATTATGAATTTTTTTGTAAAAAAAAATAAAGATAAAATTATTGTGTTTTAAAATTAATACAAAAAACATAAAAAAAGATATATATATATATATATATATATATATATATATATATATCAATTAATTAAGAATATATAAAAAATTTAATTATACAAGGATAAAAAAATATACATTTATTTATTTGCAAAATATAAAAATTTGTATTACATAATAATATAAAAATTATATATTATTATTTTAGAAAATAAAGATAAAATGAGTTTGGTTTTAATTTGAACCAAAAGTTATTTACAACAAAAAGAAAACAATACATATATTAATTTGAAAATTTTAAAAATTTGTATTACATAATAATATAAAAATTATATACTATTATTTTAGAAAATAAAGATAAAATGAGTTTGGTTTTAATTTGAACCAAAAATTATTTTACAACAAAAAAAAAACAATACATATATTAATTTGAAAAATATAAAAATTTGTATTACATAATAATATAAAAATTATATATTATTATTTTAGAAAATAAAGATAAAATGAGTTTGGTTTTAATTTGAACCAAAAATTATTTTACAACAAAAAAAAAACAATACATATATTAATTTGAAAAATATAACAATTTGTATTACATAATAATATAAAAATTATATATTATTATTTTAGAAAATAAAGATAAAATGAGTTTGGTTTTAATTTGAACCAAAAATTATTTTACAACAAAAAAAAACAATACATATATTAATTTGAAAAATATAAAAATTTGTATTACATAATAATATAAAAATTATATATTATTATTTTAGAAAATAAATATAAATTAGTTTGGTTTTAAAATTAATACCAAAAACATAAATTATTTGAAAAAATTATTTTATAAAATAAAAAAAAAGATATAAAAATGATTAATTAAAAGAATAATATTAAAAAAAAAAAATATATGTGTAATTGAACCATAAACTATTTTTCAAAATAAAAAAACATACATATATTAATTGGTCAATACAATTTTTTTTATATAATAATAAAAAATTTATATATTATTTTAATTAAATTAAAGTTGAAAATTTTAATTATTTTATGATGTTATTTTATATTATTTGTATTAATATTATCTTATATATATGAACAAATTCATAATTTTAAAAAATTAGTATGTTTATAACATATATTAAAAATATGCACTAGTATACTTTATAATTGTCTTAATATGAAATTAGATTAAATATTATTAAACATATTAATTAGTCATTAATTATATATGTATATATATAATTAGTTAATAAAAGAAATACATATACAATATAAACACATAAAGCACTAGTAGCCTAGTAGTTCAAGGTCTTACAAAGGTCATGAGTTTGAATCCTAGACAACGCACATTTATTTCTCATGATGATGTGGCAATGATGTGTTCAAAATATGCTGATGACGTGTCATTTTTTCGATTTTTTTCAGATACGACAACGCTTTTTACAACGCACCAAAAAAACGTTGTAAAATAGGAAAAGACAACGCTTTTTAAGCGTTGCACACACTGTTGTAATAAAATTCAAAAATGGGGGAAAAAACAACCCTTTTTTACAACGCACCAAAAAGCGTTGTCGTATCTAGATACGACAACGCTTTTTGGTGCGTTGTCGAAAGGCGAAATTTTTTTGCAACCCTGGATATGACAACGGTAAAAATTTGACTTTAACAACGGTTTTTAACTGTTGTAAAAGACCGAAATTCTTGTAGTGACACATCTTAAAATTTACCCTAAATTTTATAGACGAACTTTTATGCTTTGTAAGGTACCTAGAATGGAATCGAGATAAATCGGCGACAGGAAGTTTCCAAATTAGGTTCTAATTCTATAAATTAGATTTTATTTAAGAACCTTCAGGTAATTAATTAACATCTAAAAATATTAATTACAATATCTCTTAATTCCAATGACATATAGAACTAAATATAATTATGGTCATTATAACTTAATCTTCATAATTTAATAAACGAACCAAGAACCTAATTATAAATATTAAATATACAATTAAATATCCATTTCAATCCTCTTAAACAATAATTAACTAAACATGTTATGCAATTAAATATATTTCCTAAATTAACTTATAATTTCAGTTAATTGAATTCATTTTATAAATCAAACTTTATAGTTAATCTAAATACGCAATAATCATAAATATAGTAAAATTTCCTAATATCTAAGTTAAATTGTATATTATATAATTAGATTTTGTAAGATTATTTTTAAGAGTCTTCAAGAATTATTTAAGCTAAAAGCTTTATAATTTACTTGTCTATAATTATTAACAAATCTTCAAGATCTAATCTAAATCATAATTTTATAATTAATTTCCTTGAAACTAAGCTAAGTCTTTCAAAATCTATATAAAGTCTAATTAAGTTTTCTAATATTTTAATAAACGTATTTATTAGAACTTCACTTAAACCTTATATTCACCTTAAAAATATTTATTTTATTCTCTAAACCACAATATCGTCAGAAACTTATTTCAACTTATTAAAGAAAACCTTAAATGACATATTTTAATTACTAATGGCCTTAACTAAAGAATTTATAGCTAGACAATGTACTAAGACATTTTTAATGATCGATGTAGGAAAAGAGGAATGCAGAATTATCTATGCTTGTTCGACAACTTATATTTACACACGTTCTGCTCATGAGGTGAGGGTAAATTCTTAATACTGTATTTATATTCTTTCAAAGTAATTAAATATAAAATCTTATACATGTGTGAATTGAGGTGTGTATTATGTGCTGTGGGGAAAATTACGTATTACGGTATTTATATTTTCTTTGAATTATTTACAAATATGAAATCTTTTACTTGATTGATGTGAGGTCGATATACGTGTTATGTGAATAAAGTGCTATGAGACGAGAATGTGATTGATGAATGATTTAAATCACGTGATGGATTGTGATTGTCCTCGGAATGTGAACGTTTTACAATGAATGTAAATATGAAGAATGATGTGAAGTTAATATTTGCATATGTGCAAATAAGATGTGTTTGTGTGGCAGTTGAGAACTGCAACTAAGTGCTATGTTAAAATAATGTGCTTTTATGTGTATGTTGATGTGTGCATGTGCATGCGTATGAATGATGGTTGATCATCGTAAAAGGCGGTTAAGATTCGTCGTAAAAGGCGGTTAAGACCCGTATAAAAAGGCGGTTAAGACCCATCGTAAAAGGCGGTTAAGACCCGTATAAAAAGACGGCTAAGACCCGTAAAAATGTTTTTATAGCGGCTAAGAACCGTAAAATACTTTCATGGAGGCTAAGCACTGTAAATTATGTGAAAAGTGATGTTTGAATGGGAATGATGATTGATTGTATGTTGGCGGATGAGACCCGCATATGTTTTCAGGACGGCTAAAACCCACATATGTTTGCAAGATGGCTGAGAATCGTAAATGTGATAATGAAAGTGATATGTTTGAATGTGAATGATAATTGATTTGAGATGGATGCTTACATTTTAAAATGATTTAAGTCAAGAGATTGAAGTGATCTATTTTCTACGGTTTTTATTAAAAGACAAACGTTTTTACAAAAATCTAGTTTTATGTGATAAAATGGTGTTTTGGCATGTGTGTAAAATCTTTTAAAATTATTTCATGTCATCCCGAGTTTCTCCACCCCACTGAGTGTATTTCAAACACTCACCCCTCTTTTAAAATATTTTCAGTTTAAGGATTTTTATGGCGTGGAGTGTGAGCGGTGGATGCTAGTAGCCAATGAGCAAAGGTTACAGAACTTTTTTATTTAAAATGATTAATTTCATGTATTTAAGAAATGTATATTTTATAATTATTCTTGATTTTTATTTATTTTTATTTTATTGAAAGAGTGAATTTTATAAGTGAGTAACGTCTCGATTAAGGTTTATTTACAAAAGAATAACGGCATTACAGTGGACACTCTCATGGAAGTGGTGTTGCTATCCCACTCCGCGGGCAGGGCTCTAAGCACTTTCATATTCTTCTTCTTATGTGTATAGTGCTTGCCCAGAACTTCTAGTTCATTCACAATGGATATGAATCTTAAGTCTAGTTGCTCAAGAGTCTTTTCATTCTTCATCTCGAAGAGCTCAAATAGTTGGGTGGCGTTGGAGATCTTGTTGTCTTTAGTGAGCTCTGTCCCCTCACATATTGGCTCCAACTTTTCCCAAATTTTCTTGGACGTTCTGTAAGTTTTGACTTTTCTGAATGTGTCTTTATCCAAGGTGATGAATAGAGCATTCTTAGCCATGTTGTCTAGGTTGGCTCTCTTCCTGTCTTCATTGTTCCTGTCACGCCCCATTTTCTTACATAAACATTTATCAGAGTTTTCCACACGGGCGTGCAAGAAAAAGAAAAGAGGTAGGAGACGAATATAAAATATTACATAATAACCATCGGCTTCAACCAAATTAACATAATATACACAGCGGAAAAATATCAGGATCTCACATCCCGAATACACATCCTTTAACCACCAAACATAGATTTCTTACAACATTGTTTTATAAAGACAAAAGTTTGAGAAACATCATATTAAAAATAATTACAGATCCAGAAATATAGCACCTCCTCTCTCCTTCTAGGGTTCATCATGGTTATCACCTCCTGTAACGTGAATTACAGAATAAGGGGTGAGTGCGTTGAATACACTCGTGGGGATAAAATCCACGTCTAAATCTTAACACATATATTTAAATCAAAAATACGCATAATCATCACGAAACACAGCACAAAATATGCACAACAAACATTAGAAATGGTAAGGGACGAATAGGTGCGGGCATCGCCCGTCTTATCCCATAAAACGGTCTCAATTACCGTTGGTGCATTTCAAGGACCACCAAACCTTTCATAGAAGAATGGGGGTTAGGGACGAATGCATGAAGGGGCACCTCAGCGGGCCCACCCCTCACAATAATAAGTATGTCACAGCAAATATATAATCACAGCATTTAGTATTCCTCAATCATGCTTGGAATAAGGAAAACTGTAAACAGATAAAGAGTTAGAAATTACCCCCACCTTGTTCGGTGGTTACCACGTGAGTTGCAAGTATCGAAGATCACGTATCCCAAGGCTTCAACCCAACAGGTAGCCTACATAATTTACGGTGTTTTTAGATATTTATGAAATATAATTAAGGATTTAAACGATATCGGATCGGATACTATCGATCGAAATGAGACGGATCGGAACAGAGGGCCTAACGATTGAGGCTGAATAAACAAGAGGGAAATATCAGTTTATATAG
Organism: Scutellaria barbata; assembly: GCA_028654395.1. Taxonomy (NCBI): domain Eukaryota; kingdom Viridiplantae; phylum Streptophyta; class Magnoliopsida; order Lamiales; family Lamiaceae; genus Scutellaria; species Scutellaria barbata. The sequence continues at coordinate 21,714,253 of CM053647.1, forward strand.
CTGAAGTGAAAGAGAATGAAATTTGGATCATAACAAAAAAATAATGAGCTCAATCGGAGTTGAAACGAGCTCGAACGGAGCATTTTAAGATTGAAGGGTATTTTGGTAATTTGGTCAAAGGGTTGACTTTGACCGGGACCCACGACCCCCGGCCAATGATATTTTATTGGCAACGTCTCGATGATAAAGTACGATGAAAAGAAAACGAGATTCAGATCGAAAACGAATCGAAAATACGACGTCGTACGCGTGTTCCCGTCGACGGGAAAATTTCCCGACGGCGTCTCCCGTCGGCTGCTTAGTTTTCTAGGCAGCGGTGCAGGTTGCTCCCGTCGTCGGCCTGCTCGAGCAGCCACCTTCCCGGTGCCACCGGCGGCGGTGTCACCGCCCTATGCCGCCGAAACTTAGTCCTATGGCTAGCCTGAATCACCGGCTACCAGATCCGGCCATTCCTCACCGGATTCCGGCATGAATAGTACCATAAAAACAGCCACGAAAACCCTTTGTCAAACACAATTTACACAAACACAATGCAACAACTACTTTTCCAATCCATTTTCCGGCACCGGCGCCACCACCCATGGCGGCGCCACCCCTCCAGTGGCTAGCCCACCACTCCGGTAGCCCTTCTAGTGCCTGCAACCTCGAGAAAAAGAGCAAGAGAGAGAAAAACGGGAGAGAGAAAAGGTGGCGAGAAACAAGGGTTGGGGTTTTGGAGATGGTTTTTCGCCGTTTTCCGGCGAACGTAGAATCGGAATTGAATTCCGAAAGTTGCTCTAGACTCGTATCGTTGAGGGCTACGTTATATACAAAAATTAGCCGAAACGGATGGGTTTGACTTTTTCTGGCGACGGCAGCGGCGGTTTTTCGCCATTTTCCGGTGAACGGAGAATCGGAATTGAATTCCGGAAGTTGTCCTAGATTCGTCTCGTCGAGGGCTACGTTGTGTATGAAAATCAGAAAAAACGGACGATTTTAGAATTTTCCGGCAGCGGCAGCGGCGGCTCCGGCGGAGGCTCCGGCAACTCCGGTGGCAGCGACGGCGGCTCTGGCGGCGATTGGAAACAGAAAAATAAATAAAGAGACGAGAGAGAAAAGAGAGAGACTTACGTGTTTTCGTCGCTTTTCGGCTCGTTCGAAGAAAGGTGAAAAAAATGAAATGAATGAGCGCCTATTTATAGAAAATCTGGAAAATTACTGTTCATTACTATTCACGATAAGGGTCGGTTACTGTTCATTCAGATCCCGTTCCTTGTTTTTCTGAAATTTCGTATTTTACCCTTTTGTTCACCGTTTGAGCTACGAGTGTCCGATTGACCTCTAGTTCATTTCTATCTTCTCGTTTTTCCGTTACACATCTAATGATATAAAAATATTCTATTTTCCATGTGTATAAATTTGTATCCATCTAAAACTGGTCGTTAAACACATATCTGAAACGCATGTAATTAAAACACATAAGATATTTTAATTAAGGTTTACTTATTTAATTAACCAATTATGATTCATTTTTGTCCTGGACGTTACAGTTCCACTCTTGTCTTGGCTTGACAAGTAAGTTAGGTAGTGGCTGTGCTCCTTTCTCCATCTCTCTACCGAGCATGGGGTTCACCTTCGTAAGTGTTGACCGTCCACATTTCATCATTTATCTCTGAAAGATGTGTCTACATTCTTATCTTCCAATCATCATATTCCTCTATGAAAAACATAGGTAACTTGTGATTAGAGGAATCCATGATATGCTGTAAGAATGAGTTTTTAGGATGCAAAGAAAATAGCGAGACAAAGGTGGATCTGGGTAGGTGACCAGATAAGTTGGCTTTTAACCCAACTTGCTCTGATACCACTTGTTGGTCCCAAGTGGTGTCCGAGCTTCAGAGGGGGGTGAATGAATCTTGATCGATTTTGCAAATTTCTTAAAAAACTTACTATTGTGCAAGTTACTTGAACTTGCAGCACCAGGCAGTTACTGCTTACAGTACTAGGATGCAGTGTTGCACGCTATAACTAGAGTTTTATACATAGTGGAAAAAAAGGTTTTATAACACAAGGTTTGTTTTCTCAAATATGATCATTTTCAAAACGTTTTATACATATGACAGAGATAGAAATATATATAAGATAAAACATAGATAAGAAAACAATAAAACACTTATGGCTTATAGTGGTTCGTAGGTGGTGTAATCCTTCTACGTCCACTCTACTACTACCTCGAGCAGGAACTTTGTTAAGCAAGATTGGTTTACAGGACTTTCCTAACAATCTATCAACTTTACAAAACAAACACCTATTAGAGTCCAGCGTACACACAACAACTGCAAACTTTAAAGGCACACCCACACAGGGTTTCAAACTCCCCACAAGGAAGCTGTCTAACTCCTAGACAACTACACAAACAACAAGGATCTCTCCTATCAACTGTTCGACACCTAAAACAACCTAAGCACACAGCAACAAGGTTAAAAAGTATATGATTTTGCTATTCAACTGGTGCAGTGAAGTGAGCTTCTGAATACTTCAAAGGATCTTTCAGCTTTGAACTTGCTTCACTTCACAGAGGTTGAGTGACTGAAACTGAGAGTAGACTTGAAATATAGTAGCTTGAATGCTTGAGAGTTTTTGCGCAAATATTTCAGTAGTCAGCTTCAGGGTTGCTCACCTCTATTTATACTTGTATGAGAAATATCCATTGAAAGAGATATCTCTCGTTTGAATTTAGTGTACTAGATCAAAGGTATGACTCGCATTTAATGCGACTTGACTTTCTCTTTCGGAGCATTTAATGCGGCAGTTGCGGCTCGCAGCTTTCTACAGCGTGTCAGTCCACATGACATCTTTGTATTGGCTCTGTGTCTACAACTTTGATCTTCTCTGGAACGACTCTATTTATTCTTGCTTGGATCTTTATTCCTCGTACTGCATTTATCCTTCATCGGATTGTAAGATACTTATTTTATTTGTCACTGGCACTGTTGACTGTTTGAGCAGTAAGCTTCACGCTGTATCCTAAGTCTGCTTGCAGCTGATTGTTCTTTGCAGTGCTGCTGTAACTTCGACCTTCTTGTAGTACTGTTGTATCTTTTCTTGTAGTACTACTATATCCTTTTCTTGCAGCGATGTTGCATTCCATGCTTTCTTACTTTGTTGTATTACTGTATCTACCTTCTTGCAGTGTTGCTGTATCTGCCTTCTTGCAGCAATTTCGTTCTGAATTTCTCGATGCATCGTTATTACTTATTAAAACCTCCATCTTTCAAAACCTATATCTAGACTCAAAACTAGTCTATGTTTTCACTTAAACATTGTGAAAAATGGGATACTCAAAACTTCCTATTACATATTTGTTTTGTCTCATCAAAATCTAAACACCGAAATCCCAACACTGCTTAATAGTGCTGTAAGCTTGTCCGCTCTCTTTACTGTAAGATCCAGTAGCTTACAGTATTTCTAGTTCGAAAAGATTTTCTAAAATCGATAGAGGTTCATTCACCCCCCCTCTAAACCTTCGAAACCACTTGGGACCAACAAGAATGTTAATAATATTGTGATCACATAATTATGCATGAAGATATGTTGAACTTAATATATCGTACAAATCACATAATTTATTATACATACACTATATAATAAAAAAAATCCACTTAACTAAATTGAACACATTAGCCACATATCATATAGTTACTAAATTTACTTTTATATGTAACTTATCTATTTTTTATTTTTCTCTACTCATACGTGTTGAGTGCATCATATTCAAACTCAATCTCCTCGGATAGCTATCCTACAAGATTTTTTAAACTTAAAGAAACATTACATCATTACTTCTTGATAAATTATAAAGTTTTTCATAAATGTTATTAACATCAAAATTATTTAAAATAAATTTTAAATTTATATATAAAAATATGCAATGCAAGCTTTTTTGAAAATGAATTTTAAAATATTAATGAATGATGTGTGAATTTATGAATTTACAAATATAATTGAAAATATTATGGGTAATACAGTTTTAAAGTTGAACTAAAGAAACAAAAAATTAGACTGCGATTGAATTATTGAAATTAAAATTGTGATTTTAAGTAGAATCAGTACAAAAGGCATTTCTTATGATCATATAAAATAGGCATTAATAAATTTAGTAAATTTATTAAAGAGGCAACAAAAAATGAAAATAAGTGCTCTAATAAACATGCAGTAATATAAATAGGCATTAAAAACATATTTACTTTTACAATGTAAAAATATATTTATTTACAATGCTCAATGTAACACCCAAAAAAAAAAAAAAATAGAAATAATAATAAATTAATAATTTAAAGGTTGTTATATTTAAATATATATATATATATACATTGTATCAATCCTATATGATGTAGAATTTTATTTGAATGATGAATCTAATTGGAATTATGAGTTAAATCTTACTAGACTTCTTTTAATATGAGCCCAAAAGATTAGGAGGCCCATTGCATTATTATTAGGTTTAGGATTTCTAAACCTCATCACATAAATAAAAGGGGATAGAAGATACGCTAGGGTTAGGATTCTCAACTCTTTTAGAGAAGGTACGTACTTTTCCTTTCTCATAATTTTCTTTCCATTCAAACCTAGAGTAATTTGTTTAATTCTTATGATAAATCTAAGTGATATCTTGAGTTAGAATACAACTAGGTTAAGGAAACACATCTTGTTCTTTAATTTCAAATTCTAGAACGGTTAGTCAATTATTTGAATTCGTAGTTAGACACCTCCAAATTTCATGAATCTTGAATATGTTGATCTTTGATATATATTGAATACTCAGTAAAAATTTCAGATCAATCGGAGTTGAAACCGATTTAAAATAAATTTTATATTCCTTCAGTCCAAAAATCGATATGTTCACATTTCTGATTTAGACGTTTTAAAATAAATACTTACAGACCTTATAATTTTATGAAATTTTAATATGTTATAGTATACTGTAACTTTGGTCTTCTGCAAAAATTTCATGTCAATCGGAGTTATATTTTATTTTATATAAAATTTATATTACTGACTTTCGGAATTCAACAGCTTTAGTATCGCAGTTTTAAAAATTTATAACTATTATTTATATACTTCCAAATTTTATAATATTTTACCAGGTTATATATTATCAGGATTTTGATTTACAGTAAAAATTTCAAATTAATCCGATAGCTAATTCATTCAAAAATTAATTTTCTTTTTCTGTTTTGGAAGGATTCACGATGTACACTTTCTGATTTACGAGATTAATACTCATAGTTAAACATCTTCAAATGCTTTGAATTTTGGATATGTTATAGATTTACATGTCTTTTATCTTCTGGAAAATTTTCAAATTAAAAGAGTTTATATTTTTTTTATATATTAATTTTCTTTTACAGCTCTGCAGAATTTACTGTTTCTAAAATTTAAGTTTCAAAAATTATAAATCTATGGTTATACTACTTGAATCTTTGTGAAATTTATAAATGTTACTTATTTAACAACCTGAATTCCATGTTTAAAATTTAGGATCATTTTATCTTATACTTTTTAAGAAATAAATATTTCAATGCTTAACTAGAGTTTTCCTAAAATCTTCCAACTTAGGATTTATGTCTTAATTCTTCAAAAATTTTAAGAAGTTCTTATTTACCCTCTAAGGTGTCCTAAGACTATTTTAGAGATTTAATTTAATTAAAATAGTTATTGAGGTTTTCTTTAGACCTTTAGGTATTAAGTTAGTGTATGTTTTCGTTATGGATGAATAGGTGTCGAAGAAGGTGTAGCTCGCGAGGAATAGGATTGCATTCACTTTCATTCCGCTCAAGGTTTTTAACTTTAAAGGTGGGGATTATTTTCATATATGTTTGTCTTTATTAAATGTGTTATGTGGAAGTGATTGATGAATTGATGCAATGTGTCATGAGAAAATTTTTATGAAAATGCTTGCTATGATCTATTGATCTGTGCATGAGACTTGCTGTGATCTATGATCTATGCATGAGAATTAGTCAGGGACGTAAGAGGTCCAAGGATCAAAAGTTAGATCCTCGGGTATGCCCGCCGTGCTCAGAATTGATTGGCCAATCCCAAGATGTTGATTGGCTAATCCCAAGATGAGAAAATGTTTATTTGCTTGGCTGTTGTGTTATTTGTCTTGCTTTTGCCTGATGCCTTTAATCTTGACAAGCATGTCCCCACTGAGCTGGTGTTTGCTCACCCCTTTATGACAAATTTAAAATTTCAGAGTAATGGCATGGACGTGGAATGGAGTGGATGAGCGGTGGCTAGAGTTACTTTACCTGTTTTATTTTAAGCTATTTATTTCAAGAAAGACTAAATGTTTCCATCTTCAATCTGCTTTAGCATGACTCATTTCATTTTGTTGAGATCTTCTGCTGAAACCGTTTTAGGATTCGGGTTATTTTTAAATACTCTTACGGTTTTTATTTTATTACTCAAACTTCTATTTTTAAAATATTTACAAATTTAATTTTCCGCTGCAAGAATATTAATTTTTATAAACATTTAAAAAAAAAAGTTAAGAAAAATTGGGATGTTACAGTCAATCTAATGTAAAAACATATTCTCAATTTCATTCATGTAGTAAGAAGAAAAGGAAATTGTTCTTTGCATAATGTAATATTGAATTTCATTCTTTGCATAGTATAAATGGAGTGGTGCAAGAAGAAAAGGAAACATAGAGGAAAAGGAAACATAAAGGAAAAGAAAAAAGAAAAAAAAAATTAAATGATGTAGGACCGCCACACTCTCTAGACGTGCTTATTAGGCGCATCTATTACACGCTCCAATCACATTTAGCTGTCATCCACAAGCGCCTATTTTTGAGTTTTTTCTTTCTTTTTTTTTTTTTAACCAATGGGCTGGATTGATTCCAACCTATTGGATCCAAAACCCTCTCTCTCCATGTTGGATTGGGTCCTTCACCCACAACCCAATCCTTAAATTTAAATTAGATTTGAATCACTTGTTTCATCACCTTTTAGCTGCTCTAATAGTAGAGTGCAGACTCGAATGGTGTGTACTAACTCAAACTAGTAAAACACCATATTAGATTGCATCATGGAGGAACACACTTGATTGCTGCTTCATAAAGTGGCCTGCTAATAAATTGAAAATTTAACCTTTTTTCCCATATGTGGGATATAATTTTTCATATAACATTTTTCTATGGCTCTCTTTTAGTATAATATCTGAGACACTCCCAAATTGGTTTTAAGATAATAAATATACTAAATTCATTTCATCATTTAGATCATGATTGTTGTGCTTGAACACTTTGATCTGCAAATTAATCGGTAATGCAAGAATGCAAGTCTTCAAGCTAATAATAAAGATGATGAAAAACCGAATCAATGTTACGCTTAAACAACGATCAGCAAGCCAAGATTTATGGTGGTTCGACTCACCACATCGGCCTACATCCACCAAACGAAGAATCAGATCAATCCATTAAGAAAAGAGAAAGAAAATCGATTACAAAGTTTGCAAGAAATTTTGGGATTTTCTGCAAATTCTAAGAACCCTAAATTTCTCAATCTCACTCTAAACTAAGAATCGAAGTATAATATCAGAATTGATTATACACATATATATGCTGATCAAGCCTTAAACTAATTCAAGAAAATAGTTTTCAAATTGTGTCAACATTAGCCCTGAAAATTCCAGTCTGTGCGCAGAGCCCTAATTTGATTATAATCGAAATAACTAACACTATCCGGTTCGAAAGTCTAACTTGCAAGCTCCGGTTCGATCCGATTTAGATCGGCTTTCTTCGGTTCATTTCTGATTCCTTAATCAGCGAATATATTTCGAGTTAACCCAACTGACAATGATCTTATAACTATATATCTTTTATCTTTATAAAAACCAATTTTTTTCAACAATGGTTACTTAATTTCCAAAGTCGTTGAGCCATGAGTCTGTTTGAGTTTTACAAAATGACGGAAGAAAAAAAAAATATCAGTCTTAGAAATTATGTTATACAATCTTCTGTGTAGCATATGGTATTTTCTTTTACATTTTTTGTTTTATAACTATAACCATCACTTACATAAAATAATGTTATTATTTAATACAAATCATGTATTAAAAACAATTAAACACATCACAAAACATTAAGTGTAATAACAGATCCCAACGATCCATGTATAATGTAACAATAGGTGAAGCACAATTTCCTTAGCTACATCTATAACTAGTCACTAACTAGTCTCAAAATGTGCCATGTTGGGTTCATTCTTGGCTTCCATATGTCAAACTAGATCCTTTATTTTAGTAAGTAATTCATCTACAATTTCAATTTCACTAATACAAGTCACATGTAGAGTATAAACGAGTTGTACCAAGCTGAGTTAAATCAAGTTAAGTATGTCAAGCTTAAATTTAACTAAAACTTAATCAAACTTATTTTTTAAAGTTCAAGCTCAATTCATAATAGTTGTCTATAGAATATCCAGAATTTCTAATACATATATAAAAATGAAAATGTTAAAATTATATTCGTAGACAAGTAAACAATCAATAGTAAAATAGTAAATTTAATATATATATATATATATATATATATGTATGTATACTAGTAGGCTTGCAGCCAATCGAGTCAAGTAATAATGAGCTTTAGCTCAAGATCGATATTTACACAAGTTTTTACACGAGTTCAACCTTGATTTCTTTATTTTCAAATTAAGTGTCTCCCAAGCCAATCTCGAGTAGTTCACCATCTTTCTCAACTCACTTACACATCTAATTATGGGTACAAAATAACATTAGAATGTTATCTGAATTTAAAATAAATTTGATTGGAATAGGAAATGGACAGAGGAATCTAACTAGCTATGTATAGTATCCCACATAAACAGTAGAACCGAAACTTTAATGGTTTTAAATTTAAATGGTGATCAATTCATTGAAGTTGAAGAATTAGGAAATAATCATAAACACTATAGATTAAACTGAGATTAAGTTAATCGAAACAACTATATCAACAGATTATTACCCTCAGAAGGTAAATTTTGTCTCTGTTTTTCCAAGAGAGAGAGAGAGATCATTGCCTAAAACAAAGAAGATCATGAAGAAAACTGAACATTTGAAAGCCATAAACCACAATTCCCTAGTGTAAGAGTCAAGAAAACTAAAGCAAGAAAGGCAAAATTTTGAAAACGCTGGATCTTCATCTCTCATAATTCATAATGAAGATTGAAAAAAACAAAATCCCAACTAAACCCAAAAACATACATCAAAAATAGACAATCAAAATTAGGAAATTCAAGTTAATGATAACCAGTACCATGTTTTGAGGCTTCGCACTATACTCTGACAAACCCAAAATCTTGAAACCATAAAATCATCGATTAAGCCTTCGGAAAATGTCTGCAACGACCGTATTCACATTGAGATCCAATAATGGCTGAAAGGGGCTCACCATATCCACCAAACTGACGTAGATTTCTCCGCCTTCCCTTCGAATTTCAAAACAACCGTTCCTAGGTTCCTCAGGGTTGATCACAACGCTGACTCTACCATCTCTGTTCAGCCTACTCTTCACTTGATTCGCCTTCCTCCTGAAATAATCCATCTCGTTGCTGTGCTCAATGATCACAGTCTTCGGCTTCTTAGGCTTGCGTGGTTCTGGATTATCCATAGGTTTTTTCAAAAAGGCTTCTCCACTTCTGGTTGCGCTCCGAGTAGCCCTCTTGGAGCTGCGCTCTGCGCTGCGGGTGACTCTGCTGGCCGACGACGATGCGGCTTCATCTCTCTCCTCTCTTTTCCTTTTCCCAGCCATTTTGAGAATGAAACGATTTCACCTTGCTATATCTTTCAGAGAGCGATTCTCTGACAGTGTGAAGGTAGAGAGAGAATCATGAGGAGGGGGGGGGGGGGGGGCGGGAATGAATACTGCGTGAGCTCTGAAGTTTTATAGTTATCGATAGGTAGTTTTTACTTTTCTGGGGATTTTTCAGTTTGTTGCAAGGTTTCCCGCGCTTTTGAACGGATTGGATGAAATGATGATACAATCGCCACCGTTGAAAATGAAGTGTCCTTGAGGGGTGAGATGCTAGAGACCCTCAATTATAGCATGCGGATAGCGTTTCCATAAGCAAACAAAAGAAGAATATTTATAGTTGCTCTTTGCCTCTCCAGCTATATTCCTTCCTCGCAAGAAAATGTCTCTTTTTTTAGCTTTCAATTTTTTTTTGTGTGCGCTTATATATAATTGAATTATTTAACCAAAGAAAAAGATTAGGAGACACTATATTGTAAGATTTATATTCATCTTGTAAATTAGATTGTAGACTTACTTAGTTTATATATGAGATAGTGGGTTAAATTCATTTTCAATCCTGTTCTAAATGCACTTTCCGTTTGAAATTGAAAAAAATTGTTCAATTTAAATCATTTTTTGGTCTGATTTTCGATTTTCCAATCAAATTCTGATGAGTGTGCTACACTCGCCCCCAATCTGAACATTCAGCTAACTTATGCTAACATGATCTTTTTTTTTACGCGTGAAATTTCTTTTTGATATTATTTCATTCAAACAAAAATAGAAAACAAAACAAAAAATAGAAAATTTAATTAATTAAACAAAAAAACATAAAAACGTGAGGTATAAAACATAAATCTCAATCAAACAAAATAAAAAAACAGATTTCAATCTTAGGATATGGTATCAATTTGAAGCTTAAAATTTCAATCTTCGATCCTAGTTTTCTCTTCTCTTCTGTTATTCTTGGCGCCTATCATTGAGATTTTCTTGATCGTGTCTACCACGCTTTATCCATGGAGTCTGTTGCAAATCAGACTGCTGCAAATAAGAATGTTGCTAATCAGAATGATTCATCTTCTTGTGTTTCATCTTCCCTTAATCCCTTTCTTGAATCAGCTTTCTCCTTTGGTGTTACATCCAAATGATACACCGTTGTTTCGATCGTTCTTGATTTTTTCAATGGCACAAACTTTATTTCATGGAGCCATACAGTGAAGAGAGCTCTCAGTGTGAAGAATAAGTTACTACTTATTGATGGTTCGATCTCTCCTCCAAGTGAGAGTGACTCTATTCTATATGCTACATGGGTAAGAGCTAACAATTTGGTGTTGTTGTGGCTTCTTAATTCGATTTAGTCTCATATAAAGTAAATGTCGGAATATTTTACGTCTGCAAAAGAGGTATGGGATGAACTTCATGTTAGATATGATAAATCTGATGGATCTCGTGTTTATCAGTTGGAAAAATCCTTGAGTACTATTTCAAAAGGAAATCAGTCCTTGGTATTTAAATCTCTTCGGGATGAGTATTTAAACTATAGACTGGTTATGAAATGTTCTTGTGGATGATGACCCACAATTTGCTGCAAGTTATGGTCAAGAATCAAAAGCAAGATGCAGTGTAAAATTTCTAATTGGTTTGGATGATTCATACTAAGTGAACTTTTTTATATTATTCTTCTTTAACTGTAATTTGGATGATTCATACTAAGTGAACTTTTTTATATTATTCTTCTTTAACTGTACCAACCTAAATGGAGCTAGTCGTCAATTATTTAGAACCTCTAACTAGTGATTAAGTAAATGAATTAAATTAACAATACGATAGACTCGATACGATGTTTCTTGTCTGAAACAAGCCAAACTTGTGAGCCTGCAGGCATGTGGAAGTTCATCCAACAGAAAAACAGTATCAGATTATTAATTTTGTTTCCCATTTCCCAAACAATGAAGTTTGTCAAAAATTCTAGAAATATATCCTTTTATTTTCAGTTAGTCAGACCAAAATTAGTCATTGATACTCGAATTGACTATCTATGTAGATATGATAGTTTTGTTGATGTTATATTAGATGGATGAATGGTGAACAAAATTGATGTGCATACTAATAAATATTTTATCTTTTAGGAAATATATAAGGTAGAAGTCGATGCACGATCCATTGAGTGGAGGACGTATCAAATTGTGGATATTCTAAATGGAAGAAGTCCAATGTCGAAAAGCTAGAAAAAAACATATATATTTTATTCAACAAAAAATTTAATTAAAATTATTAAATTAGACAACTATAAATATATATGTTATTATCATGTGCGCATGCATATTCGAAAGGATGAGTATAGTATGTTATTCAATGAACCAAATATTTAAATAATATGAAGGATAAAATAAGGTGGGGAGTTATAAGAATGTTATAATTGTTGGAAAATGGATGTGGTGTACTTGAAAAAATGACTAAAATAACAAATGGGAAAGTGGAGATAAGAGTTAGACTCTTTTTTCATAAGATGAAATTGCCTCATATTCAGTACTTTACGGTCTAAGATAAATGTTCCAAAAATACAACGACTTACTAACTTAAAAATCGCAACACAACGACTCCAAAAGTTTTTCAGCGAACTAAAATGATATTTGGAACTTTCTTGGACAAGATGACGAGAGACTACAATTGCTAGAATGTTAATAATGCAAGTTGTAGTGGAGCATGAAATGATTGAATGTGAGGTGTATTTATAGAACTATTAAGAGGTGTGGTGTCCTTCCATAATAGACACGTTTTAATTTGAAAAGATGTATTTTCATAATTAGACATCTTTTTGTTTGAATTGAAGTCTTTCCACATTTAGACACTTTTTGAAATGAAATAAGATGTCTCAAAATGTTTCAAATTAGTTGCATCCCTTTAGATTGGATTGCATTAATTCAATTCAAACTCACACATTTTCACAAATTCACACATCTTCAAACTTTCACACCTTTTCAATTTAAGTTGCCAACTTCAAGCATTAATTTTTCATTCATCTGAAATTGGATTTGAGAGAATAAATACTCTAAATTTATCTACTCGAAACGTAGATTTCAAATTTACAACTTATTTTCATTTCCAACAAACAAAACATCTTGAAATAATTGGTTAAAGATTGGTCAACACCAACTTTCCAAACCAATTTCCAACAATCCCCACATGAATGAAAATTAATGCATATGCGAATGCAGACCCTTTAGAAAGTTCTGGTGAGCTGTTATTGCATCAGGATAGGTAGTTTCTGGGTTTGAACCTTTCTTAGTAAGATGCTATCGGATTTACTCGTTGCTCGGTGAACGTGATATCTTGAATCGGTTAGCTTTTATGTAAACCAAGATAATAACATTTACACAATAGCAGCTCTTAATATCTTTTATTCTTACGTTGTGTCCATTTCGATCCTGGACTATATCTTGGATTCATAAGTGATTAAATTGAAGTGGTCAAACTTCTCACTTATATAGGTGATCTCCTATAAAGAGTATCCTACAATACCCCACCTTTAAAGGTATAGGAATCTATTGGGATTTTAATGTTTAGGTTTTGATGAGATAAATCATCTATGTAATAGGAAATTTGAGTACCCCATTTTTCACATTATTTAAGTGAAATCATATGGACTAGGATTGAGTCTGTATGTTTAGATTCTAAAAGATTGAGGATCTCAACAAAGTCGTGCTGCATCAAAAAGATGAAAGTATAAAGAAACTGTAAGTATAAATTGTAGTCATACAGAAATTACAGCAACACTGTAAGAATAAGTTATACAATGGTACTGTATGTAAGAAGTTGCTGCAAGAAGATCGAAGATATAGAGCAGAAGACAAGACTTGCTGCATACTTTAACAAATCTCGACCACAACAAATAAAAGCAACACCCTGCAATCCGAGAAGTATAAATGCAATACGACGAACGAAGACCAAAGTAAGTTTTAAATAGAGCCGGTTGAGATAAGATCAAAGTCGCAGTCGCAAAGCCAATACAGAGATGACACTTAGCTTGATAGGTTGCAGAAAGCTACAAGCTGCAACCACCGCATTAAATACACTGAGAAGATAAGTCAAGATGCATTAAATGCAAGCCATGCATTTGATCAGAACCCTTATTTCAAATGAGAGATATCTCATTCAACGGATATCTTTCTACAAGTATAAATAGAGGTCGAGCTATACTGGAGCTGACTATTGAAACATTTACGCTCAACATACTTAAAACATTATCAAGCTATATTCTCAAGCATCCCTACAAGTTTCAGTCACTCGACCTAAGTGAAGTGAACAAGTTTCAACTTAAAAGATTCGAAGAAGGATTCAGAAGCTCACTTCACTGCACCAGTTGAAGAAACAACAATATATACTTTCACCTATTTGTTGTGTGCTAGGTTGTTTTAGGTGTTGTCAGTTGATAGGATTTATCTTTACTGGTTGTATTTAGTTGTCTAGAAGAAAGACAACTTATCTGTGTGGGAGTTTAGAAATCCTAAGTGGATTTACCTTTAGAACTTGCAGTTGTTGTGTGTACGTTGGGTTCTAATAGATGTTAACTTATTAGGTTGTACCCTATAATTTAATTTTACTCAACGAAGTTCCTGCTCAGGAAAGCAGTAGCGTGGACGTAGAAGAATTATACCACCTTCGAATCGCTATAAACCATAAGTATTTTAATTGTTTTATATATTTGTGCTGCATCTTGTGTTTATCTTGTCATAAGCATAAAAAGAATCTTCATAAGATAACATATTTGAGAAAACAAGCCTTTAGTCAAAATATATTTTCTGTTGTCAAGAACTCTAAGTTACACTAGTGCTGTAAGCAGTACTATCATGTGCTAATAGTTTAAGTAACTTACAGTATAGTAAGTTCGAAAAGATTTTTAAAATCGACGAAGGTTCATTCACCCCCCTTCTGAACCTCTGAGACCACTTTGGACCAACAAAATCACTAAAAGCATGAAAGCTTACCCTCACCACACGTCAGCAGGTTAGCACTTGGACAACTTCGAGAATGAGGCACTAGATAGGTTCCAAGTGCACATTTGAACCATCCTTAACTTAGTTATCTCATTGAACCAAGTTCGTGGGATCTCCACTCATCATGATTGAGTTACCGCTATAAACGTTCTTTAGTGTTCGGGTTTTAACCCCATCCCCTTACTGCATTGTACAGTAAATCTTTATTTATACCTTTTGTTAACGGATCCGTTATATTTTCCTTTGACTTCACATAGTCAATGGCAATTATTCCATTAAAGATCAACTGTCTAACGGTATTATGTCTTCTCCAAATGTGTCGAAACTTACCGTTATACATACAACTTTATGCTCTCCCGATAGCTGCCATACTATCACAATGAATGATAACAGGAGGCACTGGTTTGTTCCAACACGAAATATCCTCTAAAAAGTTTTTGAATCATTCAGCTTCTTCGCCATCCTTATCTAGTGCAATGAACTCAGACTACATTGTGGATCGAGCTATGCACGTTTGTTTAGAGGATTTTCAGGACAAGGCTCTTTCACCTATAATGAATACATACCACTAGTGGACTTAGAGTCTTTAGTGTTTGATATCCAATTGACATCACTATACCCTTCTAGTACAACAGGATATCTTGTATAAAATATGTCATGGCTTAAAATATGTTTCAAATACCTAAGTACTCTTGTCAAGGCAATCCAATGATCATTTCCTGGATTGCTCGTAAATCTACTAAATTTGCTAACTGAATATGCAATGTCAGGACGTGTACAGTTTGTAAGATACATTAAACTGCCAATAATCCTTGCATATTTCAGTTGGGATACCGGGTCTTCTCTGTTTTTGGCTAAGTGTAGAGTTAAGTCTACTGGAGTCTTAGCAAGAGTTAGGTCGTAGGCTTCAAATTTCTTAAGTATACTCTCAATGTAGTGAGATTGTGACAAGATAATTCTATCAAATATCCTAGAGATCTTTATCCCTAATATGACGTCTGCCAGACCCATATCCTTCATGTCAAAAATTTTCTTCAACATATTCTTAGTTTTCACAATCACATCATGATTGCTGCCCATGTTCAGTATGTCGTTTACATACAGACAGACAATTACATATTCTTTAGGTGTGCTCTTAATCTATACACATTTGTCACACTCGTTGATATGAAAACCATTTGACATCATAGTTCTGTCAAATTTTTCATGCCATTGTTTGGGTGCTTGTTTAAGCCCATATAGAGACTTGACAAGTTTACATACTTTATATTCTTGTTCTGGTGCAACAAACCCTTCAAGTTGTTTCACGTAAATCTCGTCTTCCAATCCCCCATTTAGGAATACTATTTTTACATCCATTTGATGTATCTCAAGATTATGCAGTGCTGCAATAGCAATGAGTACTCTAATGGACATAATCCTTGTAACTGGAGAGTATGTATCAAAAAAATCATACCCTTCTTTCTATTTGAATCCCTTAGCTACCAAATGAGCTTTGTACTTGTCGATTGATCCATCAGCTTTGCATTTCATTTTAAGGATCCATTTGTATCCTAAAGATTTACATCCCGATGGGAGATCAACAATTTCTCACGTATGATTCTACATAATGGACTCAATCTCACTACTGATATCCTCTTTCCAGAGAGAAGCATCTGGATTGGACAATGTCTCTTGAATTGTCCTAGGTTCATTATCTAACATGTATGTTAGAAAATCTGGACCAAACGTCTTGGTCACTTTACTTCTTTTGTTGTGTCTCAGTTCCTCTACAACATGAGAGGAACTTTGTACAGCTTCACAAGTTCTTTTCTTCGAACTTACCTCTTTCATTTCTTTGTTCGGAAAGAAGTTCTCAAAGAATATTGCATTCTTTGATTCCATGATCATTCCTTTATTTATATCAGGAATATCCAATTTGTGCACTAGAAATTGATAAGCACCATTTTCATATGCATATTCAATAAAAATGCAATCAATTGTCTAGATCATATTCTAACCTGTTTAGGTTTAGGCACTTCGACCTTTGCCAGTCACCCTCTACACTTGTGATTTTGGGTTTAACTACGATTTGGTAAAAACTCACGTCAAACTTAATTATGTAAGACTAAATAATATATATTTTGAGCCCAAAAGAAAAAAAATCTAGTTGGACCCAATTTTTTTTTATCTCTTTCAAATTAAGCAACAAAAGAATAGAGATATCAGAAAACTTACCTTCTCTGAATTTATTTGATCCGACATCTTCGGTCTTATCTTCCCCCACATTTGGTGTGTTTTTTTTCATGAAACTAACCAAATTCAAGGTTGTTAGATAGAACATATTGCTCAAATTCAGTACCGTTGAACTTCACCAATCTTTCAGCATAAATGGGTGCTGCAGAAACAAAGCTAGCCATCTTCAACTACATAGAAATTTTGCCTTATGCTGTTGGAAAATGGATGTAGTGTACTTGAAGATGACTAAAATAACAAATGAAAAAGTCGAGACAAGAGTTAGACTCTTTCTCCGTAAGATAAAATTATCTCGTATTCAGTGTTTTACTGTCTACGACAAACGTCCCCAAGATACAACGACTTACTAACTTAGTAATCGCAGCACAATGACTCCAAAAAAATTTCAACTAACTAAAATGATATTTGGAACTTTCTTAGACAAGATGATGAGAAACTACAATTGCTAGAATGCTAATAATGCAAGTTGTAATGGAGTGTAGTGGAGTGAATGAAATGATTGAATGTGGGGTCTATTTATAGAAGTAGAAAAGATGTGGTGTCTTTCCATAATTGACATCTTTTAATTTGAAATGATGTCTTTTCATAATTAGACATCTTTTTGTTTGAATTGAAGTTTTTCCACATTTAAACACCTTTTGGAATAAAATAAGGTGTCTCACAATGTTTCGGATTTGTTGCATCCCTTTAAATTGGATTGCATTAATTCAATTCAAACTCACACCTTTTCACAAATTCACACATTTTCAATTTAAGTTGCCAACTTCAAGCATTAATTTCTCATTCGTCCGAAATTGGATTTGAGAAAATAAATATTCTAAATTTATCTATTCGAAACGTAGATTTCAAATTTGCAACTTATTTTCGCTTCCAACAAACGAAACATCATAAAATAATTGGTCAAAAATTGGTTAACACCAACTTTCCAAA
Organism: Scutellaria barbata; assembly: GCA_028654395.1. Classification (NCBI taxonomy): domain Eukaryota; kingdom Viridiplantae; phylum Streptophyta; class Magnoliopsida; order Lamiales; family Lamiaceae; genus Scutellaria; species Scutellaria barbata. The sequence continues at coordinate 21,732,193 of CM053647.1, forward strand.
CCAATTTCCTAACAACAATAATTATATATTCTTGATCCCAATAATTATAGATTCTGCAGCCTGCAGAGACCATACAAGAAAAGGCCATTATTGATGAAAGAAACCTTACATACAATGAAAGGGTAAGAGCAATTTGGAATCAAATTGCCAAGAAACTCAATATAAATTAGAAAATAATGCAGCCAATGAAATATCACTTATTTTTGCAAATATTGTAGGGACATATAATCCCTAACAAAGACAAAACAAAAAACTATAAGCAAAATCTTTATCCGACAAGCAACTTTTATTTTTTTAATTATAAATGTGCATTTATAAAAGAAATAAAAGAAAGGGAAAAAAAGCAGATTAGTGTACGCTCCCAAAAAAACTACGGTTGTATTTGTTTAGAATTTAAGGAAGCTTTTGTAAGTTTGGATTTGGGATTTGAGAGCATTTTGTGAGTATGGATTTTAAAAATCTTATGTTTATTTGGGATTTTGTATGTAGGATTATAGTTAAGATGTCATTTTTACATTGAAAATTATAGAAAAAATACATGCTGTTTGTTGAGATATGTAGAAAAGGTGGAAAATGTGGAATTTTATGGGGGATTGTAAAAAAAAGTAGGAAAAACAAAGTATGATTGTAAGATTTTATAATTCATTATTCAAATATAGATTGGACTGACTCATCTAAAATTCAAATGGGTCAAGTTCAATCCAAACATACCCTGCATGTTGATCAATTAGAAAAAAAAAAAAAAAATCACCGCCTTTCTTTTCTAGCCTTTTGTAGTAGAAAATGTTTAGTTTTATAATTATTTTCTAATCAATTTCAAACATTTTTATCCTTCCATAATATCAAGAGTTAGGTCATACAACTCCATATTGTACCAATAGAACAACAAATGTTATTTACCTCAATACCTACCATCTAAGCTTAAGTAGTATCATCCTATCTCGTACGAACAAAATCATGTTTTTTCTAATTTCATGAGTCTTTTATCATCCAAACTTTAAGTCTTGCCACTCTAATAGTGTGAAAGTGTATAATTGATCACTTAAAATTTTAAAAATAAACTAAAATTGAGAGTTAGGCTAAGAATACACTAGAATTAATCACAAGTCTTCAAAGAAAGTTTTGTATTTAAATTATTTAAATACTCACAACCCTTTTAGTTATTTATACATTGATTTTGGGCTTTTAATTAGAAGTGTTATCAGGCCCTGAAACACTAATAGTTTCAAGACTTGTCTCTTTCGCCTTTTATTTGGGCTTTGAGGAGTTCTTCGCCCCTGAAGCTCTATAATTCCAAGACTAGGCTGATGATATAAAATTGATGATAAACGTTCAATTGGGCCATACATCATTATTTGAGTTAAAAAAAAAAAAATGAATCCAGTCTCAAATCAAGAATTAAATTTAGTAATTTCATGGATCTAAATCTATTTCTAAACCCAAATTGAGTTTTATAGTATTACATAATGGGTCTTCATGGGCCCCTGACTAATATAATTTGTCAAAAGAACTAATATAATGAAAAATCACATTTTTATGTTATTTGTCAGCAAATATACTCTCTCCAACACTAACCACTTGGGGAAATACAATTATTTTTATCATAAAATAGAATTTGAAAAAGAAAAAAAAATACAAAATCGTACGTATTGCTCATTAAACCAAATTCCTTGCGATAAAAGAATCAAGAAACGAAATTAGATCCCACCAAAGATTAAAAACCCAAACTAAACCTTGATTAGATCTTGTGTACATCAAGTAGTTTTGAAGGCTTACGTGTGTTGTGATAAAGCAAGCATCAGCGAAAGTATGGGGCAACAGTGTGAGTAACGAAGTTGTCGACATCAAGTTCCTTCAATGGATTGAAGGGGGGATACAGATTGATCATACTAAGGAAGGTGATTCCGTCTTCCTCTCGAACCTCAAAGCAACGAAACCGAGGCACACTAGGGTTTATGATTACGGTGATTCCACGGATCCCTCTTCTTAGCGCATTCTCCACTTCTAGAGCCTTCCGTCTGAACACTGGATGTAAATTCTCCACGCACCGCTCAATGATGATTTTTCCCATACACTTCCCCCTCCGCGGCTCCGGGTTATCCAGACCTAGTTTCAGAAACGCGCGGCCGCGCTTCACTGCGCTCCGAGTTGCCCTGGTCGGAGTTGCCATTTTTGACAACGCTCGTTTTCCAAAACGATTTCACTGTAGAGTTATTGATTGATAATGCGATGCTAGAGAGGGAGAGAGATGAAATGTGCGTGAGCTCTACTTGAGAGAGAGAGAGAGAGAGAGAGAGAGAGAGATGGAAATGAAATGAACGTGATCTCTGAATTTTCATAAGTGGTGCAGTTGTTATCCGTGATCTGGTTCGTTGATTTGTAACTTTCCCGCTCTCTTGGACGGCGAGGATCAGGTTTGGAGCTAACAGAAAAACTGATGGACCGTTGCTTTCTTATTCTATATGTAGTCACTGCTCAATAGTGATACCAAGTTCCAAAATATATATTTTAAGTATTAACAATTCAAATATACTCCAAATTCAATAAGGATACAAAACTCATACACTTATTTTGTCACTAACTTTCTTCTTATGTTCATATACTTGTACTTTTACTTACAAATTAATTATATATTAATAATAATAATTAGTCAACGGTTCAATAAAACAATAAAACATATAGGGTCAAATTTGGAAAACTTGACTGAAATTGAATAAAATTAAAACGTACAATATCAAAATTGGAAAACGTATATTTGGTTTTCAAAAAACAGAAATTGCCTTATATGCATGACCAAAATTGGAATTAACCCTATATTTTTAGAGCTTATAAGTTCTTTAATTTTATTTTTGAAATAAGTTGTTGAAGTATTTGGATAAATAAGATGGTAGAGCTCAAATGATATTGTTAATAATGACAATTTTTTAATTACTTTAAATAATCAAATTTGAAGGTGTTTATGAAAAATAAAATCTTATTTTAATTATAATTTTTTTGGAGAGATTGGAGAGAAGATAAAGGAAATTAGAGCAAATGAGGGCCTAAATGAAATTGGGAAATTAGGGGGAAAATCACAAAATTTCCCACCAAATAATTAGGGTTGGCTAACTTCCATCAAGTTAATTTAGACGGAAACTTGACCGAAGGTATGCAGTGTGTTAATTTTTTAAATTTTGAGTATAAACTTTGTAAGTTGTGGAAATGAGGGTGTCAAAATTGGAATGAGGGTATATTTTGGTACAAAAATTGTAATTGATCCCATTTTAAAAATAAGTTGGAATGCTCAATTTTTTTTAAAAAAGTTTATAATCTCCTAACATCTTAATTTATGATAAAATAAAACCTTATTATTAAATAATTGTCAAACACTTTTGAAAAGTTTATAAGCTCTTAAATATCTTATAAGATGTTAGGTTATAGAGGTTCACCTAAACATCCTTTTATGTTTTGTTTTTATAGAAAACAAATAGTTTCTCATGTACATGCAACTCATGGATTAGATATGTATATTTATAATTGATTTTAAAAACTATGATATTAATGAGTGAAATTTTTTATATTTGATTAAATAGAAAGTAACCAACATAATTATTAAGCAAATAATGTCTATAATAAAAACTAAAAGTTTAATAATTACAAAGTTTCTAAGACTTCTTTATATACAACATTCAATGACATAAATAAAATATTAAATATAATTAATATTAATACATAAATATGAAACCAGAAACAACAACAAAATACTAATATTAAATGAATGAAATCATTATTGTAAGATTTTTGAAATAAATTATAGCTTTAAAATTATATTTTAATTTTTAAAATAATTATCAGATTTCTGGAAAATAAATTTCAGATTTCTCTACCAATTTGAGGATTAGTGATATATTTATTTTATTTCAAGTAATTTTTTTTTTAAATTACCCAAAATTGTTGTTAATATTTAATTTCTGTATTGATTATATATCTGTTTTGACTATAAAGATTTTATTTTGACTAATCTTTTTCACAATATACTGCCCTTTATTATTTGTTGTTGTGGTGAACAATCTTATTTTAGATTTATGTGTTGATATTTTGTATGCATATTTAAATGAATTTTACAAATACCTTTGTTGATTTAATATTCTTAGATTTTAAAATAATGAAGTTACTAATTTTATATTTTATAAATTTCAAACGTTTTTTTTAAATATTATTATTAATTTATTGTTAAGGTATTGTTAGATTTCATTTGTCGATGATTAGATGTTAACTTTTCTGGTATTTAAAATAATTGTTTTTATTGTATTATAATTTTATACTTAATTTATGATTTTTTAGTTATCTTTGTCAATAATTTAATTGTTAAGCAAATATAAGCTATATAAATTACATATAGATTAAACATAATGAATTTTTTTAATATCATCTTTGATTAAAAAAAACTTCAATAATTTTGTAATTTTGATTTTTAAACCTTAGTATTTAATTATATGAAATGACTATATATAGCTACTATATTATTCAAATTGTTATTACTTTTTACCAAAAAAAAAAAAACCATAACTAAGAGGCTTACTTTTTTTTTTTTGTTCAATACCTACTATAAAGGCTAATTTATTTAAAATTGACCCAATAAACTTTCCATTAAATATGTATTCACAATTAGGAACCATAATCTTCATTCATCCATCGGTCTCCTCCTTACCTCTTGCAGTCCGCCACTTTGCTGCTACTCCAACCTCCTACGTCTATGTTTACGCCCGACAATTCCAACTTCATTATCTCGCCTTCTAGAAATCCTACTCCGTCTACGTATTCCACCACCACTGCTCCTCCCTCATCGACTTCAACCATTTTTTCTGCCTCTCAGACCATCTTTCGTTGTCCCAGCGTAGACGTGGTGGCTCCGATCGCCGCCAAGATCAATCATCGCTTATTCTATCATTCTTCTTTTCTCTTCTTTTTTTTTTTTTTCTGTCTGTACTCCTTTTCTTTCTTTTATTGTAGTTGTGTATGTCTTATTACGAAAACATGATTCTTTTTAATTTTTTTTGATTTATCTAAGAATAAATATTTCTTCTTTGATGACTAAATAGCTTAGAATGTGAGATTTTTTTTCCCAATCTATTATTTGGAATTGTATAAAATGGTGAACTCTAGTAGTCATGAAAAATTATCTATCACATTTTGCAAGAAATAAAAATAAACAATTACTTTTTTTTAATAGGACATCCATACATACAATATTATATAAACATAGCAGAGAAAATAATTTAATTAAGATTTCTTTAATAATGAAATTATAGAAATATATCAGACACAATAATTTAATTTAGATTTCTTTTAATAATATGTAACTGTTTTAAGAGGGAAAGTGATAAAATTGTAATTTCTCTCAACTGTCTTGCTTTTATATTAATAGATGTGCAAAGTCATTGAGGATTAATGATGCATTCCCATCAGCTAATCCCATACTACTTAAGATACGAGGGACCAAATCTCAGCGGAATTAAAGATCAAAATATACAATGGTAGCAATAATTAGAGAAAATTATAAATTTATAACACTATTTTTTGGGCTTTCATTAGTTAAGGACACTATATTTTCGGGTCCCAATATTGAAATACTATCTTTTAATTTGAGTGATTTAGTCAGACATACATCGCATGTACAATACATATGTCTCTCCAAATTCAGGGTTTTTGAAAATTTGAGTTGATTCTCGCTCAAATCCAGTTTGAATTGAATGAATTTTGATAAATTAGTTTCGGGCTTAGCTATGGATTGAAGAAATGAATGTTTTGGCGTAGAAAACATAAATTATGACACATGCAAATTTTACTTGAATGGTTAATCCAACATAGAAATTTTTAAAAAATTTATGTAATATCAACTTCATACACATTAAAATAAATTAAAACATATGCTTCTAGGAAGGAGTCTGTACAGCCAGCTGCACATTCGCTTCGTCATAAGCAGGACCTGAAAAATATTTTAAATAACATCATGAGACTCCTCCGAAAAGGAAGTCCAGTAGGATAACCATACTTTTCTAATATATTAAAGCAATTAAACTACTAAGCACATACTACAACATCGTCCTTTGGGTACACTAACCCTTGGACCATAACATAACTTCGAGGAATGTGGGATTGCTCGCCCACTAGACATCGCTTCATAGACCAGGTACTTTCGTCCTTATAGTCGTCACCCGGTTGGGAAGCTGCATACCGATTATAGCTGCGGTGCTTCTATCCATAGATTATCATACATAACTTACTAATTCAATTAACCACATGTAGCTAGAGAGTAGAAGTTACCCACTTTTGAGGTTTGACTTGAAGCTGGAATAATTACTGAAGTATCTGGTCGTCTCGCACTGCACTTGACACATTCATTATCTTTTAGTCTTTAAATCAATCTCATTATATCATAAGCATACATACATATTCATCTTCACCGGCTACTTATTTATCATGTTATTCGGTGTTTGTTGATGTGCTTCAATTAATTCTAATATCACTAAATCATATCATAATCATCTAACCTAGCATGCTTATCATATATGTCACATATGATATAAATTAAGGAGAATTTTAAAGCATACTTTAAAAGAAGCATCAATTATACCTTGAAGGGAAAATTGTATCTTATGTTTTAAATCATAAAACTAACATCCATTATCTAAAAACTTAAATGATTCATCACTTCACATAAAAGCTCTTATTTTATCACTTAAATTCAATTTCAACTTATGGTTTAATTGCACGTTTAATAGTAGATAAATTCTTGATCATAAAACTAGTAACTTGTAGGTAGAAAAGTCACTCTTTACCACAATAATTTTCATAATTCATATAATCATTTTAAATTCATAAAAATAATCATGAATTTATATAATAATCCTGATTTAACCATGCTAATACACTAGAGATAGATTCTAATCACACAAGATTAAATAAATAATTTTACTATACTAAAATATTGTTCAAAAAGTGTTTTAAAACCATTCTATCTTATACAATTCACCATAAATTATTTAGTTGATGAAAAATTTTGAAATTAATAATATAAACTTCTAATATCATGTAATTCAATACAGTAAAACAGTTTTGAAAAACTATAATGGAGATTTTATAAAATTATTTTTCTATGGTACAAAACTGCAGAATCATAAATTCAAAACTGGACTTATTTTGAAAAATTATTGTAATTCGTACACTAATTTAAAAATTACCAAATTTTAACCATAAACTCAAAAACTGTATATAATATAATATACCAAAACAGTTTTGGAAAATTACAATTGACTAAATTTATAAAATTATTTTTCTAAAGTTTGAAACCGCATAATTCCAACTCGAACTGGACTATCTTTGAAAAATCGTTATAATTCATTAACTATTCCAAACATCACAAAATTTTAACTATACAATCAAAAATTCATGTAGTATAATATACTAAATGTTTTTTGAAAAAATCCAAGTATACAATTTTATAAAAATCGATAAAGTGGACAGTCATTTCTAAAACTTTTCACAACTTGATTAAACCCACCTATTTTCATAATTAAAATATAGATTCGACTTTTTTAACTCTATCGTCCTCAAATAATCATTTTGACTCAATTTATCACACATGCAATGAGTATAGACAAGATAATCAAACATGTAAGGACTAAATCAACATGCAATTGCACAATCAATTCCAAAAAATGACATATTTTTGAAGAACCACTACTTAGAACAAGGTATCCAACAAATTTATTACATTTGTAGAAAATCTCACTTAGATCTTGCATGCAATTCAAAATTAGAATTTAATCATGCTCCTAAGTAAGAAGATGAGTGAGGATTAGCCAAAATACCTTTAGAGTTGCACACAAAAGAGTTATTGAGCTCTACTTAACTTCTTGTGTTGAGGGATTCCTTCTCCTTTGTTCAATCTTGATTTTTCAGCTTGTTTAAAATGGAGATGAGGGCTTTTTGGATGTGGAGATTTGTAGAGAGAAGGTAGGGTATGCTAAAGAGAGACAACTTCAAATGGAGAAGGGGGAAGAGGTATGTAGTGTTGCATTTGTAATGTGAGGAGCAAAATAATGATATAGCATACTCCTATATATATATATATTGTACACTCTAATATAATACATAATGATACATGTATATAGATCATAACTTGTAGTGTATATCAACTTGATGTGTGATGATGATTAATAACATTGAGATTTGTGGTGGATTTGATGGAGGCATGAGAGATTGAGTATAGCTCTATCTAATATAGCATGGATAAATAATTTTAATCATGACAATTATGCATGAAATTATTTCCAAATTAGCACATCACATAAGTCATACAAGTATGTTTGAAAATATATTTAATTTAACACATCATAATAGTTATGTTGGATCATCAAGCGCTTTACCGCTACACTAAAAGGATATGCATAATGCCTTATAGTTATGTAGCTTTGCACTCAAAATTAGCACATCACATAAGTCATATAAATATATTTGAAAATATATTTAATTTAACACATCATAATAGTCATGTTGGACCATCAAAAGGATATCCAGTGGGGATAGTGTTAGGATGTATACTATAAGCCTAGCTTTTGTATGAACATCTATTTATGATATGAGAATCTTTTATGGTCAAATGTTTGCATTTTATATATTTGTTATATATATATGTTATTGCAATTGTCCAATTAATTTATATTGTAGATAACATGGTGTGTGGTGCCACACAGAAGATCATGTTATCAGTTCCTTATAGATTATAAATGGTAGCTCACAACCGAGATAATTTTGGACAAATTATCGGAATGGTTGTAGTGTAATTTGGTATTAATTTGTCTTGATTATAAAATTACACTAGTACATTTTGTATGTATTGAGCAGGACCAATTGAGGTTGTTTTATTTGTACTGACAACATAAATAAAACAAGACCTCTGTTATTATGGATGTGCGTCCTCTTAATCATTGTATGATAACGGGCATGTATACTCGATATATGTTTCTTTAATTTACCAATGGGTGAGATTTATTCATTAAATCAATAAGTTCGGTAAATTGGGATACAGTGTTGTTTATATGGTGTGCTGTTGATTATATAATGAAACTGTGTCCTAATTATTTAGGATGATGATGTCCTCTTGAGGAACTCATAAGGATTATCATGTAAACCCTGCAGGTGGATTTATTCAGGCATGATAATAAAGTTGAGTGGTACTACTCTTGGATTAAATATTAATTAATTGAATTGTCAGTAATTCATTTAATTAATGGACATTCGATATCTTAAACATGGGGAGATAAACGCGCACATAATAAATAGGAGCCATATCTAATATGAATAAGGGACGGTAGTTCAATAATATCTTTTTAGTGGATTAAGATATTATTTGATAGGCTTGAGAAGTATATTCAGATCGAATTAAGGACTCCTAAGCCTATCAGGAGACCGATTCATAATCCTCCTCAAGGTCCCTGTTGTAGCCTATAAATAAGCCTCAAGTCAACCGTTTCTCGAGGGACAGACACAAAAAAATCTGATATACGATTTAGAGAAGAACGGTTGAGAGTCTCGATAGCTCGTTGCCCACACAACGTTCGAGATAAGGCGAGGAATACAGCAGAAGATCGTGAGGTTCAGGCTTCATCGATTCCTCAATCTACAGTTCTGACCTTAGAACTAATTTCGGTGCAAAATGTATGATTCGTTTTCCGCTGCGCGTTAATCAATTTTGCATGGACCCCGATTCGGATAATCGAATAAGGGTCGGCGATCCGGCGGTTCCTACAATTGGTATCAGAGCCGTGGTTTTCTGACTCTATTCGATTGAATCGGTTAATTCTATTATGAATCATATCTTGAAACATGTGTATTTTAGATCGGATAATAGTAGGATGTGCAAGAAATTATTTTTTCTGCAGGAACCTTAAATCCAACTATTATGGTCTGAATGTATGTTTATGTATGAATTAAACCCTCGGACATGTCGAGGTTGTTTTTTGAATGTATGATTGTAATAGTAAAATCACGGCGGTCTGTCGTGTTAGGTTTTATTTTCTGTTCGATCTAGATTATATGTAAACTCCTTCGTGGGGTATAGGATCGATGGATGTAATAGATACAAGGTTAGGATCGCATGACCGGGCACGATCGTGCCAGCCGAAGATTGCGACTGAACGACAGGGCACGACCGTGCTATGGGGCACGGTCGACCGTGCGGCATCTTTGAAGATCGGGCACGACCGTGCTGGAGCGCACGGTCAGACCGTGCCAGCTAAGGATCGCCACTGATGGACAGGGCACGACCGTGCTCCATAGCACTGTCAACCGTGCGACGTGTTTCAGATCGAGCACGACCGTGCTAAGGGGCACGGTCAGACCGTGCTCGGTGATGATTTTCCGGCGATCCCCGTTTGACGGCAAACATTGAAGAACACAGCGATAAATCGAGGCCATAATAGTTGGAAATTGTGTTTTTCATATTTATTGCCTTATATGTGTTTTATCAAGCATGCTTGTATGTGTTTTATATGATATGCATGTTAAAATCCCTCATGTTAAATAACTAAGTGGGAGAGGGATTAATTGTTTTAATAAATCTCATGGCCTCCATTACTGGTTTGTAAGTGATGCACCTGAACTTGCGCGTTGGCTTTAAGTGCCTTCCTCCATATCGGATGAGTTCATTTGCGGATCACTAGATCAAACTTCCTTTATGGATGATTATAGAAAGTTGTTTAGGAGCGTGTCATCTTCTCCATCTGAAGGGGCATAATCCTAGATAATGGACTTAGTATCAAGTAATGGTATACACTTAGATACATTTGATAAGTATCCTCCCCATCGGAGTCACTACTGTTATTTGTATGGCCAAAGCAATAACCAACTATTAATTTTATTTGTCATAAAGTTAAGATTGACAAGATAATAAAATTAATGGGTAAAACCTCCTCTAACAAATGTTTGAATTAGTATACGTCCACACTATCGTGGCATACGAAGTTCACGGTGTATTGAGGTGTTGGTGAATTTAGATTATGTTGTTTGAGGGAACAATGTGATTTGTCAATTCAAATTATTTGACCTATGTGTTTATTTATGTGATTCTCAGGATTTTCATTATGGCTTTCAATCCTCTTGCTGTTATACTTAAAGAAAACAAACTTATTGGTCCTAATTATATTGATTGGAAACGAAACCTGGATATTGTCCTGACTGCTGAAGAGTACAAGTTTGTACTCACTGAGCACTGTCCTGACATGCCTGATGAAAACTCTACTGAAGAGGAGAAAATGCTTTATAGGAAGTGGGTTAAGGCAGATGAGATGGCGCGGTGTTACATTTTGGCTTCCATGTCAAATGTGCTGCAACATCAGCATCAGGCCATGCCTACTGCCTATGATATGATGCATAATCTCAAAGAACTCTTCGGACATCAGAGTCGGGCTGCCAGACAGGAGGCAATGAGAAACTTGATGACTGCCACCATGGCTGAGGGAACACCTGTGAGTGATCATGTCCTCAAGATGATGGCTCATCTGAATGAGATAGAGGTCCTTGGAGCTGAAATCGATGGGGAAACCCAGGTCGATATCGTTCTCCAAACGCTGCCTAAGAGTTTTGAGCAGTTCCGTTTGAACTACAACATGAACAAGAGGTTGTATTCATTGGCGGAACTTCTGATAGAACTCCAATCAGCAGAGGGACTGTTTCGTCAAAATTCTCAGGCTTACGTTGCTGAAAATGTTTCTGCTTCTAAACCGCAAAGTGGAAAGAAGAAGAAGAAGAAACAGAATTCTTCAGCAAAGAAGACGGCCGGACCTCAAGTGGCTAAACCACAAGGTGGTGTGAAAAAGCCAAAAGGTAAGTGCTTTCATTGCAAGCAGGCTGGACATTGGAAAGCCGATTGTCCCCGTAAAAAGGAGAACAATTCAGGTACATCTTTTTCATTAGTTGTTGAAACATGTTTAGCGGTGTTATCTACCGGTACCTGGTGTGTAGATACAGGAGCCACTGATCATGTCTGCAATTCATTGCAGGGGTTCCAGGAGACCAAACGACTAAGTGATGGGGAGATTACCGTATACATGGGCACCGCTGCGAAAGTGGCGGCCGTTGCAGTGGGAGATGTTTATTTATCTTTTCATAGGAATAAGACTTTAATTTTGAGAAATTGTCTTTACGTACCTTGTTTTAGAAAGAATTTGATTTCAGTTTCTAAACTTTTTAAGGATGGATATTCTGTTTCTTTTGATAACAATGTTGTCGTTAAGAAGAATAGAGTTATTATCTGTTCTGGTACGTTGGTTGACAATTTATATATTCTTAATCCTATAACTCCTACGATGCAACAAAAGGAAATTAATAGCACATCTTCTAAATCTAATAAGAGAAAAGAACCTTCGAAAATGAATCAAACATATCTTTGGCATCTAAGATTAGGTCATATTAACTTGAGGAGGATTCAAAGGTTGATAGCCGATGGACCTTTGGGTTCCTTGGAAGTGGAAAACTATCCAACCTGCGAATCCTGCTTGGAAGGAAAAATGACCAAAAGGCCTTTTAAGGCAAAGGGGTATAGAGCCAAAGAAGTGTTGGAATTGATTCATTCTGATTTGTGTGGCCCTATGACTATTCAGGCAAGAGGTGGTTTCGAATATTTTGTCTCTTTTATAGACGATTATTCGAGATATGGATACATTTACTTGATGCGCCGCAAGTCTGAGTGCTTTGACAAGTTCAAAGAATACAAGGCTGATGTGGAGAAACGTCATGGTAAATGTATCAAGACACTACGATCTGATCGTGGTGGTGAGTACCTCTTAGGAGAGTTTAGGAGTTACTTATCAGAGGCTGGGATACAATCCCAATTGTCTGCACCGGGTACACCCCAACAGAATGGTGTGGCAGAATGAAGGAATAGGACTCTTATGGAAATGGTTAGATCGATGATGAGTTATTCAGAATTACCAAATTCGTTTTGGGGGTATGCTCTGGAAACAGCGACGTATATTCTAAACTTGGTACCTTCTAAGTCAGTACCCTCTACTCCCACAGAATTGTGGACTGGGCGTAAGCCTAGTCTGAAACACATTCGGATTTGGGGTAGTCCAGCACATGTGCTGAAGGGAGATGCTGATAAGTTGGAATCTCATACGGAAGTACACTTGTTTGTGGGCTATCCTAGAGGAACGAAAGGTGGTTTATTTTATAGTCCTAAAGATCAGAAGGTCATTGTTAGCACGAATGCCCGATTTTTAGAAAAGGACTATGTAATGAACCACAAGCCCATGAGTAAAATTGTTCTTGAGGAAATGAGAGGGGATAATTCGGATGTACCGACGGTACAAGATGAGATACCACAAGTGACTGCACCGCGTGTCACTAATGATACACAAATACCGATAGTGTCTCGTCGTAGTGGGAGGGTTGTTAGACAACCTGATAGATTCATGTTTTTGGGAGAGTCTTCAGACTTGGTCCCTGGACAACATGAAATAGATCCCTGGACTTATGACGAAGCACTCCAAGATAAAGATGCGATATCTTGGCAAAAGGCAATGCTCTCTGAGATAGAATCTATGGATTCTAATCAGGTCTGGGAGCTTGTAGAACCACCAAATGGTGTAAGAGCCATTGGATGTAAATGGGTCTACAAAAGGAAAAGAGGATCAGACGAAAAGGTAGAGACCTTTAAAGCAAGGCTTGTTGCGAAAGGGTATACTCAAAAAGAAGGGATCGATTATGAGGAAACCTTTTCGCCGGTAGCCATGCTAAAGTCTATCCGGATTCTTTTGTCTATTGCTGCTCATATGGATTATGAGGTTTGGCAGATGGATGTCAAGACAGCTTTCCTTAATGGAAGTCTTGAAGAAAACATCTATATGAAGCAACCAGAGGGATTCATTGAGAAAGGCAAAGAGCATCTTGTGTGTAAGCTTAATCGGTCCATTTATGGACTGAAACAAGCTTCAAGATCTTGGAACATCCGTTTTGATGAAGTAATCCAGTCTTATGGATTTATTCAATGTTCGGATGAATCTTGTGTATATAAGAAGAGTGACGGAAACGTGGTGGTATTTCTTGTACTATACGTAGATGACATCTTGTTAATTGGAAACAATGTCAAGGTGTTGTCAGACGTAAGGGTATGGCTGTCCAAGCAGTTTGCTATGAAGGACTTAGGAGAAGCTGGACATATTCTTGGGATCAAAGTTATAAGGGATCGCAAGAAAAGGATGTTATGCTTATCTCAAGCTTCATACATTGACACTATCCTAGCTCGTTTTAGCATGCAAAACTCCAAGAAAGGTTTTCTACCTTTTAGACATGGAGTGTCTTTATCTAAGGAAATGTGTCCTAAGACACCAAAGGAGATAGAGGAAATGAAAGCAGTTCCTTATGCTTCGGCTGTAGGAAGCTTGATGTATGCGATGCTATGTACGAGATCGGATATCTGTTTTGCCGTGGGCATGGTTAGTAGATATCAAAGTAACCCAGGACAAGGTCATTGGACTGCCGTAAAGCATATTCTAAAGTACCTGAAAAGGACTAGAGATTATATGCTAGTTTACCAGGCAAATGATTTATTACCTGTGGGTTACACGGATTCGGATTTCCAGTCAGATAGGGACAATAGTAAATCAACCTCGGGGTATGTGTTTACCTTGGGAGGTGGAGCCATAGTGTGGAGAAGTGTGAAGCAGAAATGCTTTTCGGACTCCACCATGGAAGCTAAATATGTGGCGGCCTCTGAGGCAGCCAAAGAAGCTGTATGGCTCAGAAACTTCTTGATGGACTTAGAAGTGATTCCTGGTTTGCCCAAAGCTATCACAATCTATTGTGATAACAGTGGTGCAGTAGCAAACTCGAAGGAACCATGAGCCCATAAGGCAAGTAAACACATTGAGCGCAAGTACCACCTGATACGAGATATCGTAAAGCGAGGGGAAGTTGTTGTCGCCAAAATTGCATCAGCCGATAACCTAGCAGATCCTTTCACAAAGGCCCTTCCGGCGAAAGCCTTCGATGAGCATGTTGATGGGATGGGAATCAGATGCATGGCAGCGTATATGACAGCATAGTCTTTTAGTATAAGTGGGAGATTGTTAGGATGTATACCATAAGCCTAGCTTTTGTATGAACATCTATTTATGATATGAGAATCTTTTATGGTCAAATGTTTGCATTTTATATATTTGTTATATATATATATGTTATTGCAATTGTCCAATTAATTTATATTGTAGATAACATGGTGTGTGGTGCCACACAGAAGATCATGTTATCAGTTCCTTATAGATTATAAATGGTAGCTCACAGCCGAGATAATTTTGGACAAATTATCGGAATGGTTGTAGTGTAATTTGGTATTAATCTGTCTTGATTATAAAATTACACTAGTACATTTTGTATGTATTGAGCAGGACCAATTGAGGTTGTTTTATTTGTACTGACTACATAAATAAAACAAGACCTCTGTTATTATGGATGTGCGTCCTCTTAATCATTATATGATAACGGGCATGTATACTCGATATATGTTTTTTTTAATTTACCAATGAGTGAGATTTATTTATTAAATCAATAAGCTCGGTAAATTGGGATACAGTGTTGTTTATATGGTGTGCTGTTGATTATATAATGAAACCGTGTCCTAATTATTTAGGATGATGATGTCCCATTGAGGAACTCATAAGGATTATCATGTAAACCCTGCAGGTGGATTTATTCCGGCATGATAATAAAGTTGAGTGGTACTACTCTTAGATTAAATATTAATTAATTGAATTGTCAGTAATTCATTTAATTAATGGACATTCGATATCTTAAACATGGGGAGATAAATGCGCACATAATAAATAGGAGCCATATCTAATATGGATAAGGGACGGTAGTTCAATAATATCTTTTTAGTGGATTAAGATATTATTTGATAGGCTTGAGAAGTATATTCAGATCGAATTAAGGACTCCTAAGCCTATCAGGAGACCGATTCCTAATCCTCCTCAAGGTCCCTGTTGTAGCCTATAAATAAGCCTCAAGTCAACCGTTTCTCGAGGGACAGACACAGAAAAATCTGATATACGATATAGAGAAGAACGGTTGAGAGTCTCGATAGCTCGTTGCCCACACAACGTTCGAGATAAGGCGAGGAATACAGCAGAAGATCGTGAGGTTCAGGCTTCATCGATTCCTCGATCTACAGTTCTGACCTTAGAACTAATTTCGGTGCAAAAGGTATGATTCGTTTTCCGCTGCGCGTTAATCAATTTTGCATGGACCCCGATTCGGATAATCGAATAAGGGTCGGCGATCCGGCGGTTCCTACAGATAGAGCATAACTTTAATGTCTTATACTTATGTATACCAAAAGGATATCCAGTGGGCATAAAGCGCAACTTTAATATCTTATACTTATGTAGCTTTGCGCTCACGGAAAGGATATCCAATAGGAATAGGGCGCAACTTTAATTTCTTATACTTATATAGCTTTGCGCTCACGAATTCGAAGCTTACTGAAACTGCAACCCGACATCTCTATAACTCGACACCGAAATGCCTTCTCGCCATGTCTCGATGTCACAGTGACTCGGCATCTCACCTTGTGCCACCACCACGCCACACAAGCCATCCACCACACAGGTCATCCTCAACTCCAAAGCCCTGACAGCTGTCACTGCAAAGTACTCCCAAGGGGATTCGAACCCACCACACAGGCCATCTGCTACGCTATGCTGGCCGCTACACCATACAGGTCATCCTTACCTCCAAGGCCACTGCAAAGTGCTTTCAAGGGGATTCGAACCCACCACACAGGTCATTTGCTACGCCACCCAGGCCGCTACGTCACACAGGTCATCCTCAGCTCCAAGGCCGCCACAAAGTGGTCCCAAGGGGATTTGAACCCACCATATAGGCCATCCGCTACGCCACACAGACCATCCTCAACTCCAAGGACCAGACAGCTCCCACTGTAAAGTGCTCCCAAGGGGATTTGAACCCACCACACAGGCCATCTGCTATGCCACCCAGGTCACTATGTCATACAGGCCAAGACCTTGACAGCTCCTACTGCAAAGTGGGAGCCACCTAGGCCGCTACGCCACACAGGCCATCCTTAACCTCCTTAGCTCCAAGGCCACTGCAAAGTGCTCCCAAGGGGATTTGAACCTACCACACAGGCCATCTGCTACGCCATCCAAGTCGTTACGCCACACAAGCCAAGGCCTTGACAACTTCTACTACAAAGTGCTCCTACGATGTGGGTCCCAAGTGGTGTCCAAGGTTCAGAAGGAGCGGTGAATGAACCTTGGTCGTTTTTTAAAAATTCTTTCAAACATACTGAACTGCAAGTTACTTGAACTTGCAGCACCATCAATTATTGCTTACATCACTAGTATGCAGTGTTGCACGCTATAACTTGAGTTTTACGCAGCGGAAATTATCTTTTACACAAGGTTAGTTTTCTCAAATATGCTCTTTCTTTTAAAGATATTTTTATGTTTATGACATAATAAATATATATATATAAAACAACACAGATAAATAAAGAAATAAAAACACTTATGGCTTATAGTGGTTCGAAGGTGGTGTAATCCTTTTACGTCCACTCTATTACTACCTCGAGCAGGAACTTCGTTAAGCAAGATTGATTTACAGGACTCTCCAAACAATCTATCAACATAACGAGTTAACACCTATTAGAACCTAGCGTACACACAACAACTACAAGTTCTATAGGCAAACCCACACAGGATTTCACACTCCCACACAGGGAAATTGTCTATCACCTAAACAACTTATACAAATAACAAGGATAAATCCTATCAACTGTTCGACACCTAAAACAACCTAAGCACACAACAACAATGTTAAAGTATATAAAATATTTCTTCAACTGGTGCGATGAAGTGAGCTTCTGAATCATTCGATGGATCTTTCAGCTTGAACTTGTTGTCTGTGTCGAGACATGGTATATCTTGAGGGGGGTATTGGTAGAGAGCTCTGTCTACATCTTCCATCATCTTCGGTCTGCTCTCTCTAATCACACCAAGCCTCTGCATCCAGACATTTTCTTCTTGCTCTACTCTGGCTCTCTCCGCCCTTTGAGCAACCATCTTCTCATTATAATATCTTTCAGCTTCAGCTCTGCTCACCCTCTTTCTTGATCCCTGATGTTGATTTTCTCTCCCTCTCTTTGTGTGATGAGAATAGGGAGGTGTTGCATCTTTTCTTACAGCGGCACTGTATGCAACGCCTGTAGCTGGTCTGCTTGCAACAGCTATACCACCAGCTCGTCCTTCTTCATCATCTTTTCTCCATCTTTTCGGAGAAGGAATGTCAGCCGCAGCAGGTGATCCTTATCTCTTCCTCCTTCTGCTCAAAGGCTAGTCATCTTCTTCTTCCTCTTCTTTCTCATCTTTCTCCCCTAAGCTCCTATATCTGTCTTGAAATCATTCCTCCTTTTTGGCATCATTAAAAGCCGGGGAGGGAGTGGGGCAGTCTGAACCACTGTGGAACATGGTCTTCTTGCAGGGGCTGGGGCTTGCCTGGATTTCTGAGCATGCTAAGGGAATGCACTGACCATCATGTCCCTCAGTTCTCCTACGATCATTTTCAGGTTCCCCAACCTGTCATCGACACTTCTGGTTCTTTTAGTTTGGTCAAGAACATTGTCTAGAAGTGTCTCCAGCAGCATTGAGTGAGATTGAAGTATATCTGCTGCAACATCAACTGAATGTTTATATAGCTTGATCTCTGTGTGGTTGATTACAGTCTCTCTCTTCAACTCTCCTTCCATCCGAACCCCTTCTTGAGTTCCCTTCAGATATTTGATGATCCTTTTTACTGCTGAAAGATGTGACTTCTTTGGTGCTGCTTGAAATCTTGCACAGACTCCTACTGCAAACATGATGTCTGGCCTGCTTTCTGTAAGATACAGCAAGGATCCTATGAGTCATCTGTACTTCGTGATATCCATATTTTTTTCATCTTCATCTTTGTTAAGGCTTATAGATGTGGCCATGGGGACTGATGCGGCTGATCCATTTTCCATGCCGAACTTCTTGATAAGTTCCTTTGTATACTTAATTTGACTGATGAAGGTTTCTGCAGACAGCTGTTTTACTTGCAACCCTAGGAAGAAACTTAATTCTCTCATCATACTCATCTCGAACTTTGATTGCATTAGGTTGGAGAACTTTCACATAGATCTTTGTTGGTGGATCCAAAGATGATATCATCCACATAGATCTACATTAAGAGAATGCTGTCTCCATCCTGTATCCTAAACAGAGTCTTATCGACTGTTCCTTTCTTGAATCCATTTTCTAGCAGCCAGAGAGATAAGGTGTCATACCAAGCTCTTGGCGCTTGTTTGAGTCCATATAGGACTTTGTGAAGTCTAAACACCTTCTTTTCTGTTTGGTCTTTAAAGCCTGGAGGTTGCTCCACATATACTTCCTCTATAAGAAGATCATTGAGGAATGCATTTTTTACATCCATCTGATATATATTGAAATTCATGTGAGCTGCATATGCCAGAAAAATCCTTATTGCTTCCAACCTTGCTACAGGAGCAAAGGTCTCATCAAAATCAATTCATTCTTCCTGAAAATATCCCTTAGCAACTAATCTTGCTTTATTTCTAACTACAAGCCCTGATTCATCCAACTTGTTCTTGAACACCCATTTTGTTCTTATAACTCCTTGATGAGTTGGTCTTGCAACTGTTTGCCAAACTTGATTCCTTTCAAATCCATTTAGTTCTTCTTGCATGGCTCAAACCCAGTTGCTGTCTTGCAGAGCTTCTTAATGTTCTTTGACTCTGTTTGAGATATAAAGCATGCAAACATTGCTTCATGGGGAATTACTTCATGGGGAATACACCTTCTTGTTCTTACTCCTATAGATGGATCTCCAATAACAAGATCCATGGGATGATTTCTTAGCCATGTTCTGTCAGGATCAAAGGTATGCACCGGTCTAGGTTGTTCCTCAGCATGTTGTAAGATAGGACGTTCTGCTGCTGTAAGAATATCTGCTGCATCTAGAGGTGCAAGCTCTTCTTCTTTGTCTTCAGCTGGGGGTAGAACTCCTTCAATATAGGGAACATCATTTTTTTCATTGGGATTGTTCCTTCAGCAGGTTCTTCCAGCCTCTTGGTGTCACAATGTGGTTCATCAAACACCACATGAATATACTTTCCAACCACTAAGGTTCTTTTGTTGAACATTCTGAATGCTTTGCTTACAGCAGAGTATCTAAGAAATACTCATTCATCTGATTTTTCATTAAAGGTCTTTAGATGCTCATTTCTTGCTAGCTTATTTATTGTCTTGAAGTTCAAATGGCTATGTCTCTTGTGTCATATACAAATCAGCTCTGGTGAAATCTTTACAATGAAGCATGTTGGTTATATAGAAGAGTTCCAATATGCAAGATATATGTTTCCTCTTCTTGTTTCTGTAAGCTTGACTTCATTTGATGTGTTGCCTTGATTAGGCACTTGTTGAGGTTGAACTCCACATTATATCATTTGTCACAAAATTAACTGATGCTCAGTAGGTTATATCTGAGACCTTTCACATATGATACATCTTTGATCTTTATATTTCCTTTGATTAGACTTACACTACATTTTGTACTTCCTTTAGAACCATCTCCAAAGATGACGTTCGGTCTTTTACATTTTTGGAAGTCTTTTAATGCATCTTTGTTGCCGGTCATGCGTCTTGAGCAGCCACTGTCTATGTATCATACATCACCGCTGCATCCTGGCACTAAAACCTGCAATAAATTCAAACAGATTTAGGTACCCATTTCTGTAAGGGTCCTTTTGTGTTAGTTTTTTTTGTAACCCAAACTTTTGTAACAGTCAATACTTTGCTGTAAGATTCGTTGGTTCCACTTCTGTAGGAAGTTTTGTTCTTAAACTGCTTGTTAAATGTGTGTGCAGAAACTCTATATGTGTTATCAACACTCTTGTAGTGTGATCTTCCACCAAACTTCCTTGGAGTATGTCCTCCTTTAAGTTTAGACATGAGAGTCTTAGTATTGGTGGGGAAATATCTTTTATGTTGCAACTTTGTGGGTCATTGTATCTTCTTGCTGCATACATCAGATGGCTTCTGATGCAGCCAACTCTTAAAGTGGACATCGGATTAGCAGGTATATAATTTTCGGGATGCCCCCACGTCCCAATCACCTTTCTGGAGGAATATGTGGTGGAGTCTCACTCATTAAAGAGAGTTGTAGATTAGCCAATTCCCTTATCTCGTCGCTAAAGGATATTGTATAAAACGAATCAATTGGTTTAGTTTTTTATCTGATAAACTGGGAAAAATTGTAAGAAAGAGCCTCGAAAATGTTCTGATGTGATTAATTTTTTAGGCTAGGTTAGCCGAAAGATGGTTATCGGTTCATTTTGATTTATTATTTCTAATATAATAGAAAAAAGTCAATACAGGCTTACTTCCTGTAGTTGAGCATTGGGGTTTCTTTCCCTCATCCATCAGTGCTGGTTTGTTCAAAATCTTTTCAGAGTAACAGGCTAACTCATTCTCCATTAAAGTTTCAGCTTGAACAAATACAACAGCCTTAGATGAACCTGCTGTTTTCTGAGAGGTGTGAGTGTTATATCCTAGGCCCGTTTTTGTCAAATGGACTTCTGGCTTGGTTCAGGCACTCTTTTACGTCCTTAATAGATTTACTAAATATCCTAATTGTGGACTGCAAGTTCTCCTTCTCATTTTCTAGCTTGGTGACCAGCAGATTGAGTCTTGAGACCTCCTTTTGTAGCTTGCTACATTTTGAGCCATCAGACTCACATGCTGCTAGCATTTTTGCAATGTCGATGTTTTTACTTCTGAGGATCTTATTCTCAATTCTAAGGTTTTCATTTTCAACCTTTAGCTCCTCATGAGTTGAGTTAATCTGCTCAAAGTCACTCATGATCCATTTTAGAGAATGGATTATGTTAAGCTCTTCTTTGTCAAGTATGAACAACGGTTGGTATGTTACCTCATCTTCTTCGCTGTCCTCACAGTCTTTTACCATCAGACAAATCAGTACTTCTTAGTCTGAGGATGAGGTTTCACTATCGCTGTCAGAAGATTCAGCAGCTTTCAGCATCTCCTTTGAGATTGATGTATCCTTAGCTTTTTTCATCTCTCCAATGAGAGCTCTAAACTTATGTCTGTTGTCTCTTCTCTTTTCTCTCATTTTTTCTCTCTCTCTCCCTCTAGGTACTTGTGTACGGTTGGATGTAGACAACTTCTTGCATAGTGTCCAGACTTCCTGCAATTATAACACAAATTAAGATTATTTGAGTTTGATTGTGGAGAGGAAGATACCTGAGGTGGTGGATGACTTCTTCTGAAGTCATTCCTCTTGTTGTTGTTGTTGTTGCTGCTGTTGTTGTTTTTCTTTATGAATCTTCTAAATTTCTTTAGAAGAAGAGCCATATCTTCTTCAACATCATCAACTACAACCTCTGACTATTTTCTGCAACTTGCAAGTGTTGTATCCTTCGAGCTTCTAGCAGTCAACGCAGTAATATTGGAACCTGATTCTTCCACCTCCTTTTTTCTTCTGTTGATATCATATTCAAATGCTTTGAGGTCGGAGAAGAGGTCGAATGTATTCATGGATTTCAAATCCATAGATACTCTCATGGCGGTGGTCTTACTGTCTCATTCCGCTGGCAGGGCTCTCAGCACTTTCATATTTTTCTCTTTTTGTGTATAGTGCTTGCCCAAAGCTTCCAGCTAATTCACGATAGAAGTGAATCTTAGATCTAGTTGCTCAAGAGTCTCTTCATTTTTCATCTCAAAGAGCTCGAATAGTTAGGTGGCTTTGGAGATCTTATTATCATTAGTGAGTTCTGTGCCCTCACATATTTGTTCCAACTTTTTCCATATCTCATTGGATGTTCTACAAGTTTTGACCTTGCTGAAGGTGTCTTTATCCAAGGTGATGAATAGAGCGTTTTTGGCCACATTGTCCAAGCTGGCTCTCTTCTTGTCTTCATTGTTCCAGTCCTGTCTTGGCTTGATCAGCTCTCATTCCTGGCTAGGCTCTGAAAGACCTGCCCCTACTGCCAAGTAAGTCCGAAGCTTTTGATCAAATGCATTTCTACTTGAGTTCCTTCTTAATGAACATTAATTGAACCTATAGAGTCGTCCAATAAAGAGAGATAAGAAAAGTCAGTCCCCTATGCCGACTAGTTGAAGTTAAAGTAAACATAGAGAATCATTCCTCTATTGATGCTTTCATCCTCTCGCACTCAATTCTTCATTTTCAGTAGCATCTTAGAGCTCTTTAATCGACGCAGCCTTTCTTTATGCCTTAAAATCAAAAGGAAGAACGAGCATAATTGAAGACAGAGGGTAGTCGTATTCTAAGTAGTTGATCTCACATCCTTTCCTGTCTTCTTCGTCTGCCTTGAACACTGACTCCTATTCATATAAAATATTCTATCTTAACTGGCTCGTGAGCAACGACGATCAAAGAAGAGAAGGAAATGCCCGACTTCACTCAAAGACAGGTAAGGGGATAAGAAGATCAGTCTTTCTCCTCTGCAAAGCTATCAAAGAAGAGGAATAGAAAGGTTCATAATAAGCTAATAAGCTTTCGCCCGGGAACAACCTTATTTTATCTATCTGCTTCGTCGAAGTCGGAAGGAGATCTTTTTGTATCGGTATGCCATTTTATTTAATACTATAGAATATAGTAGAACTCATCGTAGATCAGTTAATATATGCCCGCTACCCAGGCTGTAAGTGAAGAGTGGAAATATTCCAGGATTAGAGTCTATCAGGGGAGCCCTTAGGGGAGGCAAGTGGGACAAGCCTTTCGAGTGACAGCTTGATATTATTATTTTCTACGGCCCAACCTATATAATTTATTATATACTCTCACAGATGGGCTAATCCTACAATCATTCTTTTCTACTCCCACGGTTTCGGCTCACCTTTCGATAGTGATCTACTAGGTCCGTTCCCCGTGCTCGTCATATATATTAGGGGAAGTCACTCTAAGAAGACTCGTCCGGAGTCTTGTGTCGGAAATAGATTCTTTATATTCTTAAATTAAGGTAACTCGTGACGGATAAGGTGCGTGTTTTTTGTTATCAATTGACCCATGCCCTAGGATGCTGATCCGTCTGTAACCCTAAAACCTAAGTTGGAGTGGCAGCATTCCTTTCTATTCCTGTGAACCAAACCACATAAGATTGATAAGCGGGCCACAGAGCAACGAGCAGTTCTCAAAGCCACAGAGAAAGGAGCAGTTCTGAAACCGACTCGTCCCATTAGAAAAGATCATTGTACAGCCCGTCTACCGGTTTTTAGCTCAATGAGTGTGTGAGCGGGCTCGAAGCAGTACGTTAATCTTTGTCGTTTAGAGTAGACCCATCCCCTGCCTTGTGCTTTGACCCCAATGAATGACTTCTTTATCTTGCCAATATGACAGAGATGGGCCCTGGAGCCTGGGATCTGGCTGACGTATAGGCCTATGCACTTACATTATTAAATTAATGGCTGCGACAAGTTAGGACATCCTTTAAAATTGATACCGATCCATACGAGTAGAATAGACTATGAAGAAGTGGGAATTGCTTTAGCTTGCTGCAGCTTGAAATTTCCGTATCCCCTCTTTCAATGGCAGGTCACTTGCTTTGACCTCGTCCTCGGCCGAACTTTTTAGGGTTTCCTATTCTACGACCGACAGATCTTCTTCCTCGTCCAGCATTCAAATTTCATACAGAGATGAATGCAGCATGATCTTGTGCAGCTGAGTAAGCAGGGTTCATAGCCTTTTTTTTCTCTTTTTTGCCAAGCGGCCTCATTCGGGTCCAATAGCCAATTCTAGTAGCTGACGAATTAGAAAAATATTTTTTTATAGAAATGCGAGTGAAATTTCAAGGGGAGTAGGGCGTATTCCACCAGACTACTTGACTATATAAGTCGAGTTTAGTATAGGAATTGGTTTAACAAAAGGGGTCAAGAACTACATCGATCTGATACCTTCTTACCTTGGTCTGGTGGGTAGGTTATGTAGGCTACAACTTGTTCCTATGTTGTTCGATAGTAAATGGCCAAATCAAAGAATTTCATTACCTGTAGCATTTCGGGTTATGGATACTGACTTTATTTTATAGCGGGTATGGTAGAAGACCTTCTTTCTCGATCAAGCGAGGGAAGAGGTGCACCCGGAAGGGGATAAATTCACTATGACTTTATCAAAGATGGCGAAGACCTTCATGGCACAGGCGCAGTAAAAGTGGAAGAATAAGAGAACCACAAATACAGAGAGACAATAGATTCATTTTGCGAGAAAGGGGGCTACGCCCCGGGGGATTCTTCAACGTATGGGTTCGTTGACAAACAGGGGTGAGAGACTCTCTTCTTTTACCATTGGGAATAGATAGGGAATGCCCTTAATTGAATTGATGCTCTCCCTGATAAATAACTAGTTGGCGAGGAGGGATGCTCTCATGCTTGGTAGATGCCCACGGCCATTTCCTTTTTAGCTATCCTGTGCAAGTCTGAATTTGATGCTTTTTGAGCATTATTGAGTGGCCAATCCCCAGTCAAATGACATGAATCACTAAGAAGAGTGTGTCTTTCAAGGTCCACATTTGCGTCGTATGGGAGTCTGAAAGTAGCTATATTCACCTTGTAGACCTTCTACTTTCATCACAACTACTCGCCCACCGCCGGTCGCCTCTTTAAGTCAGTGATGTCGTGGTTGTCCGCTACTTATCTCAATTGACGGATCAGTTTCAGGTAGATATAAGTCCAATTGACCCAGTGAATTTGCAAGTAAGAATGAGTCTGAAGTAGGGATTCTCCCCTTCAGCTTTAAGACAAAATAACTGCTTCTTTATCTGGATTGGTTGGTCAGTCTTCTCTTATGAGATTGAGAAGACTAGCTTCATTTCTTTTAAACTATCTATGAAACCGAAGAAAAATTGGATGATTTTGAAATCCACCACGAATAAAGTCTTATCCGTGACTTAGCTGCTATCCTTAGTGTTGGGATTTCATTGTTTAGATTTTGATGAGACAAACCAACCATGTAATAGGAAGTTTTGAGTACCCCATTTTCACATTGTTTAAGTGAATAAATAGACTAGAATTGAGTCTTGAGTCAAGGATTGAAATGGAGGTTAAAAGAGGATAAAGCTGCATCTAAGCTTTAAAGGAAGATATCGCTGCATGAAGGTAGGATACAGCAAAACAAGATAGAACGGCGTGCAGCATCGCTGCATGAAAAGGATAGAGGAGTACTGCTAGAACGAAGTTACAGCAGCACTGCCAGACGATACTGCAAGCAGGTCTAAAATACAGCAGCACTGAAAGTATACATTAGCTGCACAGAGACCAAGGATACAGCGCAGACTTACAGAACAGTTAAGTATATACAGCGCCAACTACAAGGCTAAGTATCCTGCAAATCCCAGGAAGGATAAATGCAGTACGAGGAACGGAGATCCAAGCAGGGACAAAAGAGCCGTTCAAGAAAAAGTCAAAGTAGCAGACGTGGAGCCAATAAGAAGATGCCACATGGACTGACGCGTCGCAGAAAGCTGCGAGCCGCAACTGCCGCATTAAATGCTCCGAAAAGAAAGGTCAGTCGCATTAAATGCGAACCATACTTTGGCCAGACTATGTCAAATTCAAAAGAGGGATGTCTCCTTCAACGGACATCTTCTCCTACAAGTATAAATAGAGGTCGAGGAGAACTGAAGCTGGTAACTGAAACTTTTACGCTAAATCCACAAAGCTTACAAGATCCAAGTATCCAAATCTACAATCAGTTTCAGTCACTCAACCTATCGAAGTGAAGCAGAGTTCAAGCTGAAAGATTCCCTACGGATTCAGAAGCTCACTTCGAAGCACAAGTTGAAGAAAACATTTTTATCCTTTTAACCTTGTTGTTGTGTGCTTAGGTTGTTTTAGTGGTGTCAAGCAGTTGATATGAGAGATTCTTGCTGTTTGTTTTAGTTGTCTAGTGTTAGACAGCTTTCCTGTGTGGGAGTATAGAACCCTGTGTGGGTTAGCCTTTGAAGTTTGCAGTTGCTGTGTGTACGCTGGACATCAGTAGGTGGTTTGCTTTGTAAAGTTGATAGATTGTTAGGAGAGTCTTGTAAATCAATCTTGCTTAACAAAGTTCCTGCTCGAGGAGCAGTAGAGTGGACGTAAAAGGATTACACCACCTTCGAACCACTATAAGCCATAAGTGTTTTTATCGCTTTATTTATCTGTGCTTATTTTCTACATATATCTATCTCTTCTCATTATAAAACGTTTGAAAGAAGCATTTTTATGTAAAACAGCCTTGTGTTTAAAAGTATATTTCTGTTGCGTACAAAACTTCAGGTTACAGCGTGCAGCACTGCATTCTAGCGCTGCAAGCAGTAACCATCTATCGCTGCAAGCTCAAGTAACTTGCAGTGCAGAACGGTTGTTTTAAAGATTCGGAAAAATCGACCAAGGTTCATTCACCCCCCTCTGAACCTCGGACACCACTTGGGACCAACAAGTGGTATCAGAGCAAGTTGGGTTAAAAGCCAACTTATCTGGTCACCTACCCAGATCCACCTTTGTCTCACTGTTTTCTTTGCATAAAAATCATTTTTTAAAGCATATCATGGATTCCTCCAATCACAAGCTACCTATGTTTTCCATAGAGGAATATGATGACTGGAAGATTAGAATGCAGGCACACCTTTCGGCCATGAATGATGAGATGTGGACAGTCATAACTGAAGGACCGATAGTTCCCATGAAGATAAATCCAATGTATGGAAGAGACCATGCAGAAGGAGAGCAGCCACCACCAAACTTTCTGATCAAACCACGACAAGAGTGGGGAAACGAAGACAGGAAAAGAGCCAACCTGGATAACGTGGCAAAGAACGCTCTATTTATTACTTTGGATAAGGGCACCTTTAGCAAAGTCAAAACTTGCTCAACATCCAAAGAAATATGGGAAAAACTGGAGCAAATTTGTGAAGGAACTGAGCTCACCAAGGACAACAAAATCTCCAACGCTACACAATTATTCGAGCTCTTCGAGATGAAGAATGAAGAGACTCTAGAGTAACTAGATCTGAGATTCACATCCATAGTGAATGAACTAGAAGCTCTGGGCAAACAATACACACAGAAAGAAAAGAACATGAAGGTGTTAAAAGCCCTACCAGCGGAGTGGGATAGCAAGACCACTGCCATGAGAGTGTCTATGGACCTGAAGTCCATGAGCACATTTGACTTATTCTCCGACTTGAAAGCATTCGAGTATGACATCAATAGAAGGAGAAAAGAGTCAGAGGAGTCAGTCTCCAAAGTTACAGCGCTAACCGCCAGAGAAACAAAGGATACAGCAACCACCAGTTGCAGTAAGCAGAGTGAGGATACAGCAGAAGTTGCTGAAGAGGATATGGCGCTCCTCCTAAAGAAATTCAGGAGATTCATCAAGAGCAACAACAATAGCAGCAACACCAACCTCAACAAAAAGAATGACTTCAGAAGAAGTCACTCAACCCCTCAGGTATCTTCTTCTCCTCAGTCAAATACAGGGAATGTTGACTTGTGCTATAATTGCAGGAAGCCTGGACACTACGCAAGGAATTGTCCTTATCCAACAGTGCACAAGTATCCTGAAGGAGAAAGAGAACAGAGGAGAGATAAAAGACGAGAGGAAAGGCACAAGCTTCGAGCTCTCATAGGAGAGATGGAGAAAGCCAAGGATGCAGTAGTTCCGAAGGAAGTACTGAAAGCTGCAGAATCCTCTGACAGCGATGCTGAAACCTCATCCTTTGACGAAGAAGCACTCATATGCCTGATGGCTAAAGATGGCGAGAACAGCGAAGAAGATGAGGTAATTTACCAACCGTTGTCCATACAAGTTGATGAGGAGCTAAACATGATCCACTCCTTGAAAAGGATCATGAGTGATTTCGAGCAGATCAACTCAATTCATGAGGAGCTTAAGGTTGAGAATGAGAACCTTAGAATCGATAATGAGATCCTCAAGAGCAAAAACATCAACATTGCCAGAATGCTCGCTGCACGAGAGTCTGATAACTCAAAGTGTAGTAAGCAGCAACAAGAGATCTCTAGATTGAATCTGCTGATCACTGAGCTAAGATCTGAGAAGGAAATCTTGCAGTCCAAGATGAGAACGTTCACCAAATCCTCAAAGGACGCAAGAGATTGCATAAATAGTGTCAGAGATCCCTTTGTGATTTCAGGCATAGGTTACAGCAATCAAGGCTCTCAGAATACAGCAAGCACATCCGAAGCTGTGAATTTTGTTCAAGCTAAAACTCCAATGGAGAAAGAGTTACTTTGTGACTCTGAAAATATAGTGAACAAAACAGCAATGACGGATAAAGGGAAGAAACCCCAATGCTCAACTGCAGGGAATAAGTCTGCATCTAAGACTTGGCTGCAGCAGAAGTCATCTGCTGCATGCAGCAAAATGATGCAACAACCAACAAAGTTGCAGCATAGAAGAAACTTTCCCACCGATACTAAGACCTACATGTCTAAACCTCAAGGAGGATATACTCCAGGAAAGTATGGTGGAAGACCGCACTACAAGGGTGTTGGTAACACACATGTTTGTCGAGCACACACTTTTCATAAGCAGTTTTCCAAGATAACTGCATACAGCTCGAGAACCAACAAATCTTACAGTAGATCAATTACTGTTAAGAAAGTTTGGGTTCCCAAAGTAACTAACCCCAAAGGACCCGTATGGAAATGGGTACCTAAATCTGTTTGAGTTTGTTACAGGTTACAGTGCCAGGATGCAGCAGTGATGTATTGTATATCGACAGCGGCTGCTCAAGGCACATGACAGGTAATAAAGAAATGCTGAAAGACTTCCAAGAATGCAAAGGACCTAAGGTCATATTTGGAGATGATTCCAAAGGAAGCACAAAAGGAAGCGGATGCCTAGTCAAGGGGAACATAAAGATCAAGGATGTATCCTACGTAAAGGGGCTTAGATACAATCTTCTAAGCATCAGTCAGTTCTGTGACAAAGGATATACAGTGGAATTCAACCTCAACAAGTGCTTAATCAAGGACAGCACCACAAATGAAGTAAAGCTTACAGAAACAAGAAGAGGAAATATCTACCTAGCAGATTGGAATTCCTCCACTCAATCAACATGCTTCATAGTGAAAAGTCCACTGGAGCTGAGCTGGCTATGGCACAAACGATTAAGTCACCTGAACTTCAAGACTATCAACAAGCTAGCAAGAAAAGGCCTCGTGAGAGGATTACCAGATGTAGCTTACAAGAAAGAGAATGTCTGTGGAGCATGTCAAAAAGGGAAGCAAGTTAAGAGCTCTTTCAAGGATAAGATTCAGAAATTGTCTCACACAATTCTAGATCTTCTACACATTGACCTCTTTGGACCAGTAGAACCAGTAAGCTTGAGCGGGAAGAAGTACTCTCTAGTAGTAGTGGATGACTACTCCAGATACACATGGACGATCTTTCTAGCGAAGAAGTCGGAAACTCAAGAAAAGCTACCTGGCTTCATGAAGAAAATTCAGAATGAAAAGAGCTTGAGCATAGTGAAGATAAGATCAGACAGAGGAACCGAGTTCACGAATAAGTTTATAGAGAAATTCTGTTCTGACAATGGTATTCGTCATGAATACTCTGCTGCATGAACACCTCAACAAAACGGGGTTGCTGAAAGAAGGAATAGAACCCTCAAGGAAGCAGCAAGGACGATGATAGCAGAAGCAGAAATACCCAAGAGATTTTGGGCTGAGGCAACCAACACTGCATGCTATACGCAGAATAGATGTTTAATCATCAAGGATCTTGACAAGACACCGTATGAAATATGGAATGGTCATACACCAAACATTTCCTATCTACATATCTTTGGATGCAGGTGTTATGTTCTCAACAATGGAAATGAACATCTGAAAATTTTTGATGCTAAATCAGACGAAGAAGTATTTCTAGGATACTCTGCTGTAAGTAAAGCCTTTAGAGTGTTTAATAAGAGAACCCTGGTGGTAGGAGAATCTGTACATGTGGTGTTTGATGAACCACATTGTGACACAAAGAAGCTGGAAAAACCACCTGAAGAAACCTCTCCTAGAAAAGAGAATGTTGTACCATACATAGAAGGAGTTCTGCCTACAGAAGAAGATAAAGATGAAGAAGCTGCAACCTTGGATGCAGCAGACACTCTTACAGCAGCAGAACCTCCTGCATTACAGCAACATGATGAGCAAAATACACCAACACACGTCTTTGAACCAGATAGGACATGGCTTAGAAATCATCCAAGAAATCTCATTATAGGAGATCCATCCATCGGTGTAAGGACAAGAAGATCCATCCCACATGAAGCAATGTTTGCATGCTTCATATCACAATCAGAGCCTAAGAATGTTGAAGAGGCACTGCAAGATAGCAACTGGGTACAGGCCATGCAGGAAGAATTGAATGGATTTGAGAGAAATCAAGTATGGCAAACAGTCGCTAGACCAACCCATCAAGGTGTAATTGGAACAAAGTGGGTGTTCAAGAACAAGCTAGATGAATCAGGAGTCGTTGTAAGAAACAAAGCAAGATTAGTTGCTAAGGGATACTGTTAGGAAGAAGGAATTGATTTTGATGAGACTTTTGCACCAGTGGCAAGGCTAGAAGCAATAAGAATTTTCTTAGCCTATGCAGCACATATGAATTTCAACGTCTATCAAATAGATGTTAAAAGCGCATTCCTGAATGGTCTCCTTACAGAGGAAGTATATGTTGAGCAACCTCCTGGTTTCGAGGATCAAGCAGAAGAGAAGGTATTTCGTCTACAAAAGGCCCTATATGGACTGAAGCAAGCACCAAGAGCTTGGTATGACACCTTATCTCTCTATCTTCTGGAAAATGGTTTTCAGAAAGGAACGATCGACAAAACGCTGTTTAGGATACAGGACGGAGAGAGTGTACTTCTTGTACAAATCTATGTGGATGATATTATCTTCGGATCCACAAACAAAGAGCTATATGAGAAATTCTCCAACCTGATGCAGTCAAAGTTCGAGATGAGTATGATGGGAGAATTAAGTTTCTTTCTCGGACTGCAAGTAAAACAGCTTCCTACAGGAACCTTCATCAACCAAGTCAAGTATACAAAGGAGCTTATCAAGAAATTTGGCATGGAGAATGGAGCAGCAACGTCCGTTCCCATGTCCACATCTATAAGTCTTGACAAAGATGAAGATGGTAAAGATGTAGACATTACGAAGTACAAACGCCTCATTGGATCATTGTTGTATCTCACAGCAAGCAGGCCTGATATTATGTTTGCAGTAGGAGTCTGTGCTAGATTCCAAGCAGCACCGAAGGAATCACATCTTTTAGTTGTAAAAAGAGTGATCAAGTATCTGAAAGGAATTCAGGAAGTCGGCCTATGGTATCCTAAGGAAGGAGGATTCAAGCTTAAAGGCTACTCCGACTCAGATTATGCAGGCTGCAAGATTGATAGGAAGAGTACTAGTGGGACGTGTCAATTTCTGGGAAATAGACTTGTCTCGTGGTTCTGCAGGAAGCAGACCTCAATTGCAACCTCTACAGCAGAAGCAGAGTATGTTGCAGCAGGAAGTTGCTGCGCAGATTCTCTGGATACAGCAGCAACTTAGAGATTATGGGATAGAAGAAAAAGAGACGCCAATTCTCTGTGACAATACGAGCGCTATTGCAATTACCCATAATCCTGTCTTTCACTCAAGAACAAAGCACATTGACATTCGTCATCACTTTATAAGAGATCATGTTGAGAAGAAAGATGTCGTGCTTGAGAAGGTTCACACGGATCTACAGCTGGCAGATATCCTTACAAAACCTTTGAGTGAATCCAGGTTTTCTATGCTTCGTAACGAGGTAGGAATCCTTAAGTTGTGAAGAAAAAAAAATGCAAGATCGCAGGGGGAACCTCTGCATGCTTGCAGAAAGCAGTAAAAATGGTACTGTAAGCTACGCGTCAATATAACACTGGATTCAGACAGCGCTGCAATCTACATTCTTACAGTACAGCTATTATCGAAGAAATCAAGCAGCACCAGGTTACAACATTTATTTCAAAAGGAGTATTGATTGCTCTGCAACCTCGTACTAGAGATGCTGCAACCTTAAAAATGCATTTATTTAGGCGGCAAAGGGCATGTCTTTCAACATTAAATGCATGACTGTGGGTGTCAGGAAGTGGAAAGGGCACTGACAGAGCCCACGCGCCAAGTAATTATTAGCGACGATTTGACATCTCCGCTTTTTCCTGAGCCACTAGATCATTTCCCTGATTTATCTCAACCGACAATCTCGCACGTCTCTTGGGAACCGCCATAAAGACTAAAACTTGTCATTTGAAATTCACTTTTCACCATCTTCAGAGAGAGAAACGCTGTGATCGCAAGAAAATTTTCTAAGTGCAAAACCCTTGTCTCTTCTCTCTCTATCTCACAAAGATTTCAATGGCTGCCAGAAAGACTATCGTTCTTGATGGAAGAATGATCAACAGGGAGAACATCTTGGAGTCAGGGCTGTATGATAATACCCTGATCAAGAGGATCTTTGATGCTCTAAAACAGACCCAAGTCCTAGGGCTGTTGACCACGGTATATGCTAGCTTCTCCATGGAGTCAGTACAGAGGTTTTACGCCTACGCTAGGCAGGCGGAGGAAAGGAACTGCATCCTGTTCCGGATGGATGCAGATGGAGAGGAACGGTCGCTGACCGTTAGGGATATCTCCACCACCTTCAGCATTTCGGCTGTAGGGTTGACCCCCAGTCAGTTGGCGACGTATGGGGAGACATTAACTCAAGAGATGTGGAATCTCTTTCGAGCAAGGGATGCAGGGGCTGAAATCAAGAGAAGCGCCCCCAAGAAGCTCTTCAAACCGGAATTTGAACTTCTCCACGACATCTGTGCGTACTCCATCGAGGGGAGGACAGGGAGTTACGATAAGTGCACAGATCTCCGGTTCCGGATCATGTCTGCTATCATGGCCGGAGAGAAGGTGAACTGGGCGAGGTTCATCATGAAGAGGCTGTGGGAGGAAGCAGAGAAGATAACGGAGCGTCGGAGCTACGGTATCACCATCTGCTCTCTGCTCTGCAAGCTTGGCCTTCAACTTGCAGCACCCGCCCCCATTCATCCTGGAAAGTATCTCGGGGAGAAGAAGAAGGGCAAAACCCAGCCGAAGGCTGCAGGAGCAGGAGTTGCGAGGAAGAAAACCAAAGACAAAAAGAATGTAACTCTTGCTCTGCAAGATGAAGCTGCTGTCAGCGGGGAAGATGCTGAAGAAGAGGAACCTTCGAGTCCTCTTCCTGTTATCGAGAGGAGTTCAGGGAAGGCTGTAACTGAACTTGAATCCTCTTCCCCAGATGATGACGCACCTTTGGTGAGAAGGGCTCCACGCAGCAAGAGAGCTGCTGTTGCTGTTGGGGATATGTCACATCAGTCCTCTATGGTTGTAGTTGACCTTGGGGATGAGTCACATCAGCTTCAGGAGCCACATCAGCACCAGGTCGAGCCAACTGAAGAAGAAGCTCGTCTACAAACAGATGCTTCAGTGCTCGATCCCACCTTTCCCGCTGCTAGAAATATGCCGGCAGAGTACTCTCTTTGGAGAGAAATGCGGCTGTCAAAGGGGGAAATCCTGTTGAAGTGGAAGGATTTCCTGACAGTCGAGCAAGCTGTCCTGGAGTGGGCCAAATCAGAGGATATTCTGGCACTCCTGCAACCTGACTTTGCAGCAAGAGTTCAAGAGCTCGATGGCTGCAGCGCTGCACAGGGAGCACAGGACAAGGGAAAGGGCAAGGCTCTTGCAGAATCCGACTCTGCAGAGCTGCCGATGAAAGCAGCAGTGGAAGATGTGCAGGTCTTCCTAGCCCCGACTGCAGAGGCGGTAAGAAGGGGCGATGATGTCGCATTTGCTCAGGAGCAAATCGACACCTTGGGAGTGGAACAGGCTGAAGAAGCCATGCTTGCATCTAGCGCTGCAACAGAGCCTGAAGGAAACCAGGATGCAGCACACTCCAAGAAGAATGCGGGGAGAAGGCAGTTCAAGTTCAAATCAGATGAACTCCCCTGCATACGAGCAAGTAGTTGAGGGCCTCTCCAACATTGTCACGTTGGATCGCTTGGAGGAGGAGGAAGCCCAACTACTGGATTATGGTGATTCTACAGTGCGCAAAGATGAAGATGCTGCTCAAGCAGACTCTGAGGGGGAACCATCCACCATAATCAGGAATGTCATCTCAGACATTTCTGAGATTGCCGATGAAGCATCTACGGAGGGAGTTGCAGAGGCGGTACTCCCTGTACTGGACGCGACAGCAGTGCAGCCAGCAACCACCCTTCAACAGGAAGAAGGAGCTGCAGAGAAGAGTGGGGTGGAAGCTGAGATCCTAGTAGCAATAGAGGATACAGTGCTGAATACTGTGATCGCTGCAGGAAGCCATTCAGAGCTGCAAGAACCGATTCTTGCAGCAGAGACTGTCGAAGCTGTTTCTGGACCGGCCGAGGAGACGGGGTCCGTTGAGAAGACCTCAGTAGAGGATGTTGTTCTGACAACACTCCCTGAGTGTGAGAAGACCTCAGGTGGGGAGGCTGTTCAGACAGTACCCACTGAGGATGCTGGAGTTGAAGCCAAGGTATCCCCAATGCAGCTAGAGACACCTCGTGAGGAGGTTGATACTGCAGCCGCTGCTAGCTCTCAAGAACCTTCAAAGGTTACAGCAGCGAAGGATACTGTGGACGCCAATATGTCGGATGCCGAATTCACAAGATGGATGAAGGAACGGAACATTGCTGTTCATGGGCCAAAATCTAGAGGAGCCGTTCCTGTTCCAATCTTATCCAGCGAAGAGGAGGCAGAAGAAGAAGAAGGAGTTGAGCACCCATCCTCAAGTTCTACAAGCTCTCATACCAGCAAGGATGAGGATGAGATTGCTGCTGAAGTACCGAGGCAGGATGCAGCACGAGTATGCAAGGAGGTTATTCCATTTGCTGCATCCACTGCTGCCTCAACAAGAAGGAATTCAGGGCTGACTCCTGATGAATCCATCAACAGAGTTGAGACCGCTGTTAGACATCTGCTGCATGCTCTCCA
Source organism: Scutellaria barbata (assembly GCA_028654395.1). NCBI lineage: Eukaryota > Viridiplantae > Streptophyta > Magnoliopsida > Lamiales > Lamiaceae > Scutellaria > Scutellaria barbata. The sequence goes on from CM053647.1 coordinate 21,768,354, forward strand.
AGAGCATGAGTCTACCATGCGCAACAGTCTTAGGGTCAGTGCCCAATTCCATGCTGAAACCATGATGGGTTTCAAGAAGGACCTCGAAGTGCTGCCTGATATGATTAAGCATACTCTCAATGATCATTCGAACAGGCTGTACTACGATCGGGTCAGGATGGAGAAGGAGTTGAAGGTTGAAGCTGCTCTGACACGCCAAGAGATCAGACAGTGTAAGCAGCATGCTGAAAATGCCTCAACCAGACTCAACCATCACTCACAAGTCCTGGAAACACTTCTGGATCGTGTCTTCGATCAATCTCAGAGAACCAGAAGTGTGGACGACAGGTTGGGGAATCTGGAGCTGATTGTAGGAGAATTGAGGGATATCATGGTCCGAGCTTTCCCTCAGCATGTCGATACTCCAGAGCCTGCCCCTGAACCGACCCGACGCCCGCGATCAAGGGCGGTCCCAGCAGCCCCTGCTCAGCCCCCGACTTTTGATGATGCCAAAAAGGGGGAAAAGTTTGAAGGCTTTGAAGATCGCTATAGGAGCAAAGGGGCGGCTGAACCTGAAGAAGAGGAAGAAAATGATGACCAACAACCTCTCAGCAGGAAGAGAAGGAGGTCTGGATCATCTGCTGCTGATATCCCTTCTTCGAAGAGATGGAGAAGAGATGATGATGGAGCTGGTGGAGCCGGTGCAGCTGCTGGAAGAAGATCTGCTGCAGGTTCTGCACACAGCAGAGCTGCAAGCAAGGATGCAGCACCGCCCAGCTATCATCATAAGAGAAGGGATGATAGCTAGCAGCAAGGCTCAAGGAAGAGGATGAGCGGGGACGAGTCTGAGAATCAAAGGCGACAGTACGAAGAAGCTGCAGATCCTAATGCCTGGATTCAAAGACTCGGTGTAATTGGTGAAAGAAAAATATTTCCAAACAACTTCTACCAATTCCCTCCTCAAGAGATCCCTAGCCTTGACACAGAGAACATCTCTGCTGAAGTGTCCGTGTTGATGGATCAAAGGCCTGAAGGAGAGAACATGGCCTGGAGATTTGACATCTTCAAAGAAGTCAGACTGCCTTTTGATCGAAATCCAACATTTGAGGCGATCACCATTTTCAAACGATCAGAGTACCTCAGACACTTCAGAGATCTATGCAGGCAAGACAAATTTAGCAAGTATCATACCTGCAAGACAGCATTGAGAAGGTATGAACAGCTCGTTCGCGAAGGAAGCCTTGACATTCAAAAGTTGTACATCGATCGAGTCAAGGAAGGGCTGATTGTACCATACTGCGAGGACTTCTGACTGAGATGGATTCAGATTCCTGTGATCAGACACAAGCTGGAAGAGTCCTACCAAGAGTCCATCAGGGACTGGTGGAAAGGATCAAGAGGAAGAGAAGGCCTTGAAAGGTTTGAAAGAAGATCAGACGAATCTGCAAGCAAAAGGTCTTCGTTTTACTAAGCTGTATTCATACACCCTCTTATGATCCTTGTTGTATTTTTAATGTTGTAAAAATTTATATCTCTTTAATGTAAAAATTTTTCTTCGTTCTTCGTGTTCGTCATATATATTAGGGTAAGTAACTCTAAGAAGACTCGTCCGGAGTCTTGTGTTGGAAATAGATTCTTTATATTCTTAAATTAAGGTAACTCGTGACGGATAAGGTGCGTGTTTTTTGTTATCAATTGACCCATGCCCTAGGATGCTGATCCGTCTGTAACCCTAAAACCTAAGTTGGAGTGGCAGCATTCCTTTCTATTCCTGTGAACCAAACCACATAAGATTGATAAGCGGGCCACAGAGCAACGAGCAGTTCTCAAAGCCACAGAGAAAGGAGCAGTTCTGAAACCGACTCGTCCCATCAGAAAAGATCATTGTACAGCCCGCCTACCGGTTTTTAGCTCAATGAGTGTGTGAGCGGGCTCGAAGCAGTACGTTAATCTTTGTCGTTTAGAGTAGACCCATCCCCTGCCTTGTGCTTTGACCCCAATGAATGACTTCTTTGGCTTGCCAATATGACAGAGATGGGCCCTGGAGCCTGGGATCCGGCTGACGTATAGGCCTATGCACTTACATTATTAAATTAATGGCTGCGACAAGTTAGGACATCCTTTGAAATTGATACCGATCCATACGAGTAGAATGGACTATGAAGAAGTGGGAGTTGCTTTAGCTTGCTGCAGCTTGAAATTGCCGTGTCCCCTCTTTCAATGGCAGGTCACTTGCTTATGACCTCGTCCTCGGCCGAACTTTTTAGGGTTTCCTATTCTACGACCGGCGGATCTTCTTCCTCGTCCAGCATTCGAATTTCATACAGAGATGAACGCAGCATGATCTTGTGCAGCTGAGTAAGCAGGGTTCATAGCTTTTTTTTTCTCTTTTTTGCCAAGCGGCCTCATTCGGGTCCAATAGCCAATTCTAGTAGCTGACGAACCAGAAAAGTACTTTTTTTATGGAAATGCGAGCGAAATTTCAAGGGGAGTAGGGCGTATTCCACCAGACTACTTGACTATATAAGTCGAGTTTAGTACAGGAACTGGTTTAACAAAAGGGGTCAAGAACTACATCGATCTGATACCTTCTTACCTTGGTCTGGTGGGTAGGTTATGTAGGCTACAACTTGTTCCTAGGTTGTTCGATCGTAAATGGCCAAATCAAAGAATTTCATTGCCTGTAGCATTTGGGGTTATGGATGCTGACTTTATTTTATAGCGGGTATGGTAGGAGACCTTCTTTCTCGATCAAGCGAGGGAAGAGGTGCACCCGGAAGGGGATAAATTCACTATGACTTTATCAAAGATGGCGAAGAGCTTCATGGCACAGGCGCAGTAGGAGTGGAAGAATAAGGGAACCACAAATACAGAGAGGCAATAGATTCATTTTGCGAGAAAGGGGGCTCCGCCCCGGGGGGATTCTTCAACGGATGGGTTCGTTGACAAACAGGGGTGAGAGACTCTCTCTCTTCTTTTACCATTGGGAGCAGATAGGGAAGGCCCTTAATTGAATTGATGCTCTCCCTGATAAACAACTAGTTGGCGAGGAGGGATGCTCTCATGCTTGGTAGACGCCCACGGTCATTTCCTTTTTAGCTATCCCGTGCAAGTCTGAATTCGATGCTTTTTGAGCATTATTGAGTGGCCAATCCCCGGTCAAATGACATGAATCACTAAGAAGAGTGTGCCTTTCAAGGTCCACATTTGCGTCGTATGGGAGTCTGAAAGTAGCTATATTCGCCTTGTAGACCTTCTACTTTCATCCCAACTACTCGCCCGCCGCCGGTTGCCTCTTTAAGTCAGTGATGTCGCGGCTGTCCGCTACTTGTCTCAATTGGCGGATCAGTTTCAGGTAGATATAAGTCCAATTGACCCAGTGAATTTGCAAGCAAGAATGAGTCTGAAGTAGGGATTCTCCCCTTCAGCTTTAAGACAAAATAGCTCCTTCTTTATCTGGATTGGTTGGTCAGTCTTCTCTTATGAGATTGAGAAGGCTAGCTTCATTTCTTTTGAACTATCTATGAAACCGAAGAAAGATTGGATGATTTTGAAATCCACCGCGAATAAAGTCTTATCCTTGACTTAGCTGCTATCCTTAGTGTTGGGATTTCATTGTTTAAATTTTGATGAGACAAACCAACCATGTAATAGGAAGTTTTGAGTACCCCATTTTCACATTGTTTAAGTGAATAAATAGACTAGAATTGAGTCTTGAGTCAAGGATTGAAATGGAGGTTAAAAGAGGATAAAGCTGCATCTATGCTTTAAAGGAAGATATCGCTGCATGAAGGTAGGATACAGCAAAGTAAGATAGAACGGCGTGCAGCATCGCTGCATGAAAAGGATAGAGGAGTACTGCTAGAACGAAGTTACAGCAGCACTGCCAGACGATACTGCAAGCAGGTCTAAAATACAGCAGCACTGAAAGTATACATTAGCTGCACAGAGACCAAGGATACAGCGCAGACTTACAGAACAGTTAAGTATATACAGCGCCAACTACAAGGCTAAGTATCCTGCAAATCCCAGGAAGGATAAATGCAGTACGAGGAACGGAGATCCAAGCAGGGACAAAAGAGCCGTTCAAGAAAAAGTCAAAATAGCAGACGCGGAGCCAATAAGAAGATGCCACATGGACTGACGCGCCGCAGAAAGCTACGAGCCGCAACTGCCACATTAAATGCTCCGAAAAGAAAGGTCAGTCGCATTAAATGCGAACCATACTTTGGCCAGGCTATTTCAAATTCAAAAGAGGGATGTCTCCTTCAACGGACATCTTCTCCTACAAGTATAAATAGAGGTCGAGGAGAACTGAAGCTGGTAACTGAAACTTTTACGCTAAATCCACAAAGCTTACAAGATCCAAGTATCCAAATCTACAATCAGTTTCAGTCACTCAACCTATCGAAGTGAAGCAGAGTTCAAGCTGAAAGATTCCCTACGGATTCAGAAGCTCACTTCGAAGCACAAGTTGAAGAAAACCTTTTTATCTTTTTAACCTTGTTGTTGTGTGCTTAGGTTGTTTTAGTGGTGTCAAGCAGTTGATAGGAGAGATCCTTGCTGTTTGTTTTAGTTGTCTAGTGTTAGGCAGCTTCCCTGTGTGGGAGTATAGAACCCTGTGTCGGTTAGCCTTTGAAGTTTGCAGTTGTTGTGTGTACGCTGGACTTCAGTAGGTGGTTTGCTTTGTAAAGTTGATAGATTGTTAGGAGAGTCCTGTAAATCAATCTTGCTTAACAAAGTTCCTGCTCGAGGAGCAGTAGAGTGGACGTAGAAGGATTACACCACCTTCGAACCACTATAAGCCATAAGTGTTTTTATCGCTTTATTTATCTGTGCTTATTTTCTACATATATCTATCTCTTCTCATCATAAAACGTTTGAAAGAAGCATTTTTATGTAAAACAGCCTTGTGTTTAAAAGTATATTTCTGCTGCGTACAAAACTCCAGGTTACAGCGTGCAGCACTGCATTCTAGCGCTGCAAGCAGTAACCATCTATCGCTGCAAGCTCAAGTAACTTGCAGTGCAGAACAGTTGTTTTAAAGATTCTGAAAAATCGACCAAGGTTCATTCACCCCCCCTCTGAACCTCGGACACCACTTGGGACCAACACTTAGCTTTCAAGAAGCAGAAAGAGAACATTGAAGAAGAAGATTTGGAATAAGAAACTTCAAGTTCAACATGCAGAAAACCCAATGCAATGGCTTAAACGCAAGAATACAGCTAAAAAGTAGAATGAAACTTTCGAAGTGGAAATCTAAGAATTAGATAATCAAAGTGTGACCATCCCTATGGAGGCAGGAGAACTCCGACGGACAGTCACCCGTCTTCCAAAAGAAGAGTTATTCGCCATCATAGGCGAGAACTCGCTTCGCTACCCATTGGAGGACTTTCCCCTCCAACAAAAAAGAACCAATCTAATGGAACTAGCTATATGTCATTTAACCAAAAAAATGGGATAGATAATAGCAGAACTAAAAACTATTTATCCCGAAGCCGAAGCTGCCTTGGCTGTTAGGCCAGAGAACCTATATTCTCTATCAATCAAAGCCTTTACTTGACTTGCGAACATGAGCCACGAGGTGCTGCCTTATTATATTACGCTATTTCGTGAAGGGATGAGACCTACTATTATTAAGGACAGGGCCCTGTATATGTATTACCACGTCAGGTACTCTTTACCTTCTACTTTCTCATTCTGAGAGGGGCCTTTCCTTTGACTTTATTAAAAAAGTATTCCCCCTAGTAGATAGGGGAGAAAGGGAATCACGATACTATAACTATGATATTCGCTCAACCTAAGAGCAACTGCCGTCGGCCAACAGGAAAAAGGGAACGAAAAGTTAAGTAGATAAGCCAAGTACATCTTTTTGATCCCGGTGGGCTGATCTATTCCAAAGTAATAGTAATAAGGATGGAAGGGGCCTTTCACAACTCGCTTAGGGGCTTCGCCCTCCTTTTTCTATGAGGAAGTTTGCCCAATGCGGCCCGACGAATGATAATGATGAGGCTGCTGTTATTATAATAAAAAAGATTGAACCTTCCTCTGCCGAGGAGTTACTTTTCACTAATCGATGGGATCTAAGAGGCAGGGGTTCCATGATAAGAAAAAATCTGTGCCAACCTGATATAGGCCCGCTCATAACGTCGTAACGATTCTTTTGGTACCGGATCTACAGGATCTTCCATTCTTCCATAAAGAAATGGTACTCTACGAGGGTCGCACCTACTCAATTCATCAGCTAAACGGAGTGTCTATCTAGGGGTTGGGGTTGGACGGGCCAAGTACGCGCTTTCCGTCCTGATGTATGCAACTTTGTGATCAGAAGTCACTTCGGAGGTGCCTAGCCTGGAAGACTGAGTTTGTTCCACCCGGGGTTGAATATCTCTTTCTTATGACATTTGTCTTCCTATCTTCTCACGAGACTGACGGTCATGTTGAGGGGGTCCCACTAAGACATCTCGTGCCCATTTCTCTATATCAAACTGGTAAATCCAATGAAGTTAGTCGTCAACTGGGTAGATTGCTTCATAAGAGGCCCACTTCGTACCAGCGTGGAAAGACTTCCCAAAAGTAAGGGGTTGATGATGATCCATTTCTCGCTTCCTCATCGAAAGATGCGTGGCACGATCCGACAATTCCACTCAAACCTGTGCCGAAAGAGGGATCCGTCGTTACAAGAGTCGCTCTAAAAGTGGATTCCTCTAGTACAGTCCTCTAAAGACTTGTCTCGGCCATTAGTCGAAGAGGTGTACTCACCCCCCTATGATCTGTCTTCAGCAGATACGGCGAAAGAGGCATCCCTTTTATTAACCGCTTACTACCTTAGATACCTTAAAGAAAAGGAGCTATCAACAAAGTGGGCTGGCTTATCAACCAAACCATTGCATCTGGAACCCCCTTCCTTGCAAAAAAAGGAAGGTTTTTTTTATACTTCAGCCGTAGGCAGTAAAGGTCAAAAAGACTCTTTACCAACCAAAGAACCCCTCTGGAGGTATAGGAAAGGCCACTGCGCTATGGGCTATAGCCCCAAAAATGGGATTAGCCTGTGAATGAAAAAGGGGGAAGCGAAGGAACACGCCAACCGGTAAAGCGTGGGAACAGAGTAGCTACAACCAACCGGTGCATGGGGAAAGTAACCGACCAGTTTCAAATCCGACTCTTTCTTTGTAGCTATACGAGGCTAAAGCCATGCCCTTTCTGTTGATAAGTGACTATTCAGTTGACCAAGAAGGATCACCTGAGAAAGCGAAGCTTTTTTCCTCTCCCCCCATCTCCAGCCTTCATTCGCTGACGGTATCCCTTTCTCATGGACAAAGAAAAGTCCTTCGACCCCGAAGACCTCGGCGGTAAGTACACATTCTTATTCTATTTGTCCTACTCTCTGTCGACTAGAGGAGCCTCAGAACTCTAAGAATCAGAAAGAAGGAACAGCTGCACTGCCACTCAGGAGTTGTAGGCCGGGTGGAAGTTTATCTGTTAATAAATGTAGCTATCCTGCCCCTTAATAGATAGGAGATGATATTTTCTCCATTGGAATGGCTTTCTATATTATCATATATAAGGAAAGCAATAGAAAGATCGTAGGTAAGCTATTAACCTACTTGTCCTTGCTGTAGGGTATCTAAACGAATAAGCTTTTACCGCGACAAAGCTCCGTTAAGGGTTCAAGCTCTTGACTGGAGTACGTGAAGCAAGTGGACAAAAGCAAAAAGCGTAAGGGTTGGAACCAACAGAATCACCCGACCTTACGATCTTGCGAACATGTAGGTTTGCTACGACGGGGCGAAACGAGAAGGGCTCGGAAGCGGTGGATCAGTCGAGACTCAGAATTTCTCTTTATCCATAGGGTCCTCTTGCAGACTTTCCTGCCAGCAGTCTCTCTCTTATGACATTTCGTGGAAGATAGAGGAAGCTCTGTAGCTATTATGGCTTGGCCAAAGACTCTTCCTTCTTTATTGAAGGGAATTCGCCGATACTTGGGAGACACTTGGAGGGTGGACGAGAGCTCCGCTTTTGTCTCACGACCGATCGGGCACACGACTACGAAATGGATTTCCTTCTTCCACGTCTCGTTGGGACAATCTCTCCAATAGATCTTTTGACTAGCAATCTCTTAGTGAAACCAGTACTTGCTCTACACATAGACTATATCTTTATATAGAAGTCAGGAAAAAGTAGTAAGGAAGGACGTCGGTTAGGACACCGTCATGATCAGACCTCGGAACACCCACCTGGGCTCACTTCGTTAGCTTTCAGCTGCTGGTAGCAGGTTAAGGTGGCAACTAATCTCATAAGAGAATCAAAGATGGATTAGTGAATTCAATCCTATTCCATTCCTCTCTCGGTATGCTTGAAGACGGAATCGTTGTGAAAAGCTTCGCTTAGTTCACCTCTGTTGCTTGATAGATTGAGTTCCTGTTCCGTTTATGTTTGAAAGAGAGCTTTAGAAGGATCTTTCTTCGACTCCCATGCCTTTCTTGGTTGGACCAAGGCGATTGAAGAGCAAGTCTCTCTTCATTTTTAGAGGAAGAAGCGGAACTACAAGAAAGCTTTCTTTATGGATAACCAATTCATTTTCAAATATAGTTGGGAGATTTTACCCAAGAAATGGGTCAAAAAAATGGAAAGATCGGAACATGGGAATAGATCTGATACCCCATGTCTCTTCCCAGCATGGGATTTACCTTTGTGGGAATAATCGGTCCTTCTGTGATGACTATCCACATTTCATCATTCATTGCTGAAAGATGTGCATGCATTCTGATTTTCCAATCATCATATTCTTCTATGGAAAACATGGGTAACATGTGATTCGAAGAATCCATGATATGCTGTAAGAATGAGAATTTCAAAGATGCAGAGAAAAACAGCCGGTCTTGGGTAGATCTGGGTAGGTGACCAGATAAGTTGGCTTTTAACCCAACTTGCTCTGATACCACTTGTTAGTCCCAAGTGGTGTTCGAGGTTCAGACCGGGGAGGGAGTGAATGAACCATGATCGTTTTTCGAAAATTCTTTCAAACTTACTGTTCTGCAAGTTACTTGAACTTGCAGCACCAGTAGTTACTACTTACATCACTAGTATGCAATGCTGCACGCTGTAACTTGAGCTTTACGTAGCAGAAATTATCTTTTACATAAGGCTAGTTTTCTCAAATATGCTCTTTCTTTTAAAGATATTTTTATGCTTATGAGAGAATATATATATATATATATATATATATAACATCACAAATAAATAAAGCAATAAAAACACTTATGGCTTATAGTGGTTCGAAGGTGGTGTAATCCTTCTACGTCCACTCTACTGCTACCTCGAGCAGGTACTTCGTTAAGCAAGATTGATTTACAGGACTCTCCTAATAATCTATCAACCTAACGAGTTAACACCTACTAGAACCCAACGTATATACACAGCAACTGCAAGTTTCATAGGCAAACTCACACAGGATTTCACACTCTCACATAAAGAAATTGTCTATCACCTAGACAATTTATACAAACAGTAAGGATAAATCCTATCAACTGTTCGACACCTAAAACAACCTAAGCACACAAAAACAACGTTAAAGTATATAAAATGTTTCTTCAACTGGTGCGGTGAAGTGAGCTTCTGAATCCTTCAATGGATCTTTCAGCTTGAACATGTTCACTTTACTGAGGTCGAGTGACTGAAACTGAAGTAATGCTTGAGAGAGTATAGCTTTGAATGCTTGAACTTTTTAGCGTTAATGTTTCAGTAGTCAGCTTCAGGGTTGCTCATCCTCTATTTATACTTGTAGAAAGATATCTGTTGAAGGAGATATCTCTCATTTGAAATATGTGTACTTGATCAAAGACATAGCTTGCATTTAATGCAACTTGACTTTTCTTCTTAGAGCATTTAATGCGGTGGTTGCGGCTTGCAGCTTTCTGCAGCCCGCCAGGCCATGTGTCATCTTTGCATTGGCTCTGTGTCTGCAACTTTGATCTTCTCTCGAACGGCTCTAATTATACTTGCTTTATTCTTCGTTCCTCGTACTGCATTTATCCTTCCTCACATTGCAGGATGCTGATTCTATTTGTCATAGACGAGGTTGGTTGATTATATAGCAAGTTATGATCTTTACACTGTATCCTTGACCTTCTTGCAGCTATTCGTTCTTTACAGTGCTGCTGTAACTTGACTATCTTGCAACACTATTTCATACAGCACTGTTGTATCTTGTTCTTGCAATATTTATGTAGCCACTTCTTGCAGTGGCGTTGCTTGCCGTTCTTTCTTACTTGCTGCATTGCTGCATTCACTTCTTGCAGCGTCTTCATTCTTTCATTTTCTCCATGCAACACGATCTTATAGAGCTCCTCCATCTTTCAGCACCTATGACTATAGACTCAATCCCAGTCTATATTTCATTTAAACATTTTGAAAAATGGGGTACTCAAACTTCCTATCACAAGAGTGGTTTGTCTCATCAAAATCTATACATTGAAATTCCAACACAAGGGAATTCGAACCCACCATAGCCTCCTCAACTCCAAGCCACTGCAAAGTGCTCCCAAGGGGATTTGAACCCACCATAGCCTCCTCAACTCCCAACACAAGGGGATTCGAACCCACCACAACCTCCTCAACTCCCAACACAAGGGGATTCGAACCCACCACAGCCTCCTCAACTCCAAGGCCACTGCAAAGTGCTCCCAAGGAAATTTGAACCCACCACACAGGTCATTGAACCCACCACAGCCTCCTCAACTCTAAGGCCACTGCCAAGTGTTCCCAAGGGGATTTGAACCCACCACATAGGTCATTTGCTACGCCACCCAAACCGCTACGCCACACAGACCAAGGCCCTGACAGCTCTTACTGTAAAGTGCTACTAAAGGGATTCGAATCCACCACACAAGCCATCTGCTACGCTACCCAGGCCGCTGCAAAGTGCTCTCAAGGGGATTCGAACCCACCACACAACTACAAAATGCTCCCAAGGAGATTCGAACCTACCATGCAGGCTATCTGCTCTGTAGTGTTCCCAAGGGGATTCGAACCCACTACACAGGCTATTTGCTACGCCACCCAGGCCGCTGCAAAGTGCTCCTAAGGGAATTCGAACCCACCATACAACTACAAAGTGCTCCTAAGTGGATTCGAACCCACCACACAGACCATCTGCTACGCCACACAGGCCACTACAAATTGAGTTTTCTGTAAAACTAAAATATTTATATTACAAAATAATAATTTTAAAATCCTTGAATATTTATTTAAAATAAATAAATATTTTTCTTAGAATTTAGTTAAAAATCAAAACCTCATAATTTTCAACCAACTATTATTAAATATTTTATATTATTTATAATTTAATAAGTAACACTATGTAATATTTTATGAGTATGTAGTAATTCTGGTTCCATAACTTTAAATGAATGATTAGTTTGAGAAATTACACTTTTACAAGTAATACCTTCATTCTCATATTGCAATATTTTTGTTTGTATTATATAAATAATTTTATATGTATTATGTTAAAATATTATATGATAAATATAAATATATTTACTTGTTACATATAAAAATATTGATATTTTTATGAAAAAAATAATTTATAAAAAATCGTCATAATTTTAAAAGAATTACATTTTTTTGGGTATTATTACTAATGTCAAAAGGCATGTCGATTTGTTTTCTTTTAAAAAAAGCTTTCTTCTTCTTCTTGTTTCTTTTATTAGTCTAATTTTTATTTCCCTATTATTTTAATAAAAAAATTTAGTTGTTGATAGGATTGATGACAAAAGAAATCAGAGAAAAGCAATTCTTATAATCCTATACTTTAAATAATTAAAAGGGGATAATTTTACGAAATCCCCCTATACTTTTAAAAATTAGCATGAAATCCTTTTGTACTTTAAAAATTGCGCGAATTTTTTTTGCGGTTTTTTAAATATAGTCCGAAATTTCCAACTTCATTAATATTAATGAAAATGTTGTACACGCGCTCTTCAAGTATTTGTTTAGTATTTTTTTTCATTTTTTTTACTATATAATGACATATTTGCCCTTCTTGAACTATATTAAAAGACTCATTCTCTTATGTGGGTTTCTTGCAAGTGTAAATGCTTCCTACAAACATATTTTCTACACTAACACATATTTCTTTATTTACTTTTATTTTTTTCAATTAATTCATTTTTTAAATGTTAATTTTTATTTAGTTATTTACATTATTGTGACTAATGCCAACGATTGATATATATTTTTATTTTTACTCTTGTTTATTTCAATTTTTTTAATTAATTTTTATGTAGTTACTTATAACATTAATGATGTTTCTTTCTTTTTCAATTTTTTTATAATGTTAATTTTTCATTTAGTTATTTATTTTATTGCAATTAATGCATACGGTTGATACGTGGGGAAATTAAAAACTTAGAACACTATCTTTAAGTCATTAACTAATAAGGTAAAGTTTTTGGTGAGACCATTTCATGGATCCCACTCCATGAGACAGGTCTGGTCGGTCATAAGAAATTATGTAATACTTTTTAGTGTATTAAGTAATACTTTGAGTTGAGTTGGACTATAAGAAAATATATAATACTTTTATATGTATTGACTAATACTTTTCTGTATATCAGGTAATATTTTTGTTTCGAGTTGAGTTGAACTATAAAAAAATATGCAATACTTTTATATGTATCGGGTAATACTTTTCTATATATCAGATAATACTTTTGTATTATAAGATACATGACTGAAATCGGGTCAAGTCGATTTGCTAAAAAAACATGCGGATCCTAACTGTTTAGGTGCTCTTTCTTTCATACAATATATAATACTTGTGTGTATATTAGGTAATATTTTTTATATATCATGTAATATTTTTGTATTATGTACATATACTACATAACATAATACAAAAGTATTACCTAATTTATTATATCCGACTCGACCCGTCTGACAAAATGGGATCCATGAGATGGTCTTGCACAAGACCTACTCCACCACTACAAGAAATTTAGCTTACAACAACCCCCAAAAGATAACCCTTTTTATGAATTTGTGTTGTCTTTTGGGAATTTACAACTATTTTTTCGAAAAGCATTGTCTTTTTTCAAAAAATTCGCTATACGACAATGCAAAAATTGGAAACGACAACGCTTTTTTCATAGGCCGTTATTTTTTTATAAAAAGACAACGCTTTTGTGCAACGCTTTTTCAAAGGGTTGTCGTATAGCGAATTTTTTTCTCATAAAGACAACCCTTTTATGCAATGCTTTTATGCGTTGTATTCTCTTAGTACTTTTTTGCCAATAGACAACCCATTATGCAACCCTTTTTTTCGTGTTGCATGTGTTAATTATAAAATAATTGATTTTTAATTAACTTAAATTTAATAAATTTAATAAATTTATAATGTTATCTTATATTACATTATTTGCATTAATATTATCTTATATGAACAAACTCATAATTTTAGAAAATAGCATTTTTATAAAATACTATTTTGAATTAATTAAGAAACTACACCTAATTAAGTATTACTCTCACCCTTTTATATAATAATACAAAATTGAAATATTATTTTAAAACATAATTCGAAAATTGTGTTTTACAATTCATAATTCATAAATTATGAATGTTTTTCTAAAAAAAAAATAAAGATAAAATTATTGTGTTTTAAAATTAATACAATTAAAAAACATAAAAAAAGATATATATAAATCATATCAATTAATTAATTAAGAATATAAAAAAAAATTGGAAGACTAGGGTCGAACCTGGCACCTAGTGCATTGACTATCACCAATTTCACCAAACATATATTTGGTCATTATTTTCCAACAATTAATATTAATACTTACAATTTTGGAGTTGGGTTTTTTCAAATATACCCAAAATTCGTATATGGCTTTCCATTCCTACCCAAATTCCTCTCTATTGCCGCCATCTCTTTCCACCACCACTGTGCGCACTTCACCACCGGAAAATCCTCTCTCTTGCCGCCATCCCTTTCCACTACCACTGCACTTCGTGGGCTAGGCTTCGTGGGCTCAGCCCTCTGCGTTGAACTTGTCAGAAGAGGGGATCGTCAAGTCCGCGCCGCTAACTTTCGGCCCGAATCACCTTGATCCCTCGATCTCCATCGTCAGGGTGTTCGTTGGATTTAAGGTGTCTTTCTTTATTTCCAATGTTTTTGAATTTTATGAACTACTGGATCAAGATTTGGGTTCCCTTATAATGAATCTGTTATAATATGAAGATTTTGTTTGCTCTTAGATTGGTATTAATTTCTTATAATTTATTACTTTTGTTGATTAATGAATTACTAGTTCTTTCAAAATAAATGAATATATCTGTTAATTAGTTTATTGCAATTTCTAATGCTTATTTTGTTCTTGTTTAGTGTAATTCGGATGTAGGGTGGTAGTGCAAGTTTGCATATGAATATAATTGCAGGGTGCTGCCGATTGGGTACGATTTTCTTTCTATGCTTATCTCGGTTCTATGGAATTTTGCATGGTTCTGATGTTAGACATGACAGTGTAACGTGAGTGTTTTATGGCAGTTTGGGGTGAAGATATTTGTGATAACGTCATTCAGGGATACATGCTATATCGAGATTCTTCCACAAACTCTGAAGTCGAATAAAATCATATTCTTGAGCTTCTGGACAGAAGTGCACTATAATTCAATATATCCACTAGTAGGTAAAGATTTACTTTTACTTGCAGACTCCATGAATTCTAGCTACATGTCTTTGTGCTTATGTTATGCTCTATATTTGGTAGAATTGCCTCTACTACACTCCAAGGAAAAGAAACGATGGTGGTGGTGATGATATACTACTAATATATGCTTGCTTCTATTGTACATATATACCAATTTTGGTCTCACATTTACTTATATTCTTTCATTCTTGTTAATATTCACCATTCTCTCTCTCTAGAACGTTGGTTAATGGAGAAGGATAACAGTAAGCCAGTGCTTTTATTTTTAGATATATTTTTGTAACTCGAAGAGATGAGGCACATTAATTCATTGAAATTTTCTCATATATCATCTTATTAGTAGTATGTATGTTAATAGTAACACATATCATTATTAGTTATGTGTGCAACTGTGGAATGAAATATGGAATAAAATACAATTAGTTTTGGCATCTTGTAATGTAAGGTAAGTTTTGATTACAATTTTGGCACATTATATTGTGATAACTTGACGTTCAGCTCAAACGTGATGTTTGTGAGAAAATTATTAATTATTTGAAGTTGTGATTGGTTTGTTTTAATTATTAATTCCATAGATTCCATTTAATTCTAACTGTCATCAACCCCCACAAGCAAACTTATCATTTGTTGGACCCTCTTCATCATCGCTTGCATGATCAGACTTGGAAAAAAATTGTTGAGTTGTAAGTTTCAATTTAAATAAGTTTTGTACATTTTTGTTCCCTTATTTTATGTTGCATATAGATTATTACTACTTTCTTTTGTCATAAAGGGCCTTGAGAATGTTCAATACAAAAATTGGAAAGAATGGGAAAAAACAACCTACATGGGAAGTAGTCAAGGTATGTACGGCGAAGATGTGAATAATATGTTGAAAGTTATGTATGTAATTATTTTATCATCACCAAGCATATATGTCAGTTGATACTTATACATTGTAATGTAGGCTCTTTTGCAACCTAATACCAATCAATGTGGTTTTTTTGTGATGTGGTACATGAGACAACTTGTTCAAAAGGATGCAACGTCGGATCTGGTTTCATTGCGTTCAATTGTGAGTAACTACTTCCTATTTAGTTTGCATATTGTATACTTCACCCAAATGAAATGAAGTTGATTATTCTATATATTCATTTTTCAAAGTTCACGGATGTTAAGTGCACTAGAGCTGATATTGATGAAGTTCGTGTTGAATGGGCTGATTGCGTTCAAGAACATATAAATGGGTAGAACAAGGTGACTACTATATTTTAAATTGCAATGCTTTCTTTTGAATATTTAATATGATCACATTATGATTTTTAGGTGTTCGTGTTAACTTTGTTCTTACATTTGACAGATTGTGGGGACGTAGGGAGTACGTAAAGTTCGTGATGCTGTGATTGTAAAGGTTGTGATGTTATTCAAACAAAAACTACATTTACATAAATTGTTGGGATGATTTATGAATTTAAGCAATGATATTGACGATGTTTAAATGTTCTTCTAATGCATTTGCTAGTTTATATAATTAAATTATATTATTATATATATCCAGCAAAAAATGAAATTATTGTAAAAAATGTGAATAAACAAAAAAGACAACACAAAAAAGTGTTGTCATTAGCGTTGTTATTTTAAAAAATGACAACCCAAAAAAATAAAAGAAAAGACAACGATTATAAGCGTTGCATAATTTTTTTTTGTTGGAACCAGATACGACAACGCTTTTTAAGCGTTGCAAAAAGTGTTGCATAATTTGTTTTTGTTCGAACCAGATATGACAACGCTTTTTAAGCGTTGCAAAAAGCGTTGCATAATTTTTTTTTGATGGAACCAGACACGACAACGCTTTTTAAGCGTTGCATAAGTAGTTCCAGAAAATAAGAAAAGACAACCCTTTCTTGCAACGCACAAAAAAACGTTGTCGTATCTAGCTAAGACAACGCTTTTTGGTGCGTTGTTGATGGGAATTTTTTTTTACAACCCTAGATACAACAACCTTCAAAAAAGGCTACGACCACGGGGAAAAATCGTTGTTAAATAGCAAATTTCTTGTAGTGCACTAATAGAGGACAGTAACTTTTCGGTCCCCAATATTGAACACTAACTTTTCAATTTTGATATTTTAGGACCAAAAACCCGAAATCATGAATTTTGGGCCAAATCAGGAATTTTGGTGTAAATCACTTTAGCAAAACCTCAGATCTCATACGATTGGACCCGTAATTAATGATTATAAGTTTTTTTATCCTAAAATCACCCAAATTAAAAAGTTAGTGTCCCAACGTCAAGACCCGAAAAGTTAGTGTCTTTCATTGGTAAATTACTTAAAAATACCTAAATTTGTAATTTTCCAATTGATACGTATATTTCTTTCATTACTTTTTTTTTTCAATGTTAATTTTGTATTTAATTATTTATTTTATTTTTATTAATATCAACTATTGATCATGAAAATAAGATTAAAAAGATAAAAAGATAAGATCTAATATTAAGGAAAATATAAAATATATAAAAATTTAAATGACTAAATACTTAAGAATTGTTAGGTATAACAAATAAATTTAACCATACCAAGAAACAATTAATATACGAAATTATCAGCAACAAACAAAAAATAATAAAATTTATGCAAGAAAACTTGAAACATGCCAATTTGTAAGAGACAAGAAAAAAAATTATAGAGAAAAACTTAGAACATATCTTGTACTTGCTTCAAATTCTCATTTTAAAACAAAATGTACCTCAATAGCAAACTTTCTTATTATTCTCGCATCTTTAATCATCTTGATTTCTTCAAGAAATTCAATGAATTTTTCATTTTTTTTTGTATGCATATTGAATATTTTTTTGGATAAAATAAGTATACAAATTATATTTAGAGTCTCGTTAATTACACTTTGGGGTTAATTTGAGGTGAAACTAGTATACTATCGAATATTTCCACATCTTTCTCATCAATCATCAACTAGTGACAATAAAATAAACAAATTGTACAAAAAATTAATATTGTAAAAATAAATTAAAAAAATGTAAAGCAAATGAAGAAGCATAAATAGCAATCATTATCATTTATAGCAATAAAATATATTACTAAATAAAAATTAATATTGAAAAAAAATGAATGGAAGAATACAAAAGTAAAAAAGAAACATATATATCAACCGTTAACATTAATAACAATAAAATAAATAACTAAGTAAAAAATTAATATTGTAAAAAAAATTAAATGAAAAAAAAAACAAATAAAGAAATAGGTGTTAATGTAGAAAATTAGCTTAAAGGAAGTGTTTTCAATTGCAAGAAACCCCAATAATATAAAGAGCCTTTTAATATAGTCAAATAAGAGTACATAGTCATTATATAAAAGAAAAAAGTGAAAAAACACAAAAAAAAAAAATGCATGAATAGCGTGTGTAATTTTTAAAACACAAATGAGTTGGGGATTTTAGGCTGTATTTAGAAAACCACAAGGAGGTTTCATGCAATTTTTAAAACACAAAATAATTTAACGCCGATTTTCCAAACCATAAGGGGATTCGCACAATTATCCCTAATTAAAAAACGTCTAGTATGATATTTTTTTTATATATGCTTTACATGTAAGTCTTTTTAGTAATTATTTTGAAATATAACAAATCTCTCACCCTTTATAATTAAATAGATAAAAACTAAATAAATTTTAAATTATCCTTAAAATTAATTATTTAATAAGAATATTACAAAAATTACAAAATATGAACCAAACGGATGTAAACTATTTGTACTTTAATTATAATAACAAATATATATATATATATATCCGCATGTACACATATCGATAGTCACTTCCAATATGTTTCAAAGCTGAAAATTTCAGTTCACTGATAAATTCTTACACACGCTATGTACAATAGAGCAGTTCCATCTATAAGCTTCGAACATTTTTAAGGGCTATTGTAAGAATAGTTGAATTAAGGAGCAAATGTTTTTTTATTACTATTTAACGTGAAATTTACTATTATTCTATTAGTGCTTGTATGTCATGAATTCACAATCAAAATTCAAATCCAAATCATCATAATCTCTATCTTTATAAATATGAGATACCATTAAAATTATAAGACTCGTGGTATTATATTCAAATGTGTTCATATAAATTACTATTTTTGCATTTGCCATGTCTGGATATTTATTAATGGCAATTAATATTGTTTTCCTCGCATTAATATATTGGAAAGTATGTTTATCATTTATAAATATTCTATTTCAATAATGATTTGTGGCTTGAAAATAAGCAATAAACCTTAATACACACTAAATTTAATATTTTTCTAACACTATCCGAATTCACGGGTTAAAAAAAGGAAACGAAGAAGGATAATTATCTTTTTTCTTAAAAAACCCAATAATTAAAAGTGATTAAAACTTGAGAAAAATTAATAATATTTTGCTTTGACAATTGGGAAGCACGAGGGGTGTCATGTAAGTTTTTATTTATTTATTTAAATCTTTTATATTATTTTTATAGGAGACAAGAAAATTTCATAGTTTCACAATTTTCTACGATAATTTACTTAAAAATTAAAATTATTTGTAAACACATTGTTTATTAAGTAGTAAAATAATAAGTTGATTGTATTTCAAGCAATTTTACCGGCATTTAGATTGATAGATAATGAACGTAAGTGATTTAAACCTACTAATTTATCTCGAAAACCAACTCTATTACTATTTTCCATTATGAAAATAAGGGCATAAGATTTTGAAAAAGAGGATAATCAGGATTTAATATTTTAAAATAATATTTTATCTGGTGCACTGAAACACAAATTCAAATAATGTTTGACTTGAGGAATAAAAAAAAAGTAATACGTAAAAGACGGAAAGCAGTCATAAATAGGCAGAAAATCCAGGGTAGTGATTTAGCCCACAATATTATTGCAATTTGGCTAATCGGGAAAAGAAGTGATAGTGTGAAAATTTCTCACAATCAGCAACAACTGTAGAGGAAATACGTATACACGTGTTGCCAAACACCCTTTTTCAACCCATATAAAATCCCCCTCGTCCCATTTTCTCTGCAACCCAATACCTTGACCCCAATTCACTGAATTCTCAGAATTCAAGAAAGGGTTAATTCCGCAGAAATGGTGGCCGGGAAGTCACCGGAGTGGCTTCCTCCCGGCTTTGCAGAGAAGCTCAAATACAAGAATGGGAGGAAAATTAAGGTGGTTGATTTCCTCTTCCTGTTTTTTTATCCTTCCTCGTGTTTTGCATCTTTCAGCATAATTAATTTACTTTTTTTTTGGAAAATAAGTTAATCATGTTGTTTGCTGTGAGTTTGAGTTGGTGAATTTGCTGAACTGCTGATGAAAAGTGAAGCAAATCTTGGCTTTTGCAAATTGGGCATCAAATCATTGGAATTGTTGTGCCCTAAAGTAATGTTTGGTTCTGCATCTTTCGTTGAATGAAGTTTGTTTTGTTGATCGACATGGTTAAGTAGCTGCATGTTGAAGTAGAAAGAGCAGGACTTTTTGATTTTGATCTTACTCGGATATACTTTCTTGTGGAATTATATGGAGCTTGTAGGACTCTTTATCTGTTTTTTCTATTACAATTAGCTAAAGAACGAGATACAGACTTCGATGTGGCTTGAATGTGGAGTGTACCAACATATGTGCCATATCTCCTTATCCTCATCTTTTCACAAATGGGTGATATATATATATATATATATATATATATATATATATATATATATATATATATATGTTTGCCTTTTCCTTTCGTTGTGTTGTGTTTTGTTGTTGTGTGTTGTGTGTATGTCTGTTCCCAAAATTCTGTACATTTGTGAATTTTTGTAGTTGGTTGGTGTATTGGTGACCTTCAAGTCGTACCTTGGTATATTGAATTTCATGTGAGAAAGGTTGTGAAACTGGAAGGATGTTAGCGTTTGGGTAAGCCATGCATTCTTAAAGAATCCAAAGGTTATAAGTCTCTTTGGGAACACTCGGAACTTATGGCATATGCTGGTGGGGTGTGATGCATCATATTCCCATAAGATGTATATTTATCATTGTAAGAATCAAAAGTGTTGTGGGACCCTGATAAAGGTTAAGGGCGCATGAATTCCAGCTAACGTAGAAACCATGCAATGTGTTTCCCAAAGCTGAAAACTAAATTAGGGTTCACGTAATTATGTTTAACACTCCACATAATGCATTCAGTTTGGAATTTCAGTATTCATCAGAAGATTTTTATGATTCTTACACGTGTCGCATATTTACTAACCATTTAAGTATACTGTGTTAAAACATAAAGCATGATGTGGTAGTTCCTGTATTTATAGTTAATTTCCCTTATGACTTTGTAAACACCACAGGAACTTGCCTTTCTTTTACTTAAATTCGCATTTATGGAAATAGTGAAAAAATGGGTTCCATTCCTGTTCAACTATCATATAGAAATAGACATCCATTCTTGGTACTTTCAACATGTACAGGACCAAGAAAAGGAGAGGTAAATTACTACATGACTGCAAGCCGTAATAAGGATTTCATTTTTCTCTATACCACTCCATTTTAGGTTTTTTATCTTTTCGCCATATAGATAGGGGTTTTTGGGCTGAAGGGTTGACGTAAGCAGTGGAGTTGCATCTAATAAAAATTTCAGAATTTATGTTATGAGGATTGTTTTCCTCTGATAATCATGCTCTTAGATCCTAAAGAAGAAATTTGTGATACTACGTATTTGTAAGTAGTTAATATTAATAAAACTAATAAGCCACTTGATTGAAATCTGTAAATGGTATAATGTCAAAAGGAGAATTTTTATTTTTTATTATTTAGAGGAAGAAATATAGAATGCCAAAGAACTGGTACTCATATTGTGGGTGTCTGGTTGCTGCAGTACTACCTCGATGTTGCAACAGGTAAAAAATATCACTCCAAGAAGGATCTTTTATGTGCCATAGAAGACATTGGTAAGCTTGTTACACCTCAAAAAGAAAATGCTGTAGACAATGGGCTCTCTGATAACAAATCTGATGTTGTAAGTTTCCATACTAAATGATCCTACATATATACTTCTTGTGCGGGTTTCTCTTTTGTCGTAAAAGCTGACTATAATGTAATTCTTACAGACGTCAGTTAGAACAAATGATACTCCTGCATGGTTCCCTGATGGATGGAGAGTGGAGGAAAGAACACGACAGACAGGCTCATCTCAGGGATCAGTTTACAAGGTGCGTAAGAGACAAAAGAGTTGCTTTCGTCACCAACCATAACTGACATAGTTTCTATACAGTTGCATGTTTGCCTACTTAATGTTGTCCTTTTTTAGAGTTATAAATGATATTATGTACAGTTTCTAAGAAACCTTTGAAGGTTTAAAGAACACAATTTAGAAAGTCAGATTTTACCAACTTTATGCGGTTATGACGTGTTGTCAGAGCTTATACATAATCCAATTTTGGATTATGGGTTTACGTGATCTTGGTCTCTTGACTCTGACAGAGATAAACTATGAACACATACAAACTGTCAGTTTTCTGGTTAGTGTGGTTTCATCAGATGCCTTATGTTGGCTGTTACTTCTGTTGCTACACAATCCAAGTCTCTGTTGAATACATGCATTAGATGACCTCAACAAGCCTTCCCAAAGGGGGTTTGATTATGTGTTGAAAGCTTTCCCATCATTATGTTCTTCTTTGTTCAATGTATAAGCATCATATTATGACCATCCTGTTTTCATTTCTTTGTACCTTGTTTCATCTTATTGATTAGAGTCATGAACAACACTGATTAAAATTGGTCAGTAAGCAATTTCTCACATTAGTTTGAAATCTAGGCATCGGTAATCAAGTTAGAATCTTATCTGTAGAAAGGGATTAATTGTACAAAATGCATGAGGCTGAGGCCATATTAGGCATGCAAGACCACAATGTCATGTATCTTGGAGATTTTTAGCATAGTTTTATGAAGAACCTTAAAGTTACATGTATTCTAGATTTGTAGAAGTTGCAGAAGGGACTTTTTATTTTTCGCAGTTGCAATGATTGAAAGACAGAAATTTGAAGTAATTTTGTCAAGAAATATGCTAATGGATTTTCTCTGTTGATGTTCAACGTGTAAGATGAGCTACGTTATTAAAATTGGATACTGTTCCACTTTGACAAGATTGTTGACTTTGCAATCTGCCGTTTTGCATATTTTAACAACACAATCCTCCTATTGATAAACCCCAACTATTTAAACAGCATAAACCTCTCCTTTTTTATTATTTCTTCTCTCCTAACCTTGCTTTCATAAAGAAATTCCTTCTGAATTCTGCCATGACCATATTTTATTATGAAGTTGGGTTATTATGATTTAGGTAGCCGCCATTTCTATACATTTAATCACTTGAACCTATATATATTATTATACTTACAGTAATATACCTTTGAATTTCTTATGGAAGTGTGCTTGTGTGCCTTTTCTTATATTTTTTTTCAGGTATATATTGAAACTTCATCTGGAAGAAAATTTTATTCAAAGGCATCTGTGACTCGATATTTGGGTGGCTTAAATCATGTTAATGCCGCGACTGTACAAAATAAAGTATGCACTCAACCTTTTAGTGAATTTTCATGCTACAAACTGTTCAATCCTCTTTTGTTCTAGGCAAACAAATATGCATTTAGTTATTCGAAAAGAATGTGAAATTCAAGGCTTGTTTTCCAATGCATGCTCGGTATTGAATTTGATATGCCTCATATTTTGGACAAAATTTGACCAGTATTTTAGGTGAACTAGCTAAAGTTTTTATTTAAAAACAATGTATGTGCCTAAGCATCTATAGAAACTTGGGTGATAGTGCCTGTACGTTCAAGTTTTGAAGTCTTGTCCTAAATGAAATTTAATGATCTTCCTTCTATTATGTCGTGAAGTTCAGATTTGTTTGTTTTCTCATGGTGAACTAGTGAGTGGAGCCATCAGTATCTCTATCTGTATGCTGCTTAAAGTGTTTGTTTAATATAAAGTGCTCCGTTAACTAAAATATATTTCTTCATTTACTTATACTTGAGAGAGGAGATAGAAGATGGATGCTTTAGTTTTAAAGGTGTTCAATTTTATTTGATGTCAGGTCCTTTGTATCAGCTTTTTAATCTCTAATAAAATTTTAGTTTCTTATAATATATTTTTTTTTACTTGATGTTAGGAGACACAAGATGGATGCTTCTTTTATTAGTTTTAAATAAGATTCCTTTGATTATATTTGCTATAGCATTGATTCTAAAGGACTCTTCATTTGTTTTCTCTCATTTTTTGTATATTTGTCTTCAGATTGACAATGTGGATGTGCCCACCGTTGACATGTCGCTGCAGTTAGGGTCCCTGACAAATACAGATGGCAATGATGACATCAATAAACCCAACGTGAATGAGCCCACTGTAGACATGTCGCCACAGTTGGTATCCATGACAAATACTGATGATATTAATAATGTGGTTAAACCCAATGCGGATGAGTCCACTCTAGACATGTCGCCACAGTTAGTATCCATGACAAATAATGATATTAATAATGTGGTTAAACCCAATGTGGATGAGCCCTCTATGGACATTTCTCCAGAGTTAGCATCCATGACAAATACAGGTCGCATTAACAAAAGGAAAAGGAAGGATAGCGCTTTTGTGATGGTGTGTGCCGTGATCATCTCAGTACTTATTCTACATTCGATAAATCATATATTATGATTTAGCTTCTGACATTTCAAGGTTTTCTAGGTTTCCATCGATTGCACAACCGATAATGACCTACCTCCAGGTTGGATTAAGGAAATCAAGACAAGCAAATGTGGAAATAAGACAAGAAAGGATCCGGTAATTGATCCTTGTACCTTCTTTTGTTGCTACTCTATCAGAAAAGCTCAAATTCTTAACGACAAATTTAGCTTCATTCATGATGATTCTGCATCGCTGCAATTTCCTGCTTGAATTTTGATCATGTGTTTTTTGTTATTTCACATTGATTATATTTATCAAGTATTTTTAGCAGAGACTAGTTTCCTAGTGTGACATTTCTAATCTGAATTTTAACACTGCAGTATTACACAGATCCTGTCAGTGGTTACGTATTTCGCTCTAAGTTAGATGCATTGCGGTTTTTGAAAACCAAGGATATTGGTAGCTGCGCTTGCAGACCCCTGAAAAGGGAGTTGGATAATATGAAGTTGATTGAGGATGAAATTCTTGTGAGTAAACTTGCTTGGCCACCCCATCTATAGTCTTTCTTTAGCTTTTTGATGCATTTCTTCTGGTATATTTCTTCCATTTCATGCTATTCAATTTGCACTTAAATACTCTTGACAGTGTGAGCAAATGATTGATCTGTCCGTAAATTAATTGAAGATGATATGCTGCTTTTGTAAGCAATATGGATACTATTAGGAAAAAGAATCTTGATATATCTCAGAACTTGGCCTAATGAATTGATTAAGAATCCTGCTTGTTTGTGACCTTTGCTATGTGCTACTTACAAGGTTATTAATAAACCTTGCAAATTCTTTTTCTTGCATTGATTGCTCTAAGCAAATTTGCATCCTTCACCTTGCATGTCGTCTGGTTTAATCTTAATGCTTCAACGTTTCTGGATTTTCTGTGAAATAGAAACATATTTATGATGTTCCCCTTTGCATACAAGAATGAGAATCTGGCTATAATATATGTGCACTGAGTCTCAAATCATCTTTTTCAAAGCTCATTCTTGCTACTTGGTCGGCACAAATATTTATTCTCCAAGTTATGTGATCTTCACATGTACCATCAAATAGGAATCCAAATTCTATTTGCTTTTCCTAATTTCCATTTGGCTTTGTTAGATCACTGAAATATCTATTTCTCTTTGTAGTCTACTAATCCAGCTAATGAGAAGTTACTTGGTGGAGAATCAAATGGTGGTATGAATAATTTATCTAAACCAACCCTTTTGAATACAAATAAATTTGCCCTTGTAGCTCTCATGATTGGCTTGTCTGTTGCAGGTGAAGAAAGTTCTGGTACAAAGGGTCTTCTTCCAGAAGCACAGGCCAAGATCTCGAAACAAAAGCAAGAGTACTCTGAGTCTGACAGTTTAAAAATTACTTCTGTTATTTACCAGGATATTTCACGTGATAATTCAGAAAAGAATGCTGAAATGACAAAGAACCCTGAACCAGAAAACGTCTCTAAAGAGGACACAAGTTTGGCTGTAGACATAGCTATTGTTTCACCTGTAACCGAACCCTTGACCAAGCAGCATCTTTCAGAAAATGGGAATATAACCAAGGTGAACTCAAGAAAATCAAAGAAAAGAAGGGATTTGAGTTTACCATTACGGACTTCAAAAAGGCTTGCAGGGAGTCAAACTGTGATGGCATCCAACTCAGATTTTAACGAACGATCTCTTAGAGCTGCACTGAGGAAATCCTCTGGTAGTGAGGTCAATAAATCTCCCAGTTCTGCCCTGAATTCTTCAATTAGTATTCATCTGCCAGGGAGTCAAACTGTGGAATCCAACCCGGATTTTAACGAACGATCTCTTAGAGCTGCACTGAGGAAATCCTCTGGTATTGAAGTCAATAAATCTCCCAGTTCTGCCCTGAATTCTTCAATTAGTATTCAACAGCCAGGGAGTCAACCTGTGGAATCCAACTCAGATTTTAATGAACGATCTCTTAGAGCTGCACTGAGGAAATCCTCTGGTAGTGAAGTCAATAAATCTCCCTCTTCTACCCTGAATGCTTCCATCAGTATTCCTCTGCCATCTGCTGGCAGAGGAAATCTTCCAGGGAGTCAACCTGTGATGGCTTCCAACTCGGCTTTTAATGGACGTTCTCTTAGAGCTGCGCTGAGGAAATCCTCTGGTAGTGAAGTCAATAAATCTCCCAGTTCTACCCTGAATGCTTCCATCAGTATTCCTCTGCCATCTGATGGCAGAGGAAATCTCCCAGGAAGTCAACCTGTGATGGCATCCAACTCGGCTTCTAACGAACGTTCTCTTAGAGCTGCACTGAGGAAATCCTCTGGTAGTGAAGTCAATAAATCTCCTAGTTCTACCCTGAATGCTTCAATTGGTATTCCTCTGCCGTCTGATATTGAGCCCAGAAAAGAGGCTACAGAACAAGCATTTACAGTTGAGGAATCTCTTCAATATTCACTGGAAGAAATTCAAAAACTGTTTAACGAAGTTGAAGATCCCCCTACAGAGGGACCAGCTATGCCAGAAGAGCAATCAGGTGGGGAGGTTGATAAGAGTAAAATATCAGAAGAGACACCGATTTTCTATGACTTTGGGGAGTCGTGGTCCGATCCATTAAAATTTGCGGTCAAGACTCTTATGGGGGACTTATCCATGAATGATAGTCTGACATTTCCAAGTTGCTTGAATGAGCAGCAGAATGGCACTCAGGCAGGGGGATGCTTACAACAACCACAAACTGATGCACCCAACAACTTCCAAACTGCATTCGCCTCCCGTTCTGAATCTTCAAGGCAGCACGGTGCTGTTGATCAGTTGCCACCCATTTCGTCGTCATTCTCCTCCCTTGAAAATATCGGCTTCCCTTCTTTTGGTGGGTTCACTTGCCAATCCAGCACAGAGGTGGGGAAAAAGGATTCTCAGACTAAATTTAACCCTTAGAAGAAAGCGAAAGAAAAAGTATGTTGCTCAACTATGTAGGTCCAAGGAGAAAGTTGCTGCTTTTGATGAATTTTTTGAACCAGTTTTTTTGCTTTTAGCTTTTTGGTAACGTAGATATATCTTTACTGCGTTTCTTATAACTTTTCGGTTATGAAGAAATATGACTACATTTGATGATGGTGGAGTTTCAGTGGAGTATTTAGGTATAAGTTGAGGGTCAGAATCCTTTACATTCTCTATCGATACATGTACATGCGTACTGTGATTCTATATTTTCATGTAAAACTATCTTCTCTCAGCTGATGCCTAATTTCTGCCTAAGACTAAATTGAAACTCTGTTTGATGAATTGTATGTTGAGTATCTGATTCTTTGAGTGGCTATATTCAATATTGATTGATTATGAATGTTGGCTACTCATGCTGTATTCTTGTAGAATACAAGAATATGAACGTGGTGCTTAGACGTTCAACTGAATTCTTGCAAATTCTTTGTGGATTTTGTTTTTTTTTGGAATGATCATTAGTTTAGTTGGTATAGGATAGTATGAACTATGGTACAATTTGATTTATGTGGTTGGATAATAAGGTTAAAGATGTCCAACAAGAAGTTTTTCGTGAAATTTAAGGTTGGGTTTGGATTGATGGATTTGAAATAAAAGATTTATAATGAATCTATATCAAATCAACTAAGTTAGGGAGGATTCAAAATCCATCCATATTGTTAAAAGGCAGATATTTTAAATTCATATCAATTCAAACACCAATAATGAATTTATTACTAAGGATTTTAAATCATTCTTCAAATTTCTCTATTCATGCACAACCTAAAAGTCTATTTCGATAGGTGGATTTGAGAATATATTCAAAATACATGGTAGCAAATCCACCGTTGGTGTTTGAATAAATGTGAATTTGAAATCCATCAGTTTTATTTTGAACTAATTTTTATGTTATATGGGTGAATTTCAAATTCACTCTACGTGAGTGGATTTGAAATCTATTCATTTCAAATCATTGATTTCAAAACACTCTATTCAAATACAACCTGAGGTTTTTCTTACGTGCTTCACAGCAACTTAATTGCATTTTTGAAAACATAAAACCTTAATAAACCAAGCACCTGCTGCACCAAGTCCCTTGAATTTTGAACATTTCCAAATCAGAACACAAACAACGCAATATTGTTCGGTAATAGAATGGACAATGAATAGTTTCATTGGTATCCAGTTCAAATAAAGAGTAATGGAGGTAATAAAATCACATAGATGCTTCACAATATCAACTTCACTATGAAGACTCTTTCCATCCACCGTAGGCTTCTTCTTGATCTGCAGAACCCTCCTCACCGTCTCTCTGCACTCGAAGTAAAACCATCGTAATTATTGTTCGTATCTGAATACATTTCCCTCATCAAACCTTAAACCAAGAATATACATAGGATTCTTATTAATCACTTGCCTGAGGAATAAAGTTGAGGGCGAGTTTGATCTCACCACGATATTCCTCATCCTTAACAACGTTGTACGACATTGGTGGGATGCTTCCTTCTGCAAATAGAGGCTCAAGTGGAACCCTGCAATGGTAGTTGTACAAGAAATACAATTATCTTTATGCTCAAGCATTCAACCCTTACCATTCTTGCTTTAAGATAGGAAAAACTCGAATTTTTGGTCCAATCGATGAAATAAACAACCAAGAGTTTGTCTAAATTATGCTTTACCCTCAAAATTATGTTTACCCTTCCAACATTAACTAGCCAAACTACGCAAAATTACATTTGATCATATAAGTTCTTTTGTCGATGGAATATTCCGGCTAAATTCCGCCATCAAGGACAATACTGTCTTTTTAATGTCTTCCTTCCGTTGAAAATAATGCACAACAGCGACTGTGACATATTTTTTAAACGAGTTTTTGTATTTGGGGTTTTCATTCCCAAAACTTCTTACATAGTTCTCGATTACTCTTTCATCATCTCACAAATTCGAAAATATACTGATTATTTTCTATTTATAGGGTGGAAAAATATTGAAAAAATAATAAGTGTACAAAAGCCGTGAAATTTGGGGGAAAATATGTCATTTTTTATAGAAAGATAAAAATAAAAATAGAAATAACGAAAATACAGACTTAGCTTCTCCGACAAAATCATCTTGAAAAGTTTCATAGGATAAAAATCTTACTAATAAAATCAGTGTTTTCAAGGCCTTTAGCTCCAACGAGGAGAACTTCAAGAGTTCCACGAACGTACCATTTTTGTTTATGTTTTTGAAGTAAAGAAATTTCTGCAGCTGAGAGAGAAAACAGATCTTGCCACGAAATTAATTGTTTTAAACAATATATGAGTTGAAACTGAAGAGATGAGGAATGGAGGTGATTATTTTATACAGGGTTAATTTAATTTTTCAAATAATAATATATACGTGTTTTAAGTTTGTATTTTAATTTTTGGGTAAATTATATTTTTGGTATTCAAAGTATATCCCAATTTCATTTTGCTACCCCTATTTTCATGAGTTGTAATATTGGTACCTAATGTTTCAAATAATTCCACGTTTGGTACTTTTCGTCAAGTTTTCGTCCAAACTTAACGGATCACTAATTTTTTTAAGCCAAAATCGACCTCTTCTTCCACAAACTTGAGGTTGCCCTAAATTCTTGAACTCCTCTCAATCTTCACTGGATTTGTAATTCTTCAATTCCTCGATTTCAAGCATTGATTTATAGAATGAGAAGGTGATTGTGGCCTGAATTGATTACTTGAATGATGTGAAGAAGATTGAGGTGTTCTTGACCTACTTCAGCTTCAAATCGAATACTACGATCCTAGTCGTTCATGTCGATCTCTCTAGTTATCTGAACGAGTCTATGTTCTTTGGATTTTCAACCTCTTCTAAGGGAAGCATAGAATTGCATTACATAAAGAATTGGAGCTTCAAAACCTTTGATTTTCGACTTACGAAATCAAGAATCCATCCTCACAATGTCTTTGAGAGCACTCTCCCTTCACAGCCACCCACACCATTACTCGTTTCGGATATTGGGAAAAAGGCATCACAAGAAGATAGGATTGGCATTCCATCACTATTCTGTGTAGCTCTTATGGTGTTTGGTTGTGTTTCTTTCAAGAAATTGAGGGGTTTGCAAACAGATAATGCCTTGAAAACAAGATGTGATGCAAGTGCCAAGGAGTTTGCATATGGAAGGAAGCTCGAAGATTGAAGACTGATTAAAGAGATTGGGGTAAGCTGAAAGTGCTGAATGAGTTTGGGGAAGAAGGGGTCGATTTTGACTTCAAAAAATTAGGGTTCCGTTAAGTTTGGATGAAAACTTGACTAAAGGTACCAAATGTGCAATTTTTTAAATCATTGGGTACCAATGTTGCAACTCAGGAAAACAGGGATACCAAGAGTGAAATTGGGGTATATTTTGCGTACAAAAAATGTAATTTACCCTTTAATTTTTTTTTTCGATTACAATTTATATTATAAGTTTTGTTCATTTTTATAACCTCTAGCAATATTTTCCAACGAAAAAAGGTCCACATAATTTTCACGTGCCAACTGAAGGTTATATTCATCATTTTTTAGAATATTAACTAATTTCCCATCCAAAATTGAATTTAGCCCTAATTATTCTCTATTCCTTCTGTAAATTGTTTGAGTAAATGAAGAATGGTCATGGTGGTGAAGTTAAAAAAAAAGATCTTTTTACCATTGTAAATAGTTTTAAAATTGAATTTACCTATTTCTTAGAAGTGCAATATTGAAAATAACCCTAAATTAGCACATGAAAATGATGTGGGAGCTTTCTCATTAGAAAATGTTGGTCGATGGAAATTGCAAACGTAAATAAAACATATAATATATGTTGTAATCGAAGAAAAAAAAATTATAATGTAAAATAAAAAAATGTGGATAATACAGGTTGAAATTTTTCCTCTTTTATATATACTAGTTCTAGAAGAATGTTTACTAAATTACGTTTTGACAGATATATGATGCTATGTTTGTCAAGGTTCAAGTGGGTTTGAACAAACTGTTTTTAAAATTTTAAGTTGAAAATAAAGTTGAAAAGTTAAAATTTGTATTTGGTAAAAGATTTTATTGGTAAGATTGTTACACCTAGACGTTAAATTAATGTTGGAAATAACGTGTTTGTATAATTAAATACCTTTTTAATATATGATATATAATTTTTTTAATCTGTTTTTATGATTTCAAATTTGTTATTTGCATTGTATGAGGAAAAGCAAAAAATCAAATTTGAAATATTTAGGTTTTGGTGTGCTTAAATTCTTTTATTGATTTTTGATAGTTAAAAAAAGGTGTTCCAACTTAAAAATAAACTCGAGAAAGTTAAAAATGCACAATAAAGATTGAAAATAAATAAAACTAAATAAGAAATTTTATATAATATTTTTTATAAATAAAAAATAAAATTATTTGAAAAAAAATTACTAAATGTTTTGGACTATTTGTGTTAGTTCATGTGGATGAAATATTTAGTTAAATCCAATTTTCATTATCTTTTTAATAGATAGCAATATTTTTTTGGGCATTTGATTGGCTTATATAATTTTTCTTGGATTTGAAATATTTGAGTTGATTGACCAAGAATTTCAAAAAATTTGTCTACGTGTATTATAAAAACTAATAAAATGTTTTCTCAATATTTTTAATAAAATCATTTTTTAAATAAAAAAAAGGGTTGATTTTTTTTTTGGTGACAATAATTTAAGAAAAATATCATAAATAGACTTTTGTATAATGGTTAAACTCAACTACAAATTAATATGACAATTTGTACAACATACGAAAGAAATACCAGTATAATAAAAACTTTCTTTCTAGTATAATAAAAACTTTGGTGTAACTGATACACAAATCTTAGATCTGTACAATAGATCCAATTTCACCCATGCACCGTTTCACGCGTTGTCCACGTGCTCGCATGCACCCATGTTTGGGTGGGTGCACTCAAACCCATCCAAATTCGTTCTCAGCTGCTATATTTTTATATTATGTTAAACATACATTTATATTATATTAATCATACCTTTAAAATTTTTAGCTGTATCTTAACATATTTTTAGACATGTATTAATATCTTTTATGTTTTTTAGTTATATTAGTCATACATTTTAGTTGTGTTAGTCATACCTTTTAATTATGTTAATTGTACATTTATGTATTATATAATAATATGACTAATATTACTTAAAAGTATGAGTAATCCCACATCAAGGTATATATAAACAAATCATGATTTTTTGCTTCAAAATTAGAATAAAAAATAGAATAACAAATTTTTCTACCTAAAAGTGGTTAGTATAAATGGAAAGAAATAAGTTAAAAAAAAAAAACTTTATCTTTTAAGAAAAAAAAATGGTTTTGTGTCTCGGGGATGGAGCTGTGTTGTTATGATGGTTCTTCTTTTACATAAATCATAATTTCAAATTAAATTTCTTCATTAAATTTTTTCTTAAGGTATGATGCACTAGCTTATCCTTTTTATTTGTAATTTTGATGATAGTTATTTTTATTTCATATCACTAAAGTTGATAAGAGGTATGACAGAGTGTGAGAGTGTTTTTAAACAAATTACAATTTTAATTAAATAATATTTTATTTTATATTCAATTTTAATTCATGATGTAGCAATTAATCATTTTTATTTTTAGATTTATTTAATGTCATTTTTATTCCATATTTGTACTTTTGAAAGAGGTAGGCCATGACGATGAGGTGTGGCATTTTTTTTCATTATTTCATTTTTAACAAATCATGATTTCAAATTAAGTAACTTCTCATTTATTTAAAATTTTATTATAATGTAAGAAGAAAATTTATCAATTTCATTTGTAATTTATGTTATCATCATTTTTTAATTTGTATTCAAATGAAATAATTTCTTCATTAAAATTTGTTTTATTAATACATGATACATCAAATTTTTAATTTTTTTTATTTAATATTACATTGCATAATAGAATTTTTTTTTTATCAAATCCAATATTAAAATTTTGATGTTGTTGTACGCCCGATTCGAGCTCGACTCGGTCGGACATCTGGCCGGATAAGACATAGGGGAGCCGACCAGCCCAAGCCGACCAGGTTGAATCTTTAGTGGGCCGATCTTGGGTGCTGTCGATCAAGAATGATAGAGTTGACTCGTGGTCCATAACCTTTAGTAAGTTTGATCCGAGGATGTTCGAAGTTCAAGCGATCTAAAGAGACTCGAAAACCCATCCATCACAAGGGAGCCAACTATCTTAAAAATCTATTTCAGATAGAAATCTTCAAGCTCAAGATATATGAAAAAGGAAACAAATCAGAAATCAAATTATATCTGATTATGATAGGAATGAATCCGATTTTCCTCACTAGAATCCCTAAATTTTGGGGATCCAATTTTATCTCCTTAAATATCTAATCGTAGGTGTAATTTATAAATAGAGCCTGAAGTCAAAAGGATCCGAAATTCATTGTGTTACAGCATATTCGAGTGATTTTTCTCTCAAAGCATATTAATAAACACCTCTGACCAACAAGCTTTCCGGCCAGAATAGCTCGACAAGATTCGACCGGGTAGGCTCCTAAGCCCTAGTTTGGTGTTATTTTTATTACTCTATATTTTCACTCCAATTTGTTCAATTTTCACTTGATTATATTGGTGATCGGCCCAAATTATTTTATATAAATTTTGACGTCAACAAATGTATTCACTCAATTTTATTGCTTTATTTACTCTATTTTCACTCTAAATATGTTTCAAGTTAAAATATATTGAACAAAATTATGCATTTGTATATTATTTTATGAACATAAAAATTTCTAATATTATCAAATACAATTATTTAGAATGATATAAATATAAAGTTAAAAAAATGACTTAATTATTTAAATATATAAAATATTATAAATTCATGACATTACATTATGTTATCATTTTTTTTACAAATATTAGATGTTGTATAACAAACTATGCAATACATAGAAAACTTACTAATTTAAATGTATAACATAAAATTATTACATGTATGTGTTACATATTAATAAAATGTTATAAAAATATTACGTAACATTATGATATAAAAAAGTGTTACAATTATATATTACATAAACTAAAACTATTACAATCAAATATTATATAAAGTCATTTATGTTGTAATGATAGTGTCTTTTTCTAGTTATAGTTTAAAGCAATGATTTGGCTTTTAATAAAAAAAAGATTAATTATGTAGAAAAATCACTAGTTTTAGGTCGATTTTACGACATGTAGGTCGATTTTACGACATGACTTTTGAATATTAACACCACAAATTACCAAACTTTATTGTAACGTCCCATTTCTTTTTATAGATAAACATTAACCGAGGCGTTACTTACGTATAAAAACATCATTCTTTTAAGAATAATAAAGATAAATAAAAATTCAAGATTTATTATAAAATATTCATTTTCATAATTCATGAAATATTATACTTTAAATAAAATCATTTACAACCTTTTATTTGGATACCAGCATCCACTGCTAGCACTCCACGTCTTAAACTCTTTAAACTGATAACATTTTAAAAGGAAGGGTGAGTATTTGAAATATACTCAGTGGGAAAACTCGGGATGACCTAAAATAATTTCCAACATTTGAAATCATTTGATAAAAGATATTGCATGCCCTATTTCAAAACGATATCAAATTAAAAGATTTCATTTGGGCATTTCTCAACTCCTCATAACACAATTTTTATCATAAGAAGCTGATTGACATAAAATGTTTATCGATCACATTCAAACATATCACTTTAGTTACGGTCTTAGTCGTCATGAAAACGCAGATCTTATCTGTCATGAAATTCTGGATCTCAACCACCATGAAAATCACATTTCATTTATAACAATAAACACTTAAAAACATAAGGCATAACATTCAATCATTTAATATAATTGTATCACATAAATTCGAGACTTAACCCGAATTATCCTTTACCATGGGAATCAAACCCGATTTAACCTTTACCGTGGGAATCAAACCCGATTTAACCTTTACCGTGGGAAACAAACCTGATAATTTTTATCAATCACAAATGTTTCAATCAAACAATCCATTCAATCCAATCAATTCAATCAATAAACAATTACAAACAATCACATTATTTAAATCATCCAATAAAACAAATATGCATCTCAATCTATCATTAATCACATAACTTGAATCCTTCAATAAAGCACGTATTCATCCCAATCATTCTTCAGTCATCAAAATTTTCATCAAACAACTCAATCAATTAATAATCAAAATCTATCACTTAACCTTAATCATTCAACAATCACATTCACATTCAATAATAATCTTAAAAGATTCCATATATTAATAGCATAAACTTTATAATAATATAATTTAAACAAATTACCCCCACCTTAGGAAACTGAAGCTTCTATTCACAAGTTGTCGAGCAAATTCATCCTTCCCCACTTCCTACATTAAACATAAAAAATGTCTTAGTACATTGTCCAGTTATAAATTCTTTAGTTAAGGTCATTTGTAATTAAAATATGTCCTTTAAGGTTTTCTTTGATAAGTTGAAACAGGTTTCTGACGATGTTGTGGTTTAAAAAATAAAATAAATGATTTTAAGGTGAATATAAGGTTTAGGTGAATTTGTAATAAAAATGTGTTTATTAAAATATTAGAAGGCTTAATTAGACTTTATTTAGATCTTAAAAGACTTAGCTTAGTTTCAGAAAAATTAATTATAAAATTATGATTTAGGTTAGATTTTGAAGACTTGATAATAATTCTAGACAAGTAAATTATAAAGCTTTTGGCTTAAAAATAATTCTTGAAGACATTTAAAATAATCTTAGAAAATCTAATTATATAATTTACGGTTTAACTTAGATATTAAGAAATTTGAATATATTTATGATTATGGCGTATTTAGATTAACTATAAAGTTTAATTTATAAAAATGAATTGTCACGCCCCATTTTCTTATAGAGAATTTATCAGAGTTTTTCACACGGGCGTGCAGGAAGAAGAAAAGAAGTAGGAGGCGAACATAAAATATTACATAATAACCATCGGCTTCAACCGAATTAACTTAATATTCACAGCGGAAAAACATCAGGATCTCCCATCCCAAACACACCTCATCATCAGGATCTCACATCCCGAATACACATCATCATCAGGATCTCACATCCCTGAATACACATCATTTAACCACCAAACATGGATTTCTTACAACATTGTTTTATAAAGAGAAAGTTTGATAAACATCATATTACAATAATTTACAGATTCAGAAAAATATAGCACCTCCTCTCTCCTTCTAGGGTTCATCATGCTCATCACCTCCTGTAACGTGAATTACAGAATATGGGGTGAGTGCGTTGAATACACTCGTGGGGATAAAATCCGCGTCTAAATCTTAACACATATATTTGAATCAGAATTACGTATAATCATCACTAATCACAGCACGAAATATGCACAACAGACATTAGAAATGGTAAGGGACGAATAGGTGCGGGCATCGCCCGTCTTATCCTATAAAACGGTCTCAAATACCGCTGGTGCATTTCAAGGACCACCAAACCTTTCATAGACGAATGGGGGTTAGGGACGAATGCATGAAGGGGCGCCTCAGCGGGTCCCTCACAGTAATAAGTATGTCACAGCAAATATATAATCACAGCATTTAGTATTCCTCAATCATGCTTGGAATAAGGAAAACTGTAAATAGATAAAAAGTTAGAAATTACCCCACCTTGTTCGGTGGTTACCACGTGAGTTGCAAGTATCGAAGATCACGTATCCCAAGGCTTCAATCCAACA
This sequence comes from Scutellaria barbata, assembly GCA_028654395.1. Lineage (NCBI taxonomy): Eukaryota > Viridiplantae > Streptophyta > Magnoliopsida > Lamiales > Lamiaceae > Scutellaria > Scutellaria barbata. The sequence continues at coordinate 21,805,518 of CM053647.1, forward strand.
GGTAGCCTACATAATTTACGGTGTTTTTAGATATTTATGAAATATAATTAAGGATTTAAACGATATCGGATCGGATACTATCGATCGAAATGAGACGGATCGGAATAGAGGGCCTAACGATTGAGGCTGAAGAAACAAGAGGGAGATATCAGTTTATACAGCTGAGGTGAAAGAGAATGTAATTTGGATCATAACAAAAAAAGAATGAACTCAATCGGAGTTGTAACGAGCTCGAACGGAGCGTTTTAAGATTGAGGGGTATTTTGGTAATTTGGTCAAAGGGTTGACTTTGACCGGGACCCACGACCCCCGGTCAATGATATTTTGTTGGCAATGTCTCGATAATAAAGTACGATAAAAAGAAAACGAGATTTGGATCAAAAACGAATCAAAAATACGGCGTCGAGCGCGTTCCCAGCGACGGGGAAAAATCTCGACGGCGTCTCCCGTCGGCTGTCGAGTTTTCTCGACAGCGGGAGAAGCATTCTTGGCAGCTGCCAAGTTTTCTCGGCAGCGGGAGCACGGCCTCTCGGCAGCTGCCCAATTTTCTCGGCAGCCTTCCCCCGGCTCGTGCCCCGGTCTCCCGTCACGACCCTGCTCAACCAGCCACCTTCCCGGAGCCACCGGCGGCAGTGTCGCCCCCCTATGCCGCCGAAACTTAGTCCTTCGGCTACCCTGCACCACCGCCTACCAGATCCGGCCATCCCTCGCCGGATTCCGGCATGAATAGTGCCAGAAAAACAGCCTGAAAAACCCTTCATCAATAGAAAAATACACCAACCCAAATGCAACAGCTCCTTTCCCATCCCATTTTCCGGCACCGGCACCGCCATCCAAGGCGGCGCCGCCCCTCCAATAGCTAGCCCACAACCTCGGCATCCCCTCTGGTGTCTGCAACCACGAGAAGAAGAGCGAGAGAGAGAAAAACGGGAGAGAAAAGGTGGCCAAAACCAAGGGTTAGGGGTTTGGAGATGGTTTTTGCCGTTTTCCGGCGAACTGAGAATCGAAATTGAATTCTGGAAGTTGCCCTAGACTCGTATCGTTGAGGACTACATTGTATATGAAAATCAGCCGAAACGGATGGGTTTGACATTTTCCGGCGACGGCAGCGGCGGTTTTTCGCCATTTTCCGGTGAACGGAGAATCGGAATTGAATTCCGGAAGTTGCCTTAGACTCGTATCGTCGAGGGCTACGCTGTGTACGAAAATCAGTCGAAACCGAGAACTTTGAAATTTTCCAGCAAACTCCGACGGCGGCGGCGGCGCAGCGGCGCGCCGGAGACAGAATGAAGACGGGAAAGAAAAAGAGAGAGGAGAAAGAGACGTACGTGTGTTCGGCGCTTTTCGGCCCATTCGGCTTGTTCGAAGAAACGGTGAAAAATGAAATCGAATGAGGGCCTATTTATAGAATTTGGAAAAGTTACTATTCATGGTAGGTTTACTGTTCATCTAGACTAGATAACTGTTCATGATAAGATTTTGGTTACTATTCACGATAAGATTTCATTTCTCGTTTTTCCGAAACTTCGTATTTTGCCCTTTTCTTCACCGTTTGAGCTACAGTTGTCCGATTGACCTCTAGTTCATTTCTATCTTCTCGTTTTTCCATTACGCATCTAATGGTATAAAAATATTCTATTTTTCATGTGTATAATTTTTATCCATCTAAAACTGGTCGTTGAACACATATCTGAAACGCATGTAATTAAATTAACATTCAAGAATTAAAACACATAAGATATTTTAATTAAGACTTACTTATTTAATTAATCAATTATACTTTGTTTTTATCCTGGGTGTTACATGAATTCAATTAACTGAAATTATAAGTTAATTTAGGAAATATATTTAATTGCATAACATGTTTAGTTAATTTTTATTTAAGATTCATAATTATTTCTTTACGTTTTGATCATTTTTAACAATATGGAGGATTTAATTGTATATTTAATATTTATAATTAGGTCCTTGGTTCGTTTATTAAATTATGAGGGTCAAGAAGTAATACTAGTGATTTCTATGGTCCGTTTCGTAAATCTAATTAATTATGAAATAAATCTGTAATTTCAGCAATTCTAGGGTTCATTTTACAATATTCAGCAACTCTAATGTGCAATGCATAATATCATCAAATTTTAGGGTGTAAAATATATAATTTCAGCAAGTTTTAGGGTTTAAATGTCATTATTCATAAATCATGAGTCTTATAACATATTTCATAAATTTAGGGGTGTAAAATGTAATATACATAATTGTTAGGGTCAAAATTGAATTGTCAAGAATTATAGGATTTTCAATTTAGCCCCTAACCTTCATCAAATTTACCAAGTTAGCACCCCTTCTCTCCTCTGTTCAACAGCCGCTTCTCCTCCTTGCCGCCGCCGCCCCTTTCGCCTCTTGCCACCGATTTACTACTGTTGGTGACTCCTAGCTGTCGGCAACCATTCATGACCGAAACATACACCATCCTCGAACATACATCAGCACACATACACAACCAACACACACATAGCCACATACGCAGCAGCGCTGCTGCTCCTCGCGGCGGCACGACCAAGCCCAGCTGCCGGCGCCATCCACGCCGGCCACACTCACCGCATAGCCTCGATGCTGCCATTCCCAACGGCACCCCAACACACGCACACATGCATAGATATATATATATATATATACATATACATGCCGCCGCTGCAAGCGGCGGCTCCCAACTCCTTATGCTGGTGTTACAAGCGCTGGCCACCCCATCACCCAACTCGCCAACACTTCTTAAAGAGACACACTAGGACGCATAAAACCTTTTTCCAAGAGCTCTTGTAATTACACCTTTAATTCTTATATCTCATTTAGCGTCATTTGTTATGGCGCTTTTAACATTGGTGCCGACCCGACACCAAATCTACGTCGAACTCAGCTTGTCGATCAAGCGATGACCCAGATAAATTTTCTATGATTAATTGGTCGTAAGGCCCAAACACGTTATTATCACGAACGTAAACCTAGAGAATCTATCATGAAATTTTCAACGTCGTTCTATTCCTAAGATTTGAGGAATGTGAAGTTCATTCTGAGCATCTATGTTATTCTAGCTATTATCGCATTTTATGAAAACTATATTTTTATATTAAAGTCTATGTGATATTAAAACACTTTGGGAAACATTCCACTTAGCAAATAACATGATTCTATAAATCATATAAATACCTCAATAAATTTCTTTGTTATGTTACAGTAATATGTTTATGTGACTCTATATAAATTTTTTTATATCATTCATGGCTACAAGATTTCATTAAATTGTAATCACATTTTTTTATGAGTTTCAAAGTTAGAAATTGTGCTGATGAATATTTTCTCATTAAATCATTTTAATATGAGGTCACTTTTATCGACACACTCCTGCTGAACGCCGCCACTGAGCCGCTGACTGCAGCAACATGAGCTCGTGTGCGTAAATGGCCGTAGCAGGAGTTGGTGCGGTGCTATTTGATGGGTTATGTTATTTATGTTATGCTATCTGTGAACTTTGTTATATCGGTAAACACTGCCACTAGTCACTAAATGCCGCGTGAGTTAGTGTGTATGTTTTGCCATAGCGTTGGGTTACATGGGGTTGAGACTACCATAGACCCTTGTCTATGACAGGATGAGCCAGTGGGTGTGCTTTCCCTACTACATGGGCGTGATACGTAAAGCCACGACTAATGCCTAAGGTCTATGGAGACCATGTGTGGACAAATTGTGTTATGTTTTATGATGATTTTAATTTATGATGTGATTTCGTAAATTGTGTAAATTGATTATATGTTATCTTACAATGTGATAAATAAGGCTATGATGACAAACGATGATCAAAGGTTGTAGAAGCTTTTTATTTAAAATGATTAATTTCATGAATTTAAGAAATGTATATTTCATAATTATTTTTTGTTTTTATTTATCTTTATTATTATTGAAAAAGTGAATTTTATAAGTGAGTAACGCCTTGGTTAAAATTTACTTTCAAAAGAAATGGGGCGTTACAGGTGCTATTTAGGGTTGGTTCGGTACGGTATACCCAAAAAAAATTTCCATACCATATACCGTACCGAAAATTTTGGTATACCGAATTTTCGGTATATTGATAGTCTATACCGTTTGATACCGAATTTTTCGGTATACCGAAATTTACCGTTATACCATACCGAAAATTACCGAAAATACCGAAAATTACCGAAATATATCTATATATATAATAATAATAATAATATATATTATTAATATTATTATATTTCGGTATATACCGAAATACCAAAATATCGAAAAATTCTAAATCCCCATACCGATACCGTACCGAAAATTTTGGTATACCGAAATTTTCGGCATTTTCGATATTTTTCGACACGGTATGCGCGGTATACCAAAATTTTTGGTATTTTGCCCAGCCCTAGTGGTATTAGAGCGGGTCTATGATTCTGTAGACTCGTTAAAATATTTTATTTTCTAAAAATATTTGATTTAACTTGAATTTAAAGGGAAGTAAAAATATAACTTTTGTCGAAAAGAAAATATTTTATTAGCTACTGGCATCCACTTCTAATCTACTGCTCCGCCTTCGCTAAGGTATGTTATATTATGATGTTTACTTGTTTTATGACCGTGAACCTATGTGGAAGTGAAAATTATGAATTTATATAAATTTCGATGTTATGTTACTGTAATATGTTTATGTGACCATATATAAAAAAAAATTATATCATTCATGGCTACAAGATTTCATTAAATTGTAATCACATTTTTTTATGAGTTTCAAGGTTAGAAATTGTGCTGATGAATATTTTCTCATTAAATCGTTTTAATGTGAGGTCATTGTTATGGACACACTCCTACTGAACGCTGCCACTGAGCCACTGACTGCAGCAACATGAGCTCGTGTGCGTAAATAGTCGAAGCAGGAGTTGGTGCGGTACCATTTGATAGGTTATGTTATTTATGTTATGCTATTTGTAAACTTTGTTATATCGGTAAATACTTCCACTAGCCACTAAATGTCGCGTGAGTTAGTGTGTATGTTTTGCCATAGTCGTTGGGTTACACGGGGTTGAGACTACCATAGGCTCTTGTCTATGACAGGATGAGCCAGTGAGTGTGTTTTCCCTAGTACACGGGCGTGATACGTAAAGCCACGACTAATGCCTAAGGTCTATCGGGACCATGTGTGGATATATTGTGTTATGTTTTATGATGATTTTAACTTATGATGTGATTTCGTAAATTGTGTAAATTGATTATATGTTATCTTACAATGTGATAAATAAGGCTATGATGACAAACGATGATCAAAGGTTGCAGAAGCATTTTATTTAAAATGATTAATTTCATGAATTTAAAAAATGTATATTTCATAATTATTTTTTATTTTTATTTATCTTTATTATTATTGAAAGAGTGAATTTTATAAGTGAGTAACGCCTTGGTTAAAATTACTTTCAAAAGAAACGGGGCGTTACATTTATAGTCATATCAACTCATAAATTGGACCGTATAAATATGTGTGAAGGAAAATATGTTTGAACAATTTTATTTAGATATATTAATTAATGGGTAAATTTTATAATAAGATCCAATTTATAGATTAGTTCTGAATTTTAAACCCAAAATTTAAGGTTTTTCGAAAAGGGGCTCAATTTATTATATTTTCTCAATTTAAGGCTTAAAAATTAGATTGTGTTCTTAATTCAAAACAAAATTTCATTTTTTTTCTTTTAATTATATTTATAAATTTATTTATATTTTAATATGTATTTAATTTAAAAAATATTAAATTGAGCCCTTTATTAAGAAACTTTAAAACTTAGGTTTATAATTGTGAACTAATTTATATTGGATCTTGTTATGAAATTTATCCAATAATTAATTTTATCTAGATAATACTATACTTATTATATTTAATTCTAGGGAGATATTCATTATTGGTCCTGTCTTAGAACTCGAGTTCGATTTTGGTCTTACTTATTTCAGACTTAATTCAATTATAGTCCTCAAATTGTAAAATATGTCCAAATTTTTTTTTCCCTGATTTTACAATTTCCAATAACTTTTCCACAAGTGTCATACAAAGGCTCCTAATTTTTTGGCCTTACTTATTTCAAACTTAATTCAATTATAGTCCTCAAATTGCAAAATATGTCCAATTTAGTCTTTTTTTCAGGATTTTAAAATTTCCAATAACTTTTCCACAAGTGTGATACAAAGGCTCCTAATTTTTTAATTTTTAAATCAACTATAGCTATTTAGCAATTATATGCTTATTTGACAATTCATTTTATATTTTTCTAGCAAATCATTGACAAAAAATATTTGCACAGTGCCACATCATTTATATAATAAAAATTATTGGTTCCAAATGATTTCAGAGGTTTAGAGGGGTTTGAATGAACCTCATTCGATTTTGTAAAATATTTCGAACAAGCTACACTGCAAGTTGCTTGAACTTACAGTACATTAAGTAGATCAGCTTACAACACTATGAATTAGTACTATCTGTTGTATTCAAGTATTCTTACAGTGTAAATAAACTTTTGACAGATGGTATGTTATATAACGTTTTCTTATATATGCTTTCTTGTGAAATCTTTTGATGCTAGATAATGACAGTCAAAGATGCAACACATATGTAAGAATAAAGCGATTAAACACTTATGGTTTTATAGTGGTTCGAAAGTGGTGTAATCCTTCTACATGCACTCTACTGCTTCTTAGAGCATGAACTTTGTTAAACAAGTTTGGACTAACAACTCAACAAGCTAACACCTATTGGAACTCAGACTGCTACAAGTTCCAAAAGCAAACATACTAAGGATTACACAGGGTAATTGCCTTCACTTAGACAATCATAACAATCAACAAGGATATAATCTTATCAACTAATGACACCAAATAAAACAACCTAGCACGCAATAAATAGGTAAAATTATATTGAAGTTTCTTCAATGAGTACGATGAAGTAGTCTTTTGTAACTTTGAGCTTTAGAGCTTTGCTTAACTACTTCTCAAGGTTGAGTGTCTGAAACTATATTTTGAATGCTTGATGGTTTTGATCAATTCTAGCTTTGTCTCTTAAGAGTTAGAGTTTCAGTCGTTGTTATAGTCTTCTCTTCCTCTATTTATATACGTAGAGATATGCCCGTTGAAGAAGACATTTTCTTTTTTGAAGTTGATGTCCTTTTCGTATGTATAGCTTGCATTAACTTTGCAATGAGGAGCATAAAATGCGGCAGTTGTGGCTTGAGCCTTTCTACAGTTTATCAGGCCATGTGTCTCTTTTTGATTGTGTTTGAGTCTGCAACTTCAGTTTGTCTCTATTGACTACATTTCGATCCGTTTTGGATTCTGATCCTCATATGTATCTTAATCTTCCTCGTATTGCAACTTGAGTTAACACTGTCATTGTATTTAATGTTTTTTTAAAACATACAGTAAGTTAAATGCTTGTGCATCCTACAATAATTCTTCCTGTATTATTACTTACAACATTCCTGTATTTTACTCTTGGTTACAGCTGCGCTATATGTTTTTCTTTTAGCTACTCTGTTTCAATTTATTCAGTCTTCATTTCTTCTTTTTGGATGCTGCAATCTTGCTTTCTTTGATGTCCATCATTCTTCATACTTCAACCAACAGACTCAATTCACCCCACTTGTCTAGGCTGAGTACACTATTCATGCTACTTATATAAAATGTACTTCAATTTTTTTTAAAGATACAAATAAATAAATAGGTAATTACTAAAAGTGGAAGAGAACTTAGTTATTAAAAATAAAAGCGGTCAACAAAAGAAATGTTGAATTATACAAAAGAGAGTCATCAAGCGTATCTTATGATCTTAATTAACTTATACATATATCATAAGCAAAATAGTTAACTTTAAGGTGAAACAATATGGGGGACCCTCGATCTCACCGCGACCCTATGCTCGCCTCGTTAGTCTGAAATTATATTAAAGTAAGGCATGATCATAAAACTCAGTGGGACCATCTGCAAGAAGTTATATCAATTGATTTATACATGTCACATACGTCCCTGCATAATTTATCAACATTCGACCCTTGTGGCTAGGGCCTTGTGCCCTCATTATGGTCCTTGTGACCTGGCCATATTTATGATTGTGACCTTGCGGTCCATGTGCCCGAAGGTGAACATATAAATATTATACGCATCAACAATAGTATAACCTAACACTTACTTACATAGCTACCCACCTCAAAATCTTTTCTTTGATAAAGTTGTTGCAATTAAAAATCCGACCACTCCACACCTAGCACGTCACATTAAAAATTTATTTAATCATCCAGACTTCTCAAGTTTTTAGGTTATCAATGCTTTTAGAATCTAAATTAGGTCTTTAAATATCTTAATTAACTCTTATTTATTAATCAAATCCTTCTAATAAATCTCATTAAGCTTAATCTTTTATTTTAGAAGTAGTTAATTACTTAGTAAAAGAGCTTAATTTTTTTCTAATTAAAACTTAATCTTTATAAGTATAGCTTAATTATTGATTAATTATTATTAGGTAATCTTAAATCTATATTAATTAAGTTTGTAATCATTCTTTAATCCTCCGTTAATGATTTAATCATTAAGTTTAAATTATGATTAAATAATTATTAAATAAGTAGTTAATATTTTATCCTTAAATGATTAATAATTAAAATTTATTCTTAATTAGACTCTAATTAATCATTGAGTGATTATTAAATATGGTTTAATAATAATTATTATTACTTAATTAATTATTAATGGCTATTAATACTCAAATATTTAAGATTAGGAAAATATCTCTTATCTTAGTAGTTTAATTCATCTTAAATAATTCTTAATTATTCATAACTATTCCTTAAATAGAGTAAACTACTTTTTTTGTCCCATAAAGTTGGTGATCTGGCAATTTTGGATTTTTTTTTCGGGCTGGCCGATTTGGACAGTAATTTACAAAAATGTGCAATTTATGCCCAATTTCTACCCAAATTGCTTAATTGGGCTGAAATTGCACGTGCCATGCACGTGTGGATGTAATTTCGGGCTGACCAGGCCTAAATCGGACACGCTAGCAATTTTTATTTACGTGGCAATTAAAAAAGAAAAAACATTTCCCACCCTTCCTCAAATAATGAGTTCCCATGAACCCTAATCCCTAAATCGAAAAATTCAACTTCCAAATCAAAAATCAAAAGAACCAATTCGAATTGAAATCAAACTAATTGTGGCAACATGAGCAAACCTCAAAATTCCCAGTGAATTAAACACATCACAGTCCTAATTATGCATATCACAACCATAACCATAAGCAAGAAATCATCACAGTCCTAATTATGCATATCACAACCATAACCATAAGCAAGAAATCAGTCAATCTATCCCCTTAAGAATGCCGCCAAATTCTAGGTAAATGCGTAGAGTGAATTATTGCCAAAGATGACATAGTGGAAATGGAAGCTTGATTTCTCTTTGAGAACTGGGAATTCGACCAAAATCCATGAGAAGAATAGGAACACCAAGCAGCATGGAGCCGCGTAGTAGAGAGTGTTAGGATGTATACTATAAGCCTAGCTTTTGTATAAACATCTATTTATGATATGAGAATCTTTTAGGGTCAAATGTTTGCATTTTATATATTTGTTATATATGTTATTGCAATTGTCCAATTAACTTATATTGTAGATAACATGGTGTGTGGTGCCACACAGAAGATCATGTTATCAGTTCCTTATAGATTATAAATGGTAGCTCACAACCGAGATAATTTTGGACAAATTATCGGAATGGTTGTAGTGTAATTTGGTATTAATCTGTCTTGATTATAAAATTACACTAGTACATTTTGTATGTATTGAGCAGGACCAATTGAGGTTGTTTTATTTGTACTGACTACATAAATAAAACAAGACCTCTGTTATTATGGATGTGCGTCCTCTTAATCATTGTATGATAACGGACATGTATACTCGATATATGTTTCTTTAATTTACCAATGGGTGAGATTTATTTATTAAATCAATAAGCTCGGTAAATTGGGATACAATGTTGTTTATATGGTGTGCTATTGATTATATAATGAAACCGTGTCCTAATTATTTAGGATGATGATGTCCCCTTGAGGAACTTATAAGGATTATCATGTAAACCCTGCAGGTGGATTTATTCCGGCATGATAATAAAGTTGAGTGGTACAACTCTTGGAATTAAATATTAATTAATTGAATTGTCAGTAATTCATTTAATTAATGGACATTCGATATCTTAAACACGGGGAGATAAATGCGCACATAATAAATAGGAGCCATATTTAATATGGATAAGGGACGGTAGTTCAATAATATCTTTTTAGTGGATTAAGATATTATTGATAGGCTTAAGAAGTATATTCAGATCGAATTTAGGACTCCTAAGCCTATCAGGAGACCGATTCCTAATCCTCCTCAAGGTCCCTGTTGTAGCCTATAAATAAGCCTCAAGTCAGCCGTTTCTAGATACAGAAATATAGATACACAGACATAAAAATTTGAGATACGTATTAGTAGAAGACGGCTGAAAGTCTCGATAGCTCGTTGCCCACACAACGTTCGAGATAAAGGCGAGGAATACAGCAGAAGATCGTGAGGTTCAGGCTTCATCGATTCCTCCATCTACAGTTCTGATCTTAGAACTAATTTCGGTGCAAAATGTATGATTCGTTTTCCTCTGCGCGTTAATCATATTTGCATGGACCCCAAATCAGATAATCGTATAGGGTCGGCGATCCGGTGGTTCTTATAATTGGTATCAGAGCCGTGGTTTTCTGACTCTATTCGATTGAATCGGTTAATTCTATTATGAATCATATCTTAAAGCATGCGTGTTTTAGATCGGATAATAGTAGGATGTGCGAGAAATTATAATTTTCTACAGGAACCTTAAATCCAACTATTATGGTTTGAATGTATGTTTATGTATGAATTAAACCCTCGGACATGTCGAGGTTGTTTTTTGAATGTATGATTGTAATAGTAAAATCACGGCGGTTTGTCGTGTTAGGATTTTAATTTTCTGTTCGATCTAGATTATATGTAAACTCCTTCGTGGAGTATAGGATCGATGGATGTAATTAGATACAAGGTACAGGTCGCACAACCGGGCACGACCGTGCTTTGGAGCACGGTCAGACCGTGCCGGTGGAAAATTGGAGCTAGACGACAGGGCACGACCGTGCTATGGAGCACGGTCAGACCGTGCGGCGTGTCTACAGGTTGGGCACGACCGTGCCAGCTGAAGATCGAGACTGGACAATAGGGCACGACCGTGCTGTACGACACGGTCAACCGTGCGGCGTGTTTGCAGATCGAGCACGATCCCCCTAACACAGCGATAAAACGAGGCCATAATAGTTGAAAATTATGTTTTTCATATTTATTGTCTTATATGTGTTGTTTTATCAAGCATGCTTGTATGTGTTTTATATGATATGCATGTTAAAATCCCTCATGTTAAATAACTAAGTGGGAGAGGGATTAATTATTTTAATAAATCCCATGGCCTCCATTACTGGTTTGTAAGTGATGCATTTGAATTTGCGCGTTGGCTCTAAGTGCCTTCCTCCATATCGGATGAGTTCATTTGCGGATCACTAGATCAAACTTCCTTTATGGATGATTATAGAAAGTTGTCTAGGAGCATGTCATCTTCTCCATCTGAAGGGACATAATCCTAGATAATGGACTTAGTATCAAGTAATGGTATACACTTAGATGCATTTGATAAGTATCCTCCCCATCGGAGTCACTGTTGTTATTTGTATGGCCAAAGCAATACCAACTATTAATTTTATTTGTCATAAAGTTAAGTTGACAAGATAATAAAATTAATGGGTAAAACCTCCTCTAACAAATGTTTGAATTAGTATACGTCCACACTATCGTGGCATACAAAGTTCACGGTATATTGAGGTGTTGGTGAATTTAGATTATGTTGTTTGAGGGAACAATATGATTTATCAATTCAAATGATTTGACCTATGTGTTTATTTATGTGATTCTCAGGATTTTCATTATGGCTTTCAATCCTCTTGTTGTTATACTTAAAGAAAACAAACTTATTGGTCCTAATTATATTGATTGGAAACGAAACCTGGATATTGTCCTGACTGCTGAAGAGTACAAGTTTGTACTCACTGAGCACTGTCCTGACATGCCTGATGAAAACTCTACTGAAGAGGAGAAAATGCTTTATAGGAAGTGGGTAAAGGCAGATGAGATGGCGCGGTGTTACATTTTGGCTTCCATGTCAAATGTGCTGCAACATCAGCATCAGGCCATGCCTACTGCCTATGATATGATGCATAATCTCAAAGAACTCTTCGGACACTAGAGTCGGGCTGCCAGACAGGAGGCTATGAGAAACTTGATGACTACCACCATGGCTGAGGGGACACCTGTGAGTGATCATGTCGTCAAGATGATGGCTTATCTAAATGAGATGGAGGTCCTTGGAGCTGAAATCGATGGGGAAACCCAGGTCGATATCGTTCTCCAAACGCTGCCTAAGAGTTTTGAGCAGTTCCGTTTGAACTACAACACGAACAAAAGGTTGTATTCATTGACGGAACTTCTGACAGAACTCCAATCAGCAGAGGGACTGTTTCGTCAAAATTCTCAGGCTTACGTTGCTGAAAATGTTTCTGCTTCTAAACCACAAGACGGAAAGAAGAAGAAGAAGAAACAGAATTCTTCAGCAAATAAGACGGCCGGACCTCAAGTGGCTAAACCACAAGGTGGTGTGAAAAAGCCAAAAGGCAAGTGCTTCCATTGCAAGCAGGCTGGACATTGGAAAATCGATTGTCCCCGTAAAAAAGAGAACAATTCAGGTACATCTTTTTCATTAGTTGTTGAAACATGTTTAGCGGTGTTATCTACCGGTACCTGGTGTGTAGATACGGGAGCCACTGATCATGTCTGCAATTCATTGCAGGGGTTACAGGAAACCAGACGACTAAGTGATGGAGAGATTATTATATACATGGGCACCGCTGCGAAAGTGGCGGCTGTTGCAGTGGGAGATGTTTATTTATCTTTTCATAGGAATAAGACTTTGATTTTGAGAAATTGTCTTTACGTATCTTGTTTTAGAAAGAATTTGATTTCAGTTTCTAAACTTTTTAAGGATGGATATTCTGTTTCTTTTGATAACAATGTTGTCGTTAAGAAGAATAGAGTTATTATCTGTTCTGGTACGTTGGTTGACAATTTATATATTCTTAATCTTATAACTCCTACGATGCAACAAATGGAAATTAATAGCACATCTTCTAAATCTAATAAGAGAAAAGAACCTTCGAAAATGAATCAAACATATCTTTGGCATCTAAGGTTGGGTCATATTAACTTGAGGAGGATTCAAAGGTTGATAGCCGATGGACCTTTAGGTTCCTTGGAAGTGGAAAACTATCCAACCTGCGAATCTTGCTTGGAAGGAAAAATGACCAAAAGGCCTTTTAAGGCAAAGGGGTATAGAGCCAAAGAAGTGTTGGAATTGATTCATTCTGATTTGTGTGGCCCTATGACTATTCAGGCAAGAGGTGGTTTCGAATATTTTGTCTCTTTTAAAGACGATTATTCGAGATATGGATACATTTACTTGATGCGCCGCAAGTCTGAGTGCTTTGACAAGTTCTAAGAATATAAGACTGATGTGGAGAAACGTCATGGTAAATGTATCAAGATACTACGATCTGATCATGGTGGTGAGTACCTCTTAGGAGAGTTTAGGAGTTACTTATCAAAGACTGGGATTCAATCCCAATTGTCTGCACCGGGTACACCCCAACAAAATGGTGTGGCAGAACGAAGGAATATGACTCTTATGGAAATGGTTAGATCGATGATGAGTTATTCAGAATTACCAAATTTGTTTTGGGGGTATGCTCTGGAAACAGTGACGTACATTCTAAACTTGGTACCTTCTAAGTCAGTACCCTCTACTCCCACAGAATTGTGGACTGGGCGCAAGCCTAGTTTGAAACACATTCGGATCTGGGGTAGTCCAGCACATGTGCTGAAGGGAGATGCTGATAAGTTGGAATCTCATACGGAAGTGGACTTGTTTGTGGGCTATCCTAGAGAAACGAAAGGTGGTTTATTTTATAGTCCTAAAGATCAGAAGGTCATTGTTAGCACGAGTGCCCGATTTTTAGAAGAGGACTATGTAATGAACCACAAGCCCATGAGTAAAATTGTTCTTGAGGAAATGAGAGGGGAGAATTCTGATGTACCGATGGTACAAGATGAGATACCACAAGTGACTGCACCGCATGTCACTGATGATACACAAATACCGATAGTGCCTCGTCGTAGTGGGAGGGTTGTTAGACAACCTGATAGATTCATATTTTTGGGAGAGTCTTCAGACTTGGTCCCTAGACAACATGAAATAGACCCCTGGACTTATGACGAAGCACTCCAAGATAAAGATGCGATATCTTGGCAAAAGGCAATGCTCTCTGAGATTGAATCTATGGATTCTAATCAAGTCTGGGAGCTTGTAGAACCACCAAATGGTGTAAGAGCCATTGAATGTAAATGGGTTTACAAAAGGAAAAGAGGATCAGACGGAAAGGTAGAGACCTTTAAAGCAAGGCTTGTTGCGAAAGGGTATACTCAAAAAGAAGGGATCGATTATGAGGAAACCTTTTCGCCGGTAGCCATGCTGAAGTCTATCCGGATTCTTTTGTCTATTGCTGCTCATATGGATTATGAGGTTTGGCAGATGGATGTCAAGATAGCTTTCCTTAATGGAAGTCTTGAAGAAAACATCTATATGAAGCAACCAGAGGGATTCATTGAGAAGGGCAAAGAGCATCTTGTGTGTAAGCTTAATCGGTCCATTTATGGACTGAAACAAGCTTCGAGATCTTGGAACATCCGTTTTGATGAAGTAATCCAGTCTTATGGATTTATTCAATGTCCGGATGAATCTTGTGTATATAAGAAGAGTGACGGAAATATGGTGGTATTTCTTGTACTATACGTAGATGACATCTTGTTAATTGGAAACAATGTCAAGGTGTTGTCAGACGTAAAGGTATGGCTGTCCAAGCAGTTTTCTATGAAGGACTTAGGAGAAGCTGAACATATTCTTGGGATCAAAGTTATAAGGGATCGCAAGAAAATGATGTTATGCTTATCTCAAGCTTCATACATTGACACTATCCTAGCTCGTTTTAGCATGCAAAACTCCAAGAAAGGTTTTCTACCTTTTAGACATGGAGTGCCTTTATCTAAGGAAATGTGTCCTAAGACACCAAAGGAGATAGAGGAGATGAAAGCAGTTCCTTATGCTTCGGCTGTAGGAAGCTTGATGTATGCGATGCTATGTACGAGACCGGATATCTGCTTTGCCGTGGGCATGGTTAGTAGATATCAAAGTAACCCAGGACAAGGTCAATGGACTACCGTAAAACATATTCTAAAGTACCTGAAAAGGACTAGAGATTATATGCTAGTTTACCAGGCAAATGATTTATTACCTGTGGGTTACACGGATTCAGATTTTCAGTCAGACAGGGACAACAGTAAATCAACCTCGGGGTATGTGTTTACCTTAGGAGGTGGAGCCATAGTGTGGAGAAGTGTGAAGCAGAAATGCGTTTCGGACTCCACCATGGAAGCTGAATATGTGGCGGCCTCTGAGGCAGCCAAAGAAGCTGTATGGCTCAGAAACTTCTTGATGGACTTAGAAGTGATTCCTGGTTTGCCCAAAGCTATCACAATCTATTATGATAACAGTGGTGCAGTAGCAAACTCGAAGAAACCATGAGCCCATAAGGCAAGTAAACACATTGAGCGCAAGTACCACCTGATACGAGATATCGTAAAGCGAGGGGAAGTTGTTGTCGCCAAGATTGCATCAGCCGATAACCTAGCAGATCCTTTCACAAAGGCCCTTCCGGCGAAAGCCTTCGATGAGCATGTTGATGGGATGGGAATCAGATGCATGGCAGCGTATATGACAGCATAGTCTTTTAGTATAAGTGGGAGATTGTTAGGATGTATACTATAAGTGTAACACCCCATTTTCATAAAACTTGCATAACATATATTTTTATATAAAAATTTACTTTTTTCATAAAATAATTTATAATGTATGATATTTTCAAGTTAAGAAGAATTTTATTATTTATCAAGAATGTATGATCTAATGTTTCTTTAAGTTTAAAAGTCTTGCAGGATAGCTCTCCGAAGAGATTGAGTTCGATCGTAATGCACTCAAGATGTACGAGTAATGGAACAATCGAAAAAAAAAGGGAGATAAGTTATACATAAAATAATTTTAATAATTAATATGACTTATGTGTTTAATTATAATTAGGTAGATTTTTCATTATATAGTTTTATGTGCAATAAGGTATGTAACCATTATGATATGTTAGATTAAATATATTTATTTTTCAAACATTTATGTGACTTAAGTAATGTGCTAATTTAATCACTTTTTCATGCAAAATTGTCATGATTAAAAGTCTCTTTTGCATGCTACTTTAGATAGGACTACACTCAATCTCCCATGCCTCCATCAAATCCACCACAAATCTCAATGTTGCTAATCATTACATATCAAGTTGCTAAGCGCTACAAATTATGATTTAAGTACATGTATCAATGTGTATTATATTGTGATCTATATACATGTTATGTATCATATTAGAATTATACAAATATATATACATATAATTAGTAGTGTAATATATCATATAAGTTGCTCCTCACTTTGCAAATGTCATAGTATATATACTTTTCTCCTTCCTCTCCCTCTTCATGGAAGCTCTCCCTCTCTCTCTAGCCTCTCCATCTTCTCTCTACAACCCTCCCCACCTAAAAGCCCTCATATCTATCTTCATCAAAGCTGGAAATTCAAGAGTGAAGAAAGGATAAGGAATCCCTCAAGACAAGGAGCTAGGTAGAGTTCAAGGGCTCTTTGGTGTGCAACTCCAAAGGTATTTTGCCTTTTTCTTCACCCATCTTCTTCCTTAGGAACATGATTAGGACCTAATTTTGAGTTGCATGTTTGATTTCTTTACCCCAAACACATTGCATGTATGATCTAAGAGTGATTTCTACTAATGTGAAGATATTTGTTCAAAGTCTTGATTTTATATGGTTAATCCTTAAAATATGTTACATTTTGGTGTTGATTGAGCAAATGCATGTTGATTTAGTCATTGCATGTTTGATTTCTTTACCCAAACACATTGCATGTATGATCTAAGAGAGATTTTCTACTAATGTGAAGATATTTGTTCAAAGTCTTGATTTTATATGGTTGATCCTTAAAATATGTTACATTTTGGTGTTGATTGAGCAAATGCATGTTGATTTAGTCATTGCATGTTTGATTTCTCTACCCAAACACATTGCATGTATGATCTAAGAGTGATATTCTTCTAATGTGAAGACATTTGTTGAAAGTCTTGTTTTATATGGTTGATCTTTAGAATATGTTATGTTTGGGTGTTGATTGCACAATTGCATGTTGATTTAGTCCTTGCATGTTTGATTACCTTATCTAAACTCATTGCATGTGTGATAAATTGAGTCAAGATGGTTTATTTGATGTTGATAGAGTTATAAAAGCTAAACCTTCATTTTAATTATGAAGATAGGTGGGTTAATCAAGTTGTGAAAATTTTCAAAAATGTTAGTCTAATTTGTCGATTTTTATAAAAATATATACTTGGATTTTTTCAAAACTGTTTTAGTATGTGTTACTACATGAAGTTTTGAGTTTATGGTTAAATTTGGGTAATATTTGGAGTAGTTTACGATTTATTATGATTTTTCAAAGATAGACCAGTCCAAGTTGAAATTATCCAGTTTCGGATCCTAGAAAAATAATTTTATAAATTCAGCCGATTACAATTTTTCAAAACTGTTTTATTATGTTATACTACATGATGTTTTTAGTCTATGGTTAAAATTTGGTAATATTTGGAATAGTTTATGAATTATTATAATTTTTCAAAGATAGTCTAGTTCAAGTTGAAATTATCCAGTTTCAGACCACAGAAATATAATTTTATAAATTTATTCAATTATAATTTTTCAAAACTGTTTTAGTATGTTATTCTAAATGAAGTCTTGAGTCTATTATTAAAATTTGGTAATATTTGGAGTAGTTTATGAATTATAATGATATTTCAAAATAAGTCCAGTTTCGAATTTGAGATCCTGCAGTTTTAGACCTTAGAAAATTAATCATATAAAATCGGTCCATTATGATTTTTCAAAACTGTTTTACTATGTTTAAGTACATGATGTTAGAAGCTTAAATTATTAATTTCAGAAGGTTTCAGTAAATATACAATTTACGGTGAATTTTATAGTACAGACTGGTTATAGAGCATTTTCGAACAAAATTTTGATTATAGTTAATGATTTATTAAAACTTTTGTGATTCGAATTTATTCCTAATATTTTAGCATGAATAACTAAGGGTTGTTATATAAATGTGTGCTTATTTTCATGAATTTTGGATGATCGATTAAATTATGAAAAATCATTGTGATATACATATGTTATATGTACAATAAGCATGTTAGGTTAGTTTAAGTATGATACAATTAAAATGTAACTTAAAGACTAAGAAATTATGAACGTGCCGAGTGCAGTACGAGCGACCGGATTCTTCAGGAGCTATCCCAACTTTCGAATCAACGTCAAAAGTGGGTAACATTTATTTACATTTACATTGATTAGAATAACTCCTATGTTGAGTATGATGAAATGAAATGACACCTTCGGGTGAAGTACCAGGTTGACGAACCTTGGATGCCAGGTCTTCGGACCTTGGATGTTTATGCCAGGTTTTCGGACCTTGGAAGATGACGTTTCCGTATTTGGTTAATCTCTTTAACGTAATCGTTTATAAACGTTATCCACTAAGATTTCTCAAATCTTAAGTTGCTATGTTTTAAATATTTTCAGGACCCCCTTACAACGAAGCGGATGGGTAGCCAGCTGTACGGACCCCTCTCTAGAAGTCTATTTATTATATGTTTTTAATATATGTTAATATGTATGAAGTTAATATGCTTAATGCCTTTTTTGAACTTACGATGTTAGTTTAAGTAACTTTTAAAATGTTTTAAAAAAATATATATATCAAGGTTATGATTTACATATGTGGGTAGAACACGAGTTAAGTTCCTGCATGCTAAGCTTTTCGTTTTACAATAGAAAGAAAAAAAAAATACTCGTGTTTATTGAAGTCTTCCGCTGAGATTATTTACGAAAATTATTTAAAATGAAAAACTATTATTTACTTTATGAATATTTTAAGCAATTAAAGTTTTAGTGGTGTCTCAATCCTACAAAGATGGGTTGGGGTGCTACAATAAGTCTAGCTTTTGTATAAACATCTATTTATGATATGAGAATTTTTTATGGTCACATGTTTGCATTTTATATATTTGTTATATATGTTATTGCAATTGTCCAATTAATTTATATTGTAGATAACATGGTGTGTGGTGCCCCACAGAAGATCATGTTATCAGTTCCTTATAGATTATAAATGGTAGCTCACAACCGAGATAATTTTGGAGAAATTATCGGAATGGTTGTAGTGTAATTTGGTATTAATCTGTCTTGATTATAAAATTACACTAGTACATTTTGTATGTATTGAGCAGGACCAATTGAGGTTGTTTTATTTGTACTGACTACATAAATAAAACAAGACCTCTATTATTATGGATGTGCGTCCTCTTAATCATTGTATGATAACGGGCATGTATACTCGATATATGTTTCTTTAATTTACCAATGGGTGAGATTTATTTATTAAATCAATAAGCTCGGTAAATTGGGATACAATGTTGTTTATATGGTGTGCTATTGATTATATAATGAAACCGTGTCCTAATTATTTAGGATGATGATGTCCCCTTGAGGAACTTATAAGGATTATCATGTAAACCCTGCAGGTGGATTTATTCCGGCATGATAATAAAGTTGAGTGGTACTACTCTTGGAATTAAATATTAATTAATTGAATTGTCAGTAATTCATTTAATTAATGGACATTCGATATCTTAAACACGGGGAGATAAATGCGCACATAATAAATAGGAGCCATATTTAATATGGATAAGGGACGGTAGTTCAATAATATCTTTTTAGTGGATTAAGATATTATTGATAGGCTTAAGAAGTATATTCAGATCGAATTTAGGACTCCTAAGCCTATCAGGAGACCGATTCCTAATCCTCCTCAAGGTCCCTGTTGTAGCCTATAAATAAGCCTCAAGTCAGCCGTTTCTAGATACAGAAATATAGATACACAGACATAAAAATCTGAGATACGTATTAGTAGAAGACGACTGAAAGTCTCGATAGCTCGTTGCCCACACAACGTTTGAGATAAAGGCGAGGAATACAGCAGAAGATCGTGAGGTCCAGGCTTCATCGATTCCTCCATCTACAGTTCTGATCTTAGAACTAATTTCGGTGCAAAAGGTATGATTCATTTTCCACTGCGCGTTAATCATATTTGCATGGACCCCAAATTAAATAATCGTATAGGATCGGCGATCCGGCGGTTCTTACAGAGAGAAGTGATGGGGTTGAGTGTGATCCCCTTCGAAGTGAGCAGGATCCCACCGTGCCCAATTGGAGAATCACCCACCACGAATCGAACTTCGCCTCACTGTAGGTGGTGATCCCGACACCAATCGAGATCGAGATCATGTTCGCCATCGTCTCTGATTGGAAGCTCTCATTTTTAAACAAAATGCCGATCGAGAAAACCACGACCGGCATAAGAATTTAAAAAAATGATACAGAGAGATAAATATACGCAGAATTGGTTCTTTTGATTTGGGAGTTGAATTTTTCGATTTGGGAGTTAAATTTAGGCCCAATCAGCCCAAAACTATGTCCACACGTGCATGTCACGTGCAATTTCAACTCAATTAAGCAATTCGGGCTGAAATTGGACATAAATTACACGTTTTTGTAAAATACTGTCCAAATCGACTAGCCCGAAAAAAAGTCTAAAATTGCCAGACCACCAACTTTATAGGGCGAAAAAATAGTTTACTCCCTTAAATATATGAATCATTGTTAAACATCACTAGGTCATCAAGGATCATACATAAATATGATTAAGCAAGTGGGATAACACAATTACTAAAATTTAGGGAATGCTTAAGGACTTTGTTCATCATTAGAAAAAAAATAATGAAATTAGACAACATCCCTAATTTTATGAATAGCTAAACCATCCTATAATCACCCTATAGCACTCTAAGTGTTCCCTTAACATCATTAAGTGAAGATGAATTTGGATCAAAGCACAAAACACACAAACTCTTCCAAACCACAACAATTTTCGGCCACCCCTTAACACAATTTTTGAAGATGCATAAAACATTATTTACTCATCATTTTAGTACATTAAAGCATCGTTCTTCATCATATAATCATATAAATATATTTTCATGCTCAAAATAATCATCTAACATAAACATAAGCTTCTAAAACTTAAGTATGCAAAGAAATGAAGAGAACATACAAAATTCATAACTTTCTCTACACAAGTTCAAAACATGATCTAAAACCATATTTATGCTTCTCATAACATGTATTTTAAAATATAAAAATTTCATAAAAACAACTCAAGAATACCTCTAAGAACAACCCCAAAATAGCCCCTCAACCTCCCACACATTCATTTAACATAATATGATTTTTTAGAACATATCTTGTTAGGATTTATTTATATAGTTTTTTATGAGACAAAACATGTAATAGATAGGTTTTAACATCTTTGTATATAGGTCTTGATATGCAAAAGTTTAGTTAAGGCAAGGTTGTTGGAAGAAGGATGAAAAAGCTACTACTAGCTGGAAGAACAAAATTTGTAAAGGTCATTATAGTACACTATAAAGATCACTGTAGAGCAATGATGTGAAAAATTGACTAAGTATGAAAGTATACAATAAGCTAGCCAAAGCATACTAAGTACTAGGAAGCTAGCCACATCAGATGATAAAGCAGCAACTTGATCCTGAAATACAGTTACCTCAAATTCAGTGCATTCTGAGTTACTATTAGAAACAAACAAAGAAGAGCTAATCAGAGAATGCCAGCTGGAGGGATCAAAAGGATGAAGGACAAGTTTTATAGAGGAATATAGGTAAAGTGGCAACAGTGTACCAGAATTGTTAGAAGATCATGCACGAACCAATCAATGAAAGACACCTCACCACTGAGGAAGCTATCTCCTTCAACAAGCAGATTTCCCACTCCTATAAATAGAAGTTGAGTGCACCTAAAACAAATATTGAAAACTACTGATCACGAGCTAAAACTCTAAGTATTCAAATATTCAAAACTCTCAAGCAACTTGTTTCAGTCACTTAATCTATTGTGCAACAAGCTAGCTATCCTCTGTATTTCAAGTTTCAGAGCTTGTTGCCGCCAACCATTGAAGAAATCTCTTTATATCTTTTCATAGATTGTTTTAAGAGTCACATAGCAAAGGTTATTCCTGCTAAGTATAGTTCGCTCATTTAGAAGAGTAAGATCCCTTTGTGGGTTATAGTTTGGTCATTATACAGCTAACTGTGTGGGATAGTGCTAACAGTTCTTGTTAGGATTTAGTTTGTATTAGTAGAGTCTTTGTAAATCAAACCATCTTAACAAAGTTTCTCCTTTCGAAGAAGTAAAGAGGACGTAGATGGATTACTCCACCCTTGAACCTTTATATATCATGCTTCCTGTTTTATAAGCTCTCTGCATATACATATATATTCTCTCTAGAGCTGTCAAAATGGGTTATGCCAATTAGACCAGCCAGTCCCGCCATGCATAAAGGGTGGGTACGTTGGGCCAAAAAATTAATAGCTTGTTAAAAGATGGGCATAAATGGGCTGACCTATTTGGGCCGCGGGTTGAGACGGGACAGGCTAAGACGGGGTGGGCTAGCCCACCTAGTATTCCCAATAATTAATATTAATTAAATCACTATTGATTAGGAGACAAAATTAGAAATACAATAACAACAGATACATGTATTACCATTTCTTTTATCATCTTTTCTCTAAACTTCTCATCTTTTTTCTATTGAAACGTCAAACCCTACTTCATGTTCATCAAATCAACTCACATTTGTCTCTATGGCTTTCTTCTTGTTCTTATATCAAGATTTTAACCGTTTGATTCTCTCGCGATTGCTACTCTCCTTGGACATCAACCACATCTAGTTCCAATCAGTGTGGCAAAAACAGGTAAATCAAATTCATATTGTAATTTCATTATGCAGATTTGAAGAAAAATAAATGGAATCTAGCACTTTGAACGAAAGTATTAATTTAAATGATAATGAAGGTGAAAGTGAAAATACTAAGTCTAACGAAAGTATTAATTTAAATGATAATGAAGGTGAAAATGAAAATACTAAGTCTGATGGGAAAGGTAAATTAGAGAATATTCTGATGTTTGGAATTATTTTACAAAAAAAGTGGTTGGAAAAGATACAATTTGTGAATGCAAGGGATGTAAGAAAGAGTACAAGAGTGGGGGTAAAAGATATGAGACTTCTACACTAAGACATCACATGGAAAATTGTAAAAAATTAAAATTTCATGATGTGGGACAAATGTTTGTTGATCATGATGGTAAGTTAGAGAATAGAAAGATAAATCCAAAAATTGCACATGAGTTACTAGCCAATGCAGTTATTAAGCATGATTACCATTTGCCTTTGTTAAATATGAAGGTATTAGAGCTTGGCAACATTATGTAAATCCCACACTTGTGTTTCTAGAAATACTTTTGTCTCTGATGTTAACCATCTCTATTTGGATGAGAAAAAAAAACTTAAACAAGTTTTTTCTAATGTTAATCATAGGGTGTGTTTGACTTTAGATGTGTGGATATCTTGCACCAGTGAGGGTTATATTTGCTTGACTGCCCATTTTGTTGTTGAAAATTGGAATTTGAATTTCAAGATCCTTAACTTAGATAGCATGCCTCCTCCACACTTCGGAGTTGAGTTCACATTAAAAATATTTCAGTTTTACTTAGATAGTATGCCTCCTCCACATTCCGGAGTTGAGTTGACACCAAACATATTACAATTTTTGAAGGAATGGGGGATTGAGAAGGAAATGAAGATGATTTTGATGATCTAATGTTGATGAATCATAATTTTCAAAGAACTTACATGTTGTATTTGAGATTTGTTATTCAAACTATTTGTTAGATTAATTAAAATTATTTTGATGAATGTTATCTAATTGAACTTTAATGTTTAGGTTTTATGTTTTATATCATTGTATGTTTGTTATGTGTATTTGTTGCATTTTGTTAGAGATTATATTTTTTCATAATTTTAATTTTATAATCTTGAAGAGTTGAACTAGATTTTACATTGATACATAATTTTGAGTTGGGTATTTATTGTTTAAATATGATATATATATATATATAAGCATTTCTTCTAAATCAATCTCAAAGGCTTAATTATCTAAGAAACTACCTAAATATTTTAGAATTATCCAAGAAACTATATCAATGTTCAATAAGTTGCCAAGTTCACAAACTAATGTAATCATAACTAGAAAGTTATCTGTTGGTCTTTATGTGAAATTCTTTAGTTCTAAAAATTCCTGTAAAAATCTATAAAAAATTAAAAAAATGGTGGGTTGGCTCGTCTAACCCACAACCCGCAGTGGGTTGGGCTAGGATTTCTTAGGCCTGCCCTGCCCACCAAATTACGATTTTTGGCGGGATATGGGTCAGCCCGCTCCGCCAACCTGTCTTGACAGTACTAATTATGTCATCTAAGCATATTACATTAAAACAAGTTTTTTAGAAAACACATTTGTTTAATCATTTCCATCGTTTATAAACTCTTTTCAAGTCCCAAGATCAATGCCAAAAAAAGTAACCTCATCTCTCTGTAATAAGCCAGAAAGCTACATACTACCTGAGGGACTTACACTCTTTGGAGTTAAAAGTTTGCAAAATTTGATAAGGTTAATTCACCCTCTTCTTAACCTTATATTACTTGGGACCAACATATCTCAATAATAAACCGTCATCTAAACCCAGATTATGTTATAGTGTTGGGATTTCAGTGTATGGATTTTGATGAGACAAACCGCTTATGTAATAGTAAGTTTGAGTACCCCATTTTTCATAATGTTTAAGTGAAAATATAGACTAGGATTGAGTCTAGTTATAGGTGCTGAAATAGATTGTGCTGCATCAAAAAATTAAAAGAATGAAGTCACTACAAGAAGCAGATACAACAATGCAACCTGTAAGTAAGAACGACAAGCAGCGCCACTACAAGAATTGGCTACAGGAGTACTGCAAGAACAAATACAACAATACTGTATAAAATAATACTGCAAGAAAGTCAAGTTACAGCAGCACTATAAAAAACGAATAGCTGCAAGAAGACCTAGGATATAACGCAAAGATTATAACTTGTTGAATAATCAACCAACCGCATTAATGACAAACAAAATCAGTATCCTGCAATTCGAGGAAAGATAAATGCTGTACGAGGAATGAAGAACGAAACAAGTATAATTAAAGCAATTCCAGAGAAGATCAAAGTTGCAGACACGGAGCCAATGCAAAGATGACACATGGACTGACAAGCTGTAGAAAGCTATGAGCCGAAACCACAGCATTAAATGCTTTGAAAGGAGAAGTCAAGTCGCATTAAATGCAAGTCATACATTTGATCAAGTACACTTATTTTCAAATGAGAGATATCTCCCTCAACGGATATATTTTTACAAGTATAAATAGAGGACGAGCAACCCTGAAGATGACTACTGAAACATTGACGCAAAAAAGTTGAAGCATTCAAAACTATATTCTTTCAAGCATTTCTACAGTTTCAGTCACTCAATCTTACTGAAGTGAACAAGTTCAAGCTAAAAGATCCATCGAAGGATTCAGAAGCTCACTTCACCACACCTATTGAAGAAACCTTTTATATATTTTAACCTTGTTGCTGTGTGCTTAGGTTGTTTTAGGTATTAAAAAGTTGATAGGATTTATCCTTGCTGTTTGTATAAGTTGTCTAGGTGATAGACAATTTTCTTGTGTGGGAGTGTGAAATCCTGTGTGGGTTTGCCTTTAGAACTTGTAGTTGCTGTGTGTATACTGGATTCTAGTAGGTGTTAGCTTGGTGAGTTGATAGATTGTTAGGAGTGTCCTGTAATTCAATCTTGCTTAACAAAGTTCTGCTCGAGGTAGTAGTAGAGTGGATGTAGAAATTTAAAAGATTCATGAAGAGCAACAACAACAGCAACAACACCAACCTCAATAAGAGGAATGACTTCAGAAGAAGTCGTCCACCTCCTCAAGTATCTTCCTCTCCACAGTCAAATACAAGTAATGTTGACTTGTGCTATAATTGCAGGAAATCGGGATACTATGCAAGAGACTATCCATATCTAACGGTGCACAAGTATCCTGAAGGAGAGAGAGAGCAGAGGAGAGAAAAGAGAAGAGAGGATAGACACAAGCTTCGAGCAATCATTGGAGAGATGGAGAAGGCCAATGATACAACAGTCTCAAAGGAGATGCTGAAAGCTGCAGAATCCTCTGACAGCGACACTGAAACCTCATCTTTCGATGAAGAAGCATTGGTATGCTTAATGATAAAAGATTACGAGGACAGCGAAGAAGATGATGTAACCTATCAACCGCTGTCCATACCAGAAAAAGAGAAGTTGAACATGATCCACTCTTTAAAGAGGATCATGAGTGATTTCGAGCAGATCAACTCAACCCATGAGGAGCTGAAGGTTGAAAATGAAATCTAAGAATCGACAATGAGATCCTCAGAGGCAAAAATATTGATATTGCTAGAATGCTGGCTGTATGTGAGTCTGATAACTCAAGGTGCATCAAGCTATAAAAGGAGATCTCCAGGCTAAGTCTGCTGGTCACTAAGCTAGAAACGGAGAAGAAAGGCTTGCAGTCCACGATCAGAACATTTAGCAAATCAACTAAGGACGCAAGAGAGTGCATAAGTCAAAACAGAAGCCCATTTGAAAAATCGGGTATAGGTTATGGCACTCACACCTCTCAGGATACAACAAGTTCGTCCAAGGCTGTAAAATTTGTTCAAGCTGAAACTTCAATGGAAAATGAGTTACCCTGTAACTCAGAAAAGAACTTGAACAAACCAGCATTGATGGATAAGGGGGAAAAAGCCTCAATGCTCAGCTGCAAGAAGTAAGCATGTATCTAAGAACTGGCTGCAGTAGAAGTCATCTGCTGTAAGCAGCAAGAAGATGCAACAACCTACAAAGTTGCAGCACAAAAGAAATTTTCCCATCTATACTAAGACTTTTATGTCTAAACCTCAAAAAGGATATACTCAAGGGAAGTATAGTGGAAGACTACACTACAAAAGTGTTGGTAACACATATATAGTCTCTGCACACACCTTTAATAAGCAGTTCAAAAACAAAACTATATACAGTCAGAAAACCAACAAATCTTACAGCAAAATAGTGACTGTTAAGAAAGTTTGGGTTCCCAAAGTTACTAACCCCAAAGGACCCTTACATAAATGGGTACCTAAATCTGCTTAAATTTATTACAGGTTTCAGTGCCAGGTTGCAGCAATGATGTATGGTACATTGACAGTGGCTGCTCAAGGCATATGATAAGCAGTAAAGAAGCACTAAAAGACTTCCAAGAATGCGAAGGACCAAAGGTCGTCTTTGGAGATGATTCCAAAGGAAGTACAAAAGGAAGTGGATGCCTAGTCAAAGGGAACATAAAGATCAAGGATGTATCCTATGTGAAAGGCCTCAGATATAATCTTCTGAGCATCAGTCAATTTTGTGACAAATGATACACAGTAGAGTTCAACCTCAACAATTGCTTAATCATCAAATTAAGCCAAGCTTATAGGAACAAGAAGAGAAAACATATATCTTGCTGATTGAAACTCTTCTATTCAACCAACATACTTCATAGTGAAATGTCCACCAGAGCTGAGCTGGTTGTGGCACAAGAGATTAAGCCATCTGAACTTCAAAACAATCAACAAGCTAACAAGGAAAGGTCTTGTAAGAGGATTGTCAGATGTGGCATATAAGAAGGAGAATGTATGTGGAGCTTGTCAGAAAAGAAAGTAAGTGAAAAGCTCATTCAATGACAAGTTGCAGAAGTCATCTCATAGGATTCTAAATCTTCTACATATGGACCTCTTTGGACCAGTAGAACCAGTAAGCATAAGTGGAAATAAATACTCACTTGTGGTAGTAGATGACTACTCCAGATATACATGGACAATATTCCTTGCCAAGAAATCAGAAACTGAAAGCAAGCTACCTGACCTTATGAAGAAGATTCAAAATATAAAGAGCTTGAGCATTATGAAGATCAGATCAGATAGAGGAACTGAGTTCACAAACAAATTCATTGAGAAATTCTGTTCTGATAATGGTATTCATCATGAATACTCTGCTGCAAGAACACTTAAACAAAATGGTGTAGCTGAAAGGAGGAATAGAACCCTCAAGGAAGCAACAAGGACAATGATAGCAGAGACAAAAATACCCAAGAGAGGGCTGACACAACCAATACTGCATGCTATACGCAGAATAGATGTCTAATCAACAAGAATTTAGACAAAACTCCATATGAAGTCTGGAATGGATATATACCAAATATATCATATCTGCATATCTTTGGATACAGGTGTTATATCCTCAACAATGGAAATGAGCATCTAAAATCTTTTGATGCAAAATCAGATGAATGAGTATTCTTAGGATACTTTGCTGTAAGTAGAACCTTCAAAGTCTTCAACAAGAGAATCTTGGTGGTTGAAGAATCAATCCATGTGGTGTTTGATGAACCATATTGTGACACCAAGAAGCTAGAAGAACCCGCTGAAGAGGTAGCTCCAAGAAAAGAGAATGATGTTCCATATGTTGAAGGAGTTCTGCATACAGGAGAAGACAAAGAAGAAGAAGCTGCACCTCTGGATGTAACAGATAATCTTACAGTAGCAGAACCTTAAATCTTACAGCAACATGAGGAGCAACCTAGACTTGTTTATGTCTTTGAACCTGATATGACATGATTGAGGAATCATCCTAGGGATCTTATCATTGGAGATCCATCAATAGAAGTAAGGACAAGAAGGTCAATTCCTCATGAAGCAATGTTTGCATGCTTTATATCTCAGACAGAGCCCAAGAATATTGAAGAAGCCCTACAAGATAGCAACTGGTACAAGCCATGCAAGAAAAACTAAATGGATTTTAAAGAAATCAAGTATGGCAAACAGTTGCAAGACCAACTCATCAAGGAGTTATTGGAACTAAATAGGTCTTCAAGAACAAGCTAGATGAATCTGGACTTGTTGTGAGGAACAAAGCAAGATTAGTTGCTAAAGGATATTGCCAAGAAGAAGGAATTGATTTTGATGAGACTTTTGCTCCAATAGCAAGACTGTAAGCTATAAGGATTTTTCTGGCATCTGTAGTTCACATGAACTTCAATGTCTATCAAATGGATGTGAATAGTGCATTTCTAAATGGTCTTTGTTGGTCCCAGTGGTGTCCGAGGTTCAGAGGGAGGGTGAATGAACTTTGGTCGATTTTTCAGAATCATTAAAACAACCGTTCTGCACTGCAAGTTACTTGAGCTTGCAGCGATAGATGGTTACTGCTTGCAGCGCTAGAATGTAGTGCTGCACGTTATAACCTGGAGTTTTGTACGCAGCGGAAATATACTTTTAAATACAAGGCTGTTTTACACAAAAATGCTTCTTTCAAACGTTTTATGATGAGAAGAGATAGATATATGCAGAAAATAAGCACAGATAAATAAAGCGATAAAAACACTTATGGCTTATAGTAGTTCGGAGGTGGTGTAACCCTTCTACGTCCACTCTACTGCTCCACGAGTAGGAACTTTGTTAAGCAAGATTGATTTACAGGACTCTCCTAACAATCTATCAACTTTACAAAGCAAACCACCTACTGAAGTCCAGCGTACACACAACAACTGCAAACTTCAAAGGCTAACCCACACAGGGTTCTATACTCCCACACAGGGAAGCTGCCTAACTCTAGACAACTAAAACAAACAGCAAGGATCTCTCCTATCAACTGCTTGACACCACTAAAACAACCTAAGCACACAACAACAAGGTTAAAAGGATAAAAAAGTTTTCTTCAACTTGTGCTTCAAAGTGAGCTTCTGAATCCGTAGGGAATCTTTCAGCTTGACCTCTGCTTCACTTTGATAGGTTGAGTGACTGAAACTGATTGTAGATTTGAATACTTGGATCTTGTAAGCTTTGTGGATTTAGCGTAAAAGTTTCAGTAACCAGCTTCAGTTCTCCTCGACCTCTATTTATACTTGTAGGAGAAGATGTCCGTTGAAGGAGACATCCCTCTTTTGAATTTGAAATAGCCTGGCCAAAGTATGGTTCGCATTTAATGCGACTGACCTTTCTTTTCGGAGCATTTAATGCGGCAGTTGCGGCTCGCAGCTTTCTACGGCGCGTCAGTCCATGTGGTATCTTCTTATTGGCTCCGTGTCTGCTACTTTGACTTTTTCTTGAACGGCTCTTTTGTCCCTGCTTGGATCTCCGTTCCTCGTACTGCATTTATCCTTTCTGGGATTTGCAGGATACTTAGTCTTGTAGTTGGCGCTGTATATACTTAACTGTTCTGTAAGTCTGCGCTGTATCCTTGGTCTTTGTGCAGCTGGTGCATTCTTTCAGTGCTGCTGTATTTTAGACCTGCTTGCAGTATTGTCTGGCAGTGCTGCTGTAACTTCGTTCTAGCAGTACTCCTGTATCTTTTTCATACAGCGATGCTGCACGCCGTTCTATCTTGCTTTGCTGTATCCTGCCTTCATGCAGCGATATCTTCCTTTAAAGCTTAGATGCAGCTTTATCCTTTTTTAACCTCCATTTCAATCCTTGACTCAAGACTCAATTCTAGTCTATTTATTCACTTAAACAATGTGAAAATGGGGTACTCAAAACTTCCTATTACATGGTTGGTTTGTCTCATCAAAATCTAAACAATGAAATCCCAACAATTTCCCCCTTTTTGATGATGACAAAACCTTTACAATATTTCGTTCATGAAGAAGTTTCATTTTACTTTAACTCATATGGTTTATCCAGATTACATGCTTGCACAGCTTGAATGAATAAAAACTAATCCTGGATTCATCAGAGATGCATCATGCTATTCCTTTCAACAAACCCAACAGGAAAACACAAACAGCATGCATGAGTTCATAAGAGTTGAACTTGGTCAGAGCAGAAAGAAAAATTTCTTTATTTAAGAGATAGAAATTTTTACAACATCAAAAATACAACAAGGATCATAAGAGGGTATATGAATACAGCTTAGTAAAACGAAGATCTTTTGCTTGCAGATACGTCTGATCTTCTTTCAAACCTTTCAAGGCCTTCTCTTCCTCTTGATCCTTTCCACCAGTCCCTGATGGACTCTTGGTAGGACTCTTCCAGCTTGTGTCTGATCACAGGAATCTGAATCCATCTCAGCCAGAAGTCCTCGCAGTATGGTACAATCAGCCCTTCCTTGACTCGATCGATGTACAACTGTTGAATGTCAAGGCTTTCTTCACGAACGAGCTGTTCATACCTTCTCAATGCAGTCTTGCAGGTATGATACTTGCTGAATTTTCCTCAAATGTTGGATTCCGATCAAAAGGCAGTCTGACTTCTTTGAAGATGTCAAATCTCCAAGCCATGTTTTCTCCTTCAGGCCTTTGATCCATCAACACGGACACTTCAGCAGAGATGTTCTCTGTGTCAAGGCGAGGGATTTCTTGAGGAGGGAATTGGTAGAAGTTGTTTGGAAAAAATTTTCTTTCACCAATTACACCGAGTCTTTGAATCCAGGCGTTAGGATCTGCAGCTTCTTCATATTGGCGCCTTTGATTCTCAGACTCGTCCCCGCTCATCCTCTTCCTTGAGCCTTGCTGCTGGCTATCATCCCTTCTCTTATGATGATAGCTGGGCGGTGCTGCATCCTTGCTTGCAGCTCTGCTGTGTGCAGAACCTGCAGCAGATCTTCTTCCAGCAGCTGCACCGGCTCCACCAGCTCCATCATCATCTCTTCTCCATCTCTTCGGAGAAGGGATATCAGCAGCAGCAGATGATCCAGACCTCCTTCTCCTCCTGCTGAGAGGTTGCTGGTCATCATCTTCTTCCTCTTCTTCAGGTTCAGCCGCCCCTTTGCTCCTGTATTTCTCTTCAAACCTTTTTCCCTTTTTGGCATCATCAAAAGCCGGGGGCTGAGCAGGGGCAGCTGGGACCGCCCAAGATCGTGGGCGTCGGGTCGGTTCAGGGGTGGGTTCTGGAGCATCGACATGCTGAGGGAAAGCTCGGACCATGATATCCCTCAACTCTCCTACAATCAGCTCCAGATTCCCCAACCTGTCGTCCACACTTCTAGTTCTCTGAGATTGATCGAAGACACGATCCAGAAGTGTTTCCAGGACTTGTGAGTGATGGTTGAGTCTGTTAGAGGCAGTCTCAGCATGCAGCTTGCATTGCCTGACCTCTTGGCGTGTCAGAGCAGCTTCAACCTTCAACTCCTTCTCCATCCTGACCCGATCGTAGTACAGCCTGTTTGAATGATCATTGAGAGTATGCTTAATCATATCAGGCAGCACTTCGAGGTCCTTCTTGAAACCCGTCATGGTTTCAGCATGGAATTGGGCACTGATCCTGAGACTGTTGCGCATGGTAGACTCATGCTCTTGGAGAGCATGCAGCAGATGTCTAACAGCGGTCTCGACTCTGTTGATGGATTTATCAGGAGTCAGCCCTGAATTCCTTCTTGTTGAGGCAGCAGTGGATGCAGCAAATGGAATAACCTCCTTGCATACTCGCACTGCATCCTGCCTCGGTACTTCAGAAGCAACCTCATCCTCATCCTCGCTGGTATGAGAGCTTATAGAACTTGAGGATGGGTGCTCAACTCCTTCTTCTTCTTCTGCCTCCTCTTCGCTGGATAAGACTGGAACAGGAACGGCTCCTCCAGATTTTGGCCCATGAACAGCAATGTTCCGTTTCTTCATCTATCTTGCGAATTCGGCATCCGACATATTGGCGTCCACAGTATCCTTCGCTGCTATAACCTTTGAAGGTTTTTGAGAGCCAGCAGCAGCTGCAGCATCATCCTCCTCACGAGGTGTCTCTAGCTGCGCTGGAGATACATCGGCTTCAACTCCAGCATCCTCAGTGGGTACTGTCTGAACAGCCTCCCCACCTGAGGTCTTCTCACACTCAGGGAGTGTTGTCAGAACAACATCCTCCACTGAGGTCTTCTCAATGGACCCCGTCTCCTCGGCCGGTCCAGAAACAGCTTCGACAGTCTCTGCTGTAAGAATCGGTTCTTGCAGCTCTGCATGGCTTCCTGCAGCGATCACAGTATTCAGCACTGTATCCTCTATTGCTGCTAGGATCTCAGCTTCCACCCTGCTCTTCTCTGCAGCTCCTTCTTCCTGTTGAAGGGTGGTTGCTGGCTGCACTGCTGTCGCGTCCAGTGTAGGGAGTACCGCCTCTGCAACTCCCTCCGTAGATGCTTCATCGGCAAACTCAGAAATGTCTGAGATGACATTCTTGATTATGGTGGATGGTTCCCCCTCAGAGTCTGCTTGAGCAGTATCTTCATCTTCGCGCACTGGGGAATCACCATAATCCAGTAGTTGGGCTTCCTCCTCCTCCAAGCGATCCAACGTGACAATGTTGGAGAGGCCCTCAACTACTTGCTCGTATGCAGGGGAGTTCATTTGATTTGAACTTGAACTGCCTTCTCCCCGCATTCTTCTTGGAGTGTGCTGCATCCTGGTTTCCTTCAGGCTCTGTTGCAGCGCTAGATGCAGCATGGCTTCTTCAGCCTGCTCCACTCCTAAGGTGTCGATTTACTCCTTCGTATACTTGACTTGGTTGATGAAGGTTCCTGTAGGAAGCTGTTTTACTTGCAGTCCGAGAAAGAAACTTAATTCTCCCATCATACTCATCTCGAACTTTGACTGCATCAGGTTGGAAAATTTCTCACATAGCTCTTTGTTTGTGGATCCGAAGATAATATCATCCACATAGATTTGTATAAGAAGTACACTCTCTCCGTCCTGTATCCTAAACAGCATTTTGTCGATCGTTCCTTTATGAAAACCATTTTCCAGAAGATAGAGAGATAAGGTGTCATACCAAGCTCTTGGTGCTTGCTTCAGTCCATATAGGGCCTTTTGTAGACGAAACACCTTCTCTTCTGCTTGATCCTCGAAACCAGGAGGTTGCTCAACATATACTTCCTCTGTAAGGAGACCATTCAGGAATGCACTTTTAACATCCATTTGATAGACGTTGAAATTCATATGTGCTGCATAGGCTAAGAAAATTCTTATTGCTTCTAGCCTTGCCACTGGTGCAAAAGTCTCATCAAAATCAATTCCTTCTTCCTGACAGTATCCTTTAGCAACTAATCTTGCTTTGTTTCTTACAACGACTCCTGATTCATCTAGCTTGTTCTTGAACACCCACTTTGTTCCAATTACACCTTGATGGGTTGGTCTAGCGACAGTTTTCCATACTTGATTTCTCTCAAATCCATTCAATTCTTTCTGCATGGCCTGTACCCAGTTGCTATCTTGCAGTGCCTTTTCAACATTCTTAGGCTCTGATTGTGATATGAAGCATGCAAACATTGCTTCATGTGGGATGGATCTTCTTGTCCTTACACCGATGGATGGATCTCCTATAATGAGATTTCTTGGATGATTTCTAAGCCATGTCCTATCTGGCTCAAAAACGTGTGTTGGTGTATTTTGCTCATCATGTTGCTGTAATGCAGGAGGTTCTGCTGCTGTAAGGATGTCTGCAGCATCCAAGGTTGCAGCTTCTTCATCTTTATCTTCTTTTGTAGGCAGAACTCCTTCTATGTATGGTACAACATTCTCTTTTCTAGGAGAGGTTTCTTCAGGTGGTTTTTCCAGCTTCTTTGTGTCACAATGTGGTTCATCAAACACCACATGTACAGATTTTTCTACCACCAGGGTTCTCTTATTAAACACTCTGAAGGCTTTACTTACAGCAGAGTATCCTAGAAATACTCATTCGTCTGATTTAGCATCAAAAGTCTTCAGATGTTCCTTTCCATTGTTGAGAACATAACACCTGCATCCAAAGATATGCAGATAGGAAATGTTTGGTGTATGACCATTCCATATTTCATACGGTGTCTTATCAAGATCCTTGATGATTAGACATTTGTTCTGCGTATAGCATGCAGTGTTGGTTGCCTCAGCCCAAAATCTCTTG
The DNA here is from genome assembly GCA_028654395.1 of Scutellaria barbata. Classification (NCBI taxonomy): domain Eukaryota; kingdom Viridiplantae; phylum Streptophyta; class Magnoliopsida; order Lamiales; family Lamiaceae; genus Scutellaria; species Scutellaria barbata. Next base: position 21,840,900 of record CM053647.1, read on the forward strand.
GGTATTTCTGCTTCTGCTATCATCGTCCTTGCTGCTTCCTTGAGGGTTCTATTCCTTCTTTCAGCAACCCCGTTTTGTTGAGGTGTTCTAGCAGCAGAGTATTCATGACGAATACCATTGTCAGAACAGAATTTCTCTATAAACTTATTCGTGAACTCGGTTCCTCTGTCTGATCTTATCTTCACTATGCTCAAGCTCTTTTCATTCTGAATTTTCTTCATGAGGCCAGGTAGGTTTTCTTGAGTTTCCGACTTCTTCGCTAGAAAGATCGTCCATGTGTATCTGGAGTAGTCATCCACTACTACTAGAGAGTACTTCTTCCCGCTCAAGCTTACTGATTCTACTGGTCCAAAGAGGTCCATGTGTAGAAGATCTAGAATTCTGTGAGACGATTTCTGAATCTTATCCTTCAAAGAGCTCTTAACTTGCTTCCCTTTTTGACACGCTCCACAGACATTCTCTTTCTTGTAAGCTACATCTGGTAATCCTCTCACGAGGCCTTTTCTTGCTAGCTTGTTGATAGTCTTGAAGTTCAGGTGACTTAATCGTTTGTGCCATAGCCAACTCAACTCCGGTGGACTTTTCACTATGAAGCATGTTGATTGAGTGGACGAATTCCAATCTGCTAGGTAGATATTTCCTCTTCTTGTTCCTGTAAGCTTTACTTTATTTGATTAAGCACTTGTTGATGTTGAATTCCACTGTATATCCTTTGTCACAGAACTGACTGATGCTTAGAAGATTGTATCTAAGCCCCTTTACGTAGGATACATCCTTGATCTTTATGTTCCCCTTGACTAGGCATCCACTTCCTTTTGTGCTTCCTTTGGAATCATCTCCAAATATGACCTTAGGTCCTTTGCATTCTTGGAAGTCTTTCAGTGTTTCTTTATTGCCTGTCATGTGCCTTGAGCAGCCGCTGTCGATATACCATACATCACTGCTGCATCCTGGCACTGTAACCTGTAACAAACTCAAACAGATTTAGGTACCCATTTCCATACGGGTCCTTTGGGGTTAGTTACTTTGGGAACCCAAATTTTCTTAACAGTAATTGATCTACTGTAAGATTTGTTAGTTCTCGAGCTGTATGCAGTTATCTTGGAAAACTGCTTATGAAAAGTGTGTGCTCGACAAACATGTGTGTTACCAACACCCTTGTAGTGCAGTCTTCCACCATACTTTCCTGGAGTATATCCTCCTTGAGGTTTAGACATATAGGTCTTAGTATTGGTGGGAAAGTTTCTTCTATGCTGCAACTTTGTTGGTTGCTGCATCCTTTTGTTGCATGCAGCAGATGACTTCTGCTGCAGCCAAGTCTTAGATGCAGACTTATTCCCTGCAGTTGAGCATTGGGGTTTCTTCCCTTTATCCGTCATTGTTATTTTGTTCACTATTTTTTCAGAGTCACAAAGTAACTCTTTCTCCATTGGAGTTTTAGCTTGAATAAAATTCACAGCTTCGGATGTGCTTGCTGTATTCTGAGAGCCTTGATTGCTGTACCCTATGCCTGAAATCACAAAGGGATCTCTGGCACTATTTATGCAATCTCTTGCGTCCTTTGAGGATTTGGTGAACGTTCTCATCTTGGACTGCAAGATTTCCTTCTCAAATCTTAGCTCAGTGATCAGCAGATTCAATCTAGAGATCTCTTGTTGCTGCTTACTACACTTTGAGTTATCAGACTCTCGTGCAGCGAGCATTCTGGCAATGTCGATGTTTTTGCTCTTGAGGATCTCATTATCGATTCTAAGGTTCTCATTCTCAACCTTAAGCTCCTCATGAATTGAGTTGATCTGCTCGAAATCACTCATGATCCTTTTCAAGGAGTGGATCATGTTCAGCTCCTCATCAACTTGTATGGACAACGGTTGGTAAATTACCTCATCTTCTTCGCTGTCCTCGCCATCTTTAGCCATCAGGCATATGAGTGCTTCTTCGTCAGAGGATGAGGTTTCAGCATCGCTGTCAGAGGATTCTGCAGCTTTCAGTACTTCCTTTGGAACTACTGCATCCTTGGCTTTCTCCATCTCTCCTATGAGAGCTCGAAGCTTGTGTCTTTCCTCTCGTCTTTTATCTCTCCTCTGTTCTCTTTCTCCTTCAGGATACTTGTGCACTGTTAGATAAGGACAATTCCTTGCGTAGTGTCCAGGCTTCTTGCAATTATAGCACAAGTCAACATTCCCTGTATTTGACTGAGGAGAAGAAGATACCTGAGGGGTTGAGTGACTTCTTCTGAAGTCATTCTTTTTGTTGAGGTTGGTGTTGTTGCTATTGTTGTTGCTCTTAATGAATCTCCTGAATTTCTTTAGGAGGAGCGTCATATCCTCTTCAGCAACTTCTGCTGTATCCTCACTCTGCTTACTGCAACTGGCGGTTGCTGTATCCTTTGTTCCTCTGGCGGTTAGCGCTGTAACTTTGGAGACTGACTCCTCTGACTCTTTTCTCCTTCTATTGATGTCATACTCGAATGCTTTCAAGTCGGAGAATAAGTCAAATGTGCTCATGGACTTCAAGTCCATAGACACTCTCATGGCAGTGGTCTTGCTATCCCACTCCGCTGGTAGGGCTCTAACACCTTCATTTTATTTTCTTTCTGTGTGTATTGTTTGCCCAGAGCTTCTAGTTCATTCACTATGGATGTGAATCTCAGATCTAGTTGCTCAAGAGTCTCTTCATTCTTCATTTCGAAGAGCTCGAATAATTGGGTAGCGTTGGAGATTTTGTTGTCCTTGGTGAGCTCAGTTCCTTCACAAATTTGCTCCAGTTTTTCCCATATTTCTTTGGATGTTGAGCAAGTCTTGACTTTGCTAAAGGTGCCCTTATCCAAAGTAATAAATAGAGCGTTCTTTGCCACGTTATCCAGGTTGGCCCTTTTCCTGTCTTCGTTTCCCCACTCTTGTCGTGGTTTGATCAGGAAGTTTGGTGGTGGCTGCTCTCCTTCTGCATGGTCTCTTCCATACATTGGATTTACCTTCATGGGAACTATCGGTCCTTCAGTTATGACGGTCCACATCTCATCATTCATGGCCGAAAGGTGTGCCTGCATTCTAATCTTCCAGTCATCATATTCCTCTATGGAAAACATAGGTAGCTTGTGATTGGAGGAATCCATGATATGCTTTAAAAATGATTTTTATGCAAAGAAAACAGCGAGACAAAGGTGGATTTGGGTAGGTGACCAGATAAGTTGGCTTTTAACCCAACTCGCTCTGATACCACTTGTTGGTCCCAAGTGGTGTCCGAGGTTCAGAGGGGGGGATGAATGAACCTTTAAAACAACCGTTCTGCACTGCAAATTACTTGAGCTTGCAGTGATAGATGGTTACTGCTTGCAGCGCTAGAATGCAGTGCTGCACGCTCTAACCTGGAGTTTTGTACGCAGCGGAAATATACTTTTAAACACAAGGCTGTTTTACACAAAAATGCTTCTTTCAAATGTTTTATGATGAGAAGAGATAGATATATGCAGAAAATAAACACAGATAAATAAAGCGATAAAAACACTTATGGCTTATAGTGGTTCGAAGGTGGTGTAACCCTTCTACGTCCACTCTATTGCTCCTCGAGCAGGAACTTTGTTAAGCAAGATTGATTTACAGGACTCTCCTAACAATCTATCAACTTTACAAAGCAAACCACCTACTGAAGTCCAGCGTACACACAGCAACTGCAAACTTCAAAGGCTAACCCACACAGGGTTCTATACTCCCACACAGGGAAACTGCCTAACTCTAGACAACTAAAACAAACAGCAAGGATCTCTCCTATCAACTGATTGACACCACTAAAACAACCTAAGCACACAGCAACAAGGTTAAAAGGATAAAAAGGTTTTCTTCAACTTGTGCTTCAAAGTGAGCTTCTGAATCCGTAGGGAATCTTTCAGCTTGACCTCTGCTTCACTTCGATAGGTTGAGTGACTGAAACTGATTGTAGATTTGAATACTTGGATCTTGTAAGCTTTGTGGATTTAGCGTAAAAGTTTCAGTAAGCAGCTTCAGTTCTCCTCGACCTCTATTTATACTTGTAGGAGAAGATATCCGTTGAATGAGACATCCCTCTTTTGAATTTGAAATAGCCTGGCCAAAGTATGGTTCGCATTTAATGCGACTGACCTTTCTTTTCGGAGCATTTAATGCGGCAGTTGCGGCTCGCAGCTTTCTGCGACGCGTCAGTCCATGTGGCATCTTCTTATTGGCTCCGTGTCTGCTACTTTGACTTTTTCTTAAACGGCTCTTTTGTCCCTGCTTGGATCTCCGTTCCTCGTACTGCATTTATCCTTCCTGGGATTTGCAGGATACTTTATCTTGTAGTTGGCGCTGTATATACTTAACTGTTCTGTAAGTCTGCGCTGTATCCTTGGTCTTTGTGCAACTGGTGCATTCTTTCAGTGCTGCTGTATTTTAGACCTGCTTGCAGTATTGTCTGGCAGTGCTGCTGTAACTTCGTTCTAGCAGTACTCCTGTATCTTTTTCATGCAGCGATGCTGCACGCCGTTCTATCTTGCTTTACTGTATCCTGCCTTCATGCAGCGATATCTTCCTTTAAAGCTTAGATGCAGCTTTATCCTCTTTTAACCTCCATTTCAATCCTTGACTCAAGACTTAATTCTAGTCTATTTATTCACTTAAACAATGTGAAAATGGGGTACTCAAAACTTCCTATTACATGGTTGGTTTGTCTCATCAAAATCTAAACAATGAAATCCCAACAGTCTTCTTATAGAGGAAGTGTATGTAGAGCAACCTCCAGGTTTTGAAGATCAAGTAGAAGAGAAGGTGATCAGGTTACATAAGGCCCTGTATGGACTTAAGCAAGCACCAAGAGCTTAGTATGACACCTTATCTCTCTATCTGCTGGAAAATAGCTTTAAGAAAGGAACTATCGACAAGACTCTGTTCAGGATACAGGATGGAGAAAGTATACTTCTTTTACAAATATATGTGGATGATATCATCTTCGGATCCACCAACAAAGAGTTATGTGAGAAGTTTTCCAACCTGATGCAGTCAAAATTCGAGATGAGTATGATGGGAGAATTAAGTTTCTTTCTGGGGCTACAAGTAAAGCAGCTGGTTGCAGGAACCTTCATTAGCTAGGTTAAGTATACGAAGGAACTTATCAAGAAATTTGGCATGGAGAATGGTTCAGCAACATCCATTTCTATGGTTGCATCCATAAGCCTTGACAAAGATGAAGATAGAAAAGATGTAGATATCACGAAGTACAGATGGCTCATAGGATCCTCATTGTATCTTACAGCAAGCAGGCCAGACATCATGTTTGTAGTTGGAGTTTGCGCAAGATTCCAAGCAGCACCAAAGGAGTCACATCTTTCAACTGTCAAAAGAATTATCAAGTATCTGAAAGAAACTCAGGAAGTAGGCCTATGGTATCCCAATTAAGGAGGATTCAAGCTCAAGGGCTGCAAGATTGATAGAAAAAGCACGAGTGGGACTTGTCAATTTTTGGGAAATAGACTTGTTTCATGGTTCTGTAGGAAGCAAACATCGATTGCAACATCTACAGCGGAAGCAGAATATGTTGTAGCAGGAAGTTGCTGCGCTCAAATTCTCTGGATACAGCAGCAACTAAGAGATTATGGGATTGAAGAAAAAGAGACTTCAATTCTCTGTGTTAATACGAGGTTATTGCAATTACCCATAATCCTATATTGTGGGTGTGCTTTTAGAGTTTGCAATTTCTGTGTGTACGCTGGACTCTAGTAGGTGTTTTGCTTTGTAAAGTTGATAGATTGTTAGGAGTGTCCTATAAATCAATCTTGCTTAACAAAGTTCCAACTTGAGGTAGCAATAGAGTGGACGTTGAAGGATTACACCACCTTCGAACCACTATAACCATAAGTGTTTTATTGCTTTCTTATCTGTGCTTTATCTTATATATATGTATCTCTGTCATAAGCAAAAACGTTTTGAAAAGAATCATATTTGAGAAAACCAACCTTGTGTTATTAAACCTATTTTTCCGCTGCATATAAAACTCTAAGTTACAACATGCAGCACTACATCCTAGTGCTATAAGCAGTAACTGTCTGGCGCTGTAAGTTCAAGTAACTTGTAGAATAGTAAGTTTTAAAAGGATTGACAAAATCGATCAAGGTTCATTCACCCCCCCTCTGAACCTCGGACACTACTTGGGACCAACATATGAAAGTGTAGAGATCCCTGCCAACGGAATGGGACAGTAAGGCTACTGCCATGAGAGTGTCCATGGATTTAAAATCCATGAGTACATTTGATCTATTCTCTAACCTCAAAGCATTCGAATATGACATTAATAGAAGGAAAAAAGAAGCGGAAAAATCAAGTTCCAAAGTTACTGCGCTGACTGCCAGAAGCTCGAAGGATACAGCAGCTGCCAGTTGCAGCAAGCACTTGGAGGTTATAACTGAGGACGCTGAAGAAGATATGACTCTTCTTCTAAAGAAATTTAGAAGATTCATGAAGAGCAATAATAACAGCAGCAACAGCAACAATAACAAGAGGAATAACTTCAGAAGAAGTCATCCACCACCGCAGGTATCCTCCTCTCTTCAATCAAACACAAATAATCTTGACTTGTGTTATAATTGCAGGAAGCCTGGACACTATGCAAGAAGCCGTCCACATCCAACCGTGCATAAGTATCCAGAATGAGAGAGAGAACAAAAGATAGAGAAAAGAAGAGATGATCAGTATAAGCTTAGAGCTCTCATTGGAGAGATGAAGAAAATTAAGGATACAACAGTCTCAAAGGAGATGCTGAAAGCTGTTGAATCTTCTAACAATGATACTGAAACTTCATCCTCAGATGAAGAAACACTATTTGCCTGATGGCAAATGACTGTGAAGACAGTAAAGAAGATGAGGTAGCATACCAACCGCTGTCCATACGTGACAAAGAGGAGTTAAACATGATCCACTCTTTAAAAAAGATCATGAGTGACTTCGAGCAGATTAACTCAACTCATGAGGAGCTAAAGGTTGAAAATGAAAACCTTAGAATTGAGAATGAGATCCTCAGAAGCAAAAACATCGACATTGCTAAAATGCTAGCAGCATGTGAGCCTAATAGCTTAAGATACAGCAAGCTACAAAAGGAGGTCTCAAGGTTAAATCTGCTGGGCACCAAGCTAGAAAATGTGAAGGAGAACTTGCAGTCCACAATAAGAATATTTAGCAAGTCTGCTAAGAATGCAAGAGAGTGTCTAAACCAAGCCAGAAGTCCATTTGAGAAAACGGGCTTAGGATACAACACTCACACCTCTCAGAATATAGCATCTAAGACTATTGTATTTGTTCAAGTTGAAACTTCAATAGAGAATGAGTTACACTGTAACTCAAAAAAGATCTTGAACAAACCAGTGCTGATAGATAAGAGAAAGAAGCCCCAATGCTCAACTACAGGAAGTATACCTGTATTTAAGCGCTGGCTACAATAGAAGCCATCTGATGTATGCAGTAAAAAGATACAACATCTCACAAAGTTACAGTATAAAAGACATTTCCCCACCAATATAAGACTCTCGTGTCTAAACCTAAAAGAGGACATGCTTCAGGAAAGTTTGGTGGAAGACCACACCACAAGAGTGTTGGTAACACACATAAAGTTTCTACACACACAGTTAAAAAGCAGTTTAAGAACAAAACTGCCTACAGAAGTGGAACTAACAAATCTTACAGCAAAAAATTAACTGTTAAGAAAGTTAGGGTTCCAAAAGAAACTAACCCAAAAGGACCCTTACAGAAATGGGTACCTAAATCTGCTTGAATTTATTGCAGGTTTCAATGCTAGGATGCAGCGGTGATGTATGGTACATACACAGTAGCTGCTCAAGGCACATAACAGGCAACAAAGATGCCTTAAAGGACTTCAAAGAATGTAAAGGACCGAAGGTCATCTTTGAAGATGATTCCAAAGGAAGCACAAAAGGCAGTGAAAGCCTAGTCAAAGGGAATATAAAGATCAAAGATGTATCCTATGTGAAAGGTTTCAGATATAATCTACTGAGCATCAGTCAATTTTGTGTTAAAGGATACACAGTGGAGTTCAATTTCAACAAATGCCTAATCAAGGACAGTACATCAAATAAAGTCAACCTTACAGGAACAAGAAGAGGAAACATATAGCTTGTAGACTGGAACTCTTCTATTCAACCAACATGCTTCATTGTAAAAAGTCTACCAGAGTTGGGCTGGCTATGGCACAGGAGACTGAGTCACTTGAACTTCAAGATAAACAAGCTAGCAAGAAAAGGCCTTGTAAGAGGACTGTCAGATGTGGCATACAAGAAGAAAAATATTTGTGGAGCTTGTCAAAAAGGAAAACAAGTGTAAAGCTCATTCAAGGATAAGTTGCAGAAGTCATCTCACAGAATTCTAAATCTTCTACATATGGATCTCTTTGGACCAGTAGAACCAGTGAGCATAAGTGAGAAGAAGTACTCACTTATGGTAGTAGATGACTACTCCAAATACACCTGGACTATATTTCTTGCTAAGAAATCAGAGACTCAGAATATGCTACCTGACCTCATGAAGAAGATTCAAAATGAGAAGAGCTTGAATATTGTAAAGATCAGATCACATAGAGGAATGAGTTCACAAACAAGTTTATTGAGAAATTCTGTTCTGATAATGGTATTCGTTATGAATACTCTGCTGCAAGAACAACTCAACAGAATGGTGTAGCTGAAAGGAGAAACAGAACCCTCAAGGAAGCAGCAAGGACAATGATAGCAGAGGTAGAAATACCCAAGAGATTTTGGGTTGAAGCCACCAACACTGCATGCTATACTCAGAACAGATGTTTGATCAACAAAGATTTAGACAAAACTCCATATGAAGTCTAGAATGGATATAGACCAAACATTTTCTATCTGCATATATTTGGATTTAGGTGATATATTCTCAATAATGAAAAAAGAGCATCTAAAAACCTTTGATACAAAATCAGATGAATGAGTATTTCTAGGATACTCTGCTGTAAGCAAAGCATTCGGAGTCTTCAACAAAAGAACCTTAGTGGTTGAAGAGTCAATTCATGTGGTGTTTGATGAACCACATTGTGACACCAAGAGTCTAGTACAACCTGCTGAAGAAACAGTTCCAAGGAAAGAAAATGATGTTCCCTATATTGAAAGAGTTCTATCCTTAGCAGAAGACAAAAAATAAGAATATGTACCTCTGGATGCAACAGATATTCTTACAGCAGCAGAACCCCCAATCTTACAGCATACTGAGGAACAACCTAGACCTATATATACTTTTGAGCCTGATAGAACATGGTTAAGAAATCATCCTAGGGATCTTATAATTGGAGATCCATTCATAGGAGTAAGAACAAGAAGGTATATTCCTCATGAAGCAATGTTTGCATGCTTCATATCCCAAACAGAGCCAAAGAATATTGAAGAAGCTCTGCAAGATAGCAACTGGGTTCAAGCCATGCAAGAAGAGCTAAATAGATTTTAGAGAAATCAAGTCTGGTAAACAATTGCAAGACCAACCCATCAAGGTGTAATAGGAACAAAATGGGTCTTCAAGAACAAGCTAGATGAATCAGGGTTTGTTGTTAGAAACAAAGTAAGATTAGTTGCTAAGGGATATTGCCAGGAAGAAGGAATTGATTTTGATGAGACCTTTGCTCCAGTAGCAAGGTTGGAAGTTATAAGGATTTTTCTGGCATATGCAGCTCACATGAATTTCAATGTATATCAGATGAATGTGAAGAGTGCATTCCTCAATGGTCTTCTTACAGAGGAAGTATATGTAGAACAACCTCCAGGTTTTGAAGATCAACTAGAAGGGAATGTGTTTAGATTATACAAGGCCCTATATGGACTCAAACAAGCACTAAGAGCTTGGTATGACACATTATCCCTCTATCTGCTGGAAAATGGTTTCAAGAAAGAAACAGTCGACAAGACTCTGTTCAGGATACAGGATGGAGACAACATTCTCTTAATACAGATCTATGTGGATGATATCATCTTTGGATCCACCCATAAAGATCTATGTGAAAATTTCTCCAACCTGATGCAATCAAAGTTCGAGATGAGTATGATGTGAGAATTAAGTTTCTTCCTAGGGCTGCAAGTAAAGCAGTTGGTTGCAGGAACTTCATCAGCCAAGTTAAATACACAAAGGAGCTTATCAAGAAGTTTGGTATGGAGAATGGTTCAGCAACATCTGTTCCTATGTCCACATCCATAAGCCTTGACAAAGATGAAGATGGAAAAGATGTGGATATCACAAAGTACAGATGGCTCATAGGATCCTTGCTATATCTTACAGAAAGCAGACCAGACATCATGTTTGCAGTAGGAGTCTATGCAAGATTTGAAGCAGCACCAAAGGAGTCACACCTTTCAGCTGTCAAAAGGATTATCAAATATCTGAAAGGAACTCAAAAAGTAGGACTATGGTATCCTAATGAAGGAAGATTCAAGCTTAAAGGCTACTCTGACTCAGATTATGTAGGCTGGAAGATTGACAAAAAACGCACCAGTGGAACTTGTCAATTTCTGAGAAATAAACTTGTTTCATGGTTCTGCAGAAAGTAAACATCGATTACAACATTTATAGCAGAAGCAGAATATGTTGCAGCAGGAAGTTGCTGTGCTTAAATCCTCTAGATACAGCAGCAACTAAGAGATTATAGAATTGAAGAAAAAGAGACTCCAATTCTCCGTGATAATACGAGTGTTATCGCAATTACCCATAATCTAGTGTTTCACTCAAGAACAAAGCACATTGATATAAGATATCACTTTATAAGAGATCACGTGGAGAAGAAAGATGTCGTGCTTGAGAAAGTTCATACGAATCTCCAACTAGCTGATATATTCACCAAACCCTTAAGTGAATCAAGGTTTTCTATGCTAAGAAATGAGCTGGGAATTCTGAAATTGTGAGCAGAAAAAAGAGTTGCAGAAGCTTAAGGAAAATCTCTGTAATTTTATGAAAAGATGTAAGAATCATGCTGCAAGCTGCGATTTCATACAGCGCTGGGATCAAATAGCGTTGCATTCTTAATTCTTACAGCACAGACAACAAAAGAGAGGTAATCAACATATGGTTAAAACATTTATTTCTAAGAGTATTTAATACTCTGCAACCTCATATCCAGGATGCTACATCCTTAAAAAACTAATAAATTAGGTGGTAAATCACATGTTTTTCATCGCATTTAATACAAGTCTGTGCCTATCAGAAGTCAAAGAGGTACGGTCAGAGCCCACGTCTGCTCAGACATGATTAATTATGATTTGACCCCTCCATCTTTTTATAAGGATCGTAAGATCAATTCCCTTCATTTAATCTCAACCATTGATCTTACTACACATCTCTTGAAAATCTCCCTAATACCATAACCATAATATTTCGAATTCATTTCTCTAAGTATCATTCCCAGAGAGAAGTTTCCATATTTGTAAAATTCTCTAAGTCTCTCAGAACCCCTTCTCTCTCAAACAACAATGGCAGCCAGACAAACCATTTTTCTAGAAGGTCGTTTGGTCAGCCAGGAGCATGTCTATGCTTTTGGGATGTATGACAACTCAATAATCCGATGGATTTTTGACGCACTGGAAATGACCCAAATTCTAGGGCTCCTAACCACTGCATACACCAGATACTCCATAGAATCAGTTCAGTGAATCTACTCCTCTACAAGGAGATCCGAGGAGAGGAGAGAGTACATTCTGTTCAGGTTGGATGCAGATGGAGAAGAAGCGGCAGTATCCTCCAGCGACATCGCTACTGCCTTCAGCATTTCTGCAGAAGGGTTGTCCCCAAGTCAGCTCGTGACTTATAGGGAAGATATCTCTCAGGAGATGTGGGATCTCTTTAGGGTAAGAGATGTCGGGGTCGATGTAAAGAGAAGCACCACGAATAAACTCTTCAAATCAGAGTTTGAGTTTTTTCATTATATCTGTGCATACTCCATTGAAGGTCGAATCGGGAGTTATGACAAGTGCACAGACCTCTATTTTTGGATTATGTTTGCCATCATGGCCAGAGATAAGGTGAACTAGGCCAGGTTCATCTTAAAGCGGATATGGGAGGAAGCAGATAAGAGCACTGTAAGAAGGAGCTATGGCATCACCATCTGCTCTCTGCTCTGCAAGTTAGGTCTTCAGCTTGCTGCTCCTACCCCTATCCCCATTGGAAAGTATCTCGGAGAGAAGAAAAAGGGTAAGACTCAAAAGATGATGGCTCGTGCTGGTGTTGCATGGAAGAAAACCAAAGACAAAAAAGCTGCAACACTAAGACTGCAAGATGAAGTGGTAAGCAGCGGGGGTGAGAAGGAAGATGAGGATGTTGATAATCCTCTTCCCGTCATCAAGAGGACTCCAAGGAAAACTAAGCCCGAGCCTATATCCTCGTCTTCAGATGATGACGCGCCTCTAGCGAGGAAAGAGGCAAGTAAGATTATCTCCCCACGCAGGAAGAAGAAGGTTGTTGTAGCTGCTGCAAGATCTGAAGAGCAGCTCTTGTGAGATAATCCCCAACTCTCTGCTGCAAGAATGATGGTAGTTACAATATAAGAAGAGGAGGAAGAAAGGGATGAGCCAGTTGAACAGGCTCATATACAAGGAGCGATCATGGAGCTGTTGTTCAAACTGTACTGGATCCTACATTTCCAGCTGCTAGAAATATGGAGCAGCAGAACAGTCTTTGGAGGAGAATGAAACTGGCTAAGGGGGAAACTGTTGCAATGGAAGAAATTTCTCACCGTAGAGCAAGCTGTCCTGGAGTGGGCCAACTCAGAAGATATTCTGGAACTCCTACAACGTGAGTATGCAGCATTCGTGCAAGAGAGATCAAGGAGCACTGCTGCTCAGGGAGCACTGGACAAAGGAAAGGGTAAAGCTGTTGTAGAATTTGAGTCTGCAGAGCTACCAATGAAAACAACAATAGAGGATGTGCAGGTCTTTCTAGCCCCGACTGCAGAGGCTGTAAGAAGGGACGACGATGTTGCATTTGCTCAAGAGCAAATTAGCGCTCTGGGAGTGGAACAGGTTGAGGAAGCCATGCTGCAACAAGTGCTGTAAGCTAGCGTGAAAGAGACAAGAATGCAGCTGCAGCACACTTCTAGAAGAATGCGGGGAGAAAGAAGCTCAAGTCACAACTCAAGCTCCCATGCATATGAGCAAGTGGTTGAGGGCCTCTCAACAATAGTCACTCTCGATTCTTTAGAGGAAAAGAAGGCTCAACTACTTGACTATAGTGATTTCTCGGTTCACACAGTTCCTGAAGCTGCTGAAGACACTCAGGGGAAACCGACCACCTTTATCAGAGATGTTCTCTCTGATATTGCTGAGATTGCCAATGACGTGACCACAGAGGAAGTTGCAGAGGCTAGACTCCTTGTACTGGTAGAGACAGCAGTACAGTAGGCAGGTATCCTTTTAAAAGCTGCTGAAAAAACACAAATGATGGATGCTGAGATTCTTGCAGTGGTCAAGCTTATAGTGCTGCAAACTGTTGAAACTGCAAGAAACCAACCAAAGTTGCAATAAGCCATTGTTGCAGAGAAAGCTGTCGAAGTTGCAGGACCGATCGAGGAGACGGGGTCCATGCAGAAGACCTTAGGAGAGACTGTTGTTGAGACAACACTCCTTGAGGAGTTGAAGACCTCTAAAGGGACGACTGTTGAGACAGTACCCTTAGAGGATGATGAAGAAGTGGCCGAGGTAACCCCAACTCAGCTAGAGATACCTCATAAGGAGGTTGATGCTGCTATTGATATAAGCTTACCAGAACCTATCCAGGTTACAGCAGTAGAGGTTACTAAGGAGACCGAAGATGCTGAAGCCTCTGCTTTGCTCGAGATCAAGACAGAGCAGTGATGCTGAAGATGCTGATGGAGAAGATCCCACCTCTGGCTTCTCAAGTCCCTTATCAAGCTTTAATAAGGATGCAGATACTGAAGTAGAGTCTGAGGCTCCAGAGCAGGATGGAGCAAAGCCACCTCAAGCTATGATTCCATACGCTGCATCAGCTTCTGCCCCCAGATGACAGAATACAGCAGGCCTGGCCCTTGATGAATTGATTGATAGGGTTGTTGCTGCTGTTAGACACCTGCTTCACGTTCTTCAAGATCATGAGTCTAACATGCAGAACAATATGAGGGTCAGCACCAAATTCCATGCTGAAACTATATCCAACTTCAAGAGGGATCTTGAAGTTCTACCTCAGATGGTCAGGCGCGATCTTACAGATGTGACTCACATGCTATACAAGGACAGAGTTCGGATGGAAGGAGAGTTGAAGAGAGAGGCTGCACTCAACCGAGCAGAGATAAAGCTATGTAAACACTCGGTTGATTTTACAGCAGAAAGACTTCAATCTCACTCCATGCTGCTGGAGACACTTCTGGATAATGTGCTTGATCAATCCAAAAGAATCATAAGTGTCGATGATAGGTTGGGGAACCTGGAAATGATTGTAGGAAAACTGTGGGACATGATGGTCAGTGCATTCCCTCAGTATGCCCAAGGATCTAGGCAAGCCCCGGCACCTGCAAGAAGACCACACTCTACAGTGGTTCAGACTGCCCTTACTCCACCCCCAACTTTTGATGATGCCAAAAAGGGAGAAGAATTTCAAGATAGATATAGGAGCTCAGGGGAGAAAGAAGAAGAAGATGATGATGATGATGATGATGATGATGATCAGCCTCTAAGGAGGAGGAGGAAAAGATCAGAATCATCTACTGCTGCTGACGTTCCTTCTCCGAAAAGATTGAGAAATGATGATGAAAGAGGAGCTAGTGGTGCAACTGCTGCAAGCAGACCAGCTGCAAGCGCTGCATACAGTGACACTGCAAGAAAAGATCAACAACAGGGATCAAGAAAGAGGGTGAGCAGAGCTGAAGCTTAAAAACATTACAATGGAAAGATGGTTGCTCAAAGGGCGAAGAGAGCTAAAGCAAAACAAGAAGAAAATGCCTGGATGCAGGGGCTTGGTGTCATTAGAGAGAGCAGACCAAAGATGATGAAAGATATAGATAGAGATCTCTACCAATACCCCCCTCAAGACATTCCACATCTCGACACAGACAACATATCTGCCGAAATATCTGTGCTGGTGGATCAAAAGCCTGAAGGAGAGAACATGGCCTGGAGCTTAAACATCTTTAAGACAATTGTTTTGCCTACTGATAGAAATCCATCATTTGAGTCGATTACTCTGTATAAGAGATCAGAGTACCTCAGATACTTCGGATATCTCTGTAGGAATGGCTACTTCAAAATGTTTCAGTCTTGCCAATTTGCATTAAGGAGATATGAGCAGTTTGCCAGGGATGGAGAGCTAGAAATTTAGAAGAAATACATATCCCTGGTGAAGCAAGGTAGGATAGTGCCTTACTGTGAGGACTTTTGGCTGAGATGGATTTAGATTCCGAAAATCAAGCAAAAGCTGGAAGAATCCTATCAGGAGTCCGTTCGAGACTGGTGGAAAAGCTCAAGACAGAGAGAGGAGCAAGAAAGGAAAACCGCTGAAAGAAGACCTGAAGAATCTTCTACAAGGAGGTACCCTGTTTCATCAGTAATCGTTGTATGAATATGTATATATATGTATATACCTTTTTGCTTTCCCATGTAAAATTTCTTTCTGTTAATGAAGAAATTTTATTTTCTATTTATGATCAAGTTCATTCCTTATGAACCTCTGCATGCTCTTGTTATCCTGATGCTTTATGATAAAGAATTAGATAAGATACATCTCTGATGAATCCAGGATAGTTTTTCTTTCTCAACATATCAAGTATGTAATCTTGATCAAAAATGATATAGTGCAGAGTAAAAACTTCCTTCATGAATGAAATAATGTAAAAGGTTTTGCAATCATCAAAAATAGGGAAATTGTTGGGATTCAGTGTATATATTTTGATAAGACAAACCGCTTATGTAATAGGAAGTTTGAGTACCCCATTTTTCACAATGTTTAAGTGAAAACATAGACTAGGATTGAGTCTAGTTTTAGGTGCTGAAAGATGGTGGAACTGTAATGGATCGTGCTGCATCAAGAAATTAAAAGAATGAAGTCGCTGTAAGAAGCAGATACAGCAATGCAGCATATAAGTAAGAACGACAAGCAGCGCCACTGCAAGAAATGGCTATAGGAGTACTGCAAGAACAAATACAACAGTACTGTATAAAATAATACTGTAAGAAGGTCAAGTTACAGCAGTACTGTAAAGAATGAATAGCTGTAAGAAGGCCTAGGATACAGCGCAAAGATTATAACTTGCTGAATAATCAACCAACCGCGTTAATGACAAACAGAATTAGTAACCTGCAATTCGAGGAAGGATAAATGCAGTAAGAGGAACGAAGAATAAAGTAAGTATAATTAGAGCCGTTCCAAAAAAGATCAAAGTTGCAGACACGGAACTAATGCAAAGACGATACGTGGAATGACAAGCTGCAGAAAGCTGCGAGCCGCAACCACCGCATTAAATGCTCTAAAAGGAGAAATCAAGTCGCATTAAATGCAAGCCATACATTTGATCAAGTACACTTATTTTCAAATGAGAGATATCTCCTTCAACGAATATCTTTCTATAAATATAAATAGAGGACGAGCAACCCTGAAGCGGACTACTAAAACATTGACACTAAAAAGTTCAAGTATTCAAAGCTATATTCTCTCAAGCATTTTTACAGTTTCAGTCACTCGACCTCAGTGAAGTGAACAAGTTCAAGCTGAAAGATCCATTGAAGGATTCTGAAGCTCACTTCACCGCACCAGTTGAAGAAACCTTTTATATACTTTAACCTTCTTGTTGTGTGCTTAGGTTGTTTTAGGTGTCGAAAGTTGATAGGATTTATCCTTGCTATTTGTATAAGTTGTCTAGGTGATAGACAATTTCCATGTGTGGGAGTGAAATCCTGTGTGGGTTTACCTTTAGAACTTGCAGTTGTTGTGTGTATGCTGGGTTCTAAAGGTGTTAGCTTGTTGAGTTGATAGATTGTTAGGAATGTCCTGTAATTCAATCTTGCTTAACAAAGTTCCTGCTCGAGGTCGCAGTAGAGTGGACGTAAAAGGATTACACCACCTTCGAACCACTATAAACCATAAGTATTTTATTGCTTCTCATATCTGTGTTATATTCTAATTTTCTATCTGTCATAATTATAAAACATCTTTGAAAAGAGCATATTTGAGAAAACCAATCTTGTGTCAAAAACATATTTTCTACTGCATACAAAAGCTCTAAGTTACAGCGCGCAACACTGCATACTAGTGTTGTAAGCAGTAACTGACTAGCGCAAGTTCACGTAACTTGCAGAACAATAAGTTTGTAAAGAATTTTGAAAAACGACCAAGGTTCATTCACCCCCCTCTGAACCTCGGACACCACTTGGGACCAACATTATAGTATGATTATCTAACTTAAAACATACATATTCCACATGATCAAGGCTTTGAAAATGAAGAAGGTAAAAAGACTACCTTGTAGCAAACTTAGAGAGCAAGTGTGTGTAAATAGTGTGTGTTGTGTGTTAAAAATAATCCTCAAATTAAGATCCATCATATTTATAGAATAAATTAGGGCAAAAGGGGCATATTGGTCATTGACTAAATAATAATGATTTTCCACAATTTAAAGTTAACTTTAATAAAAGATATTTGTGGATTTAATGTGCAATAATTTCATTTATGCCAAAGATAATTATTCTCATACACCTTAACATAATTAGAGATTTTTATAATATTTCATTATTATTAATCCTAATAAGACTATTATTAATGGATTTGTGGCAATTATTTAGCCGATAATAATCTACCATTATCTTACTCCAAGCTTGTATTATTTTCTTTAAATTTCTTAAACCTTAAGCCCGATATAGATTTTATCCTTGTAGTTTTATTATTCTCATATTCTATTGGTCCCAAGTGGTCTCAGAGGTTTAGAGGGGGGTGATGAACCTCTGTCGATTTTAGAAAATCTTTCGAACAAGCTACACTGTAAGTTACTTGAACTTGTAGTACAACAAATGGACTAACTTACAGCACTGTGAAGTACTATTGCCTGCTGTATCCTAGAGTTCTTACAGTGGAAAATACTTAGACAGATGGTTTGTTTTCTTGAATATGTTTTCTTATAAAACCTTTTATGTTGTATGATAACTTAATTAAAGATATGCAGCACATAACAAATATAAAGTGATTAAACACTTAAGGACTTATAGGGGTTCAAAGGTGTATGTCCACTCTACTAATTCATTACTATTTCATTATTATTAATTCTAATAAGACTATTATTAATGGATTTTTGGTAATTATTTAGCCGATAATAATCTACCATTATCTTACTCCAAACTTGTATTATTTTCTTTAAATTTCTTAAACCTTAAACCCGATATAGATTTTATTCTTTTAATTTTATTATTCTCATATCCCATTGGTCCCAAGTGGTCTCAAAGGTTTAGAGGGGGATGAATGAACCTCTGTCGAGTTTAGAAAATCTTTTGAACAAGCTACACTGTAAGTTACTTAAACTTGCAGTACAAAAAATGGACTAGCTTACAACACTATGAAGTAGTAATGTCTGCTGTATCCTAGAGTTCTTGCAGTGAAAAATACTTAAACAAATGGTTTGTTTTCTTGAATATACTTTCTTATAAAACTTTTTATGTTGTATGATAACTTAATTAAAGATGCAGCACACAACAGATATAAAGTGCTTAAACACTTAAGGACTTATAGTGGTTCGAAGGTCTACGTCCACTCTACTATTTTTCTGAGCAGGAACTTCGTTAAGTAAGATTGATTTACAGGTTACAGCTTAACAATCTATCAACCTAACAAGTTATCACCTACTAAAACTCAGCCTACACACAGCTGCTGCAAGTTTTAAAGGCAAACCCACAAAGGATTTCTAAACACTCACACAAGGTAATTGTCTTTCTCCTAAACAACTATAAACAATCAGCAAAGATATAATCCTATCAACTAATGACACCTTAAAACAGCCTAGCACATAACAAATAGTTAAAAGTAAAAGTTTTCTTTCTTTAACTGGTACAGTGAAGTAATCTTCTGTATCCTTAAGCTTCTAAACTTAAGCTTGATTACTTCACGAGATCGAGTGACTGAAACATGTTTGAATTCTTGATAGTATAACTTTAATTCTTGCTTAGATCTTGAGAGCAAATGTTTCAGTAGTTGTTTCATTGCTACTCTTCCTCTATTTATACTTGTAGAAAAATGCCCGTTGAAGAAGACATTCCTCATTTGAACTTAATGTCTTGACTGATTGTATGGCTTGCATTAAATGCATCTTGACTTAGCTTTACAGATCATTAAATACGATGGTTGCAGCTCGCAGCTTTCTGCGCTCTGTCAGGCTACGCGTCTTCTTCTGATTGGGTCTGAGCCAGCAACTTCAACTTGTCTCTACCGACTTCATTTTGATTTATTGAGGATACTTTCCTAGTACTGCATTTAATCTCCCTCGTATTGCAACTTAGATTGACTTTGTTGCTGTATTCAATGTTCCCCAAAAACATACACCAGTCTTGAGTGTTCTTCTGTATCCTTCGTCTTCATGCTGTATCCTTAACTTACAGCAATGCTGTATACAACTCTTAGTTACAGCCGTACTGTATGCTATTCTTACAGCTTCTTCCTTGAGCTTTTTTTTGCATGCTGCTGCATATATGCCTTTTTCGAGATCCTCCATTCTTCAACTTTATAAACTTACAGACTCAATACTAGTCTATACTTTACTTAAACATAGCGAAAAATGGGGTACTCTAATTTCCTATTACAAGGTTGGTTTGTCTCATCAAAATCTAAACATTGATATCCTAACATCTCATTTCACCTAGTTTCGGTGCTGACGTCGCAGTGGAACTCAAAATTATTGATAATGTTTGATGAAAATAAACATGTGTATATCAAAATAATAATTTAAATTGAAAGATAATGGGGTGTGCTACACAACCCTACCTCACTCGAAGAATGAACTTGCTATGCGTTCTTATGATGGTACACAAAGTCGAGAAGCATCTGATCCAAGTCGTTAAGGGTAAATTGCGAATCACATCCTATAACGTATGCGGGTTGCATGTTAGGTCCCATAGAAACGAGGTCTATTGATTTAGTTCCTTAATTTTAAAATATTAAGCAAGTTAGGACAATTTGAGTTTTTTTGGGTAATTTAAGGACATTTGTATACCTTTCGCTAATATGACGAGAATAATGCTAATGTGGCGAAAATTGTGCTAGATGGCACCTAAAATGTACCTAATTTATAGATAATTAAAATGAAGAAAAAATACATATAAATTATGAATATTTTATAAAATACAATAATAGGTTTATGAATATTATTTAAATACATAAAAAATCATATTATTTATATTTGAACATTACAATTACATAAAAATATGAAAATTATTTACAAACACAAAAGTTAAATAAAAATCTTAATATTATTTTAAATTTTAATAATGTTAAAATGAAAAAATATATATAAATAAAAATATAAATAATAGTCTAAATCAAAATATTATTCATATTTTCATTTTAAAATCATGTTTTTAAAATATTATTTCTATTTTAAAAAACAACCTAAACATTATTATTAATTTAAAAAAAATCTAATAATTATATAAAATAGAAATAGCATAAGGAATTTTTAGATAAATATTAAAATAAATAAAATATTTTTAATCAAAATAATATATAGATTTTTAATTAAATTTTTCTGTTTTGATATTATCATTTATATTTTAAATAAAAATATGAATATTATTTAAAATTAAAAAAATGAAAAAAATTATATATAGAAGAACTATAAATAACCTTAAGAAATATTTTTAAAATATTAAAATATAAATAATAACCTAAATAAAAAATATTATTCATATTTTTTATTAAAATATTTAATCTTTGTGCTTTTAAAACAATATATATATATATGTGTGTGTTAAAGTAAAAGTCTAGATATTATTAAAATTTTAAAATTGTTTATGCTATTTTATATTGATTCAAGTATTTCTTAGTGCTATTTATATTTTATATAAATTATTTATTTTTAACTTCTCAAATTTTGAATAATACTTAAAATTTTAGTTTAAAATATGAATAATATTTTATTAAACACGAAAATATAATAAAAACTCTGAATATCATTTATATTTATATTATTTTAACATTTTTCAAATTTATTATTATATTTAGGTTCAATTTAAATTCTTAAAATTAAGATTTCTATATAATTTGCAGATTTTCGTGGGTATCGAAACCAAAAAATAATAAAACCTACTAAAATACTACTTGCGATAGTGGTAAGTAGGATCGTATCCACAGAGACCGGTAAAACAGATTAACTTAGTGCAAATTATGAAACAAAAAGGGGGAAAGATAGAATTTTGCTGTTAAACTAAATCTGCAGCAAATTAAAAATGAAGTGAATTGATGAAATAAAATATCTAGCCAAGACAATCTTCGAAATGATTCAACTCATATGCTTACGGATGCAAGGATGACTCTTTTACTTTAACGTCAAATTGGTTATAGTTGTTGGTACCACCTAACAACCTAATCTTTCCATAATTGGTCGATAATTAGGATACCATCTTTAATTATTTCCCTAGCCAATTAAACAACCCTAGATACCATCGTAGGATTTAATTTATCGACTGCATTCAACCTAGAAAGACCCAATTCTAGCCAACAAACACATATGTAGGTTCATTTAGACTAGGTTGCATATCCCCTATAGCAATAATTGAAAGTGAGGTGTGATCAATTATACTACTTGCCACAATTATTAGAAACAATTAAACAATTACAGATTTAATGATCTAATTGGCACATATCATTTTCACAAATTGATTAAGTGATCAAGTTAAACAATCCACCAAACAATATAATCGAGCATAGGGATTATACAAATGATGGAAAAATGAAAGAGTGGAAAAACTAGTTAGATCTCACATATTGCGTTGAACCATGCCTCCAATTATCCGGCTAGACAAAATGATTTAGCAATCCATAATAATACGTAGATAAAAGTAAAGATAATTCTCCATAGGAGTTTTTCTTCCTTCTCCCTAAAAACTAAAAACTGGAAAAATCGGTCCAAAGATAAAAATTCACTATGAAAATAAGCGTGTCTAAAAAGATAAGTTTATGGGGATAATGGTTCCTAAAATATAGGAGGAAATTAGATTTGAATGTGAGAGGTGAGTTTTGGGCGCCAAAGTTAAGTTTTTCCGTCTGGATCCTTAGGCGTGCCCACGCCTTAGCAAAGGATTCGCCTCTGTATCTTTTCTTCACTTTAGGATTTCTACCTACAGCTAGGCGTGACCACACCTTATGGAGAATTCACTCTTCTTCCCATTTTCTTGAGGTTCCAAATCAACATCTTCAAAAATCATTCCAAATGGTCCATTGCATCAATGAAATCCTTCACATATCTGAAACATACAAGACTTGATCAAAACAAACAATTAAGGATTAATCGATATCCAAACATGGGAAAATTATGACCATAAAATGTGACATTTTTGCTACTTATCAAATTCCCCCACACTTAAACATTGCTTGTCCTCAAGCATGCTAAAATTTAGATTCATTATCTCAATTCATTCTTCTACTCTCATCCTCATTTGCTCATCCCAAAATAAATTTTCATACAATTGAAAGAGATTTTCAATAGGAATTCTCATCCACCAATGCTTATGCAAGCCACATCAACAATTGAATCAAATTCAAAACACATAAGATCTAAACACCTCACCAAGGATTCACTCATACGCCCAAGGTGTTTAGGCTCATAATCAAAACACTGGATCACTCAAGTCAATGCATGGAATACCTTTACCATAAGCTTGCACATATATCACATCCTCTCCATCAACGAATGAATCAAAATACAAGAATCTAAGGATTAAAAATGGGTATGTATTGATGAGGTTTAGGTAAGAGAAGTGGATAGAAGGTTTTCTTGGCAAAGAGAATCGAAGAGATCATTTTAACTTTCACATAATGCTCAACCAAATGATGTCATAGCTCCGCATAATTACAAAAATTCCAAACATGCATGACCACATTCATTCATTTTTTTTTCTTTTTTTTCGTTTTTTTTTTCGGCTGTGAATGAACATTATTCAAAGTGGCTTGCTTTCTTTACAACGACATGTGGAGCTTCACTTGAGCAAATAACATTAATAACCAAAAAGCTGCCAAAAAAATGACTCTTCAATTCAAAGGTTTAAGGATGGTTTGAAATGATGGTTGTAAAGGCTTGTAATGTGATTATTTGTTCAAAGAAAAGGCTTCAAGGCTCAAACTTGGTTCACTAAGGGAAAATGTATAACAAGAAACAAGGTTTAATCATAATATCCTTTTGTGATTGCAACATCTGACTTATCAATGAGGATTAACATAGACATGTATAACGGTGCAAGTTCTAGAAAAATCAACCAAGCATGACAACACACAACAACAAAAATCAGAGCTTAAACTGATGTTGCTCTTAAGGCTCAAATCTCACAAACAATAAGGGTTCATTTGTGTATAGATCCAAGCATTTATCATTTAATCAACCATCAATAGTAACTTGCACAGCACAGCTAACGAGAATTCAAAACATTTTAACATGCACAAAAACCATCAACTTTTTTTTTCTAAGGGTGAGCATTGGAGAATTCAAGTTCTCAAAAAAAGAGAAACAACAAATACTAAACCAGCAATTTCAAGAACAAAGCAAAACAAAACTCTCAACAACCATCAAAATGTACACTAAAAGCACCACAAGAATATCAGCAAAGCACCATAAGAATATCAGCATAATCCCTCCCCCACACTTAAATGAAGCATTGCCCTCAATGCTTCCAAAATTAAATAGATGCCCAGGGACAAAAGGACCAAAGGAAACAAAATACTTCCCTAAAAAATGCTGAGCATCTATTTGCAACAGTAGCTATTGGGAAGGTGGAGGTGGGAATGGTGGTCGGAGCCCCACGTGGTTATATAGTGCCATCCAATTTTGCTCCGACCTCATCATCCGTTCCTTCATTTCATTCATATCTCTTCCCATCCACTCCAATGTTTCCCTATTCTTTTGCACCTGTACGGGCACGTTTTCGCGGTGGAGGAGATGGGTATTCCGATGCTGGTCGATCCGGCGGTAGAGGGATGGTAGTCGTCGGTGCTTTGGACTTCTTTTGTAGCTGCGTGGATTAAGAGCTTGATTTTTCGTGACCCATCTGGAAAGAAGGCAACCCTCGGTTAGTGACAATGGAGAGATTGCTCAACATATGATTGTCAACATTGCTCACTTGAAATCCTTCGTAGAAAGGTTTCAAACAATGCCCATTCACCTTAAAGACCTTACCGGAATCTGAATTTTGAATCTCTACTGCACCATAAGGAAATACATGAGTAACAATAAAAGGACCTAGCCATCTAGGACGTAATTTTCCAGGAAATATTTTAAGTTTCGAATGGAAGAGAATCACTTTCTGACCAACTCTAAATTCTTTCTTGGAAATCATTCGATCATGGAAGGCTTTTGTCTTTTCTTTGTAAATCCTCGAGCTCTCGTATGCATCATTTCGGATTTCTTCAAGTTCCTGTAGTTGTAATTTCCTCATCTCACCCGCTTTATCCATGTTCATGTTGCAATGCTTGATGGCCCAATAAGCTTTGTGTTCTAGTTCAACTGGGAGGTGACATGGCTTACCAAAGACCAAGCGATAAGAAGACATACCAATCGGGGTCTTGAAAGCAGTTCGATAAGCCCAAAGTGAATCATCAAGTCTGGAACTCCAATCTTTCCTATTCGGATTAATTGTTTTCTCAAGAATCGACTTGATTTCTCGATTAGATACCTCGGCCTGACCACTTGTTTGCGGGTGATAAGTAGTAGAAACTCGATGTGTGACATTGTACTTTTTCATCAAAGTTTCCACCATTCTATTGCAGAAATGAGTTCCGCGATCATTTATCATAGCTCTTGGCATACCGTACCTAACAAAAATGTGAGATTTGACAAAATCTACAACAACTTTAGCATCATTAGTTCGGGTAGCCTTAGCTTCCACCCATTTCGAGACATAATCCACAGTAAGAAGAATGTAAACATTATTATTAGAAGATGGAAAAGGACCCATAAATCTATACCCCACACGTCAAATATTTCACAGACAAGAATTGAATGCAGTGGCATTTGATCTCAACGTCCTAAATTCCCAACTTTCTGACACTTTTCACAAGTTTTGCAAAACATATATGAATCACGAAACAAGTTAGGCCAAAATAATCCACATTCCAAAATTTTACGAGCAGTCTTCTTAGGACCAAAATGACCACCACAAGCATATGTATGGCAAAACTTAAGTATAAAATGAACCTCATTTTCAGAAACACATCTACGAATAATTTGATCAGAGCAATATTTCCATAAATAAGGATCATCCCAAGCATAATATTTTGCATCTCTTTTTAACTTATCCTTTTGAGCTCTAGACAAATCTTTTGGCAAAGTTTTAATAACTAAGAAATTGGCAATATCAGCGTACCAAGGATTTATCTTTTGAATGGAAAAAAGAAACTCATCTGGAAACTCATCTTTCAATGGCGAAGGTTCTTCACAAGTAGTTAGACGACTGAGGTGATCTGCAACCAAATTCTCCGAGTCTTTCTTATCTTGAATTTCGAGATCAAATTCTTGAATCAAGAGTATCCAGCGGATCAGTCGGGGCTGCATGGTCAGAATAAAGAATCACTTTAGCACAAAGTAAATATGAACGAAATTTTTCTAAGGCAAAAACAATTGCTAAAAGCTCTTTTTCAGTAGTGGAATAATTCATCTGTGCACTATCAAGGGTTTTTTAAGCATAGTAGATGACATGGTGAGTTCTGCCATTTTTCTATCCAAGAACAGTACCCACTGTAGAATTGCTTGCATCACACATGATCTCAAATGGAAGGTCCCAGTTTGGTGATTGAATAATTGGTGCAGAGGCTAGCATGTCCTTCAACTTCTCGAATGCTTTTTTGCAAGCTGTATCAAACTCAAAAATTACATCTTTTTGTAACAGGTTACATGAAAGACGAGTAATCTTTGAAAAATCCTTGATAAAGCGTCGATAAAAACCTGCATGCCCTAAGAAAGAACGAACTTCCCGAACACTGTTTGGGTAAGGTAAAGTTTTAATAACATCAATCTTAGTTTTATCAACTTCAATTCCACGTGATGATACAACATGACCCAAAATGATGCCTTGATCGACCATAAAATGACACTTTTCATAGTTCAAGATAAGGTTCGTTTCTATGCATCGTTTCAAGATTTTTGAGAGGTTAGCTAAACATGAATCAAAAGAGTCACCATAGACGGTAAAGTCATCCATGAATACCTCAATGATGTTTTCTATGTAATCTGAAAATATGCTAACCATGCACCTTTGAAACGTTGCGGGTGCATTGCAAAGGCCAAACAGCATTCGTACGTAAGCGAAAGTACCAAACGGACATGTGAATATCGTTTTTTCTTGATCCTCAGGTGCAACAAGAATTTGATGGAAACCTGAATAGCCATCAAGACAACAATAGTGAGATCGACCAGCTAAACGTTCAAGCATTTGATTAATAAATGGAAGTGGAAAATGATCTTTTCTAGTTAATGCATTCAAAGCTCGGTAATCTATACAAACACGCCAACCATTCTGAATACGAGATGCTACCAACTCACCATCAGCATTCTCTACAACTGTTATACCTGTTTTTTTTTTGAACCACTTGAGTTGGACTTACCCATTCGCTATCAGAGATTGGAAAAATCATTCCATGAGCAAGAAGCTTTAAAATTTCTACTTTCACCACTTCCATCATAAGTGGATTCAATCTGCGTTGAGCTTGTCGAGAAGGCTTACTTCCTTCCTCCAAAAGGATCTTATGCATACAAATATGAGGGCTTATTCCTTTGATATCAGCAATAGTCCACCCAATGGCTTCTTTGCACTCCCTTAAAACTCGAATGAGTTTTTCTTCTTCCGCAGCGGAAAGTTTACTTGAAATTATGACAGGAAGCGTTTCATTTTCCCCCAAAAACATGTATTTCAGATGACTTGGAAGAGTTTTCAGCTCCAATGTTGGTGCCTGTACAATTGAAGGAATTAACTTAGTATAAGATGGGGGCAATTCGATATAAGAAACATTATGCTTGAGGGGCGGTAATGTTTCTAACTCTTGAATTGAATCTTTCAAAACATAAGCCAATTCAAATTTATCCAAAATTTCCTTTGAATTTTTAAGAGTTAAACTCTCATGCAATGCAACTTTCAATGTATCATCCTCATACAATGCAAAAACACTCTCATTAGTAGGCTCACTAATATCCAAGGCAAAAATTGAAGACACATCATTAGGATATTTCATGGCTTCATAAATATTAAAATTTATAATTTCACCATCAAATTCCATTGTAAGTATACCCGTATGCACATCAATTTTTGTCCTAGATATTTTCAGAAAAGGCCTTCCTAACAAAATTAATAAATGAGACGAATCCTTATCCTCCATATTAAGCACATAGAAATCAGCAGGAAAAATTAAACCATTAACTTGCACCAAAACATCCTCCAAAACACCCTCGGGGTAAACGTTAGATCTATCGGCAAGTTGAATAATCACACCAGTCTTTTTCAAAGGACCAACATTCAAGGATGAATAAATAGAAAATGGCATGACATTGATTGAAGCACCTAGATCCAACATTGCTTTCTCAACTCTTGTGTTACCAACTTTATAAGGGATAGTAAACATACCCGGTCAGCACATTTAGGAGGTAATTTCTTTTGAAGTACGGCTGAAACATTTTCTCCCATTACCTTTTAGTTTTTTTTTGTTGGTGCAAAGCTCTTTCAAAAACCTAGCATATCGAGGTACTTGTTTAATTGCATCAAGTAATGATATATTTACCTCAACTTTGCGAAAGGTTTCAAAAATTTCTTTTTCTACTTCCTCTCTCTTGGATTGACGAAACGTGGAGGGAAAAGGGGCATGAAGCGGCACCTCATTTAATGAATCTTCCTTGACTTTCTTTTCTTCCTTAGTTTGATCGGGTTGAGAAATCTTGATTTCCTTCTCTTTTTCTTGATCATGTCCTTTCGGTTCCTTCAACACTTTACCACTCCTTAAGGTAATTGCATTTACATTTTGTTTCGGATTGACAACCGTTTGCGATGGCAATTTTCCTTGAGCTTCCAATCTACTCATAGAAGATGTCAATTTGCCCACTTGATCGTCCAACCTCTTGATACCTGTTTGTGTCTCCTGTTGAAATTTTTGAGTGTTAAATGCAAGTGCTTTGACAATATCTTCAAGTGACGTACCTGAGCTCGAAGAGTGATTGTGTTCCTGGTTCTGTAAAAATTGTGGCTGAGATTGAGGTTGAGGGTTTTGGTATTGAGGTCCTCCCCATCGAAAGTTTTGATGATCCCTCCAACCTGGATTATAAGTGTTGGAGTAAGGATCATATTTTCTTTGAGGTGGTCCCAAAAATCCTCCAATGGCATTAGCTTGTTCCACATCATCTTGAAGAGTCGGGCACATATCGGTTGGATGTCCAGCAGAAGCACAAATTCCACATGCCTTTGCTTGTTGCATATTTCCTGCAACCATATTTTGAACAAGAGAAGATAAATTAGTAATACGATCCTCAAGAGACGAAATTGTTACCTCATTCACTCTTTTGTTGGATGTATCTTGTCTACTTCCAAATTGTTGTGAGTTTGCTGCCATAGTAGTGATCAAGTCTCTCGCCTCACGAGGAGTTTTGTTTACTATTGCACCTCCACGAGCAGCGTCCATCATCCTTCTTTCCATTGAGCAGCTGCTCGGATATACCATGTTGAGGACAGCTTGAGCACAATTGCTTAAATCTCTCTCAATACTCATGAAGTGATTCCGCATCCATTTGCTTTATTCCACAGATTTCCTGTCTCATTGTTGCAGCCTTAGAAGCAGGAAAATACTTATCAAGAAACAATCTTACCATGCCCGTCCATGTGGTTACCGAACCCGAAGGTAAGTAGAATAGCCAATCCTTTGCTCGACCCTCTAACAAAACGGGAATGCATGCAACTTAATCTTTTCTTCGGAAACTCCATGTGGTTTTAGGCTACACTACAAGAAATTTGGCTTTTAACAACCCCTCTTTAACAACGCTTTTACTGAATTTATGTTGTCTTTTGGCTTTTTACAACGCTTTTTCCGAAAAGCATTGTCTTTTTTGCAAAAAATCGCTATACGACAACGGTCAAAAATGAAACGACAACGCTTTTTCAGTAGGGTTGTTAAAAGACGTTTTTTTCGCTCTACGACAACCCTTTTTCGCAACGCTTTTGAGCGTTGTCTTTTCTTAGAATTTTTTTTTTTTTTGCAACTCAGCCTGCAACCCTTTTGTTTTGTGTGTTGCATGTTTAAAATAAAAAACAATTATAAAATAATTATTTTTTTATATAATTATTTTTTAATTAACTTAAATTTAATATATTTAATTAATTTATAATGTTATCTTATATTACATTATTTGCATTATATCTTAGGTGAACAAATTAAATATTTTAGAAAATAGTATTTTTATAAAATATTATTTTGAATTAATTAACAAATTAATTAAGTATTACTCTCACATGCTTTTTATATAATAATACAAAATTTGAATATTATTTTAAAACATGATTCAAACATTGTATTTTCTGTTTAGTTGTTTCTTTAGATGTGATTGTTTGAGGCCTTAGAATGGGATGATCATGTGTTTGTCATAATCGGAACTTGCAAGTTTACAAACCCATCATTCCAACAAACAGGAGAGACAATAGAACTAGCAAGAGAGCAATTGTTTCTTATGGCTTCATAAGATTGATTTTATTAAGTAGAACGTCATGAATTGCTTCCACTACAAGTGTTTGTAGTTAAACAAGGCCTTTTTGGGCATTATTTGTTTTGCATTGCTAACAACAAAGGGACTCCGAACCTGATACTTCTGGTTAGACATTTTATTGAACCAAACAAGGGCTCCTCTGTAGCTGTCCTAAGTTTAAATATCACTTCAACCCTTAATTTCTTAACGGCCTTTGTGAATTCCAATTTATTTGGCACCACTTGTACGTTCAAGTTAGCAGGAGCATCAACAATGGCACTGTATGTTGCATCTTCTTCACCAGTATTAGTCACTGTTCTGCTCACCCTTTTGCTGTCATTTTCTTTCAAGTTTGAAATGGCTATTGAAGGATAGTTCATGTTGGATATTGAATCGGAACTCGAGTTGCTCGGGCAAGAGAAGTTGCTTGGAAGAGACGATGCGATGTTTTTAATCTTGGTTGTGTCGTAGCCAAAGTTGCAAAGGAACTGAAGGTAATCAACTCTTTTATTTTCTTTTTCTTAATTTTGGGGATGGGGAATGATTTAAATCTGTTTAGTTGTTTCTTTAGATGTGATTGTTTGAGGCCTTAGAATGGGATGATCATGTGTTTGTAATCAGCTAGATCTGTCATATGTTTGAACAAGTTAACTATCTCCTCAAGCATATATTTGAAGTCATTTTCTAAATCAGATCATACTAATCCTTAGATCTATATCGGCCTATAGTGTGATTTTATATATTTTGTACGCTCGAATCATGGTGTGTCGTAGAAGGTCAGCTGCAAAAGAAGACGAGAAATCAGATGAGAGGAAGAACAAACTGCAAAAGGATAAAAAGGTAGCGAGTTCAAGTGAAGTCGAAAAAGATTTGGGAAGCTCGGATGAAGAGGGCAGCGGTTTGTCTAAAGGGAAGAGCACATCAAGACTTTCTAGGGGTCGTACGTACATGCATGCTCTTGCGATTCAAAGAGCGCAATGTTTCAAGAAGAAAGTTTTGTTCAACAACAAAGGTCAGCCCATTGGGCCTTTTGGTGCAGAAATGCAAAGTTACATTGGAGTGTTAGCTCGGGAAAAGGTGAAGATTACATTAGATGATTGGAGGGAGGTCCCTACTGATGTCAAGGCCTCGATATGGGAATCTGTTAATGTAAGTGCATGTGCTTCTTTTATTGTTTTTTTAATTAAAAAATGAATATTTTGCAGTGTTCGGGCTATAATTGTTGATTATTTTGTAGTTGTTGTTTGAGGTTCCTCCTTCATGGGAGAAGGGTTGTTTGAGCTCGGCTAACCACAAGTGGCGTCAATACAAGGCAAGACTCACGAAGAAGTATGTATTCAGCAGAATCCATGATCCTGAAACGATGAATACTCCACCGGTCAAGTCTGAGATTCCCCAAAAAGATTGGACTACTTTCGTCATCAGTCGCCTATCAGAGGAGTTCAAAGTACGATTCAAATTTATGATGCTTAATTGATATTTCTCGTCCTTGGGGTCTTATGCTATATTGTTAATCATTTGATGTAGACAAAAAGTCAGGAACAAAAGAAACGAAGAAGTATGCTGCAATACCCTCATAAGCTTTCTCGTAAAGGATATGCACGTTTGGCAGAAGAGTGTGTAAGTCTTTCATTTGTCTACATTTTATGATTCCATCTGTGAAAGCTGTTGCTAATCTGTCCAATTATTTTACTATAGTGAATAGGTAGCCAATGATCTAAAAATTCTCTAATTATTGGAGGACCTTACGCTATTACTTGATTGTTAACAGTCATGGGCTTTGGAGTTGGGTATTCTCTAATTATGATTGATGGCATGCATCCCTTCTTTTGTTGTATAGTTCTACACTGTCAGCTGCATTTGCGGATTACATGGAGAGAGTTACGGCTTTGTTGAATTACCATTTTTACTTCTCTTCCTTTGTTAAAGTGAAATAAATTGTTTATATCAAATTTGGAATGATGAACATTTGTCTTCAGCAAAATTAGAATTCTAGTGCTAACCAAAACAGTTGATCATTAAACTTAGCCTGGTGTTGTTAAGCTCATATATCAAATTGATCAAAGTAAAATTCAAATCTTCCTTCTCAAATTTCAATCTGATTTTCATTTTACCAGCCTGCCCATATGCATATGGTTATGATACTATAATTAAAAAAAATACACAGAACGAGGTAGTTAGGAAATGGGTATGCAGATAAGGTCCTTTGAATGATCACTGTTATTCCATGTTCTAACCAGTATGTGAGTTTAAATGTGTATCCTCCCTAATTACCTTTATTTTAAAGTACGTACGTACACATTTATTTATAGAAAGATGAATAATTTATTCAGGATATATATCACAGTAATTATTGCCATCATTTAATGGCTTCTGCTTATGCACTATTATGTGTGACAATTGAGAAAATTGCTGGACTAATTAATATCCATAAATGGTGAGATAATGTTGATCTACAGTCTGAACTCGCATGGCTTTAATTTCGAGTTTTCTTAGTACATATCCATCTTCATATAAGTGTTGTTGAAACCCCACCTTAAAATGGTTGGCCTAATTTACTGCTTAATGAGGCAGTAGAGTAGTTGAAAGGTGACAACAACATTTGCCCACTTGGTCCTGCACCCGTTGGACAAAATTAACTGACTCTCATGCTTCATATCTAGCTTGACATTTGTTGTTTAAATTTTAATTTTAATATATGTTATATTATACACACAACTTCAAGTACATTTTCAGCAGGTTTATTAGTTTTAGAAATGAGTATTTGCAGATTTATGTATTATGTAGTAGAGAAGAGGATAAGTGGCCATTTTGATACTTCTCCATCTTGAACTTGTACGGATTATAAATGTTAAAAAGCTTTCAAAATAAAGAAGGAAAAATATGAGTGCACCCTTCCCTGCATATCTTGTATACTGTTACATTGTTGATAATACTTTCTCCAACTTATTCGTATGTGAAAATGAGAATTAATATTTGGTTGTACGCTGATGAATTGGGCAATGATGATGAAATCAACAGAGCTATTCTATGGATGAAAGCACGATTGCCAAAAGAAGGGGAAATACAAGAAGAGAGTTTGAAAGACACAATTACGAAGATTGTGAGTTTTACTTAGTACATAATTATTTTCAAAACTAACACTCTATCTTACTTACCCACCCCATTTATTGTTAAAATGAATACGAACTTTGATATGAAGGACGAGTACATACAACAAAAGAAGGAAGGTACATTCAGTGTGGGTGGGAAAAGTGATGGCATCCTTGCAAAAGCTCTTCATTCACAAGAACACTCTGGACGTTTGAGGGGGACTGGAGGTCATGTCACTCCCTCAACTTACAAGGCTGTCTCGTCTAGTGTGCGAATGGATAAAGACAAGCTGTTGGAAGAGCAAAAAAGGATAAATGCAGAACTCGATGCGCGAGTACACAAACTAGAAGCAATGATGTTGAAGAATGCACAACAGGCTGCTGATGATAAAGAAGAGAAGGGCAGTTGTTCCGTTAAACTCCCAAGTCCCTTACAAATGGAAGATGAGAGACACAAAAGTGATAATCCACGAATGCATGATTTATTTGAAAATGAAGACTCGGATGAGGATCTGAAAATTGTTGACAATACTTGGCCAGTGAAGGTAAAATTTTGTATCATGTTACACAAATCATATCCTGATAATACATATCAATTATCTCTGTAACCTAATCTATATTGCAGGGTGAACCGGTCGCATTAACATTGGAATCTCAAACGAATATTGCTGCTTACGGCACAATTATCAAAGAGGCTGGAGCTAATCAATTTCTTGATGGTAATCCTGTACCTGAAAATTGCATGAGTGTGTCGATTGACCAAGCATTGGATCACGATGCCCCTTTGCCAATTCGCGGAGAATGCAATAATATTGGTGAGGCGGTAGGTTCCCATGTTGCTTGGCCTTCGCATTTGATAAAACGAAAAGTGGAACGAAGGGCATGTGCTCTAGCAAAAAGGTTGAGTGGTACCACATCTAGCCAATTAGTTGTGGCACCTTGCAATGTAGGGTAAGTTTTCATTACAAATTTGGCACATTATATTGTGATAACTTGACGTAGCTGAAGTCTGAATTTTGTGAGAAAATTATGAATTATTTGAAGTTGTGGCTGATTTAGGTTAATTTTTAATTCCATAGATTCCACTGGATTCTAACTGTCATCAACGCCCACAAGCAAACTTGTCATTTGTTGGATCCTCTTTATCATCGCTTGCATGATCAGACTTGGAAAAAAATTGTTGAGTTGTAAGTTTAAATTTAAATAAGTTTAGTACATTTCTTATCCCTTATTTTATATTGCATATAGATTATTACTACATTCTTCTATTGTCATGAAGGGCCTTGAGAATGTTCAATACAGAGATTGGAAAGAATGGGAAAAAACAACCGACTTGGGAAGTAGTCAAGGTATGTATTTTGGTAGATGTGAATAATACGTTGGAAATTATGTATGTAATTATTTTATCATTACCAATCATATATGTCAGTTGATACACTTACATTGTAATGTAGGCTCCGTCGCAACCTGATACCAATCAATGTGGTTTTTTTGTGATGGGGTACATGAGACAGCTTGTTCAAAAGGATGCAACAGCGGATTGTGTTTCATTGCGTTCAATTGTGAGTAACTCTTTGATATTTAGTTTGCATATTAAGTTGATTATTGACACGAAGTTGATTTTTGTATATATTCATTTTTCAAAGTTCACGGATGTTAAGTGCACTAGAGCTGATATTGATGAAGTCCGTGTTGAATGAGCTGATTGCGTTCAAGAACATATAAATGGGTAGAAGAAGGTGACTACTATACTTTAACTTGAAATGCATTCTTTTCACAACTTTAATATGAGAACGTTATCATCTTTAGAGTTCATATTAACTTTGTTCTTACATTTGACAGATTGTGGGGACGTAGGGAGTACGTAAAGGTCGTGCTGCGGTGATTTCCAAGGTTGTGATGTTATTCAAACAAAAGCTACATTTTGTTATTACTTGTTGGAGTATTTTAAATTTATGAACTTAAGGTTGTGTGCGCATAAGTGTTGGGATGAGACATACATTTAGATTGGGATGCTTTATGAATTTACGCGTATGATATTGATGGTGTTTACTTGTTCGGCTAATGCACTTGTTAGTTTATATAACTATATTATATTATTATATATATATCCAGTAAATAATGAAATTATTGTAAAAAATGTGAATGAATGAAAAAGACAACACAAAAAGGGTTGTCGTTAGCGTTGTTATTTTATGAAACGACAACCAAAAAAAAAAAAAAAAAGACAATGGTTATAAGCGTTGCATAAATATTTTTGGTTTACGACAACCCTTTTCAAGCGTTGTTAAAAGCGTTGCACAAAATTTTTTGGTTTGAACAAGATACGACAACCCTTATTCAGCGTTGTTAAAAGCGTTGCACAAAATTTTTTGAAGCACATACGACAACGCTTCCAAAGCGTTGTCAAAAGCGTTGCACAATTTCTGGTTGTACATACGACAACGCTTTTTAAGCGTTGCACATACTGTTGTTAAAAACTTCAAAAATGGTGGAAAAGCCAACCCTTTTTTGCAACACACCAAAAAGCGTTGTCGTATCTAGATACGACAATGCTTTTTGGTGCGTTGTCGTTGTGCGAAATTTTTTTTGCAACCCAGCCTACGACAACGGTTAAAAATCCTCTTTAACAACGGTTAAAAACCGTTGTAAAAGCCCGAAATTCTTGTAGTGCTAGAACAAACGACATGAAACTCCTTCAAGTGCTTGTATGGATCCTCATTTTCCAGACAATGAAACCTAGGCAACAAATGAATTAATCCAGATTTTAGCTCGAAATTTGCCTCCATGAGGATAATGGTTCTCCTAAAATATAGGAGGAAATTAGATTTGAATGTGAGAGGTGAGATTTGGGCGCCAAAGTTAAGTTTTTCCGT
Source organism: Scutellaria barbata (assembly GCA_028654395.1). Taxonomy (NCBI): domain Eukaryota; kingdom Viridiplantae; phylum Streptophyta; class Magnoliopsida; order Lamiales; family Lamiaceae; genus Scutellaria; species Scutellaria barbata. Next base: position 21,876,775 of record CM053647.1, read on the forward strand.
CTGGATCCTTAGGCGTGCCCATGCCCTAGCAAAGGATTCGCCTCTGTATCTTTTCTTCACTTCAGGATTTCTACCAACAGCTAGGTGTGACCACGCCTTATGGAGAATTCACTCTTCTGCCCATTTTCTTGAGGTTCCAAATTAACATCTTCAAAAATCATTCCAAATGGTCCATTGCATCAATTAAATCCTTCTCATATTTGAAACATACAAGACTTGATCAAAACAAACAATTAAGGATTAATTGATATCCAAACATGGGAAAATTATGACCATAAAATGTGACATTTTTGCTACTTATCAGATTTTAATTTTTTTAATGTATAATTTTATTTATTTTAATTATTTAATTCCACATCAACTAGTTTTTTAATGCAACTAAGCACAATTTTCACCACATCAGCAAAGGAGAAGTGTCCATAAATTGCTGAAACAAACTCAAATTATCCTTAAATGTAACACCCCTCTTTTTAGGGTAGTTACTTTTACTAAATCAGCAAAAAATTTCTAAACTTAAAAAAATTCTCGTAAGGTTTTTTATTTTATTTTATTAAAGTAACGAAATTAAACTTTGTAAGAAACATGTTAGAGTTTTAAAACGGTTTAAAGCATCTGAAAAGGAATTAAATCGTTTGAGAAAAGTTCTCCTCAAGGAAATCAGAAACAAAGTCGTCTTAGTATGAACACTAACAATAATATTTCTTTAACCAATTCCGAGGCCGTCACCACCAATCACGCTTTAGCACTGCTACCCTTGCATCACATCTTACCTTTGCCTTTATCTGTAGTATGAGGTAAATACTATAAGCAAAATGCTTAGCAAGTACATCACCAATCTCACAAAAACATTTTCTCTCAACTTTTGAACATACAAGACATCAACTAATAAAACAATATAAATTCTCTTATACTTGAAAATAATGTACTATGGGCCCAGATATGGTACCAATGCGCGCAACTCCGAAGAACCCGGGGTAGCTAGCCACCGAATCCAAACGGAGCAACTCAATACTCATAGGACGGTCTCGGAGCCCTTAAATTCTTCTAATGAGCGATCTCGGTGCCCAGTACCAGTCTCTAAAATATATAATAAAACTATAAATATATACTTTCTCAAAAATGTACTTTTCCTCACTTTACATCACTTAACAAATCATCATTTTATATTCATAGAGAAACATAAATAAAAACTCACATAATACATAATTCAGTAAATCATATAATAAAGCATATTCACAGATAACAAAATGCGCATTCACATAAATTTTGCATCAACATTAAACAGATAAAACAAAACTACTCATACCGCAGGTGAAAGATGTACTTACCTGAAGCTTCCAAAACTTAAAAATATCTCAAGACTCTTAAACACGTTCTAAGCCTTCTCAACCAAATCTAAAATATAATTAAATCAATTATATTAGAATTTATCATATACTAAACCTATAATCTTATAACCTCTTATAATTCTAACATGACATTCTTAAATGAACCATCTAACAGCATAAAATCTTAAAAACTAATCACATGAATTAACTAATAGCAATGTTACATATATTATAATTATATTTAAATTTAAACTACTGCCCTTCCAAATGCTGTAAAAATCAATAATCACATTGACTACATAAGTAAAAGATCCGAATATTAAACCATACAGGTTGACTAAGTGCTAATTCAAATCCTAATAATTATTATCAATTTAGCCGAAAGAAAAATAATTCATTTTCTCTTAGGATTCAATAATGAATTTGAAGGTCAACTGTTCCAGTTTCATTTTATTTATAACATGATTCTGCTATAACTTCAAAATTGGAAAGCTAGTAATTAAATAATATTACAATTAAAAGTGCTAGTTAATTCATACTCACTCACCAATTACTTTACTGTCGAATTAGTTTTACCACTACGAGACAATCTTCTTATAATTTAATTATTATTTATTCAAATCTTAATTAATATTCTTAACACTGTAACTCAAAGAATAATCATATTCCTCTACATTATAAAACCTAACCTAACTGCAAGTCTACAACGCATGACATAAGAAAACAATATTCCTAATTTTAAATATCTTTATTAATAAAGTGCTTCTTACTATAACAACAACTTATAATTACCCAAAATAATAATCAGATTTTGGATTGCAAAAATGAATAATTAACTAACAATTTTATTTACTTTTTCTTTTCTTTTCTTACAGAGACGATGTAATAATTAGAAATAAAATATGTCTTTTATTCAATGCGATTACTCATACTTCTTCTCAGCATCTTTAATTGTTTAATCACCAAATGATCTCAATTGGAATAAAACACATAAAGGAGAATAAACTATGCAACCCAAGATGAATCTATAATAATAATAATGATACCTGGTGGCCGTACAACTCTACTTTTCTAAATCCTTTCGCTAAGAATTCGTGTTCTCCTTTCTTTCTTCTCTAAAGTTTACGATTTCTTCTTACTTTCTCTCAATTCTCTATTTCTCGTTTCTTTATTGTTGTTTCTATTTTATAGGTTTAACTTGAAACTTATCTTCTAGGGTTTGGACTCCCCCATCTTTTAGGAGTTTTAAAACAACTTAGATTCCTAGTATTTCTCAACTACGTACTTAACTTATTTCTTTTTATCTCCATTTAAATCAATTAAAAAAAAATTCTAAAGATTTATTCTTATCCCACTAAATATTAGAGTCCTACTCAAATTAGACATATTATTCCAAATAACACATTAATAATCTCTCGCTACGGTACCATTAATTCATGATAAATTAATGAAAGTCTATTATTCATAAAATAGATATAATTAGAAATTCGGGGTATTATATGCTTAGTTTTTTGGATAAATTTCATAACAAGACCTAATTTATAAATTAGTTCTCAAATTTGGACCCGATTTTTAAAGTTTCTCAATAAGGGGTTTAATTTAACATTTTTTTCTCAATTGAAGGCTTGAAATTTAGATTGAGTTCTCAATTCAAGACAAAATTTCTTTTTTTTTTCTTTTTTTATATTTATAATTTATTTATATTTTAATATGCATTTATAGTTTAGATAAATTAAGACAAGTTCGTGCAATTTTGGAATGATCTTCATCCGACTTGTATTAATTTATATATATATATATATATAATAATAATAAATGCAATTAAAAAGTAAGATTCTTTTATTTTCTTAATTTTATGTATAAAAAAGTACAGAAAATCTATTTTAATGTTAATTAATTTAATATAAATTATATTTTATGAATTAAATTAATTATATTTTCTTTCTTCCTTTTTTTCATATAAATTAAGATAAGTCGGATGAAAATAGTTCTTAAAACGCACTAACTTAACTTAATTTATCCAAAATATGAATACATATTGAAATATAAATAAATCTATAAATATAAATAAAATAGAAAATGAAAGTTTGTCTTGAATTGAAAACTCAATCTAAATTTCAAATCTTGAATTGAGAAAAAAAGTTAAATTGAGTTCCTTAATTGAGAAACTTTAAAATTCAGGTTTAAAATTGAGAACTAATCAATAAATTGGATTTTGTTATAAAATTATCCTAGTTTTTTTTTTAAATTAAGAGACTAAATCAATAGACCCCGATTCTGTTGGGCCTAAAATACAACCCTCATAAGTTGTGAAAGGTGATTTTCAATTTCCCCATTTTGAAATTTCACCCAAAAATAGCTGCAAATGTAAGGTTAGGAATAAAATTTTTGTTGGTTTAAAAAAAAAATTATTTAATGATGTGGAAATATGGAAATATTATTTGGTATTTTTTTGGGAAAAAAAAAGGTGTAAATTGAATTGCCACATAAACAAAAAATTGTCACATCACTATACTTAATTGGAAATTGAAAAATTGGAGGATTTTGTATCTCACTCGCGGAAAAGAAAAAAAAATTAAAATTGGATAAATAAAATTAAAATTGGATAAATTTTGCAATTGAAGGACTAAAATTGAAAATTCAAAATATATAGGATTAAAATTGAACATGAGTTATTGAACAATAAATTTTCCCGTATATATGTTATATGCATAAATATATAGTTTAAGTTATATTTAAACTACATATATATGTTGTTTTTCTTAGAAAAAAAGTTATGTAGTTTCTAATTAAATTCACGAATTCGAAGATAAAAGTCTACTGTTATGAAGAAGAAAAAATAACTTTGCAGAAACTCAAACTCGAACAAAACAAACTCGTCAATATAATTCATGAACACATAAAATTCCCAGAACTAGATAATATTACTATTAAATAAATTCAAATTGACATCAACAATCATTTTGGAATGTTTTTAATTAAGGCAAAAACTCATATGAAATAATCTCACTGATTTCTTTACATGAGATGGAGCCTCATATGAATCATATGACCCATCTCATCATGGATCAATGAGACCAACAGACCAATTTATGGGTTAACAATTATAAAAGTACTAGTAATAAAAGTATTACGTAATGCAATATTTTTAGCCATAAAATAAATTTTTATACGTGTATTACTAATATTTTTATGAAGTTACATAAAAATGAAAGACATCGTGGACTAATGTGATGGTTAGGATCTGAAACATACTTCCTAAGCATCAAAACATGAAAGATATTGTGGACGGATGCTATGTTTGGGGGCAAAGCTAAATGGTAAGCCACATCTCTTATTCTTTCAAGGATCTCAAACGGTCCGATGTATCTTGGTCTTAACTTTCCCTTTTTTTCAAAATGGATGACTCGTTTCATTGGTGAAACTCTAAGGAATACTTTGTCCAATCTCAAAATGTATATCTTTTCTTCGAGTGTTAGCATTGACTTGTGTCTATCTTGTGTTGTTTTAATCCTCACACGAATTTGGGATACTGCTTCGATAGTTTTCTTATAGCTATCGTTGTATGCGAACTCCACAAGTGGCAAGTAGATTTTCCAACTTCCACTAAGATCTAATACACAAGCTCTAAGCATGTCCTCTAAAGTCTGAATAGTTCTCTCAGATTGACCATCAGTTTGGGGGTGGTAAGCCGTACTAAAGTTTAGACTAGTACCCATAGCAATTTGCAATTTTTTCCAAAATCTTGATGTTAAACCAGTATCACGATCAGACACTGTAGACATTGACACTCCATATGGTCTTACTATTTCCTGAATATACAATTGGGTAAATTGTTCCATACTAAAGGTCATCTTAATAAGGATAAAATGTGTTGATTTTGTTAATCTGTCAATGATAACCCATATAGCCTCACTCTTTCTTAAAGTTCGTGATAATTCCATCACGAAGTTTATGGTGATGTGCTCCCATTTCCACTCTGGTATCTCCAATTGGTGTAGTAATCTAGATTATCTCTGATGTTCAGCTTTGACTTGTTGGTAAGTTAGACACCACTCTACAAATTTGTCAATCAAACCCTTCACGTTCCTCCACCATTAATTGTTTTTTAGGTCTCGGTACATCTTCATTCCTCCAGGGTGAGCTGTATATGGTGTGTTGTGAGCTTCTTGGAGAATCTCATTTCTCAGGTCATCATTCTTGGGTATGCATAGTGTTTCATCGTACATTAGAATTCCATCTAATATAATCAAAAATCGTTTATTGTCTCCTGTAGTTGCTCGATCTTTCATCTTATTAAGAAATTAATCTGTCTCTTAAGCTTCTTTGATTGTGTCCTTTAGTTTGGGCTAAACTGTAAATGTTGCTGTGACTACTGTAATGTGGTTTTTTCTAAACAATCTCCAAATTTAACCTAGCAAATTCTAGAATTAGCTTGTCTTGTTATGTAGGTAAAATAGCTAATTGGCCACCATTCTTTCGACTGAGCGTGTCTGCTACAACGTTTGCCTTTTCTAGATGGTAATGAATGGTACAATCGAAGTCTTTTACGAGCTCTAGCCATCACCTTTGTCGCATGTTGAGGTCTTTTTGAGTGAAAAAGTATTTCAAGGTTTCGTGATCAGTGTATATTTCACATCTTCCACCATAAAGATAGTGCCTTCGAATCTTTAATGCATGAACAACTGTAACTAGCTCTAGATAGTGTGTTAGGTAGTTAAGCTCGTGCAATTTTAGTTGTCTCGATGCATATGCAATCACCTTTCTATACTACACAGTACACATTCGAGACCATATTTTGATGTATCTGTATAGATAACAAATCTTTATGCCCCTTGGGGAATGGCTAAAACAGGCGCTGACACTAACCTTTGCTTGAGTTCTTGAAAACTATTGTCACATTCTTCAGTCCAAATGAACTTCTTTCCTTTTTGGTCAACTGGGTTAGTGGTCTTGCTATTTTGGAGAAATCTTGTATAAATCTTCTATAATATCCGGCTAAACTTAAGAAACTAGGCATTTCGTTCACATTTTTTTGCACTTTCCAGTCCAATATAGTCTCGACCTTGCTTGGGTCTACTTTGATTCCTCTTAAACTCACAATGTGTCCCAAGAAAACAACTCTGTCCAATCAGAAATTGCACTTGTTGAATTTATCATATAACTTCTCTTGTCGCAAGATTTCCAAAACTACTCTAAGGTATTCTTCATGTTGTTCCTTAGTTCGTGAGTATACCAGAATATCATCTATGAAAACTATAACAAATTGGTCCAAGTACAGGTGGAAAACTCTGTTCATCAAGTCCATGAATACTGCTGGGACATTAGATAGTCCAAACGACATTATCATGAATTCATAATGTCCGTAATGCGTCTGAAAAGCTGTCTTCAGTATGTTGGACTCTCTTATCTTCAGTTGGTGATATCTCGATCTTAGATCCATTTTTGAAAATATACTCACACCCTTCAATTGGTCAAAAAAATCTTCGATCCTAGGCAACGGGTATTTGTTCTTGATAGTTAGACAGCTGAGCTCTATAGTCGATACACATTCACAATGATCCATTCTTCATGTAATGTCCCCATTCTTTTTGTAAATAAGCCTTAACCGAGACGTTACTCACTAAAAATAATTCCTCTTTTAATAAATATAAAGATAAATAAAATCAAGAATAATTATAAAATATACATTTCTTAAATTCATGAAATTAATCGTTTTAAATAAATACTTCTGTAACCTTTGATCATCGGCTACCAGCATCCACCGCTCGCACCCCACGCCATAAAATTCCTAAACTGAAAATATTTTAAAAAGAGGGGTGAGTGACAAAAGTACACTTAGTGGGGTGGGAAAACTCGAGATGACATAAAATAATTTATAGAAGATTTTTACACACATGCCAAAACACCATTTTATCACATAAAACAGATTTTCTTAAAACATTTGTCTTTTAATAAAAAACCGTAGAAAATAGATCATTTCAAATCACGTGACTTAAATGATTTTAGAAATGTAACCATCCATCTCAAATCAATCATCCTTCACATTCAAATATAACTTTCATTATCACATTCACGGTTTTTAGCCGTCTTGCAAACATATGCGGGTCTTAGCCGCCCTGAAAACATATAATCCATCATTCACATTCAAACAACACTTTTCACATAATTTACGTTTCTTAGCCGCCATGAAAGCATTTTACGCTGATCAGCCATCTTTATGCGAGCCCTAGCCGCCTTGCATACGCATGCACATGCACACATATTTACATCACACACACATATCAAACATACACATGAAAACACATTAATTTAACACAACACTTAGTTGCAGTCCTCAACTGCCATGAAAACACATCTTATTTGCACATATGCAAATATTAACTTCACACCATTCTTCACATTTGCATTCATAGTAAAACATTCACAATCCATCACTTGCTTTAAATCATTCATCAATGACATTTTCATCTCATAGATATCAACCTCACATCAACCAAGTAAAAGATTTCATACTTTAGATACTTTGAAAGAATATAAATACCGTATTAAGAATTTACCCCCACCTTTTACGGAAAAGCTTGCAAAGTGTCTACTTTTATACGACCTTAGTTCTTTCTTCCCTTCGTACTTCCTACAAAGCGTAACTGCTCGCTTTAAAATTTAATCGAACTATTATTAATTAAAATATATTCTTAACTTAGAATTGTTTCTATTGACAAACCATATATCTAACAGAGTTTAAATGAGATTATAATGAAAATGTGTTTATTAAAATATTAGAAAACTTAATTAGACTTTAATTAGATCTTAGAAGACTTATCTTAGATTAAGGAAAATTAATTATAAATTTATGATTTAGGTTAGATCTTAAAGATTTGATAATAATTCTAAACAAGTAATTTATAAAGCTTTTGGCTTAAATTAATTCTTGAAGACCTTTAAAATAATCTTAGAAAAACTAATTATGTAATTTATGGTTTAACTTAAATATTAAGAAAATTGAATATATTTATGATTATGGCGTATTTAGATTGACTATATAATTTAATTGCTAAATTGAATTCAATTAACTAAAATTATATGTTAATTTAGGAAATATATTTAATTGCATAACATGTTTAATTAATTCTTATTTAAGAGGATTGAATTTGTTATTTACTTTGATATTTAATTGGATTCCTAACTTTGAAGTTTAAATTGTAAAGTTCATAATTTAATTTAAGATCATTATATCATTTTTAACAATATGGGGAAATTTATTTAAACGTTTAATATTTATAATTAGGCATTTGGTTTATTTATTAAAGTATGAAGATAAAACATAATGTCTATAATTATATTTAAGTCAACAATTCGTTGGAAATTAAGAGATATTATAATTACTATTTTTAGATGTTAATTAATCGCATAAATTTTTTTAAGTTAAATCTAACTTACAAAGCATAAGATCTCGTCTTAGAATCTAATTTAACTATCTATAAATTTAAGTAAATTTTAGGATATGTTATGTAATTTTAGCAAGTTGTAGTGTTCAATTGTCATTGTCCAGAGTTTTAGGGGTCTTAAAGCATATCTTAAGAAGTTAAGGGTAAATTTATAATTTTATAAGAGTTATGGGGTTAACCAGACTTGAATCTAGAGTTTTAAAACCTAGATTTAAAATAACTATTAAATTGCACATACTTTAATTATTATGATATCTCTAAGATTAATTTGTAACTCAATTTATTAATTTGGACCTAATTCGTCATCTTTACAATATTTAGCAACTCGAAGGTGCAATATATAATATCATTAAATTTTAAGGTGTATTATGTAATTTCAGTAAAATTTGGGGACCCGATATCATTAATTATAATTCATGATGCTTAAAACATAATTTCATAAACTTAAGAATAAAAATTTATAATATCAATAACTATTGGGGTTTTAAATGTCATTATTTATAAAATTGTGGATCTTAAAGCTTCTTTCATAAGCTTCTTTCAATTTAGTCCCTCTACTATATCAAATTTCCAAAATTCAGCCCTTCCCCCAAATCAAACATTTTCCAGCCCTGCCTCCACCCACGATCGTTGCTGCCGCCGCTTCCCGACGCTGTCGGCCACCTCACGTCGCCGGCGACCTCCTTCACCCCAAGCACACACACACACGGATACAAATATATCAACATACACGCCTACTTGCATACAGATACATATATATATATATATACATATATACCTTCCCACTTCTCCAACACATAAGCAGCCACCTACTCAGCACCGCCGCTGCTCCGACCAAGCCCAGCCGTCGTTCGCCTGTTGCTGCTACAGCCTCGACGCCGCCCAGCCTCCTCCGCTACCGCCCACACATCTGCTCACTTCTCTTACTGCCGCTGCTCACGACGGTGGCTTCCACACACGCACACACACGTTGCACTCCCACACCACACCATATGCCCTCACCAACAACAATTGCTACAGACTAGTATAAGAGAAAGAAACTTGGGGAAAGAAAGAAAGAGATGGAAAGAGAGACGAGAGAGAGAGAGAGAGTTGAGAGGGTTGACTTGAGATAAGAAGATATTTTTTTCCTTCTTGTCCATTATTGTTTATTTATGTAGTATTATTTTTTTTTATAAATTATTGCAATACTTTGTGCTAATTTTTTATACACAATATGCATGACACCATTTATATTATAATATTGTATACTTATTCATTGTGTAATATATTTTGGATATATATTTCTTTCATAGATTATACTTAAATTATACTATATTACTATTTAAGTCTCATTTTATCTATAGAAAATTCTTGTTATATTTTATGTGGTTAAATTTTATTTGAGGGTGTTACACTTCTTCTTCACAAACAACACTAGCGCTCCACAGAATGACACGCTTGGGCTGATTCAGCTCTTATAATTCATTTGGTGCCATACGATAAGATGCTTTAGATATTGGTGCAGCTCCAGCAATTAATCTACAGTGAACTCCACCCACCTATCAGGTGGAACTCTAGGTTTAGCTTCCTTCTAAAGTAGAGACATGAGACTTTCCAATCTTCTCTGGTGCGTGGGTGTTAGTCTTAAGTGGCCAGGTCTCATCACATTTGGGGCACTCATAATACTCGTGTCTTGGTTGATGACACTTGAAGTGTAGCGCCCAGGACAAAAAATAAAGCATAATTGGTTAATTAAATAAGTAAACCCTTAATTAAAATATCTTATGTGTATTAATTCTTGAGTGTTTAATTTAATTATGTGCGTTTCAGATACGTCTTTAACGATCGGTTTTAAATTGATAAAATTTATAGACAAGGAAAATAGAATATTTTTATATCATTAGATGTATAACGGAAAAACGAGAAGATAGAAACGAACTAGAGGTCAATCGGACACCTGTAGCTCAAACGGCGAAGAAAAGGGCAAAATATAGAGTTTCGGAAAAACGAGGAACGGAATCGTGATGAACATAACCGAAATCTTATCGTGAATAGTAACCAAAGCTTATCATGAACAGTAACCCTACCCTATGAACAGTACTTTCCATTTTCTATAAATAGGCCCTGGTTCGATTTCATTTTCACCGTTTCTTCGAACGAGCCGAACGAGCCGAAAAGTGCCGAACACACGAAAGTCTCTCTCTCCTCTCTCTTTTTCTTTCCCTTCTTCATTCTGTCTCCGGCGCGCCGCTGCCGCCGCCGCCGGAGTTCGCCGGAAAATTTCAAAGTTGTCGGTTTCGACTGATTTTCGCACACAACGTAGTCCTCGACGATACGAGTCTAGGCCAACTTTCGGAATTCAATTCCGATTCTCCGTTCGCCAGAAAATGGCGAAAAACCGCCGCTGCCATCGCTGGAAAAAGTCAAACTCGTCCGTTTTGGCTGATTTTCATATATAACGTAGCCTTCGACGATACGAATCTAGGACAACTTCCGGAATTCAATTGCGATTTCTCTCCCGTTTTTCTCTATCTTGCTCTTTTTCTCGAGGTTGCAGGTGCCGGAAAGGCTGCAGGAGTGGTGGGCTAGCCATTGGAGGGGCGGCGCCGCCTTGGGTGGCGGTGCCGGTGCCGGAAAATGGGTTGGGAAAGGGGCTGTTGCATTTGGGTTGGTGTATTTTTGTGTTGACGAAGGGTTTTCGTGGCTGTTTTTCTGGTACTATTCATGCCGGAATCCGGCGTGGGATGGTTGGATCTGGTAGCCGGTGATTCAGGCTAGCCATCGGACTAAGTTTCGGCGGCATAGGCAGGCGACACCGCAGCCGGTGGCTCCGGAAAAGTGGCTAGTCGAGTAGGGTTGCAACGGGAGACCTGGGCGAGCGACGGGGATGAGGCTGTCGAGAAAACTCGGCAGCTGCCGAGCGGTGCTGCCCCGCTGTCGAGAAAACTAGGCAGCAACGGGAGACGCTGTCCTGTTTTTTTTCCCGTCGTCGGGAAACGCCGACGAGATTTTTCCCGTCACCGGGAACGCGTACGACGCCGTTTTTCGATGCGATTTTCGATCCGATTCTCGTTTTCTTTTCGTCGTTCTTTAACACCAAGTCGTCGCCAATGAGATATGGCTGACCGGGGGTCGTGGGTCCCGGTCAAAGTCAACCCTTTGACCAAATTACAGAAATACCTCTAAATCTTAAAATGCTCTGTTCGAGCTCGTTTCAACTCCGATTGAGCTCATTCTTGTTTTGTTGTGATCCAAAATCCATTCTTTTTCATCTCAGTCTTATAAACTGATTTTTCCCTCTTATTTCTTCAACCTCAATCGTTAGGCCTACCGTTCCGATCCGTCTCATCTCGATCGATAATATCCTATTCGATGTTGTTTTAATATTTAATTATAGATTATAATGAGCTAAGAAAACATCATAAATTATGTAGACTACCTGTTGGATTGAAGCTTTGGGATACGAGATCCTTGACTTGCTGATCACGTGGTAACCACCGAACAAGGTGGGGGTAAAATCTTATTTATCTTTTAAAATTGTATAGTTTTATGGAAATTAATGTGACTACATGATTTAAATCCCGTCATGATGTGGTGTCGTTTTAAAGTGAAATGTTTTCGCTATGTGAATAGTATTCGAGTAAATTATATGGTTTTAAGAGCTATTGATTTCAAGTGATACAAATGCAGATGGTTTCAAATGATGATAAGACGGGATAATACCCGCTAAAAAGGGGTTTCTTTAGAAACTAACATATGTCAAGGGATTTTTTCTTTACCTATGTGTTATGTGAATTATGTGGCCAACGTGAACGTGACCAATGTGCACTATGTGTTATGTGGAAACTGTTGTATGATAATTTAACTGCGCATGCGTGTGCCATGCCAAGTAGGGTATTCCTCGTCGGAACCCAACAAGGGGGTATTCTACGGAATCCCAACATGAAGGGTGTAACAACCCAAAATGGGGTCGGCTTGGGGCCTCGATAGGTCTTCTTCGGAAACCTATTCAACGGATTGCATTGGGACTCTTCAGGAGTCTACAACGTGTATATATATATAGTATTCAAGAAATGTTATGTGTACCCCTTTTAATGTACAAATCAACCACACTAAGTGTCCTTTTGACACTTACCCCTTTTATGTTTTATTTTTACAGAAAATTTCGGAGGCGAGGAGGAATGAACAGAGATGCCTATTATTTTTGTATGCATATAAGTATGTATATGGATGTTCGGTATTTTCTGAAAACCCGATTATGTACAAAGCAATGATATAAACTGTTTGTAATTTTAAATGATTATCTTTTAGATCTTTGTTTGTTTTAAAATCTCCACGGTTTAGGATTTTTTGCTGGACGCCCTATGAAAATGCTGTGTTTGCACTCTGTTTTGCTTTAAAGAAAAATTAAAATTTTTTATTATCCACGTTTTAAATTTTATATCAAAAATGGGGCGTGACATGAAGCAAACATTCCTCCCAATTAAGCACTCTCCTGCATGATGCTTTCCACAAGTAGGGCATTGTGGTACATTCCCTTGGGTAGTCGATGGCCCAATAAGTTTACTCTTCTTAACAAAATGTGGTGATCTTTCTTTATGTGCGTCCCACTTCCTTTTTCCGGATAAATCATGAGACTTTTGATTTAATTGGGTAAACTCCAATAGCATCTCAATATTCGGAGCTTGTAAATATTTATTTACAAGTGTATAAAAATATTAGTAATATACATGTATTCATTTTATTGCTAAAATTATTGTTTGCCATCAAACAAAAAATTATACATATATTACTAATAATATTATGAATATACAGATTGATATGTTGACTTGCATTGATCATAATAGTTGCATTGATATATTGTTATGATCCCACTTTAACCCGCATTGATTGGGTTGGTGAGTGTTAACCAGGATTTACTTCAAATGAGATTCTATCTCACACATAAAAATATTAAAACTGTTTCGCATAAGAACTATTCATTAATTAATAGTGAAAATTTAACGGCATTTGTGGAAAATCAGGAAAGTCTATTAATTAATACTTAAAATTTACTGGCACTTGTGGAAAACTGTACCAAATAAAAAAGTCTTATTAATTAATGATTAAAATTTAATGGCATTTGTTGAAAAACATACCAAATAAAAAAGTCTTATTAATTAATAATTAAAATTTAATGTCATTTGTGGAAAACTTTACCAAATAATAAAGTCTTATCAATTAATAATTAAAATTTAATTGCATTTGTGGAAAAGTATACCAAATAAGTTGCATGGTATATATAGTTTCCTGTTTGCAAGCAAGTTTCCAACTTATGGTCTAAATGTTATGAGTTGGTATGTTGCAATCATACAATAAAACCTCTATTATTAATACTGTTGCATGGGACCAGGAAATTATATTTATTGTTCTAAAGAGATATTAATTTATCTATAAATTAATAATTTTGTAATTTAGAGATTATCTTTTCAATACGATGAATAAAATTTATTTTTATAAAGGTAAATGCATTTAATTAATATGCATTATATTAATTCGTTGAGCTAATATAATAAGTATATTAATCATATACATAATATATATAATAAGTAGTATACATTGTGTCTTGATAATCAAATTCATAATATCTACCATAACTTTAATTACATATAAAATTCAACATATAAAGTGAACACAATTCACTGACAACCATATGTTCATGTACAACAATATAAAAGAGCTGAATGTGTCCAATTTGAAAAAAAATATTAATTTATGATATTGATGGAATCAACTAATTCATAGAGGTTTTTTGAAAAATTATTATCATATTAATTATCGAAATTGGTAAATTTTTGAACAAGCTAAAGTTGGGAACAATAAAAAATTATTATTCTAAAAATTATTAATTTATAAAAGTTTCATAATTATAGTCTAAAGAGGTATGCTGCATCATAGTGACTTTTTCTGAATATAGTCTAAAACAATGATTTGATTTTTAATAAAAAAATATAACTACATAAAAAATTCACCTAACTTTAGGTTGATTTTTCTTTTACAGCTTGACTTTTTAAGGTTATATAACACCACAGATCACCTGGAATATACATACATATATATTTGTGAAAGGAAAATATGTTTCACGAATTACATGATAAAAGTCTGCTATTAAATTGAAGGAATTAAAAAAAAAAAACGCTGCCGAAACTCAAACTCGAACTAAGAGCAGTTAATTTAGCTCAACAAAATAAATTTCCAAGAACTGGATAGTATTCTTAATTAAATTTACATCCACAGTGATCAATTAGGGATGCAATTTATTCAATAGAAAAAAAAAATGGCGTACTAGGAAAACTGCATCAAATAGTAGTTGTAACACGTACCTGATCAATTCTCTATTATATTTGATGTTATAGACTTACAACTCATGTTTCATAATATTTAATATAAGATATATTAATTAATAATATCATTTAATATTCATGATGTATGATAAATATTTTGAAATATGAAATGTATCACTGAATATAATAGAAGATCTTATATGGGTTGTTAACATATATAAATCATTGAACACAAAAGAAAATTATCATGCACAGACAAAATCCTGCCAATAATCAACTATAAAACCCTAAACCGAGTATGTTTGGAAAGAGAATATATGGGATTAGGAGAATCCTGATTTTGAAATAAAAAGTTTTAAAATAAATATGAATAATAAAAATGTATGTTTATTTGTGAATTTAGTAGAATATACTTATATAATAAATGTCAAATCATTCATAATGAAAAATGTGGTTTAATATAATATTTTATTATGAAAATGTGAGTTAGATTTGATATATATTTATTTTGAAAAAATAAATGTATTTATTAATAATTAAAAGATTATACTATATATAATTACTAATTATTATGTTTAGATTTTATAATTCAAATTAATATATAAAAACAAACATATATTAAAATTTTAAAGTTTAAAATCCAAACATTGAAATTCTCTTCCAAACATACCAACTCTTTTAACAACACGCCAACTTAATTAATTTTTGATTGATATGTCAAAGTAACGTCATACATGCAAAAAAGAAAATCATCATGCCCACGTACGCAAAATCCTGGGCCCAATTCACTATATAAACCCTAATCCTTAGCTCTTTGAACCACACACCAACTTAATTATTCGCTTTCAAATTGATCATCATGAATTTCACCAAAACCCTCCTCATTTTAGCAATCTCATTCTTCACTTCCACAAATGCCGCCACTTTCGACATCACCAATCGGTGCCCCTACACCGTTTGGGCCGCTGCTTCGCCTGGCGGTGGGCGGAGGCTCGACAGGGGTCAGTCCTGGAGGATCAACGTGGCTGCGGGCACTACTCAAGCCCGAATTTGGGGGCGGACTAACTGCAACTTTGATGGCAACGGCCGTGGTCGTTGCCAAACGGGCGATTGCAATGGGGTATTGGAATGCCGAGGCTACGGCCAGGCTCCCAATACCCTGGCTGAGTTCGCCCTCAATCAGTTCAGCAACAGGGACTTCGTCGACATCTCCTTAGTCGATGGGTTCAATATTCCCATGGAATTCAGCCCCACCAATAATGAGTGCAAAAACCTCAGGTGCACTGCCCCGATCAACGATCAGTGCCCAGCCCAGCTTCGGGTCCCCGGTGGGTGCAACAATCCTTGCACTACCTTTGGTGGTAACCAGTATTGCTGTACGAACGGGCCCGGAAGCTGCGGGCCGACCAATTTTTCCAGGTTCTTTAAAGAGAGGTGCCCTGATGCTTATAGCTATCCCCAGGATGATCGAACAAGTCTTTTCACTTGCCCTGCCGGTATTAACTATAGGGTTGTTTTCTGCCCATAAACATGAACAATCACTTTTTATAAATTATAGCTAGTTACTTTTGTTAATTAGCTTAAATTATTCGGGTATTTACCTATAATAATGTTGTGCATTAGGTTTGTCACGTACGTACAGACCTTGATGAAATGTGTACTTGTTGGAGATTTCAATAACTAATAAAAACATTAATGTTTCGATAATTGCCACATGTGTGTCTCATTCTTTTCCGCACATGTAAATAAAATCTTATAAAACTTTTACAAAACACTTTTGATTAGTGTATAAGTTCTTAAACATCTTATAAGATATTTTAAGGATCGGAAGTAATAAGATTGCCCAAACACAATCTAAGTCGCTAAATCATCTAAGTTTGTTTTCACCCCCTCTTTCCATATTCACTACTCAACTATCTAGATAACTCACCAAACGATATTCAAGGGAAGAAAGAAAAAACAATTTACAATAACTCATCGAAATTAGTGTTTACATATCACTTAATTACTGATTAAAAAATGATTGCAACTACATGAGAAAGAATCTCAGGAGCAAAATCAACACAGTTGAACAATCAAAACACAACAAACATGACAACCAAGTATAAGAAATTAAAAAAGAAAAAGTTATACAATCTTAAAATATATTTTTGTTGTTGCTATACGAACACAGCTCAGGATATGCACGACTAAAATGCTACAAAACAATATTGAGAAATCTACGCTGCCATTACAATTAGTGCATCAATTATTGGTTTTGGTAGGTTACTAATATATATAGTTACTAGTATCGTGTAATACACGATTTTCTATAAAAAAATAAATTTAACCTTGTAAAACTAAAATAATTTCTATTATTTATATAACAAAATTAGATTTAACATTTTTGCAATACATATCATCTAATCTAACATTAAATATAACATAACATGATTAACAATTTAAACTTTTATATAGATTATTCTTTCCATATTTTCATTTGTAAAGATTGTTGTGAAGATATATATTATTTTCACATATACTAATTCCTTTCATATTTTATTGCTTTTACAATAAAATTAATTAATATAATTATTAATAATGATTTTTGAGTTCTTGAGAGGATGCCATGTGTCATCTTGGTTATTCTTTTATATATATAAAGATATCTCGTGGTGCACAGATAACAGAATGTTCAATACATGACCCTGTCAACAATGTTAACAATGTAAATGCATGCAACCATAATCACAAGAAGATTAAGCTAGGAGAAATGCAACCTATGGCAATGCCGATGAAAGCTAGTATTGATGACAACTGTCATAAGCCTATTGGAAAGGACAAATGGATAGTACAACCATTCCCTAGCTCTACTGCAGCACACAACAACGGGAAAAAATAAGTACCACCATGGATAGCACAAGGGAAGAGAGGATCATGACAATTGTCATGATCTTGGCTAGGCCTTATCTATTTTTAGTTTGTTTTAGGGTCTTCTTTCCATTATTTATATATATATATAATATTGTCTTACTTGTATTGTATAATTCAATTAATGAAAAGTTTCATCTTCCCAAAAAAGTATTTTTCAACTCTTTTTAACTCTTTTTATTTCATCGTATCAGAGCAGGATTGATCTTGTGTCTGGTATCCACTCTTCAGCTGTATCTTTGTTGTCTTTCTCTTGTTTGTTTACCCTTTATAGCTGTCTACGGCTACTGAAAAATTCACAGACTAGTGCACCATCCCATCAAATTATTCTCTTAAATAACCAGCTTGTTACCACAAAGCTTGATAACACCAACTATATGATTTGGAGGCAACATATATTGTCTACCATTGAAGGGTATTGATGTTGCTCCGGTCGGATGTGTGTCTTCTCGGAACCACAACTCGAAATCTTGAACGCTCTGATTCGAAAAAACCTGCAAAACAAACACCGGGAGAGGTTCCCGGCGAAGGGACTCCGACGCTCAAGTCAGTCGAATTGCTCTGAATTCTCTCAAGTAATATGATATGCTTATTTTTGTGTATTGCGTGTGTGTAAAGTGAAAAGAACAAGGACATATAAATACTCCCTGATACTTGTTGTAGTAGGAATATGAGTCGTAATTGTAGTTGAAGTAGGAGTTCTCCGAAAATCAAGGATTAGCTCGATATTACCCTAGAAATAAGGGATATGGATAACAAACCCGCGAAAATAGCGGGCAGTTGGAATCAGTCCGTTCTCATCCAATCATTCAGTTCGTCGTTATATTCCGAGCTAATGTAGTTCGCCGGGACAGACATCATTTACCTATCAGAGTAGTTCGCTTATAACAATCAAGGCGAGGTACGAAACCCGATTCGATTCAATTCGGTCAGAAATTAGCTCGGTTCGGTCAATGAATTCAGTTCGACCATAGCAGTACTCCCCCCTTTTCGAAGTGTATGTCATCATACACTTAGGAAGTTCGCTAAGGTGGTGGTTCACTAAGGCGGTGACCGAACTAATTCGACGCTCCTTTTCGAGGGAAAAACGTCTTTTCAAATGCCATCATTTTGTTCGAGCGACACGTGGCGAAAATCCATTCCCGCCCAATGCCCTTTCATTTTCCTTCGTTAGATTTCATCGCATCCCACGGCGGACAGATCGTGACTCTTCGGTTTTCCCCCCCAAAACTGAAATCTTCCTCTATATATATATCTTCATTGTCAGCTTTCGAATCCTTCTGTGCTCATCCACTGTAGACGTTCATCTTCCCCGTTTCTCTTCTCAATTTAGGTTTCTTCTTTTAATCCCAGGTACCTCTTCCTATCTTCTCTACTCTTTGTTATTTCAATGGCATCTTCTTCTTCGGATATAAGTTTTTCGAAAAAATCCAGAAAAAGATCTGTGGAAAATGTTTTTTCTTCGACCAAGGTCACTCCAACCCACACTGTACTCCTGAGTTCATTAATGGCGGGGGGTTATGTTGTGGTGATCCCAGATCCAGAGGATCGACCACACCGAGCACCGCCGGGTCATCAGACCTGGTTTTTAAAACATGTCACACTAGGGTTAGTTTCCCCGATTCACCCCTTCTTTCTAAAAATAGGTTCGCTCTTCGGGGTATGTCCGAATCAACTACATCCGAACTACATTAGCTATATAGTTTCGTTCTATATGGTTTGCAAGTGGATGGGAGTCGAACCTTCTCCAAATCGCTTCCGATCTTGTTTCGTCTTAAAAAATTCCAATCTTTTTCGTTTTTACCTTAGTCCTCGCAGTGGTGCAAGGCGAGCTGCCTTCCTATCTCCCGGGGATGATAAAATCAGTTCTTGGGAAAAATATTATTTTTTTGTGAAAGAGCCGGTAGATCGGCCTTTTCGTTCGCTTTCCTAGGCTCAACGTTCGGGTCAAACCGACCCTGCTCCCCCTCCAGATCGTCATATTACTGCCCTGAACGAAATTTTTGCGAAGGGTTGGTTCGATATCGCACAACTAAGTTCTTGTGCGGAGCTGTTGTCTTTTTGGGGGTTTTATCCGAACAGTCAGCTCCCTCCTCGTTTTAACTTAGGTCGTTTTATTACTACGTTGTTCTTTATGTCGAACTGGTTATCTTGTCGTCTTATCTTACTTATTTCTTGCAGATCTTACCATGAATCGGTTTTTCTCTTATGCGAGCGATGTATTTGACGAGGAGCGAACTCCTATTTCGCCTGCACGGGACGGAGTGGATCCCGCTTTAGCCGCAACCTTTAAGCGGACTGAAGAAACTCATCTGGGCGAGCTGGCTGGTAGGGGCCCTGGCCCTTCCGTTGATGTGGTTCAAGAGGAGGGCGTCCTTCCCCTATTCCGGAATCAACTCCTTCAACTCCCCTTACAGTGACCGTGACTCCCCTTAGCCCGCTTCCCATTACTACTCCTACCTCTCAGCCGATCGACCTGACTGAAGAGACCGACGAGGTACCTCCGGCTCGAACTCCTTCATCCAAAAGGAAGGGGTCTTCCAGCTCGCGAGCCTCACGACCAAAGAAGGTGCGAATAGATGAGGCGACGGCCGGAGGTTCGTCGAAGGCCGAAGGAAAAGCCGCGGGGAGCGAAGAGGAAGAGGATGCGGAGGAGAAAGAGCTGAGGAAGAACCTGACCCGCTTGATGAATGCCCAGAAGTACTTTGTGGGTTATGCGAGACAGGCTCTTCGTCGGAGGGATGAGCTTCGAAAGAGTTGTGGGCGGCTAGAGGAAGTGATGGAGGAGAAGAAAACCCTGGAGAGTGATCTCTCACTTCGCTCCGAAAAAACCGAGAAACTGTCAACATTGCTTGAGCAGGTCGAGGTCGATCTGGCCATTGCTCGCTCGGATTCTGTTAGGAAGGAGGAGCTGTTGTTGGCGAAGGAGAAGTTCGCCATGGAGAGACAGAATGCCTTTCTTCAAATGGAAGTTGAAAATCGCAGGCTGAGGGAGGAACTGGAATAAGAGAGGAGCGCGCGGGCTCGCTTCGGGGAGGAGATGCGGGCTGAGGGTTTTCAGGCTGGGACTGCTGCGGGCTTCTATCAGTTCGCAAAAAGTTCGCTGATAGTCGCGGAATATCGCGACCGGCTTTTTCATCAACTTTGGAATTCTACTATCTTTCTCTCCAAAGCGGCTCCGATGGCAGAGGCATACTTCCGAGAATGAATCCGCTTACGCCA
This sequence comes from Scutellaria barbata, assembly GCA_028654395.1. Taxonomy (NCBI): domain Eukaryota; kingdom Viridiplantae; phylum Streptophyta; class Magnoliopsida; order Lamiales; family Lamiaceae; genus Scutellaria; species Scutellaria barbata. The sequence continues at coordinate 21,897,988 of CM053647.1, forward strand.
GGAGGAAGTGACTGAAATTGTTCGACATTTTCAGGAGGAGACCGATCAAACGTTGTCGGAGTCTTTCTTTCGTTTCAGTCTTTCTTCCTTGTTCAGGAAATTGGCTCGAACTCTTCCTATTCCTCTAGGCTAGCAAGGGGATCCAAATGAGGATGAGAAAGCGGAATGGTGGGCAGGGTATCTGGAGCAGTCGATTAAGGAAGTTCTTCCGGACCACCAAAGTGCCGATTCGACTGTTCCTCAATCCGGAGAAGCAACTCCGAGCTTGGCTGCCGATCTGCCCGAAGATATGTTCGCCTCTCTACCTCCTCTGCCTTCGGTTAGCGAACCTCCTCCTCCTGTAGTTCCATCGGAAGATCCTTCCACCACTTAGATTTTTTAGTTTCTCCTAGGATATTGTAATGCTTCTTTTAGTTTTTCTAAGAATGTTCTGTAATGCTTCTTTCGTACTGTAACTACTTTTTCCTTTTTGAATGCTATTTGGTGTTTTTGTAAGTTTCTTTTCGCAAAGTAGTTCGTAATAATCAATTTCGTTCCTAGGAAGGTTTCGTTGATCAGTTCGGTCGATCAACCCTTCCAAGGAGAAATTCATCAGTTCGTTCTAAGGAAAGGTTCCTGATCAGTTCGGTCGATCAGACTTTCCAAGGAGAAATCATTCAGTTTGTTCCTAGGAAGGTTTCGTTGATCAGTTCGATCGATCAACCCTTTCAAGGAAAAATTCATCAGTTCGTTCCAAGGAAAGGTTCCTGATCAGTTCGGTCGATCAAACTTTTCAAAGAAAAATCATTCAGTTCGTTCCTAGGAAGGTTTCGTTGATCAGTTCGGTCGATCAACCCTTGCAAGGAAAAATTCATCAGTTCATTCCAAGGAAAGGTGCCTGATCAGTTCGGTCGATCAACCCTTCCAAGGAAAAATTCATCAGTTCGTTCCAAAGAAAGTTTCCTGATCAGTTCGGTCGATCAGACTTTCCAAGGATAAATCATTCAGTTCGTTCCTAGGAAGGTTTCGTTGATCAGTTCGGTCGATCAACCCTTCCAAGGAGAAATCAATCAGTTCGTTCCTAGGAAGGTTTCATTGATCAGTTCGGTCGATCAACCCTTCCAAGGAAAAATTCATCAGTTCGTTCCAAGGAAAGGTTCCTGATCAGTTCGGTCGATCAGACTTTCCAAGGAGAAATCAATCAATTCAGAAAAATAGTACAGAATTCGAACAGGAACTTAAAGACACATCCATTTTAACGTGGTTCGGCCAAACTAGCCTACATCCACGGGTCGAATATCGACTTATTTTATTAATTTAACAGAAATTTAAAAAGTAATCGTACAGGAGTAACGTATGACGCATAAAATTTCTTCAAGTGGCTCACATGCCAAGGTCTTGGCAATAATTTACCTTCTCCATCAGTCAGTTCGTAAGATCCTCCTGAAAGAATCTTGGATATTGTGTACGGTCCTTCCCAAGTAGCGTTTAATTTTCTAATATTGACCAAAGCATCTGATTGCCTTAGAACCATATCACCGATCTGAAACTCCCTTTTCTGAACTCTTTTGTTAAATGCCGCCTGAACTCATTCCAAACTCTAGCTTTGTCTCGTAGTTCATCTAAGAATATCGAATCAATCCTGATTAGCTCCTCATTCTTCAGAGGCTCAAAACTTGTGATTCTCAATGCCTCTCCCTGGATTTCTGCTGGCACAACGGCTTCCATTCCGAAGGCTAGATTAAAAGGGCTTTCTCCCGTCGTCGATCGTGGTGTAGTTCGGTATGACCACAGAACTGACGGTAGCTCGTCTGCCCAATTAGACTTTTGAGACTCTAGCCGCTTTTTCAGTCCATCTAGTATGATTATATTCACCACTTCGACTTGTCCATTTGCTTGAGGATGAACAACTTGTTAGGATGTATACTATAAGCCTAACTTTTGTATGAACATCTATTTATGATATGAGAATCTTTTATGGTCAAATGTTTGCATTTTATATATTTGTTATATATTTTATTTCAATTGTCCAATTAATTTATATTGTAGTTAACATGGTGTGTGGTGCCACACAGAAGATCATGTTATCAGTTCCTTATAGATTATAAATGGTAGCTCACAGCCGAGATAATTTTGGACAAATTATCGGAATGGTTGTAGTGTAATTTGGTATTAATCTATCTTGATTATAAAATTACACTAGTACATTTTGTATGTATTGAGCAGGACCAATTGAGGTTGTTTTATTTGTACTGACTACATAAATAAAACAAGACCTCTGTTATTATGGATGTGCGTCCTCTTAATCATTGTATGATAACGGGCATGTATACTCGATATATGTTTCTTTAATTTACCAATGGGTGAGATTTATTTATTAAATCAATAAGCTCGGTAAATTGGGATGCAGTGTTGTTTATATGGTGTGCTGTTGATTATATAATGAAACCGTGTCCTAATTATTTAGGATGATGATGTCCCCTTGAGGAACTCATAAGGATTATCATGTAAACCCTGCAGGTGGATTTATTCCGGCATGATAATAAAGTTGAGTGGTACTACTCTTGGAATTAAATATTAATTAATTGAATTGTCAGTAATTCATTTAATTAATGGACATTCGATATCTTAAACGCGGGGAGATAAACGCGCACATAATAAATATGAGCCATATCTAATATGGATAAGGGACGGTAGTTCAATAATATCTTTTTAGTGGATTAAGATATTATTTGATAGGCTTAAGAAGTATATTTAGATCGAATTAAGGACTCCTAAGCCTATCAGGAGACCGATTCCTAATCCTCCTCAAGGTCCCTGTTGTAGCCTATAAATAAGCCTCAAGTCAGCCATTTTCTATATACAGAAATACAGATACACAGACATAAAAATCTGAGATACGTATTAGTAGAAAACGGCTGAAAGTCTCGATAGTTCATTGCCCACACAACGTTCGAGATAAAGGCAAGGAATATAGCAGAAGATCGTGAGGTCCAGGCTTCATCGATTCCTCCATCTACAGTTCTGATCTTAGAACTAATTTCGGTGCAAAAGGTATGATTCGTTTTCTGCTGCGCGTTAATCATATTTGCATGGACCCCGATTCAGATAATCGTATAGGATCGGCGATCTGGCGGTTCCTACAATTGGTATCAGAGCCGTGGTTTTCTGACTCTATTTGATTGAATTGGTTAATTCTATTATGAATCGTATCTTGAAACATGTGTATTTTAGATCGGATAATAGTAGGATGTGCGAAAAATTATGTTTTTCTACAGGAACCTTAAATCCAACTATTATGGTCTGAATGTATGTTTATGTATAAATTAAACCCTCAGACATGTCGAGATTGTTTTTTGAATGCATGATTGTAATAGTAAAATCACGGCGATTTGTCGTGTTAGGTTTTATTTTCTTCGTGGAGTATAGGATCGATGGATGTAATTAGATACAAGGTTAGGATCGCACAACCGGGCACGACCGTGCTATACAGCACGGTCACACCGTGCCAGCTGAGGATCGCGACTGAAGGACAGAGCACGACCGTGCTATGGAGCACGGTCAACCGTGCGGTTTGTTTGAAGGTCGGGTACGACCATGCTGGAGGGCACGGTCAGACCGTGCCAGCTGAGGATCGGGACTGAATGACAGGGCACGACCGTACTATGGAGCACAGTCAACCGTGCGGCATGTTTCAGATCGAGCACGGCCGTGCTGAGGGGCACGGTCAGACCCTGCTAGGCGATGATTTTTCGTGCGGCGTGTTTGCAGATCGAGCATGATCCCCGTTTGACGGCAAACATTCAAGAACACGGTGATAAAACGAGGCCATAATAGTTGGAAATTATGTTTTTCATATTTATTGCCTTATATGTGTTGTTTTATCAAGCATGCTTGTATGTATTTTATATGATATACATGTTAAAATCCCTCATGTTAAATAACTAAGTGGGAGAGGGATTAATTATTTTAATAAATCCCATGGCCTCCATTACTGGTTTGTAAGTGATGCACTTGAACTTGCGCGTTGGTTTTAAGTGCCTTCCTCCATATCGGATGAGTTCATTTGCGGATCACTAGATCAAACTTCCTTTATGGATGATTATAGAAAGTTGTTTAGGAGCGTGTCATCTTCTCCATCTAAAGAGGCATAATCCTAGATAATGGACTTAGTATCAAGTAATGGTGTAAACTTAGATGCATTTGATAAGTATCCTTCCCATCGGAGTCACTACTGTTATTTGTATGGCTAAAGCGATAACCAACTATTAATTTTATTTGTCATAAAGTTAAGTTGACAAGATAATAAAATTAGTGGGTAAAATCTCCTCTAACAAATGTTTGAATTAGTATACGTCCACACTATCGTGGCATACGAAGTTCACGGTGTATTGAGGTGTTGGTGAATTTAGATTATGTTGTTTGAGGGAACAATATGATTTGTCAATTCAAATTATTTGACCTATGTGTTTATTTATGTGATTCTCAGGATTTTCATTATGGCTTTCAATCCTCTTGCTGTTATACTTAAAGAAAACAAACTTATTGGTCCTAATTATATTGATTGGAAACGAAACCTGGATATTGTCCTGACTGCTGAAGAGTACAAGTTTGTACTCACTGAGCACTATCCTGACATGCCTGATGAAAACTTTACCGAAGAGGAGAAAATGTTTTATAGGAAGTGGGTCAAGGCAGATGAGATGGCGCGGTGTTACATTTTGGCATCCATGTCAAATGTGCTGCAACATCAGCATCAGGCCATGCCTACTGCCTATGATATGATGCATAATCTCAAAGAACTCTTCGGACACCAGAGTCGGGCTACCAGACAGGAGGCAATGAGAAACTTGATGACTGCCACCATGGCTGAGGGGACACCTGTGAGTGACCATGTCCTCAAGATGATGGCTCATCTGAATGAGATGGAGGTCCTTGGAGCTGAAATCGATGGGGAAACCCAGGTCGATATCGTTCTCCAAACGCTGCTTAAGAGTTTTGAGCAGTTCCGTTTGAACTACAATATGAACAAGAGGTTGTATTCATTGGCGGAACTTCTGACAGAATTTCAATCAACAGAGGGACTATTTCGTCAAAATTCTCAGACTTACGTTGCTGAAAATGTTTCTACTTCTAAACCGTAAGGCGGAAAGAAGAAGAAGAAGAAACAGAATTCTTCAGCAAAGAAGACGGCCGGACCTCAAGTGGCTAAACCACAAGGTGGTGTGAAAAAGCCAAAAGACAAGTGCTTCCATTGCAAGCAGGCTGGACATTGGAAAGTCGATTGTCCCCGTAAAAGGGAGAACAATTCAGGTACATCTTTTTCATTTGCTGTTGAAACATGTTTAGCGGTGTTATCTACCTGTACCTGGTGTGTAGATACGGGAGCCACTGATCATGTCTGCAATTCATTGCATGGGTTCCAGGAAACCAAACGACTAAGTGATGGGGAGATTACCATATACATGGGCACCGCTGCGAAAGTGGCGGCCGTTGCAGTGGGAGATGTTTATTTATCTTTTCATAGGAATAAGACTTTGATTTTGAGAAATTATCTTTACATACCTTGTTTTAAAAAGAATTTGATTTCAGTTTCTAAACTTTTTAAGGATGGATATTCTGTTTCTTTTGATAACAATGTTGTCGTTAAGAAGAATAGAGTTATTATCTGTTCTGGTATATTGGTTGACAATTTATATATTCTTAATCCTATAACTCCTACGATGCAACAAATGGAAATTAATAGCACATCTTCTAAATCTAATAAGAGAAAAGAACCTTCAAAAATGAATCAAACATATCTTTGGCATCTAAGGTTGGGTCATATTAACTTGAGGAGGATTCAAAGGTTGATAGCTGATGGACCTTTGGGTTCCTTGGAAGTGGAAAGTTATCCAACCTGCGAATCCTGCTTGGAAGGAAAAATGACCAAAAGGCCTTTTAAGGCAAAGGGGTATAGAGCCAAAGAAGTGTTGGAATTGATTCATTCTGATTTATGTGGCCCTATGACTATTCAGGCAAGAGGTGGTTTCGAATATTTTGTCTCTTTTATAGACGATTATTCGAGATATGGATACATTTACTTGATGCGCCGCAAGTCTGAGTGCTTTAACAAGTTCAAAGAATACAAGGCCGATGTGGAGAAACATCATGGTAAAAGTATCAAGATATTACGATCTGATCGTGGTGGTGAGTACCTCTTAGGAGAGCTTAGGAGTTACTTATCAGAGGCTGGGATTCAATCCCAATTGTCTGCACCGGGTACACCCCAACAGAATAGTGTGGCAGAACGAAGGAATAGGACTCTTATGGAAATGGTTAGATCGATGATGAGTTATTCAGAATTACCAAATTCATTTTGGGGGTATGCTCTGGAAACAGCGACGTGCATTATAAACTTGGTACCTTCTAAATCAGTACCCTCTACTCCCACAGAATTGTGGACTGGGCATAAGCCTAGTCTGAAACACATTCGGATTTGGGGTAGTCCAGCACATGTGCTGAAGGGAGATGCTGATAAGTTGGAATCTCGTACGGAAGTGCACTTATTTGTGGGCTATCCTAGAGGAACGAAAGGTGGTTTATTTTATAGTCCTAAAGATCAGAAGGTCATTGTGAGTACGAATGCCCGATTTTTAGAAGAGGGCTATGTAATGAACCACAAGCCTATGAGTAAAATTGTTCTTGAGGAAATGAGAGGGGATAATTTTAATGTACCGACGGTACAAGATGAGATACCACAAGTGACTGCACCGCGTGTCACTAATGATACACAAATACCGATAGTGTCTCGTCGTAGTGGGAGGGTTGTTAGACAACCTGATAGATTCATGTTTTTGGGAGAGTCTTCAGACTTGGTCCCTGGACAACATGAAATAGATCCTTGGACTTATGACGAAGCACTCCAAGATAAAGATGCGATATCTTGGCAAAAGGCAATGCTCTCTAAGATAGAATCTATGGATTCTAATCAAGTCTGGGAGCTTGTAGAACCACCAAATGGTGTAAGAGCCATTGGATGTAAATGGGTCTACAAAAGGAAAAGAAGATCAGACGAAAAGGTAGAGACCTTTAAAGCAAGGCTTGTTGCGAAAGGGTATACTCAAAAAGAAGGGATCGATTATGAGGAAACCTTTTCGCTGGTAGCCATGCTGAAGTCTATCCGAATTCTTTTGTCTATTGCTGCTCATATGGATTATGAGGTTTGGCAGATGGATGTCAAGACAGCTTTCCTTAATGGAAGTCTTGAAGAAAACATCTATATGAAGCAAGTAGAGGGATTCATTGAGAAGGGCAAAGAGCATCTTGTGTGTAAGCTTAATCGGTCTATTTATGGATTGAAACAAGCTTCAAGATCTTGGAACATCCATTTTGATGAAGTAATCCAGTCTTATGGATTTATTCAATGTCTGGATGAATCTTGTGTATATAAGAAGAGTGACGGAAACATGGTGGTATTTCGTGTACTATACGTAGATGACATCTTGTTAATTGGAAACAATGTCAAGATGTTGTCAGACGTAAGGGTATGGCTGTCCAAGCAATTTGCTATGAAGGACTTAGGAGAAGCTGGACATATTCTTGGGATCAAAGTTATAAGGGATCGCAAGAAAAGGATGTTATGCTTATCTCAAGCTTCATACATTGACACTATCCTAGCTCGTTTTAGCATGCAAAACTCTAAGAAAGGTTTTCTACCTTTTAGGCATGGAGTGCCTTTATCTAAGGAAATGTGTCCTAAGACACCAAAAGAGATAGAGGAAATGAAAGCAGTTCCTTATGCTTCGGCTGTAGGAAGCTTGATGTATGCGATGCTATGTACGAGACCGGATATCTGCTTTGCCGTGGGCATGGTTAATAGATATCAAATTAACCCAGGACAAGGTCATTGGACTGCCGTAAAGCATATTCTAAAGTACCTGAAAAGGACTAGAGATTATATGCTAGTTTACCAGGTAAATGATTTATTACCTGTGGGTTACACGGATTTGGATTTCCAGTCAGACAGGGACAACAGTAAATCAACCTCGGGGTATGTGTTTACCTTAGGAGGTGGAGCCATAGTGTGGAGAAGTGTGAAGCAGAAATGCGTTTCGGACTCCACCATGGAAGCTGATTATGTGGCGGCCTCTGAGGCAGCCAAAGAAGCTGTATGGCTCAGAAACTTCTTGATGGACTTAGAAGTGATTCCTGGTTTGCCCAAAGCTATCACAATCTATTCTGATAACAGTGGTGCAGTAGCAAACTCGAAGGAACCACGAGCCCATAAGGCAAGTAAACACATTGAGCGCAAGTACCACCTGATACGAGATATCGTAAAGCGAGGGGAAGTTGTTGTCGCCAAGATTGCATCAGCCGATAACCTAGCAGATCCTTTCACAAAGGCCCTTCCGACGAAAGCCTTCAATGAGCATGTTGATGGGATGGGAATCAGATGCATGGCAGCGTATATGACAGCATAGTCTTTTAGTATAAGTGGGAGATTGTTAGGATGTATACTATAAGCCTAGCTTTTGTATGAACATCTATTTATGATATGAGAATCTTTTATGGTCAAATGTTTGCATTTTATATATTTGTTATATATGTTATTGCAATTGTCCAATTAATTTATATTGTAGTTAACATGGTGTGTGGTGCCACACAGAAGATCATGTTATCAGTTCCTTATAGATTATAAATGGTAGCTCACAGCCGAGATAATTTTGGACAAATTATCGGAATGGTTGTAGTGTAATTTGGTATTAATCTATCTTGATTATAAAATTATACTAGTACATTTTGTATGTATTGAGCAGGACCAATTGAGGTTGTTTTATTTGTACTGACTACATAAATAAAACAAGACCTCTGTTATTATGGATGTGCGTCCTCTTAATCATTGTATGATAACGGGCATGTATACTCGATATATGTTTCTTTAATTTACCAATGGGTGAGATTTATTTATTAAATCAATAAGCTCGGTAAATTGGGATGCAGTGTTGTTTATATGGTGTGCTGTTGATTATATAATGAAACCGTGTCCTAATTATTTAGGATGATGATGTCCCCTTGAGGAACTCATAAGGATTATCATGTAAACCCTGCAGGTGGATTTATTCCGGCATGATAATAAAGTTGAGTGGTACTACTCTTGGAATTAAATATTAATTAATTGAATTGTCAGCAATTCATTTAATTAATGGACATTCGATATCTTAAACGCGGGGAGATAAACGCGCACATAATAAATAGGAGCCATATCTAATATGGATAAGGGACGGTAGTTCAATAATATATTTTTAGTGGATTAAGATATTATTTGATAGGCTTAAGAAGTATATTCAGATCGAATTAAGGACTCCTAAGCCTATCAGGAGACCGATTCCTAATCCTCCTCAAGGTCCCTGTTGTAGCCTATAAATAAGCCTCAAGTCAGCCGTTTTCTATATACAGAAATACAGATACACAGACATAAAAATCTGAGATACGTATTAGTAGAAGACGGCTGAAAGTCTCGATAGTTCGTTGCCCACACAACGTTCGAGATAAAGGCGAGGAATACAGCAGAAGATCATGAGGTCCAGGCTTCATCGATTCCTCCATCTACAGTTTTGATCTTAGAACTAATTTCGGAGCAAAAGGTATGATTCGTTTTCTGCTGCGCGTTAATCATATTTGCATGGACCCCGATTCAGATAATCGTATAGGATCGGCGATCCGGCGGTTCCTACACAACTGCCGTGAATATCTGTATGATCTTCATCTCTTTGCACCACTCGACAATTTTTTTTCCCCGGAACTGAGCTCCATTATCTGACACCAAAATCCTCGGTAAACCGAATCTACAACAAATGTTCTTCCAAATAAAATGGATCATTTCGGCTTTAGTGATCCTGGCCAAGGGTTTAGCCTCGACCCATTTGGTAAAATAGTCCACTGCTACTACTACAAACTGCTTGTTTCCTCGAGTTTTCACAAAGGGGCCGACAATGTCAATTCCCCATCTAGTGAAAGGGCACGGCGAACAAACAGTTAGCATATCAGCGGCAGGGGTATGAATTCGTCATCCATACTTCTGGCAAGCTCCGCATCTCTTAACTATATCGTTTGCATCACTTCTCATTGTGGGCCAGTAGAATCCAGCTCGTATTACTTTCCGAGCTAAAGATCTAGCTCCCGCATGTTCGGCACATCCTCCCTCGTGGGCCTCTTCAAGGACTTTGATTCATTCTTCTCTTGATAGACATCGGGCATCTGTCGTTAGAAGGGTTTTTCTGTACAAGGCCTCTTTGAGTAGATAATAAAATCGAGCTTGTCTTTCCAGCTTTTCTAATTCTTTTTCTATTCATTCTCTCTTGCCTTCTAAAAAGCATATGATCGGAGTTCTCCAATCAAGATTCACCTCGTCGTCTATGCTCATTACCTCCTTTTCTCTCTCCACTCCCATTACTGTTATAGTTCTTTGCGAACAGTCTTGAAGCGAACTGCCTATCTTAGAAAGAAAATCCGCCTTTTGGTTCTCGCTTCTAGAAATCTGCTAAATCTGGAGTTTTTCGAACTTGCTCTCCATTTTCCTGATTTTTTCCACATAAGAGTTCATCCGATCCTCTTTGATTTCGCATCGGTTTTGCAGTTGTTGAGTTACTAGTTGCGAATCAGATGTAACCGTTACATGACGAGCTCCAACTTGTTCGGCTATTTTCAAACCTTGCAAGAAGGCTTCATATTTCGCTTCATTATTCGAGACTTTAAACAAAAACTTGATAGCGAATTGTAGCTCATCTTTTTCTGGACTAATTAACAAAATACCAGCTCCAGCTCCATGACGGGAAGAAGATCCGTCTACAAAGAGTTCCCATTCTTTCTTTTCTTGGATCCGAGTTGTCTCTTGTATGAAATCTGCCAGAGCTTGTCCTTTGATTGCTGTTCGTGGCTTATACTTAATGTCAAATTGGCCTAATTCGACAACCCATTTAACTAATCGTCCTGACGCATCGGGCTTTCCTAAGATGATATTTAACGGATGATCAGTTCGTACTATGATCATATGGCCCAGAAAATATGGTCGCAATCTCCTAGCCGTAGTTACCAATGAGTATGCTACTTTTTCGATCTCTGAGTAGCGTATCTCCACATCTCGAAGGACTTTACTGACGAAGTATATTAGGAACTGATCTTTGCCTATCTCTTTTACCAGGACCGAACTGACTGACTCTTCTCCGATTGCTAGGTATACTATTAGCGGTTCTCCTTGAACTGGTTGTTTTAACAGAGGAAGTGTAGCAAGAAAAACCGTCAGATCGTCGAACGCCTTCTGACATTGCTCATTCCAGCCGAACTGACTATTTTTTCTGAGAACTTTAAAGAAAGGTAACCCTTTGTCCTCCAATCTGGAGATGAACCTGCTTAGGGCAACTATGCGACCAGTTAGGATTTGTACTTCTTTCATAGTTCGAGGAGCGGTCATGTTTTGTATAGCTTGGATTTTACTGGGATTGACTTCAATTCCTCTTTCAGTAACCATGTATCCCAAGAACCTTCCCGCCTTTACTCCAAAAGAACACTTCGAAGGGTTCAAACGCATTCCACTCCTCCGAATAGTTGCCATGGTTTCTTTTAAATGTGAAGGATGTGTGTTCGCTTTGGCGCTTTTTACTAGCATATCGTCTACATAAGCTTCCATATTCCAACCTAACTGATAGGCAAACATCTTGTCCACCATCCTTTGATAAGTAGCCCCCACATTTTTAATCCAAACGGCATCACCGTTTAGCAATATGTTCCCGACGAGGTGATAAAAACAATATTGGATTTGTCTTCTGGATGCAACAGGATCTGATGATACCCTTGGGCTGCATCCATCATACTAAGAAGTTCACATCCTGCCGTTGAATCAACTAGCTTATCAATCTGTGGAAGCGGATAATAGTCTTTGGGGCAGGCTTTATTGAGATCGCGGAAGTCGATGCACATACGCCACTTGTTTCCCGGTTTAGGCACCAAAACGACATTAGCTAACCACCGAGGATACTGAATTTTTTCAATATGTCCTATCTCCAATAACTTCCTGACTTCTTTCTCGATGATCTCATTCTGCTGCTCCCCGAAGTGCCTTAACTTTTGTTTAACCGGTCGAACTTCGGGTTTAACATTCAACTTGTGAACAGCCACATCCGGATTTATTCCTCTCATGTCCTCCGGCTTCCATGCAAACAAATCCACATTTTCCCTTAAGACCTCAATTATTTCCTTTTTCATCTGTTCGGCTAAATCACTTCCGAGACGAACTGCATGACCAGGTTGTTCTGGAATCAGTTCGACACTCATCAGTTCTCCTTTCACGAACTCAGCCGTGTTCGCTTCTCATCCTTTTTTGTGACTAATGTCTCTTTCTCGATCAAAATCATCTCTTTGTTCAGAATCTCGTTTTCTGGACTATAGCTGGCGAACTGCAGTAACATAGCATCGAAGAGCTGTTTGTTGGTCATCATGAACTATCCCTACGCCTAGGATTCGACCCTGATCATTCTCGACGGGGAACTTCATCATTAGATGTGCCGGTGAAATAATTGCTGCATAGGTGCCCAACGATGGGCGGCCGAGAATCACATTATATTGAGAAGACGCGTTTACCAACAAGATCATTCTCCTTCCCCTAACACCATAGGCAACTGTACCTTACCCAGAACAGCTACTGCTTCTCCCGAGAAACCATAAAGGGAAGTTTCTACTGATTTTACTTCCACCGTTGACCTCATTTTCCTGAAACAGTCCATGAACATGATGTCCACCGAACTCTCTGTATCCACAAATATTCTCTTAACCTTAAAACCTCCGATCTATGCAGAAATTACCAAAGCATCAAACTGGGGACTTTGGATTGCCACTTTGTCGCGAGCTCCGAACTCTATCACCACGTCGTCAAAAATGGTTTGAACTTCAACACATTTTTGCCGAACCGAATTTAATCTTGCTTTGCGAGCTCTATTTGAATCTCCATCAGTAGGGCCTTCGATGATCATGTGTATGGTAGGTCTTTCTTCTCTACCGGGCTCATTATGCTGTGGATTTGGCGAAGGTGGAGGTAGTTCGGGTTGTTCTCGTCTTCTATCCCTTCTCGGCCCTCGTTGGCCGTTTCGATGATCTTTATGTTCGCGTGGATGCTGCTGAACATATGGGGCCAATTTATTCTTTCTGATCAACCTCTCCAGTTCATCTTGCAAATGCCAACATTCATCCGTACTATGGCCATATTCATTATGGAACCGACACAACTTCCCGTTGCCGTAGGTGGGTGGTTTTTTGGGATTCAGGCTCCAGGTTGCCGACCATTTTAACTGGGGCAGATTCCAGATTTCCATTAGCACTTGCTCAGGAGGAATCGTCAGTGGCGTATATCGCTCGTATTTTCGGCCTCCCCTATTATCTTTTAACTGCGGAGGTGTAAATTTTGTTCGAGGTTCTTCAAAGTGTCGTTTTCTCATGTTTTCCTGTTCACGTGCTTTGTTCACTTGGCTGGAACTCTCTCCTTTCTTAATCCGAACTGCTTCTTCCAGATTGATATACTTGGTAGCTCTTTGTAACAAATAATTAAAATCCAGGGGGGTCTTCTTCACCAGAGAAGTATGAAGATCACCCTCTCTCAACCCTTGAATAAAAGCACTAACCACCAGATCGCCCGAAGCCTCAGGAGCTTCAAGGGTTGCAGTTGTGAACCTTTTGACGTACTCTCTCAATGTCTCCTCCATCTTTTGTCGAACTCCAAATAGCGTTTGAGCAGATCGTTTTTGATTCCGAACACTGGCGAACTGATGTAAGAACAGATCTGATAGTTGTTCAAAATTGTGAATCATTCCATCACTTAGCTGACTGAACCAAGTCTGCGCAGCTTTGGTAAGGGTGGTGGCGAACACCCTACACTTAATCCCTTCTGAATACCGGTGTAAAAGGGCGATATTCTCGAATCGACATAAATGCTCCCATGGGTCAGCAGTGCCATCGTACTCGAAGTTAACTGGACGAAAAGAGACGGGTAGACCGTCCTTCATAACCAGGTCAGAAAAAGGGTTCCCTCTTGAATTTTGTGGAGCTCGGCGAGCGTTCTGATGGGCTTCCCTCAGTTCCCTTCGTAATTCAATAACTTCCTCAGATAACTCAGCATGCTCCCGTTTTTGACCCCTGAGATGGTCGGAACGACTCTCTCTTTCATTGGCTTATGACTTATTCCCTGGTTGATTTTTCTCGACCTCAATTTTGACGTTTTCTGGTTCCTTAACTTGTGCACTCAAGGATCTTTGAACTGCCGCCGATATCAAATCAGAAAGCTCTTCCGGAGTCAAAGTAATAGTGTGAGGAGGATTAACTGGGACTGTGTTCTGGCTATCCCCTTCTTCCTCACGATTCTTCGACGGTCCACCTATCTCCGTTCTCTGCGTTCCTCTAGTATTTACCATGGTTGCTTTCAACATCTTAACTAAAAAGTTTCCCACAGACGGCGCCAATTAATGTTGCTCAGATCGGACGTATGTCTTCTCGGAACCACAACTTGAAATCTTGAACGCTTGGATTCGAAAAAACCTGCAAAACAAACACCGGGAGAGGTTCCCGGTGAAGGGACTCCGACGCTCAAGTCAATCGAATTGCTCTGAATTCTCTCAAGTAATATGATATGCGTATTTTTGTGTATTGCGTGTGTGTAAAGTGAAAAGAACAAGGACATATAAATACTCCCTGATACTTGTTGTAGTAGGAATAGGAGTCCTAATTGTATTTGAAGTAGGAGTTCTCCGAAAATCAAGGATTAGCTCGATATTACCCTAGAAATAAGGGATATGGATAACAAACCCACGAAAATAGCGGGCAGTTGGAATCAGTCCGTTCTCATCCAATCATTCAGTTCGTCGTTATATTCCGAACTAACGTAGTTCACCGGGACAGGCATCATTTGCCTATCAGAGTAGTTCTCTTATAACAACCAAAGCGAGGTACGAAACCCGGTTCGATTCAACTCGATCAGAAATTAGCTCGGTTCGGTCAGTGAATTCAGTTCGACCATAACAGGTATGACTTAGAAAATTTATTGATGGAAGCTCTATTCCACCAAGGAAGTTTATTGTGAATGAAAAGTCTTCTGAAGCTACTAGAAATCCAGATTTGTAGCTTGGCAAAAGCAGGACAAGCTACTCAAGTCATGGATGTTGTCATCTATGATTCTAGATGTTCTTGTTCTCACGGTTGTATTGGAATCTGCTCAACATATATGGCATACTCTTGAGGTTAACTTTGTTACTCGATCTCTAGCATGATTAATGCAATACAAAACTAAGTTGCTAACTCTTAAGAAGGAAACTGATTTGCACTCCCTCTTACTGAAATATGAATCAAGATTGAAGAGTCAAGTGGTGTTCCTATCAACAATGAAGACTCACAACCCCTTTTGCACTCAATAGTATCAATGTAAATGGAAGGAGATGAGGTAGAACTTTTGGCTACAACAATGCAAGAGGAAAATGATCTCAACGTGTTTGCACCTACACCAAGGGGAAGAGCTTATAGAGGAGGCTTTGCTAGAGGCAGAGGTCGTTTTGGCTCCTCATGGTTTCAGTGCCAACTTTGTAATGGTAATCACACAGCTGATAGATGTTTGTGTGGATATGGTGGCCATTCTCAAACTACTATTGAAACCAATAACTCTCTACAGGCTTATCCACAACAAACTCAACAAGGAAAAAATGCAAATCCTAGTCTTCATCAGGCTTAGACTAATGCTTATGGTTTTTCTGATGTGAATTCTGAGTCATCATGGTTTCCAAAAACTAGTGCAACCAATCATGTGTCAAATGAGCTTGCTAATCTAAACTATGCTACTGAATATCAATGAAATAGTAGGCTGGATATGGGAAATGGTTCAGGTGTGCTTATTGCTCATATAGGTAATTCTATACTAAAATCTGACTTTCATTCTGAACAAATCTTTCTTCAAAATCTTTTACATGTACCAAGCATCACCAAAAATCTTCTTAGTGTATCCCAGTTTGCCAAAGATAATCATGTCTTCTTTGAATTTCACCTTTCTTGTTGTCTTGTAAAGGACTTAACTAGCAAATAAACTCTTCAATACGGGAGCCAAAAGGATAGCCTTTATTACTTCAACTTCCACTAGTAAAGGAATAACACCTGATCCAGGGACGGAGCTAGACTGGTTTTCTTGGGGGGGCTGAAGAGGAAAAAAATAAAATAAAGTGATGTATATATACTTAATATTAAAAAATACAATAATAATTCATAACTTACATATCAAAAGAAATTATAGAGAATTTACTTACAGTTATCCTCTAAATCTAAGAAAATTGCACACGACGCTTTTTCATTGATTCAAAATCAGTTATAATAGAATTTGTGCTAAAAGTAGTGGCAATTTCCTTCTCAACTTAAATAATTAAGTTGTCAACAAGAAACTCATCATCCATTTTGCTTCGGAGTCTTGTTTTGATTCTTTTCATTGCTGAAAAAACTCTTTCAATAGTTGCAGTAGATACCGGAAGAGTCAATACAAGGCGAACTAACTGATCAACCAAGTAATAAGTTTTGGACTTTCTGATTTCTGTCAATTTTCGGCATAATTGTGAAAGTGTAAGAATACCTTGAAAATCTGGATGATTGGATATATCAAGTTCATAATCATGCAGCTGAAACTCCAAATGACTTCTTTCTTGTTTCGTGAAATCTCCAGGATAAAACATCAATGCAAGCTTGAAATTTTCTCTTTGTTGAATGACTTATAATTGTCATTAGGATCCAAAGTAGAGCTCAAAATTAGGAGTTCCACAGTTTGCTCATTAAATCTGCTATTCAACTCTTGCAATTACGAGTCTATTGCCGCTAAGAATATCTCCACTCGAAAATGATGATCCTTACTTACATTTGGTTTTCAAGATCGACCCCTTCCTATAGTATATAGTGAATCCATATTGGGAATCTCAATCTCATGTTTTCCACAAAAAAAATTCACATTCTCAAGTAAAGTTGCCCATCCATCTTCTCTGAATCGTTGAATAAATGATTTTGTTGTGCAAACTAGATTCATAGCATTCAAGATATCTTGTGAGTGATGTTGTAATGCTTTGACAAAGATCATTAATGATTCCCATGATTTCATGCATCAAATGCAATGTGAAAGCAAACTCAAATGATAGTAATACTTTATTTACAACATAAGCATCATCTCTTTGTGCATAAGTTGTCCCTTTTTCCATGATATTCTCAACAACCGTACAAGCTGCAGAAAAATTTATCATCAAACTGCAAATAGAATTAAAATGAGAACCCCAACGAGTATCGCCTGCTCTTTGTAAAGTTCCAACTTAATTTGCTCTTCTGCTTGTTTCAAGCTCACCAGCTGCAATTCTATAAGCAATGTCATTTGCTTGAGCATCTTGTAATTGATCGTGTCGTTTGGAAGAAGCACCAACAATATTTACAATAGAAGTCAATTGGGTGAAAAAATCATAAAAATGGATAACCTCTCTTGAAGCAGCAACCAAGGCTAATTGTAACCTATGAGCGAAATAATGAACATAATATGCATAACGACATTCTTTAAGAAGCAAAGCTTGCAATCCATTCCATTCCCCACGCATATTGCTAGCACCATCATATCCTTGACCTCGAATATTTTCAAGAAAAAGATCATGTCGAGAAAGTACTGATTCCAATCCTTTCTTCAAAGTCAATGCACAAGTGTCGGTGACATGCTCAATATCAAAAGAACCTTTCTTGAATAAAACCATCCCTACTAACAAATCTCAAGACAATAGCCATTTGCTCATTTTTAGATTCATCTCGAGCCTCATCGATATGAACACAAAATTCCGCATCTCCGATTTCATCTCTAATTGCATTTCTCACATTTCTTGCAAGAATATGGAGAATATCTTGTTGAATATTTCTAAATATATACTTGGCTACCCTTGGAGCATTGTCCAAAACTTGCTTTTGAACATTGTCAACCAAGAGAGATATAGATCATACCAAGAAAGCTGAAATTGACGATGTTGATTTTTACCAATAGAAAATGGATAAGCTTCTTGTGGGAGTCTTGGTTGATATGGTCCAGCCTTGATATAAGCTCGACGAATTTTATCTCTTTGATTTATAGGAAATTCCCATATTAATGGTCGTAATCCAGAATCTCTTTCCAAATGACAAGCATCCATTTGTGAAACACTCAACCGTTGATCTATTGAGCTACCCGATTCGGCACATGTTGAATCAATAATAGGTGGCTCAATTATTGGATTACTTGGTGTTGGATTTGTTGTGTTAGGTGTCATAGGTGTAGAATCATCTTTTCTTTTAAAGAATGCATCAATGGTCCTTTATTTTCCCATGTGTATAACAAAAAAATAAAGACCCACAATTTCTCTTAAATTAAGAAAAATTTAATGAAATATCAAATTCAATAATAAACAAAAATTGTCTAAATGTACCTATATTACAACTATCTAATACAAAAATTCTAAAAATAAAATCACAATCAAATAACTTAGATATTACAACTAGCTAATATAAAAATTCAAGAAGGAAAGTAATTTATCAAATATACTAATTACTGAAATCAATAATTTGTAATCAATAATCACTTAAAATAAAATATCCAATATTGTTCTTCAATTTAAGTTTTCAAATTCCAAACAAATAAATTACAAAACTATAAACATCAAATGAAAAAATAAGGTTAAAAGAGTAATACCTAATTTAGAATCGATGTTGAATAGTAGAAGATGAAGTGGGGACCTCAAAAGTGTGAGTTTTAGTGGAAGTGGATCAATAGAATATTGAATAAAAAGAAAATAACCTTTTTTAAGGGATTGGTATATTGAAAATTTGGGGTAAAATATTGCAGAAGGAAAAAGTGAACTTGTGAAGGAAAGAGGAGAGAGAGAGTGAGTTGCAGTCTTGCAGAAATGATAATGAAAGGGGAGAGAGATCACTTTTATATATATATATATATTATTGGGGGCTTAATTGATATTAAATTAATTTTTAATTAATAAATATATATAATATTTAAAAAAATTTAAAATGTTAGAGGAGGCTGAAGCCCCGTTCTCTCATAGTAAGCCTCCGCCCCTAACCTAGTCCCTCTTCAAGTCTTACTCCATATCCAGCACAACTTCCACTCAACATCATTCTAGTATAGTTGAATTTCTAGTTGTCTGTTCTATTTCCATTCCAAAAAGCCAAGACTTAGGAGTCTGGCATAGAAAGCTTGGTCATCCAGCCTTAGTTATTGTTAAGAAAGTTTTGACATATTATAATATTTCATATTTACCTATTAATGAGAAATCAATTTGTTATTCTTATGTTGTTTCAAAAAGTCATAAAACTTTTTTTTTCTCGATTCTAATACTACTTATAATCACCATTTCCTTGATTCATAATGACCTTTGGGTTCTTACATCTATTACTATAAGAAATGGTTTCCATTACTACACAAGTTTCATTGATCACTATACAAAGTTTGCATGGATATGCTACCTTCAAACCGAATATAAAGTTCATGAAACATTTATACATTTCAACAGCCTTGTTCAAAATCAAATTTCATAGCCAAATTCAAGCCATTCAAATTGATGGAGGGGGTGAATATATAGGATTTGTCTAATTTATTTCAAGATAAAACATATTACATAGAAAATCTTGTCTCTGCATATCCCAGCATAATTGGATAGTAGAAAAAAAAACAAAGGCATGTTATTGAGATGGGATTGTCTTTACTGGCTCAAGCTCAAATGCCTAATCGATTTTGTGATGATGTCTTTGCCACAACTGCCTACCTCATTAATAGGCATCGAACTCCTTTGTTGTTATGTAAAACACCTCTTAAACTCTTGTATGGTTTATACATCCTCTACCAACCTTAAAACTTTTGGGTGTCTATGTTACCCTCACTTAAGACACTTTAACCAGTATTAGCTCAATATAGATCTAACAAGGGTGTCTTTTTTTGGATATAGTAGCTCTTATAAGGGATACATAGTCATATCCTTTAGGAAGGTCATTATTAGTAGACATCTTCATAACTTTCAAATAACTTCCATTATCCTCTTCTATTTCCCACAACTTCATCTCAAACCACTTTATCTCTACCTTCTATCATTCCTCTACCTCTATATTTGTCTCTTAATCAGTCAAACACAAATCCTACTACCCCACAATCCAAAACACCCCTCAACCCACCATCACTTCTCTTACTCATAGAGACTCTTCATTTCATACATATGATCTAGAGCATGGTCATTTAGTTACAAAATTACCTATTAACAGCAATATTCATCTTAAATCTGATATATGGACTGTCTCATCTCCTCCAAGACATCACATGATCACTAGATCAAAGACTGGTAACTTAAAGCCTAAAACTTATATTTTGTGTTATGATCATCAACAAAACTATCTTGATATCTTGCAATCTGAATAGTTTTGCTATGACAACAGAATATAATGCTCTTCTACATAACAAAACCTGGGATTATATACCTTTACCACCAACAAGAATCTTATTGGTTGTTGTTGGTCCTAAGTGGTATAAGGTTAAGAGAGGCGTGCATTAACCTTATCAAATTTTACAAATTTTTAACACAAAAGAGTGTAAGTCCCTCGGGTAGTAGGTAGCTAGCAAGTTTACTACAGTGAGATGAGGTTACTGTTTCAGCAGTGACCTAAGAACTTTAAAAGAGACATCATCCCAAAGTGTAGTGCCACTCAGCACTGACAACTCAATTAATTAACATTTAATTTCAAGAGTAGTATCACTCAACTTTATTATCATGCCGTAATAAATCCACCTGTAGGGTTTACATGATAATCCTTATGAGTTCCTCAAGGAGACATCATCATCCTAAATAATTAGGACACATATTCCTTTATATAATCAACAACACACAATATAAATAACATTGTATCCCAATTCACCGAGCTTATTGATTTAATGAATAAATCTCACCCATTGGTAAATTAAAGAAACAAACATTAAATACACATACCCGTTATTATATAGAGATTAAGAGGACACACGTCCATAATAACAAATGTCTTGTTCTATTATATAGTCAGTATAAATCGAACAACCTCAATTGGTCCTGCTTAATACACACAAAGTGCATTAGTGTAATTTTATAATTAAGATAGACTAATATCAAATTACACTACAACCATTCCAATGTCTTGCCCAAATTCATCTTGGTTGTGAGCCACCATTTATAATTTATAAGAAACTAATAACATGATCTTCTGTGTGGCACCACACACCATGTTATCTACAATATAAATTAATTGGACAATTACAATAACATATATAACAAATATAAAATACAAATATTTGACCATAAAAGATTCTCATATCATGAATAGATGTTCATACAAAAGCTAGGCTTAGAGTATACATCCTAACAATCTCCCACTTATACTAAAAGACTATGTCGTCATATACGCTTCCATATATCTGATTCTCATCCCCTCAACATGCTTGTCAAAGGCTTTCGATGGAAGGGCCTTTGTGAATGGATCTGCTAGGTTATCGGTTGATACAATCTTGATGATCTCTGAATCAGTAATTATTGCTTCATAATCAAAGACCTTCAACTGTCTCTGTACACTCTTCTTGGCCTGATGTTTCAATCTTCTTGGCCTCTTCTATTGCTGGGAAGAGGAAACTACTTGTGTTCCTACTCGAACACATTCCCCTTCTTTGCGTCCGCAGCAACCTGGTCACTAGGGATGGTTGAGCAGTAGTCTTTTTCATAAAGACTTTCCTTGCACCAATAAACTTACCCTTCTGGATAAGCTTTCCCCTGAAAAGATAAAAACCCATGTAGCTCAGAATGGTGTTTAGCACCAACTCATATATCGGCTTTCCCATCGTCTTCTCCACCTCCTTCTTCATGCTAAAATACAGGTAACTGGCCCAGTCTACCTTCTCATTCTTCACAATTGCCATCATCATCCTATACCAGAAGTTGGTAATTTATCGAAGAAACCTGATCTATTCTAGATGATGTGGCAGCAGATGTCATAGAACATATCATACTCCAGTAGGAAGGCCTTCTTACTGCAGCTTCTTGTCATCCATGTAGTGTCGTACTTTCCACTGAACTTCTTCCAGTGAAAATCCAGTGCATCTTTCTTATAAGTAGCAAGGTCACTGTCGTTCGTCCTCTTCATTGGAAGAGCGAAGACCTTGGATAGGTACTTGACGGTGATGACGAGGTTTTGTCCTCTAAGTCTGACGATGATTTCAGACCTGTCTTCAGAAACCTCTGTCCTTAAGTAGAACTTGGCCACCAGCCCCTTATCATATAGCACCTTGAACTGGGTGCAGAGACTCAAGAGGCCGGTATCATGAAGACATTGCAGAATGGTCTCCATCAGGGTTGGTGAGTGACCTTCCTTCACCATGTTCAGGAGAATCTTCTCATCAACAAGACGGCCATCGACTATTCGGTTTTGTTTGGGTGTCATTTTCAGAGATATGAGAAGAGAGCGAGATTAGCAGATAGTTGGCTTTGAGAGAATAGGGTTTCAAAAGAAGTTTGAGAGTGTGAAAGTGTGTAAGTAATGAAGAATAGTATTTCCTTATATTTTGAATTTGAGGGGTTGTTGATCAAATGGTCCAGATTTAATTTGAAGGCAAAAGGTCTTTTGATCCTTTGGCTTGTATTTTTGGCGTGATGTACTTGGTGTGATTTTTAAAAAAGTTCAAGGGTCTTTTTACAAAAACAACCTTCAGTACTAGGTAGCTAGTCCATATTTCACGCGCTCACATCTTGAGGTTGCTGCATGCCTTAATAGAATAAGAGCTTCATACAACATGATTTTAGGTTCTAGTGACTTCGTTTCAATGACCTTCGCTTAGTGACCTGTTCCAGTAACCTTTTCCAGTAACCTCTAGGTTGCTGATTTCTGGAATTTTAAGCTCTGGCTTTCTGAGGTTCCCCCTAAGCTTCATAAACAACTAAACAAGCAATGTTAAATTCAATCAACTTAATTATGCCCAATTCATTTCTTAAGAAAGAGAATCTTGATTCACAGAGAGGTTTTGTGAAAATATCAGCTAACTAATGATCAGCGTGAATCTTTTCAGGAGAAATATCATTCTTTTCAACGTGACCTCTTATGAAATGATGTCTTATGTCAATGTGTTTTGTTCTTGAGTGTAGAATAATGTTGTGTGTGATAGCAATTACACTTGTGTTGTCACACATAATGGGGGTCTCATTTTCAATTATGTCATAGTCTATGAGTTGTTGTTAAATCCATAGAATCTGAGCACAGTGGCTCCCTTCAGCAACACATTCAACTTCAGCAATTGATGTTGTTATCAAAATCTATTTCCTATAAAACCATAGGACTAGTCTATTTCCAAGTAGCTGGCAGGTACCACTGGTGCTCTTCCTGTCAATTTTGCATCCTACAAAATTAGAGTCAGTAAACCAATTAGTTTAAATCCACCTTTCTAAGTGGTATAACGTTAAAAGATGGCGTGAATTAACCTTATCAAATTTTACAAACTTTTGACTTTAAAAAGTATAAGTCCCTCGGGTAGCAGGTAGCTAGCAAGCTTACTGCAGTGAAATGAGGTTATTACTTTTTAGCAGTGATCTAGGGATTTTGAAAATAGATTATGCACAGCGGAAATACTTAAAAAATATATTTTCTCAAAAGCTTGCTTGAATGTAGTATGTTAAGAAGACAGATAGATATGCAGAAAGCTTGTAAACAGGGAGCAAGATATAAAGAGATTCAAGGATGGAGTAATCCCTCTATGTCCTCTCTACTCCTTCGTAAGGAGAAACTTTATTAAGATGGTTTGATTTACAAAGACTCGGCTAACACAAACTGAACCCTAACAAAAACTGTCAGCTCTAACCCACAGAGGTAGGTGCACAATGACCAAACTTTAACCCACATAAGGATGTTGCTCTTCTAAATGAGTAAACTATACTTAGCAGGAACAATCTCCGTTAAGTGACTCCTAAAACAATCTATGAAAAGATATAAAAAGATTTCTTCAACAGTTGGGGACAACAAGCTCTGGAACTTGAAACATATTAGGTAAGCTAGCTTTTTGCTTAATAGATTGAGTGACTGAAACAAGCAGCTTGAGAATATTTGAAAATTTAGACTGTTAGCTCGTGATCAGTATATTTTCTATTATGTTTCAGGTGCACTCGGCTTCTATTTATAGGCATGGAAAATCTACCTGTTGAAAGAGACAACTTCCTCGGCAATGAGGTATCTTCCAGTAATTGGCTTGTACATGATCTTTTGACAATTCTGGTACACCGTTACTACTGCGTCTCTGTTCCTCTGTAAAACTTGTCCTTTATCCTTTTGATTTCTCCAACTGGCATTATCTGATTGACTCTTCTTTGTTTGTTTCTAATAGTAACTCAGAGTGCACTGAATTTGAGGTAACTGTATTTCAGGATCAAGTTGTTGTTTTGTCATCTGATGTGGCTAGCTTCCTGTTACTTAGTATGCTTTGGCTAGCTTGCTGTATACTTCCATACTTAGTCGATTTTTCATATCATTGCTCTACAACGACCTTTAAAGCGTGCTTTAGTGAAATTTTACGAATTTTGCTCTTTCAGCTAGCAGTAGCCTTTTTATTCTCTTTCCAGCGACCTTGTTCTATCTAAGCTTTTTACATATTAAGACCTATATACAAGGTTGTTAAAACCTATCTATTACATATTTTGTCTCATCAAAATCTATACAATTAAATCCTAACAGTTGTAAATGGGTGTATATGCTGAAGAAAAATGTAAATAACTCTATTGCTAGAACATAAGATAAATACCTGACTTCGACTTCTCTGAGACATTTAGCTCTGTTGTCTAACACACCACCATTAGAATTATTCTCACATTTGTTATTCAACACTCATGATCTGTTTAACATCTTCACATAAACAATATCTTAATTTGTGGTGATTTAATAGAGGAATTGTATAGCAAATTTGTTTTAAGATTGCATAAGGTTATGTATAGCTTGAAGCAAACCTTTAGAGCTTAGTTTATCAAAGTAAAGTCTAATGTTCTAAATCTTGGTTTTAGCAGTTCTAGTGCAAATCTCTCTTCCAAAAAATAAATGCTAAAGGTACAACATATATTTTGATTTATGTTGATGATATAATCATTATAGGAAGCAATCAATCTAAAATATCAAGTACAATTCCACAGTTGGGGAAAACCATCTCTTAAAAAGATTTTGTTACAATAATCAATTTTCTTGGTATTGAAATCTCGAATACAAAATAAGGCATACACTTGAAGCAATCAAAATATGTTAGGGAGCTTCTAGAAAAGGCTAGTATGGGAGAAGCTAAAGATATTACAACTCATATAATTACTAGTCCAACCTTATCAAAGGATAATGGAAATCCAATTTCAAATGCCACCTTTTATAGAATCATTGTGGGTGCATTGTAATACTTGACTATTACAAAGCCATCACTTAGTTTTAGGGTGAATAGAGTGTGTCAATTTATAGCTAATCATATTGATCGACACTGAGAGGTAGTGAAGAGAATCCTTAGCTAGCTTGTCAACACTGCAAATTATGGAATCCATATTACTAAACATTCTCATTGAAATTTAGTTGGGTTTTCAGATTCAAACTTGGCTAGTAATATAGATTACATGAAGTTTATTCTTGGCATGTGTGTTTTTCTTGCTACAAATCAAATCTCTTAGTGTTCTAAAAAAAAGTTGTGTTAAGGTCTAGTACTAAAGCTAAATACACGAGTTTAGCCTATCTCACTGCTGAGATTGTTTAGGTTGTTGTTTCCTTATTAAGTGAACCTAGCATTAAGCTTTATTCATGTCATTTGGGTTGATAACTTAAAACATCATTTTTCTAGCATCTAATTCAGTACAACTGCTAGAACTAAACATATAAAATTGAATATACATTATATTAGAGACAAGTCATGAGAAATGAAATCAGAGTTCAACATGTTCCAAATTTGGATCAGATAGTTGATATCTTCACTAAGGCTCTTAATCAACAATTCTTTATGAGATTGAGGATCAAACTTTCTGTATTACCTCTAACCTCACACGAATTGAGAAAAGGTGTTAAGAATATAAATGCATGCAGTCATAATCACAAGAAAATTAAGCTTGGTGAAATGTAATCTATAGAAATGAATCGGAAAACTGGCATTGGTGACAAGTGCCACAAGCCAAATGGAAAGGACAATGGCAAATGCATAGTATAATCATTCACTGGATCTACTACAACACACAACAACGGGAAAAAAATACCGTCATGGATAGCACAAGGGAAGAGAGGATCATAACAATTGTCATGATCTTGGCTATTGAGATGATAACCGACTGCCATAACACTTAAATAGAATGAGATGATAAATTGGATCTTACCTCTCACAAAAGAGAGTAGAGTATGAGAGAGGGAGCCCAAGAATACGAGGGAGAAGAAGACCACACACAAAATAGAGAGAGATGATGATAAACAATGGTTTCATTATTTTCATCAACCACGATTTCATTTTACAGTAAACGTATTAAACTTTTATTTTATTTATCGTAAAATTGTAATGTTCGTCATCAAAGTTATCCACTAATGAACTGACTTCATTGTAAATGAAGTGATGAAAATAACAACTATTTTGACTATAGATGTAATAGAACATTACAACATAAATGAGCATTTGCGAAAAGAATTTTTGCAATAATAAAAGTTTTGTGAAAAGTTTAATTTTTGTGACAAGTTGTCCAAAAAAATGCTATTATAAATTGACAATATTTTCATAAAAAACAATGAAAAAAAATGTATTTACGATATCATGTTGTTGTCGCTAATACATTAGTGATGATGTCACAAAAAAACTATTTGCTAGAAGGCTGCGATAATAATTTAGCAACAAAATATTTTTGCAACAATTATCAATATTTTTATAATAACATTTTTTTTCAAAAACACTCATATTTCTTGTAGTGGAATTTGTCGCAAAAAGAGTGAGGGAGTATTTATTAATATTTTCAATACAAAAAAGATATGTTTCGAAAATAATAGCGTGAAAATTGTGAAATTTGTTGTTAACATCTGTAATTAGTTTATATAGAAAAGTGAAGATATTTTAGCGGCAGAGCGTCTGTAGTATCCACATTTTTTCCTTAAAAGCTAAATCTTATTATTAATTTAATCTAATTATACTAAATGAATTAATAGTATAAGGACAGCTCCTGCTTAAGATAATACACTTGGCATTTCATGGAAAGGAAAAAAAAAGTGTTTAAGTGGATGATTCAAAAGTTAGAAAAATATACCACTCTCTCTCAAGAAAAAAATAAAAAGAACACCGCCACCACCGTTTGCTTCACCCGCTGTTGTCGTCTTGATTCCGCTAAGTTTTTATTCCATTTAATATGTAGTTCTCACTGAGCCGGTCATAAATCCAAGTTCGGATTTTAACCCAATCACGTCTCCACTCACCACAGACTCGTTGAAGAAAATATGGGGCCGTGAGGTAATGCCTGTACCTTGTCCGCATGATTGGGTTGTGTCCGAAGAAATTAAAAATAATGTTTGCATGGCACCAGACAAATTTAGACAGGCTGGTCGATCGAAAGCTCGAAGGATTCCCTCAACAGGCATCAGATCTGTACAGACACACCATTTTGGGACCTGTAGTTGTTGTGGGCGTACAAGCCCATAATGGAGTCCTTAAAAATGAGAGAGTCACGATCAAAACATGTGGGGTCGACATGAACCCCCTCGTAAATATCATCCTGTCCCCGGGTGTCAGACTGCTATACCTCAACCTCAAGCTTAGTGTTAGGTTCATCTACTAGCCTTCGCGTAGAATGGGTGGACTGTCTAGGCACTCGGGTCGCTCATTTGGACGAACGATGAGATACGGTTGGCTCAACTCTATGACTCGATGGTCCGGCTTCTACAGTAGACCTTCAACCACGTCGAGGTTGGACTCCTACGCTCAGGTCTAGATCTATATGCCTCTAGTACAACTGACACGCCTCCTTAAAAAAAGGAACAAGTGTCTAGAAACAATCAACCTAATTGAGTACATCAAAAAATCAAACATTTCAGATTGGTATGTAGGAAATACAATTGACAAATAATAATTGAAATTACACGAACATACCTCACCATCCAGCACATATGTAATGTTGTCGGTGGAACTCATAGTCGACCACTTCAGGCATCTAGGGACTCAGTAGGGGACTTCCAATGGACAACTGGCAAAGAACGCAATCGTAGGAATGGCCTCATAAGCCCATATCTACACATACATATAACCACAAATGTTAATAATATAAAAATAACCACAAAAACTTTTGTGCAACTTGTGTATGGATCCTAGATCCATACACAACACCCCGACCCGGATATAGACCCGACCCATTTATAAATATATAAATTGAACTTTCTTTATTTTTCCGCGCTCCCTCTCTTCCTGAACCGTTTTCTTCTTCTTTCTTCTCTCCACACGAACAGTTTCTTCTTCTTCTCTTCTCTCTCCCTCGCGCAACTGTTCTCTGTACGTCGTGGTTCTTATTTTTCGCGCTTCTGTTTATTTAGTTCGTTAGTTGGCGGTGTTGTAAAGTTGTGCACGTTTTGAGACATTTTTCGAAATCCTACTGTGCTCACAGGTTTTTTTCGATTTTATTATTTTTTTGTTTTGATTTTTGTTTTGTTTAAAGTTTATTTGTTTGATTTTTTATTGTTTTTCTTATTTGCATATGGTATTGTAACCCTAAATTTCAGTCTGATCTAAGTTTACTGTTTGTGAAATTAGATTTCATTCTTATTCTTCAATATTTTTTTATTCTGCTTTATATTTAACACAAATGTAATCTCTGCATGTGTTTAGATTGCATCTAGAGAGATTGTGGTTGTTCCTGAGAGGCAAATTACGAGGAAGAGATCTAGGAGGGTTTTCGACACTTCTTGTGTTAACTAGGATAGGTATATATATTTGCATTTATCTGAATGTCAGTGTTGTCTTGTTTGTAAAAGGTATGTTTATTGTTGACAAAAGATATGCGTATTATATGATAAAGGTATGTTTAATGTAACCTAAAGGTATAATTAAAATACTGTTAAGGTATAACTAAAGTAATATGAAGGTATGTCTATTTTATGTAAAAGGTATGTTTAGTGCAGCATAAAAGTATGTTTAGTGTAACATAAAGGTTTAACTATTTTATATAAATATTATTGTTCTGGTTGTATTTATGTTTTTTGAGTTAGTGATTGAGATGTTGTGTTTTCATTTGTAGTTTGATTCATACAACTTGCAGACCAAGTGGTATTGTTGAACTTGTCCAATGTTTGAATGATAAGCAAAGGGCTGATGTGGAGAGTATAGGGTTTGGAGGTTAAAAATGTCTTTGAATAGAGTTGACTTGATGATGAATACTTGGTTAGTTAATCATTTTAATGGTAGTAGTAGGATGTTAACTTTAGATAGGCATCGTAGTTTTGTTGTGACTGCTGATGATGTTTTTGATATTTTTATGATTCCGTGAGAAAGTCATAAAATTATCAAGCTTGAAAAGAAGGAAGATGATGAAATATTTTCCAGGTTTAAGGATAACTATAATATTCAGGCTAGATCACCTGTGAGGGTGTTACACAATGTGATGACTACTATTTTAGTTGATGGGGGGATGATTTCAAGAGGGTGTTCATTTTGTATGTGATGTCTGTTTTTTTGGTTCCCTCTTCGAATCGATTACTATGCATGGGCATTTTAAAGTCTCTGTTGGATATAGAGAGTATTCGTAACTTTGACTAGTGTATGTATGTGTTAGAGAGACTTTGTGAGTCTGTTACCAACTTTCACATGGGGAAGACAAACTGTTTGAGTTGTTGTGTTCTAGTATTGTAAATGGTGTATTTGCATAGGCTTAAGTGGCAGGGGATTGAAGAGCCTCGTAGTCTACCACTGATACAGCATTCGACTGATGTGTAATGAAGAGGTGTAATGAAGAGGTAAATTCTGGTCCTTATGGTGATACAGAGCTTGTGTGGAATGTGTATCCGTTATCTGAAACTGGGTGTATTAAAAAAATTGCCAAGTCTGGTGAGAAGTCTGATGTTGCTGATGGAGATAAGAAAGATGATGTTGTTGCTGCTGCTACTGCTACCGCTATTGCGACTGCTACTACTGTTGAGAAAGATGATGCTGATGTTGCTGAGAAAGATAAATCTTCCAAATTTGTAAAGTTTGCTTTGTCGGAAGGTGAACCAGATAATGATGAAATTAAAAAAATTACCAAAGATGTAAGTACCTTCATACATACCTTTATTTTTAGTTATACCTTTATGTTTCATTAGATATACCTTCACATTTCATTAGTTATACCTTTATATTTCATTAGTCATACATTTGCATTTCATTAGTTATACCTTTATGTTTCATTAACCATACATTTATGTTTCATTAGCCATACCTTTACATTGCATTAGTTATACCTTTACATTTCATTAGTTATACCTTTATATTTCATTAGCCATACATTTATGTTTAATTAGACATACCTTTACATTGCATTAGCTATACCTTTATATTTCATTATACATACTTTTATGTTTCATTAACCATACTTTTACATTGCATTAGTCATACCTTTATTATTTTATATGTTACTGTGCAGGCTTCTCATGAATCATTGCTTTTATTCCAAAGAGATATTTATGTGGTGACCAATTATCGTATGCAAAAGCTAATGGGTGTGAAAAAAAATCTAATACAACTGAAGTTCCAGATTCTCTGGGTCAAAGCAATTCTCAGGCCTTCTTTTCAAATGTAGATCTGCACAACTATATTGATAGTGTTGTTGCAAATTTCTTGGCCATGAATAAGCTGGCATCGGAGATGACTTCTTTTGAGCTTCTTACACCTGAGGATCAAGGTGTGGAAGCAAATTTGTTTGAACAACAAACTACATCAGTTGAGGAAGAAAATGTTGCTTCTGGCTCAATGTAAGGTGTGCCTGAAGATAGGAAGCTGGAACCTTTCTGGAATATAACTGAGGATGTCGGATATCTTTCTGATTTCATGACTTATTCGAACAAGTTTTTGAATAATTTGAATCAGATGCAGAAAGAAGTTGTTGATTACTGTTTCTTTATAGATGAGTCGAAGAAGGATGACAAGTAAGCAGTTTGTGTTTTTTTTTTAATTGATGAATAATTTATGTTTACTTATTTTTTTAATTCAATGTTTTTTTTCAAGAATTGTTAATGGTGAAGAATTGTTCAAGAATGGCTACTTTAATTTTTTCATCAAAGAGGACATGTTATCATTGTGTCCGAAGATTGAAATTTTCCAGTCTGTCTTGACTTGCTAGTGAATGTTGGTTCTTGTTGGTGAATGCTGATTATGAATGCAAAGATAGACGAAGACGGTTTGTCTTTCACTTGGAACACTCTGTAAGGTTTTACTATAATATTATGTTTGTTCTCAATATATTACTGTTTGACGAATTGTCTCATTAATGTTTATTTTTTGTTATTAGACAAACTTGAAAAATATTATAGAAGGTGTTGGTGATGTTGAGGAGAATGAGAGTTTGATGAGAAAAAGTTGGGATTTTTGGATGGCTTCCAATAAAAGTACGTTAAAAATGCTGAGATGGTATGTATATATATTACTGATTTAATTAAAGGTACATTTATTTGTATATAAAGGTTTATATATGTGTGCTTAAAAGTGTGAATATTATAGTATAAAGGTATCACTTGTTTTGCTGATTTACTTAGTAGTTTTATTGTACTTGAACGGTATATATATGTGTTCTTAAAGGTATAACTATTTTAACATAACTGATCATTTATATATTTTTTTTTCAATGTAGATTTTTGTTCCATTTTGTTTGAATTTTCACTATGCTGCCATAGCCATCAACTTTGTTGAAAAGAAAATTCAGTACTTGGACAATAGGAAGTATCCAGATTCTGAAAATGATTTCTTTAAAAGTGCAGAAATTCTGGTAAGTTTTGAAGTATAGTAAAACTATTTTTTGTGTGTTTATGTGATGAATTATTAATTTTTTTAATTGATTTTGTAGAAAGTACAAATGTCAAAGTTTCTTAAAGATAGAAAACATGTCAAAGCTGAGGAGATTTTGGATTATCCATTTGAAAATGTCTTGTTTAATTGGCAAACAACCAACAAAGATCTTGACTACTGTGGGGTTTATATGATGCATCATGTGAAATTCTTTGATGGTGTTCTATAATCAAGTCCTGAAATGATAAAGGTATTATGTCAAATTTTTTATTTATTTTATGAAAAAGTTGTTATAGTTGTGTTGTTCATTGTACTAAGTAATTTCTTATTTCTTTTATTTTAAAGGCTTCTATACGGCGTGCACTTCGAGCTGAAATATGTACTACGATTGTTCTTTCAGATCTTAATGAACTGAGGCGAAATGTTATAGGCAAAGTGTATGATTTCTACACAAGTAAACCTGATGTGAAAGTCAAGATGATGGAGGCGAAGAGAAATGCAAATTTTACGAAGAAGAATAGTAAAACTATCTTGTAACCTAACAGGACATATGGAAGGAAGAGAAATTGAGAGTTTTGTGTTGGTAGTTTGAGTTGGTATATACATTTTATAATGATTTTTGTAATGTTGGTGGTTATTTACATTTGGTTGCTTACATGGTTGATTTTACAGTAGATAGGTATATACATTTTGCAATATGTATATATTTTAGTATTTCTGTTTCTTCAACTTTTATATTTGGTTAATTATACCTTTATGTCTAAATAAGGAGACCTTTAAGTATTATTAAGCATACCTTTATAAACAGCTACAATAAGGCACAAGGAAGACATTCATTAGGTATACATTTAAGTGTTATTAAGAATACCTTTATGTGTTATTAAGAACACATTTATGTATTATTAAGCATACCTTTATAAATTAGGTATAAATAAGAAAACTTTTATCTTTGGTTAACTATATCTTTATGTCTAAATAATGAGGCCTTTAAGTATTATTAAGCATACCTTTATAAACAATTATAATAAGACACATGGAAGACATTCATTAGGTATACCTTTAAGTGTTATTAAGAATACTTTTATGTATTATTAAGCATACCTTTATAAACTGAATTATAATTAGTCAAACAAGACATTTATTAGGTATAAATAAGAAAACCTTTATGTTTGGTTAACTATACATTTATGCCTAAATATAGAGACCTTTAAATATTATTAAAA
Organism: Scutellaria barbata; assembly: GCA_028654395.1. Classification (NCBI taxonomy): domain Eukaryota; kingdom Viridiplantae; phylum Streptophyta; class Magnoliopsida; order Lamiales; family Lamiaceae; genus Scutellaria; species Scutellaria barbata. The sequence continues at coordinate 21,931,243 of CM053647.1, forward strand.
ATACCTTTATAAATAGAACTATAATAAGTCAAACATACAAGACATTTATTGAGTATGACTAACTCAACGTAAATGAATGAATAATATAATGTAAAGGTCATACAAATTTCAAGGATAAAACCGTCTTGATCATATTCCTAAAACAAACGAGCACTCGGTGTTTTAGAACCAAATTCCTTTGCTGTTTGTGATTTTTTTTTCTGAAAGTGACCCTTGGTTCTCTGTCTTCGCCCCTTTGTGACTAAATGAGCAGGATCAAGGACAATATTAAATGAATTTGAAGAAGCAAAATATGCTGATTTTGTTGAAGTGATCCCGTTAACATTTGAAGAATTCCTAGCATAAGCATCTTCAAGTATTCTTCTTACATCTTCATTGTCTTCACATTTTAAAATCAGATTGTAATATTTTCTAGCCATCTCATGTCTCCAAAGAACAAAATCACGAGACTTGTTTGGGCTACTGGTAGTTGAAACCTCAAAACTATCCCAAATCTGTGATTTTGCTTGTTTTGTCTATTTTTTCTGTATATAAGGAGCTGGTATGTTGTTTATAGAGTTGATATGAAGTATTCTCAATGAGTGGTAACACATCATACCAAACTCTTCAAACTTGTTGCAAGTGCAAGCAATCAAGTTCATTTTGTTGTCAAAAATCACACTGTTGGTATGTTTGTCAATTCCAGAAGATGAAACATCATAAATCACAGTATTGTCTTGAATTTCAACAATTGTGGAAGTGGCTGAAATATAATTGATAAACTCTTCCTCAAATTTTCTGAAAAGTAGTGTATATACCTCGGAAGCATGCTTCAACAATCCAATTAATGGTAGAACTGATCTAGGAATGCATCTTGAAGAATGAAATTCATCTTCGCATTCCTTGCTCTTCCAATTATTGATTGTTTCCTTGAAAATTGTGTAGAATTGAGTTAAGCTTGTAGTCTTATTGACATTGAATGAAATAGCATGATTTGTACTTTCACTTAATTGTGAAGATCGTATCCCCGCTGAAAAGAAATTTTTGTTCAACGCAGTGCACCATTTTTGTTTTAAATTGTATAATCTTACAAACCAAAGATGTGCTTCCAATTTGTATGTACATATCATGTTTTTCCAGTAATGCTCGAACTCGTTCTCATTGTCACATCCTGACAAGCACTTGTTGAAGGAATCTTTAAACGAGTTGTGACATTTGAGTTGTGCAAACCTGTTAACTGCATTCTGTTGAAGGTGCCATAGACACAGCCGATGTCTTGTTGTAGAAAAAGCCTATAAAACAAATAATATCTTACAGTCAGAATAACAATACCTTTTAATACATTTAAGAATACCTTTATTCAATGTTTATGATACCTTACTGAGATTAGAATAATACCTTCTCTATTGCATTTGCAATTGTCAAATCTTGGTCAGTAAATAAACTTCACGGACATTTTCCTCCTATTGAATTCTTAAATACTTCAAAAAGCCATTCGAATGACTCTGCTTTTTATCAGCCAGAAACGCACAACTGAATATGACATTCTTTTAATGATTATTTATACCAACAAATGGATCACAAATTAAATCGTACTTATTTATTCTGTATGTTGTGTCAAATACAACAACATCACCGTATATACTGTAATCCTCTTTCATCATGGAATCTCTCCAAAAGATATTGTTCAATCTTCCCTCGTCATCTAATCTAACCTTATAGTAAAAATCAGCACTGTCATCTTGTTGTTTCTGAATCATATCGATAACTATTTGAGCATCACCACCTTCAATGGCCTTCATTCTCAAACGATTGACAAAATTCAAATGATCTTTCATTGTATGTCCTACAACATCTTCACCTCCAACATCATAAACCATATAACGAAAAGATTTTATTGCAGTTATTCCCGCCGAGATCATGTTCTCGATGGTTTTACCTTTTTCATTTGTGATACTTCTCTCTGAATGGTGTAGATGATTCCACTCAGTTCTTGTAAATGGATGATTATGTAGTAGGACATGATTAACCACCTCATATATCCCTTCATCATTCATCTTTACAGACATTAATGCATTACAATCTGTTCTTGTTATTGCAGTTTTTTTTCTCCTGACTGTTGTAATAGGATGTGATCTCTTTAATCCAGAACAAGAACATACAAAATACTTGCCGAACTCAATAGGTTTTTCTCCTCTAGAGAATCTACTGGTAGACTTACGAACACTAAATCCTAATAGTCGAGCATGCTTACAATAGAGTTGGTACATGTCCTCAATTGTGTCCCTTTTTAATCCAATTAAAGAACCAGTTAGATCATGTAATTCATTTGTGTCATCTGAAAAAAAAAATTTATAAGTTAAACCTTTATGTTTGGTTAACTATACCTTTATGTATAAATAATGAGACCTTTAAGTGCTATTAAGTATACCTTTATAAAGTGAACTATAATCAATCAATTAAAACATACATTTGTTAGGTATAAATAAAAACACCTTTATGTTTGGTTAACTATACCTTTATGCCTAAATAGAGGAGACATTTAAGTATTTTTAAGTATACCTCTATAAATAGAACTATAATGTCACAGTGAAGGCATTCATTAGGTATACCTTTAAGTGTTATTAAGAATACATTTATATATGAATAAGCATACCTATAGACTGGTTTATTTCAACTACATCGGAAAATTCATCTTCTCCACTTGATAAATCAACAATTTGAAGGTCGGGTATAGTTTCACCTATGATACACGATTAAGAACACAATATCAGTTAACCTTTTCATAGGAAATTCAGCTTCGAGATTGAGGCCATTTACACAAGAATCCAACTTGCGTGCAACAGTATCTGATAATTTATGAGTCCAGTTTGCGTAAATAGATTGATTATTACCTGCACCTTCCATGATTCCGTTTGTAATTTGAAGGTTGGAGTAATAGGTTTTCGTGGAGAAGATTGAAGCCGCGAGCTGAGAGAGGAGATGCGGTGTAATTAGGGCATTTATTATTAAAAAAACACATATATATATATATATATCTTTCATTATGGGTCGGGTCGGATCTATGTTGCACGGATCCTAGGATCCGTGCAACTATTGCATGCAAGCTGGACTAAAAAATAACACATCCACTATATCGAATTATTATAAATTGATAAATTTACTCACCAGTAGTGTGCCAGAAAAGCTGTAGAAATGGTATGTGTAGGCTCGATTCTCCTACACCACTGGAATCTCCAAAGGAAGTCTGTCCATATGCCCGTAGAACAAGGTAGGAGAACTTCCCCCATGGGAAGCTCTCCCATATCTCTTCCAGCTCCACCAAAACCCACTCCCACTTCTCCACTTTAGTCTTCCCGATATCAACACCAAATAAAATGCAGTAGAGAATGAAGATTTTTGCAATCTTTATAGCATCATCTGGGTTTTGACAAAAATCCCCACCAACAAATCATGTGTGCAGCTCTGCAACTGTCGATTGTGGCCACTCTGCAACGACTCACGTAAATATTCCACCAACAGGTGGATGGTGACGGTTAGAAGGGTCAAAATCTGACTCCTCAAATCGCAGCCCCGTCACTAGTGCAAACTCTCTTCTTGAGAACCGACATAACCCAACTCGTCCGATACGGAACCATCACTCATACTCATCATCGTATGGCATTCGTGTCACCTCACGGGAAATCAGTACGTCTAAAAACTTCTTACAGGTCTCCGTATCAGTGGCTTATAACAGAAAATGGCTGAAACATGTCTCTCTAAAGCGTGTGACTGTGTCCCTACCTATAGCTCACAGTTCGATCCATATGTCATCAAGTATACTAAGACGCATGTACCCATTTATATAAGCTAGTCGACCTTGACAAGTAGGACGAACCGATACATGATCCATCTATAATATATTATAATAAGTAATCATTAATCATTAATTATATCGTAATCGTTAATCATTAATCATTAATATAGACCAGGTTTTTCGGAACACGAATTAGGAACAAAAAAAATTTTAACCGAGAAAGGATTAATTACTGTTATTTTCAATCTATAATAGTATCTAGATGAAAAATAACGTAATATGAATTAATAATTTATAAAAATAAACCTAATATGTATTTTAAACTAATCCAAAAAATATCGCGTTTCTTCTATTTTAGTGTTCTACCAAGATTTAATAGACTTTTTTCCAATCTTCATTTCCTAAATATATCTTCAATTTGTAATAATTATGCATAACAGTGATTGATTCATACATGTTGGTATTCACGGATTACAATTTTTTTTAAAATTTTAAGTTACAGCTGATATGTAGAGGTCGAAGAAAATATATCCTAGCTAATTTCATTTCGACCTTTTTCATGTATATTTTCCATATACACAATTTCAAGCTAGTAAGTTTGATTTCAGGAATAATTCGTATGAGGTTTATTCTAAGCCGAATTCGTGCAAAGATTAAGTGATGAAGAATTTTGTGTACCATATTAAAAAAAAAATCGTCTACGGTGAGCTACGATCAACTTTTTATAGGGATTAACATGGGCGGAATTTTGTGTAAGGGTGACTTGGGCCGAATATTCGTGTAAGATCAACTATTACCCAAATTCGTGTAAGACTAATTAGGAAAGAAAATTTGTGTAAGGTTGATTTGAACAGAAATTTCGTGTAACTGTAACGCTGTAATGAAATTCGTGTGAGTAATTGGGCCGAAAAATTCGTGTAAGGTTGATTTGGGCGGAAAATTTGTGTAAGGTTGATTTGGGCGGAAAATTCATATAAGGTTAGTTTAAAGTTACTATCCTAAATTTGTAATTTTCCTGGAAAATAGATGCAATATTTGTCTCAAACTTTTGAAAACTTGTTTTTGAAGTGAATTTGAGTTCGAAACTACTATTTCTCAAATGCACTGCCTGAGTTATCATATTTGTAGTTATATGAAAAATATGCTTACGGCTCTATAATAATCTAAAACTTATATTTAGAAAAAATTTATTTTATTATTTGTCTAATTTGTAATTTATTTATTGTCGTCGTATTTAATATTTGTTAATATTTTTTACTTTGAACACATACAACCACGTTGAACTACTGCACATCAATTAAGAAAAAGTCAAATGCACGAAAGTTTAATTATTTTAGTTTTAATATTTTGCTTTTACATATGCAATATTAAGTAAAAATCATAAAAACGATAAATTTCATATGTCATGCATTGAAAAGAATTTGAATGAATATGTTTTAATTTGAAATTTTTGATTTGTTTGAAAAAATAAAAAAACCCCATAAAATTTACAATAAAAAATAAAAGTTACGAAGGATAAATTCGATACATCATGATAATTAATATTTTAGTTTTCATATTTTTTAAATATGTAATGTAATAACAAACTAAAAAGCATAAAAATGATAAATTTGATATGTCATGTATATTATATTGTTTGAAAAAATTTAAAATCCCTTAAAAATTACGAATACAATATAATATTCACAAAGAATACAATATAATATTCACAAAAAATAAAAGTACAAGTAAAAATGATAATTATTTTAGTTTAGATTTTCTTTTTTATATGCAATGTATATAATAACAAACTCAATGTCATAAAATTGAAAAGATCAATATGTCTGCATTGAAAGAAAATTTTAAATGAAAATATTTTAATTTAAAAATATGATTTGTCTAAAAAAAAAATTAACTATACCCTCGACCCCTTAAAAATTGCAAATACAAAACAAAACTAACAATAAACAAAATTACAAGTAAGAATGATAAATTGTAAATTTTGTCTCACATGAGGGTTGCAAAAATAGTCTCATTAGAAAAATTCATCCAAATTAACGGGCACGTGAGAGGCAATATACTCATGAGCGTCGTTTGCTTGACGACTATTTTTACAATATTCAGAATCCGATGGAGCTATTTTTACTACCTCATTGGATCACAGTATTATGCTATTGATTATGTTTTTGTATAAATATTTTAATTAAATGACACTTTTTATGATCATTATAAAAAAAATCTTGAAAGGTTTTGTAATAGCCACACGATCCATTGTAGAAATTCCTAATATTCTATGGAATTTTTTCGCATCATTAAAATAGTACAGAAGAAAATGACTTTAAAGTCTTCGTCGTCAGACACCGAATTTTTCTTTCATATGTAAATGCACTTTGTTGTCTTGACTCTTGAGCTTTTCCATTTAGTCCATTTCCACAAGTGGGACTCTAATAATATTGGCCGATTTTTCTTTTGAATTGTATGTAATTTAATATTTTTCTACAGAAACATCGAATTATTTCATTTTGTTATTATAAATTCAAATTTTTAACAATTTATTATATTGGACAAATCCTAATCATCATTCAATGTGATTAATCAGTTGATAGAATTTATCTGGTAAAATACATTATATTTAAAGTTCATATAAAAAAATATAATTACTTAAAATATATATGATTTTTTCCTTTTACCAGATCAATCTGGTATAGTTCAACGGCAAATTGCAATTAAGCCTAATCGAAATGGACTCGAGAATTTAAGGTGGTTTTGCTAATCAAATTCCTATAATTTTAGTTCCAGAGAGAGGTAACCTTTGCATAGTTCAATTTTTTTGAACCAATTAATTAACAAGTTTCGAGAATATCTTTTGTTAAACATGATTAGGCTTCAATTATATTTTGTTAACAATTTATCAAATGATTTTTAAAATATTGTTATAAATATATCGCACTAGGCTTCAATTAGATAAATATGATCACTTTCGCAATTCTCCAAATTAAAAAATAAGCAATTTCCAAATGTTATGGATAACATTATTATGGCCCACGAGGTGTTACATACAAAATCTTTTATGACGTTAAAGTTCGTAAAAATATATTTTTTGGTCCTGTCTTAAATGTGGTATCCGATTTTGATTTTGTTAATTTTTAATTTATCGATTTTAGTTTTTAAATGTCATGTTTAATTTTGATTTTGTTAATTTTTAATTTATCGATTTTAGTTCAATTTCATGATTCCTGCTTACTTATTTTTATGTAATAATTTTTTTTTTTGTATGTGTCAATTTATTTTACATTTTTTCAACTAAAAGCCACATCATTTACTTAGAAAATAAATTAATTTATTGAATTAAAAAAAACACAAAAAACAAAAAGAAATTTCTATCTATTACCTATATAAAAGTGTTGATGTTTCTTACAAAATATGGATTGCCAAATATATCTCTATCAAAGATTATTATTTAAAATTATAATAGTAATTTAGGATTTTCATATAATTAGAACTCTATAAAATGTGTTATATTAAGTATTTATATTATTTCTTTTCTTAATTTGAATTGATCTCTACATGCAACGCACGTGATCTAAAACTCATTTAATTAAAAAATAAAAGAAGTCCATCTCTTCTAGATTTCTTCTTCCCTATTTTTTTCTTCCAAATTTTTTCCAAAGACACAAAAACATTTTTTCTTCAAACGAAGTAATTATTGTCACACGTCATTTTCGAAACGATGAAATCATCATCATCACCATCTCCAACAACTTCCATGGGTGTGTCACGCCCCATTTTCTTACCTAAAATTTATCAAAGTTTTTCACACGGACGTGCAGGAAGAAGAAAAGAAGTAGGAGATGAACAAAAGATATTACATAATAATCCATCGGTTTCAACCGAATTAACATAATATTCACAGAGGAAAAACATCAGGATCTCCCATCCCAAACACACCTCATCATCAGGATCTCACATCCCGAATACACATCATCATCACCAAACATGGATTTCTTACAACATTGTTTTATAAAGAAAAAAGTTTGATAAACATCATATTACAATAATTTACAGATCCAAAAAAAAATATAGCACCTCCTCTCTCCTTCTAGGGTTCATCATGTTCATCACCTCCTGTAACGTGAATTATAGAATATGGGGTGAGTGTGTTGAATACACTCGTGGGGATAAAATCCGCATCTAAATCTTAACATATATATATTTGAATCAGAAATACGTATAATCATCACTAATCACAGCACGAAATATGCACAACAGACATTAGAAATGGAAAGGGACGAATAGGTGCGGGCATCGCCCGTCTTATCCCATAAAACGGTCTCAAATACCGTTGGGGCATTTTAAGGACCACCAAACCTTTCATAGAAGAATGGGGGTTAGGGACGAATGCATGAAGGGGCGCCTCAGCGGGCCCATCCCTCACAGTTTATGTATGTCACAGCAAGTATAATCACAGTATTTAGTATTCCTCAATCATGTTTGGAATAGGGAAAACTGTAAACAGATAAAGAGTTAGAAATTACCCCCACCTTGTTCGGTGGTTACCACATGAGTTGCAAGTATCCAAGATCATGTATCTCAATGCTTCAATCCAACAGGTAGCCTACATAATTTACGATGTTTTTAGATATTTATGAAATATAATTAAGGATTTAAACGATATCGGATCGGATACTATCGATCGAAATGAGACGGATCGGAACAGAGGGCCTAACGATTGAGGCTGAAGAAACAAAAGAGAAATATCAGTTTATACAGCTGAGGTGAAAGAGAATGAAATTTGGATCATAACAAAAAAAGAATGAACTGAATCGGAGTTGAAACGAGCTCGAAAGGAGCGTTTTAAGATTGAGGGGTATTTTGGTAATTTGGTCAAAGGGTTGACTTTGATCGGGACCCACGACCCCCGGTCAGCGATATCTTGTTGGCGACGACTCGATGTTAAAGAACGATGAAAAGAAAACGAGAATCGGATCGAAAATCGCATCGAAAAATGTCATCGTACGCGTTCTCGACGACGGGAAACAAAATAGGGCAGCGTCTCCCGTTACTGCCTAGTTTTCTCGACAGCGGGGCAGCACCGCTCGGCAGCTGCCGAGTTTTCTCGACAGCCTCATCCCCGTCGCTCGCCCAGGTCTCCCGTCGCGACCCTGCTCAACCAGCCACCTTCTCGGAGCCATCGGTGGCGGTTTCGCTGCCCTATACCGCCGAAAGTTAGTCCGATGGCTAGCCTGAATCACCGGCTACCAGATCCGGCCATCCCTCGCCGGATTCCGGTGTGAATAGTACCAGAAAAACAGCCACGAAAACCCTTCGTTAAACACAATTTACACAAACACAATGCAACAGCTACTTTTCCAATCCATTTTCCGGCACCGATGCCACCACCCATGGCGGTGCCACCCCTCCAGTGGCTAGCCCATCACTCCGGTAGCCCTTCCGGTGCCTGAAACCTCGAGAAAAAGAGCAAGAGAGAGAAAAACGGGAGAGAGAAAAGGTGGCTGAAAATAAGGGTTAAGGGTTTTGGGGATGGTTTTTGGCCGTTTTCCGGCGAACGAGAAATCGGAATTGAATTCCGGAAGTTGCCCCAGACTCGTATCGTTGAGGGCTACATTATATACGAAAATCAGCCAAAACGGACGGGTTTGATATTTTCCGACGACGGCAGCGGCGGTTTTTCGCCATTTTCTGGCGAACGGAAAATCGAAATTGAATTCCGGAAGTTGCCCTAGATTTGTCTCGTCGAGGGCTACGTTGTGTACGAAAATCAATCAAAACTGATAAGTTTGCCTTTTTCCAGCGAACTCCGGCGGTGGCGCGGCGGCGCCGGCAGCGGCCCTCTGGAGACAGAATAAAGACGGGAAAGAAAAAGAGAGAGAAGAGAGAGACTTACGTGTGTTCGGCGCTTTTCAGCTCATTCAGCTCGTTCGAAGAAACGGTGAAAATGAAATCGAACTAGGGCCTATTTATAGAAATTGGAAATCACTATTCACTAGGGTTACTGTTCACTAGGTTACTGTTCATGATAAGCTTCGGTTACTATTCACGATATGATTTCGGTTATGTTCATCACGATTCCGTTCCTCATTTTTCCGAAACTCTATATTTTGCCCTTTTCTTCGCCGTTTGAGCTACAAGTGTCCGATTGACCTCTAGTTCATTTCTATCTTCTCATTTTTCCGTTACGCATCTAATAGTATAAAAATATTCTATTTTCCATATGTATAATTTTTATTCATCTAAAACTGGTCGTTAAACACATATCTGAAACGCATGTAATTAAATTAACATTCAAGAATTAAAACACATAAGATATTTTAATTAAGGTTTACTTATTTAATTAACCAATTATGCTTTGTTTTTATCTTGGGCGTTACAGGGTGTGTTGCTAAAGAAAGAGAAAACGAGAGAGGACCTGAAGTGAGGGCTTTCATGGATGTGCTGAATATGGAGAGTCATTTTAATGAGTTTCTACCCATATTTCTCCATGTTGGATTTCGGATTTGAAGATTTCTAGCTAAGATTCTTATATATGTGTGGATGTTGGCGGAATTGAATTTGATGTATAGGATGAAAATTGTTTTTTTTATCTTTTCTTTTAGAATAATGATGTGTCAACAACCTTATATTATGAATCAAATTTGGGTTCTTGGGTTGATTTGGGAATTTAGGGATTTGAAACAAGTCCCGTAAGTTTTGTTAAAGGTCAGTGGGTAATTCAATTTTCTTTTAATTCTGATATTCTTTTCTACGTAATTTATTTTCTTTTTTTTTCCCTTTTAGACGTAATTTAATTGAGTAGCACTTATGTGCCACAAGGACACGGATCCAGACCCCCAACCCGACCTTGCAGCCCATATAATATATTTTTTTTCTTTCCTCCTTCATGCTGTTGCTGTTTTTTTTTCCCTCTCACGTTGCCTCTTCTTTGTAGCGCCCCTTCTTCCATCTTCTTCTTACTTCTTTTTCTTTCTTCTTCTCAATCATATGATTTATGAAGAGATCTACTCAATAATTTTCTTCTCCTTTTATCTTTTTCTTCCTTCTTTTTCTTTCTTCTTATCAACCATATGATTTATGAATAAATGTACTCAACCATTTTCTTGTCTTAATTTATAATCTTATTATTGTAATTTTCTGTTCCTGGAAATGGTCTTGAGGGCATAGACAAGCTGCGCAAATTCATTGGCATCCTTATTCCACTAAATTTAAACTAAAAAGCCTAAGAAGTGAGGTGGTTGTTGTTGATGACTAGTTACCAGCTTTTTGATCTCTTTTTCATGCCTTTATGTAGTCTTTAACTATGTTGTTTCGTGTAACCTCAATTGTCCTATACGTATTAGACATATGTTTATGAGTATTACAAAATTACATGCTTGAACGATATGTAAGTAATACCTTCAAGATATTATGAAATACTTTTGAAGTATTATTGATTTGTAATACCTGAAAAGAACATATTTAATACCTGTAAGGTATTTATGTAATACTTGAAATGAACATATGTAATACATATAAGGTACTTATATAATACTTGAAATAAATAAACATGTTTAATACATATAAGGTACTTATGTAATACCTGAAATGAACATATGTAATATATGTAAGGTAATTATGTAATACCTGAAATGAACATGTGTAATATCTATAAGATAACTGTAATACTTGAAAGGAATATGTGTAATACTTGTAAGGTGTTAATGTAATACTTGAAAAAATATGTGTAATACATGTAAGATATTTATGTAATATCTTATATGAACATGTGTAATATCTTAAAGTATTTGTGTAATACCTTAAGAGCATACAATTAATATCTTCATTGAAAATCTTAAAATTTCAAATGTTTCATCTTTTTTCTCAAAATCAGTAAATAATGATTTCATATTTTTTGAAATAATTGCTTCTCAATATTTAAAATTATTGTAATAAATTGTGATTTGAAATCAATTATCTAAATCTATGAAAATGAGTAAAAGAGAAGAGAAAGAAAAAAAGACCCCATAAATGAATCCATAGAGATTTGAAGAAGAATAAGAACAAGAAGATAGAGAAGAAGAAGAATGGACAAAACAAATAAGAAGAATAACAAATTGATAAGAAAAGAAATTAAGAAGAAGAATGAGAGAAAAGAAAAAAAAAGGAAAAAGAAGAAAGCAGAACTGTTTGTATAGTAATACCTTAAGGGTAACCGTGTGATACCTTAAGAGTAAATATGTGATACCTTAAGGTACTTATGTAATATTGGAAATGAACATGTTTAATACCTATAAGGTACTTATGTAATATTTGAAATTAAGAAACATGTATAATACATATAAGGTACTTATGTAATACTTATAATGAACAAGTGTAATATCGTTAAATCTACTCCATAACAACTTAAAAATGTCAAATGCACTACAATTTAAATATTTTAGTTTTGATATTTTACTTTTATTTATGTGAAGCAAATAACTAATTAACAATCATAAAAATGATAAATGAAATTTTTTTTTGAATGAATATATTTTAATTTAAAATTATGATTTATTCAAAAAAAAAGTCAAGCCCTTTATGAATTTCAAATATATAATAGAATTGACAATAAACAAAAGGATTAATTTTAATTTGCTACTTAAATTATTACACTTTTTTCTAGTGGGTGTCTAAACTAAAAAGAAATTCAAATCATTAGTCAATCTCTTCAAAATTTTCCAATTGCTAACCCAAACACATATTTTCTGCACAAAATTTATCAGAAAACTTGAAAATGCAATTCACTTCCAAATATCAGTCAAAAATACATGATTCATATGCCAAAATGACCCTTATTTGAAGTCAAATTATAGCATGATGTCAATTCATGATTCTCATTCGATCCGATCATGAATTGAAAAAATATACTTAGGTTTTGAACATTTTTTTTGTTTCATTCAAGTTTAAATCAAACAAGAATCGTTAAATTAATTTAGGATTATAATTCGACTTCGAAAGAGGATCATTTTGGCATATGAGTCATGAATTTTCAAGTTTTCCGACAAATTTTTGTTGAAAAATATGTGTTTAGGGTAGCAACCAAAATTTTTTGAAGAGATTGGCTAGTGATCGGAAATTTTATGAGTTTATACATCTACTGAAAAAAAATACAATAGTTCAAATAAAAAATTGAAATTAACCCTAAACAAAATTACGAATATAAATGATAAATTTGATGCATCATGATAAATATTTATATTTTTTTATATTTTCTTAATATATGCAATGTAATAACAAGCTAAAACACATAAAATGATAAATTAGATATGTCATGCATTGGAAGTAAATTTTAAATGAAATAGTTATCAATTGAAATTATCATTTGTTTAAAAAATTAGAATCGTCAACCCCTAAAAAATTATAAATTCGGAAAAAAAATCTAATTAACAATAAACAAAATTGCAAATAATTAGAGTTATACATTCGATATATATATATATATATATATCATGTATTAAAGATGGATTTTAAAAGAAGAATTTTTTTTTTAAATTTAAAGGCTTCAATTGATAAATAAAATTTTAAGTATAATAATAAATTCGATATATCATGCATGTATTAAAAATAGTTCCCTCTTTTTAAAAAAATTAAACAACTATTATGTTTTTCAATTTAAAACCGTTTAATGAATAAGAAAATTTAAAGTTACATTAATTAGTATTCAATAAATAAATTTAAAGGTTAATTACAAATAATCATTCAAACTATTAATTAGTATTCAAGGATTAAATTTGAGTAATTGAACTTTTCCATCTCTGTACATTCTTCTTTTTCATTGTATATATTTTTTGATATTTATTAAAAAAAATCAAATATTTCCGGTCCCAACTAACCATCTCACCTTTGTGGGAGTTGCAATTTACCATCCGAGAACCATTGAATATTTATTTTCCGATGAGTTTTAGTCACCTCGCACGCCTTTTATTATTGAGGGTATATCTCTATTTCAAACTTTTTTTCAAGTTGCAACTGGTTAATTCAGCTCTGCATGAGTTGCGATTTACCAGCTCAACTATGCGCAAGTTACAATTTACCATCTGATATCACCAAATGTTCATGATCAATTTCAATATTCTTGTATGCCCTTTACTATTGAAGGTATATTTGTGTTTTGAAGTTTAATTTTACGAGAGAAATAAAGGGGGCAAATAAAATAAAAATCTCATGATTCAAAATGGGTAAGTTTAGTGATTGGTGGATCAAAATAGAAATTTCATTTAAATGTCAAGGTCGAGTTCAATCAGAAGTACTAGTGCAACCCGCTGGTTTTTCAAGTGAATAAGAATTATGTCAAGCTGTCGATTTCTACTTGCAAGTTTAATTTCAGAAATTCTGTTGAAATAAGAATACTTTTGTATTAAAATGAAATGTTTTATTTCTTTGGATCATTTGAAGAAATTAAACTTGATTTATTAAATTAATTTAAGTGATTGGTTTGAGACTTCCTTTGATATCATAATATAGCTACTTAAATTGAATATTGAATTCATGACTATGAAATTGGGTGCTCAATTAGTCATAAAACATCATTTTAGAAAGAAAAAGATTACTATTTTTTTAATGATTTTAGTAGTCGGTAAATTATAGAATACTTAATTAATCTTGTTAGAAATTTTATTTCTGTTCCAAATAAAATAATTCATAACCATATAAAGAGCATGCAAGACACGTCACGAAAGTTGGTCGGGAAATTAACATTCAATGGTCTCGGATAGTAAAGCATGTGCAATGAACGTGATTAAAATTGTCCAGAAAATGATCATTTGTGGTCTTAAATGGTAAATTACAACTCCCACAAAATTAAGATGGGTAACTATAACTTGTTCAAAGTTGAGATGACTAGTCGTAATTAGAAAAAGTTGAAAAGATGAATTTACCCTTAATAGTAAAGAGTCCGTGAACACATGACTAAAATTGATTAGAAAATGAATATCAAGTGGTCTTAGAGGGTAAATTACAATTCACACAATGGTGAGATAGTTAGTAGCATGCAATTGAAAAAATTTAGTTACTTAAATGAAAAAACTGATATAATTTGGATGATTATTTATAATTATTCTTATATTTAATTATAATAAGTAAATCAAATAATGTGAACCAAAATAGATTATCTTGAAACCAAAATTATGACGCGGATCCGATTTTAAATAGATTATCATGTACTTTGTTAGGGTACTCCTTGTACTCAACTGAATAAAATTCTTTTACCAATAAAGAAAACAAGAAAATTACAGATTTCGTCCCACGTGTCAAAGTGAGAGTTGCAAAATAGTCTCATAACGGACATGTGAGAGGCGTGTGTGCTCACCGTTAGTTGGGACCAATGTTGCAATTATTTCTTTTTTTTTTTTTCAAATATTTAAGTTTATATATTTATACAATTACACTTATTTCATAAAATGAGTGTATAGTTTTAGTTCATTTCAATCCTACTGTAGATAGTTAATTTTTCTAACCAATCAAAAGTTGTCATATGTCAAAAGTCCCGTAGATATTATCAAAATCAATATACATATTTAATTTGATAATTATCTCAAAAAAGTTGATGGATATCAAACTGTGAAAACTTCTAGAGTTTTCAGAATCCTACTATCTCTTCCTTTCTTCTCTTCTCTTCATCAAATTCAAAGGTATCAATATTTGTGGTACAAGACACGATGATCCTTGAAGAGCAAATTGATGGGTTTGTGTTAAAATAAAAGAAGTGTTTGTCCCACATCGAATTTGTAAACAAAGTGGTAGGGGCCTTAAGGCTATTTAAGGGCCTAGGTACCTTTGTCACAAGTGCCCCAATCAATACACTTTAGTCTAGTGTTTGATTCTAGTTAAATTCTTTCATTATTTTCTCTTGTAAAGAGTGTTCTAAGAAATGTGAGAATCACTCTAGGCTTGTAAGAGTGTAGAGAGTGTTTGGATATAAAGAGTGGAATATTGTGTGATTATAAGAATTTTTCATATAGTGGTATCTCTTTACTCTTTGGTGGGTCATGGTTTTTCTCCGGTTTTGGAGTTTCCACGTTAAAATCTTACGTTGTTGATTGTTTCTTTCTTTTTTATTTCTTGTTTATTTACCTCTTGGGGATTAATTTCCCAACAAGTGGTATTAGAGCCCGAATTGGGTCTCTTGGTATTCTAAGTATGCTCTGTGGTTGCAGCGTTGTCTGATCTTCCACATCAGAAAAGAAATCCTAAGAAAGATTCGGGGGTCTCTTGTGAGGCGGTCGTTCTGTTAGGGGTGGAGAAATAGTATGTCAAAGACTTCAAGTGCAATGAAGTTTGATGTGGAAAAATTTGATGGAAGAATCAACTTTAGCTTGTGGCAAGTGCAAGTTAAGGATGTGTTGATACAATCTGGTGTACACAACGTTCTAAGAGGAAGGCCAGAAGACACAAGAAACCAAGATTCTGGTATGAGTGATGAAGATTGGGAGGATTTAGATCTGAGGGCTGCAAGCACAGTGCGTTTGTGTTTGGCCAAGAATGTTCTTGCAAATGTACATGAGATTTCGGGTGCCAATGAGTTGTGGGAAAAGTTGGAGGCTCTGTACCAAGCAAAAGGCATTTCAAATCGGTTGTACTTGAAGGAACAATTTCATACCTTACGGATGGATGAAGGTACAAAAATTTCAGATCATTTAAGTAATCTTAATGGCATTATCTCTGAACTAGAAGCAATTGGAGTAAAGATTGAAGATGAGGATAAAGCATTAAGGCTCATCTTGTCTCTTCCACATTCCTATGAACATATGAAACCAATATTGATGTATGGGAAGGAAACTTTGATTTTTGCTGAGGTTATAGGAAAACTTCTTAATGAGGAGAGAAGGTTGAGGAGTGAAGGGCGAACTTCAACAGAAGATTCAGTGGATGTGGCTCTTAGCAAAGGGAAGAAGAAAGACTCCAAGAGTAGTGTTTGTTGGAAGTGCGGGAAACCTGGGCATATAAAGTGAAACTATCAAGATGGAGCTGATCAAGATGGAGCGGTTACGGCAAAAGGCTCCGAATAAGTTGCTAATATTGCTATAGGAAGTGATTTCCTATGAGGATGTTGTTGTATCCACACGTGTATTGGTTGGCATGGATGCAAGGTGTGTGGATGTTATGTCGATGGTTGAAGAACTTCTATAAGGGCCAATAGTTAGAAGTTGCACCATAATTTCAGCAAGGAGTTTCGACATGTGCTAAAGAAAATTCTTAGAATGGATGATTCTAAGTGTTCTACTCATATGGTAGAGTAGGTGTTCTCTGTTTTTTAGAATGATGGTTTCCTGGTTTGAGAATCATGATTGTCGGTGAAGACAATAGAGTTTTCTTTTATTTGACCAAGGTGGAGATTGATGGGTTTGTGTTAAAATAAAAGAAGTATTTGTCCCACATCAGATTTGTGAACAAAGTGGGAGGGGCCTTAAGGCTATTTAAGGGTCTAGGTGTCTTTGTCACTGTCATGCCCCAATTTTTCTTAATAAAATAAATATAAAATATATAATTTTCTAAAATTGGGCGTCCAGTAAAAACACAACAAGCGAACAATTTAAAATAAAATATAAAATCCCAAAATTCGCGAAGGTTTTTAAATATACCAAATAATTTACATAAACTATAGGTTATTAGAAATCAGCAGCAAAAATATCAGAATACAAGCCATCGGCTTAAATTTACAATCCTTCAAAAATATATAGATCTTCAAATCATTTGCAAACATAGCATAACATATTTATATACAGCAAAATAATTATAAGCATTCTTCCTTCAGCTTCGCCCATCCTCATCCGGATCTAAACATAGAAAAACATGCAAAGAGGGTGAGCATATAAAATACACTCAGTGGGATCACGTTGTAAAATATGAGAAAAGTAAGATCATAATCCACAAATAATTAATTAATTTCAAACATATCATTTCACATGCAAACATATAAATTTCATAATCATTCATATCAATTTCATGTTAAAAAATTTACGGTTCTTAGCCGTCATAGATGTGGTTCTTAGCCACCATAGATACGGTTCTTAGCCGCCATAGATGTGGTTCTTAGCCACCATAGATAATTCATGTAATTCACATATATTCATGCTTTTAGTATCACATAAACATTTATCATCTTTTCGAACGCATTCATCATATATATAATAAAACATGTCACATTTCCCATAAAATGGGATTCATCTTCGTCATATAATCACGTTGCATGCGTTCAGCACATAAACCCAACACATTTCATATAACATAATAAAATTCGTAATTTAAATATTTTGAAAGGATTATAAATACCGATTTAGCAATTTTTCCCCACCTTAAAGTAGACGGTCAAATACTGTAGATCCCAGGGATATCTATGGAGCAAACTCCTGCGTATCGCCTATAAGCATAAAGATTCGACTTAGAATGTACTCGAACTATCATTTATTTAGAAACTACTTTCTTAAAAATATAACTCGATTTCTTAATGAATTATGCCTAATTTCTTAAAATAGAAAGTCCAAATCGAACTTAATGTTTCGGGTTTAATTAGATGTGAATCTAAGGTTAATAAACCTTAGATTTAAAATTAATAACTAAAACGTATATTAAAATAAATTAATTAGTATAATATTTTTAGATCGATATTTTAGTCTCAAAAGCAATTTTACGAAACATCGGTTTAATTTATAATCCCAAATAAATCTTTGGTTAAAAATTATAATAAATAATGCATTAACACTAAATTTTCAAAATCGAGTTTAAACTATATTTTCTTAATTAATTAGATAAAATTTTAGGGCTTTATTCCCAAATTAACTATATAATTAGATTCAATTAACATACATTAATTTATATAGTCTTTCTTTGTTATTTAATTAAATCTTGTCTTATTTATCATAGCTTAAGTAATAATCTATAATTCCAATATATATATATTCAAAAGTTCAAAACATCATTTTTCTTGAATTCAATACTTATAATAAGTGATTCATAATATCTTCAAATTCTAAGGAAATATCTATATCATTTTATTAAATTCAAAGTCCGATATTTATCTACCTTATTATGATATTTAAAGCATAATATAATTATCGTACATTATCTCTATCGATTAATTAAAACTCGATTTTCATATATAATCTACTATAAATTATAAGATAATATCCATAGATTTAATATATTCTAATCCCAAGCATGTTATCATCATAATTCCATAATTATTGGGCAAATCATGCATATTATCATCACTCATTAAATAAAACTATGTAAATTTAATATTTTTTCAATGTTCATTAATAATTATACATAGATTAGGTCTTAATCATGCTTTAATTATCTAGAATTTTCATTATAAAATTTCAGCAAGGACAATGCTTAATTGTTAAAACTTTCAGCAACATATACATGGTTATTTACCCCTAAAACACATCTAATTTACAAAAATTGCCATTACCCATCTTCCCCAATTTTCCAGCCGCCCCCCACCTCTTCCCCTGCTACTATCCGGCACCACCGCCGCCGTCCAGACACTGCCGGCGACTCCCCGTCGCCGGCCACACTCACACCGACCATGACCGGCCACGACCGCCCACAACAGCCACGACCAACTACAAACCACAAGCCTCACCAACCCCAACACAAACTCGAACCACAGACATCGGCGCCGCAGCTCGCGGCGGCGCCTCCCACTCCCTGCCGGCGCGACACCGACGCCGACCTACACCACACCCATCGACACGACTCAACACAGACACAACATCACAGCCCTAAACACAGCCTAACAGACTCACACCCACGCACAAAACAGAGACTGCACCGCCACTGTAAGCGGCGGCTTCCGACCTGACTTGCCGGCACCTTCCAGCGTCGGCCATGACCAGACGATAGCGAATCAGGTGTAGAAACCGCCGGATCGTCGACCCTATACGATTATCTGAATCGGGGTCCATGCAAATATGACTAACGCGCAGCGGAAAACGAATCATACCTTTTGCACAGAAATTATTTCTAAGATCAGAACTGTAGATGGAGGAATCGATGAAGCCTGGACCTCACGATCTTCTGCTGTATTCCTCACCTTTATCTCGAACGTTGTGTGGGCAAAGAGCTATCGAGACTTTCAGCCGTCTTCTACTAATACGTATCTCAGATTTTTATGTCTGTGTATCTGTATTTCTGTGTCTAGAAAACGGCTGACTTGAGGCTTATTTATAGGCTACAACAGGGACCTTGAGGAGGATTAGGAATCGGTCTCCTGATAGGCTTAGGAGTCCTAAATTCAATCTAAATATACTTCTTAAGCCTATCAATAATATCTCAATCCACTAAAATGATATTATTGAACTACCGTCCCTTATCCATATTAGATATGGCTCCTATTTATTATGTGCGCGTTTATCTCCCCGCGTTTAAGATATCGAATGTCCATTAATTAAATGAATTGCTGACAATTCAATTAATTAATATTTAATTCCAAGAGTAGTACCACTCAACTTTATTATCATGTCGGAATAAATCCACCTGCAGGGTTTACATGATAATCCTTATGAGTTCCTCAAGGGGACATCATCATTCTAAATAATTAGGACACAGTTTCATTATATAATCAACAGCACACCATATAAACAACATTGTATCCCAATTTACCGAGCTTATTGATTTAATAAATAAATCTCACACATTGGTAAATTAAAGAAAGATATATCGAGTATACATGCCCGTTATCATACAATGATTAAGAGGACGCACATCCATAATAACAGAGGTCTTGTTTTATTTATGTAGTCAGTACAAATAAAACAACCTCAATTGGTCCTGCTCAATACATACAAAATGTACTAGTGTAATTTTATAATCAAGACAGATTAATACCAAATTACACTACAACCATTCCGATAATTTGTCCAAAATTATCTCGGCTGTGAGCTACCATTTATAATCTATAAGGAACTGATAACATGATCTTCTGTGTGGCACCACACACCATGTTATCTACAATATAAATTAATTGGACAATTGCAATAACATATATAACAAATATATAAAATGCAAACATTTGCCACAAAAGATTCTCATATCATAAATAGATGTTCATACAAAAGCTAGGCTTATAGTATACATCCTAACAATCTCCCACTTATACTAAAAGACTATGTTGTCATATACGCTGCCATGCATCTGATTCTCATCCCATCAACATGCTCATCGAAGGCTTTCGCCGGAAGGGCCTTTGTGAAAGGATCTGCTAGGTTATCGGCTGATGCAATCTTCGCGACAACAACTTCCTCTCGCTTTACGATATCTCGTATCAGGTGGTACTTGCGCTCAATGTGTTTACTTGCCTTATGGGCTCGTGGTTCCTTCGAGTTTGCTACTGCACCACTGTTATCACAATAGATTGTGATAGCTTTGGGCAAACCAGGAATCACTTGTAAGTCCATCAAGAAGTTTCTGAGCCATACAGCTTCTTTGGCTGCCTCAGAGGCCGCCACATATTCAGCTTCCATGGTGGAGTTCGGAACGCATTTCTGCTTCACACTTCTCCACACTATGGCTTCACCTCCCAAGGTAAACACATACCCCGAGGTTGATTTACTGTTGTCCCTGTTTGACTGGAAATCCGAATCCGTGTAACCCACAAGTAATAAATCATTTGCCTGGTAAACTAGTACATAATCTCTAGTCCTTTTCAGGTACTTTAGAATATGTTTTACGGCAGTCCAATGACCTTGTCCTGGGTTACTTTGATATCTACTAACCATGCCCACGGCAAAGCAGATATCCGGCCTCGTTCATAGCATCGCATACATCAAGCTTCCTACAGCCGAAGCATAAGGAACTGCTTTCATTTCCTCTATCTCTTTTGGTGTCTTAGGACACATTTCCTTAGATAAAGGCACCCCATGTCTAAAAGGTAGAAAACCTTTCTTGGAGTTTTGCATGCTAAAACGAGCTAGAATAGTGTCAATGTATGAAGCTTGAGATAAGCATAACATCATTTTCTTGCGATCCCTTATAACTTTGATCCCAAGAATATGTCCAGCTTCTCCTAAGTCCTTCATAGCAAACTGCTTGGACAGCCATACCCTTACGTCTGACAACACCTTGACATTGTTTCCAATTAACAAGATGTCATCTACGTATAGTACAAGAAATACCACCACGTTTCCGTCACTCTTCTTATATACACAAGATTCATCCGGACATTGAATAAATCCATAAGACTGGATTACTTCATCAAAACGGATGTTCCAAGATCTCGAAGTTTGTTTCAATCCATAAATGGACCGATTAAGCTTACACACAAGATGCTCTTTGCCCTTCTCAATGAATCCCTCTGGTTGCTTCATATAGATGTTTTCTTCAAGATTTTCATTAAGGAAAGCTGTCTTGACATCCATCTGTCAAACCTCATAATCCATATGAGCAGCAATAGACAAAAGAATCCGGATAGACTTCAGCATGGCTACCGGCGAAAAGGTTTCCTCATAATCGATCTCTTCTTTTTGAGTATACCCTTTCGCAACAAGCCTTGCTTTAAAGGTCTCTACCTTTCCGTTTGATCCTCTTTTCCTTTTGTAGACCCATTTACATCCAATGGCTCTTACACCATTTGGTGGTTCTACAAGCTCCCAGACTTGATTAGAATCCATAGATTCTATCTTAGAGAGCATTGCCTTTTGCCAAGATATCGCATCTTTATCTTGGAGTGCTTCGTCATAAGTCCAGGGATCTATTTCATGTTGTCCAGGGACCAAGTCTGAAGACTCTCCCAAAAACATGAATCTATCAGGTTGTCTGACAATCCTCCCACTACGACGAGGCACTATTGGTATTTGTGTATCATCAGTGACACGCGGTGCAGTCACTTGTGGTATCTTATCTTGTACCGTCGGTACATCAGAATTATACCCTCTCATTTCCTCAAGAACAATTTTACTCATGGGCTTGTGGTTCATTACATAGTCCTCTTCTAAAAATCGGGCATTCGTGCTAACAATGACCTTCTGATCTTTAGGACTATAAAATAAACCACCTTTCGTTCCTCTAGGATAGCCCACAAATAAGTGTACTTCCGTACGAGATTCCAACTTATCAGCATCTTCCTTTAGCACATGTGCTGGACTACCCCAAATCCAAATGTGTTTCAGACTAGGCTTGCGTCCAGTCCACAATTCTGTGGGAGTAGAGGGTACTGATTTAGAAGGTACCAAGTTTAGAATGTACGTCGCTGTTTCCAGAGCATACCCCCAAAACGAACTTGGTAATTCTGAATAACTCATCATCGATCTAACCATTTCCATAAGAGTCATATTCCTTCGTTCTGCCACACCATTCTGTTGGGGTGTACCCGGTGCAGACAATTGGGATTGAATCCCAGCCTCTGATAAGTAACTCCTAAACTCTCCTAAGAGGTACTCACCACCACGATCAGATCGTAGTGTCTTGATACTTTTACCATGACGTTTCTCCACATCAGCCTTGTATTCTTTGAACTTGTCAAAGCACTCAGACTTGCGGCGCATCAAGTAAATGTATCCATATCTCGAATAATCGTCTATAAAAGAGACAAAATATTCGAAACCACCTCTTGTCTGAATAGTCATAGGGCCACACAAATCAGAATGAATTAATTCCAACACTTCTTTGGCTCTATACCCCTTTGCCTTAAAATGCCTTTTGGTCATTTTTCCTTCCAAGCAGGATTCGCAGGTTGGATAGTTTTCCACTTCCAAGGAACCCAAAGGTCCATCGGCTATCAACCTTTGAATCCTCCTTAAGTTAATATGACCTAACCTTAGATGCCAAAGATATGTTTGATTCATTTTTGAAGGTTCTTTTCTCTTATTAGATTTAGAAGATGTGTTATTAATTTCCATTTGTTGCATCGTAGGAGTTATAGGATTAAGAATATATAAATTATCAACCAACGTACCAGAACATATAATAACTTTATTCTTCTTAACGACAACATTGTTATCAAAAGAAACAGAATATCCATCCTTAAAAAGTTTAGAAATTGAAATCAAATTCTTTCTAAAACAAGGTACGTAAAGACAATTTCTCAAAATCAAAGTCTTATTCCTATGAAAAGATAAATAAACATCTCCCACTGCAACAGCTGCCACTTTCGCAGCGGTGCCCATGTATATGGTAATCTCCCCATCACTTAGTCGTTTGGTTTCCTGGAACCCCTGCAATGAATTGCAGACATGATTAGTGGTTCCTGTATCTACACACCAGGTACCGGTAGATAACACCGCTAAACATGTTTCAACAACAAATGAAAAAGATGTACTTGAATTGTTCTCCTTTTTACGGGGATAATCGACTTTCCACTGTCCAGCCTGCTTGCAATGGAAGCACTTGCCTTTTGGCTTTTTCACACCACCTTGTGGTTTAGCCACTTGAGGTCCAGCCGTCTTCTTTGCTAAAGAATTCTGTTTCTTCTTCTTCTTTCCGCCTTGCGGTTTAGAAGCAGAAACATTTTCAGCAACATAAGCCTGAGAATTTTGACGAAACAGTCCCTCTGCTGATTGGAGTTCTGTCAGAAGTTCCGCCAATGAATACAACCTCTTGTTCATGTTGTAGTTCAAACGGAACTGCTCGAAACTCTTAGGCAGCGTTTGGAGAACGATATCGACCTGGGTTTCCCCATCGATTTCAGCTCCAAGGACCTCCATCTCATTCAGATGAGCCATCATCTTGAGGACATGATCACTTACAGGTGTTCCCTCAGCCATGGTGGTAGTCATCAAGTTTCTCATTGCCTCCTGTCTGGCAACCCGACTCTGATGTCCGAAGAGTTCTTTGAGATTATGCATCATATCATAGGCAGTAGGCATGGCTTGATGCTGATGTTGCAGCACATTTGACATGGAAGCCAAAATGTAACACCGCGCCATCTCATCTGCCTTTACCCACTTCCTATAAAGCATTTTCTCCTCTTCGGTAGAGTTTTCATCGGGCATGGCAGGACAGTGCTCAGTGAGTACAAACTTGTACTCTTCAGCAGTCAGGACAATATCCAGGTTTCGTTTCTAATCAATATAATTAGGACCAATAAGTTTGTTTTCTTTAAGTATAACAGCAAGAGGATTGAAAGCCATAATGAAAATCCTGAGAATCACATAAACAAACACATAGGTCAAATCATTTGAATTGACAAATCATATTGTTCCCTCAAACAACATAATTTAAATTCACGAACACCTCAATACACCGTGAACTTCGTATGCCACGATAGTGTGGACGTATACTAATTCAAACATTTGTTAGAGGAGGTTTTACCCATTAATTTTACTATCTTGTCAACTTAACTTTATGACAAATAAAATTAATAGTTGGTATTGCTTTGGCCATACAAATAAGAGTAGTGACTCCGATGGGGAGGATACTTATCAAATGTATCTAAGTGTACACCATTACTTGTGTTAGGACCATCAAACGCATTACCGCTACACCAAAAGGATATCCAATGGACATAGGGCGCAACTTTAATGTCTTATACTTATATAGCTTTGCGCTCACGGATTCGAATCTGGAAGAGCCGTACCCCGCACATATTTAAGCTCCTGACCCAAATCAGGTTGCTGGGAAATATCCCAACAATCCCCTCCCAAGCACTTGCCAGCCTCTCCACTTCAGCAACCCTTGGAACCCTCTCGACATCTTCCATGACTCGGCACCGACATGCCTTCTCGCCACTCCTCGATATCATCGTGACTCGACGTCTCGCCTCGCGCCATCGTCATGACTCGGCGTCTCATCTCGTACCACCGCCACACAGGCCATCCACACCGGACATCACGCCACACAGGCCACGCCACCCAAGCCGCTCCGCCACACAGGCTCCGTCGCCCCTCGGGCTGCCACCTAGGCCGCTCGCCACACAGGTCCCGCCGCCACCTAGGTCGTCCGTTCCGCCAGCATCCTCTCGGTTCGAGGTCCATTCATCTTCCTCAGGTCCCAGCCGCCAAGCAACCTCCGCTGCGCGCAAGCATCCTCAGCTCCAAAGGCCCTGATAGCTTCCACTGCAAAGTGCTCCCGGGGGGATTCGAACCCGTGACCTGCTCTGATACCAAGTGTTAGGACCATCAAGCGCATTACCGGTACACCAAAAGGATATCCAATGGACATAGGGTGCAACTTTAATGTCTTATACTTATGTAGCTTTGCGCTCACGGATTCGAATCTGGAAGAGCCGTGCCCCGCACATATTTAAGCTCCTGACCTAAGGCAGGTTGCTGGAAAATATCCCAACAACTTGATACTAAGTCCATTATCTAGGATTATGCCCCTTCAGATGGAGAAGATGACACGCTCCTAAACAACTTTCTATAATCATCCATAAAGAAAGTTTGATCTAGTGATCCGCAAATGAACTCATCCGATATGGAGGAAGACACTTAAAACCAACGAGCAAGTTCAGGTGCATCACTTACAAACCAGTAATGGAGGCCATGAGATTTATTAAAATAATTAATCCCTCTCCCACTTAGTTATTTAACATGAGGGATTTTAACATGCATATCATATAAAACACATACAAGCATGTTTGATAAAACAACACATATAAGACAATAAATATGAAAAACATAATTTCCAACTATTATGGTCTCGTTTTATCGCTGTGTTCTTGAATGTTTGCCGTCAAACGGGGATCAACCTGTTAGAAAAAATCGTCGGAAAATCATCGCCTAGCACGGTCTAACCGTGCCCCTCAGCACGGTCGTGCTCGATCTGAAAACACACCGCATGGTTGATCATGCCGTACAGCACGGTCGTGCCCTATTGTCCAGTCTCGATCCTCAACCAGCACGGTCGTGCCCTATCGTCTAGCTCCAATTTTCCACCGACACGATCTGACAATGCTGCACAGCACGGTCGTGCCCGGTTGTACGATCCTAACCTTGTATCTATTACATCCATCGATCCTATACCCCACGAAGGAGTTTACATATAATCTAGATCGAACAGAAAATAAAAACCTAACACGACAAACCGCCGTGATTTTACTATTACAATCATACATTCAAAAAACAACCTCGACATGTCCGAGGGTTTAATTCATACATAAACATACATTCAGACCATAATAGTTGAATTTAAGGTTCCTGCAGAAAAACATAATTTCTCGCACATCCTACTATTATCCGATCTAAAACACGCATGCTTCAAGATACGATTCATAATAGAATTAACCGATTTAATCGAATAGAGTCAGTAAACCACGGCTCTGATACCAATTGTAGGAACCGCCGGATCGTCGACCCTATACGATTATCTGAATCGGGGTCCATGCAAATATGACTAACGCGCAACGGAAAACGAATCATACCTTTTGCACCGAAATTAGTTCTAAGATCAGAACTGTAGATGGAGAAATCGATGAAGCCTGGACCTCACGATCTTCTGCTGTATTCCTCACCTTTATCTCGAACGTTGTGTGGGCAACGAGCTATCGAGACTTTCAGCCGTCTTCTACTAATACGTATCTCAGATTTTTATGTCTGTGTATCTGTATTTCTGTGTCTAGAAAACGGCTGACTTGAGGCTTATTTATAGGCTACAACAGGGACCTTGAGGAGGATTAAGAATTGGTCTCCTGATAGGCTTAGGAGTCCTAAATTCAATCTGAATATACTTCTTAAGCCTATCAATAATATCTCAATCCACTAAAATGATATTATTGAACTACCGTCCCTTATCCATATTAGATATGGCTCCTATTTATTATGTGCGCGTTTATCTCCCCGCGTTTAAGATATCGAATGTCCATTAATTAAATGAATTACTGACAATTCAATTAATTAATATTTAATTCCAAGAGTAGTACCACTCAACTTTATTATCATGCCGGAATAAATCCACCTGCAGGGTTTACATGATAATCCTTATGAGTTCCTCAAGGGGACATCATCATCCTAAATAATTAGGACACGGTTTCATTATATAATCAACAGCACACCATATAAACAACATTGTATCCCAATTTACCGAGCTTATTGATTTAATAAATAAATCTCACACATTGGTAAATTAAAGAAAGATATATCGAGTATACATGCCCGTTATCATACAATGATTAAGAGGACGCACATCCATAATAACAGAGGTCTTGTTTTATTTATGTAGTCAGTACAAATAAAACAACCTCAATTGGTCCTGCTCAATACATACAAAATGTACTAGTGTAATTTTATAATCAAGACAGATTAATACCAAATTACACTACAACCATTCCGATAATTTGTCCAAAATTATCTCGGCTGTGAGCTACCATTTATAATCTATAAGGAACTGATAACATGATCTTTTGTGTGGCACCACACACCATGTTATCTACAATATAAATTAATTGGACAATTGCAATAACATATATAACAAATATATAAAATGCAAACATTTGACCACAAAAGATTCTCATATCATAAATAGATGTTCATACAAAAGCTAGGCTTATAGTATACATCCTAACACCAGGACGGCGGAGCAACCTGCAGCAGTGGAGGAAGAGAGGGAGAGAAAAGGAAGGGGTTCCAAGTTCAAAATTCCGAACCCATACCCACGACGGGTTCGGCAAGTTGTACGATCCGGTCCGATTACCTTACCGGAATAAGTCGCCGGCCGCCGGTAGAAGCTGGAAATCAGTGATGGTTGAAGTGTGCTATTTTGAGAAGAGAGAGAGAGAGCTTTGAGTGTTTGATGAAGAAGAGAAATGAATCCTTATCCTATACTTCCACCTTTTTGAAAATAAGACATCTTCTAGAAGCATTGACTTCTCTTTGATTAATTATTTACTTAGCTTAATTAAGTACAATTATATAATATATATCATATAATCCTAGGTTATGAATCATTTATATTAATACTATATAATATATATCATATAATTTAAAAAAAAAATTCCCTAGTTGTTACAGTCACAAGTGCCCCAATCAATACACTTTAGTCTAGCGTTTGATTCTAGTTAAATTCTTTTATTATTTTCTCTTGTAAAGAGTGTTCTAAGAAATGTGAGAATCACTCTAGGCTTGTAAGAGTGTAGAGAGTGCTGGGAGATAAAGAGTGGAATATTATGTGATTGTAAGAATTTTTCACATACTCTTTGGTTGGTCGTGGTTTTTCTCCAATTTTGGAGTTTCCACATTAAAATCTTGTGTTATTGATTGTTTCTTCCTTTTTTATTTCTTGTTTATTTACCCCTTGGGGATTAATTTCTCAACATAAATCACACATCTAACAAAGGCTGTCGAAAAACTCACGAAACATGTTTAAGCACGAGACACATTACTTACAACGATGATGGATAATGTTGATTCAAATTACATGATGGACAAAAAAATCAAGAACCATGATGAAGTTCAGACGGTAATTAACAAAAATGTCCCCAACTCGAGCGAAAAAGCCACCACTTGAGAGTTGCAAATCTTGTCGAATGGAGTGATTCCTGCAAATCAACTAATAAACTTCATCATAGAAACTATCAATGACTTCGATGGAAACACTAAGCTGTCTTTGATGTATACCAAGCCATACATTTCAAGAATTGATAATTTGATGATGCTTGAAGTTACCAACCTCCAAAATTTCAACAATTTGTTGGCAAAGTCAATTCAAAACAACATGTTGTTCACTTCATTGAAACATGCAATTATGCAGGACATATGGAGATCCCTTGGTGAGACAACTTATCCCTTTCCTTAAACAAAGTGCGTTCGACTGGTACATCGACTTGGAACCAAACTCGATTGACAATTGGGAGTAGTTGGAACATGAATTTCTCAATCATTTCTACAGCACTCGACGAACAACCAGTATGCTCGAGCTTACAAACTCTCGCCAACATGATGAGTCAATCATTGACTACATCAATCGTTGGAGAAACTTGAGCCTCAATTGTAAAGATTGATTGTTTGAAACTTCAGCTATCGAGATATGCACTAAATGCAGGCATCAAAACTAGCTACTAAAACTCATAATTTAGAGCTTAGCATAGCTACTAAAGAAGTTAAGGGACCACCCAGTGACGAAGCCAAGATTTTCAGTGAGGGGGTCCAATTGACAATATTTTAAATCAACCTCCTCAATATGATGTTGAGTAACAATCTTGGATGCATTAACTGATGATGATGATGTCTCTACAATGGGTGATATTATCTTATAAAATAGCTCTATTATCTAAGAAATCAACCTAATTAGAATCATAAACTTAAACTAACATGCATTCATAAACAACAATCAAATTATTATTGATTATAGTTACAATGAATAATCAAATAATAATTAATAATATAAAAAAATTAAAATAAAAAATTATCAGTCCTATTTTTCAAACCAACAAAAAATTACTCATATTATTCATGTAATATATAATATAACAATTGAAAATTAAAACTCAAATCAAACCGAACATTAAAAAAAACTATAAAGTTGAAACTATACAGATTTACCTCAAACTTATAGGTAATATTTATCTATGATAGGGAAAATTTTGATATATTAATAGAAGTTGAGTTGGTATTAGAGGATGAATGAGATTATTTATATAATTTGAGTAGGAATTTGAGTAAGTAACAAAGATTGAATGAGATGTTGTAATGTGCGTATGTTAATTTGTGTAGATAGTGAAGGGTGAATGAGATTGTGAGACTGTGGATGAGATTTATTCTGATATACGTGAATGAGATTTATTTTGATATAGAGATTTATTCTGATATAGGCGAATGAGATTGTGGGATGCGAATGAGATTTATTTTGATACGAGTTTTAATCACGTGCGTTGCACGTGAAGAATAATTCAAATTAAGAAAAGAAATAATATAAATATTGTATATATAACACTTTTATATTAGAGTTCTAATTATAATATGATTCTATAAGATTTTGAATTAGTTAGAATTCTAATATAAAATTATTTAAATATAAAAATCCTAAATTACTGTTATAACCTTAAATAATAATCTATAATGGGGAGATATTCGGCAATCCATAGTTTGTAAGAAATATCCACACTTTTATATATGTAATAGATATTTATTGAATTTGAGTACATATTAGGGGGTGGATATGGTAGATTTAGTAATATTTTTGATATATTTATTAAATTTGGGTAGTTGGTAGAGGATGAATGAAATTGATTACACATATTTTTAATAGATATTTTTCTTTTTCAATTAATATATGTGAATTTACCATTATACCCCTAGAAAAAAAATTAAAATTTGAGGGGGTCAATCCTCCCTTGGCCCCCCATAGCTTCGTCCTTGGGACCACCAATACAAGAGCCCCACAACTGTGGAGAAGAAGAAAAAGATAAAGAAAATGATGATGATGAAATTGAAGATGGGGCAAAATTTGATGAAGAAAGAAAGAAAGCCCCTTGGCAAGAGCATAAACAGTCTTCAACACTCCTAGATACGAGCAAAAATTATCTATGTTAAAGTCCTGCAGCTATTATCGATATAAATATATATTTAATTTAATAATTATCTCAAAGAAGTTGATGAATATCAAGTTGTGAAGAATCATGTAGCTATCAGAATTTTACTTCTAATTCTATGAGGACTCTCCATCAACATATATAAATAGGTGTCTAATTTCATTATTCCAAATATGACAACACAAGAATTGAAGAGTTGATCAAAAGCTCTCCACAGGTGACGATCTTCAAGTGTTCTTCGATGGCGGTGATCTTCAAGTCTCTCCGACGATGTTCTACTCTTCGGCGATGTTCTTCAAGTATTTTTCATGAAGGTCTTCAAAACTGTCTTTTGATTCCAATAAGGTTTTAAACCCTCAAATCAAACACTTTCTTCAAAATTGTACATGATTCAAATAAAGTGCTATACCCTCGAATCTAACACTTTATTCAAATCAATTTCAAATCTAAAGAAGCCATGATTCAGCTCCAAATTCACATGAAGAGAAGAATGAAATTATCAAAAAATTGTAACCTCAAAAATTCATTTAATTTAAATAAATATAATTTGAGCACCTTTTTTGTATTTATTTATTTGATATGCAAAATTTGTTGTTATACCTACCAATACCATGATTATTCTACTTTAAGACAAAGTTTTGAAACTATTCAAATTTGAACTAGTTCTCATAATTACAAGTCATACCAAATTAATGCATGCATATATATTTGTAGAAAAACCCTTAGTAATCATCCAAAATCATGGTCACTCACTCGCATCCCACATAGGTGCAACCATTTTCTGCCGCTCTATATATGCACAAAAAGAATGAGACACATATGTCAATTATCCAAACATTATTATTCATTTTTATTCATTATTGAAATTTCATCTAAGGTACAGCACATGTGCGAGATCGACAAATCTAAAGCACATCATTATTACAGGTAAATCCCTTGGTAATTGAAGCTAATTACCAAAGGTTATTAGATTTAAAAATAGTGGTTGTTCATGTTCATGGGCAGAAAACAACCCTATAGTTAGTACCGGCAGGGCAAGTGAAAAGACTTGTTGGATCATCCTGGGGATAGCTATAAGCATCAGGGCACCTCTCTTTAAAGAACCTGGAAAAATTGGTCGGCCCGCAGCTTCCAGGCCCGTTGGTACAGCAATACTGGTTACCACCAAAGGTAGTGCAAGGATTGTTGCACCCACCGGGGACCCGAAGCTGGGCTGGGCACTGATCGTTGATCGGGGCAGTGCACCTGAGGTTTTTGCACACATTAGTGGTGGGGCTGAATTCCATGGGAATATTGAACCCATCGACTAAGGAGATGTCGACGAAGTCCCTGTTGCTGAACTGATTGAGGGCGAACTCAGCCAGGGTATTGGGAGCCTTGCCGTAGCCTCGGCATTCCAATACCCCATTGCAATCGCCCGTTTGGCAATTACCACGGCCGTTGCCATCAAAGTTGCAGTTGGTCCGCCCCCAAATTCGGGCCTGAGTAGTGCCCGCAGCTACGTTGATCTGCCAGGACTGACCCCGGTCAAGCCTCCGCCCACCGCCAGGCGAAGCAGCGGCCCAAACGGTGTAGGGGCACCGATTGGTGATGTCGAAAGTGGCGGCATTTGTGGAAGTGAAAAATGAGATTGTTAATGTTAGCATAGATGCTAAAAGGAGAAGGGTGTTGGAGAAATTCATGATGACCAGTTAGAAAGGAGATTAATGTGAGTTTGTGTGTCGTTAAAAAGCCAAGGATGAGTGGTTTATATAGTAGGCTGGCGGCCAAGATTTTGGTGTGTCATGATTTTCTTTTGTGCAAGTATGTTAGTTTGAAATTTCAATGATTTGGATATGTTACAATATCTTCAACTATTTGGTAAAATCTTCCACAAATGCCATTTAATTTTTATTAATCAACAAACTGACTGTGGATGTGTATTTAATTAAGAATATTATCCAGTTCTTGTAATTTTATTCTTTTCAACTAAATTTACTAGTCTTTGATACAATTTCGGTAGCCTATTGTTTATTATTTTAAATTGTGGAACTAAATTAAAAATTACATAATTATGAAATTATTATTGAAAGAGTCAATAATTATGAGATGAAAAATGATTTAAACCCTTTCAAAATAATCATGACTTGGGGTTCATCCATGTACTAGATTACTATACAAATAAATTTCTAATATATATATTATTGCTTAAAAAAATTATCAACGATAAAATTGCAGCTAAAAACGACCGTAAATAAACTTAAAATTTATCAATTAAAACCTTGAAGAAATATGCATAAATATATATATTTTTTTCAAATTAGAGATTGTAAAAATTAAGTTATATATCGAAAGGGATGAACTCGAGACTTATTACTTGGTAGCCTAGAAAGCTACCTTAAATCCCCTTACCAAGATAAATTAGGCCAAAAATTGACACGGTAGCATATTCATTGTCTTTTACCGACTAAACAAAAGAAATTGGGCATAGGCAAAAATTTCCAATATTATAGTTTTTTCCACAAAGAAGTTTAATAGTCAACATTAAGATTTAGAGGGTGCATGTTAGGCTAAACATTTTTATTTTATCTTATAAATCTTACATCTTATAACATGCATGTACTTTTGGAATTTATAAATTCAATTTAAAAACATGTTTAAGTAGTCATTGTATAAAATTAGACTGTGAAGCATATTAAATATTAATAATGCCAATTTAATTTGTGATTTAAATAATCAAATTTGAAAAAACTAATCAAAACTAACACCATATTGTATAAATAAACTATGACGCTCTTCTTACTTACTAAAAAAACTAAAGTTTATAGTATAATATCTTATTTTGTGATGCAATAAAATATTAATAAACTTTATCACAAAAATTTCACAAAATGATATGGTATTAAATGGTTGATTTCAGATTTCATATCCAATTAGGCCTTATTTTAGGTTTGGTTGCCATAAGTCAAACCTAATCATAACTAGTCCCCAAATTATGCAAAATTAATCAAATTTCATTCATGTCGTCTAAAAACCATCAACTCTAACAAAAGTTAATTACCACAGTCGTTTTGGAGGCAAAATGCCTAATTTCTTCCCTC
The DNA here is from genome assembly GCA_028654395.1 of Scutellaria barbata. NCBI lineage: Eukaryota > Viridiplantae > Streptophyta > Magnoliopsida > Lamiales > Lamiaceae > Scutellaria > Scutellaria barbata. Next base: position 21,965,516 of record CM053647.1, read on the forward strand.
AATCCCCAAAAACCCGTACCAACTCTTCGCTCCAACTTTGTGAACCCTATTTTATGTTCGAAATTCCAATCAATCAATTCTCTCTTCAAATCAAAGTCTTCCAAATTTCAGTTATAGACTCTGCCCAAACAATCGGATGAGTTGTTGTGTTTTGAGTCCCAATCAACCTATCCATGGCAAGAAGAAGCAAAGTTGGAATGATTTCAACACCTCAATACAGTATGCTTTCTCGTTATTTTGTAAGAAAAGTGCGATAAATGCTTACTGATTCAAAAAATGTTGTTTTGGGATTTGTTTGCTGTTACTGCTACTCGAATGTATGGGTTTTGCTTGCTGCTAGGAATATAAGTAATCTTGTTGCAATTGTTCTTTAGTTTCTACAAAATATGTTTACTGCAAAAAAATGATGTTGTTGGGATTACTACAAAATATGCTTACTGCAAAAAAATGATGTTGTTGGGATTACTACAAAATATGCTGACTGCAAAAAAATGATGTTATCGGATGTCCAACAACATATGTAAATTCAAAAATTAAATAAAAGATTGACTAGCAAAAGGTTAACAAGGTCATTGCGATAAAGCATAAATATCATTAAAGTGTCTGTCGCTCGACAAAATAGTATCGGAAGTCGATATTTTGAAACTTCCCCCACAAGCTTAAGTTTTACAAAGATAAGAGATTCAAGTTCAAAATGAAATTTAAATAAGACATTCCTAAATTAAGTCCTAAAAGATACGACATTTCTCTCTTCACACTTCTCCATTCAAATAGGGATTTGTGATGTGAATACACATGCGGGGTGAGTGTCTGGAATACACTCGTGGGAGCAACCTCACATACAAAAGCAAACAAACTAATAACACAAGACAAAGATTTAAACATAACAATTAACACATGGAATCATTTCTTTAGTATAGATGCAGGACTTTCCCATCTTACCGTAAATTACAGATCTTTCAACATAGCCATTACTACGGGATTTTAACCCATCATAACGCAAATTATGAATCTCAACCATCGTAGCTTAACTTACGAGTCATAATCTTCATGGCATGGTCATCAAATCATGTACACACATGATCACATCATATTTAAATAAGCATCACATATAAATTATACATCACATAGAGGTCATAAAGTAAATCATCTCATCTTGTTGTCCATAAATCATCTCATCTTCTGATATCACATTAGTATTCAAGTAATTGGATTAACTACACGTCGCATTAACATTTAATTAAAGTATGTAGTTCAAGAGCATAAGTAAGAAGTTACCCCAATCTCATACGGAGGTGATTGTGAGAAACTCAAATCTTTACAACTATGTAATTACATGATACATAAGTTTGTAGCGCCTCCAGCCCACTATTTTAGGCCGAGTAGACTACTTCATGCTACTTATATAAAATGTACTTAAATATGTTTTTTTAAATATAAATGAATAAATAGGTAATTACTAAAAGTGGAAGAGAACTTAGTTAATTAAATATAAAAGGGCTCCACAAAAGAAACGTTGAATTACACAAAAGAGAGTCATCAAGTGTATTTTAGATCTTAATTAACTTATACATATATTATAAGCAAAATAATTAACTTTAGAGCGAAACGATATGGGGAAACCCTCGACCGCACCGCGACCCTACGCTCTGCCTCCTTAGTCTGAAAATATATTAAAGTAAGACATGAGCATAAAACTCAATGGGAATATCTGCAAGACGTTATACCAATTGATTTGTAAATGCGACATACGTCCCTACATAATTTATCAACATTCGACCCTTGTAGTTTATTAGCCCTTGTGGCTAAGGCCTTATGCCCTCATTATGGTCCTTGTGACCTAGCCCTTGTGGCCTTATTGATCATTGTGACCTTGCGGTCCATGTGCCCGAATGCCAACATATAAGCATTATACGCATCAACAATAGTATAACCTAACACTTACTTACAGTTCGTAGTTACCCACCTCAAAATCTTTTCTTTGATAAAGCTGATACAACTACGAATCTAACCGCTCCGCACCTAGCATGTCACATTACAAATTTTTTAATTATTGGGACTTCTCAAGTTTTTTTTTAGGTTATCGATGCTTTTAAAATCTAAATTAGGTCTTTAAATATTTTAAGTAACTCTTAATCATTAATCAAAAAATTTTAATAAACTTCATTAAACTTAATCTTTTCTAATTAAAGTTTAATCTTTATAATTATAGCTTAATTATTGATTAATTATTATTAATTAATTTTAATCTATATTAATTAATTTTTTAATCATTCTTTAACCCTTAGTTATTGATTAAATCATTAAACTTAAATTATGATTATATATTTATTGAATAAGAAGTTAACATTTTATCCTTAAATGATTAATAATTAAAATTTATTCTTAATTAAACTCTAATTAATCATTGAGTGATTATCAATTATAGTTTAATAATTATTATTATTACTTAATTAATTATTAATGACTATTATACTCAAATATTTAAGATTAGAAAAATATCTCTTATCTTATTAGTTTAATTCATCTTAAATAATTCTTAATTATTCATAATTATTCCTTAAATATTATGAATCATTGTTAAATATCATTAGGTCATCAAAGATCATACATAAATATGGTTAAGCAAGTGGAAGAACACAATTAATAAAATTTAAAGAATGATTAAGGACTTTTTTCATCATTAGCAAAAATTAATGACATTAGACAACATTTCTAATTTTATGGTGGGCTAAGCTATCCTATAACCACCTAACTATCCCCCTAAGTAAAGATAAATTTGGATCTAAGTACAAAACACACAAATTCTTCCAAAACTTCAATAATTTTCGGCCACAATTGTAGCATAATTGATTAATTAAATAAGCAAACCCTTAATTAAAATATCTTATGTGTATTAATTTTTTATTATTTAATTTAATTACGTGCGTTTCAGATACGTGTTTAGCGACCGGTTTTAAATGGATAAAATTTATAAACATGGAATATAAAATAGTTTTAAACCATTAGATGCGTAATGAAAAAATGAGAAGATAGAAACGAACTAGAAGTCAATCGGACACCCGTAGCTCAAACGGCGAAGAAAAGGGCAAAATATGAAATTTCGGAAAAAATGAGAAACGAAATCTTATCGTGAACAGTAACCTACTCATGAATAGTAACATTTCCAAATTCTATAAATAGGGCCTCATTCGATTTCATTTTCACCGTTTCTTCGAACGAGCCCAAAAGCGCCGAACACACGTAAGTCTCTCTCTCCTCTCTCTTTCCTTTTAATTTTATATTCCGTCGTCGCTGTCGCTGCCGCCACCGCCGCTGCCGCCGCCGGAGCCGCTGTCGCCGCGGAGTTGGCCGGAAAACTTCAAACTCGTCCGTTTCAGCTGACTTTCGTACACAACAAAGCCCTCGACGAGACGAATCTAGGACAACTTTCGGAATTCAATTCCGATTTTCCGTTCGCCGGAAAATGGTGAAAAACAGCCGCTGCCGTCGCCGGAAAATGTCAAACTCATTCGTTTCGGTTGATTTTTGTATACAATGTAGCCCTCGACGATACGAGTCTAGGGCAACTTCCGGAATTCAATTTCGATTTCCCGTTCGCCGGAAAACGATGAAAAACTTTCTCCAAAACCCCAACCCTTGCTTCTTGCCACCTTTTCTCTCTCCCATTTTTTTCTCTCTCGCTCTTTTTCTCACCGTTGTAGGCATCGGAGGGGCTGCCGGAATTGTGGGCTAGCCATTGGAGGGGTGGCGCCACCATGGGTGGCGCCGCCGGTGTCGGAAAATGGCTTAGAAAGGAGGGTTGTTGCAAGGAGTTTGTGAAATGTGTGTGATGAAGAGTTTTTGAGGCTGTTTTCAGGAACTATTCATGCCGGAATCCAACGAGGGATGGCCGGATCTGGTAGCCGACGGTACGGGCTAGTCGGAGGACTAAAGGTCGATGGTATAGGGTGGCGCTGCCGCGGCCGATGGCGCCGGGAATGTGGCTGCTCGAGTAGGCCGACGACGGGAGGTCTGGGCACCAACCTACCCCGCTGCCTAGAAAACTAGGCAGCCGACTGGAGACGCCATCGAGAAATTTTCCCGTCGCCAGGAACGTATGTGACGACGTATTTTCGATTCGTTTTCAATCCGAATCTCATTTTCTTTTCATCGTACCTTATCATCGAGTCGTCACCAACGAGATATCGTTAATCGGGGGTCGTGGGTCCCGGTCAAAGTCAACCCTTTGACCAAATTACCAAAATACCCCTAAATCTTAAAACGCTCCGTTCGAGCTCGTTTCAACTCCGATTAAGCTCATTCTTGTTTTGTTGTGATCCAAAATTCATTCTCTTTCACCTCAACTGTACAAACTGATCTTTCCATCTTGTTTCTTCAACCTCAATCGTTAAGCCTTCCGTTCTGATCTGTCTCATCTCGATAGATAGTATCCGATTCTATATCATTTAAATCGTTAATTTTATTTAATAAAGATCTAAGAAATACTGTAAATTATGTAGGCTACCTGTTGATTTGAAGTCTTGGGATACGTGATCTTTGACACTTGTTGCTCACGTGGTAACCACCGAACAAGGTGGGGGTAATTTCTTATTACGATATTTATAATTCTTTCGAAGTATTTAAATTACAAACTATTATACTATATGAAATGTGTTGGGTTTATGTGCTGAATGCATGAAATGTTATAATATGATGAAGGTGAATCTTATTCTATGGGAAATGTGACATGTTTTAATATATATGATGAATGCGTTCGGAAAAATGATGAATGGCAAAAATAAATGTTTATGTGATGCTATAAGCATGAATATATGTGAATTACTTGAATTATCAATGGTGGCTAAGGATTGTGAAAATTTTACCATGAATGCAAAGGTGAAGATTGATGTGAAATTAATATTTGCATATGTGCAAACAAGATGTGTCTTTACGGGAAATGTGAATTTCAACTAAGGGTTATGTTAAAATAATGTGCTTCCATGTGTATGTTGGATATGTGTATGTGTGATGCGAATATGTGTACATGTGCATGCAAGACAGCTAAGACCCGTATCTATGGTGGCTAAGAACCACATCTATGGCGGCTAAGAACCGTATCTATGGTGGCTAAGAACCACATCTATGGTGGCTAAGAACCACATCTATGGCGGCTAAGAACCGTATCTATGGCAGCTAAGAACTGCATCTATGGTGACTAAGAACCACATCTATGGCGGCTAAGAACCGTATCTATGGTGGCTAAGAACCACATCTATGGCGGCTAAGAACCGTAAAATATTTTCATGGCGGCTAAGAACCTTAAAATGCTTTCATGGCGGCTAAGCACCGTAAATAATGTGAAAAGTGATATGAATGATTATGAAAGTGATATGTTTATATGTGATTGAGATGATTACTTGCAGTTTTAAATGATTAAAGGCACGTATTTGAAACTATCCATTTCATGCTGGTTTTTATTAAAAGACAAACGTTTTATGAAAATCTGTTTTTATGTGATAAAATCATGGTTTGGCATGTACATGTAAAATCTTTTAAAAATTATTTATGTCATCCCGAGTTTCCCCACCCCACTGAGTGTACTTTTGACACTCACCCGTCTCTTTAAAATGTTTTCAGTTTAAGGATTTTATGGCGTGGAGTGCGAGCGGTGGATGCTGGTAGCCGATGATCAAAGGTTGCAGAACTTTTTGTTTAAAATACTTAATTTCATAAATTTAAGAATTTTAGATTTCAGAATTATTCTTGATTTTATTTATTTTATTATTGAAAGTGTGAATTTTATAAATGTGAGTAACATCTCGATTAAGTTTATTTACCAAAAAGAATCGGGGCGTTACAACAATTTAACACCATTTTTTTAGATGCATAAAATATTATTTACTCATCATTTTAGTACATTAAAACATGGTTCTTCATCATATAATCATATAAACATATTTTCATGCTCAAAATAATCATCTAACATCAACATAAGCTTTTATGGCTCAAGTATGCAAAGAAATGAAGAGAACTTGCAAAATTCATAACTTTCTCTACACAAGTTCAAAACATGATCTAAAACCATATTTATGTTTCTCATAACATGTATTTTAATATATAAAAATTTCATAAAACAACCCAAGAATACATCAAAAAACAGCCCCAAAATAGCCCCTTTACCTCCCCACACATTCATTCAACATATAATGATTTTTCTTTGAACATCTCTCAACAATAAACCATCATCTAAGCCTAGATCATGTTATAGTATGATTATCTAACTTAAAACATGCATATTCCACATGATCAAAGCTTTGGAAATGAAGAAGGTAAGAAGACTACCGTGTAGCAAACTTGAAGAGCAAGTGTGTGTAAATAGTGTGTGTAGAGATTTAGTATGTATTGTGTGTGAAAATGATCCTCAATTTAGGATCCATCATATTTATAAAATAAATGAGGGCAAAAGGGGCACATTGGTCATTCACTAAATAATAATGATTTTTCCACAATTTAAAGTTAGCTTTAGTAAAAGATATTTCTGGATTTTATGTGTAATAATTTCATTTATGCCCAAAATAATTATTCTCATACACTTTAATATAATTAGGGATTTTTATAATATTTCATTATCATTAATCCTAATAAAACTCTATTATTAATTGATTTTTCACAATTATTTAGCCGCTAAAATCTACCGTTATCTTACTTCAAGCTTGTATTATTTTCTTTTGATTTCTTAAACCTTAAGCCTGATGCTAGATTCTTATTCTTAAAATTTTATAATTCTCATATCACATTTCACTTAGTCTCGGTGTTGGCGGCACAGTCGAACTCAAAATCGTTGATAAAGTTAGATGAAAATAAACATATGTATATCAAAAGATAATTTAAATTGAAAGATGATTTAGCAAAGAAAATAAACTAATAGAAATATGGATAAAAGGTTCGGGGTGCTACAAAGTTTGTCTTAGTAACTATATATTCCAATGTAATTAAATTACATTATATTAAATCTAGAGCTTTCTCGAGGAATTTGAGACGATGAAGAGGAAAGACTGTTGATACGTGGTTTTGATAGGATGACCTTGTATTAGATTTTAATGAGACAAAACATGCAATAGCTAGGTCTTAACAATCTGTTTAGGTTTTGATATGTAAAAGTATTTGGCTAAGGCAATGATGCTGGAAGAGGATGGAGAAGATACTAAATACAGAAAGGAGTATGCGCTAGTCACTACTTAAAGACAAGTTGTTGCATCTCCAAGTGAAGAATTTTTCTAAGTGTGAAAGGATACTGAAAGGTAGCTTGCAGCAGCCTAAGGTAAAGGAAGCTAGCCACGTCAGATGACAGATTATCAACTAGATGTTAACTTCCAAACTCATCAAAGTTAGCACTTTCAGAAGAGACGGTAGAAACACTAGTCCAAACCAATCAGAAGATGCCATCTGAAAAGAACAAAGACTGAGTACTCATCATTTCAGAGTAAGGCGGGCGTAGAGTAGAGGTAAAGGATGCAGCAGAAACAATGTCAGAAGATCTTGAATGATCCAATAGCTGCATGACACCTCACTGCAGAGAAACTACCTCTTCAACGAGCAGATTTCTCTTAAATCTATAAATAGGGGTTGAGTGCAACTGGAACAACTACTGAAATATTCATCTCACGAGGCTATATTTCAAGATTCAACTTATCTCAAGTTTACTCGTTTCAGTCACTCAATCTACCAAGCAACAAGTCAGCTATCTTTCTGTGCTCTGAAGTTCAAAGAGCTTGATGTACTCAATCGTTGAAGAAAACCTTTATTTGTTTACTTAGATTGTTTTAGGACTTGCTTAGGTAGAGGTTATTCCTGCTAAGTATTTGTTCTCTCTATAAAAGGAGAAAGGATCATGTGTGGGTCAAGAAACCTGTGTGGAGATCTTGTGTGGGTCGAAGAGTTTGGTCATTGTGCAGTTACCTGTGTGGATAGATCTGGCAGTTTTGTTTAGAGTAGAGTTTGTGTTAGCTGGGTCTTTGTAAATCAAGCTCACTTTAACAAAGTTCCTCCTTCGAGAAGAAGTAGAGAGGACGTAGAGAGATTACTCCATTCTCGAACCTCTATAGATCTATCTTCTTGTGTGCTTATTATTTTATTCTTATATCTGTCTGTCTCATCCATTAAGCATCCTGCATAAAGACATTCTTCGAAAAATATTCTATTTCCGCTGTGCATTTAAAACTCTTTTAAGTCCTGAGCTTAGTGCTCAAGCAGTAACCTAACCAGCGCAGTAAGCTTCGTAAGTTACCTGCTATTTGAAGGACTTACATTCTTTTGGAGGAAAGTTTGAAAACGACGATAAGGTTAATTCAACCCTCCCCCCTCTTAATCTTATACCACTTGGGACCAACATGTGGTATTAGAGCAGGTTGGATTAAAAACCCAATCTATCTGGTCAATCCCTGATCTCTGTTTTTTGAAAAATCACATTCAGCAACCTTTTCATATCATGGATACGCATAAATTGTCTGTGTTCTCTATCGAAGAATATGATTATTGGAAAATAACATTATAAGCACATCTATTGGCAATGCATGACAAGATGTGGATGGTGATCATAGATGGACCCCGAGAATTACTAAAGTCAATCCTGTCTTTACCAGAGTAGCAGATACGGGTGATGCCGAAGTTGTTCCTCACCAGGCTTTTATTGACAAACCAAGGGAAGAATAGACAGCCGATGATAAGAGATGATCAAACCTTGATAATGTAGCCAAGAACACCCTGCTTGTCATACTGGATAAGGGTACCTTCAGTAAGGTCAAATCCTACAAAACGGACATGGACATCTAGAATAAACTCGAGCAAATTTGTAAAGGAACGGAGCTTACCAAGAAAAATAAAGTATCAAGAGCGACTCAAAAGTTTAAGCTATTCGAAATACTACCTGAAGAAACTTTGGGCAAATAAACCTAAGATTCACAAACATTGTCAACGAGCTAGAGTCCCTGGACAAGTTCTACATCCAGAAGGAAAAGAATATGAAGGTGCTGAGGGCACTACCTACCGATTGGTAGAGCAAGACAACGACCATGAAAGTTTTCATGGACCTGAAATCAATGAGTACGTTTGATCTCTTCTCTGACCTAAAAGCTTTCAAATACGATATCAATAGAAGGAAAAAAGAAGTAGAAGAGTTAAGCTTGAAAATAACTGCCCTCACTGCAAGAAACTCAAGAGAAACAGGTGCTACCTGCAGTAAGCAAGAGGATCTACCAGCAGAGAGCACTAATGAAGAAATGGTCCTCCTCTTGAGAGACTCTAAAAAATTCATCAAGTACAACAGAATGAGTGACTTCAAGAAAAACCAACCAACTCCTCAAACATCCAGCTTCCAGCAACCGAATCTAGACACCTCTGATCTCTGCTACAATTGCCGGAAGCCAGGACACTTTGCCAGAGAATATCCGCATCCAAATGTCAACCGTTATCCCGAAGGAGAATCAACTCAAAGAAAAGAGAAGAGAAGAGAGGAAAGAAGGAAAATTAAAGCCTTCCTCAGTGAGATGAAGAAAGACAAGGATGCTTCAACATCAAAAGAAGCTTAGTAGGAAACAGAATCCTCAGATAGCGATAGTGACTCCTCTTCATCAGATGACGAAGCTCTTATCTGCCTAATGGCGTATGAAACAGAAGATAATGAAGATGATGAGGTAATATACCAATCATGTCCCACATCGGAAGAGAAAAAGCTGAACAGAAACCTCTCCTTAAGACAAATCATGAGTGATTTCGAGCAGATAAACTCAATCCATGAGGAGCTAACAATTGAAAATGACATGCTCAAGAGGAAAAACAAACAGATAACCGAAGAGTTATCCGCATATGAGTACATTGACTCAAAGTGCAGTAACCTCCAAGAAGAAGTGTTAAAGTTCAATCTGACTATCATTAAGCTTGAAAGTGAGAAGTACAACCTCCAAGCAACAATCAGGATCTTTAGCAAGTCTGCAAAAGATGCCAAAGAATGTCTAATAATGGTCAGAAGCCCCTTCGAGAAAACTGGCCTAGGATACTGTGCTGGAACTTCTCAAAAAAGAGCAAGCACATTTAAAACTGTTGTATTCGTTCAAGTAGAAACCTCTATGGAAAATGAGTTATCTAATAACTCAGAAGAAAGCTTGGACAAATCAATTGTAGTAGATAAAGACAAGAAACCTATGTGCACATCTACAGGAAGTAAGCATGTCTTCAAAAGCTGGCTGCAGCAGAATCAATCTGTTATAAGCAGTAAGAAGAAACAGCAACCTAAGAGGATGCTGCATAAAAACTTCTACCCTACACATACTAAGACCTTAATGTTTAAACCTAAAAGAACTTATTCTCGAGGGAAATATGATGGAAGACCACACTTTAAAAGTGAAGGTTCTAGACGGATAGTCTATGTACACACAAAATAGTATCCTAAGGATACTGCTTATAAAGGAAACAACGAGCTCTCAACATATCAATTGTTGTGAGACAAGTATGGATTCCCAAAAGGACTAACAAGGAATGACCCGTACTTGTATGGGTTCCTAAAAACAGGTGACCTTTATCTTGCAAGTATCGGTGCCAGGAAACAGTAGGGAAGTATGGTATATTGACAGTGGCTGCTCAAGGCACATGACTGAAAACAAGGAAGCCCTAAAGGATCTTCAACCATGCAAAGGACCTAAAGTCATCTTTGGGGATGAAGCCAAAAGAAGCACAAGAGGAATTGGAGATCTCATCAAGGGAAATACCCACATAAAGGATGTTTCCTATGTAAAAGGATTAAAAGTACAATCTTCTAAGCATTAGCCAATTTTGTGATAAAGGGCACTTGGTGGAATTCAATCACAATAAATGTCTAATCAGAGACAGCAAAACCAAAGAAATCAAGCTGATTAGAACCAGAAAAAAGGAACATCTACATAGCTAATTGGAGCTTAGTTACTACAGCTACCTGTTTCATAGCAAAAGGATCATCAGAAGCTAGCTGGTTGTGGCACAAAAAGATGAGTCACTTAAACTTCAAATCAATCAACAAGCTTGCAAGGAAAGGTTTAGTCAGAGGACTACCCGATATGGTGTATAAGAAAGAGATTCTTTGTGAAGCATGTCAAAAGGAAAAACAAACTAAAAGCTCCTTCAAGAACAAGGTTCAAAGATCAACAGAAAGGATATTAGACCTATTCCATATGGACTTGTTTGGACTAGTGGATCTTGTTCACTAATTTCTTTTAGCTACTTCCGCAAGTGTATGGTGTAGATTGCAGAAACGGTAAGCAAGGTCGATCCCACAGAGACTATCGATTCAGGAAATCACTAACTACCCAAATTCTATTCACAATTTTATCCAGAGAAATTAAATATCATGAATTGCAATTAAATTAATAAACAAATAATTATGAAAGTAAAATTCACTTAAAGTTGACAGAAATCTGAGACAGGTTCTAGGACATGTTTTCATCTAATTCTCATCAAGACATCACTTTAATCAATCCAAGTTCATTAATCAATCATCCTATACGAGCAATCACACATATCAATTAATCGCTCTCCCGAGTCAATTAATCAGTTGATTATTATGCTATCAGAGGTATCCCTACTCAATCTGATAAAAACATAACAACTCCCAAAAGCATCCAAGATTGATATCTCATCACATAAATTCCTTAATCTCCCGATCTAAGTCTTTTATGTGTCATGTGTTGATTCTTCCATAATTAAATCTCATCTCCCGAATTTTGATTCAATTATTAAAACATGCCTAATTATCGACCAAATAATCAACCAAACAATCAATTCATAAACACACAAATAAGATGAAAGATTAAGAACATTGAATTAAATCAAAGATCCATCAAGATTCGAATTAAACTACTAACAAGCCCTAGAAACCCTAAAAAGAATTAGCTAGACATGATTATCGTCAAACTCATAGACAAGATTAACAATATCATCTCTTAAATGAAAAACTAACGAGAGAAGAAAGATTCAACTCGTATCGCCAACAATCTTCCGATTCATTCGGCTCTTCTCCGTCTTCTCTTCCGTCTCTCTGTCTCTCTCTATCTCTATGTGTATTTCTATCTCTAATTGCCAATCTCCCTCTTTTTTCGTTTCTTGGGGTCTTTTATATCAATCCAAGATTAAAACCTCGCCAAAATAACTGAATTTGCTGATCGCCCGGACACGGTCGTGCTATACGGCACGGTCGTACCTCATCCTTAAGTGGTCTGGCACGGTCATGCTACACCTCGCAGCCTCAAATCCATCGTGCACGGCCTGGCCGTGCTATTAGGCACGGTCGTGCTTTCCTTTCTGGCCATTTCGCTCAAAACTTGCACTTTTTCTCGTTAAAATCATGAAACTAAACACAAACCCGTCAAATGCATCTTATATACAAATAATCACAATAATCACCATAAAAACGTAGCTAACACATTCAAATGAACACATAAACCTACGCAAAAATAGGTGAAAATTGGCACTTATCAGATCCAGTAAGCATGAGCGGGAAGAATTACAATCTAGTAGTGGTTGATGACTTCTCAACATTTGCGTGGACTCTATTCCTGACCAAGAAATCAGATACCCAGCGGAGGTTACCGGAGTTTCTAAAGAAGCTCCAGATAGAGAAAAGTTTGAATGTGGTGAAAATCAGAACAGACAGAAGGATTGAGTTTACAAACAAGTTCATCGAAGGATTCTGTATGGAAAATTGAATCAAGCATGAATACTCAGCAGCAAGTACACTTCAACAAAATGGAGTTGCAGAAATGAACAGCAGAACTCTCAAAGAAGCTGGAAGGACCATGCTAGCCGAAACACTGCTATCAATGAGATTCTTGACAGAAGCGATCAACACAGCATGCTACACCCAGAATAGATGTCTTATCAACAAAGATTTAAATAAAACTCCTTATGAATTGTGGTATGGATATACACCAAATATTGAATACTTTCACATTTTTGGTTGTAGGTGTTATGTGCTGAACAATAAAAAGGACTACCTGAAGGTGTTCGACTCTAAATCAGATGGAGTTTTCTTAGGATACTCTGCAGTAAGTAAAGCCTTCAGAATCTTCAACAAGAGGACACTTGTTGTGGAAGAATCAGTGCATGTGGTTTTTTATGAACCACATTGAACTAAGACAGATATAGATGAACTCAATGAAGATTTTGGTAAAACTCGCATCACCAACACTTATGTTGAATATATTGATGCACAGTTACCAAATCTCCAAAATATGGAAGAAAACCTCTCAAATCAAAATCAGCAACCTATTCCTGCACAACAACCTAGAACAGAACATGAACTTATGAATAATCAGGCACCTCCAGCAGAATAACAAGAACCAATTATACAAGAGAAAGTACATCATCCTAATGGAATACAACTGGAAATTATGTTTGATATTCAACCTGATCCAAGCCAACAAGCTAACTCACATCAGCAGCATGATCAAGAGCAACCTGCTGAAGAACAAAATCAACAGCAAGCTGAGAAAACAAGGAGAAAATGGTTGAGGAATCACCCAAGAACTCAGACCATAGGAGATTCCACATCTTGGGTGAGAATAAGAAGAACCAACACCCATAAAGCCATGTTTGCGTGCTTCATATCTCAGACAAAACCAAATAGTATAGAGGAAGCTCTTACGATACCAACTAGATACAAACCATGCAGGAAGAATTGAATGGATTCGAAAGAAACCAAATCTGGTACCTGGTTACCAAACCAACTCATCAAGAAGTAATCGGCATTAAGTGGGTGTTAAAAAATAAGTTGGATGAAGAAGGTCTAGTGGTCAGAAACAAAGCAAGACCGGTGGCTAAAAGATACTGCCAGGAAGAAAGAATAGATTTTGAAGAGACCTATGCATCAGTAGCCAGATTAGAAGTCATCAGAATCTTTCTAGCCTATGCAGCTCACAACAACCTCACTGTATATCAGATGGATATGAAGAGTACATTCCTAAATGGTTTGCTAGCTGAAGAAGTCTACGTGGAGCAACCTCCTGGATTTGAAGATGATCCAGTGAAAATGGTCTTTAGATTGAAGAAAGCCCTATATGGACTCAAACAGGCACCTAGAGCCTGGTATTGACACTCTATCGAAGTACCTACTGGACAATGGCTTTAAAAGGAAAAAGTGGATAAAACTCTATTCAGAATTCAGGATGGAGATAGCATTCTGCTAGTCCAGATCTATGTTGATGACATCATCTTCGGATCAACCAACAAGGAGCTATGCAAGAAATTCTCAAAACTTATGCAGTTCAAATTTGAAATGAGCGTGATGGGAGAATTAAGCTTCTTTCTTGGCCTACAAGTAAAGCAAATAGGCAATGGAACAATCATCAACCAAATGAAGTATACCAAGGAGTTGATAAAGAGATTCGGGTTAGAAAATGCAAGCACAGTAAGCATTCCAATGGTGACCTCAGGAAGCTTGGACAAGGATAATGATGGTAAAGCAGTAGATATCACCAAATACAGAAGACTCATTATGTAACACCCCATTTTCATAAAACTTGCATAGCATATATTTTTATATAAAAATTTACATTTTTCATAAAATAATTTATAATGTATGATATTTTCAAGTTAAGAAGAATTTTATTATTTATCAAGAATGTATGATCTAATGTTTCTTTAAGTTTAAAAGTCTTGCAGGATAGCTCTCCGAGGAGACTAAGTTCGATCGTAATGCACTCAAGATGCACGAGTAATGAAACGAACGAAAAAAAAAAAGATAAGTTATACATTCAATAATTTTAATAATTAATATAAGAAATGTGACTATTATGATATGTTAGATTAAATATATTTTTTCAAACATATTTATGTGACTTAAGTGATGTGCTAATTTGGTCATATTTTCATGCATAATTGTCTTGACTAAAAAGTACTTTTGCATGTCAATTTAGTTAGAACTACACTCAATCTCCCATGCCTCCATCAAATCCACCACAAATCTCAATGTTGCTAATCATTACATATCAAGTTGCTAAGCACTACAAATTATGATTTAATTACATGTATCATTGTGTATTATATTGTGATCTATATACATGTTATGTATCATATTAGAATTATACAAATATATATACATATAATTAGTAGTGTATTATATCATATAAGTTGCTCCTCACTTTGCAAATGCCATAGTATATATACATTTCTCCTTCCTCTTCCTCTTCATTTGGAAGCTCTCCCTCTCTCTAGCATCTCCATCTTCTCTCTACAACCCTCCCCACCAAAAAGCCCTTATATCCATCTCCAACAAGCTAGAAATTCAAGAGTAAAGAAAGGATAAGGAATCCCTCAAGACAAGAAGCTAGGTAGAGTTCAAGGACTCTTTGGTGTGCAACTCCAAAGGTATTTTGCCTTTTTCTTCACCCATCTTCTTCCTTAGGAGCATGATTAGGTCCTAATCTTGAGTTGCATGTGAGATTTAAGTGAGTTTTCCTACAAATATGATAAAATGGTTGGATGTCTTGTTCTAGGTAGTGGATCCTTAAAATATGTTACATTTGGGTGTTGATTGAGCAAATGCATGTTGATTTATTCATTGCATGATTGATTTCTTTACCCCAAACACATTGTATGTATGATCCAAGAGTGATTTTCTACTAATGTGAAGACATTTGTTCAAAGTTTTGCTTTATACGGTTGATCTTTAATATATGTTATGTTTGGGTGTTGATTGTACAATTGCATGTTGATTTATTCCTTGCATGTTTGATTATCTTGTCTAAGCTCATTGCATGTGTGATAAATTGAGTTAAGATGGTTTATTTGATGTTGATAGAGTTATAAAAGCTAGATCTACATTTTTATTTATGAAAATAGGTTGGTTAATCAAGTTGTGAAAAATTTTCAGAAATGTCAGTCCACTTTGTCGATTTTTATAAACATATATACTTGGAGTTTTTCAAAAATATTTTAGTATGTATTACTACATGAAGTGTTGAGTCTATGGTTAAATGTTGGTAATATTTGGAGTAGTTTACGAATTATTATGATTTTTCAAAGATAGACCAGTCCAAGTTGAAATTATCCAGTTTCGGACCCTAGAAAAATACTTTTATAAATTCAGCCGATTACAATTTTTCAAAACTGTTTTAGTATGTTATACTAAATGAAGTCTTGAGTTTATGATTAAAATTTGGTAATATTTGGAGTAGTTTATGAATTATAATGATATTTCAAAATAAGTCCAGTTTCGAATTTGAGATTCTGCAGTTTTGGACCTTAGAAAATTAATTATATAAAATCGGTCCATTATGAGTTTTTTAAAATATTTTACTATGTTTAAGTACATGATGTTAGAAGTTTAAATTATTAATTTCAGAAGGTTTCAGTAAATATACAATTTACGGTGAATTTTATAATACAGACTGGTTATAGAGCATTTTCGAACAAAATTTTGATTATAGTTAATGATTTATTAAAACTTTTGTGATTCGAATTTATTCCTAATATTTTAGCATGGATAACTAAGGGTTTTTATGTAAATGTGTGCTTATTTTCATGAATTTTGGATGATCGATTAAATTATGAAAAATTATTGTGATATACATATGTTATATGTACGATAAACATGTTAGGTTAGTTAAGTATGATACAATTGAAATGCAATTTAAAGACTAAGAAATTAAGAACGTGCCGAGTGCAGTATGAGCGATCGGATTCTTCAAGAGCTATCCCAACTTTCAAATCAACGTCAAAAGTGGGTAACATTTATTTACATTTACATTGATTAGAATAACTCCTATGTTGAATATGATGAAATGAAATGACACCTTCGGGTGAAGTACCAGGTTGACGAACCTTGGATGCCAGGTCTTCGGACCTTGGATGCCAAGTCTTCGAACCTTGGATGTTTATGCTAGGTTTTCGTACCTTGGAAGATGATGTTTCGGTGTATTGGTTAATCTCTTTAACGCAATAGTTCATAAGTGTTATCCACTAAGATTTCTTAAATCTTATGTTGCTATGTTTTAAATATTTTCAGGACCCCCCTTACAACGAGGCGGATGGGTAGCCAACTGTACGAACCCCTCTCTAAAAGCCTATATATTATATGTTTTTAATATATGTTAATATATATGAAGTTAATATGTTTAATGCCTCTTTTGATATTTTCGATGTTGGTTTAAATGAATTTTTAAAACATCTTAAAAATATCGAGATTTTGATTTACAAATGTGGGTAGAACATGAGTTAAGTTTCTTGCATGCTAAACTTTTCTTTTTAAAATAGAAAGAAAAAAAAATACTCGTGTTTAGTGAAGTCTTCCGCTGAGATTATTTACGAAAATTATTTAAAATGAAAAACTATTATTTCTTTTATGAATATTTTAAGCAATTAAAGTCTTAGTGATGTCTCAATCCTACAAATATGGGTTGGGGTGCTACACATTAGGTCATTGTTTTACCTAACGGCAAGCAGACCAAATATAATGTTCTCAGTAGGAATGTATGCTAGATATCAAGCAGCACCGAAGGAATCTCATCTTACAACAGCTAAGAGAATCATCAGATACCTCAAAGGAACACAGGAAGTTGGATTATGGTATCCTAAGAAAGGTGGAATCAAGCCTATTGGTTATGCTGACTCTGATTTTGCAGGATGCAAGATCAACAGGAAAAGCACAAGTGGTACCTACCAACTCCCATGTTTAATGAAGTTGGTGTCTTGATTCTATAGAAAGCAAACTTCAATAGCAACCTCAACTACCGAAACAGAATATGTTGCTGCAGGGAGCTGTTGTGCACAAATTCTTTGGATTCAACAGCAACTGAAGAACTATAGAATTGTTGAAAAAGAAACCTCCATCCTACATGACAACACAAGTGCCATAGCAATCACACATAATATTATCCTTCACTTAAGAATGAAACACATCGATATCAGACACCACTTCATAAGAGACCACGTCGAAAAGAAAGATATCTCTCTAGAAAAAGTCCATACTGATCTCCAACAAGCTGACATTTTTACAAAACCTCTCTGTGAATCAAGATTTTCGTTTCTTAGAAATGAATTGGGCATAATTAACCTGAGCTAAACATTTTTAATAATCTTATCTCTATAGTTATACAGCTTGGGGGAACTCCAGGAGATAAAGATCTCAAAATTTTATAAACAGCAACCTAAAGGTTACTGCTGAAAGTCCCTGGATAAAAGTCCTTGAAGCCAGGTCACTGGACAGAAACTACAGGAGGCAGTATGCAGCAACCAGAAATGTAGGTGTATGGAATACAGAACAGTTACTTCGTGTCAGCAGTCTTTTTTGTAGAAATACTCTCGAACTTTTCAAAAGTCACATCAAGAACACCGCGCCAAAAATAGCAGCCACAGGATTAAGAGTCTCTTCATTTCCAAATTGAATCTGGACCGTTCGATCAGTGATCCCTCAAATTCAAATATAAAGGAGTATCTCTTCATCACTTACACTCACCAACTCTCATTTCTCTATAAACCCTAACTCTCAAGTAAAAACTAAAGACTTGCTCTCATTCTCCCTTTGTTTCGCACTCTCACAATGGCACCCAAGCAAAACCAAGTAGTTGATAGAAGGCTGGTGGATGAAAATCCTTCTCAACATGGTGGAGGAGAAAAGACATACCAAGGATCTGATGAAGGACATCCTAAAATGTCTTCGTGCCATAGGGGTACTGCAACTCTGCTCCTCTTTTAAGACCCCTTATACAGAAGAATAGGTGGCCAAGTTCTACAAGCGGATGAGTGTCTCTGATGATCGGCCAGAGATCCGATCAAAGTTGGATGGAACAGAGTTCACTCTGGACTCCAAGTTTCTAGCAGAGGTGTTCTCTCTTTCCACTGAGGGAATGGACGCTAGTGACCTCTCTTCTTATAGGAAAGATAAGCTAAAGGTCTACTGGAAAATGTTTATGGGGAAGAAGGACACCAAGGGGATATTCAGAAGCTGCAGTAAGAATGTTTTCCTTCTAGAGTTTGAGATGCTGCATGATATCTGCTGCTATATCATTGAGAATAGGTCTGGCTCCTTCGACAAGTATACCAACTTCAGGCATAGGATGATGATGGCCATTGTGAAGAAGGAGAAGGTAGACTAGGCCAGCTACCTGCTCTTAAGACTGGTGGATGAGGTGGAGAAGAAGGTGGGTAAGCTAATTATGGGCTGGTGATAAACACCATTCTAGGACAATTGAAGGTGGACCTGTCCTAAGGAAAGCCCATCCAGAAAGGAAAGTTCATCGGTGCGGGTAGAGTCTTTGCCAAGAAGACTGCTGCTCGACCATCCCCAATAACCAGGAAGGTCTTCGAGGGTTCCAATGGCACTTTTAGAACAAGGAAGACATTCCTCCGAACCTGTAACGTCTCATCTTTGCCGAAAAGTAGCTCGAAGATGGACTAATCCTCGTCGACTACAACAGAGTCGAAGAAGATTAAGCACAAGAAGAGGGTGCAGAGGAAGCTGATGGTCTCTGATGATGAATCAGAAAGCACTTGACCAGAAGCTGTCCAATCTTTTAAGGCAATGGTTAAAATCCAAGATGAATATCCTGAGGAGGGTGAGCAGGCATTTGAGGGGGAAGCTGCTACTCGAGTTGAAGAAGCTGGAGAAGAAGAGGTAGATGAGAATGATGTGGTAGAATATGTCATCAGTCTCCCCAAGATTAAGGCTGCTTTTGAAAACCTGATGGACAGGTTCACCACATGGTGGCGGTATAGGCATCTTCCTCAAGAAGACCTGATCCAGTGGGTAAACTGGAAGATGGGGGAGGAATGGGCCCTGAGCTGGGCTATGATAGATGATCTTAAGGAAATTCTAGAGAAAAAGTTCCTGAAACAGCTTAGGAGGAGGAAGTGGTCGAAGTTCCTAGAGGACGCTGAGGCTAATGCTGAGATAGAAGCTAAGAAACAAGTTGAGGTTGCTAAACAGCTATCTGGATCTTTCCCGAGGAGTCAGAAGGGGGAGGAGCCTATCAAGCAATCAGACTTCTACCGGGATGAGGTCATTCTAGATGTTGCTGCTAACCAGGTCAAAGCAGGTGATGACGTGGGCTTTGTCTGCAGCCCAAATAGAGAAGTTTGGAGCCGATGAGGGTCTGGAGAGGATGATTAAGCAGGCTACTAACATTAGCCTGGCAGATACAAGGATGAAGAGGCTAGTAAGAGAACCACAAGCTAGTGAAGGTTCTTCCTGTACACTCTTGATGATCAAAAATATCAGTGAAGGTCACCTTCACCATCAGAGAAAAATGGAGAAGAGTTCTTTTATCTTACTGACCTAATAGTGCTGCCTGAAGTTCCTGCTCAGACGTCGATGAAGGAGAGTGACCTTACTCCAACTGACCCTCCCAAGGTAAAAGAGTTGGATACCCTCGCTGCTGCTGCCACGTTCGACATATTCCTGGAACTGATATACGCACCTTCAACAGCAGCAACTGATGAAACCAATGAGCCAACAATTCCAACACCTATGGAGGTAGAGGTCAGGGGGAGCAGTACAAGATATGGAGAAGGTTGCTCTGATGGAAGTAGAGGAAGCGGCCCCTGTGGACACAGTGGACCATGGCAAGATGGTCACTAAGGAGAATAAGAAGGGTGAAAAGGAGGCTGATGCAGAGGAGTATGAGGCGAAAAATGAGGAGAAGGAGCATAAGGATGGCAAGGAGGCAAAACAGGAGGCTGGAGAGGAGAAGGAGACTGAGAAAGAAGAGGAGGAAAAAGAGGCTGAGGAGAAAGCTGCAGAGAAGGAGAAAGCTGGATCAGGTGATGGAGGATCCAGTAGCTCCTCCAACAACGATGAAGGGTCACCTAGTGATCAGGGTGATACCGGAGCTGAAAAATCCAAAGTTCTAACCCCCACATCTTATTCTCAATAGGTACCTATTGTTGTTGCTGCTAAGGAAGCTGCCAAAACCAACGATGAGGTCTTGTCTGCAATTGAACAGAGGTGGAAGTCTCTGGTGAAAGCGAACAACAAACTATACAAGGAAACTCGCTTTAGCACCTTCAAGACGCAGTCTTTTTTAGACTTCCTCAATGTGACTCTGGCAAGACTTCATCAGGTGATTGAAGCCCAGCAACCCCCCAAGGAAGATACTACTATAGAGATTGTCAAGACAGTGATGGACAAGCTAAACAGACAGGAACAGAAGATATTTTTTCTTGAAACTGAACAGAAGGTTCTTGTCACCATAGTAGGGCACATGGATGAAGAGCAGTTCAACCAATCACAAATCCTAAGAGAGTACTCTGGCACCTTATCAGACATACACTCGATGGTGAGCTTCACAATTGGGAGAACTGATGATGATAAAAAGGGGGAAGAGATGCTGGAGGGGCAGTAGAAGAGCAAATAGGATCCTACTACCTGCAGGCAGATGGTAGTAAGCAGAATGAGGGATGATGCTGGTGATGGTGACAGTAAGGGAGTTGGATCAAGAAGTCTTCTAGACAGCAGCCTCAAAAGAAAATCAGAAGTTGTCTCAAGGACTATATATACAGGCTTCAGAAAGAGAGATGAAGGAAGGGAAAAGAAAATGAGGAAGGCAGAAGCTGAGTTAGCAGGAAGCCTGGCAATAGTCTTTGAAAAACAGACACAGGAAGCATTTGCTAGACTGTATCCACCTCATAAGCTGCCTGACATCACCTTCTTGGAGCAAAACATGCAGAATCCTACCAACTCAAATCTTAAGACCTTTCTGGGAGGAAGCCCGAATCCTAGGAGCAAAAGATTCATCATACCAAGGATTTCGGAGCTTACTTTCCCTACAGACACCAATCCCTCATTCTATCAGATAGAAGCCTTTAAGAGGATGGAGCTAATGAAGTATTTCATAACCCTTTGCAAGGATTATGCTTTGCTTAGATGATACTGCACCAATAAAGAAACCCTTGAACGTTTTCTTGATCTTGGCAAAAAGGAAGGACTTCCAATTCAAGTCAAGCTGAAACAGAGCCTTGGAAAGGAATTCATACCCTTCTGCGAGGATTTTTGGCTAAGGGTGGAAAAAGAAGAGGAGGTGTAGAAGCTACTGGAGCCAAGTTATTAAGAGTCCATAATCAACTAATGGAAAGGCTCAAAGTTCGAAAAGAAGAGGAAAGCCAGTTGGTTGAAATCTTAAGAGCTTACTCCTTGTATCTTGTTTTTATTCTGTTTATATCTTTATATATCCTGTGAATCTGTGTATTTATTGATACTTCATCAATGAAATATATTATGTTTTTGTTTCCTAAAAGCTCACTTCTTGTGAACTTAATGCATGCTTAGATTGATTCTGATTTTCTGCATTATGTTATGTTATAAATGAATAGTGACCTTTTGATCCTCTTAAAGGAGTTTTGTCATCATAAAAAATGGGGGAAATTGATAGCATGATCTTATATTAGATTTTGATGAGACAAAACATGTAATAGCTAGGTCTTAGCAATCTGTTTAGGTTCTGATATGTAAAAATATTTAGCTAAGGTAAGGATGTGGAAGAGGATGGAGAAGATACTGCATACAGAAAGTAGTCTGCGCTTGTCACTGCTTAAAGACAAGTTGTTGCATCTCCAAGTGAAGAATTTGCCTAAGTGTGAAAGGATACTGGAAGGTAGCTTACAACATCCTAAGATAAAGGAAGCTAGCCACGTCAGACGAAAAAGCAGTAACTAAAAGCCAACTTCCAAACTCATCAAAGTTAGCACTCTCTAAAGAGTTGGTAGAAACACTCTAGTCCAAACCAATCAGAGGATGTCATCTGGAAAGAACAAGGACTGAGTACTGATCATTTCAGAGTAAGGCGGGCGCAGAACAGAGGTAAAGGATGCAGCAGAAATAGTGTCAGAAGATATTGTACGATCCAATAGCTGCATGACACCTCACCACGAAGAAACTGCCTTTTCAACGGACAGATTTCTCTAAAATCTATAAATAGGAGTTGAGTGCTACTGGAACAACTACTGAAACATTCATCTTACGAGACTATCTTTCAAGATTCAACTTATCTCAAGCTTACTTGTTTCAGTCACTCAATCTACCAAGCAGCAAGCCAGCTATCTTTCTGTGCTTTGAAGTTCAAAGAGCTTGCTGCACTCAATTGTTGAAGAAAACCTTTATTTGTTTACTTAGATGTTTTTAGGAGTTGCTTATTCTCTCTGTAAAAGGAGAAAGGATCTTGTGTGGGTCAAGGAACCTATGTGGAGATTCTGTGTGGGTCAAAAAGTTTGGTCACTGTGCAGCTACCTGTGTAGATAGAGTTGGTAGTTTTGTTTAAAGTAGAGTTTGTGTTAGCTGGGTCTTTGTAAATCAAGCTCACTATAACAAAGTTTCTCCTTCGAGAAGGATTAGAGAGGACGTAGAGAGATTACTCCACCCTCAAACCTCTATAGATCTGTCTGCTTGTGTGCTTATTGCTTTATTCTTATATATGTCTGTCTCATCCATTAAGCATCCTGCATAAAGGCATTCTTCGAAAAACATTCTATTTCCGCTGTGCATTTAAAACTCTTTTAAGTCATGAGGTAATTGCTCAAACAGTAACCTAACCAGCACAATAAGCTCCCTAAGCTACCTGTTATTCGAAGGACATACATTCTTTTGCAGGAAAGTTTGAAAATTTTGATAAGGTTAATTAACCCTCCCCCTCCTCCCTCCCCCTTCTTAACCTTATACCACTTGGGACCAATAGGTTTCATAAAGAATAATGTTTTTATTCATAAAACGAGCTTTAAAGGTTGTTTTGATTAAAAAGATAGCTTGATATGGGGAAAGCGGAAGCTTCGAAATATTTTAAATCATAAAAATAACTTTTTAGAGGGTTAAACTTTGAAATTAGGGTTTAAAAGGATCATTTGGAGTTGAAATTGGATAGATGGGCTTAAAAGAGAGGTTGTAAGATGAAAAGGACCAAACTGTAAATTTTAGAAGAGGGACTTTGACCAACGGGGTCAAAATATCATTTCTAAAAGTTCATAAAATCCTAAATGTTTGGATATCAATATTAAATTTTGATGAGACAAAACAACTTTGTAATAGGAAGTTAGAGTACCCCATTTTTCATAGTGTGTAAGTGAAACTTAGACTAGGTTTGAGTCTTTAGTTTTAGTTGGAAGAATGGAGGACTTCAAGTAAGTCGTACAGCAAGTAATAGAAGAGTAGAAGACTCTGTAAGAATGGTTCAAAACAGCACAACTAAAAGAAAGGTAATATACAACATAACTGCAAAAAGAACTATAATACAACACAGCTGCAAGAAGAAGTATAATACAGCAGCGCTGCAAGTTAAGTTACATCAAGAAGTAATTTAGGTTCTAGAAAACCAACACCTACATGCTGCATATTTCAGTGACATACTTATTGCACCAAGCAGAGTTGAACTTAGATGTAATATGAGGCAAATCAAGACTTATACAAGAATTAGTCTTATCATCTTATCGAAATAGAGCCAGTATAAATGATCTGCAAGTTATAGAGTTTAGAGCCAACCTACAGCAGACTCGTAGTCTGACAACCTGCAGAAAAACTACAACCTGATACAGCTACATTTAACGATCACAATGCAAGACATATAATGTAAGGTCAAAGATCATTTAATGCAAGTCATACATACGAAAGAGATTCAAATTCAATAAAAAGTATGCCTCTTTCAATGGGTATATTTCTACATCTATAAATAGAGGATGAGTAAATTGGAACAAGAAGTAAAACTTCTACATTCTAACTCAAAGTAAGAATCGCTTAAAACTCTCAAGCATTTCAAAGTCATACAGTTTCAGTCACTCAACATCAAGAAATAATTAAGCCAAGTTCTAAACATCAAAGTTACAGAATGTCGTTTCACTGAACTAGTTGAAGAAAACATATATATTTTTACCTCAATTGTTGTGTGCTTAGGTTGTTTTAATAGGTGTCATCAGTTGATAGGATTTAGTCTCTGTTGAGTGTTTAGTTGCCTAAGTTATAGACAATTACTCTATGTGAGTGTTAAAAATCCTTAGAAAGTCTGTCTTAGGAATTTGCAGCAGTTGTGTGTAAGATGAGTTTATGTATGTGTTAACTTGTTAGGTTGATAATTTGTAAGGTCTAGTCCTATAAATCAAACTTGCTTAACGAAGTTCCCACTAGAAGAAGCAGCATAGTGCACATAGAAAGATTATACCACCTTCAAACCACTAAAAGACCATAAGTGTTAATTGTTTTATATTCACTTAATTGTTGTATCTATACCTACTATCTTTCTACATACAAAAGGTTCTATAAAAGCATTCTTAAGAAAAGATTTTAAAATAAACCATCTATCTAAAATTTTATTCCGCCGCAAGAACTCTAAGTTACAACAGACCGCTGCAAGAACTCTAAATTACAACAAACATCACTATTTAGTAGTGTTGTGGGCTGGACTGTATGCTCTATTGTAAATTTCTATAACTTTCAATAAAACTTGTTCGAAAGATTTTTTAAAATCGACAGAGATCTGAATATTTGAGCCACTTGAAACCAACACTTAAGCTAAATTAAAAAGTTATAACTTATTTTGTGGTCCTTTTACCATTTAAAAGAACATAAAGCCAAATTGTAATTTTTGAAAGTCCACAGGTTAAAAATTTAATTATTAAAGAAATTAGGGTTTGCCAATAACCAATAACTTTAATCAAATTTTTAAAGGAGGTCCTCCAATACTAATCCTCCATTCACCCATCGTCCCCACCCTTCTTGTCGTCGGTTTCGCAGGGATGATAACAACACATCACCAACAATACCCCAACATAGACGCGTCCACACACAAGACCAACAAACCTCGACACACACGCACACGGTGCTGCCCAAAAACACCCCTGTTAACGTGAGTAGGGGTGGAATCGGATCAGGTTTTGGTAGGTTTCGGATGTTTAGGGTCAGGTACCCGAATAGTGTCAACCAAAAATACCTATTTTTTTCAAGTACCTACAAATCGGGTACTCAACATATCTGGTATCCGCCAGGTCGGGTCAAGTAGGGGAGAAAGAGCGTCACTTTCTACAAGATAAGTCTCTCATTGTTCAAAGTATGAGAGATGAGAATCTGAGCAAAGAAGGTAGGACAAAATTTTACACTATATTCGGGTACCAAAAACTTGATCGGATAATAAATGTAATATCCGATCCGACCAGAACTTTGCGGGTACCCAACCCGAAACACCCAAAATTTTATGGATTTATAATGAAACCCAACCTAATTAGGTAATATTCGTACGGGTCGGGTCAGGTACACGATACCCGAAAGAAAATTCCCACCCCTAGACGTGACCCAGCATGTGACAACCCTCATCTTGAGCCCGTGACTGCGCGTAGCAGCTCGCGCACCTGCCCACGTAGTGCAACATTCATACGTATAGAAACATCGTCGCCTCAGAACAGCGGCCCACAACTCAATGCTTCGGTACGAGCCTAGCACTGGACACCAAAAAACTCAAAAGCGGCGGCGAAACCGTGACAAAATGGTGGAGAAACATAAATGGAAGAGAAGGAGAATGAGAGAAGAGAAAGGATCATGCCTTTCGTCAGCCCAATGTAGTGGAGGCGATGACAGATGATGGAGACGAGCTCAAATCTGGAAAGGGCTCATCAAGATTTTTGTTTTGCCATAAGGGTTGGATGATTATAGGATCCAACCGCGACGACGCTAAAAACTATGATGGGCCAGAAAAGTACAGAAAGACCTCAAGAATTAGGGATCCAAATTTTACCTTACCAAGTGTATTTTTACACCTTTTCTTAAGTCCTAACGGCCTTGGATCATTTGTTTAACATGCAATTGGGCTTTAAAAACACGCATTTCTAGTTTATATCAATTTATATATATATATAATAACAGAAGTCACTCTATAACCGTTTCTCAATAAAAAAATAATTTTACAAAAATAATAACAGAAGTCTCTCTCTAACCGTTTCTTTTTTAATAATAATTTGTTTTTCTTTATTGAAAATTTATTAAATTAATAAAATTTATTGTCGATAATTATTAAATGAACACAATATATATATTATGAAGATATTATAACGACACATCTAATATATAGATAGATATAGATTCTCAAATCTACAGAGGGAATAATCAGTTTTATTTAAAAACAATAACATTTTTGTAAAAGATCCAATTATTTTAATATATTGTCACTGTATAATCGTTTCATTTTTTAAAAAGAATCTTTAAAAAAAATGTAATTTAAATACTCCAAAAAAAAAAATTGTTGTTTTCTTAGAAAACTGTTTTCAAATTATTTTAACATGTGAAATTTTGTCACTCAATAACCGTTTCTCTTTTTAAAAACAAATCTCAAAAAAAATGTAATTCAAATTCAAATACGCAAAAAAAAAACCGCTAATTACATCTATCACCAACCTCCTCCCACGACTACTGAAATCAACATAATATATATATTATGAAGATATTATAACGATACATCTAATATATAGATAGATATAGATTCTCAAATCTACAGAGGGAATAATCAGTTTTATTTAAAAACAATAACATTTTTGTAAAAGATCTAATTATTTTAATATATTGTCACTCTATAATCGTTTCTTTTTAAAAAAAAATCTTTAAAAAAATGTAATTTAAATACTCCAAAAAAAAATTGTTGTTTTCTTAGAAAACTGTTTTCTAATTATTTTTAACATGTGAAATATTGTCACTCAATAACCGTTTCTCTTTTTAAAAACAAATCTAAAAAAAAATCTAATTCAATTCAAATACGCAAAAAAAAACCCCGCTAATTACATCTATCACCAACCTCCTCCCACGACTACTGAATAAAAAGACAGAAGTCAATCTATAACAGTTTCTCAATAAAAAAATTAATTTCACAACAAATTATAATAGAAGTCACTCTCTAACCGTTTCTTTTTTAATAATAATTTGTTTTTCTTTATTAATTATTTATTGAATATTTATTAAATCAATAAAATTTATTGTCGATAATTATTAAATCAACACAATATATATATTATGAAGATATTATAACAATACATCTAATATATAGATAGATATAGATTCTCAAATTTACGGAGGGAATAATCAGTTTTATTTAAAAATAACAACATTTTTGAAAAATATCTGATTATTTTAATATATTGTCACTTTATAATCGTTTCTTTTTTTAAAACAAATCTTTAAAAAAAATGTAATTCAAATACTTAAAAAAGAATTGTTGTTTTCTTAGAAAACCGTTTTCTAATTATTTTAACATGTGAAATATTATCACTCAATAACTGTTTCTCTTTTTAAAAACAAATCTTAAAAAAAAATGTAATTCAAATTCAAATACGCAAAAAAAAAAACCGCTTATTACATATATCACCAACCTCCTCCCACGACTACTGAATACAAAGTAACTGCTAATCACATCTGACATCAATTACCATAAAAAAACTACTCACATCCACTATCATCAACTACCTATAAACATATAATTATTTCATTTTATTCTATTATTTTGGTTGTTTCTTTACAGATCTAAATTTAGAGGAAAGTGAGATAAAAAATCTAACTTTATTGGAGATCGATAGATTGTTGCGCAGTCAAGGCAGGAGGTTAAGTGATTTTCCAGCGATGCACTACAAGAATTTCGGGTTTTAACAACGGTTTTTAAACGTTGTTAAAGCCAATTTTTAACCGTTGTCGTTTCTAGGGTTGTAAAATAATTTCGCCTTTCGACAACACACCAAAAAATGTTGTCTTATCTAGATACGACAACGCTTTTTGGTGCGTTGCAAGAAAATGGTTGTCTTTTCTTATTTTCTGGAACTATTTTACAACGCTTTTTACAACGCTTAAAAAGCGTTGTCTTTTCCTATTTTACAACGCTTCTTGGTGCGTTGTAAAAAGCGTTGTCTTATCTGAAAAAAAATCAAAAAAGTGACACGTCATCAACATATTTTGGACACATCATTGCCACGTCATCTTCCACGTCATCAAATTCTGACACATCATTGCCACATCATGAGAAATAATCATGAGAAATAAATGTACGTTGTCTAGGATTCGAACTCGTGACCTTTGTTGGACCTTGAACTACTAGCCTACTAATGCTTTATGTGTTTATATTATATATGTATTTCTTTTATTAACTAATTTTTTATATATATACATATATAATTAATGACTAATTAATATATAATTGGAAGATTAATGAATAATTAATATGTTTAATAATATTTAATCTAATTAATATGTTTAATAAAGTATATTAGTCCATATTTTTAATATATATTATAAACATACTAATTTTTTAAAATTATGAGTTTGTTCATATATATAAGATAATATTAATGCAAATAATATAAAATAACATCATAAAATAATTAAAATTTTCAACTTTAATTTAATTAAAATAATATATAAATTTTGTATTATTATATAAAAAAAATTGTATTGACCAATTAATATATGTATGTTTTTTTATTTTGAAAAATAGTTTATGGTTCAATTAACATATTTAAATTTTTTTTTCATATTATTCTTTTAATTAATCATTTTTATATCTTTTTTTTATTTTATAAAATAATTTTTTCAAATAATTTATGTTTTTGGTATTAATTTTAAAACCAAACTAATTTATATTTATTTTCTAAAATAATAATATATAATTTTTATATTATTATGTAATACAAATTTTTTTATTTTTCAAATTAATATATGTATTGTTTTTTTTTGTTGTAAAATAATTTTTGGTTCAAATTAAAACCAAACTCATTTTATCTTTATTTTCTAAAATAATAATATATAATTTTTATATTATTATGTAATACAAATTTTTATATTTTTGAAATTAACATATGTATTGTTTTTTTTTTGTAAAATAATTTTTGGTTCAAATTAAAACCAAACTCATTTTATCTTTATTTTCTAAAATAATAATATATAATTTTGATATTATTATGTAATACAAATTTTTATATTTTTCAAATTAACATATGTATTGTTTTCTTTGTTGTAAGATAATTTTTGGTTCACATTAAAACCAAACTCATTTTATCTTTATTTTCTAAAATAATAATATATAATTTTTATATTATTATGTAATACAAATTTTTATATTTTTCAAATTAACATATGTATTGTTTTTTTTGTTGTAAAATAATTTTTGGTTCAAATTAAAACCAAACTCATTTTATCTTTATTTTCTAAAATAATAATGTTGGTCCCAAGTGGTGTCCGAGGTTCAGAGGGGGGGGTGAATGAACATTGGTCGATTTTTCAGAATCTTTAAAACAACCGTTCTGCACTGCAAGTTACTCGAGCTTGCAGCGATAGATGGTTACTGCTTGCAGCGCTAAAATGCAGTGCTGCACGCTGTAACCTGGAGTTTTGTACGCAGTGGAAATAAACTTTTAAACACAAGGCTGTTTTTCTCAAGAATGCTTCTTTCAGAACGTTTTATGATGAGAGATAGATAGATATGCAGAAAATAAGCGCATATAAATAAAGCGATAAAACACTTATGGCTTATAGTGGTTCGAAAGTGGTGTAATCCTTCTACGTCCACTCTACTGCTCCTCGAGCAGGAACTTTGTTAAGCAAGATTGATTTACAGGACACTCCTAACAATCTATCAACTTTACAAAGCAAACCACCTACTGAAGTCCAGCGTACACACAGCAACTGCAAACTTCAAAGGTTAACCCACACATGGTTCTACACTCCCACACAGGGAAGCTGCCTAACACTTAGACAACTAAACAAACAGCAAGGATTTCTCCTATCAACTGCTTGACACCACTAAAACAACCTAAGCACACATCAACAAGGTTAAAAGAATAAAAAGGTTTTTTTCAACTTGTGCTTCGAAGTGAGCTTCTGAATCCGTAAGGAATCCTTTAGCTTTGAACTTGCTTCACTTCGATAGGTTGAGTGACTGAAACTGATTGTAGACTTGAATACTTGGATCTTGTAAGCTTTGTGAATTTAGCGTAAATGTTTCAGTTTTTCAGTAACCAGCTTGTAACGCCCAGGATAAAAACAAAGCATAATTGGTTAATTAAATAAGTAAACCTTAATTAAAATATTTTATGTGTTTTAATTACATGCGTTTCAGATATGTGTATAACGACCAGTTTAGATGGATAAAAATTATACACATGGAAAATAGAATATTTTTATACCATTAGATGCGTAATGGAAAAATGAGAAGATAGAAACAAACTAGAGGTCAATCGGACACCCGTAGCTCAAACGACGAAGAAAAGGGCAAAATACGAAGTTTTGGAAAAACACGGAATGGGATCTGGATGAACAGTAACCGACCTTATCGTGAACAGTAAATTTTCCAGATTTTCTATAAATAGGCGCTCAACCATTTCATTTTTTCACCTTTCTTCGAACGAGCCGAAAAGCGACGAAAACACGTAAGTCTCTCTCTTTTCTCTCTCGTTTCTTTATTTATTATTCTGTTTCCGATTGCCGCTGCCGCCGCCGGAGCCGCCGCCGGAGTCGCCGGAGCCGCCGCCGGAGTCGCCGCCGCCGCCGCTGCTGCTGCCGGAAAATTCTAAACTCGTCCGTTTCGATTGATTTTCGCACACAACGTAGCCCTCGACGATACGAGTCTAGGGCAACTTCCGGAATTCAATTCCGATTCTCCGTTCGCCGGAAAATGGCGAAAAACCGCCGCTGCCATCGCCGGAAAAAGTCAAACCCGTCCGTTTCGGCTGATTTTCGTACACAACGTAGCCCTCAATGAGACGAGTCTAGGACAACTTCCGGAATTCAATTCCGATATCCCGTTCGCCGGAAAATGGCGAAAAACCATCTCCAAACCCTGAACCCTTGCTTCTTGTCACCTTTTCTCTCTCCCGTTTTTCTCTCTCTCGCCCTTCTTCTCGTGGTTGCAGGCATCGGAGGGCCTCCCGGAGTGATGGACTAGCCACTGGTAGGGTGGCGCCGCCATGGGTGGTGGCGCCGGTGCCGGAAAATGGATTGGAAAAGTAGTTGTTACATTGATTTTGTGTAAAAATCTGTGCGATGAAGGTTTTTTGAGGCCGTTTATCAGGCACTATTCATGCCGGAATCCGGTGAGGGATGGCTGGATCTCATAGCCAGTGTTTCAGGCTATCCATAGGACTAAGTTTTGGCGGCATAGGGTCTCTACACCGCCGCCGGTGGCGCCGGGAAGGTGGCTGCTCGAGCAGGCCGACGACGGGAGCAACCAGCACCGCTGCCTAGA
Organism: Scutellaria barbata; assembly: GCA_028654395.1. Lineage (NCBI taxonomy): Eukaryota > Viridiplantae > Streptophyta > Magnoliopsida > Lamiales > Lamiaceae > Scutellaria > Scutellaria barbata. The sequence continues at coordinate 21,997,699 of CM053647.1, forward strand.
AAACTAGGCAGCCGACGGGAGACGCCGTCGGGAAATTTTCCCGTCGACGGGAACACGTGTACGACGACGTATTTCGATGCGATTTCCGATCCGTCTCGTTTCGATCGATGGCATCCAATTCGATATCTTTAAATCCTTAATTATATTTCATAAATATCTAAAAACATCGTAAACTATGTAGGCTACCGGTTGGATTGAAGCATTGAGATACGTGATCTTGGATACTTGCAACTCACGTGGTAACCACCGAACAAGGTGGGGGTAATTTCTAACTCTTTATCTGTTTACAGTTTTCCCTATTTCCAAGCATGATTGAGGAATACTAAATGCTGTGATTATATTTGCTGTGACATACTTATTACTGTGAGGGGTGGGCCCGCTGAGGCGCCCCTTCATGCATTCGTCCCTAACCCCCATTCTTCTATGAAAGGTTTGGTGGTCCTTGAAATGCACCAGCGGTATTGAGACCGTTTTATAGGATAAGACGGGGGAATCCCGCACCTATTCGTCCCTTACCATTTCTAATGTCTGCTGTGCATATTTCGTGCTGTGATTCATAATGATTATGTGTATTTCTAATTTAATTATCTGTTAAAGATTTAGACGCGGATTTTATTCCCCACGAGTGTATTCAACGCACTCACCCCTTATTCTGTAATTCACGTTACAGGAGGTGATGAACATGATGAACCCTAGAAGGAGAGAGGAGGTGATATATTTGGATCTGTAATTATTTTGATATGATGTTTCTCAAACTTTTGTCTTTATAAAACAATGTTGTAAGAAATCCACGTTTTGTGAGATGATGATGATGTGTATTCGGGATGTGAGATCCTGAGGATGATGTATGTATGTGTATTCGGGATGGTGATATGTATTCGGGATGTGAGATCCTGATGATGAGGGTTGTTTGGGATGGGAGATCCTGATGTTTTTCCGCTGCAAATATTATGTTAATTCGGTTGAAACCGATGGTTGATGTATAATATCTTCTATTCGTCTCTTACCTCTTTTCTTCTTCCTGCACGCCCGTGTGAAAAACTCTGATAAATGTTTTTATAAGAAAATTGGGGCGTGACAGTAATGGTATCAGAGCTTTGACATGATACCGGTTTAAAAAAAAAAAAAAAAAAAAAAGAGGTTTGAGAATTTCTGTTATCGACACACTGCTTCTTTTTGGCCGCCGCCATAGGGCCGCTGACTGCAGCAGCGTGAGCTCGTGTGCGTAAATGGTCATTTGCAGGTGTTAGTGCAGTTAAAAAGGGTTGAGAATACCATGGGCCCTTGTCTACGATAGGGTGTGCTAATGGGTGTGTGTCACCATGGGCCCTTGTCTACGATATGGTGAGCTAATGGGTGTGTCTCCCCTGGTTCGTGGGTATGATATGAAAAATTGAGGTTAATACTTGAGTTCGAGCTTGCTCAACGGGTTTTATAGAGAGAATATGAGAAAAACGTGTCTTTAAAATGGGAAAATGTTTTCGAAAAGAAATAAGATAAGCACTATCCTCTCTCTATAGGTGCCTCTCCTTGATCATAAGACTTGCGTAATAGCATGCTTATTTGTTATGTGATACTGTGTTGAAATGATGTATACCGTTAAGGTTAAGAGGGGGCTTTACGGGTATAAGTTGATGATAAAAACTCGTATAACTTTTATACGAAAGATGAATAGGGTTTACGTTAATGATAGGATGCGAGTACCGATTGTAGAGACACGTGAGGAGAGGCTTCGATGCTATTTATACGAGAGTAAATAGTGTACATGATCATTTTAGCATAACGTAAAGGTTACCCTATTTTACATATATGTATATATTATGCACGTCTAATTCCTTTTTGTTTAATGGAATACACGTTTATACTTTTTCAAGAGTACCACGTTTATTTTATCTTTATCTATTATTATTTCTATAGTTTTAACAAACATATACTTATATAACGTAACAGAGCTATGCCAAGAGGAAGACCACGAAGGAATCAAACTCCAATGGTTGATCAGCCAGAACGGGAGGATAATGTAAACACGAGAGATCTAATATCGGTTCTGAGGGGTTTAGCACAACACTTTGAGGCAACTAGAGCCAACCCACAGCCAGCTACGTCCGATCCAAATTTGATATACGAACAGTTTCGACGATTTAACCCGCCGATGTTTGACGGGAAGGGTGAACCTGCAGAAGCAGAAGAGTGGCTGAGGTCACTTGATCGACTTTTTGGGCATTTGACGTGTACGCAAGAACAGAAGGTTTCCTGTGCAATCTTCCAGCTCACAGAAGAAGCGAGTCACTGGTGGGACTCGTATGAGAGGACGATGCTACCCGCCCAAAGAGAGGCGCTAATGTGGGAAGAATTTAAAGAAGTGGTTTCTCATCACTTCATACCTCAGTCCTATCAGGATGAAAAAGAAACGGAATTCCTACATCTCCGACAAGGAAGCATGACGGTGGGAGAATATGAGCGGCGATTCAATCAATTGAGCCGATATGCCACACACTTGGTGGATACCGACATCAAGAAGGCTCGAAGGTTTGGAAAAGGCCTTCGTCCAGAGATTGGATCCATACTGGCTGGACAGGGGACAATTTCATACGCAAGTGTTATCGAGAGAGCACAAGAGATCGCCTCTAGCTTGCGGTTGGATGTTATAATTCCTAGGGAAGTCTTCCCAACTCCTGAAAAGAGGAAATGGACTGGCCCGAGCCAAAGTTTTGCCCAGAATAAATTTCCAAGGGCAAACAATGCACCACTCCTTCCCCCTCTCAAATCCGGGAACCCATGCCCTAGATGCAGAAAGATTCATGTGGGGCCGTGTCAACGAGAAACACGGAGTTGCTTCACATGTGGAGCACCGGGACATGTAGCGGCCAATTGCTGGAAGATAAGAAACTTACCAGCTACAGCCCCGAACTCGAGGCCGGTGGCAGGCAAAGCACGAGCCTTTGCTCTTAACCGCCCGGAAGCGGCTGGGGGACCCAAGACGATGACAGGTATGTTATCAGTATGTGATATACTTACTCTCATCCTATTTGATACTGGAGCGACACACTTCTTTGTTTCTATGAATTTCTGTAAATTACTGAAGTATGAGGACGGTAGGATAGTCGCTCAAATCCTAGAAGTCAGTATTCCTTCAGGAAAGATGATAAGGACAAAACACCTATACCGTCGTCTTAAGATCTCGTTCGAAGATAAGATTCTTCTGGCTGATCTGCATGATCTGAAGATGAAGGATTTCGATATAATTTTAGAGATGGACTAAAATAAAGCATAAAATGGGAATTGGAAGACGAGATCCTGAAGAAGTATCTCAACTTATTCTTTTAGGTACACGTTTAATTTCGAGGACGAAATTCTTTTAAGGGGTAAGGAATGTAACGCCCAAGATAAAAACAAAGCATAATTGGTTAATTAAATAAGTAAACCTTAATTAAAATATTTTATGTGTTTTAATTACATGCGTTTCAGATATGTGTATAACGACCAGTTTAGATGGATAAAAATTATACACATGGAAAATAGAATATTTTTATACCATTAGATGCGTAATGGAAAAATGAGAAGATAGAAACAAACTAGAGGTCAATCGGACACCCGTAGCTCAAACGACGAAGAAAAGGGCAAAATACGAAGTTTTGGAAAAACACGGAATGGGATCTGGATGAACAGTAACCGACCTTATCGTGAACAGTAAATTTTCCAGATTTTCTATAAATAGGCGCTCAACCATTTCATTTTTTCACCTTTCTTCGAACGAGCCGAAAAGCGACGAAAACACGTAAGTCTCTCTCTTTTCTCTCTCGTTTCTTTATTTATTATTCTGTTTCCGATTGCCGCTGCCGCCGCCGGAGTCGCCGGAGCCGCCGCCGGAGTCGCCGCTGCCGCCGCTGCCGCTGCCGGAAAATTCTAAACTCGTCCGTTTCGATTGATTTTCGCACACAACGTAGCCCTCGACGATACGAGTCTAGGGCAACTTCCGGAATTCAATTCCGATTCTCCGTTCGCCGGAAAATGGCGAAAAACCGCCGCTGCCATCGCCGGAAAAAGTCAAACCCGTCCGTTTCGGCTGATTTTCGTACACAACGTAGCCCTCGATGAGACGAGTCTAGGACAACTTCCGGAATTCAATTCCGATATCCCGTTCGCCGGAAAATGGCGAAAAACCATCTCCAAACCCTGAACCCTTGCTTCTTGTCACCTTTTCTCTCTCCCGTTTTTCTCTCTCTCGCCCTTCTTCTCGTGGTTGCAGGCATCGGAGGGCCTCCCGGAGTGATGGACTAGCCACTGGTAGGGTGGCGCCGCCATGGGTGGTGGCGCCGGTGCCGGAAAATGGATTGGAAAAGTAGTTGTTACATTGATTTTGTGTAAAAATCTGTGCGATGAAGGTTTTTTGAGGCCGTTTATCAGGCACTATTCATGCCGGAATCCGGTGAGGGATGGCTGGATCTCATAGCCAGTGTTTCAGGCTATCCATAGGACTAAGTTTTGGCGGCATAGGGTCTCTACACCGCCGCCGGTGGCGCCGGGAAGGTGGCTGCTCGAGCAGGCCGACGACGGGAGCAACCAGCACCGCTGCCTAGAAAACTAGGCAGCCGACGGGAGACGCCGTCGGGAAATTTTCCCGTCGACGGGAACACGTGTACGACGACGTATTTCGATGCTATTTTTATGATCATTTTGACATGATGTGTATTTGGTAATACGGTTGTATGTGAGATCCTGAGGATGATGTATGTATGTGTATTCGGGATGGTGATATGTATTCGGGATGTGAGATCCTGATGATGAGGGTTGTTTGGGATGGGAGATCCTGATGTTTTTCCGCTGCAAATATTATGTTAATTCGGTTGAAACCGATGGTTGATGTATGATGAACCCTAGAAGGAGAGAGGAGGTGATATATTTGGATCTGTAATTATTTTGATATGATGTTTCTCAAACTTTTGTCTTTATAAAACAATGTTGTAAGAAATCCACGTTTTGTGAGATGATGATGATGTGTATTCGGGATGTGAGATCCTGAGGATGATGTATGTATGTGTATTCGGGATGGTGATATGTATTCGGGATGTGAGATCCTGATGATGAGGGTTGTTTGGGATGGGAGATCCTGATGTTTTTCTGCTGCAAATATTATGTTAATTCGGTTGAAACCGATGGTTGATGTATAATATCTTCTATTCGTCTCTTACCTCTTTTCTTCTTCCTGCACGCCCGTGTGAAAAACTCTGATAAATGTTTTTATAAGAAAATTGGGGCGTGACACAGCTTCAGTTCTCCTCGACCTCTATTTATACTTGTAGGAGAAGATGTCCGTTGAAGGAGACATCCCTCTTTTGAATTTGAAGTAGCCTGGCCAAAGTATGGTTCGCATTTAATGCGACTTGACTTTTCCTTTTGGAGCATTTAATGCGGCAGTTGTGGCTCGCAGCTTTCTGCAGCGCGTCAGTCCATGTGGCATTTTCTTATTGGCTCCGTGTCTGCTACTTTGACTTTTTCTTGAACGGTTCTATTATTCTTGCTTGAATCACCGTTCCTCGTACTGCATTTATCCTTTCTAGAATTTGTAGGATACTTCGTCTTGTAGTTGGCGCTGTATTACTTAACTGACTTGTAAGTCTACGCTGTATCCTAGGTCCTTGTGCAGCTGATGCTTTCTTTCAGTGCTGCTGTATTTTAGACCTGATTGCAGTATCATCTGGCAGTGCTGCTGTAACTTCGTTCTAGCAGTACTCCTGTATCATTTTCTTACAGCGTTGCTGCACGCCGTTCTTCCTTGCTTTGCTGTATTGAAGTACAGCCTTATTTATGCTTTGCTGTTCCTTTCTTCTTCCAACTATGCTGTATCCTGCCTTTATGCAACGATACTGTATCCTGCCTTCTTGCAGCGATATCTTCCTTTAAAGCTTAGATGCAGTTTTATCCTCTTTTAACCTCCATTTCAATACTTGGCTCAAGACTCAATTCTAGTCTATTTATTCACTTAAACAATGTGAAAATGGGGTACTCAAAACTTCCTATTACATATTTGGTTTGTCTCATCAAAATCTAAACACTGAAATCCCAACAAATAATATATAATTTTTATATTATTATGTAATACAAATTTTTATATTTTTCAAATTAACATATGTATTGTTTTTTTTTGTTGTAAAATATTTTTGGTTCAAATTAAAACCAAACTCATTTTATCTTTATTTTCTAAAATAATAATATATAATTTTTATATTATTATGTAATACAAATTTTTATATTTTTCAAATTAACATATGTATTGTTTTTTTTTTGTTGTAAAATAATTTTTGGTTCAAATTAAAACCAAACTCATTTTATCTTTATTTTCTAAAATAATAATATATAATTTTTATATTATTATGTAATACAAATTTTTATATTTTTCAAATTAACATATGTATTGTTTTTTTTTTTTTTTTGTAAAATAATTTTTGGTTCAAATTAAAACCAAACTCATTTTATCTTTATTTTCTAAAATAATAATATATAATTTTTATATTATTATGTAATACAAATTTTTATATTTTTCAAATTAATATATGTATTGTTTTTTTTTGTTGTAAAATAATTTTTGGTTCAAATTAAAACCAAACTCATTTTATCTTTATTTTCTAAAATAATATTATACAATTTTTATATTATTATGTAATACAAATTTTTAAATTTTTCAAATTAATATATGTATTGTTTTTTTTTTGTTGTAAAATAATTTTTGGTTCAAATTAAAACCAAACTCATATTATCTTTATTTTCTAAAATAATAATATATAATTTTTATATTATTATGTAATACAAATTTTTATATTTTTCAAATAAATAAATGTATTTTTTTTTATCCTTGTATAATTAATTTTTTTATATATTCTTAATTAATTGATATATATATATATATATATATATCTTTTTTTATGTTTTTTGTATTAATTTTAAAACACAATAATTTTATCTTTATTTTTTTTACAAAAAACATTCATAATATATGAATTATGAATTATAAAATACAATTTTCGAATCATGTTTTAAAATAATATTCAAATTTTGTATTATTATATAATAGGATGAGAGTAATACTTAATTAGGTGTAATTAATTTGTTAATTAATTCAAAATAGTGTTTTATAAAAATACTATTTTCTAAAATAATGAATTTGTTCATATAAGATAATATTAATGCAAATAATGTAATATAAGATAACATTATAAATTAATTAAATGTATTAAATTTAAGTTAATTAAAAAATAATTATATTAAAAAACAATTATTGCATAATGGATTGTAAAATAAAAAAATATGTTTTAAGAAAAGACAACGCTCAAAAGCGTTGCAAAAAAAATGTTGTCATATAGCCAAAAAAACGCCATTTAACAACCCTACTTAAAAAGGGTTGCATAATGGGTTGTTAAAAAAAATGTTCTAAGAAAAGACAACGCTCAAAAGCGTTGCGAAAAAGGGTTGTCGTATAGCGAAAAAAACGCCATTTAACAACCCTACTTAAAAAGCATTGTCGTTTCATTTTCGACCGTTGTCGTATGGCGATTTTTTGGAAAAAAGACAACGCTTTTCGGAAAAAGGGTTGTAAAAACCCAAAAGACAACACAAATTCATTAAAAGGGTTGTTAAAGGGGGGTTGTTAAAGGTAAAAATTCTTGTAGTGATGCCAGTACCACATATTCAAGGATGCAGTAATTATCAAAATAAGTTGGTTTTTGATGAATTACAATATGATAGAGCTGTACTTCTGCAAGAACGTGAAGAATTGGTTTGAAATCTCAATGTTGATCAGCTAAATATCTACACCACAATGATGAATGCGATTGAGTGTGAGCGTGGAGGGACATTCTTCGTGTATGGTTATGGGGGAACTGGAAAAATCTACATTTGGAAGACATTGTCTGTAGCTCTTAGGTCAAAAGGAGAAATTATTTTGAATGTTGCTTCAAGTGTATTGCTTCGTTGCTCTTGCCAAGAGGAAGAACTGGACATTCTCGATTCAAAATTCCAATAAATCTTCACGAGGACTCTACATGTAATACCAAGCAACGAAGCGATCTTGCCGAGTTGATAGTCAGGTGCAAATTGATAATTTGGGATGAAGCACCGATGATGCACAAACATTGTTTCGAGACTTTGGATAGAACTCTTAGAGACATAATGTCCCCTTCACAATCCGATAACTCAAATATTCCTTTCGGAGGTAAAACGTTTGTTATGGGAGGAGATTTCAGACAGATTCTACCAGTTGTACCAAAAGGCAGCAGACAAGACATAGTTAACGCAACAATAAATTCTTCCTATTTGTGGACACAATGCAAAGTGTTGAAGCTGACCAAAAATATGAGATTACAGAATCTCGGTTCAAATGTTGAGTCTGAGGAGTTGAGGAAGTTTTCTGAATGGATAGCCAGCATCGGAGACGGAACTGCCGGAGGTCCTAATGATGGTATCATTGATATTGATATTCCAGATGATATTCTATTAAAGAGTTCTGAAGATCATATCGGTACAATAGTTCAAAGTACTTACCCGAATTTCGGAAACATTGTGGATGATACATCATATCTTCATGGTCGGGCAATTCTAGCACCCACTCTCGATGTTGTGGACTCAATAAATGAATACATGACAAAAATGAACACCCAACTTGGGAAGTTGTATCTCAGCTCGGATAGCTCTTGCAAGTCAGATATGAGAGTGGATCTACTACAAGACATTCATACACCAGAATTTCTCAACACAATACGATGTTCAGGTGTTCCAAATCATCAACTTAACTTGAAGATTGGAACCCCAGTTATGTTGTTGAGAAATATTGACCATTCAATCGGTTTGTGTAATGGTACGAAGATGGTTATCACAAGACTTGGAGATCATGTCTTACAGACAAAGATCATGTCTGGAGAAAATGCAGGAAAAATGGTTTTAATATCAAGGATGACGCTTACTCCTTCCGATCCAAGATTGCCATTCAAGTTTCAAAGAAGACAATTCCCACTCATTGTATCATATGCAATGACAATCAACAAGAGTCAGGGACAATCTCTAAATCATGTTGGTTTGTATCTTAAAAATCGGTATTCAGTCATGGACAATTGTATGTTGCAATCTCTAGAGTAACCAACCGCACGGGACTCAAGATTTTGATATGTGATAAAGATACAGGACAAAACAACAGAGCTACGAATATAGTTTACAAAGAAATATTTCAAAATTTGTAAACAATGTGAAAATTATATTCAATTAATCATATTATGCGCATGACCAGTAACTTTATTTTGATAATTTATTTATTTAGTTTAATTGTCAATTAAGTCGAAATAATAATTTTAAAATTAATTTAAACTTAATATTAATATAATATATACTTTTAATATCTGTCCCCGTGCATCGCACGGGTGCACCGCTAGTATACTTAATCTATCTTGAAAAAACAAAACAAAATTAATAAAAAGAAAAACTAGCAAAACAAAACTTGGGTATAAATTAGCAAAACAAAACTTGGGTATAAATTAGCAAAACAAAACTTGGGTATAAATTGAGATGAATGAGTTTGCTAGTGAATTAGGCCTTGATCTTATAAAATTGTGGTTTGGCATCTATTTGGGAATTTAATACAACTTAAATTAACCTCTATATTTAAATTTATATATATAATATTTTTTTGTTCTGAAAAATAAAAATAATATGACGTAAAAAGAATGAATAAATAACATAAAATGTTCATATAAAACATTATACAATATTTACTGTAAAAAAAAAAAAATATTTCTTAATGAATTGTATATATCTAAAGATAATTGTTAATGGTATTATTATACTAAAAGAAAATTATTAGAATATACGACCTTAGAAAACACAATTATTAGATCATTTTCCCTAAAAAAAACAACGTTTTCCTCCAAATAATGAATCTGACACACTTTATGTGCTTCATTCAATCGACGTGCAGGCCAAGCTTAATTAGTTGCCACATCATCCTTAATCATCTGTTTATCTTCTTTTTATAGCGTGTATTCATTTTATGATATAATAATACTGAATTAATAGTAATCCAATCATAAATAAATATCGTTAAGAGATTAAGGGGGTACGTTTGGCTAAGCTTTGCCACATCATACTTGATAATATTTCTATCTCATTTAGTAGCGTGTATTCATTTTAATAACATAACTAATTAAGAAATAATATTAATTCATCCGATCATATTAGTTTAGAGATTAAGGGGTTGGCTAAGCTTACTTAGATCTTATAAACTTTTTTTTTTTTGTATCTTATTAGATGTTATTAGAGTTTAATTATAAGATATTTTATCTTAATTTAAAATTAAGTTGTGGAAGATTTTAGATTTATAAGATGTTATTAGAATTTAATTATAAGATATTTTATCTTAATTTAAAACTAAGTTGTGGAAGATTTTAGATGAATAAGATGTTGAAACTTATAAGATGCTAATAATGAGAATTATATGATTATTATCAAATAGGAGTTAATCAAAAATAAGGTGAAATCTACTTACATCTTAAAAAGTGTAAAAAAACTAAAGTGAAATGGGTGTACGGATTTAGTCGACACGGGATGGAATGGCCCTCCCCACCTTGGCATGGCCATCCACACGCCAGGGAGAAGGCGCCATACACTTAATTTATTTTTTATATTTTTTGAAAAATGTGTATACCTTTTAATTATGATTTTCATATTTTTATGTTTAGGGTTTAGAATTTAGAGTTTAGATCTTGTGTAATACATAAGATTTTATTATAAGAAAGTAAATTAAACTTAGTGAAATCTGAAAATTTTAAATATTATATATACAATAAAATTTAATTTATGATTTGTATAATACATATCGCTTAATTTAATATTAAATATAACATAAAATATAACATAATGTGATTAAATAATTATTTAATTGTCAAAATAAATGTTGCATTTGTAGAGGATCATAAATAATTTTTTTTTTATCATTTTGAATATTATATTTATTCAATCCACCTATCGTATTTAGTTATATTTTTTCTCTAAATTTTTTAATTTAAGAAATTTCAAATATATAAATAATTTCTATTATTGAAGTCTAGTATATGCTATTTAGATAAATTTAGTTAACATTTTCATGTAAATGTTCCTTAGCAACAAAAAATTTGAAATCTTTAATTAGTCATATTTAATACAAAAATAATGAGTTTGTCAAAGTGTCCCTAGTGGTTTTAATTTATATATATATATATATATATATATATATATATAAAGATTTTATAATGTTCATACCTTTATTGTATAATTTTTATATACCTTTACAATTTCTGTGAAAATTTCATATATTTTAGTTATGCGTATCAGACCTAACTATGTTAATATTATATTTATGTTATATTTTAGTAAATAAGTTAAAACATTTATATGATACAACTAATATCTTTATGTAATACGATTGATATCTTTATACAATACAACTAATATATTCCTGTAAAAATGGAATAAGATACTATATAAACATTTTTAATTAAAATAAGATAATACCTTTAAGTAAATGCAGTAATACTTTTATGTCATATGATTAATACTTTTATGTTATATTTCAAAAAAATGAGACAATACCTAAATGAAGTAGTACCTTTATGTGAAACAACACATACCATTGTTCAACAAAACTTATACTTTTATGTGATACAATTAATATATTTCAATAAAATAATAAAATTATTTTTTAAGTAAAATAAAATAATAGCTTTAAATAAATGTACTAATATCTTTATGTAATGTGATTAATACATTTATGTGATACAAGTAATCTAGCAATGTGGTTAGTACATTTATGTGATACAAGTAATCTAATATATACCCTTATTTTCTATTTCAGGTAATGCCTTTATGTGTTACAATTAAATTTAACCTTTATGTAATACGACTAATATCTTTAAGTTATATAATCCATAATTTTTCTCATTTTTTTGTAAATGATTACTATGTTTAATCTTGTTGATATGATGTATTTTTAATTCATAAAATATTTGTAACAAGGATTATCTACAAGCATCGCATCACCACCCTGAAAATCAAGTAGATCGTAATCGAATTTAGAGAAGAGTAAGAGATTGCGATGTGGAGAAGAGGAGGTTTGAGAGAAAAAGAGAAAAGTTATGCTTCGAGAAAGAAGGAAAACAACGAAGAAGGAGAAGAGAAGAGATAATCGCCACTGAAGATGATTTGTTGTTGTGAAAGAGGAGATGAGAAGAAGATGAAAAACGTGAAAAAAAGAGGCGCACAATAGAGAAAGAAGCCCAACGTTAAAGTGAAGAAAAGAAAAAGAAAATTTATATATATTTTTGGATTCAAATACGAAATAGGATATTTCAATTGCGCAGATTACAAATCCGCGCAACTGATGTATGGGATCCATGAAACTGATGGAAGTATAACTCTAAAAAATAATGTATAAGCTCATTAATTACATCTTTAGGATGAAATACGTTTTTATTTTAAAAACTTTACCAAGCACCTTTTAGAAAGTTACATATAAATGTGTGTGATGTTTTAATGAGTTTTAAGTTCATTAAAACACTCTCGTATTTTTGTACCAATATATCTTTTTAGAAATAATCCAAATATATCCTAATTTCTAACCAAAAAATTATATATTATTTTCAATCTACGTACAAATTTGATATGTTTAATTCCTTGATATGTTCAACTTTAGTTAATTAATTCCTCCTTGTCTCGTACTAACTGAATATTAGGTACCGAATGGAAAGTGATATTGTTTAATGGATAACATTGTCAAATTTTTTAAATTTGTGACGTGTATTAATGATTTAAAGGATATCTATTAGCAAAAAGAAAAAAAGCTAAGGCACTTTCTCGTACACGTCAAATCGTGACTTTCTAGCCCAAAATCTATCTTTAAAAAATTAAGCTGACACAAGTTCAAGGAAACTATATGGGGCGGCGGGGGGGGGGGGGGTTGTAATAGATAAAAAATTAAAAAAGAGAGAGAAAAAGAAGAAAAACAGTGTAGTTTATTGGTTTCTTGCATAAGTTGAATATTGAACTCTGGCCCGTTTCCATCTTTGTGTTTCTTAATTAACTAGTTTTATATTATCAATCAATTATTTAAAATGATTAGTTAGTTAGTTCACTGATGTATTGATCTTTCGACAAGTTGAACAGAGAATTATGACCACAGAGATGACGCACCACTGCGGATATGAATAAAAAGTAAACATAAAAATATCGAATATTTTTCTGGATTAATTTTTCCATTACTATTCATGCATGAGGATTTTTATTTTTTTTGGAGAAAATTAATCATGAGAGTTGAGACCCACATACGGCTCCGGTTAAATCCGTAAAAAATTACATAAAATTATATCATAAGTATAAGTTCATTTTAACGAATTGTTTTATTATTAACAATTGAAATCTATTGTTATTAGTCAATATCTATTTGATGCCAAATTAATGAGATTGTCTCATAAAAACCTACTCAGTTTAAAATATATTAAAATGTAATTATAAGTAATAGATTTATCGCGCTAAATTTAAATAATAATAATAATTTAAATCAAAATGAAATTCAGATTTTTATTAATTTTTTTTGTTTTATAAAATAGTATTTATATTTTAAAATAAAAAATGATATATTATCAAAATAATTAAAATTTTTAAAATAAAATAATTATATAAAATAGCACTAAGAAATATTTAAATCAATATAAAATAGCACTAACATTTTTAAAATTTTAATAATATTCATATCTTTATTTTAAAATATCTATGAATATTAATTTATAAACACCAAAAAAAAATTCAATATTATTGTATAAAAAATCTGAATACTATTTTTATTTATATTATTCTTTATATTTTAATACTGATTTAAATATTTGTTATGTTATTTATATTTTTTCATTTTAAATTTTTTAATAATATTCAGATTCATATGTTAAACTCAAAAAAATATCAATTAAAAATGCAAATATTATTTTAGTTAAACTTATTGTTTATACTATAATATTTAATTATGTACATATTTCTTAATGTTATTTATGGTTTTTATATAATTGTTTTGAATTTTTTAAATTTCATATTTTTATTTTTATTTTACAATCTAAATAATATTTTGAAAACACAAAATTTAATGAAAATCTGAATATTATTTTTAAGTTACATTTGTATCTATATTGATTTAAATATTTCTTAATGTGATGTATATTTTTACTATTTTTAAATAGTATTCAGATTTTATTTAATTTTTAGTATTTTGTAAATAATTTTCATAAATTTATATAATTGTAATGTTTACATTTAAATAAAAATAAATTTTGAATGTATGTTTAAATAATTTTCATAAATTTATTCTTATTCTTTGCATTTCTATAATATTCATATTTTTATGTCATTTTTATTTATTTTAATTATTTAATTCCAAATCAGCAACATTTAGATGCCATCTAGCATAATTTTCTCCACATCCACATCCACATCCACGTCCCCTGGGACGTTGACTTCTCCCAAACTTCTAAAATTTCATATAATTTCAACTTAAATATTGTAAATCTTAAAATCTAATGAAATTTGAGCAGATATTCAACATATGCATTAATCTACCAAATTACCAACTCTCCGTCCCTGCATTCATCAATTAATTTCTCAACAAACAATATAAACTTGCATAAAATTTCAACTTTAATATTATACAAATAAATTCTAATGAAATTTTGGCAGATCTCAACAAACAAATTACAACAAACAAATCTCACAATTTCAGCAACATCTAGAGGTGGTCGGTATGGTATATACAGAATCGAAAATTTCATACTGTATTTCGTATCAAAAATTTTGGTATGCAAAAATTCACATCGTTACATGCCGAAAATTTCGATATCACAAATAGTCGTATAGTTTCATACTAAAATTTTTGGATATACTCAAATTTCGGTATATCGAAAATACAATTATACCAAGATTAAAATTACAAACCGAAATTTTGACATACCAAAAATATTAGTATACTAAAATGATTTTTTTAATTTATTAATGATGTAGAATTAATATTTTTTTTAATAATATTACTATTTTTGGTATTGATAAGGCTAATGGTTAATGATGTTGATCGTATAATTTTAGTATATATTCTTTGATTATATTTCCTTATTTATGTCCATTTAATTGTGGGATATTTGTTTCCTTATTTATATCCCTTTAATTGTGGGATATCTATTGTATCTTTTGTAAATCTCTCTTTATTAATAGTAATTTTCCTATCACCACACAATTCATTAGTGATTTCCAAACTCTCTCTCATGCACCCCAAATCTTCTCATATGGTATCAGTTATACAATCCTAAACTCTATTCTTTCTTCTGAACGGCTACTGTCTTTCGCAGATCATCATCACGATCGGACTTGTCCCCTCCATCGTGCTTATCACCGAACTGATCCCCTCTGGTGACACATCCCCTAACTTCACTCGGCTTCCACGACTGCATCTTCAATGGCTGCTCCCACAAATGATCCCCTCCCTATCACGACGATGATCAACATGGTTGCTGCTATCAAACTGAATGCCATGAATTATCTCCCTCGACGCCGTCAAATCATGCATATAACGGAGTTTCAACTTAATGGACTTTCTGGACGGATTCACTATTGCACCATCGTCTACCATCACATCTAAGGCTGGTGTTCAATCGGTCAACCCTGCATACACGGCTTGGAAGATGAAGGACAGGAAACTTCTAAGCGTGCTGTATACCTTTTTTTCTAAAGATGTGGCTTCGAAGGTCATTGATTCGTCCACCTCGTGAGACACGTGGTTAGCCCTTGGGGGTGTGTTCTTATCGGTATCGTGCCAACATCAACTCCGGGAAGAACTCATTTCTCTTCACCGTGGTGCTTTTTCTGTTGAAGATTATGGTAAGAAGTTCAAGCTCTTATGTGATCAATTGAATGCTATTGGTCGTCCGGTGGATGAATCCGATAAGAGTCATTGGTTTTTGCGTGGATTGGGTGTTCAATTTGTTAGCTTCGTGAACACTCGCCTGACTTTCTCTCCTATTCCCACCTTCTGGGATTTATTACATCAGGAAAAACAATACAATCTCATGCTCCGAGCCATAGAGGGCTCCATGCCTCAGGCGACATTCACTGTTGATCGAAGGTCTTCGTCGAATCACGGCTCCTCTCATGGTTGTGAGCAATCCAGTAGCAACTCCCATTCTTCGGGTCATAATGATGGACGTGGACACTCACAGGACCGTAGCTCTACATTTGGACGTGGCCAGCATTCGAACTCTCGTGGTTCTTCTTCAAGAATTCAGAGTGGTGGTACTGGTTCGAACAATGGGGGCGCAGACCTTATATTCCTCGTTGTCAAATCTGTCGTGGGGTCATTATGCAGAAAAATGTCCCTAATTGCTAAGTTCTCATCAGGTTATTTCCTCGGCAAACTTGGCTCAGGCATTCACATCATCTTGTAATGTTTCAGACTCTACTCCTGATTAGTATCTTGATTCAGGCGTTTCTGCTCATATAACTAATCAATGTACCATACTGGATTCTTACGAGCCTTATTCTGGTAACAGTTATGTCATTATTGGTAATGGCAATACTTTAAATATCTCACATATTGGTTCTCGTAAATTATCTGCAGATGTTTAGTTATTGGATGTTTTGGTGGTGCCTCATATCACCAAAAATCTTTTATCCATCAGTAATTAACCTCAGATTTTCCTGTTGATGTCATATTTTCTGATATGTTCTTTACAATTCAGAACGGGTGACAAACAAAATTCTGGCTCAAGGAATGTGTGATAAGGGCCTTTACTTGCTTGATAAGGGGGTTCAAGCCTTGGTGGCAGCAGTCCAGTACAAAGAATTGAAGGCTAGTTTTAATTTGTGGTATTTATGTCTAGGACATGTTCCATTTTCCATTATTTCGTTATTAAATAAACTTGGTCATTTATCTGTTACTTCAGTATTGCCAAGTCCTAGTGTTTGCTCTTCTTGCCGGTTAGCAAAGAGCAAGAAACTTTTGTTTCAATTGAATGAAAAATGCGCTGACAATGTTCTTGATTTAATACATTGTGATTTATGGGGTCCTGCAGCTGTTACTACATCTGATGGCTTTCGTTATTATGTTGCTTTTGTGAATGATTTCTCTCATTTTTCATGGAATTATCTGTTATGTGCTAAGAATGAGCTTTGTAATGTACTGGTTCGTTTTCATGCCTTTGTCTGCACTCAATTTTCCCGAGCGATAGTGGAATTGAATTTGTGAACTCGAAAGTACGTGATTTTATGAACTTAAATGGAATTCATCATAGGCTTTCTTATCCTTACAAGCCTTAGCAAAATGGTAGGGCTGAACGTAAGCACCGTCACATATCTGAAACTGGATTATCTATGTTATTACATGTTCATGCTCCTGCATCTCTTTGGTTTGATGCTTTTACTACTGTTGTTTTTGTAATTAACACGCTACCTTCACCACTTGTGCATGATACTTCTTCTTTTCAGCTTCTATTTGGCTACGTTCCGAATTATGCCATCTTTAAACCTTTTGGGTGTCGTGTGTTTCCTTATCTTTGAGATTATGCTGCTAATAAATTAGAACCTTGCAGTCGTCCTTGCATCTTCTTGGTTTATAGCAGCATCTACAAGGGTTTCCATTGTTATAATCTCGACTCATCTAGAGTCTTCACCAATCATCATTCCCAATTTGACGAACAGTGTTTTCCATTCTATTGGACTCTGACCACAACTCCAATTTCAGATTTAGACCTCTCTATTTTTTTGGATACTACAGGCTGCCCTTGCCAGCTACTGTTCAACCCAGCTGGCCTGTTTCAGCGCCCATGCGTGTCCTTTCTCCAATCATTGTGCCTGTGTGCATCGTCCCGGACGATCCAACCGAGTCTCAACCCATTTCACCGTATGCTCCAGCCTAGGACCAGTATCCTATTGCGCCTGGTCCAGGCCCTGTCGAGGCTCCTCTACCAATCCCGACTCCTACTGCAGCCCCGATTATTGCTGCACCACCTTACGGGCGTCATCCAATGGTCACCAGGGCATAGACTGGCATATTTAAGCCTCGTTACCCTGTTGACTTGACGACCACTACCCTTCTATCTGCACTTGTTGCCACTTCTGAGCCTCGTGGTTTTAAGTTTGCTGCAAAGCATCCTGAGTGGCTTGCCACTATGCAAGATGAAATTGATGTCCTTTGTTCGAACAACACTTGGAATTTGGTGTCACGCCCCTCTGGCACAAACATCGCTGGTTCGAAATAGGTTTTTCATATGAAGTTTTATGTTGATGGATCCATTGAGCGTCATAAAGCTCATCTCGTTGCTCAAGGTTTTTCACAGATTCCCGACACTGACTTCCATCATACTTTCAGTCCGGTTGTTAAGGCTGCTACCGTCCGGATTATCCTGTCTCTCTTTGTTCAGCACAGTTGGCCTTTTCATCAACTTGACGTCAAGAATGCATTTCTTCACGGTGTTCTTGAAATACCCGTATTTATGGCTCAGCCTCCTGGTTTTGTTGACCCACGGTTTCCTGATCATGTTTGTTAGTTGAAGAAGGCTATATATGGTCTTCGTCAAGCTTCTTTTGCCCGATTCCAGAGGTTCAACATGTTTTTATCGAACCTTGGTTTTCTTCAGAGTCGTTGTGACTTTTCTCTCTTTAATTTCCACAAAGGTACATCTATCATTTATTTATTGCTGTATGTGGGTGACATTATCAGTACAGGTAATAACTCTTCTCTGCTGTAAAGTTTTATCTCTCGTACACATCGTGAATTTGCCATTAAGGACCTTAGTCGTCTTAATTACTTTCTTAGGCTTGAAGTCTCGTATACTTTCAATGGTCTATTTGTTGGCAGGCGAAGTATGCTCATAACATACTTGAACATGCTGAGTTGTTGGATGCTAAGCCCGTTTCCACTCCTTTGGTGGTAGGAGAATCACTTCTTAGTGATGGCTCTCTGTTTCGTGATCCTACTTTGTACAGGTCTCTTGTTGGAGCTTTTCAATATTTGACTATTACTTGTTCGGATCTTTCCTATATAGTCAACTCAGTCAGTCAATTTCTTCACTCACCTACAGATAATCATTTTTTGGCAATGAAGAGGATTCTTCGCTATGTTAAGGGTACTGTGCACTATGGTTTTTCTTTTAAAAGGAATTCTAATTTTTCCATCTTGGGTTATTCAGATGCTGACTGGGCTCATTATATTGAAACCCGTCATTCCACATATGGGTACTCTATCTTCCTTGGAGGAAATCTTGTTTCTTGGAGTGCCAAGAAACTACCCACTGTTACCCGTTCC
Organism: Scutellaria barbata; assembly: GCA_028654395.1. NCBI lineage: Eukaryota > Viridiplantae > Streptophyta > Magnoliopsida > Lamiales > Lamiaceae > Scutellaria > Scutellaria barbata. Next base: position 22,017,047 of record CM053647.1, read on the forward strand.
AGTTATAAGTCCGAATATCGTGCTATGGCTAATGCAGCTGCAGAACTGGTTTGGGTCATGAATTTGCTGCATAAGATCTAATCTCTTCCATCTTCTAGGCCTACTCTCTTATGTGACAACAAGAACACTATCTTTTTGAGTCAGAATCCGATGGCACACAAGCGGGCCAAACATATTGATCTTGATTATCGCTTTCTTCATGAACGCGTCTCCTCGAGTAAGTTAGCCACTCATTTCATTCCATCTTATCTCCAGCTAGCTCACATCTTTACGAAGAGTTTACCACATTCTTCTTTCCAAGCTTTGCATTTATCTTCATCCTACGCAACGCTTGACGGGGGTGATAAGGCTAATGTTTAATGATGTTGACCGTGTAATTTTAGTATATATTCTTTGATTGTATTTCCTTATTTATGTCTCTTTAATTGTGGGATATTTGTTTTCTTATTTGTCCCTTTAATTGTGGGATATCTGTTGTATCTTTTATAAATCTCTCTTTATTAATAGTAGTTTTCCTATCACCACAAGAGTGATTTCAAAACTCTCTCATGCACCCCAAATCTTCTCATATGTTGTTGGGATTTCAATGTTTAGATTTTGATGAGACAAACTAAGTATGTAATATGAAGTTTTGAGTACCCTATTTTTCATAATGTTTAAGTGAAAACATAGACTAGGATTGAGGCTAGTTACAGGTGCTGAAAAATGGAGGTATATATAAGTACAATACTGCATTGAGAATTTCAGAATATAGCTGCTGCAAGAAAGTAGATACAACATCGCTGCAAGAAGGCAGATACAACAATGAAGTAAGTAAATAAGAATGGCCTGCAGCATCGCTGCATGAAGAGGCTACAGGAGTATTGCAAGAAAAGATACAGCAGTACTATATGAAGATACTGCAAGAAGGTCTAAGTTACAGCAGCACTGTAAAGAGCTAACAACTGCAAGCAAACTTAGGATATAGCACGAAGCTTACTGCATAAACAGTCACCAGTGCCAACGACAAACATAATAAGTATCCTGTAATTTGAGGAAGGATAAATGTAGTACGAGGAATGAAAAACCGAGCAAGAATAATAGAGCCGTTTCAGAGAAGATCAAAGTTGCAGACATGGAGCCAATATAAAAACACCACGTGGACTGACACACTGCAGAAAGCTGCAAGCCGTAACCACCGCATTAAATGCTCCGAAAGAGAAAGTCAAGTCGCATTAAATGCGAGCTATACCTTTGATCAAGAACACTCAAATTCAAATGAAAGATATCTCCTTCAACGGATATTTCTCTTCCAGTATAAATAGAGGATGAGCAACCCTGAAGCTGACTACTGAAATATTTACGCAAAAACATTCAAGCATTCAAGCTATACTCTCTCAAGTCTACTCTCAGTTTCAATCACTCAACCTCTGTGAAGTGAAGCAACTTCAAGCTGAAAGATCCTTTGAAAGATTCAGAAGATCACTTCACTGCACCAGTTGAAGGACAAATTTATACACTTTTTAACCTTGTTGCTGTGTGCTTAGGTTGTTTTCGGTGTCAAACAGTTGATAGGAGAAATTCTTATTGTTTGTATAGTTGTCTAGGAGATAGACTGTTCGTCCCAAGTGGTGTCCGAGGTTCAGAGGGGGGGGGGTGAATGAACCTTGATCGATTTTGCAAATCAATGGAAAACTTTTCTGCTCTGCAAGTTACTTGAACTTGCAGCATCAGATTGTTACTGCTTACAGCACTAGGATACAGTGCTGCACGCTGTAACTTAGAGTTTTATACGCAATGGAAAAATAACTTTTATAACTCAAGGCTGATTTTCTCAAATATGCTTCTATCAGAAAACGTTTTATGCTTATGAGATAAACAAGAAATAGAAGATTAAAGCATAGATAAAAAACAATAAACACTTATGGCTTATAGTGGTTCGAAGGTGGTGTAATCCTTCTACGTCCACTCTACTGCTCCTCGAGCAGAAACTTTGTTAAGCAAGATTGAATTACAGGACACCCCTAACAATCTATCAACTTTACAAAATAATCACCTACTGAAGTCCAGCGTCCACACAACAACTGCAAACTTCAAAGGCTAACCCACACAGGGTTCTACACTCCCACACAGGGAAGCTGCCTAACCCTGGACAACAATACAAATAGCAAGGATTTCTCCTATCAACTATTTGACACCACTAAAACACTACTCACACAGCAACAAGGTTAAAAGTATATTGTTTGTTTCTTCAACTGGTCCTTCGAAGTGAGCTTCTGAATCCTTGAGGAATCTTTCAACTTGAACTTGCTTCACTTCTTGAGGTTGAGTGACTGAAACTGATAGAGACTTGAATACTTGGTTCTTGAAAGTTTTAGGAATTTTACGCAAATGTTTCAGTTACAGTAACTGTTGGTCCCAAGTGGTTTCCGAGGTTCAGAGGGGGGGGGTGAATGAACCTTGGTCGATTTTTCAGAATCTTTAAAACAACCGTTCTGCACTGCAAGTTACTTGAGCTTGCAGCGATAGATGGTTACTGCTTGCAGCGCTAGAATGTAGTGCTGCACGCTGTAACCTGGAGTTTTGTACGCAGCGGAAATATACTTTTAAACACAAGGCTGTTTTACACAAAAATGCTTCTTTCAAACGTTTTATGATGAGAAGAGATAGATATATGCAGAAAATAAGCACAGATAAATAAAGCGATAAAAACACTTATGGCTTATAGTGGTTCGAAGGTAGTGTAATCCTTCTACGTCCACTCTACTGCTCCTCGAGCAGGAACTTTGTTAAGCAAGATTGATTTACAGGACTCTCCTAACAATCTATCAACTTTACAAAGCAAACCACCTACTGAAGTCCAGCGTACACACAGCAACTGCAAACTTCAAAGGCTAACCCACACAGGGTTCTATACTCCCACACAGGGAAGCTGCCTAACTCTAGACAACTAAAACAAACAGCAAGAATCTCTCCTATCAACTGCTTGACACCACTAAAACAACCTAAGCACACAGCAACAAGGTTAAAAGGATAAAAAAGTTTTCTTCAACTTGTGCTTCGAAGTGAGCTTCTGAATCCGTAGGGAATCTTTCAGCTTGAACTCTGCTTCACTTCGATAGGTTGAGTGACTGAAACTGATTGTAGATTTGGATACTTGGATCTTGTAAGCTTTGTGGATTTAGCGTAAAAGTTTCAGTAACCAGCTTCAGTTCTCCTCGACCTCTATTTATACTTGTAGGAGAAGATGTCCGTTGAAGGAGACATACCTCTTTTGAATTTGAAATAGCCTGGCCAAAGTATGGTTCGCATTTAATGCGACTGACCTTTCTTTTCGGAATATTTAATGCGGCAGTTGCGGCTCGCAGCTTTCTGCGGCGCGTCAGTCCATGTGGCATCTTCTTATTGGCTCCGTGTCTGCTACTTTGACTTTTTCTTGAACGGCTCTTTTGTCCCTGCTTGGATCTCCGTTCCTCATACTGCATTTATCCTTCTTGGGATTTGCAGGATACTTAGTCTTGTAGTTGGCGCTGTATATACTTAACTGTTTTGTAAGTCTGCGTTGTATCCTTGGTCTCTGTGCAGCTGATGTATACTTTCAGTGCTGCTGTATTTTAAACCTGCTTGCAGTATCGTCTGGCAGTGCTGTTGTAACTTCGTTCTAGCAGTACTCCTATATCCTTTTCATACAGCGATGCTGCACGCCGTTCTATCTTGCTTTGCTGTATCCTGCCTTCATGCAGCGATATCTTCCTTTAAAGCTTAGATGCAGCTTTATCCTCTTTTAACCTCCATTTCAATCCTTGACTCAAGACTCAATTCTAGTCTATTTATTCACTTAAACAATGTGAAAATGGGGTACTCAAAACTTCCTATTACATGGTTGGTTTGTCTCATCAAAATCTAAACAATGAAATCCCAACAATTTCCCCCTTTTTGATGATGACAAAACCTTTACAATATTTCGTTCATTAAGAAGTTTCAATTTACTTTAACTCATATGGTTTATCCAGATTACATGCTTGCACAGCTTGAATGAATAAAACTAATCCTGGATTCATCAGAGATGCATCATGTTATTCCTTTCGACAAACTCAACAGGAAAACACAAATAGCATGCATGAGTTCATAAGAATTGAACTTGGTCAGAGCAGAAAGAAAAATTTCTTCATTTAAGAGAGAAATTTTTACAACATCAAAAATACAACAAGGATCATAAGAGGGTATATGAATACAGCTTAGTAAAACGAAGACCTTTTGCTTGCAGATTCGTCTGATCTTCTTTCAAACCTTTCAAGGCCTTCTCTTCCTCTTGATCCTTTCCACCAATCCCTGATGGACTCTTGGTAGGACTCTTCCAGCTTGTGTCTGATCACAGGAATCTGAATCCATCTCAGCTAGAAGTCCTCGCAGAATGGTACAATCAGTCATTCCTTGACTCGATCGATGTACAGCTGTTGAATGTCAAGGCTTCCTTCACGAACGAGCTGTTCATACCTTCTCAATGCAGTCTTGCAGGTATGATACTTGCTAAATTTGCCTTGCCTGCATAGATCTCTGAAGTGTCTGAGGTACTCTGATCGTTTGAAAATGGTGATCGCCTCAAATGTTGGATTCCGATCAAAAGGCAGTCTGACTTCTTTGAAGATGTCGAATCTCCAAGCCATGTTTTCTCCTTCAGGCCTTTGATCCATCAACACGGACACTTCAGTAGAGATGTTCTCTGTGTCAAGGCGAGGGATTTCTTGAGGAGGGAATTGGTAGAAGTTGTTTGGAAATATTTTTCTTTCACCAATTACACCGAGTCTTTGAATCCAAGCGTTAGGATCTGCAGCTTCTTCGTACTGTCGCCTTTGATTCTCAAACTCGTCCCCGCTCATCCTCTTCCTTGAGCCTTGCTGCTGGCTATTATCCCTTCTCTTATGATGATAGCTGGGCGGTGCTGCATCCTTGCTTGCAGCTCTGCTGTGTGCAGAACCTGCAGCAGATCTTCTTCCAGTAGCTGCACCGGCTCCACTAGCTCCATCATCATCTCTTCTCCATCTCTTCGGAGAAGGGATATCAGCAGTAGCAGATGATCCAGACCTCATTCTCCTCCTGCTGAGAGGTTGCTGTATTCATCTTCTTCCTCTTCTTCAGGTTCAGCCGCCCCTTTGCTCCTGTATTTCTCTTCAAACTTTTCCCCCCTTTTGGTATCATCAAAAGCCGGGGGCTGAGCAGGGGCTGCTGGGACCGCCCTTGATCGCGGGCGTCGGGTCGGTTGAGGGGCGGGCTCTAGAGCATCGACATGCTGAGGGAAAGCTCGGACCATGATATCCCTCAACTCTCCTACAATCAGTTCCAGGTTCCCCAACCTGTCGTCCACACTTCTGGTTCTCTGAGATTGATCGAAGATACGATCCAGAAGTGTTTCCAGGACTCTGGAGTGTGAGTTGAGTCTGTTAGAAGCAGTCTCAGCATGCAGCTGGCATTGCCTGACCTCTTGGAGCGTCAGAGCAGCTTCGACCTTCAACTCCTTCTCCATCCTGACTCGATCGTAGTACAGCCTGTTAGAATGATCATTGAGAGTATGCTTAATCATGTCAGGCAGCACTTCGAGGTCCTTCTTGAAACCCGTCATGGTTTCAGCATGGAATTGGGCACTGACCCTGAGACTGTTGTGCATGGTAGACTCATGCTCTTGGAGAGCATGCAACAGATGTCTAACAGCGGTCTCGACTCTGTTGATGGATTCATCAGGAGTCAGCCCTGAATTCCTTCTTGTTGAGGCAGTAGTGGATGCAGCAAATGGAATAACCTCCTTGCATACTCGTGCTGCATCCTGCCTTGGTACTTTAGAAGCAACCTCATCCTCATCCTCGCTGGTATGAGAGCTTGAGAATGAGTGCTTTTCTTCTTCTTCTTCTTCTCCTGCTTCTGCCTCGTTGTCGCTAGATGAGACTGGAACAGGAATTGCTCCGCCAGATTTTGGCCCATGAACAGCAATATTCCGTTCCTTCATCCATCTTGCGAATTCGGCATCTGACATGTTAGCGTCCACAGTATCCTTCGCTGCAGTAACCTTTGAAGGTTCTTTAGAGCTAGCAGCGGCTGCAGCATCAACCTCCTCACGAGGTGTCTCTAGCTGCACTGGGGATACCTCGGCTTCAACTCCAGCATCCTCAGTGGGTACTGTCTGAACAGCCTCCCCACCTGAGGTCTTCGCACACTCAGGGAGTGTTGTTAGAACAACATCCTCCACTGAGGTCTTCTCAATGGACCCCGTCTTCTCGGCCGGTCCAGAAACAGCTTCGACAGTCTCTGCTGCAAGAATGGGTTCTTGCAGCTCTGCATGGCTTCCTGCAGTGATCACAGTATTCAGCACTGTATCCTCTATTGCTGCTAGGATCTCAGCTTCCACCCTGCTCTTCTCTACAGCTCCTTCTTCCTGTTGAAGGGTGGTTGCTGGCTGCACTGCTGTCGCGTCCAGTGCAGGAAGTACCACCTCTGCAACTCCCTCCGTAGATGCTTCATCGGCAATCTCAGAAATGTCTGAGATGACATTCCTGATTATGGTGGATGGTTCCCCCTCAGAGTCTGCTTGAGCAGCATCTTCATCTTCGCGTACTGGGGAATCACCATAATCCAGTAGTTGGGCTTCCTCCTCCTCTAAACGATCTAACGTGACAATGTTGGAGAGGCCCTCAACTACTTGCTCGTATGCAGGGGAGTTCATCTGATTTGAACTTGAACTGTCTTCTCCCCGCATTCTTCTTGGAGTGTGCTGCATCCTGGTTTCCTTCAGGCTCTGTTGCAGCGCTAGATGCAGCATGGCTTCTTCAGCCTGCTCCACTTCCAAGGTGTCGATTTGCTCCTGAGCAAATGAGACATCATCACCCCTTCTTACCGCCTCTGCAGCCGGGGCTAGGAAGACCGGCATATCTTCCACTGCTGCTTTCATCGGCAGCTCTGCAGAGTCGGATTCTGCAAGAGCCTTGCCATTTCCCTTGCCCTGTGCTCCCTATGCAGCGCTGCAACCATCGAGCTCTTGAACTCTTGCTGCAAAGTCAGGTTGCAGGAGTGCCAGAATATCCTCTGATTTGGCCCACTCCAGGACAGCTTGCTCGACTGTCAGGAAATCCTTCCACTTCAACAGAATTTCCCCCTTTGACAGCCGCATCTCTCTCCAAAGAGAGTACTCTGCCAGCATATTTCTAGCAGCCGAAAAGGTGGGATCGAGCATTGAAGCTTCTGTTTGTAGACGAGTTTCTTCTTCAGTTGGCTCGACCCGGTACTGATATAGCTCCTGAGGCTGATGTGACTCATCCCCAAGGTCAACTACAACCATATCAGGCTGATGTGACACATCCCCAACAGCAACAGCAGCTCTCTTGCTGCGTTGAGCCCTTCTCACCAAAGGTGCGTCATCATTTGGGGAAGAGGATTCAAGATCAGGTACAGCCTTCCCTGAACTCCTCTTGATAACAGGAAGAGGACTCGAAGGATCCTCTTCTTCAGCGTCTTCCCCGCTGATAGCAGCTTCATCTTGCAGAGCAAGAGTTGCATTCTTTTTGTCTTTGGTTTTCTTCCTCGCAACTCCTGCTCCTGCAGCCTTCGGCTGGGTCTTGCCCTTCTTCTTCTCCTCGAGATACTTTCCAGGATGAATGGGGGTGGGTGCTGCAAGTTGAAGGCCAAGCTTGCAGAGCAGAGAACAGATGGTGATACCGTAGCTCCGACGCTCCGTTATCTTCTCTGCTTCTTCCCACAGCCTCTTCATGATGAACCTCGCCCAGTTCACCTTCTCTCCGGCCATGATGGCAGACATGATCCGAAACCAGAGATCTGTGCACTTGTCGTAACTCCCTGTCCTTCCCTCGATGGAGTACGCACAGATGTCGTGGAGAAGTTCAAACTCCAGTTTGAAGAGCTTCTTGGGGGCGCTTCTCTTGATTTCAGCCCCTGCATCCCTTGTTCGAAAGAGATTCCACATCTCTTGAGCTGATGCCTCCCCATACGTCGCCAACTGGCTGGGGGTCAACCCTGCAGCCGAAATGCTGAAGGTGGTGGAGATATTCCTAACGGTCAGCGACCGTTCCTCTCCATCTGTATCCATCCGGAACAGAATGCAGTTCCTTTCTTCCGCCTGCCTAGCGTAGGCGTAAAACCTCTGTACTGACTCCGTGGAGAAGCCAGCATATACTGTGGTCAACAGCCCTAGGACTTGGGTCTGTTCTAGAGCATCAAAGATCCTTTTGATCAGGGTATTATCATACAGCCCTGACTCCAAGATGTTCTCCCTGTTGATCATTCTTCCATCAAGAACGATAGTCTTTCTGGCAGCCATTGAAATCTTTGTGAGATAGAGAGAGAAGAGACAAGGGTTTTGCACTTAGAAAATTTTCTTGCGATCACAGCGTTTCTCTCTCTGAAGATGGTGAAAAGTGAATTTCAAATGGCAAGTTTTGGTCTTTATGGCGGTTCCCAAGAGACGTGCGAGATTGATGGTTGAGATAAATCAGGGAAATGATCTAGTGGCTCAGGAAAAAATGGAGATGTCAAATCGTCGCTAATAATTACTTGGCGCATGAGCTGTGTCAGCGCCCTTTCCACTTCCTGACACCCGCAGTCATGCATTTAATGCTTAAAGACATGCCCTTTGCCGCCTAAATAAATGCCTTTTTAAGGTTGCAGCATCTCTAGTACGAGGTTGCAGAGCAATCAATACTCCTTTTGAAATCAATGCTGTAACCTGGTGCTGCTTGATTTCTTTGATAGCTGCTGTACTGTAAGAATGTAGGTTGCAGCGCTGTCTGAATCCAGTGCTATATTGACGCGTAGCTTACAGTACCATTTTTACTGCTTTCTGCAAGCATGCAGAGGTTCCCCCTGCGATCTTGCATTTTCTTTATCTTCACAACTTAAGGATTCCTAGCTCGTTACGAAACATAGAAAACCTAAATTCACTCAAAGGTTTTGTAAGGATATCTGCCAGCTGTAGATCCGTGTGAACCTTCTCAAGCACGACATCTTTCTTCTCAACATGATCTCTTATAAAGTGATGACGAATGTCAATGTGCTTTGTTCTTGAGTGAAAGACAGGATTATGGGTAATTGCAATAGCGCTCGTATTGTCACAGAGAATTGGCATCTCTTTTTCTTCTATCCCATAATCTCTAAGTTGCTGCTGTATCCAGAGAATCTGCGCACAGCAACTTCCTGCTGCAACATACTCTGCTTCTACTGTAGAGGTTGCAATTGAGGTCTACTTCCTGCAGAACCACGAGACAAGTCTATTTCCCAGAAATTGACACGTCCCACTAGTACTCTTCCTATCAATCTTACAGCCTGCATAATTTGAGTCGGAGTAGCCTTTAAGCTTGAATCCTCCTTCCTTAGGATACCATAGGCCGACTTCCTGAGTTCCTTTCAGATACTTGATCACTCTTTTTACAGCTAAAAGATGTGATTCATTCGGTACTGCTTGGAATCTAGCACAGACTCCTACTGCAAACATAATATCAGGCCTGCTTGCTGTGAGATACAGCAATGATCCAATGAGGCGTCTGTACTTTGTAATGTCTACATCTTTACCATCTTCATCTTTGTCAAGACTTATAGATGTGGACATGGGAACGGACGTTGCTGCTCCATTCTCCATGCCAAATTTCTTGATAAGCTCCTTCGTATACTTGACTTGGTTGATGAAGGTTCCTGTAGGAAGCTGTTTTACTTACAGTCCGAGAAAGAAACTTAATTCTCCCATCATACTCATCTCGAACTTTGACTGCATCAGGTTGGAGAATTTCTCACATAGCTCTTTGTTTGTGGATCCGAAGATAATATCATCCACATAGATTTGTACAAGAAGTACACTCTCTCCGTCCTGTATCCTAAACAGCGTTTTGTCGATCGTTCCTTTCTGAAAACCATTTTCCAGAAGATAGAGAGATAAGGTGTCATACCAAGCTCTTGGTGCTTGCTTCAGTCCATATAGGGCCTTTTGTAAACGAAACACCTTCTCTTCTGCTTGATCCTCGAAACCAGGAGGTTGCTCAACATATACTTCCTCTGTAAGGAGACCATTCAGGAATGCACTTTTAACATCCATTTGATAGACGTTGAAATTCATATGTGCTGCATAGGCTAAGAAAATTCTTATTGCTTCTAGCCTTACCACTGGTGCAAAAGTCTCATCAAAATCAATTCCTTCTTCCTGACAGTATCCTTTAGCAACTAATCTTGCTTTGTTTCTTACAACGACTCCTGATTCATCTAGCTTGTTCTTGAACACCCACTTTGTTCCAATTACACCTTGATGGGTTGGTCTAGCGACAGTTTGCCATACTTGATTTCTCTCAAATCCATTCAATTCTTCCTGCATGGCTTGTACCCAATTGCTATCTTGCAGTGCCTCTTCAACATTCTTAGGCTCTGATTGTGATATGAAGCATGCAAACATTGCTTCATGTGGAATGGATCTTCTTGTCCTTACACCGATGGATGGATCTCCTATAATGAGATCTCTTGGATGATTTCTAAGCCATGTCCTATCTGGTTCAAAGACGTGTGTTGGTGTATTTTGCTCATCATGTTGCTGTAATGCAGGAGGTTCTGCTGCTGTAAGAGTGTCTGCTGCATCCAAGGTTGCAGCTTCTTCATCTTTATCTTCTTCTGTTAGGCAGAACTCCTTCTATGTATGGTACAACATTCTCTTTTCTAGGAGAGGTTTCTTCAGGTGGTTTTTCCAGCTTCTTTGTGTCACAATGTGGTTCATCAAACACCACATGTACAGATTCTTCTACCACCAGGGTTCTCTTATTAAACACTCTGAAGGCTTTACTTACAGCAGAGTATCCTAGAAATACTCCTTCGTCTGATTTAGCATCAAAAGTCTTCAAATGTTCCTTTCCATTGTTGAGAACATAACACCTGCATCCAAAGATATGCAGATAGGAAATGTTTGGTGTATGACCATTCCATATTTCATACGGTGTCTTGTCAAGATCCTTGATGATTAAACATCTGTTCTGCGTATAGCATGCAGTGTTGGTTGCCTCAGCCCAAAATCTCTTGGGTATTTCTGCTTCTGCTATCATCGTCCTTGCTGCTTCCTTGAGGGTTCTATTCCTTCTTTCAGCAACCCCGTTTTGTTGAGGTGTTCGTGCAGCAGAGTATTCATGACGAATACCATTGTCAGAACAAAATTTCTCTATAAACTTATTCGTGAACTCGGTTCCTCTGTCTGATCTTATCTTCACTATGCTCAAGCTCTTTTCATTCTGAATTTTCTTCATGAGGCCAGGTAGCTTTTCTTGAGTTTCCGACTTCTTCGCTAAAAAGATCATCCATGTGTATCTGGAGTAGTCATCCACTACTACTAGAGAGTACTTCTTCCCGCTCAAGCTTACTGGTTCTACTGGTCCAAAGAGGTCCATGTGTAGAAGATCTAGAATTCTGTGAGATGATTTCTGAATCTTATCCTTGAAAGAGCTCTTAACTTGCTTCCCTTTTTGACACGCTCCACAGACATTCTCTTTCTTGTAAGCTACATCTGGTAATCCTCTCACGAGGTCTTTTCTTGCTAGCTTGTTGATAGTCTTGAAGTTCAGGTGACTTAATCATTTGTGCCATAGCCAGCTCAGCTCCGGTGGACTTTTCACTATGAAGCATGTTGATTAAGTGGAGGAATTCCAATCTGCTAGGTAGATATTTCCTCTTCTTGTTCCTGTAAACTTTACTTCATTTGTGGTGCTTGATTAAGCACTTGTTGAGGTTGAATTCTACTGTATATCCTTTGTCACAGAACTGACTGATGCTTAGAAGATTGTATCTAAGCCCCTTTACGTAGGATACATCTTTGATCTTTATGTTCCCCTTGACTAGGCATCCGCTTCCTTTTGTGCTTCCTTTGGAATCATCTCCAAATATGACCTTAGGTCCTTTGCATTCTTGGAAGTCTTTCAGCGTTTCTTTATTGCCTGTCATGTGCCTTGAGCAGCCGCTGTCGATATACCATACATCACTGCTGCATCCTGGCACTGTAACCTGTAACAAACTCAAACAGATTTAGGTACCCATTTCCATACAGGTCCTTTGGGGTTAGTTACTTTGGGAACCCAAACTTTCTTAACAGTAATTGATCTACTGTAAGATTTGTTGGTTCTTGAGCTGTATGCAGTTATCTTGGAAAACTGTTTATGAACAGTGTGTGCTCGACAAACTTGTGTGTTACCAACATCCTTGTAGTGCGGTCTTCCACCATACTTTCCTGGAGTATATCCTCCTTGAGGTTTAGACATGTAGGTCTTAGTATCGGTGGGAAAGTTTCTTCTATGCTGCAACTTTGTTGGTTGCTGCATCCTTTTGCTGCATGCAGCAGATGACTTCTGCAGCAGCCAAGTCTTAGATGCAGACTTATTCCCTGCAGTTGAGCATTGGGGTTTTTTCCCTTTATCCGTCATTGCTGTTTTGTTCACTGTCTTTTCAGAGTCACAAAGTAACTCTTTCTCCATTGGAGTTCTAGCTTGAACAAAATTCACAGCTTCGGATGTGCTTGCTGTATTCTGAGAGCCTTGATTGCTGTAACCTATGCCTGAAATCACAAAGGGATCTCTGACACTATTTATGCAATCTCTTGCGTCCTTTGAGGATTTGGTGAACGTTCTCATCTTGGACTGCAAGATTTCCTTCTCAGATCTTAGCTCAGTGATCAGCATATTCAATCTAGAGATCTCTTGTTGCTGCTTACTACACTTTGAGTTATCAGACTCTCGTGCAGCGAGCATTCTGGCAATGTCGATGTTTTTGCTCTTGAGGATCTCATTATCGATTCTAAGGTTCTCATTCTCAACCTTAAGCTCCTCATGAATTGAGTTGATCTGCTCGAAATCACTCATGGTCTTTTTCAAGGAGTGGATCATGTTCAGCTCTCCTCATCAACTTGTATGGAAACGGTTGGTAAATTACCTCATCTTCTTGGCTGTCCTCGCCATCTTTAGCCATTAGGCATATGAGTGCTTCTTCGTCAGAGGATGAGGTTTCAGCATCGCTATCAGAGGATTCTGCAGCTTTCAGTACTTCCTTCGGAACTACTGCATCCTTGGCTTTCTCCATCTCTCCTATGAGAGCTCGAAGCTTGTGTCTTTTCTCTCGTCTTTTATCTCTCCTCTATTCTCTTTCTCCTTCAGGATACTTGTGCACTGTTGGATAAGGACAATTCCTTGCGTAGTGTCCAGGCTTCCTGCAATTATAGCACAAGTCAACATTCCCTGTATTTGACTGAGGAGAAGAAGATACCTGAGGGGTTGAGTGACTTCTTCTGAAGTCATTCTTTTTGTTGAGGTTGGTGTTGCTGCTATTGTTGTTGCTCTTGATGAATCTCCTGAATTTCTTTAGGAGGAGCGCCATATCCTCTTCAGCAACTTCTGCTGTATCCTCACTCTGCTTACTGCAACTGGCGGTTGCTGTATCTTTTGTTCCTCTGGCGGTTAGCACTGTAACTTTGGAGACTGACTCCTCTGACTCTTTTCTCCTTCTATTGATGTCATACTCGAATGCTTTCAGGTCGGAGAATAAGTCAAATGTGCTCATGGACTTCAGGTCCATAGACACTCTCATGGTAGTGGTCTTGCTATCCCACTCCGCTGGTAGGGCTCTTAACACCTTCATGTTCTTTTCTTTCTGTGTGTAGTGTTTGCCCAGAGCTTCTAGTTCATTCACTATGGATGTGAATCTCAGATCTAGTTGCTCAAGAGTCTTTTCATTCTTCATTTCGAAGAGCTCGAATAATTGGGTAGCGTTGGAGATTTTGTTGTCCTTAGTGAGCTCAGTTCATTCACAAATTTGCTCCAGCTTTTCCCATATTTCTTTGGATGTTGAGCAAGTCTTGACTTTGCTAAAGGTGCCCTTATCCAAAGTAATAAATAGAGCGTTCTTTGCCACGTTATCCAGGTTGGCTCTTTTCCTGTCTTCGTTTCCCCACTCTTGTCGTGGTTTGATCAGGAAGTTTGGTGGTGGCTGCTCTCCTTCTGCATGGTCTCTTCCATACATTAGATTTATCTTCATGGGAACTATCGGTCCTTCAGTTATGACGGTCCACATCTCATCATTCATGGCCGAAAGGTGTGCCTGCATTCTAATCTTCCAGTCATCATATTCCTCTATGGAAAACATAGGTAGCTTGTGATTGGAGGAATCCATGATATGCTTAAAAAATGATTTTTATGCAAAGAAAACAGCGAGACAAGGTGGATCTGGGTAGGTGACCAGATAAGTTGGCTTTTAACCCAACTTGCTCTGATACCACTTGTTGGTCCCAAGTGGTGTCCGAGGTTCAGAGGGGGGGAGTGAATGAACCTTGGTCGATTTTTCAGAATCTTTAAAACAACCGTTCTGCACTGCAAGTTACTTGAGCTTGCAGCGATAGATGGTTACTGCTTGCAGCGCTAGAATGCAGTGCTGCACGCTGTAACCTGGAGTTTTGTACGCAGCGGAAATATACTTTTAAACACAAGGCTGTTTTACACAAAAATGCTTCTTTCAAACGTTTTATGATGAGAAGAGATAGATATATGCAGAAAATAAGCACAGATAAATAAAGCGATAAAAATACTTATGGCTTATAGTGGTTCGAAGGTGGTGTAATCCTTCTACGTCCACTCTACTGCTCCTCGAGCAGGAACTTTGTTAAGCAAGATTGATTTACAGGACTCTCCTAACAATCTATCAACTTTACAAAGCAAACCACCTACTGAAGTCCAGCGTACACACAGCAACTGCAAACTTCAAAGGCTAACCCACACAGGGTTCTATACTCTCACACAGGGAAGCTGCCTAACTCTAGACAACTAAAACAAACAGCAAGGATCTCTCCTATCAATTGCTTGACACCACTAAAACAACCTAAGCACACAGCAACAAGGTTAAAAGGATAAAAAGGTTTTCTTCAACTTGTGCTTCGAAGTGAGCTTCTGAATCCGTAGGGAATCTTTCAGCTTGAACTCTACTTCACTTCGATAGGTTGAGTGACTGAAACTGATTGTAGATTTGGATACTTGGATCTTGTAAGCTTTGTGGATTTAGCGTAAAAGTTTCAGTAACCAGCTTCAGTTCTCCTCGACCTCTATTTATACTTGTAGGAGAAGATGTCCGTTGAAGGAGACATCCCTCTTTTGAATTTGAAATAGCCTGGCCAAAGTATGGTTCGCATTTAATGCGACTGACCTTTCTTTTCGGAACATTTAATGCGGCAGTTGCGGCTCGCAGCTTTCTGCGGCGCGTCAGTCCATGTGGCATCTTCTTATTGGCTCTGTGTCTGCTACTTTGACTTTTTCTTGAACGGTTCTTTTGTCCCTGCTTGGATCTCCGTTCCTCGTACTGCATTTATCCTTCCTGGGATTTACAGGATACTTAGTCTTGTAGTTGGCGCTGTATATACTTAACTGTTCTGTAAGTCTGCGCTGTATCCTTGGTCTCTGTGCAGCTGATGTATACTTTCAGTGCTGCTGTATTTTAGACCTGCTTGCAGTATCGTCTGGCAGTGCTGCTGTAACTTCGTTCTAGCAGTATTCCTGTATCCTTTTCATGCAGCGATGCTGCACACCGTTCTATCTTACTTTGCTGTATCCTGCCTTCATGCAGCGATATCTTCCTTTAAAGCTTAGATGCAGCTTTATCCTCTTTTAACCTCCATTTCAATCCTTGACTCAAGACTCAATTCTAGTCTATTTATTCACTTAAACAATGTGAAAATGGGGTACTCAAAACTTCCTATTACATGGTTGGTTTGTCTCATCAAAATCTAAACAATGAAATCCCAACAGTAACCATCTTCAGTTCTTCTCATCCTCTATTTATACTTGTAGGAGAAGATGTCCGTTGAAGGAGACATCTCTCTTTTTGAATTTGAAGTAGTCTGACCAAAGGCATGGTTCGTATTTAATGCAACTTGACTTTCTCTTTCGGAGCATTTAATGCGGCAGTTGTGGCTCGCAACTTTCTGCAGCGCATCAGTCCACGTGGCATCTTCGTATTGGCTCCGTGTCTACAACTTTGATCTTCTTTGGAGCAGCTCTATTTATTCTTGCTTGAATCTTTGTTCCTCGTACTGCATTTATCCTTCATAGGATTGTAGGATACTCTTTGTTGTAAATTGCACTGATTGACTTGACTTGACTGTAAGCTTTGCGCTGTATCGTAGGTCTTTATGCAGCTGATTCTTTGGTGCAGTGCTGCAGCAACCTGGTTATAGTATCTTTGAGCAGAGCTGCTGCATCTTTTTCTTGCAGCACTCATGTATGCCATTCATTCTTACTTCATTGTAGATACGTTTTGTCTTGTTACAGCAATGTTGTATCCTGCCTTTTTGCAGCGATGCTGTATCTTGCCTTCTTGCAGCGATATCTTTTCTGAACGACTTAGATGCAGCTTTATCCATGTCAATCCTCCATTTCTCAGCACTTAAACCTAGACTCAACCTAGTCTATATATTCACTTAAACATCGTGAAAAATGGGGTACTCAAACTTCCTATTACATATATGATTTGTCTCATCAAAATCTAAACATTGAAATCCTAACAATTTTCCCCTTTTTGATGATGACAAAATATTTACATTATTTCGTTCATGAAGAAGTTTTCTATTATACTTTATATCAGGGTTCTTCAGAATTACATGCTTTGGATAGCTTTGAAAAGATAAATAAAATCTAGTCCTGGATTCATCAGAAATGTATCATGCCAGCCCTTCATCACATAACATCAGGAAACTTAAAGCAGCATGCAGAAGTTCATGAGGTTTGAACTTGATAAACTTGAAATAAAAAAAAATTCATTTATTATGGAGAAAGAAATTTTACAAGGCATACATTATAGCAGTGATCACAAGAGGGTATATAAATTACTGAAATAGGGACCTTTTTGTAGACAGTTCTTCAGGTCTTCTTTCAGCAAACTTTTCAAGGTCTTCTCTTCCTCTTGATCCTTTCCACCAGTCCTGGATGGACTCTTGATAGGACTCTTCTAGATTTTCCATAATTATAGGAATTTGAATCCACCTGAGCCAGAAGTCCTCACAATATGGCACGATCCCGCCATGCTTCACTAGGTTTATATAATATCTCTGAATTTCCAGATCTCCTTCCCTAGCGAGCTGCTCATATCTCTTTAATGCAGTCTTGCAGGTATGATATCTGCTGAATTTGTGTTTCCTGCATAGAGCTCTAAAGTGTCTGAGGTATTCTGATCGTTTATACACAGTGATCGCTTCAAATGATCGATTACTGTCAGTAGGCAGTCTGATTTCCTTGAAGATGTCAAACCTCCAAGCCATATTTTCACCTTCAGGCCTCTGATCCATCAGAACGGACACTTCAACCGAGATATTTTCTATGTCAAGGCGAGGGATCTCTTGAGGAGGGTATTGGTAAGAGTCATTTGGAAAAATTCTTCTCTCACCAATTACTCTAAGTCTTTGAATCCAGGCATATGGATCTTGTTCTTCTCTTTGGTACCTCTGACTCTCATACTCGTCCCCGCTCATCTTCTTCCTTGAGCCTTGCTGCTTGCTTTCATCCCTTCTCTTAGAATGATAGGAGGGAGGCGCTGCATCCTTGCTTGCAGCTCTGCTGAATGCAGCACCTGCAGCAGATCTTCCTCCTGTAGCTGCACCAGCTCCTCCAGCTCCAGCATCATCATCTCTTCTCCATCTCTTCGGAGAGGGGATGTCAGCAGCAGCAGATGATCCAGACCTTCTTCTCTTCCTGTTGAGAGGTTGCTGGTCATCATCTTCATCAGCTCCCCCTGAGCTCCTGTGTCTATCTTCTTTTCTTTCCCCCTTTTTGACATCATAAAAAACCGGGGGTTGAGTAGGGGCAGCTGGGACCACCTTGGAACGTGGTCTTCGGGTTGGTTCGGGGACGGCCTCAGGAGCGTCAACATACTAAGGGAAGGCTCAGAATATGATATCCCTCAGTTCTCCAACAATGAGCTCCATGTTCCCCAAACGGTCGTCCACACTTCTGGTTCGCTGAGATTGATCAGTTGTGCGATCCAGAAGTGTCTGCAGGACGAGGGAGTGGGTAGTCAGCCTATTAGAGGCATTCTCAGTATGGCGCTTGCACAGCCTTATCTCCTGACGAGTCTGCGTAGTTTCAACTTTCAACTCTCCCTCCATCCTGACTCATTCCATGTAAAGCCTGTGGGAGTGATCATTCAGCGTCCTCTTGATCATCCCAAGCAGGGCTTCAAGGTCCTTCTTGAAATCTGTCATGGTTTCAGCGTGGAATTGGGCAGCGACCCTGAGACTGTTAGGCATGGTAGACTCGTGCTCTTGAAGGGCGTGCACCAGATGTCTTACCGCGGCTTCAACTCGGTTGATCGATTCATCAGGAGTCAGCCCAGAATTTTGTCTTGTTGAGGCGGCAGAGGATGCAGTGAATGGTATTACAGCTTGAATTTTAGGGGTTGCATCCTGCCTTGGAGCCTCAGCAGCGACCTCATCCTCATGATTGCTGGTCTGAGAGCTTGTAGAGCTTGAGGATGGGTGGTCTTCTTCTTCTTCTTCCTCTGCCTCCTCTTCGCCGGATGAGATTTGAACAGGATATGCTCCGCCAGATAATGACCCATGAACAGCTATGTTACGCTCCTTCATCATCCTTGCGAAGTCAATATAAGTAATCTCAGCTTCCTCAGTAACCTCTGCTGTTGTAACCTTGGAAGGTTCTTGAGAGCATGCAGCAGCTGCAGCATCAACCTCCTCTTGAGGTGTCTCTAGCTGTACCGGGGTTACCTCAGCTCTTCTTTCTATATCCTCTTCGGGTACTATCTGAACAGCCTCCCCAACAGAGGTCTTCTCAAAGGACCCCGTCTCCTCGATCGGTCCTGTAACTTGGACAGCTTCTTCTGTAAGAATGGGTTCTAACATCTCTGGTTGGTTTTCTGCAGCGTCCACAGTATCCAGCACTGTACGCTCTATTGCTGCAAGAATCTTAGCTTCCATCCTTCTTGATTCTTCAGTTGCTGCTTCAAGGATGGCTGCTTGCTGTACTGCTGTCTCTTCCAGTACAGGGAGTACCACCTCTGCAACTTCCTCCGTAGATGCTTCATCGGTAATTTCAGCGATGTCTGAGATGACATCTCTAACTATGGCAGATGGTTCCCCCTAAGAATCTGCACGAACAATATCTTCAACTTCACGAACTGGGGAATCGCCATAATCCAATAGTTGAGTTTCTTCCTCCAGAGAATCAAGAGAGACGATCGTAGAGAGACCTTCAACCATTTGCTCATATGCAGGGGAGTTCATAAGGTGAGAACTTGAACTTTCTTCTCCCCGCATTCTCCTAGGAGTGTGTTGCATCCTTGTTTCTTTAACACTTTGTTACAACGCCTGTTGCAGCATAACTTCTTCAGCTTGCTCCACTCCCAGGGTGTCGATTTGCTCCTGAGTAAAAACGACATCATCGCCCCTTCTTACAACCTTCGCAGTCGGGGCAAGGAAGACCTGGACGTCCTCTGATGCTGCTCTCATTGGCAGCTCTACAGAGTCGGATTCTACGAGAGCTTTTCATTTCCCTTTATTCTTTGCTCCCTGAGCAGCACTGCTATCACCAAGCTCATGTACTCTTGCTGCGTACTCAGGTTACAGGAGTGCCAGAATATCTTCTGATTTAGCCCACTCAAGAACAGCTTGCTCGACTGTCAGGAAATCCTTCCACCGTTAGCCAGCCTCATCTCTTTCCAGAGAGAGTACTGCAGCTCTATATTTCTAGCCACTGGAAAGATAGGATCAAGCACTGAAACTTTTGTTTGTAGACGAGCTTCTTCTTCAGTTGGCTTGTCCCGGAGCTGATATGGCTCCTGAAGCTGATGTGACTCATCCCTAAGATTTTCTACCACCTCAGAAGGTGTAGAGAGTTGGGAATCAAGAGCTCCTTCTTGATCCCGGGGCTGATGAGACTCATCCCAACAGCAACTACAGCAAAGTTTGCTATAGGGCGTTGGGAAGCAGCAGCTGTAGTAACCTTCTTCTTGCTGCGTGGGGCCCTTCTCACCAAGGGTGCATCGTCATCAGAAGATGAGGATTCAATTTCAGGTACAGCCTTCCCTGAATTCCTCTTGATAACAGGAAGAGGACTCTGAACGTCCTCTTTTTCGACTTCATCCCCTCTGCCTGCAGCTTCATCTTGCAGAGCAAGAGTTGCATTCTTTTTGTCTTTGGTTTTCTTCCTTGCAACTCTTGCTCCTGCAGCCTTCGGTTGGGTCATACCCTTTTGCTTCTCCCCGAGATACGTTCCGATGTGAATGAGGGCAGGTGCTGCAAATTGAAGACCAAGCTTGCAGAGCAGAGAGCAAATGGTGATACCGTAGCTCCAACGTTCCGTTATCTTCTCTGCTTCCTCCCACAGCCTTTTCATGATGAACCTCGCCCAGTTCACCTTTTCACCGGCCATGATAGCGGACATGATCCAAAATCGGAGATCCGTACATTTGTCATAATTTCCCGTTCTGCCTTCAATGGAGTATGCACAAATATCATGAAGCAGTTCAAACTCCGGCTTCAAGAGCTTCTTGGGGGTGCTTCTCTTGATTTCAGCCCCTGCATCCCTTGCTCGAAAGAGATCCCACATCTCTTGAGCAGATGCCTCCCCATAGGATGTCAACTGACTGGGGGTCAAACCTCCGGCGGATATGCTGAAGGTGGTGGCGATGTCCCTAACGATTAGGGATCGTTCTTCCCCATCTACATCCATTCTGAACAGGATGCAGTTCCTGTTCTCCGCCTGCCGGGCATAAGAATAGAATCTCTGTACTGACTCAATAGAGAAGCCAGCGTAAACAGTCGTCAATAGCCCTAGGACTTGGGTCCGCTCAAGGGCATCGAAGATTCTCCTGATGAGGGCGTTATCATACAACCCTGAAGCAAGAACGTGCTCCTGGTTGATCAGTCTTCCTTCCAAAATGATGGTTTGTCTGGCAGCCATTGATTTCTTGAGAGAAAGGTTGAGAAAATTTCAAAGTTTTGGACTTAGAGAATTTTTCGCGAAAGAAATTTCTCTCATTGGAAGATGGTAAATAAAAAGATTTCAAAAGGTGCGGTTATGGGGGTTATGGTGGAAATCAAGGGACGTGAAGAAGATCGATGATTGAGAAAAATCAAAGAGAATTGATCTTACGGTCCACGAAAAAGCGGAGATGTCAAATCATCGCTTTAATTATTACAAGACGCGTGGGCTACTGAGCGCAAGCCTTCCACTTCTAACACGCGCAGACTTTGCATTTAATGCTGAAAGACATGCCCTTTGCCACCTAAATAAATGCCTTTTTAAGGTTGTAGCATCATTGGTACGAGGTTGCAGAGTAATCAATACTCTTTTGAAAATAAATGTTGTAACCTTGTGCTGCTTGAACTCCCGATTTCTGCTGTACTGTAAGAATATAAAGCAGCGCTGTTTGAACCCAGCATTGTAAGAAGGCGTAGCTTACAACACTATACTTACTGCTTCTCGTAAGCATGCAGATGTTCCCCCAACGATATTACATTTTCTCTTTTTTTCATAACTTAAGAATTCCCAGCTCGTTTCTAGGCATAGAAAATCTTGATTCACTTAAGGGCTTAGTGAATATATCTGCCAGCTGGAGATCTGTGTGAACTTTCTCAAGCACAATATCTTTTTTTTCTACATGGTCCCTTATAAAGTGATGACGTATATCAATGTGCTTCGTTCTTGAGTGAAAAACCGGATTATGGGTAATTACAATAGCACTTGTATTATCACAGAGAATTGGAGTCTCATTTTCTTGAATTCCATAATCCCTAAGTTGCTACTGTATCCAGAGGATTTGCGCACAGCAACTTCTTGCTGCAACATACTCTGCTTCTGCTGTAAAGGTTACAATTGAAGTATGCTTCCTGCAGAACCATGAAACGAGTCTATTTCCCAGAAACTGACAAGTCCCACTGGTACTTTTCTGATCAATCTTGCAGCCGGCATAATCTGAATCAGAGTAGCCTTTAAGCTTGAATCCTCTTTCCTTGGGATACCATAGGCCTACTTCTTCAGTTCCTTTCAGATATTTGATAATTCTTTTGACCGCTGAAAGATGTGATTCCTTTGGTGCCGCTTGAAATCTTGCACAGACTCCTACTGCAAACATGATGTCTGGCCTGCTTGCTGTAAGGTACAGTAAGGATCCGATTAGGCGTCTGTACTTTGTGATATCAACGTCTTTACCATCTTCATCTTTATCAAGACTTATAGATGTGAACATAGGAACGGCCGTTGCTGCTTCATTTTCCATGCCAAACTTCTTGATAAGCTCCTTCGTGTACTTGATTTGACTGATGAAGATTCCTGTAGGTAGCTGTTTTACTTGCAGTCCGAGAAAGAAACTTAATTCTCCCATCATACTCATCTCGAATTTTGACTACATCGGGTTGGAGAACTTTTCACATAGCTCTTTGTTGGTGGAACCGAAGATGATGTCGTCCATATATATCTGTACTAGCAGTACACTTTCTCCATCCTGTATTCTAAACAGCATTTTGTCGATTGTTCCTTTCTGAAAACCATTCTCTAGCAGATAGAGAGATAAGGTGTCATACCAAGCTCTCGGAGCTTGCTTAAGTCCATACAGGGCTTTGTGTAACCGAAACACCTTTTCTTCTGCTTGATCTTTGAAGCCTGAAGGTTGTTCAACGTATACTTCCTTTGTAAGAAGACCATTCAGGAATGCACTCTTAACGTCCATCTGATAGACATTGAAATTCATGTGAGTTGCATATGCCAGAAAAATTCGTATTGCTTCCAGCCTTGCTACTGGAGCGAATGTCTTATCAAAATCAATTCCTTCTTCCTGGCAGTATCCTTTAGCAACTAATCTTGTCTTGTTCCTTACGATAAGTTCAGATTCATCTAACTTGTTTCTGAAGACCCACTTTGTTCCAATTACTCCTTGATGAGTTGGTCTTACAACTGTCTTCCACACTTGATTTCTTTCAAAACCACTTAGTTCTTCTTGCATGGCCTGTATCCAATTGCTATCTTGCAGTGCCTCTTCAACATTTTTAGGCTCTGTCTGGGATATGAAGCATGCAAACATTACTTCATGAGGATGGATCTTCTGGTTCTTACACCAATGGATGGATCTCCTATTATAAGATCCCTTGGATGATTCTTTAGCCATGTCCTGTCAGGCTCAAAGACATGTTCTTGCCTGGGTT
This sequence comes from Scutellaria barbata, assembly GCA_028654395.1. Classification (NCBI taxonomy): domain Eukaryota; kingdom Viridiplantae; phylum Streptophyta; class Magnoliopsida; order Lamiales; family Lamiaceae; genus Scutellaria; species Scutellaria barbata. The sequence continues at coordinate 22,040,226 of CM053647.1, forward strand.
GTTCTTCTTGTTGCTGTAACGCAGGAGGTTCTACTGCTGTAAGAATATCTGTTGCATCTAAAGTTGCAGCTTCCTCTATTTTGTCTTCTTCTGTAGGCAGAACTCCTTCTATGTATGGTACAACATTCTCTTTTCTTGGAGCTATCTCTTCAGGTGGCTCTTTCAACTTCCTGGTGTCACAGTGTGGTTCATCAAACACCACATGAATAGATTCTTCAACCACCAAAGTTCTTTTGTTGAATACCCTGAAGGCTCTGCTTACAACAGAGTAACCTAGAAATACTTCTTTGTCTGATTTACCATCAAGCGTTTTTAGATGCTCCTTTCCATTGTTGAGAACATAACACCTACATCCAAAGATATGCAGAGAAGAGATATTTGGAGTATATCCATTCCAGATTTCATAAGGAGTTTTGTCTAGATCCTTGATGATTAGACATCTGTTCTGTGTGTAGCAAGCAGTATTCGTTGCTTCAGCCCAAAATCTCTTGGGTACTTCTGCTTCTGCTATCATTGTCCTTGTTGCTTCCTTGAGGGTTCTATTCCTCCTTTCAGCTACACCGTTCTACTGAGGTGTTCTTGCAGTAGAGTATTCATGTCGAATACCATTATCAGAACAGAATTTCTCAATGAATTTGTTTGTGAACTCAGTTCCTCTGTCTGATCTAATCTTCACAATACTCAAGCTCTTTTCATTCTGGATTTTCTTCATAAGATCAGGTAGCTTATCTTGAGTTTCTAATTTCTTTGCAAGGAAGATAGTCCAGGTGTATCTGGAGTAGTCATCTACAACTAGGAGAGAGTACTTCTTCCCACTCAAGCTTACTGGTTCTATTGGTCCAAAAAAGTCCATGTGTAGAAGATCAAAGATCCTATGAGATGACTTTTGAGACTTGTCTTTGAATGAGCTCTTAACTTGTTTTCCTTTCTGACACGCTTCTCAGATATTTTCCTTCTTGTATGTTATGTCTGGCAATTCTCTTACAAGGCATTTCCTTGCTAGCTTGTTGATAGTCTTGAAGTTCAGATGGCTTAACCTCTTGTGCCACAGCCAGCTCAGCTCTGGTGGACTCTTCACAATGAATCATGTAGGTTGAGTAGAGGAGTTCCAATCAGCTAGATAGATGTTTCCTCTCCTTGTTCCTATAAGCTTGACTTCATTTGAGGTATTGTCTTTGATTAAGTATTTGTTGAGGTTGAATTCCACTGTGTATCCTTTGTCACAGAATTAACTGATGCTTAGAAGGTTGTATCTGAGTCCTTTTACATATGATACATCCTTGATTTTTATGTTTCCTTTGACTAGGCATCCACTTCCTTTTGTGCTTCCTTTGGAATCATCTCCAAAGATGACCTTTGGTCCTTTGCATTCTTGGAAGTCTTTCAGAGAATCTTTACTGCCTGTCATGTGCCTTGAGCAGCCGCTATCAATATACCATACATCACTGCTGCAACCTGGCACTGAAACCTGTAACAAATTCAGACAGATTTAGGTACCCATATCTGTACGGGTCCTTTGGGATTAGTTGCTTTGAGAACCCAAACTTTCTTAGCAGTCACTATATTGCTGTAAGATTTATTGGTTCTCTGAGTGTATGTAGTTCTGCTTTTGAACTGTTGGTTAAATGTGTGTGCAGAACTAAAGAATGTGTTACCAACACTTTTGTGGTGTGGTCTTCCACCATACTTCCCTAGAGTATATCCTCTTTGAGGTTTAGATATGTAGGTCTCAGTATAGGTGGGAAAGTTTCTTCTGTGCTGCAACTTAGTTGGTTGCTGCATCCTCTTACTGCATACAACAGATGACTTCTGCTGCAGCCAGTTCTTAGATGCAGGCTTACTTCCTGCAGTTGAGCACTGGGGTTTCTTCTCCTTATCCATCATTGTTGTTTTGTTCAAGATCTTCACAGAGTCACTTAGTAACTCGTTCTCCATTGGGATTTCAGCTTGAACAAACTTTACAGCTTTGGATGTGCTTGCTGTATCCTAAGAGGTGTGATTGCTGTAACCTATACCCGATTTTCAAAAGGGTTTCTGTTTTGATTTATGCAGTCTCTTGCGTCATTTGATGATTTGCTGAAAGTGCTTATCGTGGACTGTAAGCTTTCCTTCTCAGATTTTAGCTTAGTGATCAGTAGATTTAATCTAGAGACCTCTTGTTGCAGCTTACTACACTTTGAGTTATCAGACTCTCGTGCAGTGAGCATTTTTTCAATGTTGATATTCTTGCTCTTAAGGATCTCATTATCAATTCTTAGGTTCTCATTTTCAACCTTCAGATCCTCATGAATTGAGTTGATCTGCTCGAAATCACTCATGATCCTTTTTAAGGAATAGATCATGTTTAGCTCCTCATTCTCAGGTATAGACAGCGGTTGATAGATTACCTCATCTTCTTCGTTGTCCTCGTAGTCTTTAGCCATCAGGCATATCAGTGCTTTTTCATCAGAGAATGAGGTTTCAGTGTCGCTGTCAGAGGATTCTGTAGCTTTCAGTACTTCCTTCGGAACTACTGTATCCTTGGCTTTTTCCATCTCTCCTATGAGAGCTCGAAGTTTGTGTCTTTCCTCTCTTCTTTTATCTCTCATCTGCTCTCTTTCTCCTTCAGGATACTTGTACACTGTTGGGTATTGACAGTTTCTTGCATAGTGCCCTGGTTTCCTTCAGTTATAACACAAGTCAACATTGCTTGTATTTGATTGTGGAGAAGAGGATACCTGAGGAGGTGGATGACTTTTTTTGAAGTCATTCCTCTTGCTGAGGTTGATGTTGCCGCTATTGTTGTTGCTCTTCATGAACCTTCTAAATTTCTTCAGAAGTAGAGCCATATTCTCTTCAGCAACTTCTGTTGTATCCTCAAACTGTTTACTGCAACTAGCGGTTGCTGTATCCTTGGTTCCTCTGGCAGTCAGCGCTGTAACTTTGGAGCTCGATTCTTTGGACTCCTTTCTCCATCTGTTGATGTCATATTCGAATGCTTTGAGGTCGGAGAATAGGTCGAATGTGCTCATAGACTTCAAGTCCATGGATACTCTCATTGCAGTGGTTTTGTTATCTCATTCCGCGGGTAGGGCTCTCAACACCTTCATGTTTTTCTCCTTTTGAGTGTAGTGTTTGCCTAGAGCTTCTAGTTCGTTCACTATAGATGTGAACCTCAAGTCTAGTTGCTCAAGGGTCTCTTCATTCTTCATTTCGAAGAGCTCGAATAGTTGGGTAGCATTGGAGATTTTGTTGTCTTTGGTGAGCTCAGTCCCTTCACATATTTGCCTCAGCTTTTCTCATATTTTGGATGTTCTGCAAGTTTTGACCTTGCTGAAGGTGCCTTTATCCAAAGTGATGAATAGAGCATTTTTGGCCACATTATCCAAGTTAGCTCTCTTCCTATCTTCATTGTTCCATTTAAGTCTTGGTTTGACTAGGAAGTTTGGTGGTGGAGGTGCTCCTTCTTCTAACTCTCTACCAGCATAGGATTTATTTTTGTGGGAATTATTGGTCCTTCGGTGATGACCATCCACATTTCATCATTCATGGCTGATAGATGTGTCTGCATTCTTATCTTCCAATCGTCATATTCTTTTATGGAAAACATAGGTAACTTGTGATTTGAGAAATCCATGATATGCTATAAGAATAAGTTTAGATGCAGAGAAAACAGCGAGATAAAGGTGGATCTGGGTAGGTAACCAGATAAGTTGGCTTTTAACCCAAATCGCTCTGATACCACTTGTTGGTCCCAAGTGGTGTCCGAGGTTCAGAGGGGGAGTGAATGAACCTTGGTCGATTTTGCAAATCAATGAAAAACTTTTATGCTCTACAAGTTACTTGAACTTGCAGCGTCAAATTGTTACTGCTTACAGCACTAGGATACAGTGCTGCACGCTGTAACTTCAAGTTTTATACGCAGCGGAAAAATAACTTTTATAACTGAAGGCTGATTTTCCCAAATATGCTTCTATCAGAAAACGTTTTATGCTTATGAGATAAACAAGAAATAGAAGATTAAAGCACAGATAAAAAGTAATAAACACTTATGACTTATAGTGGTTCGAAGGTGGTGTAATCCTTCTACGTCCACTCTACTGCTCCTCGAGCAAGAACTTTGTTAAGCAAGATTGAATTACAGGACACCCCTAACAATCTATCAGCTTCAGAAAATAATCACCTACTGAAGTCCAGCGTACACACAGCAACTGCAAACTTCAAAGGCTAACCCACACTGGGTTCTACACTCCCACACAGGGAAGCTGCCTAACCCTAGACAACTATAAAAATAGCAAGGATTTCTCCTATCAACTATTTGACACCACTAAAACAACCTACGCACACAGCAACAAGGTTAAAAGTATATTGTTTGTTTCTTCAACTGGTGCTTCGAAGTGAGATTCTGAATCCTTGAGGAATCTTTCAGCTTGAACTTGCTTCACTTCTTGAGGGTGAGTGACTGAAACTGATAGAGACTTGAATACTTGGTTCTTGAAAGTTTTAGGAATTTTACGCAAATGTTTCAGTTATAGTAACCATCTTCACTTCTTCTCATCCTCTATTTATACTTGTAGGAGAAGATGTCCGTTGAAGGAGACATCTCTCTTTTTAAATTTGAAGTAGTTTGACCAAAGGTATGGTTCGCATTTAATGCGACTTGACTTTCTCTTTTGGAGCATTTAATGCGGCAGTTGCGGCTCGCAGATTTCTGCAGCGGGTCAGTCCATGTGGCATCTTCGTATTGGCTCCGTGTCTGCAACTTTGATCTTATTTGGAATGACTCTATTTATTCTTGCTTAAATCTTCATTCCTCGTACTGCATTTATCCTTTCTAGGATTGTAGGATACTCTTTGTTGTAAATTGTGCTGATTCACTTGACCGGACTGTAAGCTTTGCGTTGTATCCTAGATCTTTATACAGCTGATTATTTCATGCAGTGCTGCAGCAACCTGGTTGCAGTATCTTTGAGCAGAGCTGCTGCATCTTTTTCCTACAGCACTCCTGTATGTCATTCCTTCTTACTTCACTGTAGATACGTTTTGTCTTGTTACAGCAATGCTGTATCCTGCCTTTTTGCAGTGATGTTGTATCATACCTTCTTGCAGCGATATCTTTTCTGAACGACTTAGATGCAGCTTTATCCTTGTCAATCCTCCATTTCTCAGCACTTAAACCTAGACTCAACCTAGTCTATATATTCACTTAAACATCGTGAAAAGTGGGGTACTCAAAACTTCCTATTACATATATGATTTGTCTCATCAAAATCTAAACATTGAAATCCGAACATAGATAATTTTCCTATGTGGGAGTTTGAAACCATGTCTAGGTTTGTCTTTAGATTTGCAGTTGTTCTGTGTATGCTGGACTCTAGTAGGTGTTTCGCTTTGTAAAGTTGATAGATTGTTAGGAGTGTCCTATAAACCAATCTTTCTTAATAAAGTTCCTGCTCGAGGTATTAGTAGAGTGGACGTAGAAAGATTACACCACCTTCAAACCACTATAAACCATAAGTGTTTTATTGTTTTCTTATCTGTGCTTTATCTTTTATATTTATCTCTGTCATAAGCATAAAACGTTTTTGAAAAGGATCATATTTGCGAAAACTAACCTTATATTATAAAACCTATTTTTCCGCTACGTATAAAACTCTAGGTTACAGCATGCAGCACTGCATAGTGCTGTAAGCAGTAACTGTTTGGTACTGCAAGTTCAAGTAACTTGCAGAATAGTAAGTTTTAAAAGATTTACAAAATCGACCAAGGTTCATTCACTCCCCCCTCTGAACCTCGGACACCACTTAGGACCAACAAGTGGTATCAAAGCCAGTTGGGTCAAAAGCCAAACTATCTGGTCACCTACCCAAATCCACTTTAATCTCGTTGTTTTCTCTACATCCTAAAAATCTCATTCTTACAGCATATCATGAATTCCTCTAATCATAAGTTACCCATGTTTTGTATAGAGGAATATGACGATTGAAAGATAAAAATGCAGGCACATTTATCAGCAATGAATGATGAGATGTGGACGGTCATCCCTGAAGGACCGATTATCCCTATGAAGGTGAACCCCATGTTCGGTATAGACATGGAGGAAGGAGCACAGTCACCACCTAACATCCTGGTCAAGCCAAGATAAGAATGGAATAATGAAGACAGGAAGAGAGCCCACCTAGACAACGTGGCCAAGAATGCTCTATTTATCACCTTGGATAAAAACACATTCAGCAAAGTCAAGACTTGTAGAAGTACCCCGAAGAAACTCTTCAAATCGGAGTTTGAATTTCTCTATGATATCTGTGTGTATTCCATTGAAGGCAGAATAGGGAGTTACGATAAGTGCACAAATCTCTGGTTTCGGATCTATCTGCCATCATGGCCGAAGAAAAGGTGAACTGAGCAGGGTTCATCTTGAAGAGGATTTGGGAGAAAGCAGATAAGAGCACAGTGAGGAGGAGTTATGGAATCACCATTTGCTCTCTGCTTTGCAAGCTAGACCTTCAGCTTGCAGCTCCTATCCCTATTCCCATTGGGAAGTATCTTAAAGAGAAGAAGAATGGTAAGACCATACCTTAGACATCTGTTATTGGGGTTGCACGGAGGAAAACCAAAGATAAAAAGAATGCAACCCTAGCACTGCAAGATGAAGCTGTAGGCAGCGGGGGTGAAGATGATGATGATGATGAGAGTTTTTTTCCCGTTATCAAGAGGACACCAAGGAGGACTGAACCTGAACCTGAATCATCGTCCTCAAATGATGATGCACCCCTGGCCAAGAAAGCCCCGTGCAGCAAGAAGAAGGCTGCTGCAACTGTTGATTCCCAACTCTCTACTACAAGCTTGGTTGCAGTAGATGAGCTTCAAAGGGTTCAGCCAGATGAAGAAGCTCATCTACAAGGGGCTACTGACTTAGTCTCTTCACACGATTTTGAAGCTATTCAAGCTGTGCTGGGTCCAACCTTCCCAGCTGTTAGAAATATGGAGCAGCAGTACAGTCTCTGGAGGGAGATAAGATTGTTCTGGGGGAAATCTTGCTGAAATGGAAGGATTTCCTTACCTAAGTATGCAGCAGAGGTGCAAGATCGATTTAGAAGCACTACTGCTCAAGGAGCACTGGATAAAAGGAAGGACAAAGCTATTCCAGAATCCTATACTGCAGAGCTGCCGATGAAAGCAGTAATGGAGGATGTCCAAGTCTTTCTAGCCCCGGCTGAGAGGCTGTAAGAAGGGGCGACGATGTTGCATTTGCCTAAGAGCAAATCAACACCTTGGGAGTGGAGCAGGCTGAGGAGGCCATACTGCAACAAGCGCCGCAAGCAAGTGTTAAGGAGACAAGGATGCGGGGAGAAGAAAGCTCAAGTCATCACAACTTAAGCTCCCCTGCATATGAACAAATGGTTGAAGGCCTCTCCAATATTGTCACGCTTGATCCTTTGGAGGAGGAGGAGTCTCAACTGGTGGACTATGGTAATTCCCCAATTCACATAGTTACAGATGCTGTTGTAGATACACAAAGGGAATCGACCGCCATCACCAGAGACTTTCTCTCCGACATTATTGAGATCGCCGATGACACAACCACTAAGGAAGTTGCAGAGGCTGGACTTCCTGTACTAGCAGAAATAGCAGTACAGCAGACAGCCACCCTTACAGAAGTTACTGAAGAAACACGCAGGGTAGAGGCTGAGATTCTTGCAGCAATAGAGATTTCAGTGCTACATAAAGTGGAAGCTACAAAAAACCAACAGGAGCTGCAAGAACCCATTCTTGCAGCATAAGCTGTCAATGTTATAGGACCGATCGAGGAGACGGGGTCCTTGCTGAAGACCTCAGGTGAGGCTATTGTTCGAATAACACACCCTGAGGAAGAGAAGACCTCTAAAGAGGCGACTGTTGAGACAACACCCTTAGAGGATGATGAAGAAGTGGTGGAGGTAACCCCCAACGCAGCTAGAGATACCTCATAAGGAGGTTGATGCTGCTGTAAGCATACCAGAACCTATTCAGGTTACAGCAGTAGAGGTTACTGAGGATGTCGATGCTGAATCCTCCGAGTTTCTTGAGAACCTTACTACCCGTAAAAGAGCAACCTACGGAAAAATGAATTCAGTGGCAGTTGAGATAGAAGATGTTGAGGAGGAGGAAGGGGATAAAGAAAATCCCACCTTATATTGTCCAAGTCCTCTATCAAGCCTTAATGAGTATAGGGAAGATGAATCTGATGTGCCAAGGTAGGATGCAGCACAGCCCCCACAAGCTATTATTCCTTATGCTGCATCGGCTGCTGCAGCTGCAAGAACAAATGCGGGCCTGATCCCTGATGAATCGATCAACAGGATGATAGCTGCTGTTAGACACATGCTTCATGCTCTTCAGGAGCATGAGTTTAACATGCAGAACAGCATGAGGGTAGGCACTAAATTCCATGCTGAAACCATGACTGGTTTCAAGAAGGATCTCGAAGCATTGCCTTTAATGATCAGACGTGACTTGAATGAGTCAACCTATAGGCTGTTTTGGGACCGAACAAGAATGGAGAGAGAGCTGAAGAGAGATGCTGCTACCAACCGTGCTGAGATCAAGCTTTGCAAGAGATCTATTGATATAGCAACTGATAGGCTGAACTCTCACTTCCTGGTGCTAGAGACACTTCTGTACCATGTTTTAGATAAATCCAGAAGAACCAGAAGTATCAACGATCGATTGGGGAACCCGGAGATGATTGTAGGAGAATTGAGGGACATCATGGTGAATGCGTTCCCTCAGCATGCCCAAGGATACAGGGAAGCCCTAGCACCTGCAAGAAGACCACGCTCTTCAGTGATTAGAGAAACCTCTGCTCCACCCCTAGTTTTTTATGATGCCAAAAAGGGAGAAAGATTTCATGACAGATATCGGAGCTCAGAGGAGAAAGAAGTTGAAGAAGAAGAAGATGATGATGATGATGATCAACCTCTTAGCAAGAGGAGGAAGAGATCTGAATCATCTGTTGCTGCTGAAAAAGATGGAGAAAAGATGATGAAAGATGAGCTGGTAGTGCAGCTACTGCAAGTAGACCAACAGCAGGCGCTGCATACAGTAGTGCTGCAAGCAAGGATGCAGCACCTCCCTCATCTCATCACATAAAAAGAGGGAGAGAAAGCCAGCAGTAAGGCTCAAGGAAGAGAGTGAGCAGAGCCAAGGCTGAAAGGCATTACAACGAAAAGATGGCTGCTTAGAGGGCAGAGAGAGTCAGAGCTGAAAAAGAAGAATATGCCTGGATGCAAAGGCTCAGAGTGATTGGTGAGAAGAGAACCTATGACAAAGACCTCTACCAATATCCCCCTCAAAAAATTCCACGTCTCGACACAGATAACATATCTGCTGAAATGCCAGTACTGATGGATCAAAGGTCTGTTGGAGAACACATTGCCTGGAACTTATACATCTTCAGGGCAGTCAAGCTGCCTACTGATAGGAATCCATCATTTGAATCAATCACACTGTACAAGAGATCCGAGTATCTCAGAAACTTCAGATTTCTGTGCAGAAAGGGCAAATTCAGTAGATTTCAAACCTGTCAAACTGCACTGAGAAGATATGAAGAGCTTACTAGGGCTGGAGAGTTTGAAGTTCAGAATTACTACATAGACCTAGTGAAGCAAGGCAAGGTAGTGCCTTAATGTGAGGACTTCTGGCTGAGATGGATTCAAATTCCAAAGATTCAGGAGATACTTGAAGAATCCTATCAGGAGTCCATTCAAGATTGGTGTAAGGGATCAAGAGAAAGAGTTGAACAAGAAAGGAAAGATGCTGAAAGAAGACCTGAAGAATCGTCATCAAGAAGGTCCCACCTATTTCAGTAGTTTTTCTGCATGCTTATCTGTATATCTTGATGTATCTATTTTCTTGTAAAATTTCTCTCAGTTAATGAAGAAATATTATTTTTTTGCTTTCGATCAAGTTCATATGTATGAACTCTTGCATGCTATTTGTTTTTCCTGAAGATTTGTGATAGAGGAATAAACAAGATGCATCTCTGATGAATTCAGGATTAGACTTTATTTTACAAAGCATATCAAGTATGTAATCCTGATGAAAAATGATATAATGCAAAGTAAAAACTTTCTTCATGAACGAAATAATCTAAAGGTTTTGGCATCATGAAAAAGGGGGAAATTGTTGAGATTTCAATGTTTAGATTTTTATGAGACAAACTAAGTATGTAATATGAAGTGTTGAGTATCCCATTTTTCACAATGTTTAAGTGAAAACATAAATTAGGATTGAGTCTGGTTACAGGTGCTGAAAGATGGAGGTATACATAAGTACAATGCTGCATCAAGAATTTCAGAATGAAGCTGTTGTAAGAAAGCAGATACAACATCGCTGCAAGAAGACAGATACAGCAATGTAGCAAATAAGTAAGAATGGCCTGCAGCATCGCTGCATGAAGAGGCTATAGGAATACTGCAGGAAAGGATACAACCGTACTATATGAAGATACTGCAAGAAGGTCTAAGTTACAGCAGCACTGTAAAGAGCTAACAGCTGCAAGCAGACCTAGGATACAGCGCGAAGCTTACTGCATAAACAGTCACCAGCGCCAATGACAAATAGAATAAGTATCCTGCAATCCGAGGAAGGATAAATGCATTACGAGGAATGAAGAACCAAGTAAGAATAATAGAGCCGTTCCAGAGAAGATCAAAATTACAGACACGGAGCCAATATAAAGACGCCACGTGGACTGACACTCTGCAAACCTTTGATGAACTATTTTTTTCTCAAGAAGACTTTGTAGAGAGTAGCACTTGCAAACTTTGCAAATTCTAACAAGATCTTCCATGTCATCGATGGCAACCTCTAGCCTATCAGAATAGAAGAAGTGGACAAGGCTGAAAAGAGATGGATATGAAAGCTTTTCACCTGAGAATCGCACTTCCTTTCTATCTTTCCAATCAATCTCAAACTTTTTCTTAAAGAAAGGTGAACGGGCAGCCAAAATGAGACGGTGTGCTTCAAGAGGTCTTCCTTGCACGTAAAATACAACATCAGGGGGGCAGTAGCTAGAACTAGACTCTCCTCCAGCTGATGGATCACCTACTATCCATACATTCATTCATTCAACACATAATCCCCACGAAATAATCATTCAAATAAAGAGCAAAGAAAGCAGGCATTCTGCATCCCAAGCTTATTATATACTAGTAATGCATAAACAGATGTTTGTTTCAATTCTGGCTAGATGTAATTGTGTAGAGCACATATAGATGGATAGATAGCAGATTAATGGAAAATTAACTATTAGCTAGAGATTCCAACCACAGCTTATATGAAATGAAATTAAAATTTAAGACGAACCTGAGAAAGGATAATTATCCATTACACTTAGATTGTTGGTGTTGAATTGTTGCAGTAGATAGGTGCGGTTGGCTTGACAGGACATGAATGTATCTCTGAGAGCCGCCATCAAGGGTTGGAGAGGCGGTGGTCGGGCCTCGAACGCCTTAAGCAATTTCCGAACCTTGAGATTGAGGGCGGCGTAGTGGCACCGATAGCCGTCGAATGTATGCTCCTCGCAGATGGCGCCGCTCTCCAGCAGCATCCGGGCGGCGTTGAGGTGGCCGGCGAGGCACGCGTAGTAGAGAGCGACGGAGTCCCACTGGTCTCGCACGTTCACGTTCACACCGGACTCCAACAGGTACCGGATGCGGTCGACGTCACCGGCACGGGAAGCCTCGAAAACTTTGGAGCTGGAGGTACAAAGGCCGCTGGGGTATCGTTTCATCAAGAAGACTTAGTACGCAACTTGGGTCTCAAATCCCGTCCTGATCAAAAAACAGAATGAATCCTAGAGGCTTTGTGTGGATTTCATTGATTTAAATAAGGTCTGCCTGAAAGATTGTTTTCATCTACCCAACATCGACCAGCTCTTTGATACCACAGCCGCCCATGAACTCATGAGCTTCATGGGCACATACTCAGGATATCATCAGATATCGATGGCCGAGCAGGACCAGGTCCACACTACATTCATCACCGACCGGGCATAATATTGCTATACTATGATGTCATTCGGTTTTAAAAATGCAGGGGCAACTTACCAGAGGCTGGTGAATAAAATGTTCGCCGCCCAGATCGGGAAGTTAATGGAGGTCTACGTGGATGACATGTTCGTCAAGTCCAAGAAGAAGACCGATCATGTAGGCCACCTCGCCAAAATGTTCAACATCCTAAGGAGGTACAGGATGAAGTTGAATCCAAAAAAGTGTTCCTTTGGGGTCAGCTCGGGAAAATTCCTCGGAATCATGGTGAGCCAGAGAGGAATTGAGGTCAATCCTGAAAAGATCCAAGCCATCATGAACTTGACTCCACCGAGGTGGATCAAGGATGTCCAGAGTCTGACAGGGAAGGTGGCGGCCCTTAGTCGGTTCATCTCCAGGTCCACAAATAAGTGCCAGACATTCTTTAATCTCATCAAAAAAAATCTCAATTTGAATAGAACGGTGAGTAACAGTCGACCCTGGACGAACTAAAGAAAGCTCTAATGAAGGCTCCGATCATGACGAAGCCATAGTCCGGTGAAAAGTTGCAGCTCTACTTGGCAGTGTCAGAATATGCAGTAAGTTCTATGTTGGTTCAAGCAGAACAGAAGACTCAGCAACCCATTTATTACGTGAGCCAGTCACTGCATAATACGGAGCTCCGTTACCCGGTCATGGAGAAGTTAGCCTATGCCCTGATCATCTCGGTCTGGAAGCTGTGCCCATACTTCTTGGCGCATCAAGTTGAAGTACTAACAAATTTTCCTTTGAAGCAGGTACTTGGCCGCCCAAATGCTTCTGAAAGATTATTGAAATGGGCAGTCGGGCTCAAGCAGTACGACATCCATTATGCCCTTAGGACGGCTATTAAGGGTCAGGCCCTTACTGATTTTATTGCGGAGTTCACACCAACTCTCATCATCCGTGAAGAACAGATAGAAAAGCCCTGAAGGATGTATGTGGATGGGTCGTCAACTGCTCACTGCGCTGGGGCTGGAATTGTACTGGTCAGCCCCACAAACAAGTACTTCTGCTCGGTTTTGCGTTTCAAATTCCCTGCTATAAATAATGAAGCCAAATATGAAGCACTCTTGGCTGGTCTGGATATGGCGAAGCAGTTTGGGATGGATGACTTAGAGTTTTCAGTGATTCTCTCTTGGTGGTAAACCAAATCTCTAGCGAGTATGTTGCCAGAGACGAACAGATGGTCAGTTATTTGAGGTCAGTTGAGTTGGCCTCTACAGGGTTCAGACAGATCCGAGCCGAGCAAATACCGCACAGTAAGAACGCGCAAGCTGATGCACTTTCTCGATTGGCCATGAATGAGGGAGCAGAGGACATCGACTCAGTTGACATTGGAACCAAAAATAGCTCGGCCCTTGAACAGAAAGAAGTTTATGATATTGAGCCGAATGTGACTTGGATGATCCCGATCATCCAATACTTGGAAAAGGGGAAGATGCCCGCCGACCAGGGCGAGACAAGAAAGCTACGGATCCGAGCTGCCCGATATACCATCCAGGAGAAAGCTAAGTATATATTGGGAGAGGTCCATGAAGGTGTCTCCGGCAATCACTTTGGAGGACAGCCATTGGCCTTCAAAATTATCAGGTAAGGTTATTTCTGGCCAAGTCTAAAAAAAGATGCAATTGACTTTGCCAAGAAGTGTGATCGATGCCAGAGATGCGCACCCCTCATCCGAGCACCATCAGAAGACCTGAACTCGATCATGGCCCCGTGGCCATTTGTAAAGTGGGGGATTGATCTGATCGGTCCGATGCCAACTGGCCGAGGAGGAGTGAGGTTTGTAATAGTCGTCGTCGACTATTTCACCAAGTAGGTAGAGACCGAACCCCTAACACGAATAACCGAGCTGAAACTCACAAACTTCATCTGGAAGTCTATCACTTGCCGGTTTGGGGTTCCGTACTCTATCATTATATAAATGGACGGCAGTTTGATGCAGAGGGCCTGAAGACATTCTGTGAGAACTTGGGAATCAAAAAGTTGTTTTCCACTCCATATCATCCTCAAGGCAACGGCCAGGTTGAGACCGTAAACAAAATCATCAAACACACTCTGAAAGCCAGACTTGAGGAGTCAAAGGGGCTTGGGCAGATGAACTTCCTGAGTTACTATAGGCATACAGAATGACGACCAGAACTGCAACAGGAGAAACACCATTCTTTGTGGTCTTTAGGTCTAAGGCCATCATCTCGATAGAACTCGGCGTCTGGACCTGGAGGGTGAACAACTATCAGGATGAACAGAACACAAAGGCCCTGATGGCCAACCTTGACCTAGTGGAGAAAAGAAGAATCGATGCTGATGTGAAAAACTCCATCTACAAGCAGAGAAGTGCGAGGTACTATAATTTCAAGGTCCGAGCATGAAGATTTGAGGTCGGAGATCTTGTCCTCAAAAAAGTTCTACAACAAATTGGATCCTTGGCCACAACTGGGAAGGGCCATACAAGATTTGCAGAATCTTGGCTAGAGGTGCTTACGAGCTAGCCGAACTCAACGGCGAAGTGATGTCCAAACCATGGAATATTGAGCACTTGAAGAAATATTACCATTAACCGGCTAAGGTTTCCATTGTAATTTTCTTATAATTTTTACATTCTGATTAATGAAGTTACGTTCTAGCTTGTTGATTGTTTAAGGCCATGTCCTCATCCGACCCGCCCAGGCCGGATGAAACTGTAAGGTTTCGGCCCACCAAAAGGCTACGGCCTCATCCGAGCCGCCCAGGTCAAATGGAATAGTAAGGCTTTGGCCCACCAAGTCTTCGGCCCACCAAAAGGCTACGGCCTCATCCAAGCCGCCCAAGTCGGATGAAACAGTAAGGCTTAGGTCCAAATAAAGATACGACCTCATCCGAGCCGCCCAGACCAGATGGAACAGTAAGGCTTCGGCCCACCAAGGTTTCGGCCCATCAAAAGGTTACGGCCTCATTCGAGTCGCCCAGGCCGGATGGAACAGTAAGGTCTCAGCCCACCAAAAGGCTACGGTCTCATCTGAGCCACCCAGGCCGGATGGAATAGTAAGGCCTTGGCCCAGCAAGGCTTCGGCCCAAAACAAGAAAATGCTACAACCGAGCCAACTAGGAAGCACTAGGGCCAAGGCATCAATAAGACCTCGATTTTATATTGGAAACTCGGGGCTAGATATTGGCTGGCCAGAATTAACAGATATACATGGTAAGAACCAACATATTGAATCAAGCCGAATAGGTAGACAAAGATTAAAATTGGTGATACGAATCGACCCGGCCTGATAATACGCCGAGCCAACTAAGTTATGAATTGAAATAAACTAAGTCGGCAAATATATTGAACCTTATAAAGTATTTGCATTAAGTTTGAAAATGATCTAACACTTAACGAAATATTTGTATAAGAGAAGCCGAGCAGGCCAAATAACATTTTAAGATGAACATGAGATGAAAAATTAAGAAACTAAGCTAAGCAAGTTGTATTCATATCAAAGAGCTGGTTTGAAGGCCAACATCTTATACAAAAAAGGCCAATCGGCCAGAACAGAAACAAAACAAAAAAGAAAGTACAAGATTTGGCTTAAGAGCCACCATATCCACATGGTCGTCCCTGACCTCCTCAGTCGTCTCGGCCTCCTTGTCGAGATCACCCGCCGCATCGATGGCCATATCAAAATCAGGATCCGACATCAATTAGATCGGAGGTACTGGATAGAGTAAGTGAACTGACCCAGGCGGAAGATACCCGGACAGATCACTCATCATGATCAGATAGCAGCTCGAGAGGGGCTGCTTCTCCAAATATCCGGCCAGGGCCGCCATGAGAGAGCGGCCGTCAAGTTTCTCTTTCCGAGCAACATTAATCGCATCGATGAAGGCGAAAAGATAACCCAACACCCCCTCATATTTGCACTCGGTCGAAGTCTTGTACTCGTGGACAACAGTAATTTTATCCACTGGGATGGCTCGGGCAGCTTCTAGATCAGCCTTAGCAGCCTCCAACCATTGGCGATCAAGTTCTGCAGCCTTAGTGGTTTAGGCCAGCAACCCTAGGCAGAGGCCACATGTCCCTTCAGCACCTCATTTTCCTCGATCGTTGCGACGAGCTCACATTTCTTCTCTCGCAGCTCTGTCTTCTTGGCGTTGTACTTTTCAAGTTGGTCGAGATGAATGAGATGAGCCCGCTACGAGAAGATTAAAGTCTGGGCTTGGAGAACAGACGTGTAGACGTCCATATCGATGCAGGACATCTGCCCAGCATACTTCTCCAACTCTTCCGTCCACGTCTTGATGGGGCTTTTATGGGCGCCTCAACCCCGGGGAAAGGGTCTTCATCAGATCCGTGCTCGGCAGCTGAGCACGGATGAAGCTAATCTGAAAGGGAGGTCTCCGCCCGAGATACTCCTTCGACCCCTCGATCTTGGTCGGGTCCCAACCGTATATGTTGATCGAGCCGACCAGCGAAATCTCTGAACTCCATAAGCCGGAAGGAGCTGCAATGGTAACCTCCTGAGAGCCGAACGGCTGAGCTATAGAAGTCGGCTTGGGGAGTTTGGCCGGCGGAGAGCGTCGTGAAGAACGTTGAGGAGGCACCCCCCACCCAGATGATGTAATGATAGGGGTTGGGGGCTCCAGACCACGCCCCTTTCCCCAACCAAAAATCCTAGCCGACTGTCTCGGTCTCCTAGCTTGTTGAGCCCGAAAACGGATACGTTCGATAGGGTCCATCCGGATAGACAGACCATCACGAGGGAGGATGGCTGTTAAAAATTGCAAGTGTTAAAATAAATATGCTGTGGCCGGGTAGAAATCCGAGCAAGAGATTGACAGTTACCGTGGAAGTTACAGGGGGCTGAAACGAAAGGGAAAATTAGGCTGGCTTAGGCAAGCCGGTTTTCGATCAAGAGGGCCTTAAAAGTTCACCTCTTCGGGTCGATGTTGTCCATCAAGAAGTGGATCTTCCTTGAGAAGTCCACACCGATCACGAGAGCTTGAGGTGAAATCTTTGTAAAATAAAAGAGATATTGTAATATCAGAAGGCCGATCAAATTAAGATAATATAAATATAAATATATACCAGTAGCCGACCCGAAATATGTAGGACAGAGTATCCTCTGAGATGGATCCTCATCGGTCTGCCTGGGACTCATCCAGTCTCCGTCAACCCAAAACCATTTGGTCTTCCAGTCCTTAACAGAGAATGGAAGACCCTTAATGAGCTAGGGTCAGAGTGGCCGGAGAGAAGTGTAGTAAAAATGGTTCTTCATCCCCGATATCAGCTTTATGCTGAACAGCCAGGCTAACTACTGGGGACTTGGAACCCCAAGTTGGAAAGTGTGGAAGAGAACGAACAGCCCCAAAATGGATGACCAGCTGTTGGGGTGAAGCTGGTCAGGGGTGATTCCCCAGAGGCGGAGATAATGTGTGAGGTAAGAAGCCAAAAAAAAACGCAGGTCGCCCTCAAGGACCCGGAAGTTGATGGTCACACACCCCCTGGACGGCTTATCCATCCTCTCCTCGGGCAGGAAAACATCGAAGGTGGTTCCCCGGAGATTATTAAATAGGGCATGCCACCGGTCCAACTCGATCTTGGTGGTGATGGATGGCCACGCCATGGCCTCGAAGTTTTTCGAGGGCTGCTCGGTCCTCCTGTACCTCCGTCTGATAAGCACCCCGTTGAAAATACTGGGAGCCGAGGTTGAGGGGCCAGTTTCCTCCGCTGCAGCAGGAGTCGGGCTCTTGATTTCTTCATTAGAAGAAGTAGAACCCAGGGACAGTATTCCCGAGCTGTATCCAGCTCCTCGGATCCGTCCTGGCTGTAGTCCCGGACTGAACCGCTAGAAGAAGATCCGTTTGATGAGACTGTCAGAAGTATTACCTAAATAAGGATGGTGAGTTCTTATCGGTTGATGATTCTTGGTCTGTTTTGATCGGTCACTTTAGTTCGGTGCTCTCAAGGAAAATTTCTAAACTCATGAAGCAAATGAAAAGGGGACGTCCCTATTTATAAGAGGGATGCAACCGTTCGACTTCCCTCTTGCCAGAGATGACATGTGGCATATCGCACGGCCAAGATCCAGCGACCTTTCGACTTCCATCCCCTCAGATAAAGACACGTGTCCAGGCCATGAGCATATCTACCTTGGTCGGTTTATACTCAAGCCGGCTCGACATTGGTCAACCAGGTTAGACAGCATTGATAGAAAAAGTTCATGATCGAGCCGGCCAGAAAGGTTCTGGTCGGACGAACCGTGTAATGCCATAAATATAGAATTAAGAACATAAGTTGACCAGGAAAATATAATTAAATTGAAGATGCTGGTTTGGAGGCCAGAACTGTAGGAACCGCCGGATCACCGACCCTATACGATTATCTGATTCGGGGTCCATGTAAATATGATTAACGCGTAGCAGAAAAACGAATCATACCTTTTGCACCGATATTAGTTCTAAGGTCAGAACTGTAGATCGAGGAATCGATGGAGCCTGGACCTCACGATCTTCTGTTGTATTCCTCGCCTTTTTCTCGAACGTTGTATGGGCAACGAACTATCGAGACTTTCAGTCGTCTTCTACTAAATCATATCTCAGATTTTGTGTGTTTAGAAACGGCTGACTTGAGGCTTATTTATAGGCTACAACAGGGACCTTGAGGAGGATTAGGAATCGATCTCCTGATAGGCTTAGGAGTCCTAAATTCAATCTGAATATACTTCTTAAGCCTATCAATAATATCTCAATCCACTAAAAAGATATTATTGAACTACCATCCCTTATCCATATCAAATATGGGCTCCTATTTATTATGTGCGCGTTTATCTCCCCGCTTTTAAGATATTGAATGTCCGTTAATTAAATGAATTACTGACAATTCAATTAATTAACATTTAATTCCAAGAGTAGTACCACTCAACTTTATTATCATGCCGAAATAAATCCACCTGCAGGGTTTACATGATAATCCTTATGAGCTCCTTAAGGGGACATCATCATCCTAAATAATTAGGACACGGTTTCATTATATAATCAACAGCACACCATATAAACAACATTGTATCCCAATTTACCGAGCTTATTGATTTAATAAATAAATCTCACCCATTGGTAAATTAAAGAAATATATATCGAGTATACATGCCCGTTATCATATAATGATTAAGAGGACGCACATCCATAATAACAGAGGTCTTGTTCTATTTATGTAGTCAATACAAATAAAACAACCTCAGTTGGTCCTGCTCAATACATACAAAATGTACTAGTGTAATTTTATAATCAAGATAGATTAATACCAAATTACACTACAACCATTTCGATAATTTGTCCAAAATTATCTCGGTTGTGAGCTACCATTTATAATCTATAAGGAACTGATAACATGATCTTCTGTGTGGCACCACACACCATGTTATCTACAATATAAATTAATTGGACAATTGCAATAACATATATAACAAATATATATAATGCAAACATTTGACCATAAAAGATTTTCATATCATAAATAGATGTTTATACAAAAGCTAGGCTTATAGTATACATCCTAACAAGAACCTCTTAACAAAAGGCCAGCCAGCCATTCAAAAATTCAAAAAAAAATATATATATACAGCTGTTAGCCTTCAATCATCAGCACCGATCTCAATCACATCTTCAACCCTAGCCAATCAAGCACTTTCAACATGCCCAACAATAGGAATATCCTTCATTGTAAGATCCGGGTTGGATATGAGCTAAATAGGAGGAGCGGGCTACAAGAGGTGATCAGAATCAGGAGGAAGATAGCCAAGTAAGTCATCCATCAGATCCAAGTAATACTTGGGGAGAGGATTCTTCTATAGGTAGTCAGCAAGAGCGGTCCTAAGAGGGCGGTCATCAAGCCCCATTTTCTTTACCATCTCAATGTTGTCCATGAAGACGAATAGGTAGGCCAGTATGCTGTCGTACTTACATTCTTTGGAATCTTAATTTGTACTTTTGTACGACGGCCACCTCGTCCAGTTAGCCAGCCCTCGCAACCAGCAACTCAGCCCGAACAACCTCCAGCTCGACCTGTGAAGCCTCCAAATTAGCCGCAAGTCTGGTCTTTTCAATAGTTTCATCTGATAACCGTTGGTGATCCAGCTTAGCCGACTTCATAGTCTTAGCCAGAAAGTCCTGAGAGAAGGCCAGCTGAGCCTGAAGAGTTTCTTTTTTTTCAGTGGCAGCTGCGAGCTCGGCTCGTCGTTCACGAAGCTCTACCTCTTGTTTATCATACTTCCCCTGCTGGTAAAGATGCTTGAGGTGGGCTCGCCAGGTGAAGACAGAGGCCTAAGCTTGAAGCACAGCCGAACAAACGTCCATATCTAATGCAGACATCTAGCCGATGTATCCTTCCAACTCTTCTGTCCAGGCCTTTACTGGAGCCTCAATGGCCAACTCGATCCTGGGAGGAAGTCTTCTCATCAAATCGACACTCGGTATCTGGGCACGAGAATAACTGATTTGGAAGGGTGGTACCCGTCCTAGGAATTCTTTGGAGCTTTCTATCTTCTCGGGATCCCAGCCACAAATGCTGACCGAGCCGGTCAGAGGAGATTCGGAAGACCGCACCCCGGGAGGAGCCGTAATAGTGACACCGGGGCTTCTGATTGGTTGCTCAGAAGGAGCTGACCGTGGCCTCTTCACCGACTGGTCTATGGGCTTCTAGATCGACAACGTCATCTCCGACACCGAGGTCTCACGACCTCGCTTCTTCTCAACTGGCTGCTTCTATTTCCTAGCTCATTCCGCCTGGAGTCTGATATGCTCAGTGGGGTCTATTCTAGGAAGTAAACCTTCGTGAGGGAGGACGGCTGCAAAAAGAGTAGTCAGCAAATGAATCAACCGAGCATAAACTTGATGTAATAGTTTAACTCACCATGGAAATCTGTAGGAATACAGGAGAAATGAAAGACCAGGCCAGCTCGGGTAAGCCGATTCTCTGTAATCAGATCCTTAAAAGTTCGCTACTCTGAACCAATGTTATCCCGCAAGAAACAAATTTTACGGGAAAAGTCCTCGCCGATCAGGAGATTTTCAGGCGACATCTCTGCAAAATAGAAAAGTATTCAAACATTAAAAGAGCTGGCCAAGAAAATATAAACGTATACCTTCGGCGGACCCGAAGCCAGTTGGGCAAGACATTCTCAAGGAGAAGTCATGATCGTTTTTCCTGGGACTCTTCCAATCCCCTCCAACCCAAAACCATTTATTCCTCCAGTCTCTAACTGACGATGGAAAGACACAGATCAATTGAGATCAGAATAGCCGAGGTGAGAGGTAGTAAAAATAATTCCTCATTCCGGGTATGAGCTTAATACTGAATAGCCAAGCTAGCTCTTGAGGGCTAGGGATTCTAAGGTTGTAGCTGTGGAAAAGCACGAGCAAACCAAGTATGACCAACTATTCGGGTGAAGTTGGCCAGGTGCTATTCCCCAATGCCAAAGATAACGAGTCAGGCAAGGTGCCATAGAAAACCGTAGACCTCCTTCTAGAGCTCGAAGATTTATGGCAACACAATCTTTTGGTGGCTTATTCATCCGCTCCTCACGTCGGGGAACGATGAAGGAGACTCCTAGGGGAATATTAAAGAGGGACTGTCACTGATCCAACTGAAACTGGGTGACAACAGAAGGTCAGCCTATTGCTTCTGAATCCCCAAAAGGTGACCCAGCTCGGTGGCCTCGTTGTTGCCCGATTGGATTCCTGTGGGGATCTGGACAGGCATCGATCCAAACGGACTAACCTCCTCGGTAACCGTACAGGTCAATTCCCTGACCTCCATTTCTGGAGAGCTAGACTCCAAATCCAGATCGGCTGATCTACTTGACATAATTGTGGGGAAGATTAAATTACCTTATGAGTAGATGGTTCTTTCTCGTCAGTTGATTCAACACGAAAGATCGTGATCGGTCAATTCTGCTCGAAGTAGATAATAATTACCCGAAGTTTTAAGTTCATGAAAAGCTAAATGAAAGAAAGATGTCCCTATATATAGATAGAGCGTGTCCCTTCAACTTTCAACCTACATGATACAGACAAGTGGATGATCAAGCAGACATGATGAAATGAGTCTTTTTCATTCGATCAGATGACGTGTTTGTCAAACTTTAATTCTGCTCGGCTCGGCTCACGAAAATTGGTTAGGTCCCGACAGAAATAGTTTTTCCCACGACCTAAGGGGCTATTGTTGGACCAGCCGACCCGAGCTAGACCTGATTACTAAACCTGGCCGGTGATGGAGGTAATCCGATGATTGACTCAGAATTCGAACTTGCCAATACGACTTGGCCAGGAAAATTATCCCGGACGGTCCTTAGACGACCTGACCAAAACCATTCTTGTGACATGTCTGAAGGTCCTGACCGAGCAGAACAGATTATGCCGAGTAGGATGTTGGCAACCGCCAAGAGATCGTGAGGAAGTTACAACCACCCAATTCCTAGAAAATAGGCTAAAAACAGGGGAGTAGTGGGCATGATCCCCACTACTCAAGCCCTTCCCTAGCTATAAATAGATGTAATTTCAACTTGTAAAGGGTTCGAACATTTTCATTGTTCTAAACACTAGAGAGTTTGTTTCTTTACTTATATTGTATACGATCCTGCCCGGTCACTTGTAACTGATCAGGATCAGCCGACCTAATTAGCCCGAGTAGGCTCCAGGCCAGTGTTTTTCTGCACTCATTTCCACACTTTTCCAACCCATTTTCATCCAATTCTTACAAATCTAATCTCTAATTAATAATTTTCGAGAGTTCGACTAGAAATTATCTAATTGCAAATTCCGACGTCAACAAAAATCTAAATGAAATTAAGAATATAATTAACTCATAAATATAACAAAAACAATACTAATGATTAAATGAATAAAATATTCAATAAATATTTGCACTATAAAATTTTTTTTTTTTTTAGTATTTTCTCAAGAACTTATTTTTTCAAATATTTACCTTTTGAGATATATGTAGTCTTACTATTTATTGCATGGTCATAAAATTTTATAAATTTAAGCTATTTAACATTATTGTTAGATTTATGAATAGATTTAGCCTTAAAATTTACATTAAGATTTTTAAAATAATTATCAAATTTTTAAAACAAAATTATGATTTTCGAGCAATTTGTAGATTAATTATATTTTTTTTACTTTGGCTATATTTTTTTAAATTACCCATCATTGTTAGTAATTTAATTTTATTTTTTGATTTTTATAATTTTTCTATGATAAATACTATGGGCGTGAGCCGCCCATACAGAGGGCAAAGTCCTAATCAGCTGACGGCATCCCTCCGCATTTCCTATTAAGCCTCCAGCCCCACCGGCCCGTCTCCAGATATGTAACATCCGAGCGGTATGCTCACCTACTGAAAAATCTGCAGCTACTCGACTTCCTAGCAGTATACCTCTTTCGAGCCATTTGTACGCATAATTCTATATGAGCTTAACTTAAGAAAAAAAAAATTATATAACAATCCCCCCGTAAAAACCCCTAAACACGTATTTACAATTCAATAACGAATCAAACATAACATTTCATAATAACACAGATTTATATTCACATTATGAAAACTAATCATATAACACTGCACCAACTCCTGCCGCGGCCATTTACGCACACGAGCTCATGCTGCGGCCGTCAGCGGCTCAATGGCGGCGTCCAGCAAGCAGTGTGTCGATAACAGTGACATCCCACATTCATATGAGCATAAACTACTAAAACAATTCTTACAAGAAAAGGTATATACGACCTCCCTTTTTCTCATTATGTAAATTAAACACATAAAATCAACTCATTTCCACGCCTATTGGAGAAGAAGTGGAGAAAGATGCGTATTTAATTCAAAATTTAAATATCAAGCCCGTTTTTAAAAATATCAAATTTTATAAACTTTTAAAATTGAGCAAAGCCCTATAATTAGAGCTAGACTCTGATACCAAAACTGTCACGCCCCATTTTCGATTTAGAATAAAATACAAAAATTTAACATTTCGGGCGTCCAGCAATTTAAAATAAACTACATAATTTACATAAAAGTTTAATATGATCAGAGTTCGCAGCAAAGTTTCATGTAAGTAACTTACGTAACCAACTCCATGTGCATAAGTTAGAATAGTAATGCATGTTATAAATAAGTCATGCATATATATATATATTTATTAAGTATGTAAATTTGCTTTAGCTTAGGTTATAATTATATTTTATGAATTTTATATCTTAATATTATATAATCTATATCATATATAACATATATTAAGAGTTCATACTATATAATTATATATATATATATATTAAGGTAATATATTATATAGTTATATTTAAAAAAAAAAATTTAGGTGCTACAATAAATATATATATATATATATATATATCAGAATTATGAAAATCATAATGTCGTTTATAATTAAAAAAATTGTTATGATTCTATAATTTTAATCAAACTTTGGAAATATATTATAGGGTTAAAAGCATTTACCCATCCAAATTATACGTGATTTTACACTTTTTTGTATAAACTTTTAAATGTTGCACTTTGTCATATGAACTTTAAATTTATTGCATTTTACGGTATTGAACAAATCGACTACAATTTATTCAATACCGTAAAATGTAATAAATTTAAAGTTCATATGGTAAAGTGCATCATTTAAAAATTTAAACCAAAAAGTGTAAAATCACGTATAGTTCGAATGGGAAAATGTTATTAACCCTATATTATATAAAATGATTTTTGTTGAAAATAGTTATTTAAAAATTATTATTGTCTTTTTTACTTAAAAAGACTTAATAAAGAAGATTAAATTTTTTAAATACCCATTGTATCAAGGTACTTTTAAAATTGGTCCAATTAACTCCATAATATATATAAACATGAGATTTTAGATCCTACATATATTTGAGACTTAATATGTAAGATGTGTAAAACTTATTGTATAAGATACATAATAAAAATATTTTTTTATTCTTTTATTACAAGATAGTTTGGGTGAGAAAGTGGCAAATCACTACAAGAATATTGGGCTTTAACAACGGTTTTTAACCGTTGTTAAAGAGGAATTTTAACCGTTGTCGTAGGCAGGGTTGCAAAAAAAATTTCGCACAACGACAACGCACCAAAAAGCGTTGATACGACAACGCTTTTTGGTGCGTTGCAAAAAAGGGTTGTCTTTTCCGCCATTTTTGAATTTTTTTTAGGATATGACAACGCTTCAAAAGCGTTGTCTTTTCCAATTTTACAACGCTTTTTGGTGCGTTGCAAAAAGCGTTGTCATATCCTAAAAAAAATCGAAAAAGTGACAGTCATCAGCATATTTTGACACATCATTGCCACATCATCTTCCACATCATCAAATTTTGACACATCATGAGAAATAAATGTGCGTTGTCTAAGATTCGAACTCGTGACCTTTGCAAGACCTTGAACCACTAGGCTACTAGTGCTTTTGTGTTTATATTATATATGTATTTCTTTTATTAACTAATTATATATATATATACATATATAATTAATGACTAATCAATATATAATTGGAAGATTAATGAATAATTAATATGTTTAATAATATTTAATCTAATTTCATATTAAGACAATTATAAAGTATACTAGTGCATATTTTTAATATATGTTATAAACACACTAATTTTTTAAAATTTTGAGTTTGTTCATATATATAAGATAATATTAATGCAAATAATATAAAATAACATCATAAAATAATTAAAATTTTCAACTTTAATTTAATTAAAATAATATATAAATTTTGTATTATTATATAAAAAATTGTATTGACCAATTAATATATGTATGTTTTTTTAATTTGAAAAATAGTTTATCGTTCAATTACACATATTTAAATTTTTTTTTCATATTATTCTTTTAATTAATCATTTTTATATCTTTTTTTTATTTTATAAAATAATTTTTTCAAATAATTTATGTTTTTGGTATTAATTTTAAAACCAAACTAATTTATATTTATTTTCTAATATAATAATATATAATTTTTATATTATTATGTAATACAAATTTTTTTATTTTTCAAATTAATATATGTATTGTTTTTTTTGTTGTAAAATAATTTTTGGTTCAAATTAAAACAAAACTCATTTTATCTTTATTTTCTAAAATAATAATATATAATTTTTATATTATTATGTAATACAAATTTTTATATTTTTCAAATTAATATATGTATTGTTTTTTTTTTGTTGTAAAATAATTTTTGGTTCAAATTAAAACCAAACTCATTTTATCTTTATTTTCTAAAATAATAATATATAATTTTTATATTATTATGTAATACAAATTTTTATATTTTTCAAATTAATATATGTATTGTTTTTTTTTTTGTTGTAAAATAATTTTTGGTTCAAATTAAAACCAAACTAATTTATATTTATTTTCTAATATAATAATATATAATTTTTATATTATTATGTAATACAAATTTTTTTATTTTTCAAATTAATATATGTATTGTTTTTTTTGTTGTAAAATAATTTTTGGTTCAAATTAAAACCAAACTCATTTTATCTTTATTTTCTAAAATAATAATATATAATTTTTATATTATTATGTAATACAAATTTTTTTATTTTTCAAATTAATATATGTATTGTTTTTCTTTTTTTGTTGTAAAATAATTTTTGGTTCAAATTAAAACCAAACTCATTTTATCTTTATTTTCTAAAATAATAATATATAATTTTTATATTATTATGTAATACAAATTTTTTTATTTTTCAAATTAATATATGTATTGTTTTTTTTTTTGTTGTAAAATAATTTTTGGTTCAAATTAAAACCAAACTAATTTATATTTATTTTCTAATATAATAATATATAATTTTTATATTATTATGTAATACAAATTTTTTTATTTTTCAAATTAATATATGTATTGTTTTTTTTTTTTTGTTGTAAAATAATTTTTGGTTCAAATTAAAACCAAACTCATTTTATCTTTATTTTCTAAAATAATAATATATAATTTTTATATTATTATGTAATACAAATTTTTTTATTTTTCAAATTAATATATGTATTGTTTTTTTTTTGTTGTAAAATTATTTTTGCATCAAATTAAAACCAAACTCATTTTATCTTTATTTTCTAAAATAATAATATATAATTTTTATATTATTATGTAATACAAATTTTTATATTTTTCAAATAAA
This sequence comes from Scutellaria barbata, assembly GCA_028654395.1. Lineage (NCBI taxonomy): Eukaryota > Viridiplantae > Streptophyta > Magnoliopsida > Lamiales > Lamiaceae > Scutellaria > Scutellaria barbata. Next base: position 22,067,432 of record CM053647.1, read on the forward strand.
TAAATGTATATTTTTTTTATCCTTGTATAATTAAATTTTTTATATATTCTTAATTAATTGATATATATATGTATCTTTTTTTTATGTTTTTTGTATTAATTTTAAAACACAATAATTTTATCTTTATATTTTTTTACAAAAAACATTCATAATTTATGAATTATGAATTATAAAATACAATTTTCGAATCATGTTTTAAAATAATATTCAAATTTTGTATTATTATATAATAGGATGAGAGTAATACTTAATTAGGTGTAATTAATTTGTTAATTAATTCAAAATAATATTTTATAAAAATACTATTTTCTAAAATAATGAATTTGTTCATATAAGATAATATTAATACAAATAATGTAATATAAGATAACATTATAAATTAATTAAATGTATTAAATTTAAGTTAATTAAAAAATAATTATATAAAAAAATAATTATTTTATAATTGTTTTTTATTTTAAACATGCAACACACAAAACAAAAGGGTTGCATAATGGGTTGCAAAAAAAAAAAATCTAAGAAAAGACAACGCTCAAAAGCGTTGCGAAAAAGGGTTGTCGTAGAGCGAAAAAAACGTCTTTTAACAACCCTACTTAAAAAGCGTTGTCGTTTCAATTTTGACCGTTGTCGTATAGCGATTTTTTGCAAAAAAGACAACGCTTTTCGGAAAAAGCGTTGTAAAAAGCCAAAAGACAACACAAATTCAGTAAAAGCGTTGTTAAAGAGGGGTTGTTAAAAGCCAAATTTCTTGTAGTGAATCAGTAATATTTGCATGCTTCTTTCATTTTATATATAGTATAGATTTTAAGGTTTGCCAACTCCAAGCATTAATTTCTCATTCATTTTAAATTGAATTTGAGAAAATAAATACTCTAAATTTATATACTCGAAACGTACATTCCAATTTTACAAGTTTTTTTTCATTTTAATCAAACGAAACACCATGTAAAAATTGATCAAAAATTGATCAAGATTAATTTTCCAAATTTGGAGTATTTTCACCAATTTCTCCAACTTATGAAATTATACAAAGTTCTCCTCAAGTTAAAAGCAGAATTAGGTCTTTTCTTTCTTAGCTAAAATCCGAAATTTACATGATAAAAAAATTACAAAAAGAATTAGCTTATTGAAGGACACTTTACTTGGATTGCGAGGAAATTTTATCGAAATTTCTAGATGGAGATTACTCTTTCCCGCGTTGTATGAAAACAACGTTGAGCCTTTTTTTCTCCTAAGAAGAAAACAACGTTACGCGTTGAAAGTTTATTAATTAAGGATACATTTTACACATTAAATCGAAGATATGATTGAATTATTGTGTGATTTGTCCTGTTCACATTTAGAAATACAAAAAAAAAAAAAAAAAAGATAAGAACAGTGTCTCTATCTAAATAAAAATTGAAAAACAAAATAAGCCGTCTTAGTGATTTTTCTAGAACTACATGACGTAATATAATATATTTTTATATTTAATTATTTATATATATACTTTATGTATATTTTATGATATTATCATAATGCATGTATAGTGTGTAATGTGTACAACAAAATATTGAAGATGAATATTAAATCGAAAAAAGGATCTGAAAGAAGACATAAACATTTTGCTTGGAGTTGAGCGAAAAGTTCGACGGTCGAAATAAATGAAAAAAAATAATAAAAGATTATTGAAATATGAGGATATATAAGTGCAACATTAAATTACCAAAATAAATAAATAATTAAAAAAAAAAAGTAAATTGTCTTTGTATCAATTTCGCAATCATCATCCGTTCGGAAAAGTACGAAGTAGAGTAATAAACTATTGTTTCACATTATATTTTAATATAGGCAAATTTTTGGGTGAAATTTTCTCATAAATTATATTTCATGTGACAGGTATGATTATTCTGGTATTAAGACCAACCAATGTCAATCAACATTCATCAAATAATATTTTTATATGTATTTGATAATATTTTACATTATATTATATTTTTATTAGTATGATAATATTTTCAAAAATTATAATTTCACAAGTAATTATGTGTAATATTTTTGCGTATATCATGCTAATATTTTTATAGGATAAATTTCATAATAAGACCCAATTTATAGATTAGTTCTTAATTATAGATTCGAATTTTAAAGTTTTTCAATAAGGGGCTCAATTTAATATTTTTCTCAATTCAAGGCTTAAAATTTAGATTGAGTTCTCAATTCAAGACAAATTTTCATTTTCTTTTTTATTTATATTAAGAAAATATATAAAATTACTCTTTTCATATATAAAAGACACAAGTCGCCTAACCCCTTTATATGAATTTTTAATTTCGTGTAAACCATCTTTATATTTCATGGAATGAAATTGAAATAATATAAAATCACTTTTCACACAAATTAAATATAAAAGGATTGTATCCACTTTACACGAAACTAATATAAAATAGTCTGATTTTAATATAAAAATAATAATATATAGTGTAAGCCATTTTTAAGATTCGGGTAAGCATCTAATTCGTGTAAAGAGTTAAGCCATGTAAAATCGTGTAAGCCTTTTTTATAATGTTAGTTAAGCATTTTATAATACGTGTAAGTCATTTTTATAATTCACGAATTTTTATAAGCCATTTAATTCGTGTAAACCTTTTTTTTTTTTTTTATTCACGAACTTAAAAAATAGTGAATTTATGAAAGAAACCAATAGTTACCTCACAAAAGAGATTACAATATTAGTTAAAATATCATCTTGTGTTTTTTTTTTTTAATAGAAAGGAAATAAAGATTAAAAAAATTTAGGTGATCCAAATTCAAATATTGATCAGCGTAATCTAATCTTTATAAAAAGTGTGATATCACTAAACTACAAAATTCTTGGTAGCCAAGAAATATTAATAAGTATAATTTTAAAATAAAATTATATAAAAGTCTTAAACAATTTTTAATTTAAAATAAAATTTAGACTTCAGAATTGTAAAATTGACCAATCTAACATAATTAACCTCATCTCACATAAAACTCAATTGCTACAACTATGATTAGGGATGATGTGGCAACTAAAATTAGCAACGTGGATTGAAAGTGCCAGATTCATTCTATGGAGGAAAAACACTGCTTTGTAATTAAGCTGTCATGCAAGGTCGGTGGGACTGTGTCTTATATAAGACTATTAAGCCCATATTTCTCTCTCCAATATAATTAATTTGTGGACTATTTTATGGAAATGAAGTCGTCCAATATGCATTACGTTAAGACAATGCTTTCCTCTGTTAAAATAAAAAATAAAAACCATTCGCTATCTTATTGCAGAGGTGGCGCAAAACCGACATAATAATTGAAGTAAAATTTCAATTAATAATTAGAAGTAATTGACGGAACTATAAATTTGATAGTAGTTGAATGAAAGAAGTTAGCTATAGCGTATATTGCAAGTTCGAAATGAAAATGAAAAGAAATTTCCAAGAAATTTTATTGAATTGGCAGAATATAATAATAAATTAAAAGCATTAATTAAGTTAAAATCTCATGACTTGGTAGTGTATATATATGGGTATCTTTGTCACAGCATCTCAATCGTGTTGTATTACAGAGAGATTTTCCAATTTCATTTCTAAAGGCAGAAAGATTTATGAATGCAAATGCTCAAACATAAGCACAGCTTTCTCTCTCTAATTCTGTTCTGCGAAGTAGGCTGAGTTACAATCTACTATCTTCAAAACCACCAATCAGGTATGTATTTCATTATTTTCATCTTTCAATATTTGATGAATTATTTTATATTAGTATTAATTGAAAATAAAGACCAGTATTAATGCATATACTATATGTACAATTTTTAATTGAAGTTGATTCTCTCATATCCTAAAAGACAACGCTTTTCTCTGCAACAACGGTTTTCCTTTAATGACAACGGATTTTACTTATAACAGTTGTGTTTGAACCGTTGTCAATTCAGAATTTTTCTTGTACTGAGATATTTTCCCATCTAATTAGTCTAGATTTCTAGATCAGGTGCAAATCTAGAATCAATCACCATGTCGATTGTGAAAGAAAGCAATCACATTCACATCCACAGCTGCCACGAGCACTACAAACTCAGAAACTACGAAAAGCTATTCAATTGCGATGGGTGCAAGATGAAAGGGTTCGGGCAAAGATACCAATGCAGTCTTTGCGGGCATGAGCTGCACAGAGAGTGTAGATTCCCCCAACCCACCATTTCCCACGAGCATTTCGTAGGCTCTATCTTCACTTTTCGCGAAGAACCCTTCACAAGAATGGACAAAAACAACCGCAAGGAGTACTCCAAATGCTGCGATGCTTGTGGCAAAGAAGTCTGTGGGTTCAGCTACCATTGTGGGGAAGACAATATTGATTTACACATATGTTGTCGTAATCTTGAGAAAAAGCTCTACGTAGGCGAGACCGTCTTCAATCTACACACCAAGAGTTCGTCCAAGTGTGTTTGGTGTAAGAAGAGAAAGATCTCGGATGGGAATAGAGATGTCCCGGGGTGGACATACAAATCTACCTGCAAGAATAAGTACAACTTTCATGTTTTTTGCATGATGGAGATGATGCATGAGGAATGCATGAAGAATGGGGAGATGGGTTTGGAGAAAGTTGAGCTTCGAAAGGTGGCTAAGTACAGAAGAGGAAGAGGGAGTGGAAGTAGTAAGATCTTTGACACAATCAAATGTCTTCTCAAAATCATACTTTCTGCTGTTTTGGGGGATCCTACTCTCCTCATTTCTAATGTCTTCATCGAGTTAGTTTCGCGTGGATTTCAGTGATCGTATTTTTTTTTTTTTTTTTATCACTAGTTGGTTTGTTGGTTTCGGATTTATATTTGATGTTTGTTTCATTACACTTAATATGTGTTGATTAGTGATGGTTTGTTTTCCTCTCAATGTTGGATGGTGGAGGGTTGATTTTTGTGTGCATTTGTATATAAAAAATGATTGGATTGTAATACTTTAAGCAGTTTGAAATATATTCTGTAATGCACTTTTTATCGTAGATAGCTATGAGTGTATTTTTTCTTGAGCCTGCTATTGGATTACAAAGCATTGTATATGGGCAAATCTGTCGAACACAGAAACAAAACAAACAGAAATAAACATGACTTATATAGCAATCTATTCTATTACAATATGTAGCAATAGAATGATCTTCAAGTCAAGTCGAGAAAGGTCTATCTCCTTAAAATGAGATACGTCTAGGGTAATGTTCACTGGATCGTACGTATTGTCTCCCAAAAATAAAATGACTTCATCTTTTGAGATGTAGGACCACAGTTTCAAAAGCTCCGGTAAACTTAGGTGTTTTGGAGAACTGAGCAATATGTAAATGTAAACCGTTTTTCAACATGTTAAAAATAGTTCAAAAATTGAAGTTGCGCCTCTCTCGTTTCAACATGTATCCACAGTCGGGGCTATAATGCCAAGGACCAACGAGGTCGAGCCATACCGAGCCTAAGTTGGGGCCCAAACCTTGTCCGCCCAACGTCCAATTGTTAAGGACCAAGATCGAGGTCGGGTTTGGGTCAAGCCATGCCGAGCCTAAGTCCAACCCAATGTCCAATTGTCAAGGACCAAGGTCGAGGTCGAGTTCGGGTCGAACCTTACGTATGTGTGTGTTGCACAAACATACTATTCCAAAAGTGTATTAATTACTAAGTCACTTCTCATGACTTCTTTAATACTTGCATTTATAAGGTTCATCTTCCTATGTGGGATAACTAAGCTTCTTTCCCACTCAAAACCTTCACATTCCCATTTCAAGTGACCAACTTGAATGCTTAATTTCTTACTCACCAAAAATTGGTTTTGAGTGATTCAAAATATTTAGATTATCTACTCCAAACGTAGATTAATCTTTTGACATCCAATCTTTAAAAAGATTAACATTTAGCCACTTAACTATTGGTCAAAGTGTTTGATACCACCACTTATAACAACCAATTTTCCAACAACAACGACGATAAATACGATAATGTAAAATTTCAGGTACGAATGTTGTTTATCCACATTTTTTTGGTGGCTAATTTTTAAAAAACAAGGAATGGCATTTGACAATCATTTTGACAAATCTGTTATCTCATTTGTTAAGTAATTAAGTAACGATTTAATGTTCGTGGTTAATGTATGGGTTCAAGAGTGCATCATAGATCCACTTTGAATATACAGAATTAGAGTTTAAAATCAATTTTATCGAGTAACTTCAGTGATTTGACAATTTAGGACATTAATTAATTTTATGACAATTAGGATAATAACTTACGAAATGTAATGGGTTCAAGAATGCTTCGTAGATCCACTATAAATATCCACAAATAGAGATTAATATCAAATTTTACCCACTAACTTAAGTAGTTTGACAATTTAAAACATTAATTTTTTAGACTCACGATTTAGGATAATAACTTACAAAATTTCACAAATTTAAATCAATTTCAGTCCGAAAGCACTAATTCGCCCAAATTGCAATTTAGCAGTATCAGTCGTAAAAATCAGATTTTAAGTTAAAATTAAAATAAAACTTCATGTAAATTAATATTAATTTTTTTTAAATCTAAATTTAAACTTAAATTTATAATAATTTTTCAAAAATTTTAATATTCATTTTTAATTTAGATTTTAACCTAAATTGATGTTAATTTCTATTTTAGTTTAAATATAATAATATAATTTTTAATTTAATATTAATTTATTGAAAATATAAATCAATATTATGTGTTTCTTTAATGAAATGCTTATTAAAAAAATTCTGAAAATTAAAAAAGATACATAAATATAATATGAAACATTTAAAATATGTTTCATCCATTTATATAAAATAACCTTCTTATTTTTCATAAATTTATTATAAACATATCAAGTAATATTTAGGCCTATTTAATTATTATTTTAAATTTATTATTCTAAATTTATTAAGTCTTTTACTTCATTTGTTAATTTTTTAACTTTTTTTTTAAATATTTGAATTTTCTATGAATAATCTAAGATTTATTTTCTTAATCCAATGGTGAAAATTAAAGGAACTTCATCTAATGGTCTAAATTGAATATGAATAATACAAGTGCCCCATGAGCACAACGGTGAGACTCAAAATTTTGATCTAGTCAGAGCATATATAAGAAAACAATTTTATAGTTAAATTGATCCAAAAACTCTTAATGAAATGGATCTTAATTCTCACATGACAATAAAAATGGCACGCGCACGCACACAACATGGTGGTTCATGGTGCACGAACCATATAAAAACACACATACATGGTTCGTTACTACATACACACACAAAGTTATTATATTGCATGAACCACACAAATACACCTCGATTTGTTATTTATTATTTACTTAGTCTAATTGGGGATGTGCATTATTCGGTTAAAACTGAAAAATCAAATTGAATTGAAAAAAAATAAAAAATTGGTTAAAAAATCTGATTTGTTTTCAATTATGAATTATATACATTTCTGTTACTTCTGTTTGATTCGATTTTAAGAAGAAAAAAAACTGAAATAATTGCATCAAACCAAATATTGAGCTTTATATTGGATTTTGGTTTTATACATCTATACTAAAGTTGTGGGCTCGGAAATAAGACTTGGGCTTGAAGTTGGGCAACTAAATTAGCCCAAGAGAAAAACATTATCAATTAACATTAATTCACAATTCATAAATCCAAGTAAAAATTTCCTAAAATATGCATTCTAAAATCTGAATTCTCACATTCTTCTTAAAGATTCAAACCCTAGCTCGGCGTAGCAGTAGCAGTAGTAGTTGCGACCCAACTCTCTTTATGCTAATAAATGGAGATTGAGGACATAGGACAAATGGTAAAGCAAGTTGGGAATTTCTTCTCCCATATTCGGGAGAATTTAATTTGTTTTGGGAAGCTATTAACACTCTATGATGATTTTTCTAGAGGGCTTATCAAGGCTGAGGTCGGGTTTGGGTCGAGCCATGCCGAACCTAAGTCCAGCCCAACATCCAATTACAAAGGACTAAGGTCGAGGTCGAGTCCGGATCGAACCCTGCGTCCAATTGCAAAGGATTAAGGCCTAAGCTAACACTCTTTGATGAATTTTTAAGTTTTTTTTTTATTCTAATCCATCGATGCACACCCTTAGGCTCTAAATCTAATGGTGAAAAATTAAAGGAATTTCATCTAATAGTCTAAATTGAATATGGATACAAATGCCACAAGTACACTGCAGATAGACTAAAGATTTTGATCTAATCAGAACATAAGAAAACAATTTTATAGACAAATTAAATAAATACTCTTGATGAAATGGATCACAGACCTTACATAACAATTAAGAAGATATGCGCACACACGAAACACAGTACTTCACGATGCATGAACCACATAAACGCACTAACACATGTGGCTCATATATTGCATTGCACGAATCACAAAAAAAATTGCATGATTTGTTACCACACAAACACACCCAATTTATACATTACACGAACCATACAAACACAGTTCGTACAACAAACCACACATGATTTGTGCATTGCATGAATCTCACAAACATAAACACAAAGGTATCCCGCATTTTAGTAAGGATGTTTTGTAAATGACCTTCTTTTTATTTTAAAGAAAAATGTTTCTATTATAAAAATTTGCTACTTTAAATTATCTTATTTCACCTTTATTATTCATGATCACGAAAACATTATATATCATACAAATTACTATAATGGCGATACATACTTTACTGTTTTATAAATGAAATGAAATACAATACAATATCTTGCACATTTACTACATGTGCTCAACTTTATTTTACAAATATCACAGTTCTATAATCACTGTTATTCTCGGAAGAAAAAAACAAAACAAAAACAAAAAAAACAAAAAATCTTCACCACCATCAAGCAAAAACAGTCGTGTAAATATGTAAGAAATATGAAAAAAAGGTCTATGGACAGAAAACAACCCTGTAGTTGGTACCCTCCGGGCAAGTGAAAGTGCTTGTGGGATCATCCCCCGGATACGTGAACACGTCCCGACACCTCTCCTTAAAAAACCTCGACATGTTGGTGGGCCGACACGGCCCGGACCCGCAGCAATACTGCGTCGTTTTGTACACCTCGCACGGGTTATGGCAACCCCCGGCCACCTTCAGTTGGTCCGGGCACTCAGCCGTGATGTTAGCGGCGCATCTAATTGGCCGGGTGCAGCCATTGCTGATCGGTGTGAACTCCATGGGCACGTTGAACCCCTCCATAACGGAGATGTCGTAGTAGTCTTCGTGGCCGAAGCTGTTGAGCCCGTACTCGGCCAGGGTGTGGGGCGGGGCCCCGTACGATCGGCACCGGAGCTGCCCGTTGCAGTCTCCGGTCAGGCACCTGCCCCGGCCCGCTGCGTCGAAGGTGCAGTTGGTTCGGGCCCAGATTTTGGCGAGGTTCGGGCCGTCGAGGAAGTTGAGGGTCCAGGTCTGGCCGCTGTCGAGGCGGCGCCCTCCGCCGGGGACGGCGGCGGCCCAGAGCGTGTGGGAGCAGTTGTTGTGGATGTTGAAGAGGATGGCGTGGGTGCGGATAAAGAAGAAGAAGAAGGGGAGGAGAATGAGGAGGTTCTTCATCTTGTTGGCCTGGGGGTGGGTGGGGAGGATGGCTTCTTTTATAGAGATTGATTGCGTGCTCAGATTTCGTTGGAAAATTCTATTCTTTTTATCCTTTTGGATTCATTCAACATTTGGCAAACATGGACTTTGCTATCAAAATAGAAGAAACTTCTCAACTTTTCCTTTCCCCTTTTTACACATAACAACCTTTTCAATCACCTCCATTTTCTCTTCTAACAATATCATATAAATATTCATTTCACTTATGACAAATATTATTACTTATTTTTATTTTTCTTTGTGGTGGAACGTTGACTATAAAATAAAAAATGTACTTGGAGGGGTCCGGGGTATGCAATATAATTTTATTATTATTATTATTATTTTATTCTTTTATTTTTTACTTTCGATAAGAGTCTATATTTTGAATCGTATAAATTTGTTATTTTGCTTTATGAGTTTTTACCTCTCTTTCTTTGTATGCGTTGTAGTCAAAAAACTAAATTTTAGACGTGTTCTTAATTATAAAGTTGCTTCTATTTGTCTCTCTTTTTTTTTTTTTTTTCTCTAAGATTTCATCAACTAGATCACATGATAAATGTTTGATATTTGATTGATTTATAATTATATGGAATATATTTGTCAATAATATGAATGCAATGTAATCAATATTACATATAATTAAAATGTATATGTAAAGTTGATTAAATTCTCCTGTAATATTTTTAGGAGACGATGTGTTCTGATTTTATTGTGATCAACCCAAAATAGGACAATGAAATCAAATCCAGATTTTAAAAAATAATTGTAACAAATTAAAAATATAAAGTCAAACGCATAGCCTCATAGTCATGCATGCAGCCTTTTTCGTAGTACTTGACATGTTTCTTCTCGAAGAAATTTATTTGAAATAATATTTGATTTAAATAATTGCCCGCCACCGTATATATTTGAAATAATATTTGACTTAAATAATTTTTTTGAAAAACTTCAAATACTTTATTACTTCATATAAATTAACTAAGGTTTCTATATATTCAGATTATTAGATTAATTTGATTCTGCGATATTAATGTTTTTTCTCAAATGAACAAAATTTACTTAATTTACGTAGTTTATTGATTTCAATACTTAGGTTCAATTTAAACAAGGTTTTAATACTTATATATATGATTTATTTGAAAGTTTTTCAAAATCAAGGTCCATTATATAAAATTGGCATTTTTTATCATAAAAAATAAAAGTGAAATACTTCATATCATCAAATATAAAAGTAGGGCAAAAAATACCACATTTTTTGATTGACATTGATGACCAAATTATTACTCAATAATAATTTGGTCAAGGGAAATCTTGGTAAAAAAGTGATTTCTCTCACCTCCACTCCAACTCCCAAACCCTTCCCTTTCTCTTGCTTTCGAATTACAGTCGTTTTTCACCTCCATTTTCACTTTCTTGGGAGCTCAAAAATTCACCTCATATTTCACGTTTAAATCTTCGATTTGTTGCTAAAAATCCACGTTTAAAGCGAAGATGTCAAACCAAGAAGGAGAGGTTAGTGATTTATCCCTCGTTTTTTGAGAAAATTGTTGAAATTAAGCTTCGAATTTATTGGAAATTTCTTGAGAATTTGTTGAAATTTTGTTGAATTTGTTGGAAAAATGTTTTAATACTTCGAATTTGTTGAGTATTAGTTGAACAAACGGAGGGTTAAACGTCGATTTCAAATCCCTTTGAACCCTAAATTATTTAGGGATTAGGTTTAATTTCTTTTCATATATGCTTGAATTCATGTTTGAAATGGTTAAACGGGTTTAAATTTTAATTTGATAGGGTTAATTTGTTTGAATATGTGCTTGAATTGATGTTTGAAATGGTTAAACGGGCATAATCGACGTTTGGAATGGTATACATTTCGATTTTATAGGGAATAATCACGTTTAACACTATAATTATAGTGTTAAACGTGAATAAATTGAAAATTCACGTTTAACATTATAATTTTAGTGTTAAACGTGAATATTCACATTTAGGCCGTGTGCGCGCCGCTGCTGGGAACAGGGGCCATGTGTGCACGCGGGTGCCGGGAACGGGGACCTTGTGTGCACGTCGGTGTTGGGAACGGAGGACGTGTGCGCACGGGTACCGGGAACGGAGGCTGTGCCTGCGTACAGGGTGTCGAGAACGGGCTCCCGGTGCGCGCTTGCACTCCCGTCACCCGTCACCAGTTGCGCGCGTGCCTCCCCCGTCACCCATCGGGCGCGCCCGCGCACCGCCCTCCCGTTTTAAATATCCCATTTTAAAATTTAATAATTATAATTGAACAATTAAATATTATATTTGAATAATCGCCCTTTAATAAATTTTTTTAATCTCCATTTAATAATCAACACGTAATAAAAATAATTTCTTAATCCATTTCATATAATAGATACATAATTTGAATAACCAATTTAATATTCCCAATTTCATAATTAAAGTAACATAATATTCTAATCGAATTTAAATATTTTTTTATAATTTTTATAATTTCCGTTTAATAATCAACACTTAATGCGAAATAATTTTCTAATCCTCCGTAAATATTATGTAGATTGTAAAAAATAATCCTCTTTAATAATCCCCATTTCATAATTATATCAACATAATTTCCTAATCCCGTTAAGAAATTTTATTCCATTTTTTATAGTCTCCTTTTAATAATCGACACTTAACTGGAAAATTATTTTCTAATACATTTTAAATAATAGGTAGATAATTTTAATAATCCACTTTCATAATCCCCATTTCATAATTAAAGTTTGTGATTATTTTAACATTAGTTTCTAAGTTAAACCAACATTAGTTATTGATATTTGATTTATGACTTCAATAATTAATTTTTTTACGTGTTGAAAATCTAGTATAGTTGTTCTTTTATTTTATTGGTTATCTACTATGTGTTTTATGATTCTCACAATATATTTTTTTTGGCAGTATCCATAAAAATATGACTATTGAAGTTATTGTATGGTACGGTGGCTACTAGGAAGGTTTAGAATACACCAACGGTTTTAAAGAGGTCATTCACCTCCATCAACGAACCATTTTTGATTTAATGTCTTTCATTCATGAAGTTGTGGGTGCCGACATGACGCAGCGGGGTTATACGATTCACTTACTACTCGATTCTGGAGGAAGATTGAGGAAGAAAAATATAAAGAATACAGAAGTTTTACAACGAATATTGTCAAATATCAATGGGGTTCTTGTTGTTTTTGTTACTCTGACGAGGTTGAACGTTGGACAATCCGATGGTGCCGTGTCCCCCGAGCCAGAAAATACACCCCTTGGAGTTGGATCGTCTTATTCCGACTATCCGGAACATCATGTCTGTTGGGATTTCAGTGTTTAGATTTTGATGAGACAAACCAAATATGTAATAGGAAGTTTTGAGTACCCCATTTTCACAATGTTTAAGTGAATAAATAGACTAGAATTGAGTCTTGTGTCATGTATTAAAATGGAGGTTAAACGAGGATAAAGCTGCATCTAAGCCTTAAGAGAAGATATCGCTGCAAGAAGACAGAATACAGTATCGCTGTAGGAAGGCAGGATACAGCATAGCTGGAAGAGTAAAGGAACAGCAAAGTATAAATAAGGCTGTGCTTCGATACAGCAAAGCAAGAAAGAACGGTGTGCAGCAACGCTGCAAGAAAAGGATACAGGAGTACTGCTAGAAAGAAGCTACAGCAGCACTGCCAGAAGATACTGCAACCAAGTCTAAGATACAGCAGCACTGAAAGAAAGCATCAGCTGCACAAGGACTTAGGATACAGCGCAGACTTACAAGTCAGTTAAGTAATACAGCGCCAACTACAAGACGAAGTATCCTGCAAATCCTAGGAAGGATAAATGCAGTACAAGGAACGGAGATTCAAGTAAGAATAAAAGAGTCGTTCAAGAAAAAGTCAAAGTAGCAGACACGGAGCCAATGAGAAGATGCCACATGGACTAACGCGCTGCAGAAAGCTGCGAGCCACAACTGCCGCATTAAATGCTCCGAAAGGAAAAGTCAAGTCGCATTAAATGCGAACCATACTTTGGCCAGGCTACTTCAAATTCAAAAGAGGGATGTCTCCTTCAATGGACATCTTCTCCTACAAGTATAAATAGAGGTCGAGGAGAACTGAAGCTGATTACTGTCACTGTTACTAAGAACTAAAATCCATACGCGAAAGTTTCAAGCTTACAAAATTCAAGCATTCAAGCCAACACTTTCAGTCACTCAACCTATCGAAGTGAAGCAAGTTCAAGCTGAAAGTTTCCCTACTGATTCAGAAGCTCACTTCAAAGCACAAGTTGAAGAAAACCTTTTTATCCTTTTAATCTTGTTGCTGTGTGCTTAGGTTGTTTTAGTGGTGTCAAGCAGTTGATAGAAGAAATCCTTGATGTTTGTTTAGTTGTCTAAGTGTTAGGCAGCTTCCCTATATGGGAGTGTAGAACCCTGTGTGGGTTAGCCTTTGAAGTTTGCAGTTGCTGTGTGTACGCTGGACTTCAGTAGGTGGTTTGCTTTGTAAAGTTGATAGATTGTTAGAAGAGTCCTGTAAATCAATTTTGCTTAACAAAGTTCCTGCTCGAGGAGTAGTAGAGTGGACGTAGAATGATTATACCACCTTCGAACCACTATAAGTCATAAGTGTTTTAATTGCTTTATTTATCTGTGCATTTATCTTCTGCATTATTATCTGTCTCTCATCTTAAAACGTTTTGAAAGAAGCATTCTTGAGTAAAACAGCCTTGTGTTTAAATGTTAATTTCTGCTGCGTATAAAACTCCAGGTTACAGCGTGCAGCACTGCATCTTAGCGCTGCAAGCAGTAACCTTCTATCGCTGCAAGCTCAAGTAACTTGCAGTGTAGAACGGTTGTTTTAAAAGATTTTGAAAATCGACCAAGGTTCATTCACCCCCCCTCTGAACCTCGGACACCACTTGGGACCAACAAGTGGTATCAGAGCAAGTTGGGTTAAAAGCCAACTTATCTGGTCACCTACCCAGATCCACCTTTGTCTCGTTGTTTTCTTTGCATTAAAATCATTTTTAAAGCATATCATGGATTCCTCCAATCACAAGCTACCTATGTTTTCCATAGAAGAATATGATGACTGGAAGATAAGAATGCAGGCACACCTTTCTGCCATGAACGATGAGATGTGACAATCATAACTGAAGGACCGATAATTTCCATGAAGGTAAATCCAATGTATGGAAGAGACCATGCAGAAGGAGAGCAGCCACCACCAAACTTCCTGACCAAACCACGTCAAGAGTGGGGTAACGAAGACAGGAAGAGAGCCAACCTGGATAATGTGGCAAAGAACGCTCTATTTATTACTTTGGATAAAGGCACCTTTAGCAAAGTTAAAACTTGCTCAACATCCAAAGAAATATGGGAAAAGCTGGAGCAAATTTGTGAAGGAACTGAGCTCGCAAAAGACAACAAAGTCTCCAACGCTACCCAACTATTCGAGCTCTTCGAAATGAAGAATGAAGAGACTCTTTAGCAACTAGATTTGAGATTCACATCCATAGTGAATGAACTAGAAGCTCTGGGCAAACACTACACATAGAAAGAAAAGAACATGAAGGTGTTGAGAGCCCTACTAGCGGAGTGGGATAGCAAGACCACTGCCATGAGAGTGTCTATGGACCTGAAGTCCATGAGCACATTTGACCTATTCTCCGACTTGAAAGCATTCGAGTATGACATCAATAGAAGGAGAAAGGAGTCAGAGGAGTCAATCTCCAAAGTTACAGCGCTAACCGCCAGAGGAATCAAGGATACAGCAACCGCCAGTTGCAGTAAATAGAGTGAAGATACAGCAGAAGTTGCTGAAGAGGATATGGCGCTCCTCCTAAAGAAATTCAGGAGATTCATTAAGAGCAACAACAATAGCAGCAACACCAACCTCAACAAAAAGAATGACTTCAGAAGAAATCATCCAACCCCTCAGGTATCTTCTTCTCCACAGTCAAATACAGGGAATGTTGACTTGTGCTATAATTGCAAGAAGCCTGGACACTACACAAGGAACTGTCCTTATCCAACCGTGCACAAGTATCCTGAAGGAGAAAGAGAACAGAGGAGAGATAAAAGAAGAGGGGAAAGGCACAAGCTTCGAGCTCTCATAGGAGAGATGGAGAAAGCCAAGGATGCAGTAGTTCCGAAGGAAGTACTGAAAGCTGCAGAATCATCTGACAGTGATGCTGAAACCTCATCCTCTGACGAAGAAGCACTCATATGCCTGATGGCTAGAGATGGGGAGGACAACGAAGAAGATGAGGTAATCTACCAACCGCTGTCCATACAAGTTGATGAGGAGCTGAACATGATCTACTCCTTGAAAAGGATCATGAGTGATTTCGAGCAGATCAACTCAATTCATGAGGAACTGAAGGTTGAAAATGAGAACCTTAGAATCGATAATGAGATCCTCAAGAGCAAAAACATCGACATTGCCAAAATGCTCGCTGCACGAGAGTCTGATAACTCAAAGTGTAGTAAGCTGCAACAAGAGGTCTCTAGATTGAATCTGCTGATCACCGAGCTAAAATCTGAGAAGGAAATCTTGCAGTCCAAGATGAGCACGTTCACCAAATCTTCAAAGGACGTAAGAGATTACATAAACCGTGTCAGAGATCCTTTTGAGATATCAGGCATAGGTTACAGCAATCAAGGCTCTCAGAATACAGCAAGTACATCCAAAGCTGTAAATTTTGTTCAAGCTAAAACTCCAATGGAGAAAGAGTTACTCTGTGACTCTGAAAAAATCGAGAACAAAACAGCAATGACGGATAAGGGGAAGAGACCCCAATGCTCAACTACAGGGAGTAAGCCTGCATCTAAGATTGGCTGCAGCAGAAGCCATCTGCTGCATGCAGCAAAATGATGCAGCAACCAACAAAGTTGTAGTATAGAAGAAACTTTCCCACCTATACTAAGACCTACATGTCTAAACCTCTAGGAGAATATACTCCAAGGAAGTATGGTGGAAGACCACACTACAAGGGTGTCGGTAATACACATGTTGGTTATGCACACACTTTTAACAAGCAGTATGTCAAGACAACTGCATACAGCATGAGAACCAACAAATCTTACAGTAAAATAGTTACTGTTAAGAAAGTTTGGGTTCCCAAAATAACTAACCCTAAAGGACCCGTACAGATATGGGTACCTAAATCTGTTTGAAATTGTTACAGGTTACAGTGCCAGGATGCAGCAGTGATGTATGGTATATCGACAGCGGCTGCTCAAGGCACATGATAGGCAGTAAAGAAACGTTGAAAGACTTCCAAGAATGCAAAGGACCTAAGGTCATATTTGGTGATGATTCCAAAGGAAGCACAAAAGGAAGCGGATGCCTAGTCAAGGGGAACATAAAGATCATGGATGTATCCTACGTAAAGTGGCTCAGATACAATCTTCTAAGCATCAGTCAATTTTGTGATAAAGGATACATAGTGGAATTCAACCTCAACAAATGCTTAATCAAAGACAGCACCACAAATGAAGTAAAGCTGACAGGAACAAGAATAGGAAATATCTACCTAGCAGATTGGAATTCCTCCACTCAATCAACATGCTTCATTGTGAAAAGTCCACCAGAGCTGAGCTGGTTGTGGCACAAACGATTAAGTCACCTGAACTTCAAGACTATCAACAAGCTAGCAAGAAAAGGACTCGTGAGAGGATTACCAGATGTAGCTTACAAAAAGGAGAATGTCTGTGAAGCGTGTCAAAAAGGAAAGCAAGTTAAGAGCTCTTTCAAAGATAAGATTCAAAAATCATCTCACAGGATTCTAGATCTTCTACACATGGACCTTTTTGGACCAGTAGAACCAGTAAGCTTGAGCGGGAAGAAGTACTCCCTAGTAATAGTGGATGACTACTCCAGATACACATGGACGATCTTTCTTGCAAAGAAGTCAGAAACTCAAGAAAAGTTACCTGGCCTCATGAAGAAAATTCAGAATGAAAAGAGCTTGAGTATAGTAAAGATAAGATCAGACAGAGCAACCGAGTTCACAAATAAGTTTATAGAAAAATTCTGTTCTGACAATGGTATTCGTCATGAATACTCTACTGCAAGAACACCGCAACAAAACGAGGTTGCTGAAAAAAGGAACAGAACCCTCAAGGAAGCAGCAAGGACGATGATAGCAGAAGCAGAGATACCCAAGAGGTTTTGGGCTGAAGCAACCAACACTGTATGCTACACGCAGAACAGATGTCTAATCATCAAGGATCTTGATAAAACGCCTTATAAAATATGGAACGGTCATACACCAAACATATCTTATCTGCATATCTTTAGATGCAGGTGTTACGTTCTCAACAATGGAAAGGAACATCTGAAAACTTTCGACGCTAAATCAGACGAAGGTGTATTTCTAGGATACTCTGCTATAAGTAGAGCTTTCAGAGTATTTAATAAGAGAACCCTGGTGGTAGAAGAATTTATACATGTGGTGTTTGATGAACCACATTGTGACACAAAGAAGCTGGAAAAACCGCCTGAAGAGATCGCTCCTAGAAAAGAGAATGATGTACCATACATAGAAGAAGTTCTGCCTACAGGAGAAGAAAGAGAAGAAGAAGCTGCAACATTGGATGCAGCAGACATTCTTACAGCAGCAGAACCTCCTGCATTACAGCAACATGATGAGCAAAATACACCAACTCATGTCTTTGAGCCCGATAAGACATGGCTTAGAAACCATCCAAGAGATCTCATTATAGGAGATCCATCCATTGGTGTAAGGACAAGGAGATCCATACCACATGAATCAATGTTTGCGTGCTTCATATCACAATCAGAGCCTAAAAATGTTGAAGAGGCACTGCAAGATAGCAATTGGGTGCAGGCCATGCAAGAAGAATTAAATGGATTTGAAAGAAATCAAGTATGGCAAACAGTCGCAAGACCAACCCATCAAGGTGTAATAGGAACAAAGTGGGTGTTCAAGAACAAGCTAGATGAATCAGGAGTCGTTGTAAGAAACAAAGCAAGATTAGTTGCTAAAGGATACTGTCAGGAAGAAGGAATTGATTTTGATGAGACTTTTGCACCAGTGGCAAGGCTAGAAGCAATAAGAATTTTCCTAGCCTATGCAGCACATATGAATTTCAACGTCTATCAAATGGATGTTAAAAGTGCATTCCTGAATGGTCTCCTTACAGAGGAAGTATATGTTGAACAACCTCCTGGTTTCGAGGATCAAGCAGAAGAGAAGGTGTTTCGGTTACAAAAAGCCCTATATGGACTAAAGCAAGCACCAAGAGCTTGGTATGACACCTTATCTCTCTATCTTCTGGAAAATGGCTTTCAGAAAGGAACAATCGACAAAACGCTGTTTAGGATACAGGATAGAGAAAGTGTGCTGTTAGTACAAATATATGTGGATGACATTATCTTCGGATCCACAAACAAAGAGCTATGTGAGAAATTCTCCAACCTGATGCAGTCAAAGTTCGAGATGAGTATGATGGGAGAATTAAGCTTCTTCCTCAGACTGCAAGTAAAACAGCTACCTACAGGAACCTTCATCAGCCAAGTCAAGTATACGAAGGAGCTCATCAAGAAATTTGGCATTGAGAATGGAGCTGCAACGTCCGTTCTCATGTCCACATCCATAAGTCTTGACAAAGACGAAGATGGTAAAGATGTAGACATTACCAAGTACAGACGCCTCATTGGATCATTGCTGTATCTCACAGCAAGCAGGCCAGACATTATGTTTGCAGTAGGAGTCTGTGCTAGATTCCAAGCAGCACCAAAGGAATCACACCTTTTAGCTGTAAAAAGGGTAATTAAGTATCTGAAAGGAACTCAGGAAGTCGGCCTATGGTATCCTAAGGAAGGAGGATTCAAGCTTAAAGGCTACTCCGACTCAGATTATGCAGGCTGCAAGATTGATAAAAAGAGTACAAGTGGGACGTGTCAATTTCTGGGAAATAG
This sequence comes from Scutellaria barbata, assembly GCA_028654395.1. Taxonomy (NCBI): domain Eukaryota; kingdom Viridiplantae; phylum Streptophyta; class Magnoliopsida; order Lamiales; family Lamiaceae; genus Scutellaria; species Scutellaria barbata. The sequence goes on from CM053647.1 coordinate 22,086,994, forward strand.
ACTTGTCTCGTGGTTCTGCAGGAAGCAGACCTCAATTACAACCTCTACAGCAGAAGCAGAGTATGTTGCAGCAGGAAGTTGTTGTGCGCAGATTCTCTGGATACAGCAGCAACTTAGAGATTATGGGATAGAAGAAAAAGAGACTCCAATTCTCTGTGACAATACGAGCGCTATTGCAATTACCCTTAATCCTGTCTTTCACTCAAGAACAAAGCACATTGACATTCGACATCACTTTATAAGAGATCATGTTGAGAAGAAAGACATCGTGCTAGAGAAAGTTCACACGGATCTACAGCTTGCAGATATCCTTACAAAACCTTTGAGTGAATCAAGATTTTGCATGCTTCGAAACGAGCTGGGAATCCTTAAGTTGTGAAGAAAAAGAAGATGCAAGATTGCAGGGGGAACCTCTACATGCTTGCAGGAAGCAGTAAAGATGGTACTGTAAGCTACGCGTTAATACAGCACTGGGTTCAGACAGCGCTGCAACTTTATTCTTACAGTACAGCAGATATCGTGAATTCAAGCAGCACCAGGTTACAGCATTTATTTCAAAAGAGTATTGATTGCTCTGCAACCTCGTACTTGAATCGCTGCAACCTTAAAAAGGCATTTATTTAGGCGGTAAAGGGCATGTCTTTCAGCATTAAATGAATGACTGCGGATGTCAGGAAGTGGAAAGGGCGCTGACAGAGCCCACGCGCCAAGTAATTATTAGTGTCAATTTGACATCTCCGCTTTTTCCTGAGCCACTAGATCATTTCCCTGATTTATCTCAACCGTCGATCTCACACGTCTCTTGAGAACCGCCATAAAGATCAAAACGTGTCATTTGAATTCATTTTTCACCATCCTCAGAGAGAGAAACACTTTGATCGCAGAAAAGCCTCTAAGTGCAAACCTTTGTTCTTTCTCTCTCTCTCTCACAAGATATCATCAATGGTTGCCAGAAGAACCATCGTTCTTGATGGAAGGATGATCAATCAGGAACACATCCTTGAATCAGGGCTGTATGACAATGTTCTGATCAAGAAGATTTTTGATGCTCTTCAACAGACCCAAGTCCTAGGGTTGTTGATCACCGTCTACGCTGGCTTCTTTACGGAGTCAGTATAGAGATTCTACGCCTACGCTAGGCAGGCGGAAGAAAGAAACTGCATCCTGTTCCGGATGGACGCAGATGAAGAAGAACGGTCGCTGACCGTTAGGGACATCGCCACCACCTTCAGCATTTCGGCTGCAGGTTTGACCCCCAGCCAGTTGGCGACGTATGGGGAGGCATCGGCTCAAGAGATGTGGGATCTCTTTCAAGCAAGGGATGCAGGGGCTGAAATCAAAAGAAGCGCCCCCAAGAAGCTCTTCAAACCGGAGTTTGAACTTCTCCACGACATCTGTGCATACTCCATCGAAGGGAGGACAGAGAGTTATGACAAATGTACAGATCTCCGGTTCCGGATCATGTCTACAATCATGACCGGAGAGAAGGTGAACTGGGCAAGGTTCATCATAAAGAGGCTGTGGGAGGAAGCAGAGAAGATAACGGAGCGTCAGAGCTACGATATCACCATCTGCTCTCTGCTCTACAAGCTTGGCCTTCAACTTGCAGCACCCGTCCCCATTCATCCTGGAAAGTATCTCGGGGAGAAGAAGAAGGGTAAGACCCAGCCGAAGACTGCAGGAGCAGGAGTTGCGAGGAAGAAAACCAAAGATAAAAAGAATACAACTCTTACTCTGCAAGATGAAGCTGCAGGCAGCGGGGAAGAAGCCGAAGAAAAGGATCCTTCGAGTCCTCTTCCTGTTATCAAGAGGAGTTCAGGGAAGGCTGTACCTGAACTTAAATCCTCTTCCCCAGATGATGACGCACCCTTGGTGAGAAGGGCTCCACGCAGCAAGAGGGCTGCTGCTGCTGTTGGGGATGTGTCACATCAGCCCAGGGAGAAAGCTGACTCTCTTGATTCCCAACTCTCTACACCTAATATGGTTGTAGTTGACCTTGGGGATGAGTCACATCAGCCTCAAGAGCTATATCAGCACCGGGTTGAGCCAACTGAAGAAGAAGCTTGTCTACAAACAGAAGCTTCAGTGCTCGATCCTACCTTTCCGACTGCTAGAAATATGGCTGCGGAGTACTCTCTTAAGAGAGAGATGCGGTTGTCAAAGGGGGAAATCCTGTTGAAGTGGAAGGATTTCCTGACAGTCGAGCAAGTTGTCCTGGAGTGGGCCAAATCTGAAGACATTCTGGCACTCCTGCAACCTGACTTTGCAGCAAGAGTTCAAGAGCTCAATGGCTGCAGTGCTACACAGGGAGCACAGGACAAGGGTAAGGGCAAAGCTCTTGCAGAATCCGACTTTGCAGAGCTGCCGATGAGAGAAGCCGTGGAAAATGCGCAGGTCTTCCTCGCCCCGGCTGCGGAGGCTGTTAGAAGGGACGATGATGTCGCGTTTGCTTAAGAGCAAATCGACACCTTAGGAGTGGAGCAAGCTGAAGAAGCCATGCTACATCTAGCGCTACAACAGAGCTTGAAGGAAACCAGGATGCAGCACACTCCAAGGAGGATGCGGGGAGAAGGCAGTTCAAGTTCACATCAGATGAACTCCCCTGCATACGAGCAAGTGGTTGAGGGCCTCTCCAACATTGTCACGCTGGATCGCTTGGAGGAGGAGGAAGCCCAACTACTGGATTATGGTGATTCCCAGTTCGCAAAGATGAAGATGCTGCTGTTGCAGATTCTGAGGGGGAACCATCTGCCATAATCAGGGATGTTATCTCAGACATCTCTAAAATTACCGATGAAGCATCTACGGAGGAAGTTGCAGAGGCGGTACTCCCTGCACTGGACGCGACAGCAGTGCAGCCGGCAACCACCTTTCAACAAGAAGAAGGAGCTGTAGAGACAAGCAGGGTAGAAGCTGAGATTCTTGCAGCAGTGGAGGATACAGTGCTGAAAGCTGTAAACGCTGCAGGAAACCAAGTAGAGCTGCAAGAACCCATTCTTGCAGCAGAGGCTGTCGAAGTTGTTACAAGACCGGCCGAGGAGATGGGGTCTGTTAAGAAGACCTCTGTGGAGGATGTTGTTCTGACATCACTCCCTGAGGATAAGAAGACCTCAGGTGGGGAGGCTGTTCAGACAGTACCCAATGAGGATGCTGGAGCTGAAGCTGAGGTAACCCTAGTGCAGCTAGAGACACCTCAAGAGGAGGTTGATGCTGTAGCTGCTGCTCGCTCTCAAGAACCTTCCAAGGTTACAGCAGCAGAGGTTACTGTGGACGCCAACATGACTCATGCCGAATTCACAAGGATGATAAAAGCACGCAACATAGCTGTTCACGGGCCAAAAGCTGGCGGAGCAGATCCTGTTCAAGCATCATCCGGCGAAGAGGAGGCAGTTGAGGAAGAAGAAGAAGAAGAAGAAGAGCACTCATCCTCAAGCTCTACAAGCTCTCAAGTCAGCAAACATGAGGATGAGGTTGCTTCTGAAGTTCCGAGGCAGGATGCAGCACCAGTATGCCAAGATGTTATTCCATTTGCTGCATCCACTGCTGCCTCGACGAGAAGGAATTCGGGGCTGACTCCTGATGAATCTATCAACAGAGTCGAGACCGCTGTTAGACATCTTCTACATGCTCTCCAGGAGCATGAGTCTATCATGCGCAACAGTCTCAGGGTCACTGCCCAATTCCATACTGAAACCATGACAGGTTTCAAGAAGGACCTCGAAGTACTGCCTGATATGATCAAATCAAATCTCGCTGAACATTCAAACAGGCTGTACCACGATCGGGTCAGAATGGAGAAGGAGTTGAAGATCGAAGCTCTTCTGACGCGCCAAGAGGTCAGACAATGCGTGCAGCATGCTGAAAATGCCTCAACCAGACTCAACTCTCACTCCAAAGTCCTGGAAACACTTCTGGATCGTGTCTACGATCAATCTCAGAGAACCAGAAGTGTGGACGACCGGTTGGGGAATCTGGAGCTAATAGTAGGAGAATTGAGGGATATCATGCTTCGAGCTTTCCCTCAGCATGTTAATGCTCCAGAGCCCGCCCCTGAACCGACCCGATGCCTGCGATCAAGGGCGATCCCAGCTGCCCCTGCTCAACCCCCGGCTTTTGATGATGCCAAAAAGGGGGAAAGATTTGATGATAGATACAAGAGCAAAGGGGCTGTTGAATCTGAAGAAGAAGATGATGACCAGCAACCTCTCAACAGGAGGAGAAGAAGGTCTGGATCATCTGCTGCTGCTGATATCCCTTCTCCGAAGAGATGGAGAAGAGACGATGATGGAGCTGGTGGAGCCGGTGCAGCTGCTGAAAGAAGAACGGCTGCAGGTTCTGCACACAGCAGAGCTGCAAGCAAGGATGCAGCACCGCCCAGCTATCATCATAAGAGAAGGGATGATAGCCAGCAGTAAGGCTCAAGGAAGAGGATGAGCGGGGACGAGTCTGAGAATCAAATGCGACAGAACGAAGAAGCTACAGATCCTAACGCCAGGATTCAAAGACTCGGAGTAATTGGTGAAAGAAAAATCTTTCCAAATAACTTCTACCAATTTCCTCCTCAAGAAATTCCTCACCTTGATACTGAGAACATCTCTGCTGAAGTATCCGTGTTGATGGATCAAAGGCCTGAAGGAGAGAACATGGCTTGGAGATTTGACATCTTCAAAGAAGTCAGACTGCCTTTTGATCGGAATCCCAACGTTTGAGGCGATCACTATTTTCAAACGATCAGAGTACCTCAGACACTTCAGAGAACTATGCAGGAAAGGTAAATTCAGCAGGTATCATACTTGCAAGACTGCATTGAGAAGGTATGAACAGCTCGTTCGGGAAGGAAGCCTTGATATTCAACAGCTATACATTGACCGAGTAAAGGAAGGGCTGATTGTACCATTCTGCGAGGACTTCTAGCTGAGATGGATTCAAGTTCCCGTGATCAAACACAAGCTGGAAGAGTCCTACCAAGAGTCCATCAGGGACTGGTGGAAAGGATCAAGAGGAAGGGAAGGCCTTGAAAGGTTTGCAGGAAGAAGATCAAACGAACCAGCAAGCAAAAGGTCTCTATTTTACTAAGCTGTATTTATATACCCTCTTGTGATCCTTATTGTATTTTTGCTAAGTTGTAAAATTTTCTCCTTGTTAATGAAGAAATTTTTCCTTCTGTTTTATCCAAGTTCAACTCTTATGAACTCATGCATGTTGTTTATGTTTTCCTGTTGCTTATGATGAAAGGAATAACATGATGCATCACTGATGAATCCAGGATTAGATTTAATTGTTCAAAGTTGTGCAAGCATGTAATCTGGATAAACCACATAAGTTAATGTAAATGAAACTTCTTCATGAACGAAATATTGTAAAGGTTTTGTAATCATCAAAAAGGGGGAAATTGTTGGGATTTCAGTGTTTAGATTTTGATGAGACAAACCAAATATGTAATAGGAAGTTTTGAGTACCCCATTTTCACAATGTTTAAGTGAATAAATAGACTAGAATTGAGTCTTGTGTCATGTATTGAAATGGAGGTTAAACGAGGATAAAGCTGCATCTAAGCCTTAAGAGAAGATATCGCTGTAGGAAGGCAGGATACAACATAGCTGGAAGAGTAAAGGAACAGCAAAGTATAAATAAGGCTGTGCTTCGATACAGCAAAGCAAGAAAGAACGGCGTGCAGCAACGCTGTAAGAAAAGGATACAGGAGTACTGCTAGAAAGAAGCTACAGCAGCACTGCCAGAAGATACTGCAACCAAGTCTAAGATACAGCAGCACTGAAAGAAAGCATCAGCTGCACAAGGACTTAGGATACAGCGCAGACTTACAAATCAATTAAGTAATACAGCGCCAACTACAAGACGAAGTATCCTGCAAATCCTAGGAAGGATAAATGTAGTACGAGGAACGGAGATTCAAGTAAGAATAAAAGAGTCGTTCAAGAAAAAGTCAAAGTAGCAGACACGGAGCCAATGAGAAGATGCCACATGGACTGACGCGCTGCAGAAAGCTGCGAGCCGCAACTGCCGCATTAAATGCTCCGAAATGAAATGTCAAGTCGCATTAAATGCGAACCATACTTTGGTCAGGCTACTTCAAATTCAAAAGAGGGATGTCTCCTTCAACGGACATCTTCTCCTACAAGTATAAATAGAGGTCGAGGAGAACTGAAGCTAGTTACTGTCACTGTTACTAAGAACTAAAATCCATACGCGAAAGTTTCAAGCTTACAAAATTCAAGCATTCAAGCCAACAGTTTCAGTCACTCAACCTATCGAAGTAAAGCAAGTTCAAGCTGAAAGTTTCCCTACGGATTCAGAAGCTCACTTCGAAGCACAAGTTGAAGAAAACCTTTTTATCATTTTCACCTTGTTGTTGTGTGCTTAGGTTGTTTTAGTGGTGTCAAGCAGTTGATAGGAGAAATCCTTGCTGTTTGTTTAGTTGTCTAAGTGTTAGGCAGCTTCCCTGTGTGGGAGTGTAGAACCCTGTGTGGGTTAGCCTTTGAAGTTTGCAGTTGTTGTGTGTACGCTGGACTTCAGTAGGTGGTTTGCTTTGTAAAGTTGATAGATTGTTAGGAGAGTCCTGTAAATCAATCTTGCTTAACAAAGTTCCTGCTCGAGGAGCAGTAGAGTGGACGTAGAAGGATTACACCACCTTCGAACCACTATAAGTCATAAGTGTTTTAATTGCTTTATTTATCTGTGCATTTATCTTCTGCATTATTATCTGTCTCTCATCTTAAAACGTTTTGAAAGAAGCATTCTTGAGTAAAACAGCCTTGTGTTTGAAAATTAATTTCCGCTGCGTATAAAACTCTAGGTTACAGCGTGCAGCACTGCATCTTATCACTGCAAGCAGTAACCTTCTATCGCTGCAAGCTCAAGTAACTTGCAGTGCAGAACGGTTGTTTTAAAAGATTTTTAAAATCGACCAAGGTTCATTCACCCCCCTCTGAACCTCGGACACCACTTGGGACCAACAATGTCACTACGGATGAGCAAAGTCATAGGTGTGGTGAAATTAGTGTACCGTTTTCTTGGAGTCATACGAATCCGTGCTCATATGTGTACACCGGCCAAAATCCCTATTTTGGTTTTGTTCCTCTTGGACTCCAATTCGATCAGGGTTTTCACGCAAGATGGGGAATACCCAATGAAAATGACAATACTCGTCTTGGGAGTTCTTCGAGAATGCAGTGGGATCCTTCACCACCAGAGCATGATCGAAATGACTTCGGTGGCAGACTCGACTTAAACAGGAACCTCGACGGTTACGGACACGAAGCGGTGTAACCGTATGGAGAATTTACTGAAACAACATGTGAAAGATCATCAGATCATGAAGATGATGGTCGAAGTGGTAATATACTGCAACGGGTGATGGGGAAGGCGCGTGCGTGACAGGTGATGGGTGATGGGAGCGCGTGCAAGCGACGGGTGACGGGAGCGCGCGTGTGATGGGTGACCGGAGCGTGCACGCGCACCCGAAGCTGCACGCATGCACGGCCCCTGTTCCCGGCACCAGTACGCACACGTCCCCCGTTCCCAGCACCCGCACGCACACAAGGCCCCCGTTCCCGACACCCTGGCGCACACATGGCCCCTGTTCCCCCGGCGTGCACACGACCTAAACTTAAATATTCACGTTTAACATTAAAATTATAGTGTTAAACGTGATTATTCCCTATAATCACGTTTAACACTATGAAATCGAAATTTATACCATTCCAAAAGTTGATTATGCCCGTTTAACCCTTTCAAACATCAATTCAAGCACATATTCAAATAAATTAACCCTATCAAATTAAAATTTAAATCGTTTAACCATTCCAAACATGAATTCACGAACATATTCAAACAAATTAACCCAATGAAATACAAAATTAAACCTGTTTAACCATTCCAAACATGAATTCAAGCATATATGAAAACAAATTAAACATAATCCCTCAAAAAATAGGGTTAAATGAGGATTATTAACTATTAAACATGTCTTTTTTATTTCAATAATAATTCTTCCAATCTTCCAAGAGCTAAAATGTCGGAAAAAAATTCAGATAATTTATTCTTCAAAATGTTGTATGATAATTTCGTACTGAAATTATCAACCGATATAGATGAAGTATACACAGAAAAATTACATGTGAATTCACAGTAAATAATGAGTAGAAAAAAATAAAAAAATTGGTGTAATAGTAACTTATAGTTGTAAAATCAAATTAATCCACATGCATGGACAATAAATAATGAGAACAAAAAAAATAAAAAAATTGGTGTAATAGATGCATGATCAAATTAAGTGTTGCAACCCTGTTACTACACGTGCCTCTTATCCATTGTTCCAAAAAAAATTAATAAGGAAACATTTATCTGAATTGACCAAAAAAATATATATATATATTAATTGTCATTTCATCCAAGTTGACTTTCACAAAAAATGTGTGTTGGTCCCAGTGGTATAAGGTTAAGAGGGGGGTGAATTAACCTTATCAAATTTTAAACTTTTACTCCAAGATGTTAAGTCCTTGATGTACAAGTAGCTAGTAAGCTTGCTGCTCGATAGGTTGCTGCTTGGGCAGTGACCTCAGAACTTAGTCAGAGTCTATAATGCACAGCGGAAATACTTATAATTTTTGAAACGGTCTTTTAATGCAGTATGTTCAGGATGCAGATAGATATATGAAGCTGTAAAACACGAGCAAGCTTATAGAGGTTTAAGGGTGGAGTAATCCCTCTACGTCCTCTCTACTCCTTTTCAAGGAGGAACTTTGTTAAAGCAAGTTTGATTTACAATAGACTCTGCTAACACAAACTATACTCTAGCCAAAACTGTCAGCTCTATCCACACAGGTAGCTGCACAGTGACCAACTAAGCGACCCACACAGGATCTCCACACAGGTTCCTCGACCCACACAGGATCCTTTCTCTTCTTCAGAGAGAATACAACTTAGCAGAGTAAACTCCTGCCTAAGCGACTCCTAAACAGTTCATTTGAATAAGATATGAAATAGCAAACGATCGAGTGCAGCAAGCTCCTTAAACTTCTGAAGATCACAAAGGTAGCTGGCTTGCTGCTGCTAAGACTGAATAACTTGGATAAGTAAACTTGAGCTTGAGGGTGATTTGCTTCGCGTATGATCTCTTTTAATTCTCTTGTATGTCTCCCTTTCTCTTGTGTATTCAGTCCTCTATTTATAGGCATCAGTGAGTATTCTGCCCGTTGGAAGGGCAGTCCTTTGCTTGATGAGGTGTCTTTCTCTAATTGGTTCTGCTGATCTTCTGACACCTGCTCTGAAATGCATTCATTCTGTTCTGCCACTGCCTTGTCCTTTTTGCTGCGCAACTTCAGACTACAGTTTTGCTGTACTGTGTCCTTACTGCTTTTTCACACATGGCAATCTCTGATTTGCTGAAACTGGAGAGACTCTACTGGCTAGTCAGGTTGCACTGATTTAAAGGTATCTGGTAGCTTCCTTCTTGAGTGAGTCGGCTTCCTTGACCATCTCCAGGTTCCTTGTAGCATCCTTCGAAACTTGGTTACTGGTTCCTTGTGGCAGTATGCAGGTAGCAGGGATTTGGCTCTAAGGTTCCTTGGCAGAATCTTCATATCTTTTCCAACATCCTTGTCTTAGCTATTTTACATATAGAAACCTATCCAGATAGCTAATGTTCTAGTCTATTACATGTTTTGTCTCATCAAAATCTATTACAATTTGTCCTATCAATTTCCCCCTTTTTGATGATGACAAAACTCCTTAACAGGATCAAAGAACCATATTTCATTAACTTGAAACAATAATGCAGAAGAATATAAACATTCATAAGCATGCATTAAGTTCACAAGGTGTGAGCTTTCATCAACCAAAGAGTTCAAGTTTTTCATTGATCAGACATATGTACAGAGCATAGACAAATTAAATAGAGAGCTAAACAGATAAGGTTTCAAAAAGGTAAAAACAAAAACAACAAAAACAGAAGCAGAGAGCATAACACTATGTCTTCAACCAGCTGGCTTTCTTCTTTCTTTCGAATCTTGTACCTTTCCACCAATTGGCTGTGGAGTCTTGATAGCTGGGTTCCATCCTCTTCACCATCTCCTCAGATTCCTCAAACCTGAGCCAGAAGTCTTCAATGTATGGTATGAACTCATTTCCCAATTTCTGCCTTAGCTTAACTTGGATTGGAAGTCCACCTTTCTTTGTCAGCTCCAGATACCTCTGCAAGGCCTCCTTGTTTATTCGGAATCCTCTGAAGAGAGCAGATTCCTTGCAGAGAGTGGTGAAGTACTTCATCAGCTCCATTCTCTTGAATGCTTCAATTTGGAAGAAGGATGGATTAACCTCAATGGGGAGAGTGACCTCCAGAATCTCTGGGCTACAAACTTGTCACTCCTGGGATCCGGGCTGGCTTCCAAAAAGTTTCTAAGAGAGGCACTTGTTGTAACGTCAGCACTCTGCATGTTCTTCTCCATTTCAGCCATATCAGGCAGCTTGTGCGGTGGGAAGATTTTGTCAAGAACAATCCTTGGGTCTGTTGAAAAGACAGCATCCAGATTGCTCTTCAGTTCAGCTTCAGTCCTCCTCCTCTTCTCATCTCTTATCTCAGCACCCTTCCTGAATCCTGGATGAACTGACCCCGAGACAGTTTCTGATTTTCTCTTTAAGCTGCTGTCTGAAGGGCCTCTTGGTCCAGCTCCCCTTTGTCCCCCATCTCCAGTGTCATCTTTTCTCCTGCTTACTACCATCTGCTTGCAGGCAGTATGATCCTGTCCAGTCTTCTGCCGGTCTTCTATCCTCCATTCCCCATTTTTGTCATCATCAGTTCGTCCAACCACAAAACTTACCATATAGTGAATCTCAGATAAGGTGCCTAAGTGATCTCTCAAGGTTTGTGATTGGTTGAACTGCTCCTTATCCATCCGGTCTACTGTAGTGATAAGAGCTCTTTGGTTGGTTTCAAGGGAGATCATTTTCTCCTCTTGTCTGTTCAGCTTCTCCATAACGCTCTTGACTACTTCCACTGCAACATCCTCCTTGGGGGGTCGGTAGGCAGTGATCATCTGAGTAAGCTTTGACGGAGTGATGTTGAGGGAGTCCATGAAGGAATAAGTCTTGACAGAATGGGAGCGGGTTTCCTTGCGGAGTTTCCTGCTCGCTTTCACTAAGGACTTCCCCATCTGCTCAATGGCTGTCAGCACTTCTTCATTTGATCTGGCAGGTTCCTGGCTTTCTCCTGTTGGTACCTGTTCAGAGGAAGCAGATGTTAGTGTTTTGGATTTTTCAGCTCCGATGTCACCCTGTTCACTGGGTGACCCATTATCGCTGTTGGAAGGGCTACTGGATCCTCCATCTCCTGATCCAGTGTCCTTAGCTGGGGCCTCCTCTCCGGCCTCTTCATCTCTAGCCTCTTTATCTCCAACCTCCTTCTCCTTATCCTTCTCAGCTCCTTTCCTTTTGCCAGCTTCCTCCTGCTTGCCAGCTTCCTCCTGCTTGCCAGCTTCCTCATCAGCCTCCTTATCCGCCTCTTTTTCTTTCTCAACTTCCTGTACTTCAGCCTCCTTTTCTCCTTCTTCATTTCCTCCTGCCTCCTGCACTTCCTCCGCCTGTTCCTCCGCAGCTACTTCCCCTTCAGTGACCATCTCTCCATGGTCCACTGGCTTAGCAGGTACTGTTTCCTCCACCTCCATTGAAACAGCTGCTGCAGATAGTTCTTTCTCAACCGGGGCAGGTTCCTCCAACACTTCAATTAGAACAGGTGCCTCCTTCTCCAGCACTTGTTCCCCCTCAGCCTCTACCTCCATTGGTGTGGGAATGGATTTTTCTGTGGTGTCATCGGTGGCTGCTACTGCGATTGAATCAGTGAGCTCTAGGATGGCGTCCAGTGATGCCACAGCAGCGAGGGTTTCCAACTCCTTTACCTTGGGAAAGTCAGTTGGTGTCGAGCTCCTCTCCTTCATCGGCATCTGCACAGGGACTTCAAGCAGAATGATCAGGTCAGTAAGATAAGAAAATTCCTCACCATTTTTCTCCGTTGGTGAAGGTGACCGCCTGCTGATGGGTTCGATCATGAGAGCTGAGCAGGAGGATCCTTCACCCATCTGGAGTTCCCTTACTGGCCTTCTCATCCTAGTCTCTATCAGGCTGATGTCAGCAGCCTGCTTCAGCATCCTCTCCAGGGCTTCATCCTCTTCGAATCTTTCTATTAGACTGCAGCAAAGGCCACGTCATCGCTTGCTCTGACCTGGTCAGCAGCAGCATCCAGAATCACCTCTTCCCTGTAGAAGTCTGGCTGGACGACGGCTGCTTTTCTCTTCAGGTTCCTGGGGCCAGACATCTGTGTGACAGCTTCCTTCTGTTTTCTGGCCTCACATTCAGCGGCGATCTCCGCATTTTCAAGGTATTCTGGCCACTTCGTCTTCCTGAGATCCTTCATAAATTTCTTTTGAAGGATCTCCTCCAAATCATCCATGCCAGCCCAGCTCAAAGCCTATTCCTCCTCTGTCTTCCAGTCAGCCCACTGGATAAGCTCCTCTCTGGGCAGGTGCCTGTACTGCCACCAGGTGGTAAATCTCTCCATCATCTTACCGAACTCTTCCTCCAACTTCGGTATGCTGATAACGTACTCCATCACATCCTCCTCATCCTCTTCCTCCTCAGCATCATCATGAACAGCAGCATTCCCTGCCTGTTCATCCCTTAGTGGAGAATCAATCTCCACTTCCACTGCAGGCTTCTTAACAGCCTGAGTAGTGGTGTCTTCTGATTCATCATCAGAGATGACCAGTCTCCTCTGCACATCCTTCTTGTGCTTAATCTTCTTTGGCACTTCAGGAGCTCGTGAGGGTTCCTCCATCCTCGAGCTGCTTTCCGACGAAGATGAGGCGTTGCTGGTCTGGCGGAATGCCTTCCTTGTCCTTGGAGCACCCTTGGAACCCTCAGAGACCTCCCTAGTTACTGGGGATGACCGAGCAGTGGTCTTCTTGGCAAACACCCTGCCCGCACCTATGAACTTCTCCTTCTGAATAGGCTTCCCCTAGGACAGGTCCACTTTCAGATGACCTAGGAGGGTGTTCACAATCAGCCCATAGGTAGGCTTACCAACCTTCTTCTCCACCTCCTCCATCAGCCTAGAAAGCAGGTAGCTGGCCCAGTCCACCTTCTCCTTCTTTACTATGGCCATCATCATCCTGTACCTGAAGTTGGTACATTTATCAAATGAACCAGAGCGGTTCTCTATGATATGGCAGCAGATGTCATGCAGCATCTCAAACTCCAGAAGGAAGACCTTCTTGCTGCAACTCCGGGACATCCCCGCCGTGTCCTCCCTACCGGTGAAGGTTGTCCAGAACTCCTCCAGTTCGTCTTCTCCGTATGTGGAGAGGTCACTGACGTCCATGCCGTCGGTGGGGAGAGAGAACACCTCTTCCAACAGCCCGATGTCCACGGTCACTGTCACTCCACCAACCTTTGATCGGATCTCTGACCGATCTTCAAAGACCTTCGCCCGCCGGTAGAACTTCTCAACTTGCTCCTCTGCGTAGGGTGTCTTGTGGTAGGAGCAGAGTCTGAGAAGTCCAGAGATGCGAAGACATCTCAGAATGTTTGTCATCAACTCCGTGGAGTTTCCTTCCTCATTCACTACTTTGAGAAGAACCTCACGGTCTACCAGCCTGCCATTAACGACCTGAGACTGTTTTGGTGCCATTTTTGAGAGAGGGAAAAAAACTGGTACTGGAAAGCTTGATGTAGAAAACAAGAAGTTAAGGTTTGCAGAAAATGGAAATGTGTAAGTGTGAGAGAAGAATGAAGAGAGACTCTCTTATATTTGAATTTGGTGGGTTTTGATCGAATGGTCCAGGTTGATCTTGAATTTGAAAAGACTCTTGATCCATTGGCTGAGATTTTTGGAGCGGCGTACGTGCGCTCAAGTACTTGATGTGATATTTTGTGGATATCGAGGGGTTTCCTGTAAAAACGGCTGCTTGACGCGGGTAACTGTTCCTCTTTTCACGCGCTATAGTTACTGGATCCTGTAGGCAGCTTGGTTACCAGTATCATAGTAACCAGTAACTGTCCAGGGACCTTGAGTAGTAACCTTTAGGTTGCTGTTCTACTCTTACCCTACATGTAGTTCCCCCTGAGCTTCATAGCCATTTAAACAGAAAGACGGTTATATATAGATGATTAGTTCAGGTTTATTATGCCTAGCTCGTTTCTTAGAAAAGAAAATCTTGATTCACAAAGGGGCTTCGTGAATATGTCAGCTAGCTGTAGATCAGTATGCACTTTTTCAAGAGATATATCTTTCTTCTCAACATGATCTCTTATGAAATGATGTCTGATATCAATGTGTTTGGTTCTTGAATGAAGAACTGGATTGTGTGTGATAGCTATTGCACTTGTATTGTCACATAGGATGGGTGTTCCTTTTTTTTCAATTCCATAATCCTTTAGTTGCTGTTGAATCCATAGAATTTGTGCACAGCAGCTTCCTACAGCAACATATTCGGCCTCGACTGTTGAGGTTGCTATAGAGGTTTGCTTTCTGCAGAACCATGACACTAGTTTGTTCCCTAGTAGCTGACAGGTACCACTTGTGCTCTTCCTGTCTATTTTGCAACCTGCAAAATCAGAGTTAGTATAGCCAATAAGCTTAATTCCTCCTTCTATTGGGTACCATAGGCCAGCTTCCTGGGTTCCTTTGAGGTATCTGATGATTCGTTTGGTTGCAGTCATGTGTGATTCTTTTGGAGCTACTTGGTATCTTGCACACATTCCTACTGAGAACATGATATCTGGCCTGCTAGCTGTTAGGTAGAGTAGTGACCCAATGAGTCTTCTGTATTTTATAATGTCTACTGTTTTACCATCATTATCTTTGTCTAGGCTTCCTGAGGTTATCATCGGTATGCTCGCTGTGCTCGCATTTTCCAAACCTAATCTCTTTATCAGTTCTTTGGTGTATTTTACTTGATTGATGAAGGTTCCATTGCTTAGCTGTTTGACTTGAAGACCGAGGAAGAAACTTAGTTCTCCCATCATGCTCATTTCAAACTTGGATTGCATGAGACTTGAGAATTTCTGGCACAGTTCCTTGTTTGTTGATCCGAAGATAATATCATCGACGTAAATTTGAACAAGCAGTATGTTTTCTCCATCTTGAATTCTGAAGAGTGTCTTATCCACCTTTCCTTTCTTGAATCCATTGTCCAGTAGATACTTCGAGAGAGTGTCATACCAGGCTCTAGGTGCCTGCTTGAGTCCATAGAAAGCTTTCTTCAATCTGAAGACCATATTCTCTGGATTTTCTTCAAAACCGGGAGGCTACTCCACATAGACTTCTTCAGCGAGCAGTCCATTGAGAAATGCACTCTTAACATCCATTTGATAAACGGTGAGATTGTTGTGAGCTGCGTAGGCTAGGAAGATTCTGATAGCTTCTAGTCTTGCTACTGGTGCAAAGGTTTCTTCAAAATCTATTCCTTCCTCCTGACAGTAACCTTTCGCCACTAGTCTTGCCTTGTTTCTAACTACTTGATCTTCTTCATCGAGCTTGTTTTTAAATACCCATTTTGTACCTATTATTCCTTGGTGAGTGGGTCTTGGAACTAGATGCCATACTTGATTTCTTTCAAATCCATTAAGCTCTTCCTGCATTGCTTGAATTCAGTTGGTGTCTGCTAGAGCATCCTCCATGCAGTTTGGTTCTGTTTGTGAAATAAAGCAAGCAAACATTGCTTTATGTGGATTGCTTCTTCTTGTTCTTACTCCAGAGGTAGAATCTCCTATGATCTGATTTCTTGGGTGATTTCTCAGCCACTTCCTTCTAGTTTCTTCAGTTTGTTGTTCATTTTGTTCTTCGACAGGTTGCTCTCGATCAATCTGTGCAGCTTGCTGATTTGGGTCAGGCTGTATTTCTAAGTTGACTTCCAGTTGAATTTCCTCAGGATGATGTATCTCTTCTTGAATCACAGGTACCACTTGTTGGTTTAGATTAGGTTCTTATTCTCCAGGTTGCTGTGTAGGTACAGGTGGCTGATCCTGAGTTGATTCAATATTTTGGAGACTTGGCAACTCCGCATCAATATATTCAACACGAGTGTTGGTGATGCGAGTTTTCCCAAAGTCTTCATTAAGTTCATCTATATCAGCCTTAGTGTAATGTGGTTCATCAAAGTCCACGTGTACTGTTTCTTCTACAACAAGTGTTCTCTTATTGAAGATTCTGAAGGCTCTACTTACCGAGGAGTATCCTAAGAATACTCCTTCATCTGACTTTGAATCAAATGCTTTTAGGTAGTCCTTCCCGTTGTTAAGTACATAGCACCTGCAACAAAAAATATGGAAATGTTCGATATTTGGAGTGTATCCGAACCATAATTCATAAGGAGTTTTATTCAAATCCTTGTTGATAATGCATCTGTTCTGAGTGTAGCATGCTGTGTTGATTGCTTCTGCCCAAAATCTCTTGGGTAACTGTGCTTCAGCTAGCATGGTCCTCGCAGCTTCCTTCAGGGTCCTATTTTTCCTCTCTGCAACACCATTTTGTTGCGGCGTCCTAGCTGCTGAGTATTCATGCTTAATTCCATTGTTAGAGCAATACTCTTCAATAAACTTGTTTGTGAACTCTGTGCCTCTATCTGTTCGGATTTTTATAATATTCAGGCTCTTTTCGATCTGCAGTTTCTTAAGTAACTCCGGTAACCTCCGCTGAGTATCAGACTTCTTTGTTAACAACAAAGTCCATGCGAATCTTGAGTAGTCATCCACTACTACCAGTGTATATTTTCTTCCACTTATGCTTACTGGATCTATTGGTCCGAATAAATCCATGTGAAGTAGATCTAGCACCCTTTCAGTTGATCTTCGAACTTTGTTTTTGAAGGTGTTTTTTGTTTGTTTTCCCTTTTGGCATGCTTCACACAAAATCTCTTTCTTATACACTAGGTCAGGTAGTACTCTAACCAATCCTTTTTTGGCTAGCTTGTTGATTGTTTTGAAATTCAAGTGGCTCATCCTTTTATGCCATAGCCAGCTAGCTTCTGATGATCTTTTTGCAATGAAGCAGGTAGCTGTGGTTACTGAACTCCAGTCAGCTACATAGATGTTTCCTTTTCTGGTTCCTGATAGTTTTACTTCATTGGATTGGCTGTCCCTTATCAGGCACTTGTTGTGATTGAATTCCACTGAGTAACCTTTGTCACAGAATTGGCTTATGCTGAGCAAGTTGTACTTTAGGCCTTTCACATATGACACTTCTTTTATGTGAGTGTTTCTTTTGATGAGAGTTCCAACTCCTCTAGTGCTACCCTTAGAGTCATCTCCAAAGATTACTTTGGGTCCTTTGCATGGTTGTAGATCACTGAGAATTTCTTTGTTTCCAGTCATATGTCTTGAGCACCCACTATCAATGTACCATACTTCCTTGTTGGTTTCTGTTGTAGGTACCTGCAAGAATAAAGATTACTGGTTCTTAGGTACCCATACATGTACGGGTCCTTCTTTGTTAGTACCTTTTGAAATCCAAACTTGTCTCACAACAATTGCTTTGTTGTAGACTCGGTGGTTTCTTCTATAAGTGGTAATCTTATAATACTGTTGTGTGTGTGTGAACCGTGTGTATTCATCACTATTGAAGTGAGAACCTCCACCATACTTCCCTTGAGCATGAGCTCTTTTAGGTTTAGACATCCTGGTCTTAGTATGAGTGGAGTAGAGGTTTCTGTACAGCATCCTTGTAGGTTGCTGTTTTCTTTTGTTTCTACCAGCAGATTGATTCTGCTGTAGCCAGCTTTTGAAAACAGGCTTACTTCCTGTGGATGTATACATGTGTCTCTTGCCCTTGTCTATTGTGTTCTCCAAGCTTTCTATTGAGTTATTAAGTAACTCTTTTGCTATTGAAGTCTCTGCTTGAACGAAGGCAACAGTTTTAGATGAGCTTGTTGTATCTTGAGAGGTTTCAACGCAGTATCCTAGGCCTGTCCTATCAAAGGGATTTCTGGCCGATATAAGGCATTCTTTAGCTTCTTCAGCAGATTTGCTAAAGGTTCCCACAATTGCCTGAAGATTATTTTTGGCGATTCTCAGATTAAGCTTGGATGTCTGCTCCTGGAGGTTACTGCACTTTAAGCTACTGAGCTCATATGAGGATAGCTTTTCAGCTAACTGTTTGTTTTCCCTCCTGAGCATCTCATTTTCAAGTTTCAGCTCCTCATGAATTGAGTTTATCTGCTCGAAATCGCTCATAATTTGGTTTAGGGAGAGGCTTTTACTTAGCTTCTCTGCTTCCTGCAAGGGTTGGATTGGGTATATTACCTCATCATCCTCGCTATCTTCTGCTTCCTGTGCCATTAGGCAGATGAGTGCTTCGTCTTCTGATGAGGATGAGTTACTTTCATCATCAGAGGAAACTGCATCCTGTTGGGTTTCCTTAGAAGGCTCCTTCCCCTTCTCCATCTCATTGAGGAATGCTTTGATTCTTCTCTTTTCCTCTCTTCGTTTCTCTCTCTTCTAGGAGGACTCACCATCAAGATATCGGTTGACCTTAGGATGAGGATATTCTCTGGCATAGTGTCCTGGCTTTCGACAGTTATAGCATAGGTCGGAAGTATCTTGGTTAGGTTGCTGGGGACTGGGCTGTTGGGGAGGTGTCTGGTTTTTCTTGAAATCACCTCTCCTCCTATTATACCTGATGAATTTCTTAAAATTCCTCAGAAGGAGGGCCATTTCTTCATCAGTGTTCTCAGTAGGTAGCTCTCCTTGCTTACTGCAGGTAGCTCCAGTCTCCCTTGTACTTCTGGCTGTTAGGGCAGTTACCTTTGTGCTGGATTCCTCTGCCTCTTTCTTCCTTCTGTTAATATCATACTCGAAGGCCTTTAGATCAGAAAAAAGATCGAAAGTACTCATAGATTTTAAATCCATGGAGACCCTCATTACAGTCATCTTGCTATCCCATTCTGTAGGTAGCGCTCTTAGCACCTTCATATTTTTCTCCTTTTGGGTATAGAATTTGTCCAGAGACTCCAGCTCATTTACAATTTTGTGAACCTCAGGTCCATCTGTTCCAGGGTTTCTTCAGGGAGCATCTCGAACAGCTCGAATTTTTGGGTTGCTGTAGATACCTTGTTTTCCTTTGTAAGTTCTGTTCCCTCGCAGATTTGCTTGAGCTTATTCCATATGTCCATTGTTGTCCTGCATGTCTTCACCTTACTGAATGTTCCTTTGTCCAAGGTGACGAATAAAGCATTCTTGGCGACATTATCCAGATTGGCTCGCCTTCTGTCATCAGCTGTCCATTCTTCCCTAGGTTTGTCGATGACAGTTTGATGTGGAATGGCTCCTGCTTCACCAGCATCCATGGCTCTTGCAAATATGGGATTAGGCTTGGTGATCCTTGGTGGTCCATCAGTGATAACCATCCACATCTCATCGTGTATTGCTGAAAGATGTGGCTGTATTCTAATCTTCCAGTCATCATATTCTTCAATAGAGAACATAGAGAGCTTATGTGTATCCATGATATGACAAAAACGATGTATGCAGTTTTTTTTTTTTTGGAAAATCAGGGATCAGGGATTGACCAGACACGTTGGGTTTTTAGTCCAACCTGCTCTGATACCACTTGTTGGTCCCAGTGGTATAAGGTTAAGAGGGGGGTGAATTAACTTTATCAAATTTTAAACTTTTACTCCAAGATGTTAAGTCTTTGATGAACAGGTAGCTAGTAAGCTTGCTGCTCGATAGGTTGCTGCTTGGGCAGTGACTTCAGGACTTAGTCAGAGTCTATAATGCACAGCGGAAATACTTATGATTTTCGAAACGGTCTTTTAATGCAGTGTGTTCAGGATGCAGATAGATATATGAAGCCGTAAAACACGAGCAAGCTTATAGAGGTTCAAGGGTGGAGTAATCCCTCTACGTCCTCTCTACTCCTTCTCAAGGAGGAATTTTGTTAAAGCAAGTTTGATTTACAATAGACTCTGCTAACACAAACTATACTCTAGACAAAACTGTCAGCTCTATCCACACAGGTAGCTGCACAGTGACCAACTAAGCGACCCACACAGGATCTCCACACAGGTTCCTCGACCCACACAGGATCCTTTCTCTTCTTCAGAGAGAATACAACTTAGCAGAGTAAACTCCTGCCTAAGCGACTCCTAAACAGTTCATTTGAATAAGATATGAAATAGCAAACGATCGAGTGCAGCAAGCTCCTTAAACTTCTGAAGATCACAAAGGTAGCTGGCTTGCTGCTGCTAAGACTGAATAACTTGGATAAGTAAACTTGAGCTTGAGGGTGATTTGCTTCGCGTATGATCTCTTTTAATTCTCTTGTATGTCTCCCTTTCTCTTGTGTATTCAGTCCTCTATTTATAGGCATCAGTGAGTATTCTGCCCGTTGGAAGGGCAGTCCTTTGCTTGATGAGGTGTCTTTCTCTAATTGGTTCTGCTGATCTTCTGACACCTGCTCTGAAATGCATTCATTCTGTTCTGCCACTGCCTTGTCCTTTTTGCTGCGCAACTTCAGACTACAGTTTTGCTGTACTGTGTCCTTACTGCTTTTTCACACATGGCAATCTCTGATTTGCTGAAACTGGAGAGACTCTACTGGCTAGTCAGGTTGCACTGATTTAAAGGTATCTGGTAGCTTCCTTCTTGAGTGAGTCGGCTTCCTTGACCATCTCCAGGTTCCTTGTAGCATCCTTCGAAACTTGGTTACTGGTTCCTTGTGGCAGTATGCAGGTAGCAGGGACTTGGCTCTAAGGTTCCTTGGCAGAATCTTCATATCTTTTCCAGCATCCTTGTCTTAGCTATTTTACATATAGAAACCTATCCAGATAGCTAATGTTCTAGTCTATTACATGTTTTGTCTCACCAAAATCTATTACAATTTGTCCGATCAATGTGGTAGAAAGTGGTATACTATTATATTTTATGGTATAAAAATTCACACTATTATATATTGTGGTAATTTAGATAAATAATTATATTTTTTATACTAAAATGAATACTTTTCGGTACTGTAACTAACTCAAACATCAAAAACTACCTATATTTGGATAGAAAATTAAAATTTGCACCCACACACACTTATCAAAATTAATGAACTTTTAGATAAAAGACTACCAAGTTTTAGATAATGTCCCATGGAGAACCCAAATATATAATTCCTTCAATATTAGACTTATAGTCATGAAAACTTAGTCTTACCAAAAGCAACTCCTACAAAATATATATTTACAAGGATTATGTTTTATAAATGTGTGTCAATTTAAATACCGTTTCTCTACTAATGGAAAATATAGTTAACTTTGTCGTGTAAAGCTAAATGCATACCCAAATTTTTTATTCAACTTTTTTTTTCTTTCACTGTAAAATAGTATTCAAATTTATAATTTAGCACTTTATTCTGATTTCACTATATAATCCTGATAATATTTAAAATATCACATGTAAGATAAGATAGACCAGTCACTAGTGCAAACTTCAAAACTGAGGGGATGTATTATTCAGACTTCCAATCGTTATTAAAAACAAAATGGTGCATAAAGAAAAAAAACCAGGGTGCTGGTAGTTGGAAGTTAAAAACTATATTTTTTTCGAAGGCAATAATTTCAATATTCTTGACTGAATTAAATTCTATTTTCATACATGGGGTTATAATTTTCCATGTAAAGACCACGATGGTGGTAGGTGAAGGTTTACTTTTCTAGATCTATTCAAAATTTCAACTATGCAAATGATTATCATCAAGAATTCAGAAAAAAATATTGGTGCTAAGTTAAAAAAAAAAATTAAGGATAATTATCGGAAAAATCATGAACTGACTATTTTAACATGATTTTTGACTATTAACAAATTTAACATAACTTTTAAGGTCTCGTGCATCTGTAACTAACACATTTCGGGAATTTCAAAAATCCCCAAATTTTCAGAAATTATGAAGAAAACCCTCAATTGATACTAATTATGTAACGTCCCAATTCTTTTTATAAATAAACTTTAACCGAGACGTTACTTACTTTTAAAAAAACATTCTTTCAATAGAATAAAGATAAATAGAAATCAAGAATAATTATAAAATATACATTTCTTAAATTCATGAAATTAATCATTTAAAATAAAAAATTTCCTGTAACCTTTGATACTCGGCTACCAGCATCCACCGCTCGCATCCCACGCCATAAAATCCCTAAACTGAAAAACATTTTAAAAGAGGGGTGAGTGACAAAAGTACACTCAGTGGAGTGGGAAAACTCGGGATGACATAAAATAATTTTAGAAGATTTTACACGCACATGCCAAAACACCATTTGTCACATCAAAACAGATTTTCATAAAATTTTTGTCTTTTAATAAAAACCTTAGAAAATAGATCATTTCAATCACGTGACTTAAATCATTTTAAAAAGAGAGCATTCATCTCAAATCAATCATCCTTCACATTCAAACATATCACTTTCATTATCACATTTACGGTTTTTAGCCGTCTTGCAAACATATGCGGGTCTTAGCCGCCCTGAAAACATATAATCCATCATTCACATTCAAACATCACTTTTTCACATAATTTACGGTGCTTAGCCGCTATGAAAGCATTTTACGATTCTTAACCGCCATGAAAACATTTTTACGGGTCTTAGCCGTCTTGAAAATATATGCGGGTCTTAGCCGCCCTGGTACGGTGATCAGCCGTCATATACGGGTCTTAGCCGTCTTGAATACGCATGCACATGCACACATAATTACTTCACACATACACATATCAACCATACACATGAAAGCACGTTAATTTAACACAACACTTAGTTGCAGTTCTCAACTGTCATGAAAACACATCTTATTTGCACATATGCAAATCTTAACTTCACCCCATTCTTCACCTTTGCATTCATAGTAAATCGTTCACATTCCGAAAACAATCACAATCCATCATGTGCTATAAATCATTCGTCAATCACATTCTCATTTAATAACAATCTTAGCTCATAGCACTTTAATCACATAACACATATATATCAACCTCACGTCAATCAAGTAAAAGATTTCATATTTTAAATACTTTGAAAGAATATAAATACCGTATTAAGAATTTACCCCCACCTTAGAAAACTGAAGCTTCTATTCATAAATTGTCGAGCATATTCCTCTTTCCTCGTTTCCTACATCGAACATTAAAATATCTTAGCACTTGGTCTAGCTATAATTTCTTTAGTTAAGGTCACTAGTAATTAAAATATGTCCTTTAAGGTTTTCTTTGATAAGTTGGAACAGGTTCCTGACGATGTTGTGGTTTAAAGAATAAATTAAATGATTTTAAGGTGAATATAATATTTAGGTGAATTTTTAATAAAATATGTTTATTAAAATATTAGAAAACTTAATTAGACTTTAATTAGATCTTGAAAGACTTAGATTAGTTTCAGAATAATTATTTATAAGATTATAATTTAGTTTAGATATTGAAGACTTGAAAATAATTCTAAAATAAGTAAATTATAAAGCTCTTAGCTTAAAATAATTCTTGAAGACCTTTAAAATAATATTAGAAAATCTAATTATATAATTTACGATTTAACTTAGATATTAGGAAATTTGAATATATTTATGATTATGGTGTAATTAGATTAACTATATAATTTATATTATAAACATGAATTTAATTAACTGAAATTATAGGTTAATTTAGGAAATATATTAAATTGCATAACATGCTTAATTAATTTTTATTTAAGAGGATTGAATTTGATATTTACTTTGATATTTAATTTGATTCTTAACTTTGAGGTTTTAAATTGTAAAGTTCATAATTTAATTAAGATTATTATATCATTTTTAACAATATGAGGAAAATTATTTAAAGGTTTAATATTTATAATTAGGCATTTACTTTATTTATTAAATTATGAAGATCAAACATAATGTCTATAATTATATTTAGGTCTATATTTATAACTTCTCAAGAGTTATGGGGTTAATGAGACTTGAATCTAGGGTTTTAAGACCTAGATTTAAGATAACTATTAAATTGTACATACTTTAATTTTTATAATATCTCTAGGGTCTATATTTTTAGTCTCAAAAGCAATCTTGCTAAATATAGGGTCTAACCTATAATTCCAATTAACTCTTTAGTTAAATTATAATAATTAATGTAATAATACTCAAGTTCAAAATCTGTCCTAAAACTAGGTTTCCTTAATTATTTCTGTAACGCCCAGGACAAAAATAAAGCATAATTGGTTAATTAAACAAGTAAACCCTTAATTAAAATATCTTATGTGTATTAATTATTGAGTGTTTAATTTAATTACGTGCGTTTCAGATACGTGTTTAACGATCGGTTTTAAATCGATAAAATTTATAGACAAGGAAAATAGAATATTTTTATATCATTAGATGTATAACGAAAAAACGAGAAGATAGAAACGAACGAGAGGTCAATCGGACACCTGTAGCTCAAACGGCGAAGAAAAGGGCAAAATATAGAGTTTCGAAAAAACGAGGAACGGAACTGAAATCTTATCGTGAATAGTAACCGGAAGCTTATCATGAACAGTAACCCTACCCTATGAACAGTAAACCTACCATGTATAGTGATTTCCATTTTCTATAAATAGGTCCTAGTTCGATTTCATTTTCACCTTTCTTCGAACGAGCCGAAAAGCGACGAAAACACGTAAGTCTCTCTCTTTTCTCTCTCGCTCTTTATTTATTTTTTTGTTTTCGATCGCCGCCGCCGCTGCCGGAAAATTCTAAACTCGTCCGTTTTTGCTGATTTTCGTAAACAACGTAGCCCTCGACGAGACGAATTTAGGACAACTTCCGGAATTTAATTCCGATTCTCCGTTCGCCGGAAAATGACGAAAAACCGCCGCTGCCGTCGCCGGAAAAAGTCAAACCCGTCCGTTTTGGCTGATTTTCGTATATAACGTAGCCCTCGACGATACGAGTTTAGGGCAACTTCCAGAATTCAATTCCGATTTATCGTTCGCCGGAAAACGGTGAAAAACCATCTCCAAAACCTTTAACCCTTCTTTTCAGCCACCTTTCTCTCTCCCGTTTTTCTCTCTCTTGCTCTTTTTCTCGAGGTTTCAGGTGCCGGAAGGGCTGCCGGAGTGGTGGGCTAGCCATTGGAGAGGCGGCGCCGCGTTGGGTGGCGGTGCCGGTGCCGGAAAATGGGTTGGGAAAGGGGCTGTTGCATTTGGGTTGGTGTATTTCTGTGTTGACGAAGGGTTTTCGTGGCTGTTTTTATGATACTATTCATGCCGAAATCCGGCGAGGGATGGCCGAATCTGGTAGCCGGTGATTCAGGCTAGCCATAGGACTAAGTTTCGGCGGCATAGGGCGGTGACACCGCCGCCGGTGGCACCGGGAAGGTGGCTGCTCGAGCAGGCCGACGACGGGAGCAACCTGCCCCGCTGCCTAGAAAACTAGGCAGCCGACGGGAGACGCCGTCGGGAAATTTTCCCGTCGACGGGAACACGCGCGACGTCGTATTTTCGATTCATTTTCGATCCAAATCTCGTTTTCTTTTCATCGTACCTTATCACCGAGTCATCACCAACGAGACCGGGGGTCGTGGGTCCTGGTCAAAGTCAACCCTTACTTTGACCAAATTACCAAAATACCCTTCAATCTTAAAACGCTTCGTTCGAACTCGTTTCAACTCCGATTGAGCTCATTCTTGTTTTGTTGTGATCCAAAATCCATTCTCTTTCATCTCAGCCTTATAAACTGATATTTCCCTCTTGTATCTTCAACCTCAATCGTTAGGCCTATCGTTCCGATCCGTCTCATCTCGATCGATAATATCATATTCGATGTTTTTATATTAAATTATAGATTATAATGAGCTAAGAAAACATCATAAATTATGTAGGCTACCGGTTGGATTGAAGCTCTGGATACGAGATCCTTGACTTGCTGATCACGTGGTAACCACCGAACAAGGTGGGGGTAAATTCTTTAAATTCAGATTGTTATTATATGCGGGGAAATTGTTATGTCGGTATTTATACCTCTTTCAAAATATTTAATTTACGAAGTATTTAAATTATGAACTATTATACTATATGAAATATGTTGGGTATACGTGCTGAATGCATGAGATGTTATATGTGAAAATGAAAGTGATATGATGAAAATGGTTAATGAATGATTCAAAACACATGATGGATTATGAATGTTTTACTATGAATGCAAATGGTTTCAAATGATGATAAGACGGGATAATACCCGTTAAAAAGGGGTTTCTTTAGAAACCACATATGTCAAGGGATTTTTCTTTACCTATGTGTTATGTGAATTATGTGGCCAACGTGAACGTGACAATGTGCACTATGTGTTATGTGGAAACTGTTGTATGATAATTTAACTGCGCATGCGTGTACCACGTCAAGTAGGGTACTCCTCGTCGGAGCCCAACAAGGGGGTATTCTACGGAATCCCAACATGAAGGGTGTAATAACCCAAAATGAGGTCGGCTTGGGGCCTCGATAGGTCTTTTTCGGAAACCTATTCAACGGATTGCATTGGGACTCTTCGGGAGTCTACAACGTGTATATATATATATAGTATTCAAGAAATGTTATGTGTACCCCTTTTAATGTACAAATCAACCCCACTAAGTGTCCTTTTGGCACTTACCCCTTTTGTGTTTTATTTTACAGAAAATTTCGGAGGCTAGGAGGAATGAATAGAGATGCCTGTTATGTTATTTTTGTATGTATATAAAAATGTATATGGATGTTCGGCATTTTCTAAAACTCTGATTATGTATAAAATAATGTTTATGTGTTTTACTTCAAACAAGAACGTTTTCTCTGTTGAAATAATATAACCCTTTTGTATTTTAAAATGGCTATCTTATAAATATCGTCTGTTTTTAAATCTCAACGTTTTAGGAATTTCTGTTGGACGCCCCAAGAAAATGCTTCGCTTGCACTCTGATTTATTTAAAGAAAATGAAAATATATTTATTCCCACGTTTTAAACTTTATATGAAATTGGGGCGTGACAATTTCGATAAGAAATCTAGGGTTTTATACCCTAATCGGTGATATAAGAAGTTTAAAATAATATAAACTAATTAAAATAATTTATCTTTATCATTTAATTAAAGTCTGGTTTTCATATGTTAAATTCTAGTAATTATATGATAGCATTTATAATTCCAATATATATTCTAAATCCAAAAATATCATTCTCATAAATTTCATAATTATATTTAGGTTCGTATGTCATTGGAATTAAGAGAGATTATAATTACTATTTTTTCGATGTTAATTAATTGCCACTACAAGAAATTTGAGAAATAGTGACGAGAAAATTTGTCATTTAAATGCTATTTTTCGTCACTAAAAGTATTTGGTGACGAAATTTTAGTGTCGCAATGATCGTCGTTGTAGGTGCGTCACAAAAGAAAAATGTGACAATTTTTTAAATTTGTCATCAAATAGTGAACTTTTAATGACGCTAAAGGTATCATCACTATATTTTATTATTTATAGTGACATTTAACTCGTCATTTTTTCCTTAAAATTTTTGTCACCTATTATGTTATTTCGTCATCTAAGTGGTTAACTTTAAATGACAAATGTCTTATTGTCATGAAAACATTGAACTTCAGTGAC
Source organism: Scutellaria barbata (assembly GCA_028654395.1). Classification (NCBI taxonomy): domain Eukaryota; kingdom Viridiplantae; phylum Streptophyta; class Magnoliopsida; order Lamiales; family Lamiaceae; genus Scutellaria; species Scutellaria barbata. The sequence goes on from CM053647.1 coordinate 22,114,626, forward strand.
AATCAAATATTTTACTAAACTCATCGTTATTTGGTGACGACTTTATTGTCATTAAAATATTAATTATTTCGTCATCTTTAAATAATTCGTCATGAAAGAGTTACTAGATGATGACAAAATTTTAGTTGTCATTTAATAAATATATCATGTTGTCGTGATAAATTAGCATTTGATGACAAATATTAATTGTCACCGAAAATAGAAGTATTATGACAACATATTGTTTTCGTCAAAAAAATATATGACGATTTTTATCCGTCACAAGATATACACGTATGGTGACAAATAATATTTGGTGACAAAATATTATATATCACTAAATGAATATTTATCATGACAACTAAATCAATTCATTGAGATAAGATTAGTTTTTTCATGACAAAATAATCATCGTCATTAACTTATTGATTTTATGTGACGACGTTCACGATTACGGAAAAAAAATAAACATATAGAGACAAATTGTTATATTAATGTCATCTTTTGTAAAATATATTTCATTATATATTTGTGACAAAATATATTATTGTTACCCGACTCTAGTTGTAAATATTTTAAATTTAGTATTTAATAATAATTATAACTATACCAAATTTGTTTTCATTATAAGATCACAAATTTATTCCAAAACCAAATTGTGCACAAAACTAAAACAATATACATATTCAAGTACCAAAATGAATGTAAATATTTAAAAATACTAAAAGACAGTGGCAAATATCCAAGTTTGACCAATGAAATTAACAATCTTAGTTAATATAAGAAAATGAAACAGATCATCACTTAAAAGGGACCAAACTATCTAGATAAATATTAAGACTATAATCCTAAATCTTATTTCCTTTCTTGCTTCTTTCAAAACTTCAAAGTGGCAAGAATGAAAACTTCTCGTGAGGAGATCCACAACCATCTGAATATAGATTCACCTGTATATTCCAAATCAATATTAGTATATTAAAAGTAAATATACTCGAAACAATGTATATGAAATTTTTTATTCCTCAATGACACATAACAATGGTTGAAAAACACAATTACAAAAGCAAACTTTAAGAAAAAAAAGTTAAACAATGAATAAATACTTAAACCATATAAATCATACACCTAAACAAAATTAAATTAAAAAAACACATAATAAACTAACAAATAATATACAAATAGAAAACAATTTAAACTAACCTTGAAAATATTTCAGAGCTCAATTCCTTTAGCAGCAAGATATTCCATGAGCTTTGTTGAGATAGTTGGTTCTTCAAACTAGTTACTTCGTTCTCAAATTCAACCACTTGTGTTTTCACTTCGTTCACTTGTGTTTCAGACTGTTGTAGTTGTTCCTGTGTCTCTTGAATATTCTTTTGTAGTTGTTGGGTAGATGATTCGTTTCGTCTGCGTGGAGGTTTTGGACCATACCCTAAGCCTTTTACATCCATGTCCAAGGACCTCAAAAACTATCTCATCAGGACTCTTATCAATTCCTTTTTCTTTATATTGCTCCACTAACTTAACCATCTTCTCCTAGTTGAACATATAAATGTAAACAATTAATACTCAACAATGTTACAATTAATAGAATTGAATTCTCATAAAAGAAATTTGTATGCAACTTACCCAATTATCTTTTGTCTCATCACTAGACCATCCATCTTTCTCAGTATAATGAGTACGTTTATACAATTCGTTTCTATCACATAGTTCTCCATTAAGCTCATTCTGAGACTAAAAAGTAAAACTTTGATTAATCTAAAAATGGAATTATAAGAAATAACATCAAATCAAGGAACAACAATTAAATATTAATAAATGCATAATTTATTTTTCATTCAACTATAATTAAATAATCAATGCATAATTTATTTCTAATTTCATATGAAGTGAACTTTGCATGAGATTAAATTTTATGAGCATAATATAAAGTTAGTCTATTTTATATCTTTGACCACAAAGTTATGTGTCATCTAACATATATTATTGAGATTGAGATATCCATGGAAGAATATTTGTCGATATTTGTTTCCTTGTATTTGTCGATATTTTCCAATATCAATTTGTAGTTGGCATGATTGTTTCTTATTCTTAAATTAAAGGATACGATTCAATACTCCATATATGTACAACTATAAAGAAGGAGGATCCCTTCAATATTAGATCAACAAACAATCTTGCCAACTATACAAAAAGATATTAGAAAATATCGACAAATACAAGGAAACAAATCAAAGGAAAATATCGACAAATATTCTTTCATGCAAATCTCAATCTCAATATATACTCAGATTAATTCATAATTAATCTAATTCATAATTAATCTGAAGATTAAACGCTTAGATTATTTATGTAAATGTACCAACACATGGTGCAACACCTTGAAAAACAAAAAAATAAGTACAAATGAAAAATGTAGTAAAATAGAAGTACTTAATTATATTACTGCAAATGTCTTACAAGAATTGCATACCCACAAAAAATCCCAAGAATTGCATACCCACAAAAAATCCTTCCAAGTTCATCCCTGTGATCAAGCTCAATGTGAATCCATAGATATTACACAAATTCATGGCTATAATGATCAATAAATTGATATAAAGCTTCAAAAACTGAATAAATAAAACTGAATTCTAGTATAAGATCATAGTAACATACGCCACTTCATGATGCATAATAACACTCGATTATCTTTAAGTATTGACTAATAACAAGCAACCAACAAGGACAATCAATTAATAGATAAAATATTACAAATGAAGATTGATCTCAAATGCATAAAACAAATAAGAATTCCTGAAAGATGATATTACCAATACCCAGTTCTTCGTTATTGTCAAGAGGATGAATAAAAATAAATCGTGCAACAAAATAATAGGAATAGATGAGATACTTACCATGATTAAATTTAGATTTCCCATCATCCGCAATTTGATAGCCTGCCAATTTCTTCCCAAAACTGGAGAAAATAAGAATAGATGAAATACTTACCATGATTAAATTTTGATTTCCCACCATACGGGAGAAAATAAGAATAGATAACATATTTACCATGATTAAATTTTGAATTCTCACCATCCCCAATTTGATAGCCCGCCAATTTCTTCCCAAAAAAAGATAAAATAGAATATTGTAAATTCGGGAAAGATATGAAAAAACAAAAATAAAGAGATAAAACAGAATATTGTAAATTCGGGAAAGATATGGAAAAACAAAACTAAAGATATGGATAAATAAGAAAGAAATTACCACGGAGGAACTCCTAGAACATAACATTTGTACAACTCTTCCATTGATGATTGAGTAAACCCATTTCAAACCCAGGACACATATTTTACATTGGGGTTATCGATTATTAAAATCAAGCTGACAATTGTTAAAATTGGTATTGAAAATCAAAGTTGGGATAAACATGTTGAATAATCAATAGGAAAATGGCAGATTAGCCGCTGAGAATGAATACTAGAAAGAGAGATTGAGAGGGAGAGGGAGAGTCTGGCGGTGAGGTCGTCAATTGTAGAGAAGTGCATATTTCGATAAACTTTCAATTAATTATTTTCTACTACTTTTTTATGTAACCAAGTCAATATTTGATGACCACTTTTAATTAGATAATTTAGATCCACTTTAATAAAGTAATATAGTGTTTAGCTATACGGCAACTTCTCATTGTATTACAAATTCAAATATTAATATTATATTATTTATACATTATATTATATATTTTAACTATAAAATATATCATTTATAAGTTAATAAAAAGAAAAAAAAATCTCACAAATTTATATAAAATAAAAAATAATAATAAATAGATCTTAATAATATTTTATTTCTTATTAATATATATTAGTTAATGTTCTTAATAGATGATTTGAAAAAACTACTTACAAGACATGTGATAAGACTTGATCGGGCTACTCAATAAGATATGATACTTTAATTATCACCTTTGTATAATTCCCTTAACAATAAGACTATATATATTTAAGTTGGAATATATTTTAATATAACTAATTGAAGAATTTTGTTTTATTTTTTTACAAAAAAATCGTTTACAAGTCTTAAAAACGATTCACTATCTAACATATATATGGTGGTAATTTGTACAAATATATCATCTTTTTATGTCAATTGTATAACTATAAACATAAATACGAAACGAAAAAAATTATACTGACGAAGTACACAAACACCAAAAATTTTGTATCACCATGACATGAAAAGAAAATGCTCTAAAATTTAAATGACTTGTGAAAATATATTAGTAGTTGTTAATACATGATAAATGATAATAAGCCATAATTATATAAAAAAATATTTATAACAATAGTGAATTATAAAGTACAAAATTATAAAGTATAGATCATGTTACTAAGATGTTAAAATATAGATAACATTTGTTATTAAAAAAATTAAATTGTGTTTAAAAATTCAAGTTATTAAAAGTAACAAAAATCTCTTAGACATTTAAATTATGTATATTTTAAAATTTATTAAATTTCATACTAAGACATCATTTCAATAATTTAATTGAGATGTCCACAAATATCAAACCACCAATAAATAGCATTATGCCAACATATCTACTTAAAGAAAAACTAGTAAATTCATATTATAAAAGAAATATATTTATACATCTAGATGAAAGTTCTTAATAATGTAATTTTTTGTTAGTTGATATATAATTTAACTAGGATAATTCTCGTTGATGACACGAGTTTTATCATTAAAATGTTTTTAAATATAAGTGTGTATATGAGATATTTACAGAATCACTAAATCAAATTTCCTTTTTATCTTAATATACATATAATACAATAGTACATATATTTTTTACATAGTAATAATTATAATATAATGTTGTGTAGTGTTTTATATTAGATTTAGTTGATTTGGGTAAAGGGCAATCAATTTGAGTATCCTGTTGTCGATGTTGAATATTTAAAAATACAATTTTTATTTAATTGATTAGAAAGAAACAACAATTTCTCATACGAGTATACGAATTGAGAAATAAGAAATGATTTTTTGGTCAAATATGTATTTTCTATAAATATAATTGAATATATTAAATTTCTATATTGTATATAGGGACTAAACTTTATTCTAATTCAGAAAAATAAAATATTAGAATTTAAATATTGAATATTTTCTATAAAAAAAGATATATATAGATTATACAAATGTGAATAAATTAAGAATTAATTGATACAAACATTGATTGAACATGTATGTGATGGAACACAAAACTTTGGAAAAATCTAGAGTTGACATGTGTCTCTCATTTCTCTCTTGTCACCCCTTCATCTTCCTCCTCTTCATTGCTCATCACTCTCACTAAATACATAATAAATTACTATAATGCATATATGAAGTATCATATATATATAGAATAACAAATATCAAAAATGATAAAATGTCAATCTTCCAGCACCATGTTCTGGGCCAGCCACCGTTTTAATCAATTCATTCATTTTATTTTATTTTCCATTTCTTAATCTCTCTCCTGTTTTCCATTTTATTTATATTATTTATTATTATTTTATTAATCTCTCTCATCATGCTATCCAGAGGATTTGTATCTTTTTTATTAATTTTTCTCTCTTTCTCTTCAGTCATTCTACCTCCATTTATTTTCTTTGTACTCCATCCAATTTTTTGCAAAATATCAATAATCATGTATTAGGATTTGGGCAATAAAGGGTTATTCAATCTCTCAAAACATTTGTTCTCGATCAACTAACGGTATGGTTTCAGAAACATCAATAAACAAGAGGATAAGTTTCAGAAAATTCACAAATTCAAAAAACCTTTAACATGTAGGAGAGGTGTCACGCCCCATTTTCGAAATAGAATAAAAATAAAAATTTAACATTTCGGGCGTCCAGCAATTTAAAACAAACTACATAATTTACATAAAAGTTTTAAAATGATCAGAAATCGTAGCAAAATATAAATACATGCCATCATACTTTTACAATTCTTCAATAACTTGTTTAATTATTGCAAAATTATGTACTCGCATCTTTCTTCACATTCGGCTCCCAACGTCCGAATCTATAAAAGAAAACATGAGAAAGGAGGTGAGCGTATATAATACACTCAGTGGGATCACGCTGTATAAGGTATCATTTCATAAAATATACCAAAATAAACACATTCCATTTCATGACATATAATTCATTCAAGTATAACCATTCATCGCAATCAAGCTTCATTTAATCAATATCATTCATTTTCATCTTTACGGTTTTTAACCGTCTTGTAACATATGCGGTTTTCAGCCGCCATCATAACATATTGCGGTTATTAACCGCCATAAAAGCATATTGCGGTTCTCAGCCGCCATCATAACATATTCTTTACGGGTAATACCCGTCATAATACGGTGATCAGCCGTCATATACGACCCTAGCCGCCTTGCATACGCATGCACATGCACACATAATTTCATCACATTCACAAAATAAAAATTCACGTAAAAGCACATCTTGATTGCACATACGAAATATCATATCCCTCTCGTCATATCATCACATTTCATATATTCAGCACATAAGCCCAACACGTTTCATATTGAATATAATTCGTAAATTTAAATACTTGAAATGGAAATATAACATAACACTTAGCACATTTTCCCCACCTGAAGAGCAGCTGAACAAAAGCTTTAAACTTCCAAACTATCTACGACGTAAAACCGGAGTGTCTCCTACAACAGAAGGTCTCGACTTAGCCTTTATTCAAATTATGATCGATTTAAAATAAATTTAATATTTTTAAATTAAACCCTAATTTTGGAAATTAATATAATTTATTTTGTAATTAAATGTAAAATTCATAGCCCATAAAGATCAAATTAAAATTAATAGCTCGGTAAAAAAAAAAATAGGTAGAAAAATTTAGGGTTAGTTTATCCTTAATTTTAGAAATAATAATTAAATTGTAACTTAATTCAATTAGCATAATAATTATAAATTTTTAGTCTCAAAAGCAATCTTGCAAAAATATAGACATAAAATATAATTCCAATTAAAATCTTTGATTTATAATTTATAATAACAACACAATAATAATTAATTCCTAACTTAAGCTTACATTATAGTTCCTAAATTAATTTAATAAAAATTTATAACTTTATACTTTATTTAATCATATAATTAGATTCAAGTGATATAAATTAATTTACATAATTCTCTTTATTAATTAACTCGTCTCATTCATTAAATTTTATTAACTATAAAATAACATTTAAAATTTCATATACATTAATAAATAATAAAAATTAAAGTGTGATTTATTGTAATTCTCACAATTTTTAAGTACAATTTTATGATATCGTTATATTTTAAAGAAGATTACATAATATTTTTATCCGAATTCCATGTTTGAAATTCATATATTAAATTTCTAGTAAGCATATTATAACTTTTATACTTCCTAATATTTTACAATATTAGATGAAAATATGTATCATTAATATAACATTTAGCAATCTAGGAAAACAATTACATAACAACATCAATAATAATAAAACTATGTAACTTATATAATTTTAAGGGTTCGATTATTCTCATTCGTATTCTCAGGTGGTCTTCATACATATACTTAATTAATTTAGGTGTTATATGCAATTTACAAACTAATTAAGCATTAAAATAAAATTCAGCAGCAAAAATGACGGTTTTGCCCTTCATATTCACTAAATTTGCAAAATGTAACCTTTCCCCCCTACGTTTTTCCTTCCTAGTTGCAGCAGCCATTTCTTCACCTCCGGTCACTGCTCAGCCGCTCCCCGCCGCCTGCAAATCCGCCGCAGCCGGCGACTGGAAGTCGCCGGCGACTTCTCACCATGCAACACACCCTAACCAACCCCCTAACCTACCCGACTCAGCCTCTGTTGCAGCAGCCATGACAGCGGCTTAACAGCCGCCGGCACGGTCAGCTCCGGCCGACGCATCCGAACCCACCTCCACCACCACCCACGACACTTTGACAACACCCACACAAGACCGACACAAGTACCAGCAGGAACAGAGCACAGCTGCAGCCAGCTCAGTCCGTTCAGCCACATAACCGCCGCTTCCAGCGGCGGACTCGACCCGACACTCCGGCGCATGCCTAGCACTAACTCCGACTCAACCAGCGGCGGACGGTGGCAGCAAGATTCAGCAGAGCAGTAACTAAGGTGGAGCATAGCTGCAAGAGGAACGGCTATGTTTTCGTACTCCAAAACTATTTTACAACTAGCAAGCCAAGAACTACCCCTCTTGACCTATTACCTTGCTGGAAAAAAAATGAAGATCGGTGATGGAGTAAGCGACGGTCACAAGTGGTGGAAGGAGGAAGAAGAAGGAAGAAAAAGGAAGAAGAGAAACTTTATTTGCTTAAGCTTGCAGATTTCGTACAAGGGAGAGAATGGAAGAGCATGGCCTCTCTTAACCTCATTTAATGCTTCTAGATGATTGTTGACCTAAGCCCTAACCTACATGCCTAAGATAGTCTTGTAATCTCATGCCATCTTACATACTATGCAACTTATATCATGTATGTAATTACTGTACGTAGCTTAGTTTATATACATAAGCTAAGATAATCAATTATATTATAAATAAGTAATTTACGTAACCAACTCCATGTGCATAAGCTAAAATAGTAATGCATGTTATAAGTAAGTCATGCATATATATATATTAAGTATGTAAATTTGCTTTAGCATAGGTTATAAATTTAATAACTTAGATAATACTTAGGTTATAATTATATTTTATGAATTTTATATCTTAATGTTATATAATCTATATCATAAATAACATATATTACGAGTTCATACTATATAATTATATATATATATATATTAAGGTAATATATTATATAGTTATATTTTAAAAAAAAAATTCTTGGGTGCTACATCCTTCCCTCCTTTTAATAAATTTCGTCCTCGAAATTTAGAAATGTACCTAGAACCGACAAATTCGGATATTTTGCTAATATTTCCTCTTCTTCTTCCCAAGTGGCTTCATTGATATCATGATGATTCCATTGGACCTTGACTAAGACAATATCTCGATTCCTTAGTTTATGAATCTTTCTGTCCAAAATTGCCACCGGCACCTCTTCATAAGTCGCATTTTCCTCCAATCTTATCTGTTGTCGATCGATAATGTGACTTGGATCAAAAATATATTTTCTTAGCATAGAAACATGGAAAACGTTGTGTATGCCGGCGTAATCAGGCGGTAAAGCTAGTCGGTACGCCACTTCCCCGACTCGATCCAGAATTTCGAACGGACCTATATATCTTGGCTTCAACTTCCCTTGCTTTCCAAAACGATATACTCCTTTTGAAGGTGATACTTTAAGAAAGACTTTGTCCCCCACGGCAAACTGTAGTTCTCGGCGTCTTTTATCCGCATAGAATTTTTTTGTCGATCTTATGCAGTCTTGATTCTTTCTCGGACTTTTTGTATCTTCTCCACTGCTTGGTCAACCAGCTCGGGTCCCAAAATTTATTTTTTCACCTACTTCATCCCAATACAGAGGCGAACGACACTTCCTTCCATATAGAGCCTCGTACGACGCCATCCCTATAGTTGCCTGATAGCTATTATTATAGGCAAATTCCACCAAATATAGATGGTCTTCCCAACTTCCATGCATATCCAAAACATTTGCTCTCAACATATCTTCCAGAATCTATATTGTCCGTTCGCTTTGTCCGTCAGTTTGAGGATGAAAAGCAGTGCTGAAAGCCAGTTTGATGCCTAATTCTTTTTGCAAACTCTGCCAAAATCTAGATGTAAAACGAGGATCTCTATCTGACACAATAGAAAAGGGTACTCCATGCAATCTGACAATTTCTTTTATGTAGATCTGAGCTAATCTTTCCAAACTAAACGTCATCTTGATCGGCAAAAAGTGGGCAGACTTAGTTAGTCTATCCACAATGACCCATATTGCATGATTTCCATGATTGGTTCGGGGTAGCCCTACCACAAAATCCATGATGATATGTTCCCACTTCCATTCCGGTATTTCTAGAGGTGTGAGCATTCCCGCAGGTCTTTGATGCTCCGCCTTCACTTGCTGGCAAATAATGCATCTTTTCACAAAAGTCCGATACTGTTTTTCATATTTCTCCACCAAAAACTCTTTTTCAAATCTTGATACATCTTTGTACTTCCTGGATGGGCTGTATAAGAAGTAACATGTGCTTCTTTCCATGATTTCAGTTAGCAAATCTTCCTTATGTGGCACACACAGCCTGTTCTTGAACTTAAGTACTCCATCCTTGCTTACTTCGAAGTTCTTTGCTAAACCCTTCTCCACTTGCTCCTTCATGATTTGGGTGAATCTATCCGCCTGTTGAGCCTGCAGTATTCTTTCCTGAAGCGTGGGTTTAATTATTAAAGCACTTATTCTTGCTCCTATGCTGCTTGGAGGTATCACCACTTCCATGCTTAGCTTTCCAAATTCTTCAATTAATTCCTTTTGAGTAGTAATCATGCATGCCGTTTGAGCCTTTTTCTTCCTACTCAGCGCATCAGCCACCACATTTGCTTTTCCAGGATGGTATAAGATTGAGCAATCATAATCTTTCACCAACTCCAACCATCTTCTTTGTCTCATGTTGAGCTCTTTTTGTTCGCAAAAATACTTTAAGCTCTTATGATCTGTATAGATCTCACACTTTCCTCCATACAAATAGTGCCGACAAATCTTGAGAGCGTACACTACAGCAGCTAATTCCAAATCATGAGTGGGATAGTTTTGCTCATGCGCCTTTAATTGTCTCGAAGCGTAAGCTACCACTTGTCCTCTTTGCATCCGTACACATCCCAAACCTTGTTTGGAGGCGTCACTATAAACAACAACTCCTTCGTTCCGTCTGAAACTATTAGAATTGGTGCAGACGTCAATCTTCTCTTCAATTCTTGGAAACTGTCTTCGCATTGCTTCGTCCACTGAAACTTCACATCCTTACGAGTCAGATGCGTCAGGGGAATAGAGATCTTTGAAAATCCTTCAATAAACCTTCTGTAATATCCAGCTAAACCCAGAAAACTTCGCACCTCATTGACATTGGTCGGTGCTTTCCAATTACTGACCGCTTCCACCTTAGCCGGATCCACTTCTATCCCTTTTGAAGAGACAATATGTCCAAGAAAAGAGATTTTATTTAACCAGAACTCACACTTTTTAAACTTGACATACAATTTCTCTTTTCTTAAAGTTTCCAGAGTAATCCTCAGGTGCTCTTCGTGTTGTCTCTTATCTTGTGAATACACTAAAATATCATCAATAAAAACTATCACAAATTGATCAAGATATGGATGGAAAATTCGATTCATCATATCCATGGAAACGGCTGGTGCATTGCTGAGTCCAAAAGGCATTACCAAAAATTCATAATGGCCGTATCTTGTTCTGAAAGCCGTTTTAGATATATCTTCTTTCTTAATCTTCACTTGATGATATCCGGATCTCAGATCAATTTTCGAAAATACGCTTGCACCTCTTAATTGATCGAACAAGTCTTCAATTCGAGGTAATGGATATTTATTCTTGATCGTTCTTTTGTTGAGCTCTCGATAGTCTATGCACATCCGAAAGGTTCCATCCTTTTTCTTTACAAACAGCACTGGAGCTCTCCAAGGTGATACGTTAGGACGTATGAAACCCTTTTCCAGGAGTTCTTGCAATTGCACCTTTAGCTCTTCCAACTCTTTCGGTGCCATTCGGTATGGAGCCTTCGATACTGGTGCCGCTCCTGGTACTAAGTCTATGCTGAACTCAACTTGTCTATCAGGCGGTAGACCGGGTAAATCTTCTGGAAAGACATCTATATATTCTCACTATCGGCACCCCTTCAATAGAAGTTCCCTTATGCGCAAGATCCGAAATACTCACTAAAAACGCCTTGCAACCTTCCTTTTTGATCATCTTGCTTGCTTGCATGGCCGATATAATGCGTGGACTTATACCCAATCGAGTTCCATGAAAAATGAACTCTTCTTTGCCTAGAGATCGAATTAAGATCTTTTTTTTTTCTCGACACTTGATTATTGCATTGTTAGCCTTGAGCCAATCCATGCCCAAATTACGTCAAAATCCTTCATGTCTAAAACATGCAAGGTGGCTAGGATAATTTTATCAGCAAAAGAAATCTTCATATTTCGACATACGTTTTGGGTTTATAGTTCGATCGTATGACTCCCACCAAAAGCTAGCCTCTTCAGTGAATTGAAAGATAACACATGATATCTATTACACGTCTGTACAAACCAAATGAGCAAAAAGCCTATCCAAGGCTCTCAACCATTCTTCTGCGTCCGCAGGGTCTCCTTTGCCATTGAATGTTGGCGGATTGAACCGTCGAAATTGTTGATTATACTATTCGTATCATTTCTTGGTGATTGGTTGGTTGCTTCTCTATTAGCATCGAACTTATCGGCTAATCCTTTTAGCACTGTGACTAGATTTCCCAATATTCCTTCTTCTATTGGTGCAGATGGTCCCTCTGTAGTTGCGGTTTGTTTTCGGGGTCTACCTCTCGGAGGCATGATTTTGCTATGATGCACGCAAGGATCCGATAATTAAATATTTCGACGTTATTATTCGCAAAACAAAGAATGTAAGCTACGAGAAAATAACCAGCTTCACTAGAATATATTTATATATAATATTTTATAAAACAACATATTTTTTTTTTTTTAAGCTATAATCATATGTACATCTATCAAAATTTTGACAATATAGACATCATATTCCACTATCTACATCTGCTATGAACACTACTATTTAAAGAAGAAATCTCTAAGCCTTCTCCTGGGAATCGACTTACTTGCCGTATACTTCTTTCGAGCCATCTATATGCATAATTCTATATAAACTTTAATTAAGGAAACCTGTCTAATAACCCCCCGGTAAATAAACTCCAAAACACATATTTACGATTCAATAATAAATCAAACATAACATTTCATAATAACACAGATTTGTATTCACATTATGAAAACTAATCATATAACACTGCACCAACTCCTGCCACGGCCATCTATGCACACGAGCTCATGCTGCGGCCGTCAGCGGCTCAGTGGCGGCGTCCAGCAAGCAGTGTGTCGATAACAGTGACATCCCACATTCATATGACCATAAACCACTAAAGCAATTCTTACAAGAAAAGGTATATACGACCTCCCTTTTTCACATTATGTAAATTAAACACATAAAATCAACTCATCTTCACGCCTATTGGAGAAGAAGTGGAGAAAGATACGTATTTAATTCAAAATTTAAATATCAAGCCCGTTTGAAAAAATCAAATTTTATAAACTTTTTAAAATTGAGCAAAGCCCTATAAATAGAGCTAGGCTCTGATACCAAAACTGTCACGCCCCATTTTCGAAATAGAATAAAAATAAAAATTTAACATTTCGGGCGTCCAGCAATTTAAAACAAACTACATAATTTACATAAAAGTTTTAAAATGATCAGAAATCGTAGCAAAATATAAATACATGCCATCATACTTTTACAATTCTTCAATAACTTGTTTAATTATTGCAAAATTATGTACTCGCATCTTTCTTCACATTCGGCTCCCAACGTCCGAATCTATAAAAGAAAACATGAGAAAGGAGGTGAGCGTATATAATACACTCAGTGGGATCACGCTGTATAAGGTATCATTTCATAAAATATACCAAAATAAACACATTCCATTTCATGACATATAATTCATTCAAGTATAACCATTCATCGCAATCAAGCTTCATTTAATCAATATCATTCATTTTCATCTTTACGGTTTTTAACCGTCTTGTAACATATGCGGTTTTCAGCCGCCATCATAACATATTGCGGTTATTAACCGCCATAAAAGCATATTGCGGTTCTCAGCCGCCATCATAACATATTCTTTACGGGTAATACCCGTCATAATACGGTGATCAGCCGTCATATACGACCCTAGCCGCCTTGCATACGCATGCACATGCACACATAATTTCATCACATTCACAAAATAAAAATTCACGTAAAAGCACATCTTGATTGCACATACGAAATATCATATCCCTCTCGTCATATCATCACATTTCATATATTCAGCACATAAGCCCAACACGTTTCATATTGAATATAATTCGTAAATTTAAATACTTGAAATGGAAATATAACATAACACTTAGCACATTTTCTCCACCTGAAGAGCAGCTGAACAAAAGCTTTAAACTTCCAAACTATCTACGACGTAAAACCGGAGTGTCTCCTACAACAGAAGGTCTCGACTTAGCCTTTATTCAAATTATGATCGATTTAAAATAAATTTAATATTTTTAAATTAAACCCTAATTTTGGAAATTAATATAATTTATTTTGTAATTAAATGTAAAATTCATAGCCCATAAAGATCAAATTAAAATTAATAGCTCGGTAAAAAAAAAAATAGGTAGAAAAATTTAGGGTTAGTTTATCCTTAATTTTAGAAATAATAATTAAATTGTAACTTAATTCAATTAGCATAATAATTATAAATTTTTAGTCTCAAAAGCAATCTTGCAAAAATATAGACATAAAATATAATTCCAATTAAAATCTTTGATTTATAATTTATAATAACAACACAATAATAATTAATTCCTAACTTAAGCTTACATTATAGTTCCTAAATTAATTTAATAAAAATTTATAACTTTATACTTTATTTAATCATATAATTAGATTCAAGTGATATAAATTAATTTACATAATTCTCTTTATTAATTAACTCGTCTCATTCATTAAATTTTATTAACTATAAAATAACATTTAAAATTTCATATACATTAATAAATAATAAAAATTAAAGTGTGATTTATTGTAATTCTCACAATTTTTAAGTACAATTTTATGATATCGTTATATTTTAAAGAAGATTACATAATATTTTTATCCGAATTCCATGTTTGAAATTCATATATTAAATTTCTAGTAAGCATATTATAACTTTTATACTTCCTAATATTTTACAATATTAGATGAAAATATGTATCATTAATATAACATTTAGCAATCTAGGAAAACAATTACATAACAACATCAATAATAATAAAACTATGTAACTTATATAATTTTAAGGGTTCGATTATTCTCATTCGTATTCTCAGGTGGTCTTCATACATATACTTAATTAATTTAGGTGTTATATGCAATTTACAAACTAATTAAGCATTAAAATAAAATTCAGCAGCAAAAATGACGGTTTTGCCCTTCATATTCACTAAATTTGCAAAATGTAACCTTTCCCCCCTACGTTTTTCCTTCCCAGTTGCAGCAGCCATTTCTTCACCTCCGGTCACTGCTCAGCCGCTCCCCGCCGCCTGCAAATCCGCCGCAGCCGGCGACTGGAAGTCGCCGGCGACTTCTCACCATGCAACACACCCTAACCAACCCCCTAACCTACCCGACTCAGCCTCTGTTGCAGCAGCCATGACAGCGGCTTAACAGCCGCCGGCACGGTCAGCTCCGGCCGACGCATCCGAACCCACCTCCACCACCACCCACGACACTTTGACAACACCCACACAAGACCGACACAAGTACCAGCAGGAACAGAGCACAGCTGCAGCCAGCTCAGTCCGTTCAGCCACATAACCGCCGCTTCCAGCGGCGGACTCGACCCGACACTCCGGCGCATGCCTAGCACTAACTCCGACTCAACCAGCGGCGGACGGTGGCAGCAAGATTCAGCAGAGCAGTAACTAAGGTGGAGCATAGCTGCAAGAGGAACGGCTATGTTTTCGTACTCCAAAACTATTTTACAACTAGCAAGCCAAGAACTACCCCTCTTGACCTATTACCTTGCTGGAAAAAAAATGAAGATCGGTGATGGAGTAAGCGACGGTCACAAGTGGTGGAAGGAGGAAGAAGAAGGAAGAAAAAGGAAGAAGAGAAACTTTATTTGCTTAAGCTTGCAGATTTCGTACAAGGGAGAGAATGGAAGAGCATGGCCTCTCTTAACCTCATTTAATGCTTCTAGATGATTGTTGACCTAAGCCCTAACCTACATGCCTAAGATAGTCTTGTAATCTCATGCCATCTTACATACTATGCAACTTATATCATGTATGTAATT
The DNA here is from genome assembly GCA_028654395.1 of Scutellaria barbata. Lineage (NCBI taxonomy): Eukaryota > Viridiplantae > Streptophyta > Magnoliopsida > Lamiales > Lamiaceae > Scutellaria > Scutellaria barbata. The sequence continues at coordinate 22,130,725 of CM053647.1, forward strand.
ACTGTACGTAGCTTAGTTTATATACATAAGCTAAGATAATCAATTATATTATAAATAAGTAATTTACGTAACCAACTCCATGTGCATAAGCTAAAATAGTAATGCATGTTATAAGTAAGTCATGCATATATATATATTAAGTATGTAAATTTGCTTTAGCATAGGTTATAAATTTAATAACTTAGATAATACTTAGGTTATAATTATATTTTATGAATTTTATATCTTAATGTTATATAATCTATATCATAAATAACATATATTACGAGTTCATACTATATAATTATATATATATATATTAAGGTAATATATTATATAGTTATATTTTAAAAAAAAAATTCTTGGGTGCTACAAGAGGTGGGAGATGTCGAGATGTGAATAGCGGCGATGGGTGGAGATAGACGATGTTAAGGAATGTGAAAAGTGAAAAGGTCATATGCTGTCCTCTAAATTATTTCTTAAAGATGGTTTTTTTTAAAGTTAGTAGATAATTAAATAGAGATAAATATAGTGTGTCAACAAGTACAAAGCAAGAAGGTCAGCGTAGTTGGTTGAGAGTATTCTCTCAAATTTACAGGTTAAGTGATCGAATTTTGTTAGATGGCTTTTTTGATTTTTTTTTCTCACTTATTTGAAATAATTAATTAATAAAGAATTATTATCTCATCATATATGATTAAAATATAAATTAAAGAATGAAAAATATTATATAATGATGCATAATTGAAATATGTAACAAATATGAGTAGTCATCATTATTAACATAAAATGTTGCCTTTCTAATTCAATTGTTACGAATTAATACAAATTTTCACTAAATTTAACATTAATATATAACGAAATAGTTTCATAATATTTTCATCAAATTAATGATTAGTGACGAAGTAATATTTTGTTGTTTTAAAATCTTAAATTGTTTTAATTTGAAAATCCATCTACAACGAAACATTCTCACTCCAAATGATATAATGTCAAATTGACATTTATCGTCACCAAATATGAACAATTCTGACGAACTATTATTGTTAATAATTTTTACTAAAAAATCATGACAAAATAATTTATTGTCAATAAAATAAACAATTTGTGACGCTTATAATCAATTTGTCGTTGAAATATATTTGCCACTAAAATTTTGGACTAATGTTTTGCTTTAGAAGAATATTGTCATGATTTTGTTTTATTCATAATTAAATATCTAAATTAGTGAAGGAAAAAAATCTAATGATGTTAAAAATAAATAGTGCCACAAAAGTACATATATCGATGATGAAAATATAATTCGTCATTAGTAGTTAAGAAATAGTGAAACAATTAGTGGGAAATTATACCTTAAAAGAATATTATGACGAATATATTTTAATTGTCACGAACTAATGGTGTCAATATTTATTTTCAATAATTCAAGACAAAATATAGTATTGTCAAGAAAATTAAACAATTTGTCACGTCAAATATTGTCACCATTTGCAATAAAATTGTCGTTAAAAGGTTCTTCTCTAAAATTTTGGTGGGAAATTCTATCTTAAAATAGTATTGTGAGGATCATTTTTTAATCGTCGTGAAGTATGAACATTGGTGACGAACGAATGATGTCAATATTTGTTTTAAAAAATTCATGACAAAACTTGTCACTATCATGAAAATTAAACAATTTGTGACGTCAATTATCGTCACCAATTACAATAAATTTGTCATTAAAAGATTTCCCTCTAAAATTTTGGTGGGAAAGTCTACATTAAAAGCATATGGTGACAAATAATTTTTAATCGTCATAAAATATGCAAATCAGCGACGATAAAAATACTTAATAATGACAAAGATAAATAATGTCATAAAAATACATATATTAGTGACAAAAATTGAATTTGTCACTATTAAGTAATAAATTGTGACAAAATTTCATGCGTTGCAAAAAAAATCGTCACGACTAGTGTGATTTCTTGTAGTGTGCATAAATGTCCTTAAATTAAATCTAATTTATAGAATTAGAACCTAACTTGGAAACCTCCAATCGTCGATTTATGTCGGTTCCCTTCTAGGTACTTTACAAATCATAAGAGCTCGTTTTAGAATTTAATCTAGCTATCTATGAATTTAAGTAAATTTTAGGATATGTTATGTAATTTTAGCAAGTTTTAGGGTTAATTTATAACCTAATCCACTTGATTGGGTATAACTTATTATTTCATCTATGTTTGAGTCTTAAAAATAATACCATTAAAATCTAGGATCTGTTTCATAAATCTAATTAATTATTAGATAAATCTGTAATTTTAGCAAGTTCAGGGTCCGATATCATTATTCATAAATTATGGATCTCATAACATATTTCATAAATTTATTGGGGTTAATATGCAATATATATAATTGTTATGGATTAAATCATTAATTTTCAATAATTATATATTTTGCAATTTAGTCCCTAAATTATATCTAATTCACAAAGTAAAACCCTCACCCCAAACCACACCTTTTACAGCCCGGTGCTGTAACGCCCCGATTCTTTTGTAAATAAATCTTAACCGAGACGTTACTCACTAAAAAAAAATTCCTCTTCAAAAGAATTTCACTCTTTAAATAGAACAAAGATAAATAAAATCCTGAATAATTATAAAACATACATTTCTTTAATACATGAAATTAATCATTTTAAAATAAAAAGGTTCAAGAATAATTTAAAATTCAAGATTTATTATAAAATATACGTTTCCATAATTCATAAAATATCACATTTACAAATAAAAACTTCTGTAACCGTTGCTCATCGGCTACCAGCATCCACCACTCGCACTCCACGCCTTAAAAAAATCCCTAAACTGAAAAACATTTTAAAAGAGGGGTGAGTGTTTGAAATACACTCAGTGGGTTAGGGAAACTAGGGAGGATATAAAATAATTTCCAAAGATTTTATACACACACCAAAACACCATTTTATCACATATAACAGATTTTCGTAAAACGTTTGTATTTTAAATAAAAATCGTAGAAAATAGATCACTTTATAATGTAAGCATCCATCACATGACTTATAATTAATTCAAATATAAGCATTCTTCACAATCAACATCATTCATCTTCAAACATGTCACTTTCATTCCCACATTTACGGTTTTTAACCGTATTGCAATATATGCGGTTTTCAGCCGCTATGGAAACATATAATCCATCATTCACATTCAATCATCAATTTTCACATAGTTACGGTGCTTAGCCGTCATGAAAGCATTTTGCGGTTCTTAGCCGCCGTGAAAACATTTCTTTACGGTTATTAACCGTCATTACGGTACTTAGCCGTCATGAAAGCATTTTGCGGTCCACAACCGCCATGAAAACATATTCTTTACGGGTATTACCCGTCATAATACGGTGATCAGCCGTCATATACGGCCCTAGCCGCCTTGCATACGCATGCACATGCACACATAATTTCATCACAATCACATAATAAAATTCATATATCAAACATACACATAGAAGCACATGTACTGAACAAAACACCAACTTTCAAGTCATCATACGTCATAACACGTTTATTCATAGGCACTTCAATATGTCACATTTCACATAAAATAAGATTCATCTTCATCATATAATAACATTTCATACATTCAGCACATAAACCCAACACATTTCATATAGCATAATAAAATGCGTAATTTAAATATTTTGAAAGTAATATAAATACCGACTTAGCACTTTTCCCCACCTGAAGAACAGCTGATCATAAGCTTTTAGCTTTCCAAATTATCTACGGCACAAACTCCGGAGTATCTCCTATAAGCATAAAGGTTCGACTTAGACTCTATTCGAATTATGATTGATTTCAATAGATTAATACTTTTAAGTTAAACCCTAATTTTATAACTAAATATAACCTATTTGTAATTAAATACATAAAATTTACAACTTATAAAATTCGATTCAAAATTAATAATTAAGATTAAAATAGATATGAGTTTAGAGTTATTTATCCTTAAATTAGAAATAATAATTAAATCGTAAAATTAATTTAATTACCATAATATTTATAAGTTTATAATTTTTAGTCTCAAAAGTAATCTTGCAAAACATAGATTTAAATTATAATTCCAAATAAAATCTTTGGTTAAAGTTTATAATAATAATGCAATAATAATTAATTCCCAACTCAAGTTTACATTATAGTTTCTTAATTAATTTAATAAAATTTATAACTTTATACTTTATTTAATCATATAATTAGATACAAGTAACATAAATTAATTTACATAATCACCTTTATTATTTAATTAAACTCATCTCATTATCAAATTCTATTAATTATAAGATAACATCTATAATTTTCCATATACATTAGTAAATTATAAAAATCCAAGTGTTATTTATCATAATTTCCATAATTTGAAGGACAATTTTATGATATCATCATATTTAGAGAAGAATACGTAATTTTATCCGAATTCAATGTCCGAATTTCATATATTAAATTCTATTAAGTATATTATAACTTTTATATTTCCTAATATATTTCAATATTAAAAGAAAACATGTGTCATTAATATAACATTTAGAAATCTAGGAAAACAAATGCATAATAACATCCATAATAAGAAAAACCTATGTAATTTAGATAAATTTAAGGGTTCGATTATCATCATTCGTATTTTGGTGATCTTCATGCATGCCCTTACTTAATTGATGTTTTATATGCAATTCACAAACTAATTAAACTTTAAAATAAATTCAGCAAGGTCAATTACTCTTTTGCCCTTTTATTTTTATGAATTTTCAAATGAACTTCCCTAGCCAAACACTCCCTTCCCCAAACCCCTGCAGCCCGTCACCTTTCCCCAGCTCAGCTTCCGCCACCAATTCACTGCGGCCGGCGACTGGAAGTCGCCGGCGATCAACACGACCGGAGCATACCCCAGCCCCTCCACAGACACGGCCATACAGCTCTCCTCAACACCATCCGCACACAGCAGCCATCATACGCACACACGCAGGCACACACAACCGGACCGAACCAGTTCCAGCCCGGCGAAACTGCCGCTTCCAGCGGCTGTTCTTACTTCGACGCACCGGCGCAACCCCGGCGCCAGCTCAGCCCCAAGCCAGCGGTGGAAACAGCTTCAAGAACAGCAGAGGTGAGGAAGAAAAGAAAATACGCAGCGGCTCCTTGTTTCAAGTTCCTAACCCATCCCTGCGACTAGCTTGGCAAGAGCTACATTTGTGACCGTTTATCTTGCCGGAACTGATGATCAGCGGTGGAAAAGAGACGGTCAAAGCAGCTGCAAGTTGGAGGAAGAAGAGAAGACAATATTGCTTGCTTGATTGTGCTTTACGTACTTGAAGTGAGGGATGGAGTATGGCCTTAGATATCCAATCAAGTTTTCTTCTAGAAATATATTGACTTATCACACCTATATACCTATGCTACTATGCACTACATGTACCATAATTTATGCTTATATAATTATATCATGTATATATGTCATTTACGTAAAGTAGCTTAGGTTATATACATAATACTTATATAATACCTATGTTATAATCATATCTTATGAATTATATATCTTAATATTACATAATCTAATATTATATAACATATATTGTAAGTTTATCACATATAACTATATATACATTTATGCAATAAATATATATATATATGGTTATATATATATATAAAATTCTAGGTATTACAATATCAAGATTCTTGGATCTATACTTATTATCTTATAATATATGTCATATTATTAATTATATAATTTATATCATAATACTATATAATTTCTATTATAATATTATAAATTTTTCTTACATATATATATATACACACACATAAATAATATACAAAATAAATTTTAAATTATTAGTATGATAGTAATAATTATTTTTATTTAAATTTCATTTCAATTATAGAACATTCCCGTAATATTTTGTATAGTTGCATTTTATTTTTGGAATATTACATATTTAATCACTAAAGAAAATTCTTATATATATATATGTCAAATGAATTTTACATCTTATTTATTTATTTCTTTATTGTACTCTTATCCTCAATTAATTTCCAAAACTAGCCAATACTATTTATTTATCACCTTATATTATAATATTGCATTAATACTATATAATTTAAATTTAAATTAATTTATTTAAAAATTTTAGGGTGTTACAGGTGCGGCTGCCCCTGCCCTGTCCATAGCCGCCCACTGCCGGCGACACCACAATACCGCACACGTACACACCCAAAGCACAAACGGCAGCATACATACACATATTCAGCAGCAGCACCGCCGCTTTCGCCGCGGCTCAACCAAGCACCGTCGCGCGCTGCCGGCCCTGCCCTTCTTCTCTGTCGCAGCCTGCAGCAAACCTCCGTCACAGCCGCTGCCATCATCACACTCACGCACACCAGGCGCCGCTGACCACGGCGGCGCCGCTCCAAGCATACACCCACCTCGGCCTAACACACACACGGCTCACACCCGGCACGCACTACACACACCCTGCTGCACCGCTGCAACTCGCGGCAGCCCGTCTAGCTCAGCCGCCAACACACCAACACCCATCCACACTCACGCACATAAATATATATATATACACATATATTTACATACTCACAGCAACTGTACAGTAGAGAGGGAGACCAGGAAAAGAAATTGTGCAGCAGAGATGCAAAAAGGAAAAAAATGAGAGATAGATGGGGAGAGAGAAAGTGGAAGAGAGAGAGAGCAAGAGAGAGGAAAAATTTTTGGGAAGAAGGGATTAGAGAGAGAGACGAGAGATAGAGAGAGAGTTGGGAGAATATATTTTTTTCTCATCTTTATCCCCAATTTTCTTTTTCTTTACTTTAATTTATTTTCCCTTTAATTTTTGCATATATGTATAACAACCCTATAGTTTATATTTATATATACATTATGTACGTGGGTGTATATATGCATTTATATATAAATAAATTTATTTATTTTTTTTTTTTTCATATTCTATTAGTATAATAATACTAATTACTTTTATTTAAATTTCATTTCATTTGTAGAAAATTCCCGAGATATTTTTTATATAATTAAATTTTATTTCGAAATGTTACATATTACATGTAATTAACATATATTAATTGACTAGCACGAATTTATAGAGTTAAAACTTAAAAGATATTCAAAATCTGCATGTTGGTTAAAAATGCATCAAACATTGAAAATTATGTTAAATTTGCAAATAGCCAAAAGTCATGTTAAAATTATAATTTTGGAGAAATTCGTATTTTTGCGGCAATTATCCCAAAATTTTAAATGAGACAATTTCTATCAACCACAACTTACACCTGATTTCACAAATTAAGCTTTAATTATCATGTGACTTATAAATTGTACATTGACACATCTCATATAATTTAGATTGTGAAACAATCTCTCAAAAAATTTACTCTTGAATTAATAAAAATTGGATCAAAATTTTTTACTTTATGAGAGCGAAATGAAATTATTAAAACATACTCCCTCCGTCCCGCGTCACTTTGCACACTAAATTGGGCACACTTTTTAAGAAAAAGTAGATATTTGCTTTTTGGTTGAGGGTATAGTGGTCAAATTAGGCACAACTTTTAAAAAAAAGTTTGAATATTAAATGGTATTGTGTGAGAAAAAGTAATGGCATTCTTTGTAAATAAATGTGTATTGTGAGGGTGTTAATTATGTTAAAATTTGCCATTTTTGGGTGTGCAAAGTGTTTGGGGACAAACTAAAAAGGAAAGTGTGCAAAGTGTTAAGGGACGGAGGGAGTATTATTTATTATTTATTTATTTACATATTATTATTGATTTATTGTGATACATGTTTTCTCTCCCTTTATTAGCAACTCAACGCGCATGGAAAAAGAGCACCACAAATAGTAAAGATAAAATGAAAATGTATACTACATAGAATTTAAAAAAGAAATATTGTACGAACATAAGTTTTCAAAACAAAAATAACTTTTGAATTAAAATGACGAGCAATTCTACAATTAGAACATTAAGGTAACTTTTTTTGAAAAAATATGCATAAGAAATTCATTGGACAAAGACAATAATACAAAAAAATAAATAAATAAATAAAATATCGAATATTTGGCTGCGAATCAAATATGTGAGTGGAAAATATTTTATAAACTAATGAAATCGCTGGATAATTTATTGAAAGAAAAACTTATTGGGTCACACCAGTGGTATTAATACATCAGTGGTCTTAACCATTAGATCTTCCATCATTGTATCTTAACCCTTCATTTTCAATTTACTTTTTTTACCTTACTTCAAAAGTTACTGCAGTAAATTATAAAAATTCCCCTCAATAGTCTAATTTCATAAAATATGTAGTTTATATCCACCTTCTCCAATAATTGTATTTATCCGTCAATAACAACCATAAAAATACAATTAAATCTTCTTGTATTATGGAACATGTGATAACGAATCATTTGAGACTCATATTCGATATGTTTTATTTTGTGTAAATGTAATTTTCTTATTAGCAAAATTATTATGAATATAACACTTAAAGTCATTGCAACCATGGTTTTGTATGCACAATTAACTTTAAGTAAATATATGCATTTCGATTTAAATACTAATATTAAATATTAAAATAAATTATAACATTTTTGTGTAATTTAATTTCATATTTAATATTAGAATTTAAATTAATCGTGTTGTTTAATTTAATTAAATATTATATTACAAATATTAATTCGAGCCAAAATAAATATTACTTATTTTGATCAGACCACTAATTAAAAGTAAACACTAAATTATAAAATATTTAATTTATAGCATCATTGTATAATTTAGATGAAATTTCATACGTGAAGTCATTTTTTGATTTGATATGATGTCTTAATACAAGATTAACATTAAGAAAATATATACATTTCAATTTAAATACTAATATTAAATATTAAAATAAATTTTAATGTTTCAGTTTAATTTAATTTTATATTTAATATTAGTAATATTAGTATTTAAATTAATCGTATTGAATACTACATTACAAATATTAATTTAATTAAATACTATATTACAAATATTAATTTTAACTGAAACAAATATTAATTATCTTGATCATATCACTAGTTTAATGTAAATACTAAATTATAAAATATTTAATTTATAACTGAAACAAATATTAAATGTTATTTAATTATATATTATTTGCATCCTATTACGGTGTTGTGTGATAATTATTTTTAATTCAATCGATTGCATGTTATTTCATAAATATTGGTTGGTTGGTTGGTGTTGTATGGTTACTTGATAATGTTTATTATTAATTGACTTGTCATGTTAGGTCACTGTATCGACTGCATACTGGGTCATCGATATTTGTCCATATTTGTCAGTTGAATGTTATTTCATTGCATGTCATGTCGTCGTGTCATCAAGATTGGTTGGTTGCATGCTATTTAATTGGATATTTGTTGCATCCTACTTGTATATGATTAATTAATAATATCACAATCTTTTGATTATAAAGATTACGATTTGGATATATATTCATCAATTGTATAAGATTTAGTGTGGTAGACATGTTGGATTAATTTTGATCGATTTCACGTATCTCATCATTTATATGTAGTCGATTTGGATGAATTTTGATATAAATAAATTATTTCGATTTAGATGGACTTTCGTATGTTAAGCAATATTTAAATTTGATGTGATGTCTTAATACACGATTAACATTAACAAAATAAATATGTTTCCATTTAAATACTAATATTAAATATTAAAATAAATTTTTACGTTACAGTGTAATTTAATTTCACATTTAATATTACTATTTAAATTAAAAGGAGAGTGTGATTAATTAACTAAATACGAGATTACAAGTATTAATTTAATTTTATATTTAATATTAGTATTAAAATTAACCTTGTTAATTAATTAATTAAGTACTAAATTATAATTATTAATTACCTTGATAACACTACTGATTTAAATTAAATACTAAATTAAAATATTTAATTAATACAAATATAAAATTAATTGTGTGGTTTAATTAAATACTCACAATTGTTGGTGTCATGTGATTTAATCAAAATTAAATACATATAGCAAGAAATGACCTATATACATTTGGGTCTATGTGTATTTGAGCCTAGTAAAGAGGCACAATACAGCCCATAAAACCATAATTAACAGCCCAACCCAAAGGTCAAAAGTTACCTTGATTTTATTTACCACAGTAAAAAAAGCTGGTGTATTAATACCACTGGTGTATAGCAGAATTACCCAAACTTATTATATAGTTTCAGCTTTTTCGTTTCAAGAGAATTCGTAAATCTTGAGCCGAAAGTTTAAACGTACGGCTAAATTTATTTTCAATTTTGATTGCATCGTGCAGGATATTTTGCGATACCCTATGGTGGATAAGGAGCTGGATCTTCGTGTTTGGCCTGTCACGGCTAAGGGTAATGTCACTTGTACTATTGCCTACCAGCATTATCGGGAGCATTTTCCAGCTGTCAATTGGGGAAAAAGTATCTGGAATAAGTTTATCCCAGCTAGATGGTCTATCAGTAGTTGGATGCTTATTCACGAGCGGTTGGCAGTTGGTGATCTTCTGCAGCGGCGTGGCTCTATGGGACCGTTTGCTTTGGTATATGTCGTGCCCAACCAGAATCTCTCGATCATCTCTTCACACTTTGTGAGATTCCCCGTCTTCTATGGCAATGGCTTGGCGGACTGTTTGGTATTGTGCTGGATTCTGGTATCATAAGGCTCATGATGCAGGCTATGAAATTGCGATTCAGCAATCAGCTAAGTGCGATTTAGTCTGCTGCCTTTATATCTGCTATTTGGTGTAAATCGCTCGGTTTTTGAAGATGTTGATATAGCTGATTAACGGGAGAAAAATTCCCTGAGCTAGGAACCGGGACTAAGTGCTAATGAACCGAAGCTTATAGCTGAGAACTGGAGCTTGGATTGCTAGCTTCCGAACCGGATCAAGTTAGTTAGGTAGTTAGGGTTCAGAATTGGGGATTAGGTCTGCGCAGGTTAGTTAGCAAAATTGACAGCTGAGTTGTAACCGTTTTTCTCAATTAACTTGGGGCTATTACTCCTTATATATTGGGTTAGTTATATCAGTAGTCGATTCATAACAATCGTCAAGTAGAGAGAGCAATTGTGTGAGTGTTTAGGGTTCTTGACAAAGGGGAAAACCCTAAACTGCGTCAATAGCTTGTAATCTCGATTTCTTCATCTTTACTGAGTGGAATAGAGTTGTTCTTGTTTGTAAAGTGGATGTAGGTCGAACTAAGACCGAACCACTATAATTCACGTGTCATTCTTGTGTTTTTCTTATTCGTTTTGGCATAACTCGAAGCTGTGTGCATACATGCATATCTGCTGTGTTCTTGCTGTTGCAGTTGATTGGTTTCTGAGAATTGGGTTCAAGACTTACAGTTTTTGAAGATAAGACTATTTCTCTTGGGAGTTTGCAAGCTATGTTATTATCCTTTCTCAAGGAGGCAGATAATGTCGCAAAGGGCTTCAAGTTAAATTCCCAGTAAGATTTGTTGGCGCTCGCCCGTCTTCCGATCCTTGTTAGGCTTGGCAAAGCTCCTAGAATCACTTCAGTTTGCTGGGTTCGGCCACTTGTTGGTTGGGTCAAGGTGAACACGGATGGGAGCTCAAGTGGTTCACCGGGAGCAACTCAAATTGGTGGCATTTTTCAAAACTCTTGGGGTCATGTGTGTGGTGTTTTCTCCTTCAATGGTGGCATTGATTATGCATTTGATGCGGAGATCCTCGCGGCCATCTTCGCTATTGAGCTTGCTAAGTCCAATCAATGGGATCACCTTTGGCTGGAATCCGATTCCTCCTTTGTGGTTGCGCTTCTCCTTTCTAGATCCTCTTTGGTTCCATGGTATCTTCGGAACAAATGGAAATCTGTTTTGTGCGTCTTGAACACATTTACTTTTAGAGTAACTCACATTTACCGAGAAGGGAATCAGGTGGCCGACAAGCTCACAAAGCTTAATGTTAATTTCCAGTGGTGGAATATGGCCCCCTCGTGTCTTAATTGTTATTTATCAAGGAATCTTTTTGGTTTACCGTATTATAGATTTTATTGACACTGGTACTCTTTTTCCCAAGTATAGATTTTTCCCATGGGGTTCTATGCTTGAGTTTTAATGAGGCCAGTTTTTTCAGATTAAGATCTTCTATTCCAAATTCGTGTTTGTTCTTGTATTCCATAACTTTTAATTCATGTCATGTGTCCACCCAATGTAAAGATGACATCATCAATTTACACATGTCATGAATTAAAAGTTATGGAATACAAGATGAAACACCAACTTGGAATAGAGGATCCTAATCCAGTTTTTTCTTCCTTTTTTCTTTTCATCTTTGGATCCGAATTCTTTTTTTCCCCTTTTTATTGATATTCTCATATTTATTTAAAAAAAAAAACGTAGACTGGTTAGGGCTTTATAATTTCTCTTTTTGGGCCAAGCCTATAAGATGATACTAATTAATCCAGCCCAATCTGAGAAGTAAATGCATCAGAACGACAAGTTTTTTTTTTTTTTTAAAGCAACTGCGACATGATTTCACTATATATTGCGTCACTTTACAAAAAACACAATCATTTTTCCAACGGCAATTATAATAAAACTTTCTGAAAATGCAAAAAATACACGAATTTTTGGATGTCTTGTAAATTGAGGCCCAAATAGTTTTTTGATGGTAAAAGTTTCAACCGCCAGTTTATTTTTCAATTTTTTGAATAAGCTATATATGTGGTGCTCACTCTGTGAGACATGCACAAACTTGTGAACGTTAAAAATTGGAAAAATTACAAATTTAGGAAACTAATTTTTTGTCATTTATTAATTAATAATATTATTTTTTCAGATTTTAATTTTGAGATATTATCTTTTTAATTTGAGTAAATTTAGAATAATTGTAATGTACACCTATTAAGAATTGTAAAATACATCACTCTTCATCGCTACTCTTTTGATTGACTTTGAACTCAATTTGGATGAGAAGTCAGTTTTAAATAGTTAATTAGGCGCATGGATGAAAAAATCGCCGATTTTTCCGATATTATCGCCGAAATTTCGATTTTTCGGGTCTCCCGACATTATATACGGGTGCAATTTTTTTTTCATCAAAATGTCGGTAAAATCTCGGCGAAATTTCGGTAATGTCGGTATCGATGTCGTTGTCGGTAAAAAATGGGCAAATGTTGTAGCATATAGGCGAAATGTCGACGAAATATTGGAAATATCGGTGTCGGTAAAAAATCGATGAAAATGTGATTTTTTTCTATTTTTTTTATTTTTTTTCCTTTTTTTGTTACTTGCAATATTTTGGAGTTTGTATCTAATTAATTCTCCTTCATTGATATTATGTTTATTTATTTATTTATTTTATAGTACATAGAATGTGTAAATAATTAAGAGATTTTATTGAAGAAAATGTGAGGAAAAACAACCACCAACATTTATATATCATTACACATGTTTCTAATATTAATTAAAGATATTTTAGAGAAATTAATTATACAAATAAAGAAAATAACTATAATGTTGGATAGATAGAAATATATATTATACTGTTTTTATAGGATAGATGAATATTAATTTTATATAATACAATTTTTTGTAAGTACATATGAATTGCATCTTCGTGATTATACTCTAAATTGGTCTAATATCATGAGTTGATTTGTATGAATTTAGACGATGTATCATCTTATTCATTTGAACCTCATAGGAGTTCAAGTTACTACTAGTCCATATATTAACTTTATACAAACTTTAAGACAACGTTTATATAGTATTTTATCTATATATTTGTTGAAAATATATCATTTTATTTAAAATTATAAGCTCAATATATGTATTAATGTCAGTTATAATAATTTATAAACTAATAGATATAATTTTTTAATTTTTTTAGAAAGTTTTCATATTTTTTTAAAAATGTCCGATATTTCTACCGAAATCGATATCGACATCCATATTTCCGTAAAATTAGGGTACCAATATTTATACCGACACCGATATTTTCGTCCTTGATTAGGCAAGCTAATAAAAGAAAGAAAAATAAATTGATTTAGCATATATAGGTATAGCCCAAAATTAAATAAAAATTTTAAATTTACATCGCACGTGCAATGCATGCGCCACCTCAAATTCCTGTTTTTTGAAAAATTTAGTATATTTTCACTCAAATCAAGCTTGACTCGAATTAAATTTAATAAATTGATTAGAGGCTTAACTAGAGCTTGAAGAGAGGAGTGTTTTAGCATAGCAAATATATATTTTGGTTATGTTTTGAGAAAGTTATGCCAAAATCGTTGTCATTGAGCGAATTGTGTGCTCAACGACAATAGTAAAATATTCCCGCTATCCCAATCGTTTGTTAGTGTTCTCACTTTTTGCTCAACAACTACAATACTTTACAACGGTTTTTTTTACTATTGTCGTTAAGTACAAATAAGGTCAATTACAACGGTTTTGCTACTGTTGTAAAAATTTATAATTTAAAAATTGTTTAACTTTTAAAAAAAAACATAATAATATAAAATAAACGTAAAATAAAAACCTAGACCATAAATTTATTTTAAAAATAAAAAAATACATATATTAATAGGTCAGTACAAAAAATTTATTATATAATACAAAAATTATAAATTATTTTTGTTGACGTCGAAATTTGTAAATCGATTAATTCCTAGTCTAACACTCGAAATTATCAAATATGGATCAGATTGGTGAAAATTGGATGGAAATGAGTGGAAAAGTGTATAAAAGATTGTAGAAAACACTGGCCCGGAGCCTACTCGAGCAAATTAGCTCGGCTGATTCTAGATGGTTTTTAGTGACCGAGCAGGATCGTATGTAATTACTTAGAGAAATGAGCTCTTTAGTGTTTAGTACAAAAAATGTTGGTTAGCTCGGTTGATTCTAGATGATTTTTAGTGACCGAGTAGGATCGTATGTAATTGCTTAGAGAAATGAGCTCTTTAGTGTTTAGTACAAAAAATGTTGGAACCCTTTACAAGTTGGAAATTTTCCTATTTATAGTCAAGGAAGAGCTCGAGTAGTGGGGATCATGTCCACTACTCTCCTTAATTTTTGTATATTTTCATGAGAGTGGGCGGTTTAATCCCCCACGATCTCCTAACGGTTGGAAACATCTTGCTCGAAATATCCTGTTTGGGACGGCCATGCCCTGTCGGACCCACCACGGGAATGGTCCTGGCCGGGTCACCGAGGAGCCGTCCAGGTGACACATCCTGGCCGGTCATATGGGTGAGCTCGACAAACTATTTGGACCAGACTCCCGAAGGCCTTCTCTTCAAACCGTCAAGACTTGATGTGCATACCAACTCGGGTCGGGGGGTTCAACAATAGCCCCTTAGGTCGTGAGAGAAAATCATTCTATCGGGACCTAACCAAACTCCATCAGTCGAGCCGAGCTTAATATTGGTCGGACAGGGTAAAACATAATCCGCTCCTCTAGTCAGACACGTGTCATCATCTGGTGTGAAGGAAGATGAAGCATCGTCAAATCCTAACCATCAGATCGATCACGTGTCCAAATCTGGCAGGACGGAAGTCGAAGGGTCGCGTTCTCCTTATAAATAGGGACGACTTTCGTTCATTTTGACCTTCACGAACTTTCAACCCTTAGAGAAATACTTAAATTTTCCAAGCAGTATTTACCGATCAGAATCGCCCGTCTAGAATCAGCCATCCCGAATCCACTGTCCAGATTTCTCCATTTGTAAATAACTTATCATGTCTTCTACTGAATCTTTTGGGTGTGGGTCAGCTCAAGATTACGATCAGGACAGGTCGGGTATCAGGGATATAGCTCCAGGAAGCTGAGTATAGAGTCCAGCTCTTCTCAATCGGAAGAGATTAGGAGCTCAGCTCCTCCGGTAACTAAAAAGGTGGGGAGCTCGAGTCAGCTAACCCGCTACATTAATATGGGGGTGCCAAGGCCCCTTAGACGATACTATAGAACCGAGCAGCCGTCATCAGACTCTGAGGTGATGTCCTGACCGTTCGTGGTGACTAGGGCCGAGCTAGATAGGTGGCACGTGCTTTTCAATATCCCTCAGGGGTTACCTTCGACGTCCCGAGACTGAACGAAAGGATGGACAAACTGCCCTAGGATTGCGTGGCCATTAACTTCTGAACCTTGGAGGCCGGCCTCTACTTCCCGATGGTGCCCTACCTTACCAACTACCTCTGACATTGGGACGTCGCACCGGCCCAACTTCATCCGAATAGCTTGTCGTCAATCACCGGGCTGCTCGTCCTTTTCTAGACGTTCAACCTGGGAGTCCCTACCCCACAGGAGTTGTCCTGGCTGCTGAATATCAAGCTGCTGCCCGACACCCAGAATCACCTGTACTACCTCTCCCCCCGACCCTTCAGGCTACAGTTGGTCCGTCGTCTTCCATCCTCTGTTAAGGACTGGAACACCAAATGGTTTTGGGTTGGGGTGACTGGATGAGTCCTAGCCTGGTCGGAGAGGAGGGATGCCAATGAGTGACCTGTCCTACCTACTTCGGGATGGCAAACGATATTTTTATTTTTTCTTATTTTTACACGGTTATCTGATTTTAATTATCTTTCATTTTGTAGAGGTTCTCGTCCAGAGTTTTCTGATTGGAGATACTTTCTCACAAAAGATCGTCTTCCTTCGAGATAGTACCGAGGAATTCCGATGGACCTTTAAGGTGCTGATCACCGAGGAGCGTCTTGCTCAAGCCAGCCTCATTCTCCCGTTCCGACCAACCCCGCACAACTTCCTCGATATGATTATTACCTTTGTGTTCTGCTCGACATAATGTCTTTATACTTAACCCCTTTTTTATTTTTCAGCCACCTTCCCCCGAAATGGCCCGTTGCTCAAGATGAATCCTCAAGAACAGATCCGCCAAAGGGCTGAGCAGGCTAGGAGGGCTCCGATTAAGGGCCAAGAAAAAGATCGGGCCTCAAGCGCCCGATCTTTACCACGCCTGTCCCAGCCCCCATCCCGAATGAGACAGTCATACGATCCTCACCGGCCAAGAGGTCTAGGCCCGAGGCAAGGGGCAACCCAGGAACTGCAAGAGACACCTCAAGAACTCCAAGTGTCACAGTCGCAGCCCTGCCCGACGTTTGGACCTTCGAAGGCCCACTGGCCGCTCGATCAGTATTTACGGGTGGGACCCCGCTACCGTCGCCAAAGACTACTTTAGCCGCCGACGTCTTTTCCAAATCAGCTATTCATAGGCCCAATCTCCGTCCAAGGAGGTCATGAGCCGCTTTCCAGACGGGGTCGCGACTACTGTCGAGGGTCCCATCAAATCCTGAACGGAGAAGTTGGAGGGGTACGCCAACAAGATGACTGGCGTGGATATAGAAGTTTGCGTCTCCGTCCTCATGGCGTAAGCGTCTATGTTCACCTGGCGGGCTCATTCCCAGCATCTCAAGCAGTTAGAGAGGTTTCGGGCCCTAAAGGCTGAGCTGCGGGAGAAGGCCGAAAAAAAGGAGAATCTCCAAGCTCAATTGGCCTCCTCCTAGGAGCTCCTAGCAAACACAACTAAGGCCGCCTAACTAGATAGGCAGAAGGTGGCAGATTTGTCCATGGAGAATACCCGGCTTCGGGTCGGAATGGAGGATCTGAAGGCGGAGCTTGAAGCCACCCGGGTGTCCTCAGCTGATGAGGTTGCCGT
This sequence comes from Scutellaria barbata, assembly GCA_028654395.1. Lineage (NCBI taxonomy): Eukaryota > Viridiplantae > Streptophyta > Magnoliopsida > Lamiales > Lamiaceae > Scutellaria > Scutellaria barbata. Next base: position 22,148,439 of record CM053647.1, read on the forward strand.
GGTTGCCAAGTACAAAGACTCTGAGGAGTGCAAGTACGAGGGCATCCTCGGTTATCTCTTCGTCTTTATCGATGTCATCCTAGTCTAACCCTCGAAATTATCAATATATGGATCAGATTGGTGAAAATTGGATGGAAATGAGTGAAAAAAGTGTATAAAAGGGTGCAGAAAATACTGGCTCGGAGCCTACTCGGGCAAATTAACTCAATGTTTAGTGACCGAGCAGGATCGTATGTAATTGCTTAGAGAAATGAGCTCTCTAGTGCTTAGTACAAAAAATGTTGGAACCCTTTACAAGTTGGAAATTTTCCTATTTATAGCCAAGGAAGAGCTCGAGTAGTGGGGATCATACTCATTACTCTCTTTGATTTTCGCCTATTTACACGGGAGTTGGCGGTTTTACCCCTCACGATCTTCTAACGGTTGGAAACATCCTACTCGGAATATCCTGCCACGGGAATGATCCTGGTCGGGTCACCAAGGAGCCGTCCAAGTGACACATCCTGGCCGGTCATACGGATGAGCTCGACAAGCTGTTTGGACCAGACTCCCGAAGGCCTCCTCTTCAAACCGTCCAGACTTGATGTGCATATCAGCTCGGGTCGAGGGTCAACAATTTTAAAGCATAATTCATAAATTATGAATTATTTTATAAAATAAAAGGAATGACAAAATGAATTTGGTTGTAAAATGATACAAAAAAATATAAATAAAAAGAAAGATATAAAAGAAATTTAAAAAAGAACTAACTCAACAAGAATCAAACTTTAGACGTCCCTCTTAATAATGTAAGGCATTACCCACTAAGCCGTACACATCACATTGAATATTTTTCCAAATATTAAAATATTATTTTCCAAATAATAAAAATAAAAATAAAAATAAAAATAAAAATAAAAATAAAAACAAAAATTAAATTTAAAGAAAAAAAACAAAAGTGAATGTTATGAAATTGGGCGTCCTTGGTTTCCCCATCCCAAAAGCTCTAATTCGTCGGTCCAACTATCATCCAAAATTCCGCCGCCATATATAGAATTTCAGAACTTGTACTTAGTCAACCCGTGTTTTTTACTCCCTTCAAAACCTAAAAAACAATTAGAAACCCGACTGGGCTTGTAAGCCGCCCGGTCTCCTCCCCTTCAAGCTGCCAGAGACACGTTTGAGGCAGTGTTGTACTGGCATCCAGATTCCGTAGAAATTAGTCTCTAATCTTCACAAGCATTATGATTCTCTACCGCTCAGGATTTCGTCATTTCTCTCTTCTTCTCGGGATTTAGGGCTTTGCGATTTTGAATTAGCTAAAGCGACTTTGCCCTATCTCTAAATTTCTCAGCCTAAGCACTTTGGTGGCCAAGTAATCTTTTCTCTCAAACTTATTTGTTCCTCATTCTGAAGTTTTGTTCCTGCGATGAACCCAATCTCATTCTGAAGCTTTAGTCTCCAAGTGTGTGCTATATATATATATATATATATATATATATATATATATATATATATATATATATATATATATATCAGATTACTAAATGTTGTTGTTTTGTGCATTATTTACTTTTGTTTTGTTGTCTAATGAGCTTAGATGTGATTTATGTTTGGAAATTCTACCGATTTTGTAGAAGAGCAAGAGTTACTTAATTTGTTTGTTGTTTCATTCAATATGTGTTGTCTTTTTGGTTTAATTTATGATCATATGTAAGAATTTTTTATGTTGTCTTTTAGTTTTATCTGAACTTGTATTGTAATTCACATCAGGCCATATCTTCTTGATTGTGGTTTGTATTTCTTATAAAATGCCTGCTTTATACCTTCTATCTGGTGGTCTTTACAAGATACCATTTTTGTTTATTGTTTAAGGTAAATAAAAAGGTTTACTTCCTGTTTGGTTCACTAGATTCTTTAAATTTTTCAAGATGACATGTTTTGTTTTTTTTTTTTTATTTAAATATTTGTTGTTGTTGATCATGCTCCTTAAAAAGTTATGTGAGGAATTTTTTTTATGATAATCTAAAATGTGGGTTATCTTGAGACCTATATTTTGCATATTTGAACATATATTTGCATATTTTGGTTAGACTAATTAATGTTTTCTTCTCATTTGTTAGGCTTTATGTATATGTTGAATACTTTGTTGTTAATGGCAATCGGCAACTTATATTTTCTGAATCATCTCCACTTTGTAATTCCTAATATCATGAGGATCGTAGTAAGTTTTACATTATGTTGATCGATTTTAACAATGTACAAAATATTGATAGTAATGTGATAATAGTTTTGATTGCAATTAAAATTTCAAATATTTCAAAATCGTGCATTTTTCATTTATGATTTATTGATAATAAATTATAATAGAATATAAAGGTGGTATTGTAAATAAAAAGGCAACACAAAAAATACAGGAAAAAAACCATTGTGAAAAAAAAGAACTTGACAACGGTTATTAACCGTTGAGCCAACCGTTGTCGTTATTTTATAAGACAACGATTAAAAATTATTGTACGATCGTTATCTTTTACCCCAACGACAACGGTTGTTAACCGTTGTGCTCACTTTGTAAATGCGTGCAAAATAAAATGGTCTTGTATTTGCAGGGTGAAACTTAAGCTTTCGACTCCTGACTCCTTATATTGAAAGGTACCGAATGAAGATATTTTTAAGACAAAATTGATGCATCAAGCTCTTACCACCTGTGAGGCAACAACTGAAGATACATAATTTCCTTGGCTAAAACTTTGGTGGAGAGTTATTCCTTCCAAAGTCTTTGCCCATGTTTGGGAGGCTTGCAACCAGTGATGAAACTAGAAATTTTGTTGAGGGGCCCAACCGAAAATGATATAAAAATGAGGAAATATATATAAATTATATAAGTATTTAGGTACCTTATCATTCGCAATAAACACATGTTGAACATTAAATTTTTAGTATGTTTTTAACAAATTTGTTTTAACAGTTCAATTGTTAAAATGATAAAACTTAAATGTTTGATACTTAAAAAATATAAAGAGAAGTCGCAAATATAATTTACCAATATCAATTGTCTATAAAACTTACATCAACATTCTATTATTTTTATTATTATTATAAATTTGATACCTAAAGTGATTGTTCTTTTTAATCAAATGTTGAATATAATAATTTATTGCAAATTTAAAGTTACGTGAATCATGTATAATTAAGAGATATAATATTTATTGACTAAATAAAAAATAAAATTAACAATTATAACTTAATTATATCTTAACATTAAAAATTTCTTGTATTTTCTTGTAAATAGTTTCAAAATAAGTATAATATAGAAATAATTTTCAAAATTTCAGGAGGCCCACTGGCCCCCTTGACCCTAGCGTGGCTTCATCTTTGCTTGCAACATTGAATAATCTAGCTAAAAGAGGCATTTTAGTTCGAAATGGTGTGAGTTGTTGTCCATTATGCAATTTCTTGGAAGTTCTCAAATTTGGTAATAACTCTACTGCTAGGAAATTTTTTAGATTGATGACAATGTGTGGTTTGGAAGATATGGAAGGTTAGGAACGATATCATTTTCAATGAAACGGTCTCACCTAAAGAAAAGATCGCCGATGACATCAAATTTAGATGGTGTATTTAATTGGGATTCTATTGTATTTTTTTGGACTTTTAAAAAGTCTGTGGATTTAGAAACTTCATAGACTCTATGTAGAGTTTGGCTAACTCTATGCAGAGTTTCGCTGACTTTTTTTATTGATTTACATGAATTTTCATAAATTTGACATGATTGTATAATACACTTTTTTATTGATTTATATGGATTTTCATAGACTCCGGCGCTGGAACTATTGATGCAAATGTATATGGAACACACTTGTATATAAAAAAAGTTATCCAAATTATTTAGAAAAAATATCAAAAATACATTAGTTTTTGGAGAGTGAAATCTATTTATACTTTTGGAAGAGAATCAAAGAAAATTCATAGAGTATTAAAATTCATAAACTGTTGAATACCTAAAGAATTTTTAAGACTTTTTAAAATCCATATTGAATACCTCAAGATTTTTAAAAAAATTTAAAAATTCGGATTGAATACCTTAGACTTTAAAAAAATCCTACAAACTCCACAACCAATACATTCCGCTTAGTTCTTGGAAATGGTTGAAAGCTCATTTTTCATTTGGATTTGTTTCCTCTACATGATTGAGAGTGTTTTTCATAGGATTATTTTACCTCTAAATTGTAATCTTCACGTTTTATTCTTTTGTCATTTTGGCTGGGTTTTGAGTACCACTTGTACTTAATGAAATAAATTCACACCTTCCAAAAAACAATGTATAATTTTAGTTTAAAATAAGTTATTAAAGTGTTTGAATAAATAAGATGAAGGAGCTTATAAGATGTTAGTAATATCATTTTTGTAATTTCAATGATTAAATTTGAAGTTGTTTTAAAAAATAAACTCTTATTTCATAAATAAGTTAAGATTTCCTTACTTTTTTTTAAAAATGTATAAGCTCCTTGCATCTCATCTTTATATGAAATAAAATCTTATTTTTAAAATTTAGTCAAATACTTTTGAGAAACTTATAAACTCTTAATATCTTATAAGTTCACCCAAATACCCTCTTAATTTAATTTAAAGAAAAAACATCCTTCCAAAATATTTATAAATATATTTAATAAGTGAGAAGGTATAATTGTCATTTACTAACAAACATTAAATAAACCTTCAAACCAAACAAATGTTAGAAAAATGAAACCAACTTAAAAAATTTACTAGCACGCATCCAAACATACAAATTAAGTCTTAACTACTCAATATTCAAACCAAACAAAATCAAATTAAATCAAATTATTGTTTTATAAACAGTTATAACAACCATATCTAAGTACATTTAACTAACTTATCCCACAATTCAAACATACCCTCAAGGTTCATACACGAACAATGAAAGATATTGGGTTGCATAATTATTTTTTCTAAATTCAGATTAATTTTTGGGGGATTTAGAAATAAAATTATATACAATTTTACTATCGAATGACTTTTTTAGTTGATATGAAACTTTTTTTTTTAATTGGAGCTGGTAGCTAATGTGTCTAGGCAACAAGATACATCAACCAAAAAAAATTGAAACTTGATCGAGATCAAATTTCTCACTACATATATAAGGTCATGTTATGTTTTTTAAAAACAATACAGAATTTGATTAAAATGATAATTTGACTAAATTAAATAGTGTGACATTTTTGAATTCAAAAGGTGACTTTGTTTGAATTATTTTTTACGGATTTTAGAATCTTACTTATATTATATATTAAAAATGTCTTAGATCTAACAAATGTTAAATAAAATAAAATTATTTAAAATGATATAAATTTTAAGTTAAATATTATAATTAGGGAAAATTGATAAAAATCACTTTTAAGTTTGCCAACTTTAGGAAAATAACCCCTAAATATTAGCATTTTTAAAGCTAACCCATAACTAAAAAAAAGTTGGTAAAAACATCATTTAACCGACTCCAATAGGTAACTGTTTCGGTTACTATCTTGAACAGTATGTGATACACGTAAGCTGGTAAGCGGAACGGTTACCTGTTGGTGCAGGTCAAATGATGTTTTTACCAGCATTTTTTTAATTATGAATTAGTTTTAAAAATGTCAATATTTAAGGGTCATTTTCCTAAATTTGAAAAATTTACGGGTCATTTTTAACAATTTTCCCTTATAATTATTATTGATATATTAAAATCATTATATATTTCATATGAATATATTTTCTTATCATAGTATTATATGTTTAAAAGAGTTTATTATTATTTTTGTCCTGTAATTTAGGGGATTTGGCAGTTTAAAACTTTAATTTTTCGAACTGATAATTTAGAATTTTATGTTTTCGAACTTCACGAATTTTGCTCAATTTGAGCTCGAATTGCTCAATTGGGCTCAAATTACACTTGAATAGCACGTGAGATCACGAATATGGGCTTTTCGGGTCAATTTTGCTGACATGTCGTTTATACATCATATGTGACATTTCGTCTATGTGTAACAGATTAATACAAGTGGCATCCATATTAATATTAAATTTACACATAAGATTAAAAATAGAAAAAAATTAAATAAATCTAAAAAAATTAGATAAAACCAAAAAAAAAATACAGAAAATTAAAAAAAGGAAAATTTACATATAAAATAAATAAAATATAAGTAAAACAGAAAATAAAAAAATAAAAATTCACAAATAAAATAAAACATAAAATTAGAAAATGAAAGATGATCTTCTTTATCAACCCCAAATTATCTTGTTTGTAACCCCAAATTCCACTACCGCACCACCCATAACCACCTGCACCCACCATCACTGCAGCGTTAATGAATGTGCTCCACCTGCTGTAAAGAGTGTAGTGCCGAAGGTCCAAAATATGGTCAAGAAAGCATCAGATTTGGTGCAAGACTTGGTAGAGGAAGCTAAAGTCGATGGTTCACTAGCAGCCATTTACAATGCTGGTCAAATCTCCAAGGACTTGGCAATGAGCCAAAGCTCTAGCCTGGTACAAAGCTAATCAGCACCCTGCCTCGCATGGAGTGTTGGAGATGTTTTATGGATCCAATCGGAGTTCGAGAACTCATCAATGGTGAATATTCACTACTTTGATTTGGGGGATTTTTTGATTTTGCAGATTTTAGGGATTTCATTCTTTGATTTGGGAGAACTTTTGGCAAATCCACGTGATCTAAAAATACATAAAATTTAAAATGCCACGTATGATGGGTTTAGGACATGTCAGCAAAATTGGTTCGAATTGCCCAAATTCACGATCTCACGTGCAATTTGAGTCCAATTGAGTAATTACTCAAATTAGGCAAAATTCGCGAAGCGCGAAAAGATAAAATCCAAAAAAATTACACAAAAACTTTTAAAAGATAGAATCCGTACACCTGACCCGACCCGGCCTCCACGCGCCTGAGTGGGTGTGCTTAAATCCACCCAAAATTCGCTCCAGGTGCTAGACCTTTATGTTATGTTAAACATACATTTATGTTATGTTAAGCATACCTTTAGGGCCTTTTATATTATATTAAGCATACATTTATGCAACGTTACGCATACCTTTATGTTAAGCATACATTTATGATTTTATGTTATGTTAAACATACCTTTAGGGTTATAATGTTATGTTAAATATACCTTTATATTATGTTAAACATAATTTTATATTATATTAGTCATATCTTTTAATTATGTTAGTTGTGCCTTTATGTATTATATAAAAGTATGATTAATATTAATTAAATGTATGCGTAATATTTATATAAAGGTATATATGTACAAATTAGGGTTTTTTTGTGCTGAAATTATAATTTTTTGGTCAAAATTAGGGTTTTTTTACCAAAATTAGGGTTTTTTTTAAAAGCTAAACTATTACATAAAGGTATGCTTAACATAATATAAAGGTATACTTAACATAATATAAATGTATGACTAACACAATATAAAGGTCAGAATAAAAAAAAAAAAAAACAATGCGCGGATCAGGGTCAGATTCAGCTCGACCCGACCCGCGTTGTATGAATCTAGTTACACACAAGCCTTACTCAAAAAATTAACGTTTTAAATTGTCAGACCCCCTAAATTACGAGGCAAAAAAAGGTAATAAACTCTATTTAAAAGATTAATTATCCGAAAAAAAAATCACAACTTTTAGTGAAATCTGTCATTGAATCCAAAATTTTCACTATTTATCAAAATAACATAATTTATTATTATATGTAATATGTTTTTTGATTAAAATAGTGAAAAAATCATTATCTATCAATTTTCAACTTTTCACCCAATTTTTATTAGTCTTATTGGTCTCTCTCCTCTCCCCTCTACTCCACAAGTTTATCAAAATAAATATACAACAATTTTCAAAACTTATTTAGTCAGATAAACATAATATATATAAGTATATTATTTTAATTTAAAATAAATTTTTTGATTAAAATAACAATTATTTTGATTCTTTGGAGAATTAACTCAATTTTAAAATATTATGAAGAAAATTATGTAAAAGAAAAGAAGTTGGCGTGAGGTTGAAGGGAGATATGATTAATAGTTTGGTGTGGGCATGAGGATTTGATTGTGGAACACTCAATACGCGCCGCCTCACTATTTTGATTGGCTAACAAACTGCACCTTACAAAATTGGAATTCTATTCGCACAAGACTTCTGATTTTGAGTAGATCCGCACATCTTATAAATTTGTGAAAATAAAATTTATTTGTGAATTTATTTTTCTATAATTATTTATGAAATTATCTCATATAAGATTTTATATCTAATTTTTTTATTATATTTTCAACTTTACAAAAATTCAAATAATATGATCTCATTGATAATTTCTAGGATAATATGTGCGAAACTCATTTACATAGATTCATATGTAAATCATGGAATGTAGATTAATCTGTGTTAGTATATAGTTTATGATCTTTCACCTCTTACAAACTTTAACATAGCATATATTTCATGTATATGTATTATGATGCCACACGCCAATCAGTATGTGCAAGCAAACGGGCCTAAAATGTATATGCATTCTATTTTTTTTTTTTTTTATGTGAAAATGGCTCTCATTAATTCTTTTCTTAAAATAATTACATATGGTTATAATAAACAGTTTTTTCATTCAAACAAATTTTCTATCCATTTGATAGAATTAAATGTCTAAATTATCCTTAATACATAATGAAAATCAATTTTAAAAAAAATGAATATTTCTTATTTAATATCATGTACATTGTATACATATATAATGAAGTCATATCGTGTACATGTATATGTACATGATAGGTTCATATCATGTATGTGTGTAAAAACGATAGATACATATCTTGTATATAGACACCATAAAATCATATTGTATATTTGTATTTACTAAAGAATCTATTGTGTACGTATATATCATGTACATGATAAATTTATGAGTATTAATGTTGTATATCTAGGGTACTTGTACATTTCTTCAATCTAGAAACATTAGATGAGATTTCTTTTATTTTCCACTGCTAGATTAAGTAAATAATAATAAATAAATAAAACAACTCTTCATAATACATATACAAGTGAAAGTAGTATACTCAATACATATAGCAAGTAAAAGTAGAGAGGTGCATCAGTACCCCAGGTGCAACCACATAATCACTGTAAATTTATGCGTACATGCAAACTAAAAAAGTTATTGACATGTAAATGGTTTATATGTGTACATATATATATATATATATATATATATATATATATATATCATGTACATGATAAAGTTATGTATAAAATAGATTCACATTATGTCATGTATATTATGTATATTAAGATCACAATCTGAGGAATGAAGATAATTACGTGAGATTTTTAATACTTAAAAGTATTTAGATTTAAAATTACTAAAATACACCAAACTTTGTTTAAAGACTTAAGCAGAAGTGAAGAGTAAATTAACCTTTAAAATGAGGGAAAAAAAATTATTTTTCATTATCACAGGTACAAAAGTTAATTCCTCTATAAAAAATAAAAAAGTTGGCCCTTTTCTCAAATGATTAATTTTAATAAATGTAACACGCACGGATCTAAAAAAATAAAGAAAAAGGATAGAGAAATGGGCGTAACATGTAGTATAGTGGGGCATGCCTTATTGTGGGCCAAGTGAGGCCCAAAACATGAGAGTGGATAAGATATCAAAATTGTCCATGTCCAAGTGATTCATTTTCCAACGAGGTTGCTTCATTGTCTTCTTCCTCCCTTCCAACTCACGCCTCATTATGATGCTCAAAAATCTCACAATTAATTCAATAATTTCCCAAAGAAAAAACTTAAATTTAATTTATGTGGATCAAATCTAGAATAGTGATATAATTTGATTGGCTTCTACTTATTGGTGGAGTGTCCTTATCATTGGCTTCAGTTTATTATTGTAGTTTAACATCTTGATCTCCGATATATCAACGGTTTATTAACTTGTGAATTGAGATTTTTTTTTTAATTATATTTGTAAGATTTTGGAATGAGATTTATTGTTATATTTACTTTCTTTCTACCCATGATTGGTATGTTTTGATATGTTGACATTGACAAATTCTTCTGTTCACTTGGTGCACGGATCTAAGATCCGTGTAATTCGGATCTACCTGACTCGAATCCAATAAATTTTATTTTTTTTTATAAATTTTATACTTTGACTTTTATGTACAAATTTAGTGATCTTTATATACAAATATTGTGACTTTTATGTATAAATGTTGTGACCTTTATGCATTGTAACTTAGAAAAAAAAAAATTCAGTAAAATTTGTACATAAATACCTTTATGTAATATTCATATGACCTTTATATATATTCATATGATTTTTATGTACAAATATTCATACTTTTATGTAATATATAAATGTATATAAATGTATGAATATTTATACATAAAGGTCATATAAACATATATAAGGGTACAAATATTCATACTTTTATATAATATATAAATATATATAAATGTATGAATATTTATACATAAAGGTCATATAAACATATATAAGGACAAGGATGAAAATATCGATATCGCATGTCGTATCGCAACTTTGATTTTACGGATATATCGATGGATATATCGATATCGCATATCGATATCGCAAAAAATTTGAAAAAACAACGGAAATCATATTAAAATTTTGGAAATTTAATATGAAATTTTAGGGATTATTTTTACACATCATTACACAATTATTCCACTCAAAATCACATTAAAATAATATATTTAAAACTAACATATAGATAATAAGCATTATAAATACTGTATTTCGAATGAAAATTGACAATATATTACATAATACAAGACAAAATTACTAAAATTACATCACATAATACATTAGTACCAAAAGGATGACCTATGAGGTTTAAACATAGTAAATGGAATATCATCTTGATCCAAACAGTATTGATATTAACTCATCACATTAGAATACTTATTGGGGAAAATGTTCAAATAAGTCACTAATGTTTACTTTCAAGTTCATATATCCCACTAAAGTATGTTTAAGTACAAAAACACCATTAATGTTTATTCTTAGGTTCATAAATCTCATTGAAGGATTTTAAGGTACAAAAACACAACTAATGTTTACCTCTAAATACATATAACCCACTTAAGATTTATTTATAATATAATACACAAATAATGTTGTAAAATTAAAATATATATTTACACATTTTAATTTTTATTTCTTATTTGGACCTCATGTTTTTTTACATATTTTAGAATAAAAATTTATTCATGAAAACATAATATAATATCTTATTATATATATGTGTGAATATAAATATTATTATTAATAATTATTATTAATTACACTTTTTAATTTTGAAGACTAAAACTATTAAACAACTAGAGTTATTTGAAATAATAATTTCATTATGATATTATTTTTTAATTTAAATACAAATTAACCTCTATATTTTATGAAATGTTATGTGAAAGAAAATATCATAGTTAATTTTTTTTATTTCAAATCAACCTAATTGTTTATTTAGTCTTTAAAAGTAAAAAAATATATATATAAATAATAATAATATAATAATAATTAATAATAATATATTTACATATATATAATAAGGTATTATATTAATGTTTTCATGACTAGTTTTTTGTTATAAAATATGTAAAAGATATGATGTCTAAATAAAAAATTAAAATTAAAATGTGTAAATAAATATTTTAATTTTACAATATTATTGGTGTATTATATTATAAATAAATCTTAAGTGAGTTATATGTATTTAGAGGTAAACATTAGTGGTGTTTTTATACCTTAAAATAATTTCGTGAGATTTTTGAGCTTGAGAATAAACATTAATGGTGTTTTTGTACCTAAACATATTTTAGTGGGATATATGAACTTGAAAGTAAACATCAGTGACTTATTTGAACGTTTTCCCTACTTATTAATATAGTTATGCACATATCATTTATAAGTTGTTCTATCTCGTCCAACTGCTTCATTATGAATTAGATAGTGTATACTAATCCAATCATATTGTTGATATTCATTTTGGCCTTCATAGGATATTTGAGGGTGTGGGTGATCAAAAACATCTCAAGTAGTCCAACCAAATTGTAAATTTTTATAAATATCAAGAACATATGAATTTTGAGACATATCACTATAATTATTGCTATTCAAATTATGAAAATAATGACAAAATCAACTTTTTTTCCATCAAAAATGCGATTTTTGATGTTATTGCGATATTTCGCGATATATCCGCGATATATCGCGATTTCCATCCAATTTTGTTCTACACCGAACCGATATCGATAGCGATATCGATACTCTGCGATATATCCGCGATACCTGGGAAAAAAAACATTACCCCCCAATATCCGTATTCGCGATATATCCGCGATATATCGCGATATTTTCATCCCTATATAAGGGTCATATAAATATAACATAAAGGTATCTATATACAAATTTTGCTGAAATTTTTCATTTTTTTCTAAGTTATTTAATATAAAGGTTACAGAATTTGTATATAAAGATCACCAACTTTATACATAAAGGTTTTGGCCTGAAATAAAAAAATAAAAAAATAAAAATAAAAAAAATAAAAAACTCACGAATTCGGATCGACCCGAATTACATGTACGCTTGGTGTACATGAGACACACTCGTTTACATTTGATGTATATCCACAAATAAATTTTATTTTTACAAATTTATATATGAATTGTGGAGCATGAGTTGGGTTAATAATCCATAAAACATAATCGTTAATATGTGCTCACATTGGTTGACAATACGATTTGTTTTAATTAAATAATAAATAAATCTTATCAGTATCAAATAAAATTTTTGAGTAATGTGCAGCTAACATGGTAGTACTAGTATTATATAAATCTCCATCCCCATATCGTGATCGCATAAAAAGTTGATCCAAATTCTTTTTCGAATTTGTTCATAGTTTCGTGTAGTCCTGCTTTCGCTTATCCATTTCAAAAGGGTTTCCTTGATTTGCTCAAACCTCTCTCTCTCTTCATTTACTGAAGCTGACTCATCATCCACACACACATACACGCTTCTATCGCAGTTTGAAAGCCTGGCAAAAATCAAAATATATATACACAAGCTTTGTAGATAAATTCGTGTGATTACGCGGCGATGGTGGCGAAAGGGAGGATTCTGGTGACCGGCGGTGCAGGGTTCATCGGCACACACACGGCGGTGCAGCTGCTCAAACAGGGCTTTAAGGTTTCGATCATCGACAACCTCGACAATGCTGTTGAAGAAGCTGTTCATAGGCTCAGGCTGTTGGTTGGCCCCCAGCTCTCCAAGAATCTCGACTTCAATTTGGTATTTACGCTACTTATTCTAATTGATCAATCGCGTTGTTAGCTGGAATTTTTTAATTTTGCATTGTTCAATAGATGACGATTGTATATGAGGTGATTTTTGATTATGTTGATTTTACATAATCAATTTGATAGAAAATTTGGGAATTTTTTGCTTTTGGTTTGCAGGGGGATATAAGAAACGTGGAGGATTTGGAAAATTTGTTTTCTCGGAACAAGTAATGCGATTTTCTTGGTGCTATAAGTTCAATTCAGTTTTGGAAATTATGTGTTTTCATTGTTTATTTATATATATGTAAGTGGTTTTTGAATGTGATTTATATAAGATATAAATTTCTATGAATTCTTGGTAGGTTTGATGCAGTGATCCACTTTGCTGGGCTTAAAGCTGTTGGTGAAAGTGTTGCATATCCGATGAGATATTTTGACAATAATTTGGTTGGATCGATTAATTTATACAAAGTAATGGCAAAATATAACTGTAAGAAGGTATGTCTTTTTCACTTGAATCTTGCCTGCTACTAATCTTTTAGCTTCATTAGAGCAAACTAGATGACAAAAACAATAATTTGAGGATGAGTTTATAGTAATTTGAATTGATTGGATTTGCAAACTATAGTTTTGATTTTAAACTCATTTTTGAGATATTCCGGTGTATTTGAAATTGTTTCATTTCAAAAGCTTACAATGAAAATCATTCAATCTGAACGCAACCTTAGGTCGTGTTCAGATTTGAGAGATTTGAAAGCAAGAATATGAAAACAATGGATTCAATCCCTCAATCTAAACGCAACCTAATGAACAAAGGGATCCATCTTCCGAAAAGCTTAACTATAACTAAAAAAGAATGTGCGATCAAATGTTCATTTCGATTATTACATGTTTACAAGAACTTCTCATGTATTTTATTTAAACAACAGTACACCAATCTCTCTTGCTCAAATGATTAACCATAGTTCCATTATTTTAAGGCAATATCTAATGCTTATTTAGTGTACTCTGGTTCTTGCACATTTCTTCTAATATGACTGTTTTAAGTATTCTGGTCCTTGCGTATTTCTTTATGACAAGGTTTTGTCTTGTCCATTCACTTTGTTCTTGACATATGGAATGTTATTGTTCTTTTTTGTAGTTGGTTTTCTCTTCGTCTGCTACAGTTTATGGTCAGCCTGAAGAAATTCCTTGTTTGGAAGATTCTGAATTGAAGGCTATGAATCCTTATGGTCGCACAAAGGTGTGTCCCGTCCTTTGTAATATGTGCTAGATGGTGCGGTTTTATTATTAATACCAGTTGTAATATTCTAGAATGAATCTATAGAAAACGTCGTTTGAGTTCAGATGTTCAATGCTGATTATGACATTTTCTTATTTTACTTAGCTCTTTCTCGAAGAAATTGCTCGAGATATTCAGAAGGCTGATGCAGAATGGAGAATTATTTTGCTCAGATACTTCAACCCTGTAGGGGCCCACGAGAGTGGCATGCTTGGAGAAGACCCAAAAGGAATCCCCAACAATCTTATGCCTTATATAACACAAGTGGCTGTTGGTAGATTACCCGAGCTTAATGTTTACGGTCATGATTATCCCACACCTGATGGTAGTGCGGTATGTTGGCTCCTCTGCTATTATTCCCAATTATACCCTTTTTCTATTGGTGTAGTTCTTCCTCCTAAATGAACTCATCAATCTTATATGATAGTGATGTTCGTTCGGATTGGAAGGAGAGCAATAATAGGGGCACACTACACACAGGCATTCATATTAATCAAATATGATATTGTGAAGTTTTGTAACTGGTTATATATCTAGGCCTTGTTTTCATAACATTGGAATATGGGACATAGCAAGCTTTGATTATAATGTGATACAATTCAAAGTGATCATAATGGATATTGACTGCCAACCATATTGTTCAACAGTTGCGAGTGCCTGACATTTTCCTCTTCAACAGATTAGAGATTACATCCACGTTATGGATTTGGCAGACGGTCATGTAGCAGCTCTTGAGAAACTTCTGGAACACAAGGACGTAGGTGAGCACATTGTTTTGTTGTTCCATCTCACCTTGTAATGAATTGATGATACATACTAACTCATCCCACTAATGTTTCGTTTAAGGTTGTGTTGCCTACAATTTGGGGACTGGTCGTGGTACATCTGTTCTTGAGATGGTCGAAGCTTTTGAAAGAGCATCAAACAAGGTGACTTTCTTGCCTCTCTTATTCTGTTGAGAAAAAGAGTAGACCACTGCAGATGCTCTAGACTAATAGTTTTTTCAATACGTTATAGAAAATCCCTATCAAACTCTGTCCAAGAAGACCCGGAGATGCAACAGCTGTTTACGCGTCAATAGACAAAGCTGCTAAAGAGCTTGGTTGGGAGTAAGTATTTTTCGGTGTTTCATATTTCCGATTATTATCTGTCCACCAAGAGTTCTGAAAATTTCCCACACCATAGTTAGTTGATGATATTCATTGGCTGCTTAAAACCAGCTTAAAAGATATTTTTACTCCTATTGCTAATATTATTCTTATTCCATGTATTTATTCAGGGCGAAGTATGGTATAGACGAAATGTGCAGGGACCAATGGAAGTGGGCAAGCCAGAATCCATGGGGTTATCAGTCCAAGCCTTGAGCACAGAATGTACAAGAACTGGGGCTCCATAATCGACCCTTCGTCACACAATTCGATACGCATTCTGCGATTTTACTCTTTTATATATATGTATGCGCAAATGAACTGATAAGTCCGTTTGTGTATCTCCTGAATAAATCTATCAAGGATAGTTTGTATCTCTTCCAATTTCTCCAGGTGATTGATCCTTCTGAAATTTCGATCTCTTCTTGGGTTTGTGATTTTTTCTTGAATTCTTTAGGACAAAGGTTGTCTTAAGGTTGATTATTGTATTAAGTATTGCAAGTGGAGTAATAGTTTAAACTTTCTGCAAGAATTTGGTACATCACTCACCTAATACTCACAACCAAAGCCAGCAGTTACACAACAATATATCACCAACTAATAACATTCAAAGAAACCTTATGTCACCATGTCAGATCATCACAACCATGATAAGATATACAAATCAAGTCAACAATATTAACTCCCCTCAAGTCTTTCATTAAGGCTTTATGTTATAACAAATGGTCTTAGATTTTTCACTTCAAGATAGGCCTCAAAGTTAGAGCAGTTTATATAGTGATTATAGGTGAAAGGAGGTGGTTGACTTTGTTGTTGAACCAACAAACTGATATCAATACACAAACAGGTTGTTGCTTAAGAAACTCTGTTACAAAGAAATTTGATTTCAAGAAAGGAAATGAAAGAAGATAGACATGTTGCAGGGTCAATGAGTAGTGTTACCATTTCTCCAGTCGCAGCCTACTCACCAGCACAGCCGCCGTTGCCAACGCCTTCACCCTTCTCGTTTTCAGTTGCCTCGGCCAGGTGGAGCTCAAGACCTCCAGTTCAAACCTTAAATCTTGTCCTTAGGATTCTCTCTCTTGTTTTATCCTTTGGCGCTGCACTCTCACTGGTTGCCATGCCATCGACAGATATAAAGCTCAACAAATACCCTGAAATACAGTTAGTACCATTAATGATAGCAACAATAATCGAGCATGAAAAGGTAAAACTTTACTAACTGAAATCCATTGGCTTTCGATGCACAGGTACTTGTTCGCTGCAAACATTCTCGTAGTGTTATATACCGCCTATCAGCTCTTCAAAATCATCTGCGATATTGCACATAGAGGCATCTTTATCTCAGACATGGTGTCCGATTATATGAGCTTCATTTTAGACCAGGTAATACCGTTTAATCACAAAAATAGCTCCGTGTTATTTGAAATTGGAAGAACGAGGTACAGATGAAATTATGCTGCTAAAGATAAGAAAGAGAGAGACATGGATAGGCACACATGGATATGCACATGATAGTAATATTATCTTCATCTACTATGTTGGATTTATCATCTTAGTTATCTCACCATCGATCGGGTAATAGTTGGCAGGATACGTCCTCGTTTCAGCATCATCAGTTGCTGTACGGATGATTCAACAAACATACAACGGAAATTCATTGTGGAAGGCAGCTCTAGTCTCTGTCTGCATGTCTTTCGTTTCATTCGTAGTTATTGCAGCTACAGCACTTCTATCAGGCTACAAGCTTTGTAAGAGGATCATCTGGTAATGCTGTGAAGACATTTATCTTAGAATGGTAACATTCTGACCAATTACACTAAATATGAAAGATTAAAAGCTATTCCCATATACACGAGTTTTTATGAAAACACAGAAGACATTGATTTTTGCTCCATTATAAGCTGTTAAAGATAACACATATATGATCTTAATAGTCATGTCAAGAACTACAATACAATTCAAAAATATGTCGATAGAAACGTAAACAGTCAAGTTAAGCAAGTCATTGGGTTAACTCATGCATGTAATAAACTTTATCGGGTTGTTTCCAAGAGTTAAAATTATACAAAGTTTTTCCTACATCTCAAGATTAGTATGAAGGTTTTATGAGCTTTAAACGAAGCCTAGGGTTTCTCATTCTCGTCCCCTTTAATTGAAATTGAAAGAAATTCTCCTTTGCTAGGATTTTCAGTGTTCATCCCCTAATGCTCAAGAAGTACCTCTTATCTTAGGCATTAGACAAGATGTGTTACCATAAAGCTAAGACTGTGTTTGGATGGAGGGACTTGAAATTCATTATGGTAAATCCCATGATGGTGTTTTGACTGATATGGATTTGAAATCCATAACTATCATTTTGAACTAAATTGAAAGACAAAATCTATGTGGAAAAGTTCATTACTAAGAATGTGCAGAAGTTGCTTTCCTTTGGGACAGCAAGTTAGCATAATTATAATCCCAAATGAAAAAGCAAAGTATCAATCCACAGTCTCATGTGTGACCACAACCTTAAAATCCCTTTGCTAGAGAAATTTCACAGAACAAATAATCAATTACCTCATGATCTCCACTGTTATTTCATCCACATTGAGAACAAGATTTCCCCCTTTTGAACTCACAAGAGTGGATAATAAGCTGCTTCTGCATCCTCTTCTTCCACACATCCTGTTCGGGCAGCCCCACGAGCATAAGGAATAGATTAACTCGAAGATCCATTTCTGCTACATTTACAGATACATTTAACTTTATAAATGAAACGGAATACATGGTAAGAATAAAATGAGTACAAGCTTATGATTTGTCAGTACAGTACATTCATTTTTCCGCAGAAATTACAATACAAAGGTTAATTATGGAACAAATTGCATTGGCATTTTCCCCTTCTAACAACACTGCAAGTTATAAAGCAATTGACAACGGGGTTTAAGAAGCGTCACGCGTAAGTAATACAGATTTCAATTACTTTCAAATATCAATTGCCCTACAACAAACAATTCGTAGCACTTCTAAAGTAAAATTCTCAAGCTACAATAATAGGTGCTTAATGTTTAAAGCCATGCAAAAGAAACCTTCATAACTACAAGGAGTTTGTACATGCTGTGGTCATAGTGTTAGATTGCAGCCATGATATTAAATCCTCTCTTGAAGCAGTGAAGAAACCAGCTTTCCCCTCACTTTCTCTAAAAGGGGCAGCAAGTTTCTCCACATGGGAAGCAAAGGCATTACCCAAACCTTGAGAGAACTTATGAGTACCCGATCCCGTGTTGGCTGAAAACAATGCAGGCAACGTTTCCTCTCGCTGAACAATCTTAGCTAGAGTTCCCATCCATTCTTCCAATGCAGTTTGAGCTGCACCAACTGATAGTGACCGCACATTTAGCCGCCATTCTTCTTCAGTCTTGGTATGCAAGCCTGGATATAATCCATATATACTTCCCAAATAGAGAAGCTCATGAGCTCTCTCATCGTGATTCCTATTCCGACATATGTCGATTAAGCAGTTACAGAAGGGTCTTCTTGCCTCAACATCTGTGCTGCTTAGTATGCGCTTGAACTCTTCTTTGACGGTGTCAAAGTTAGTGCTTTCATTGCCAACAAGCAGCTTCACAAATGCAACCAATGCAGGGTTTGCTTTCTCTAAACAAGCAAGGACCTTATCAGCATTCTCTCCTTCACAATAAGATACTACTGAGAGCAAGCACCCACACAGCCTATCATCTGGCTTTACACCAGCCCTGAGTGAGGTGTCAAACACCATCACCAAGTCATCAATTTTGTTTGCTCGCCCCAAGCACTGAATCAAACAAGTGCATCCCATTACATTAAGCTCCACACCAGCCTCAGACATCTCCTGAAACAGAACCATGGCCTTATCGACACTGCCCCCACTCCCATATATATTAAGCATTGCAGTGTAGCTCCAACTATCTGGTTTACGTTTTTCTGATCCTTTCATGTCCTCAAACAGCCTCTCTGCCTCTTCTACCAGCCCCAAATCCGCACACATGCTCAACAATGTGTTGTACAGGATAAAATCCACAGGCCACCCATTTAACTTCATCCGCTCCCAAAGATTTAGTGCATCTCTAGCCCACCTAGCTTTCCCATAAATCTTGATCAATGCAGTCAAGGTTTTCTCATTAGGGACAACCCCAGATTCCACCATCTCCTCAAACAAACTTCTCGCTAAACCAGGCTTCCCAGCCTTACCCATTCCTTCTAACAATGTGTTGTACACAACCAAGTTGGGTTGAACTTCAAGAGACTTCATTTCTTGCAAAACATACCTAATGCCATCATAATCCCCTGCCTCACCAAACACCTTAGCCAACACAGCAAAAGCAATAGGATCTGGCTTCCACCCACTTGCCCTACCTCTCTCATACAAGCTCATCACCTCCTCCACCTTACCCAGCTTCGCATACACATCCAACACAGCAGAGTAAGTAACCTCATCCGGCATCAATCCAGTCTTATACATCCTCTCAAACCACTCCACCGCCTTGTCGAAAAGATAACACCTCTTAGCACAAGTAATAATTGTAGAATAGGTAATGTTGTCAAGCTCAATTCCCTTATCTATCATCTCAAAAGCTAGCTCCTCTATGTGCTGAAACTGCCTGCCAAACCTCAAATACTTCATAGCAACATTGTAGAAGATGGTCTCCATAGGAAACGCATCCTGGGCCTTAACCCAATTGAAGAAAAGAAGGGTCTTTTGCCATGTCCTCAAGCTATTCAGCACCAAAAGCGTATTTTCCCTGGTGGGCTGATGAGGGATTTCCTCAAGAACAGCCAAGAAATCAGATTCCTCACACTCGCTAAGCTTCTTGGCGAATTGCCTGAGGTCCTTGATTTGAGGATTGTAGGCATAAGTAGAGCGCTTGTGGCGCTGCAGAGAGAGCACCGATGGCTTACGCTTGGTGGGGTTAACCCACGTGGATTTAGGCTTGGATAAAAGAGGGGTTTGGTTGGGTTGGTCGGAGAGAATGGTGGTGGATAAGGGTTTAAGCTGCTCGGCTAAAGAAGGTTTCTTTTGTTCCTCAGCTACGGCTGAAGGTGGCGGCGGCGCTCTCTTGGATTGGTTGCAAGAAATGGCGAATTTCGTGCTGGGGAGGGTGGCGAGGTGAAGGCGGCGGCGGTGATGGGTGGTGTGGGAGGGGAGATATGGTGATAGAGGCGTTGAGAGATTGGTTGCCATGGAAATGGATTGGAGTGAAAGAGTGGAGAGGGGTTTAAGATATTTGGAGGACGTAAATATCCATCTATTCCATGCTTTCTTTATTCTGTGATGGGATATTTTTCTTATAACCTTATCATCTCATTCACAGTACCACTGCATTTCAATTCCCAAATTTATTGTTTCTTTTTTTTTTTTTTTTTTTAAGTGAGGTAGAATATGGGGCAAAATAGACCTCAATTCCAAAACATTATAAAAAATATGATTTGTTAATTAAAAAATATTAAGGTATAATTAAAAAATTTAAATAATATAACTAATATAAAATAAAAGTATGACTAACATAGCATAAAGATACAACACTTGAAGCAAGTTTATACGTGAACTTGGTGGCACGTATCTTTACGTGGTGGATCAGATCGATCCAAATGCATGGATCTCGGAGATAATCCAACTATGGAGAAATCTGAATTGAAACACTCTCAGGAAAGAACCGTTGACGGTTTGATTTAATCCAAATCGAATTGCTTTGAATATTTTTTTTATATCAAATTGAATCGAAGAACCGAACTTTAGACCTAATAGAATTGATTTCAAAAAAGTGACTATATTATAAATTTATTAACTACAATAGATATTAATTAAATAATTAATTTATCACTTACATAAACTAATGTATGATATATTTAATTTTAGGTTATACTTACCTTCAAATTTTACTATAAATCGTATATTTATTTCACCTTCAAAAAGGAAAATTTCTAATGACCACTTATGAGATGTAGATTAAAAAAAATTTGAAAAAAAAAACTTGAATGTAATTTATTGTTTTCAAGACGAGACAACTACTTTAGTAATTTGTCAACTTCATTTTAGTAGTTTATGATTTGTTTGAATAAATATATATTTTATATTATAAAATTCTGAATTTTTGAAATCCGAATTGATCCGATCCGTAATACTCAAATCTTCGAAGGAATCGAACCGATGTGACAAAGCAATTTCGGAGATTTTTTTTTGGAATTCTCTGAAAATCTCCAAACTTTGGAGCAATTTCAGAAATTCTTTTATCCCCAACTTACTCCGAACGATGCTCACCCCTAATCTCAACGAGTGTATACAAGTTTTTGTCATTATAAAAAAATTATTTTTCAACCACAAACTTATTTTTCTATCATATTTCAAAAAGATAGAGAAATTTCTTTAAAAAAAAAATACAACGATGACTAGTGTTTTGAGTAGTTCTGTATTTAATTTCATGTTTATAGTGAGAAAAATAGTGTTTTGAGTTATCACACCCCATTTTCTTATATAAAATTTATTAGAATTTTTCACATAGACGTGCAAGAAGAAATGGTAAGAGATGATTCATATACAGAAGAAGGAGGTAGGAGACGAATATCAGAAGAATGAGGTAAGAGGCAAGCAGAAGATATTACATATCAACAATCAGTTTCAACCGATTGAACAAAATATTCGCAGTGGAAAATATCATCAGGATCTCACATCCCAAATACACGTCACATAACCACAAAATGTGGATTTCTTAAAACATTGTTTGAAAATATTTGAGAAACATCATCTTAAAATTACAGATTCAAAATATAGCACCTCTTCTCTCTTTCTAGGGTTCATCATGCTCATCATCTCCTGTAACGTGAATTACAGAATAAGGGGTGAGTGCGTGGAATACACTCGTGGGGATAAAATCTGCATCGTAACATTCGACAGATATTTAAATCAGAAATATGTATAATCATCACGGAATACAGCACGAAATATGCACATCAGATATTAGAAATGGTAAGGGATGAATAGGTACGGGCATTTCCCGTCTTATCCTATAAAAACGGTCTCAATACCGTTGGTGCATTTCAAGGACCACCAAACCTTTCAGAGTAGCAGAAAATGGGTAACGAACGAATGCATGTCAGAGGTGGACCGCAACCCATTTACAGTAATAAGTATGGCACATAAAATATAATCACAGCATTTAGTATTCCTCAATCATGCTTGGAATAGGGAAAACTGTAAGCAGATAAAAAGTTAGAAATTACCCCCACCTTGTTCGGTGGTTATCACGTGAGCAGCAAGTATCAAAGATCATGTATCCCAAGGCTTCAATCTAATAGGTAGCCTAAATAATTTACGGTGTTTCTTAGATCTTTATTAAATATAATTTAAAGATTTAAACGATATCGGATTGGATACTATCGATCGAGATGAGACGGATCAGAACGGAAGGCCTAACGATTGAGGTTGAAGAAACAAGAGGAAAAGATCAGTTTATAAGGCTGAGGTGAAAGAGAATGAATTTTGGATCACAACAAAAAAAGAATGAGCTCGATCGGAGTTGAAACGAGCTCGAACGGAGCATTTTAAGATTGAGGGGTATTTTGGTAATTTGGTCAAAGGGTTGACTTTGACCGGGACCCACGATCCCCGGTCAACGATATCTCGTTGGTGATGACTCGATGATAAAGTATGACGAAAAGAAAATGAGATTCGGATCGAAAATCGAATTGAAAATACGATATCGCGCACATACCTAACGTTGGGTGAAAAACTCAACGGTCCCGACAGCGTCTTTCGGCAGTAGGGGCAGCATCTCTCGGTAGCTGCCGAGTTTTCTCGGTAGCCTCGGCCAGGCTCGCACCCAGGCCACCAGGCATCGATCTTGCTCGACTAGCCGACTTCTCGGCGCCGCCCTGTGCCGCCGCCACTTCATCCTCTGGCGAGCCTGCACCATCGGGTACCACCTCCCCCATCCCTCGCTGGATTCCGACATGAACAGTGCCGAAAAAATAGCCACAAAAACCATTCGTCACATATGTATGCAAAACTAACCCCAACCTTCCCAGCTCTGGCCGACGACTAACAGCCACCAGCCATCACTCCCAGGCCTTTGCTGGCGCATCACCAGCGCAGGCTAACAGCAGTTCATGAAGGTGCCACCAGCGCCGCCCTCACAACATGCATACACAACACACACATTACACACAGACACTACACAAACTCCATGCAACAACCCCCTTTCCAGCCCGTTTTTCGACATCGGCGTCGCCACCCACGACGACGCAGTCCCTCCAGCGGCTAGCCCACAATTTCGGCAGTTCCTCCAGCGCCTGCACCCACGAGAAGAAGAGAGAGAGAGAGAGAAAACGGAAGAGAAAAAAGGTGGCAAGAAGTTAGAGTTTAGGGTTTGGAGATAGTTTTTTACTATTTTTCGACGAATGGAAAATCGGAATTGAATTCTGGAAGTTGTTCTAGATTCGTCTCGTTGAGTGCTACATTGTGTGCGAAAATCGATGGAAACCAACAAGTTTGAAATTTTTTGGCAAACTCCGGCGGCGGCTGCACGTCGGAGACAGAAAATAAAGAGGAGAGAGAAAGAGAGAGGAGAGAAAGGCTTATGTGTGTTTGGCGCTTTTCGGCTCGTTCGAAAAAATGGTGAAAAATGAATCAAATGAGGGCCTATTTATAAAAAATTTGGAAGTTACTGTTCATGTAGGGTAGGTATTGTTCATGTAGGTTAGGTTACTAGTCACGATAAGATGTTGGTTACTGTTCATCAAGATTTCATTCCTCGTTTTTTCGAAACTCCGTATTTTGCTCTTTTCTTCGTCATTTGAGCTACGGGTGTCCGATTGACCTCTAGTTCATTTCTATCTTTTCATTTTTCCATTACGCATCTAATGGTATAAAAATATTCTATGTTCCATATCTATAAATTTTATCCATCTAAAACCGGTCATTAAACATGTATTTGAAACGCACGTAATTAAATTAAACACTCAAGAATTAATACACATAAGATATTTCAATTAAGGGTTTACTTATTTAATTAACCAATTATGCGTCGTTTTTGTCCTGGACGCTACATGAGTAGTTCTGTATTTAGTTTCATGTTTATAGTGAGAAAAATGTACAAGCGTCAAGTGTATTGATAATCAGGGAGTAATCATGAAAAGTAATAAAGAAACAAAGAAAAATACGAGTCAGAATTCAAATTTGTAACCACATATGACCCTATTACACAACCATGTGGGAGAACACGACGAGAATATGCACAATTTAACAGAACCATGTAAACAGACACGGTCTGACTATGCCACCTTATACGATCGTGTCTGAAGACACCAATCTTGTCCGACACTTTGATTTTTTGCATATTTTCCACTTTTATTCGATTTAGGAGACCCCCGAGATGGTATAAATACTAAATACCCCAAATGGATGATTAAATCAGTTAACATGTATATATAGATCATTTGGAGAAAGAGACGAAGAATTCAAAGATAAAAAATTTTGAAAGATTATTGTTCTATATAGTTTTTATTCATTTTCCTTTTTGTTAGATTTTTTATTAGTTTGATATGACGTTTTCAATCTCGTCTATAAGTTTGTGTATCATCATATCTAGCTAGGTTTCTACAATTTGTTAATAGTTTAATTCAAATCTTTATGAATCTTTAATTTTATTAGTTCAAGTTCTTAATTCTTGATCTCATTCGTGTATTTATGTTTTGATTGTTTGTTTGATTATCTAGCTAGTAATCGAGCATGGTTTAGTAACTGAGTCAAAATTTGGGAGAAGAAATTTAATTATAGAAGAATAAACACATGATATATAAAAAAATTAGATCAGGAGATTAATAAATTTATGTAATGAGATATCAATTTCAGGTAGGGATGACAATAGGTCAGGTACCCAACCATTTAAGGAATCTCAAATTCTAAACTCTATTAATTTTATGTTTTCCAACCTCGTCTCATTTCCATTTAGAATTGCCCATACTCGTACCGTTCCCAATTACCACTACCCAAGGGTGTCTTCCCAAACCCTAATAGGATTTCAATTTTTTCCCAAACTCATCTCCTTCTCATACCCACCCTATTTGGGTTAGGGTGGGTCGGATACCCACGTCTACCCATGAAATTGTCATTCCTAATCTCAGGTGTTTCTTGGAGTTATTTGTTTATTAGATTGAGTAGGGATACATCTAGTGACATATAATCAACCGATTAACTAACTTGAAAAAGTGGTTAACTTAATTAATGAACTTGAGTTTCTCAAAGTGATATTTTAATAAGAGTTAAATGAAAGCAAATCCTAGAACATACCTTTATTATATTGATTTATCGTCACTACAAGAAAAATTGGATACGACAACGGTTTTTCCGCGTCGTTAAAGCCAAAATTTAAGCGTTGTCGTATCCAGTGTTGCAAAAAAAATTTCGCTCTACGACAACGCACCAAAAGCGTTGTCGTATCTACATACGACAACGCTTATGGTGCGTTGCAAAACAGCGTTGCATTTTTTAATGTTCTGGAATTTTTTTTGCAACGCTTTTCGCAACTCAGAAAAACCGTTGTCGTATCGGTTGCATTCAACACATTTTTGCAACGCTTACAAAGCGTTGTCGTAAGTGATTCGAAAAATGAATTTCTGCAACGCTTTTTACGACGCATAAAAAGCGTTGTATTATGTGATTCGAAAATTCAATTTATGCAACGCTTTTTACGACGCTTAATTAGCGTTGTCTTATGTGGATCGAAAAATTAATTTATGCAACGCTTTTTACGACGCTTAAATAGCGTTGTCGTATTTGTCATAAATTCCAAAAATTTCGCAACGCTTATAACCGTTGTCTTTTGTTTTTTTTTGTGTTGTCTGTTTCGTTTATTCACAATTTGTACAATAATTTCACTTTTTTCTGAATATATATAATAATGTAATTTAATCACGTAAAATAACAAACGCATTACAAGAACATTTACCCATCATCAATATCATCGCGTAAATGCATAAATAAAAACCATCCTAAATTTGTCCAACACTTGTGTGCACACAACATTAAGTTCACACATTTAAAGTAGTCCAACCAAATTCATAACAAAATCTAGTTTTTGTTTCAATAACATCACAACCTTTACAATCCATGCATCACGAACTTCACATACTCCCTACGTCCCCACAATCTGTCAAATGTAAGAAGAAAGTTAATATGAACACCTACAAATCAATAACGTCCTCATAAGAAATATTCAAAACAATGCATTGCAAGTTAAAATATGGTAGTCACCTTGTTCTACCCATTTATATGTTCTTGAACACAATCAGCCCATTCAACACGAACTTCATCAATATCAGCTCTAGTGCACTTAACATCCGTGAACTTTGAACAAAGAATATATAGAATAATCAACTTCATTTCATTTGGGTGAAGTATACAATATGCAAACTAAATAGGAAGTAGTTACTCACAATTGAACGCAATGAAACCAGGTCCGACGTTGCATCCTTTTGAACAAGTTGTCTCATGTACCACATCACAAAAAAACCACATTGATTGGCATCGGGTTGCAAAGGAGCCTACATTACAATGTAACATTATCAACTGACATTAAAAATTTGGTGATGATAAAATAACCACATGAATAATTTCACATATATTATTCACATCCGAGTCCGAGGATACCTTGACTACTTCCCATGTAGGTTGTTTTTTGACATTCTTTCCAATTTCTGTATTAAACATTCTCAAGGCCCTTCATGACAAAATGACTTGGTAATAATCTGTGTGCTTCATCAAATAAGGGAACATAAATGTACTAAACTTATTTAAAGTGAAACTTACAACTCAACAATTTTCTTCCAAGTCTCATCCTTGAAGCGATGATGAAGAGGGTCCAACAAATGACAAGTTTGCTTGTGGGGGTTGATGACAGTTAGGATCCAATGGAATCTATGGAATTAATAAGTAAAACAAATCAGTCCAAATTTCAAGTAATTAATAATTTTCTCACAAACATCAAATTTGAACATGTCTCACATGTTATCACAATATAATGTGCCAAAATTGTAATCACACTTACCCTACATTACAAGGTGCCAAAACTAATTGGCTAGATGTGGTGCCACTCAACCTTTTCGCTAGAGCACATGCCCGTCGTTCCATCTCATTTTCTCGAAAATATGGCTCATCTTTTGTTGAGGGCAAATGTCCTATTTCATATGGATCCACAAATCTGAAATTTGGAGTCTTCTTTGCGTCCACCAACCTTTTGTAGAGATGCCTACCCATCATTTTTTTGAAATGGAAAAAACCATAATGTTAAATGTCCATTGAATAATAATAACAATGATACCAATAAGATTGTACAATAATAACAACAATAATATCTGACAACACTTACCATATATAAACAACAACACATACGTATGAGATTGGCTCCAACTTACAGAATGGAACCATATCTTCAATGTTAACAAATATGGTGCACTCACGACCAAATAAACCATGATCAAAATCTATATGCACATTGCCTCCATTTTGAATAACAAGCTTAGTATAGCAATATAACATATGTAATGGCTTTGGCACACTTGATATATCAACAGAGGGTAAGTCTTTGTGCACGACTTTCTTCTTCCCAGGTTTCTAGAAATTGTATCAGCATAATATGTAAGTAGTCATGTATGATTTACGGAGCTAGTAAAAAATTAATGTGTTATAAGATGTCTTAAAAAAGACTTACCTTCACTTTGGGTTTTATCAAATGCGAAGGCCAAGCAACATGAGAACCTACCGCCTCACCAATACTATTGCATTCTCCACGAATTGGCAAAGGGGCATCGTGATCCACTGCTTGGTCAATGGACACACTCATGCAATTTTCAGGTACTAGATTACCATGATGAAATTGATTAGCTCCTCCCACTTTGATAATCGTGCCATATGCAGCAATATTAGTTTGAGACTCCAATGTTAGCTCGACTCGTTCACCCTACAATGTAGATTATGTTACAGAGATAATTCAGCCATATTATGAGTTTATTGTTCAGGTAATATGATACAAAATCATACCTCCAATGGCCAATTATTGTCAACAATTTTCACATCATCGTCATTTGCTGCATTTTGAAATAATTTCTTCATTTGTGGTTTATCATCTTTGTCTCTCTCACCTTCCATTTGTAAGGGGCTCGGGAGTTTAACTGAACAGCTGCCCTTGTCTTCTTTATCACTTGCAAGCTGGTGTGCATTCTTCAACATCATTGCTTCCAATTTTCTAACTCGCGCATCAAGTTCTGAATTTATTTTTTTTTGCTCTTCCAGCAGCACCGCTTTATCCACCCGTGTACTTGACGAAGCAGCCTTGTAAGTTGAGGGAGTGACATGACATCCGATCCCCCTCAAACGTCCAGAGTGTTCTTGTACTCCTAGAGCTTTTGCAAGGATGCCATCACTATTTCCTTGCATCTTGAAATTACCTTCCTTTTTTTGTTGTATGTACTCGTCCTTCAAAGTAAAATTAGTAACAACATCACCAAAAATGGGGTGGGTAAGTACGAGAGATAGTCATCCTAAAATAATTAAGTACGATATAATACTCACAATCTTCGTAATTGTGTCTTTCAAACTCTCTTCTTGGATTTCCCCTTCTTTGGGCAATCGTGCTTTCATCCATAAAATTGCTCTGTTGATTTCATCATCATTGCCTAATTCATCAGCCTACAACCACATATTAATTCACATTTTCAGCCTTATAAGTTGGAGAAAATATTATCAATAACGTTTGAGCATATTGGTATATATATATATATATATGCAGGCCAGAGATAGGTATCTTAATGCAATGCAGGCTACCTAATGTATAGACTAAACTGTCAACTAAAAACAGTTGTGGAACATGCAGCCTGCTGGGTGTTGTGTCGTCCCATCAACTTCTACGATTCATGGGAGAAAACTAAAGTAAAAGGATATGCAGCCAAAGGGTATACACATATTTTCAAATTCACCAGTCCCTCTCTCTCTCTCTAAAGGGGAAATATCCAATTCATCATCCTGCAACATGCACAAAACTTTACCCTCTGTTTAAGAGCTCAAACAACAACAATAGAAACTGAGATTACCATTGGTGCATGAGCAACAAAAAAAAACAGTCTACTTTGCATATCAAGCTATCAACATTTCCTTCTAAAGTATGTAGAGAGAGAGAGATGAGGTCAGCAATATATAACGGCGAACTGAAGTTCAAATATACAGCCATAACACTGATGTATCGAGCTAACATATGCAATGCAGCCAATTGTACCATTTCCCCACTGTCTCAGCCCAAGAACTTCTTAAAACTGATGTACATTGCCCATTAAATTATTTACTATAACTACAGCCCTGCCGTACATGTGAAATAATAAAAAAATTCACAAATGAGAGACTTACACACTCTTCAGCCAAACGTGCATATCCTTTACGAGAAAGCTTATGAGGATATTGCTGCATACTTCTTCGCTTCTTTTGTTCCTGACTCTTTGTCTACATCAAATGATACACAATTAATCGTAAGACACTAATGGAGAAAAATATAAACTAAGCATCAAAATTGAAACCTGACCTTGAACTCTTCTGATAAGCGACTGATCACAAAATTAGACCACTCCTTTTGCTCAATTCCAGACTTGGTGGGTGGAGTATTCAGCCTTTCAGGATCATGTATTCTACTGAAAACATACTTTTGAGTGAGTCTTGCCTTGTATTGACGCCACTTGTTATTAGCCGAGCTCAAACAACCCTTCCGCCATGAAGGAGGAACCTCAAACAACATCTACAAAGACCTTGGCAGATTAGGACCACGGCAGCAAAATTATCATATTTTTAATTAATAACACAATAAAAGAAGCACTTGCACTTACATTAACAGATTCCCAAATCAAGTCCTTGACATCAGGATGCACCTCCCTCCAATCATCAAATGTTATCTTCACCTTTTCCCGAGCTAACAATCCAATGTAACTTTGCATTTCTGCACCAAAAGGCCCGATGGGCTGACCTTTGTTATTGAACAAGACTTTCTTTTTCAAACATTGAGCTCTTTGAACCGCAAGAGCATGCATGTAAGTACGACCCCGTGACGATTTTGATGTGCTCTTCCCTTTAGCCAATGGGCTGCCCTCTTCATCCGAACCGCTCGAATCTTTATCAACTTCACTTGAACTCGCTTCCTTTTTATCCTTTTGCAGTGTGGTCTTACTCTTCTCAGTTTTCTCGTCTTCTTTTGCAGCCGACCTTCTACGACACACCATGATTCGAGCCTGCAAAATAGTTCAAATTACGTTAGTTGAGGAATATTTAACAAACAAGCAAAATATCGTAAGAGAAAAGTAATAAGTTCAGAGATTATATACTCAAAAGATATTCACATAACTAGGAAGAGCAATTATCAATCCAAATCCCATCACAATCTTCACGCACACATGATGCTTCGTTCTCATCATTTATACCATCAACTTCTAATGGGGGCAGTCCCATTGTAAAACATTGGTGTTCCATGCTACATTGTTCTAAATCATAACCAGTAATGTGATCAAAATACTCTCTACTGGGGGTTGAAAGTACAACATGCCATGCAGGATCTCGAGAGTCTTCAATGTAGAAGACCTGTTTAGCTTGACTACCCAATATAAATCGATCGGATTTGAATCCAATTCTATTGAGGTTTACGGTTGTAAAACCAAGATCATCTATTTTAATTCCATTGTTGTGCTCAACCCAATTACATTTGAACATTGGAATGCGAAATTTGTGGTAATCAAGTTCCCATATCTCTTCAATAACTCCATAATAAACCATGTCCGTCACAACAGGATTTTTGTCCTTTGCACTAGCCACTTGCATGGTTTTTGCAACTAAACTGACTCCCGAGTTTTGCACAGCTCGTACACTATCACGCTTCCTCGTATGATAGGTAACTCCATTGATCATGTAACTAGAATAGTTCAACACATCTTTCTCGGGACCACTTGCAATCACCTTTAACTTCTCTGATACTTGACAATTGGAATGGAGAATTTCATTTGAAACCTATAATTCAACAAGGCATAATTAAATTGTAATTAAATTTATAAAATTCGCTAGGAGAGGTTAGAGATGCAATACGTACTCGATCTTTTATCCAATTAATAAATGTCTTGTTATGTTCATCCAATAGTTGTTTCTCCAACTTTCGTCCAGAAGTTAGCTTTAGGTGAGCCATATGTTCACTAAAAAAATTTGATGAGATGCATATAAGAATAATAACATGTAAGGTTTTATGAGTATATGAGCTCACCTTCTATACGGTTCAACCTCCATGTCATTTGTCAAAACATATAGATGAGCTTGTCTCCAATCATCAGGACTAGCTTGGAGAACTTTTGCAGTTGATAATGGCCTAGTCATGTTAGCTTCATGATGCTTTGATGGGATTCCAATTGTGTGAACACTTGAAAGGTAGTTTGAACAAAATTCCACAGCCTCCTCAGCAATATAGCATTCAGCTATACACCCTTCAGGCCGATTACGATTTCGCACATAACCTTTTAAGACCTTCATGTATCTCTCAAATGGATACATCCATCTGTACCAGACTGGTCCACACAACTTCACTTCCCGCACAAGATGAACAATTAGGTGAACCATGATATCAAAGAACGAGGGAGGGAAATACTTTTCAAGTAAACACAAGGTTGTCACAATGTCCTGTTGAATTTCATCCAACTTTGAGACGTCTATAACTTTGTTGCATATCACATTAAAAAAGAAGCACAGTCGAGTGATGGCATGTCTCACATTATCAGGTAAAACACCACGTATAGCCACTGGAAGCAACTGTTGCATTAAAGTGTGACAATCGTGTGACTTCAGGCCAACAAGCTTCAAATCCTTTATTGACACAAAATTTCTGACATTAGATGAGTACCCCGTAGGGACCTTCATTCCCATCAAAGAGTTACAAACCTTTCTTTTTTCTTCTTTACTTAGTGTATAACAAGCTGGTGGCAAGAATGTCTTTTTGTCACCCACCTGTGGTGCCAACTCTGTTCGAACTTTCATCGACACAAGATCTAGTCTAGCTGCTATTCCATCTTTCGTCTTCCCTGGAGTGTTAAGTAACGTGCCAATTAAACTTTCACATACGTTCTTCTCAATATGCATCACATCCAGCACATGTCTCACATGTAAGTGTTGCCAATATTCTAGTTCAAAAAAAATTGATTTCTTCTTCCAACATGGCTTGTCTTCACTTACCTTTGACACATTGTCACGACATTTTTTGCCCCACGAACATTGGATTTCTGATACTCGTTTAAAAACATCATGACCACTCAATGGTATTGGGGCAGGGTCAAACTCTTGATTACCATCAAATGACTTTTTTTGTCTTCGATAAGGATGAGTCGCATGGAGAAACCTTCTGTGACCCATATACGACATTTTCCTGGAATGTTTCAGCCTTTTTGCAGATGTTTTATCACCACAAATAGGACACGCACGATATCCTTTCATAATACAACCAGATAAGTTTCCGTAAGCTGGAAAGTCATTGATGGTCCACAACAACACCGCTCTAAGTAGGAAGCTTTCATCTCGAAAACTATCATAAGTTTCAATACCTACTTCCCATAGAAGTTTTAAGTCCTCAACTAACGGTGACAAGTAAACATCAATGTCGTTCCCTGGCTGTTTAGGACCACCAATTAACATAGTGAGCATCATAAATCTTCGTTTCATACACAACCATGGAGGAAGATTATATGTGATCAGCATTACTGGCCAGCAACTGTACGTAGAAGTCATCATACCATGAGGATTGATCCCGTCTGATGATAGAGCCAATCTGAGATTTCTTGACTCCGAAGCAAATTCAGGCCACTGATGGTCCACTACTTTCCAAGATGGTGCATCAGCTGGGTGACGCAAATAACCATCAACAACTCGACTATCAGCATGCCAAGTCAAGTCCTTAGATATCTCCTTGTTTCTAAACATTCGTCGAAACCTTGGAATAGGTGGGAAGTAACGAAGGACCTTTACTGGAATTCCTTCATATATCTTGGAATTTTTCCCCACTTTCCATCTTGAGATACCACACTTAGGACAATTAGTAAGGTCCTTGTACTCATTACGATACAGGACACAGTCATTTGAACATGCATGAATTTTCTCATAATCCATCCCCAATGCAACTAAGGTTTTCTTTGCATCATACAAAGATGAAGGTAATTCATTTTGGGGAGGAAGCAGTTGTCTAACCAAACTAAGCAGCTCAGTAAAACTTTTATCACTCCAACCAAATTTTGTCTTCAAGTTATACAATTTCACAACGGCAGACAACTTTGTGACAAAAGTACATCCAGGATAGAGAGGCTTCTCTGCATCCTCAAGCAATTTACCAAATTCATTTGGATTGTGATTAGTGTATTCATATCCATCATGTACCATGTCAATAGGTTCTTCCTTAACAAATTGATATTCCTTTCCCCTAAATTGATCACCATCATAGTTAGACATCCTTGACCTAGGTCTCTCTCCATGCCAGATCCATGTATCATATGTTTTATCAATTCCCTTAGTCAACAAATGCAACCTAACAATGACATCTTTCCATTTCCTAAGATTACCACAATCTGAACATGGACAAGACATTGCATTACCATCATCTATATTCTGCAATGTGAACTGCATAAAAGACTCTACCCCAACCCTGTATTCAGCTGAGAGTCTGTCCTTTTTCATCCATTCTTTGTCCATCTCAAGTAGGTAATAATCTAATTAACAGAAGATCACATTTACGTAACCATTGACAAATTAATTACACCAATTTAACATAATTAGTTAATGTAGTAAACAAAGTTAAGGTGTTATTTACTATAAGGTGTTTTGCTGGTTGATTATGTAGTTCATATTTTGCTGAAACTTTTAATTCAAATTGTATAAGCACATGCACAGGATAGATGTTATTCATGTTTTCGTATAATTGTTATGAGTCTCCAGCTGCATTTCTTTTACCTACTGTGAATGTCCAAGCCTGTTTATTTTTGACAATAAGCTGTTTAATTATGTAATGTACTCTATTTTCCAAGGGTTTGTTATGTATTCCTTTTTTGTGATCTGCTGTTTTCCTTTTTTTGTGGTTTGGCCTATATACATTTCTCTTCCAACTATGTTGTTCTGATTCATTATCTGCTATATTGTTTTTGGAGAAATTTTTAATTGGTTGGCTTTACTCCATTGGTTAGGGGGGTAATGTGCCTCAACCTTTCACAACATTTCAAGCCACTAGTTTCCTGTATACCCTATTGTCATTTGCAGGCAGGTTGTTTTGTTTTCTTTTCCAATAAATATTTCTATAGCAAACAAAGTTAAATGAAGCTGTTTTTGCAGGTAAACGAATTAGATTTTTATCAGTTCGATTGTCAAACACACACTAATTCATGCTGACAAGTATACTTGCCAAACTCTAGCTATCAAATATGTTTTCTACCAAAATTCAGAACAGAAAAATGACTCTTCGACCAGTTTTATCCAAAACCTCAACATCACTCAACAGATCATAACAAAAACACAAAATCTAGATTTCTTATTCTAAATCATACTTTCAACAATATTCTAAATCGCAGCAAATCTGCCATAGTTTCTGCTGTTATTAGCATAACTTGTGCAGTGGTCTGATTGCTATATTCAAAATTAATTTACCTCTCTCAATTGGCTGAGGCCATTATGGGAGAGGAAAATGAACAGGAATGAGTCGGATAAATTCTGAAATAAAGATAGACATAGATTTTATTTGTTATTTAGATGAATCCTGTGCTTAATATCTGATTTTCCCAACAGAGACACATCTACTAGGGACATGCATATATAGGTCAGAATTCTTACAGCATATACACACACTTTCAATTAATAAATATACAAAAATTAAGCCAAGAGTGGACAAGGTAAAAGGGGACACAATTAAATCAGAAAAACTGCAGCAGTTTGGTGCTCATAATACTTCACCTTTGTCAATAATATCAGAGCTTGAAAAGAGAGCTGGATTGGTATTAGAAGGTGCAGATGTCAATGATCTTCTTATACGTAGTTATGCAGCAGTATGTTTCTTTCTGCAATTTGAAAATGCACATTATCACCAAGCATTCTTGACCATCGTCTCCATAAGCTATAGAAAGACACATATAGTGAATGAAACACACATTACATCACAAAGGAAGCCTTAATTACAACATAACAGCAATACATTCTTTAAATCGAAACATAATTAAGTTTAGTCCACAGTAAGACTGAAAGGAAATCAATTTTTCTCATAATACCGTTAAAGCAAGCAATTGAACGGTGGGACTCTTGTGCTGCAATCGTCTCTTCACAGCTTTCACAACATCTTTTGCCAGCCTAAACAGCAAAATAACAATTGAAAAATAAATTCCACCTTCAAAGATGCTGCTTGAATATAAATTCCATACAAAAGATACAATAGTTGATAACTACAAAAAAATCAATCAAAAATACCAAAACTCCCACCTACACCCTAGATTATTGATTAATTTGAGATAATTCCACCAACTATGTCTCAGTATCTCTTAACTCCAGCTTCTCTGTTTCAGGTGGCATCCTTGAAATCTAGTGCTAGAGTAATTGCAGATTCAATCATAAACTTGTCAAATAAATCTTTGATATCTATGGAGAGTGCATAAAATGGTTACATTGTGTCGT
Organism: Scutellaria barbata; assembly: GCA_028654395.1. Taxonomy (NCBI): domain Eukaryota; kingdom Viridiplantae; phylum Streptophyta; class Magnoliopsida; order Lamiales; family Lamiaceae; genus Scutellaria; species Scutellaria barbata. The sequence continues at coordinate 22,184,930 of CM053647.1, forward strand.
CGTTTCCTGCCCACAACAATTAAAAAGAGAAAAAGATCTGTATATAATCACATCTTCAGACAACCCTTGTGCTTGTATAGTTTTGCCCTGTTCCTACACGACTAGCTTCCTCGTCCAGATGGAAACCTACCTTAACCGTAGGCGGAGAAGTCAATGTACAATTATCGGATCAAGCTAAAATGAAGTATGTTATTATGGCTGACTAGTTCTTTGCACATTTCTGTGTGTTGATGTGCCAATTATAAGTTTTTGGTATTGTCGGCAAGATTTTTAAATCCTTTTATGGAGTATGATTGAGGTGCCAAATTTGTGAATCTCAACCATGCAGTTGATACATGATAGTAATAAAATTGGGTGGTACATTCAAACCAACCTTCTATAATAACGCAATATAAGGTATTATACTTTGAACAAATCTTATATTGGAAAATATGATACAAAACACAAAACAAAATTGTAATGGGGAAGAGAATAAAACAAAAGGGTTTAACGTGACCCAAAAAAAAAAGAGTTCAATAGAAAAAAAACAATTCAAGGGCTTATAACACATTTTGCCGTTATGCATAACAACATAACAACAATACATTCTTTAAATCGAAACATAATTAAGTTTAGTGGAGAGTAAGACTGAAAGGAAATCAATTGTTCTCATAATACCGTTAAAGCAAGCAATTGAACGGTGGGACTCTTGTGCTGCAATCGTCTCTTCACAGCTTTCACAACATCTTTTGCCAGCCTAAACAGCAAAATAACAATTTCAAAATAAATTCCACCTTCAGAGATGCTACTTGAATATAAATTCCATACAAAAGATACAAGAGTTGATAACTACAAAAAAATCAATCAAAAATACCAAAACTCCCACCTACACCCTAGATTATTGATTAATTTGAGATAATTCCATAATAAAATTCCAAACCAGTGATTGGAATTCCAGAATCAGTAATTATGCTAGAATCTCATAAATACTATTACGAGTCCACGTCGCTTTATGCCAAGTAATCCAACTTCCATCAAATATAATTTGTCATCTCGATTTTGGGAGAAAAATATAGAAAAGAAAAAACCAATAATCAAAGAAACAAAGAACCGTGTCCAAGATTTTGTAAGACAATCACACTCTCTTCACTAATTGTAGACGAGATAATAATATGTATCAGAAAACTCAATTACACAATCATCTCACATGTGAAACATATCAAGAAATTGAAATACTCATATTTTGTTGGCCTTCTAATACGATCACCAAAAAAAGTGAATCACGCACACAAATCAAAGGTCTCCGTCACTAACCGAGAAAAACACAAGATAATCAACAATAGAAAAATATACGGCTTCTTGAGATCGGACATACTTACTGGTGACGAAGTCGCGAGAGCTCAAAGAAAAGTTTCTTGCATTGGCCTGAACTCACAAGAAAATCAAGCAACTTCTCAAACGAGGGGTTTTAGGGTTTAATCTCTCTCTCTCTCTATCTGTCCATCTCTCTGCTCTCTCTATCTCTCTACGGTAATTTCAATGAGTTGAATATAATTTTGATTATTGTTCTGAATTTTGGTGGGGAGTGTTTCCAGACTTAGACGAATTTTGGAGATGGCGGCAATATTGGAGAGGCAATTGGGTGGGAATGGAAAGCCTTAGATGAATTTTGGATATATTTGAAATAACCCTACTCCAAAATTGTAAGTATTAATATTAATTGTTGGTAAATAATGACCAAAGATATGTATGGTTCACTTGGTGATAGTGAATGCATTAGGTCTTGGGTTCGATCCTTGGTGGCTGCAGGCTTCCAGAAATTTTTTTTATACAATTAATTCATTAATTCACTTGATTTATGTATATCTTTTATTTATGTTTTTTTAATTGTATTAATTTTTAAGCATCAAAATTTTATATTTTTTTTTTCTTAGAACAACATTCATATATAATTTATGAATTATGAATTGCAAAACACAATTTTTAAAATATGTTTTAAAATAATATTCCAATTATTTATTATTATTTGAAAGGGTGAGAGTAATACTTAATTTGGTGTGGTACTTAATTAATTTCTTATTTAATTTAAAATAGTAATTTATAAAAATACTATTTGCTAAAATTATGAGATTATTCATATATATATAAGATAATATTAATGCCAAAAATGTAATACAAGATAAAAAACAATTAAAAAACAATTATTTTGTAATTAATTGTTGCAACACAAAAAAAAAAGCGTTGTATAATGAGTTGCAAAATTGTAAAAAAAAGTGCTAAAAACGACAACACCTAAAAAGCGTTGCAGAAAGTGTTGTCGTTAAGAGAAAAAAATTCGCCCTTCGACAACGCATCGAAAAGCGTTGCAAAAAAGCGTTGTGGTATCTACAAAAAGACGCCTTTCTACAACACTACTAAAAAACCGTTGTCGTTTCCATTTAAAGCGTTGTCGTATGGCGCTTTTTTTTAAAAAAGACAACGCTTTGCACCAAAAGCGTTGTAAATTCCCAAAAGACAACACAAATTCATTAAAAGTGTTGTTAAATGGGCGTTGTCGTATCCAGTTTTTCTTGTAGTGCGTGTTCATTAATTCATTGTTTTATTTTGTTTTAGTTAATAAAAAATATTGATATTCGGTTATCTAGATAAGAGTTACTCTTCCAAGGATCTTGTTTACCATACAACAGGTCAGCCCGAATTCGAGCCTTTTTTTTAAGCTTACCTTTATAGAAGATTAGTCATATTTTTATATTATATTAGTCATACATGTATAAATGCCATAACCTTTATAAAATACTTTAACTTCAAAAACAAAACCAAAAAAACAACGTACTTTTATAGTATATTAGTCATACGTTTATATAAAAATATTATAACCTTTATATAATATTTTAACTTAAAAAAATCAATTTCGGCACAATTTGTATATATATATCTTTTAGGTGATATTACTCATACTTTTATCTAATATTACATATACTTTATATCAACACAGTCATACATTTATGTAATATATAAAGGTACAACTAACATAACTATAAGATATGATTAACATAACTAAAAAAAATGAAAGATATTATTGTATGTCTATAAAAATGTTAAGGTACGAATAACATTATTAAATATATGACTAACATAACTAAAATGTATAACTAACACTGCTAAAAGGTATGACTAACATAACACATACAAGTATAAAATTTGGGAGCGAATTTGTATGCGGACATCCAAACACATAACGGATCGGGTCGACGAGTGCATGGATCTAAAATCCATGCAACAGGTTCATAAATATTTTTGTGCCTAAATAAAATTAAGTGTTGAACTTGTAACTAATCAAGTTTTAATTTGATAGTTTATGTGAAACTAACATTGATCATCACTTCTATAATCTATACCGCATACTTATGGGGTAATAGAATTAGTGAACAAATATTATATTAAATTTTGATTTAGTAGTTTTTTTTATATTTAATTTGATTGAATATAGTATTGATTTATATTAAGTTTTACTTTTTATTACTTTGAAAAACATACTCAAACATAACGTAAAAACTTATATGAGACTGTCTCACATAAATCTTTATGTGAGACTAAATTCCATATGAATCAATCAAAGAAGGTCAACACGGTCAAATATTACAACTATAGGTGTATGTTTTTACAATTATAAGAGATGTTTTATTCGTAATAGTTATGTTGTTATAGTAAATTAATTTACTATAAATATGGTGTTTAATGACTTTAATTTGCACCTATTTAAATAAGTATGTGTTTTACAACTAAATGCATGTGTTTCATTTTTAATAGTATGTTGTTACAATAAATTAATTTACTATAATTATGATATTTAATTACTTTGATTTACATCGATTAATATAAGTATGAATGTTGCAGCCATAAGTATTACATGTATAAGTATGAGTTATATAAATATGTATTTTGCAGCTATAATTAATTATGTTTATTACAACTATAAGTATGTGGATTATTATTAATAATTATGATTATATAGTAATATGGTCAACTAGGAGTCTAGGAATGACAGTGGGGTGGGGATTCTCCATTCCAAGAAATGCACCCTTGTGGGGCGGGGAAGGGGGCGATTTTTCCCAAATGGCGCGATGGTAGGAGACGGAGATCATATTCCCCACCCCACAAGGATCCTCACCCCGTCCTGTGCGGGATCCCAAATTACTTATATATATAAAATAATATAATATAAACTATTATAAAAATAAATATATTTTAATATATAAATCAAAAACTCAAAATCATATTCCTCATTCTCTTTTAGGTGAATTGAAGTATTGAAGAATGATGTAATTAATAAAATGTAATAGGATAGTTTATCTTTGTATTTTAGCTAAATTGATTAAATTATGTTTTATCTTTTATTCGAATTATGAGTCATTTTTTATGTTTTTATTGACATTTTAGTTATATGTAATTTAATGAATTATTTTTATGTACTAATTAGATAAAAGAATAAAAAAATTATTAAAAAAAATATGATGGGGCAGGCGGGCGGACGGGATTTTTTCGCGAAACTGACGGGGACGGGAATAGGGATTGCTCCTCGTAAGGTGCTGCTCTTCGCAAATCCCAGCATACCCCTGAACCTCTTCCCCGACCCCGCCCCTCCTCGTTGCCATCCCTATGACCAACTCTTGCAACAATAAGTATTATCTGTATAACAAAAGATCTAAAACTTTCATGTTCATCACTTTTATCAAATCCCTTCCAACAAAGCAGAAAATAAGAGAAGGCGGAAGTTGTGCAAAGACTGTTTTGTTTTTCATCATGACATGACTCCAGTATTTTCAGCATAACTTATTGTAGAAAAATATTATTAAGCTGAAATTTATGGTATTGAAAAGCTAATTTAAAGAACTACAACTTTTATGAAAAACACGATGTAACAACCCGAAATAAAATTCAAATAATATAAAATATCACGAGAATTTTCTATAATTGAAAATAAGATTTATGTAATAATAATAATTATACTAATAACAAATGAAAGAGACAATAATAACAATAATAATATAAAATTTATTTATATATATAAGTGTATATATATATATACGTACAGAATATATATATATATAAGAATACATATATAAGAATACATTATATACATTATATTAGATAGATATATATATATATACATATGTGCAAACATTAATGGGAAAAATAAGTCAAAGTAAGGATAAGAATTGGAAAGAAAAATATCTTCTCCTCTCCATCTCCCTCAACTCTCTCGGCTCTCTCTCTCTCTTCTCCTTCTCTATTTGCTCTCTCTCTCATCTACCCTCTATCTCTCTCATCTCAAATTTCAATTCTCTCTCATCACTCATCTCTTAACTCCTCTGCAGTAAGCTTTTATTTTCTTCAGTTTCCCTCTTCTTCCTCCCTGTTTTCCCTCTCTGCTGCGTGTGTGTTGATGGGTTGCCGATGGGTAAGGTGATGGGATAGTCGGCGCTTGTAGCGCCGGCGTGATGAGCTTTAGGCCGTAGCTGTGAGGGCGTATATATATATATCGGTGGGTGCGTGTGTGCAGGGCTGGAATGGTGAGGATGTTTGCTACTAGGGTGCAGGAGAAAACGGAGGTCGACGGTCTAGGGAGTAAGGATGGCCGACGCGGGTGGCGCCGACGGTTGGGCTGGGTCTCGCCGCCGTAAGAAGCAGCGGAGCTGCTGCAAATATGGCTGCATGTGTGTTGTAATTTCTGCGAAGGAGATACGAAAGAAGGAAAGATTAAGCTTGGATAAAAGTAGATGTTTTGCAAGCATCTTCCATAAAAGGAGATACGAAAGAAGGAAAGATTAAGCTTGGATAAAAGTAGATGTTTTGCAAGCATCTTCCGTAAAAGGTGGGGGTAAATTCTTAATACGGTATTTATATTCTTTCAAAGTATTTAAAATATGAAATCTTTTACTTGATTGATGTGAGGTTGATATTTATGAGATGAAAATGTGATTGATGAATGATTTAAAGCAAGTGATGGATTGTGAATGTTTTACTATGAATGCAAATGTGAAGAAGGGTGAGAAGTTAAGATTTGCATATGTGCAAATAAGATGTGTTTTCATGGCAGTTGAGAACTGCAACTAAGTGTTGAGTTAAATTAATGTGCTTTAATGTGTATGGTTGATATGTGTATGTGTGAAGTAATTATGTGTGCATGTGCATGCGTATGCAAGGCGGCTAGGGCTCGCATAAAGACGGCTGATCACTGTATTACGACGGCTAACGATCGTATTACGATGGCTAACGACCGTATAAAAAAGACGGTTAAGACCCGCAAATATTTTCATGGCGGCTAAGAACCGTAAAATGCTTTCATGGCGGCTAAGCACCGTAAATTATGTGAAAAGTGTGGTTTGAATGTGAATGATGTATTATATGTTTTCAGGGTGGCTAAGACCCGCATATGGTTGCAAGACGGCTAAAAACCGTGAATGTGAAGGATGATTGATTTGAAATAGATGGTTACATTTCTAAAATGATTTAAGTCACGTGATTTGAAATGATCTATTTTCTACGTTTTTATTAAAAGACAAATGTTTTAAGAAAATCTGTTTTATGTGATAAAATGGTGTTTTGGCATGTATGTAAAAAGTCTTTTATAAATTATTTTATGTCATCCCGAGTTTTCCTACTCCACTGAGTGTACTTTTGTCACCCACCCCTCTTTTTAAAATGTTTTCAGTTTAAATAGGTAAAGGCTTGGAGTGCGAGCGGTGGATGCTGGTAGCTAATAGAAAAAGATTGTAATTGATTTTATTTTAAGGTATAATATTTTATGAACTTTTAGAAACGAATATTTTTGCAGAAATCTTGATTTTTTTTATTTTTATTTTATTCTTAAAAGGGATAATGTTTTTATAAATAAGTAATGTCTCGATTAAGGTTTATCTACAAAAGAATCGAGACGTTACACACGAAGCCATATTCAATATAATCATAGTATGATCATATATCAGGATATAACCATACACCAAATACATGGGCTTTTGCCATCATGAACGGTCACATCGTGTCCCACGACACCATGTAACACAAAAACTTTTGTTGTCACACACATTTGAATCGTTTTTCAGGTTACAATCGTGGCACCAGATATAACTTTTGTATGAGATGTCATCTCATGCCACATAATGGTTGTAGACCTCCAAAAAAAAAAGACGTGTGTAGAAATGAAGAGTTACGAAATTTCAAGAAAAACATGAGAAATAAATTTGAAAAAATATTATATTATGTTTAATATTTAATTTATATTAAACATGTTATCCTCAAAATAATATCCAATAACAAGAAGATTAAAGTCATGTCAAATTATATCCAATAAATTCGTTTTTGTCAAATTTGAAAGTAATGATATATAAAAATATCTTAACATGAGAAAAGAAACACATCAATATATAGAAAAAATTATTTTCAAAAATAAAAGTTTTTTATAAATCAAAAAATATATTGTATGCTATATTTTTATGGAAATTGGAAAGATTGTTTTCGATATGTTATATTAGTTATTATATTTTTTATTATTCTTGAATTGAAGATAGGTCACAATTTCAAAATTGATGTCCAATATTTGAAGTAAAATCGAATCGAATGATTAATAATCTCTCACTATTTAACACCTTACCATGTTAAGTAATTTGATTATCGTCACTCGCCCAATTTATTTTGCTTTATAAAGTTGATTCCATTGTGCTTATAAAAATTTTAAACTTTCAATTTTACATTCTATATTATTTTCAATTTAATGAGAGAATGAGTTGGGAGTACATATCAAAACTTGAGTAGTACTTCATAGTTTTTAGCATTAGTTTCACATAAACAAAGGAAAATAATTAAGTTCATAATTATTTCCTCAAATTAAATAAATTAATCTGAACATTTTATGTTGGTAACCAGAAAAAATGGTGACTAATATGTATTGCATTATTACAATCAATCGTTAAGGTATCAAACTTAAAGACAAAAGCGTCTACTTCAAAATTTATATTTCAATTTACAAAATATGAAATGGTCAAGACTACAAATATTTGAATTTTTTTAAAATAAAAACAGTAAAAGAGGTTCGTGAGTCAACCCGATTAATCAGCGAGCTAGCCATTATAGCCAAGAAGCTAAAAAGAACTTAACGGGCCATAAAAAGTCAACTCTTGACTATTTTTTTGGCATGAACAGGCTAGACCATCAAGCCGCAGTCTGTTTAACATCCCTTCTGGCTATTGCTAATGAATAATTTCATTTCTAGATCGATTATTTTCATTGACAAAAAAAAAAAAAAAAGGAGATCTGTATCTCATTATCCAATTTTACAGCCTTTTGGTCTTCAGTGTAGTTTAAATTCCAAAATTTACAGGAAAAAGAAAAAAAGATGAAATTAAGGCAAGGAGCAAAAAAAAAGGAAGAAACAAGATACATCATGATAATACATGCTAAAATAGAGTCGAAGGGAAATAAATGCGTGAACCATTAACCATATTCCTGCTGCCATTATTTGAAGAAGAATCTTCCTCACTTTTCTTCCCTGAAAACAAAAGTTTCACTGACTTTCCCTTCTTGAAAATAAAGCAATAAACATCAACAAATACCATGCTAATCTAATGAAATTCTTTGAGGAGCTATAGATCTTAAAATGACATCATGATTTCAAGTAAATGATCGATTCTTACCTAGAAAGTGAAGGATCAAGCAAGGTTCTAATAAGGGTCTCAACTTTCTTTTGGATAGAAGTGTGAGGGAAACGTTGTATGACCTCAGCTGCAAACGAAAATAGCAGAGCTTTTCTTGCAGAAGCTCTGTCAATCCCACGTGCTTGGAAGTAGAACATCTGATTCTCTTCCAAATCACTGATTGCAGCTCCATGAGAACACTTGACATCATCTGCTATGATTTGGAGGTTAGGTTTCACATTCACAGTGGCTCGAGGCTCCAAAAGGAGGCTCCTTGTAAGTTGTCCTGCATCCGTCTGTTGTGCGTCTCTGTGTAACCAATCACATATATAAATAAAGGAATAAATATATGAATAGCTGTATGTAGTGATAATAGTAGTGAAAATCATCTGAAATATGTAAAAGTGGATGGACCTACATAATATTGAGGGCTAATAAAAAAAACCAACCTGCAGTGTTGTCTTTTTTCAATTTACAACCTACACCTTTTTTCTGTTTCCGATTGCACCTTAAAGTTCTTGGTTTTTTTCAATTTGCAACCTAAGACCATTTTCAAGTCACATTTCCAGCCAAAATCGATTTTTTTGTTCAATTTTTACTTAAACTGAGCTTGAATCGAATAAAAATTAGAAAATTGATTTGGGGCTTTCGTTTAGCTTGAAATGTGGAATGTGTTGACATAGGTTTCATGTATTTTGGTTTAAAAAATTGGAACATCAATTTCGATTTTAGCCGGAAAATTTGATCGGTAAATGGCCCTAGATTGCAATTTGAAAAACCCGTGAACTTCATCAGGGTACAATCAGGAAAAGAAAAAAGTTTATGTTGCAAATTGAAAAAAAAAAATTACACTTCGGGTTGGTTAGATCCCCTCGACATTATCTCAATACGGGAAGTCTCACAATGATAAGCTTGAGAGATTAAGAAATCTATACTTTAGGATAGTTCAATCAAGCATCAGATAAAATGAGGAAGTACGTTGACAAAAAGGACGAACATAATAGATCACATATGTACAGAAAGGTATTAGAAATTTTAATGGTTGAGAGGAAATCACAATACCTATTGACTTGCACGTTTCCATCAAAAACAGCTTGTCCGAGAGAATGTGCTACAATACACTTGTGAAGTTGGCGAGAACAGCCACGTGGATGGTCCAACACAAGTTTACTATGCAAGTCTTGTACCTGATCGCCAATTGATAAGTGAAATGTTGATAACTCAGTCATAGTATCTGGCCCTACTTGCTGCACGTGGAGATTGTGCCTGCTCAATTTTCCACCGGTGCTCACTTCAGTTAACTCATAGGTGCTTGCAGATTCCTGCATAACAGACCAAGTTTGAAAACTGAAACCACCGAAAAGACTTTTCCTAAACCATAATACAAAACAAAAGAAAAGGAAGAAAAAAAGGTAGATACGAATAGAATGGTTCAAAATCACCATATGTAGCAATTCTACTACCTTATAACAATGATCAACACCCACAAATCAGTTTGCATCCATGAAGAAGAGAACAATGATTCATTGTAGAATCTTTCACAGGCAAAGATTAGTATAAGAACAACATTAAAGCTTCTTACATCAAAAGATTAAGTTCTTTGTGGGGCTATGGACAACAATTTTGGTGGTATTGTCATAAAAACTTCTATTAAGAGTTTAGTACCTTAAAATACTAAAGCATCACACAAGTTCAAATTTTCAACATTACAGAGATTAGTAACACTCTACAAATTGTGCAACATACAAACTCTAAAAACAAAGCTTTAATTTATGAAAACTATTGTATCTTGCTAGAATAAAAATATGGGCAGATGAGAAAGGATCGAAAAAGAAGTTCCATGATAGAGTCAGAAGAAAGGGTATATTTGACAATTTCTGGGGACTAATTAATCATTTTATGATCGGTACCTCTTGATGCAAAATAAGTTCATTGGTTCTGTATTATAACTCTAGAAAATGGCTTACAACACCAAAAATATGAAAAAGATAGGTCTCTAAGAAAGATCTATATATCTTGAAAAAAAGCTTGAAAGTTACCAAAAAAGAGTTCCAAAGAAGCAAGATTTAGGTCCTAAAGATGTGTGAAGCTTCAAAACAAGGCTTAACAACGTTCAACGAACTGGATAAAAACTGCACATATAAGCACACATACAGACACGTAATATAGTATGCCAATTAGAAAAAATAATAGGCTACACTGTTGACTTTTTCTCTGTTAGCCAAACAAGTTATTCAACCTTTTTTTTTTTTGATCTATACACGTCATTTCTGTTATTCGTTTAACGTCTTGATTAACCCAGTACAAAGATATTAATATGATCAAATTCATAATAGCATTTTTGTAATACAAATCAACACTTCCACAATATTCTGAAACAAAAAAACATTTGGGTTCTAAGATCAAGGCTGATGTGCAATCACTTAAATGCTCAGCAAAGCCCTGTGGCAAAGGGTTGAATTTTATACAAGTGAGTAGATGATGGTGGAAAAGTCAAATCGATAGGTTAACAGATGGTATATTTATGCAAATATATTCAATTTCTAAAATTAAGAGGATTTCCTTCAGTTCCTCACAATAAATCACAACTCAATAGAAACCTCAGTTCTCCCCATCTTTCCCTCCTAAATCAAAAGTTTGCAAATATCTCATAAGGTAATTTATCCATGTTTTTTTTTTTGGAGACAACATTGTTCTTCTTTTACTTAATTGAGACCCAATTTGTTTGAATCTCCTAGACAATGTCCCATCCCATTCAGGTTGATAGAGCAGGAGGACTAGCATCTAAGCAATATAAGTGCAAGGTGATGAGGTCACAAAATAAGTGTGCCCTTGAAGCATATGGATAACCATACATGACATTATAGCTTCCAAAAGAACAAGATATAGTTCATGAGACCAAATCAATCAGACATAAAAAAAAATTTACACCCGCAAAGGTCTAATCAGATACATGAGTTATTATTGGACATGTACTAGAACGTACATAACATTAGTGGTCAGCAAAGGCTAAAGAACTCCAAATCTCATACAAGATTCTGATTCTCTCTTACAGGCCAAAAGCATCGGTAATATAAAAGAGGAAAGGTATAGTGCATCCCTTGCTTTCTCTGTCAACATTGAATTGACAACTGCTGTCTCCTCAATTAGCAGCTACTATTATAAGCAAACATAAAATTGCCAAAACAATATATGACTTGATGGGGCCATTTACTACTCTAAATAAGGTCACTTCGGAACCTGATGATTGAGAAAGAATGAATTCTCAATAAGAAGAAAAGGTTTTCAGAGTCTAGTTAGGAACCAGAGATGAAGCGGATGGCACCCAGAATAACACAAACATGCAAACTGAAAGAAACAACCCCAAAGGAAAACGAGAATGTGAAAGAAACTAATATTCCACGAATGCAATATACAAGGTCCAGTATCTCTCATCATGAAAATTAGGGCTGCAATTTTTGCATTCAACCTCAAATGACACGTAGTGAGCAAGCATATCAAATCATGTGAATCCTTTATTCAAAAAGGCCAACAAACACATATGAAACTTGAAAATAGGCACTAAACAATAAAAGTCAGAGGTCATAAAGAAAACCTTTTGGTGGGGAATCTAATACGTAAGGACCAAATTTCTTTTCTTCCTTCCTCAGGTCATGAGTAATAACTGGAGGGCAGAACTCGTATCTATCTAAGTACTACCCTTCTTCCTCAATGGACTTTAAAATAGGGCTGTTCAGTCTTTTTCTTTCCCCGAAACTACACGACAATAGAACTAACAAAAAAAAAAAGAAAATGACATACACATTCTAGTACTAAGGGCCGCTTTCTCTTTGGGGGCACTAAATTAATGGTAAAGGACCTTGGTCGGATTCATTCGTGAAAGCTACATCTTTTTAGTAAAGTTTCATCTTCTTCCTCATCTATACCATTAAAATGCATGCAATTCCAAATAGACAGTAATTGCAAAAGGCAAGCACAGAAAAGAGCAAAATGCACAAAAAATTATGACACTATGACAAGGCCTCAACAAGTAGATGGAGAACTAGAGTCTACCTGGCGAACTGAAGTCCACTTAACATGTGCAGCACTCAATGACTGTGTTTGGATGTAAGAATGGCGAAGCGTTGCTCCTTCTTCAATGACGACCTCCATAACTGAATTCGCCCAATAGCACCTGTCATTCCCATCTCCACCTATGTACTCCTCAACTATACTAATCTCCCCATCTTTCTCCACCAGAACCAACACCCTTGGGTTAGAAATTGGCAGTGTCTTCGAATCCTTATCACTGCAATTCAATGAAAAGTATCTCAAATGCAATGGATTCTCAACCTTGCAGCCCTCAGGCACATAAACGACAAGCACATCAGGAGCACCCACACCATTGAGTGACCAAAACAAATCCCCCTCAAAATTGGAAACATATTTGGATACCTTTTCCATTATAGCCCCCGAATTCACGCTTGATAAGGCGCCAACAAACACACCATCAGGAAGTTCAGATAACTGTGACAAAGAGTCAACTAAATAACCATCAACTATAGCAAGGTTAGGGAAAAGAGGATCCGCCAAAAGGCTCAAAGAATCAAACGATTGCGTTTGTGAGAGGGTTATAGGCTGAATATCAGAATTCTTAATAAAAGAAGTATCCGTGAATCTAAAAGGCTCATCCTTCCGCGAAGGCCAAGTCGTGGAGAGAAGGGATTGGGAGGAGATGTCCCGAAGCTTCTGGAGAGGCGGCGGAGGAGAGGCCGAGGAGGAGGAGGCGATGGAGTCTTCGAGAGTCTCTGCCAACCGGAGAACGTATGGGTCTGAGAGGACTGCGAGTACTGCGGGTTGGGCGAAGACTTTGGTTCTGGTGGTCCGGCGGTTGCCGGACCTCGGCGGCGTGCATAGATTCGGGAGATAAGAGCTCAAAGCTGAAATAGGCATTGAAGGAGGGTCTTGAGTTGGTGAAACCCAGACAAAATTGGCCGGAATGGAAGTGAGCTCCTCCTCCGATGAAGGTCCGCCGCCTCTCTGCCGTCACGTTGTAATTATAATGAAGAATCAGGATTGATGCGAAATTGGGAGATGGAAGAATTGAAGAGTGATGGAGATTATGAGCAAAAATTGAAACCCCAATTGGGATTGAGCATGACCCAAGAAGAATTGGCAATCGGTTTCGGGTATTAGACGAACCAGTGGATCGATTCAGGACCAGAATATGTATATCGCGATATTCATTTTAGTGCCTCATTTTGTTATCTTTAATATAGATGTTACGAGTTAATTAATAATTTCATATTTTTACGTGTTTTGGAATGATTATTATGGAATATATCACATGAAAATAGAATAAAAGATCTTGATCGTCATCAAATTTGATATTGAGAAACTTCAAGTCTTGTGACAAACTAGTTTGTTTACTAGCTAACGAGTCGGCTAATATTAAATTTAAACTTGTTTCGTTGTTTATTCAAACAAATCATAATGAACGATTTCAACGAACCTTTATCTAATGTAATTTCAAATAATTCATAAATGATTTGATTATTTTACATCCCTATTTTTGAAAAACTTATAAGTTCTTAAATATCTTATAAGAAATTTTAAAAAGTTTAATTATGAACTCAACCAAACTTATTTTTCCTGAATGTATTATCGGTTATTTATATACACTCATACATGTATCTCGAAAAAAGATAATCAATGACATGTTCATCGTCTACTAAATACCATATAGGACTATTAGTGATTTCATATTATTTTTTATATAAATTTTGTATCATTTTATTTACTGTATGAAAGAATCAAACAAATTAATCTTAGTCACTGATTTCTAATACGAGTGGCTGGACTATTCAATACATTCAAATGCATCAAATTTTAAATTAATAAAAATAGTAAATCACATATTAAATGTGTTGTACCGAATTCATTGAATGTGATCAGTTATTACTTATTATATTTATTACCAAGCCACGTAAGATTTTGACTATTGGGTTAGGGAATGTCAACATGGAAATTACTAGTCCATGATAAATCTTCCAAAGTCTTAAAAACAAACACATGTGACCGAAAATATAACCAACATGTTCTGTTCTCTTTGCTGCTATACTTCCATTTTATACGTACTCACCTATCCACTGTAAATACATTAATATATGTTTATGAATATGTTAAAAATTTAAAATATCTATTAATTTTACTTTTCATATAATAAGGAGATGAGATGATTAAAACCTCATTGGTACACATATTAAGAGTTGTCCACGATGAATATTTAAGCAAAATCAATTTCACTACATGTTTATCAATTTTTTTTTTTTAAATATCAATCAAATACCAACAAACTTTGATGTGATTTAAACTTTGTACATGTTTATCATTATTTTTTTCTAAAAATATCAATCAAATACCAACAAATTTTGATGTGATTTAAACTTAGTAAAACCCACGCTACATCATTTTATAAAATTAATTTAATAAGACGATCAATTCATAATTCATAAATAAATATTGACTTATAAAAATAAATTTGAATGGTGGATAATAATTATTCTGTCACATGAAACTAATTCTTATACGAATTTTTATATTAGGAAGTTTGTTTCAATAGTTTAGAAGTACAACGAATGTTCACTATGTAAATAAGTAGAAAAACTTCACAAAACATGCATTGGGAAATTTCCTGCAAAAGTGGAAGTCGAGTGGGCAGCTTGCTTTTTCCAAATTTTTTTATTATTTTGCCAAACTAAATCCAAAAGTTTCTTTCTATGCTTTAAACTTTTAAGTTAGGAGTTGTTTGAATACCACAAACCCTCTAATATATTTTTTGCATATATATATAAGATAAAACACTTAATTTTATAGACAAATACCATCGATTATTAGTAATTTTACGATGATCCCTAAATTTAATCACTTGATCGAAAAGAAACCAAATATAGATTTGTCAATACATTTACAGCATCCATGAAAATTCAATCAAACTCATCCAATCCCATTCATGCAACTTTTCCACACAGGAAATTGCCTTGTAACTAACACAAGAAACCCCCAAGAAATCTCTTTCAACCTACCCTCACCATCATTATATATAAATTCCAGTGATAATTCCACAATTAATAAACCATAATGCAGAATAATAATCACCACCCTCCCACTCTAGAAATCACTATAATATCAGCTCAAGACCTCATGATCAAGAAAGCAGCCTTCGCCTTCTCCCACCGTCGTCTCCGCCCATTCGTTACCCTCAGCGCCACCACCACCGCCGTGAAAATGTACGAGACGAAGGTGGACGATAAAGGAGGTGTAAATCCCACGTGGGGTGATAAGTTTAAGCTCTACCTTGATCACTCTTTCTTTCATCAAAGATATCCAGGAATTTACTTACACCTTTACACCAAGCATCTTCTAATGGGTCGGAGCCAACTCGGGTGGTGTCTGATCCCGGCAGCAGACATGGCTGGCCGGTTTGCTCCGGTGGGCTCGACCCGGTTTTTGAGCTACCGGCTAAGGGCCAGAGACGGGTCGAGGGGTCAAGGGGTCGTTAATGTTTCGGTTAGATTGGAAGGTTCACTTGCTCCTTCGAGCCCATTCATTTCTCATGTTTCACAACTGCAAGATATGCATGAGAATGATCACTCAGTTATTGGAATTCCAGTTAAGTTGTTGTGAACTTTTCTTTTTTCTTTTTCTTTTTTCTGTCTCAAGAACTGTAGAGAGATGTTGAGTACATAAGTTACCAAGCATTCTGTATTGAAGAAAATTGGTTTTAAAGTGTCATGATCAAAGTGTTTTGATACATGTTGACTTTTAAAGAAAATGTTAACCATACTTATTTGAGGGATTCAACAAGTTTAGCTTTAGAGGAATTAAAATAGTATCTATGATTAATCTACCGATCGAGTGATGTTGGTATATATAGTATCAAAATCGAATTTTGAGGAGCGAAAATTTTAATACATCAAGTATATGAGAATGTGAATAGTTATAACTAATTCATCCCACATTGTTAGAATTATGTGAATGTGAAAGGATTTTATTCAATCCATTTGGCACATGTACGTCCTGAAAGTGTCTGGATGCTCTTATGCAAATAAATTACGACAGAGATACAATATTGTCTATGATGTTGATAACACTATATATAATACAGCGGAATAATATGCAATAAATAAAATAAGAAAATTATCCATAAATATATAAAATACTTGTGGAATACCTACAATAAATAAAATAAGAAAATTATCCACAAATATATAAAATATTTGTGGAACACCTGCAACGCAAAACTTCTTATTATATAAATTCTGAAAATACAAAGAAAACAAAGAAATCTTTTATAAAGATTCTCTTTGATAAACTCAATACGTCCTATGAAAACTTGTGGGAACTAGGAACGTATACACTCATGAAAAATACTTAACCACGTAACTAATCTATTTTACTAGAAAGCCATTAAAGTAGACATACTTTATGACTCTACAGAAAATAGATAGACTTGTTACAAGAAATGTGGTCAAAACTAAAAGCAACACTGTGAAACTGTTTAGACTAGATAACTCTAAATATATATGCTCTTGCTCTTTTCTCTCTTGATTCATTGTTTTGATCTTTACGTCAAACACATCTATTTATAGATGTCGTGAACCTTCACACTCTTCCACCTTTATGCTCTATGATCTTGACTCCATAATCTCCACCATCTTCAAGTCCATGATCTTTATCTCGATGTCCATGTAATCACGTCCTTGTGACTTAATCTTTTTTCTATTAAGACTTGTCAATCCATGTTTCTTTTAAGAGTTGGAAATCTGTAAACAACTTTTCTAAATAATAGGAAAAGTTGTTTAATTAATTTCTCACTTCTTTTATTTGCAATACAATACGTGAAGAACAAAAACAAATCTCCTAAATTAAGTTAGGAATAACAAACCCCCTAAAATATCTCCTTTTAAGATATTTTAATTAATTGATTTAGTTAGAAAAAGGAAAAATTAAATATGTTGAAAATCAACATTAACAATCTCCTCTTTTTTTTTTTTTTTTTTTTTTTGCTTTTTCTGCTCAAAATACTAAATCAACTAAATCCCCCTCAAATCTACAGTCATAAGATAAGAAATATTAATGCAGATTAGATATAAAATAAAATCACACCATCAAAAATTCAAATAAGTTGAAGACCGATCACATTACTAGAATCCAAAAAATTCAAACCAAATCTCAATCAGATTACGGTCATCCATGATTAATATCCATAAATCTCCCCCTGAAAAACATAATAAAAAGAAATCAATAAATCAGTTTTTCTCCTCATGATCATCTGAGCCATCATCAGCGGCGGTAGTAGAAGAAGAGCAGTCTGGCTCTCTCCCTTTTAAGCAGAAATCATATCCTCGATAGAATCACATACGCACATCAAACCCTCAATATGAATATTGAGTACTCATAGCTGCTGTTCTAAGGCTTTAACAGAAATGTTGTGATGAATGTTGCCAACTGGAAGAGCAACATTCGGCTGATAGGGAGATCAAGAAATCGATTGCTAGTAAAAAGTACTTTCACAATTGCTAGATGAGGAACTTCATGACTAAGCACATCCGTTTTGCACGTCTAGAAACCTTGGGACTGGAGAATTAAGTAAATTAACGAGGGATATGGAAGAATTCCATTCTCACCATATTTGCCTGCAAAATGAACCATATTAAATAAAATAGCACGATCAAGATTGACTGACAGACGTTTATTGAGCAGGTATAACAACATGCCCTGCTCTTCAGTGACGGAAGTGGTACTGGTTGTTGGCAACCAATTATGCACACAAATCTTGTGCAGCACTGCATACAACGAGGTAAGCGAGGATGCTTGAAACTTCTTTGACCACTTACGAAGTAAACCTCCAATCACTTCGTATGCTACATCATCCATATCCATCACAACAGCCTCATCATCAATATCTTTCAAACCAAGCACAGAATTCACATCCGAAGATTTGAAAGAATAAATCCTCCCCCTCACAAACATATTTCCAAATTTAGGATCATAAAAAATAGTCAAAGTTTTGTGCATGTTGGCATAAAATTCATACATGACCGATGAAGGAAACGATTGAGCATATGAAATAGATTGCATTATGTTTCGATCATGCAAATATGAAATCAATTGATACTCAGCAAAGATCCCCATATGAATTTTATTTTCGGTCAGAATTGTCCGATTGCATAATGATATCCAAGATGTAGGGGCAATTCTAAAATAAAATTTTGAACTCTTGCCACAAGATACCTGAAAGGGAGAACCCTTAGGAGAGAACACAAGGTAGTGAGGACTTAACCCTAACCCTAGCAGGTCTCGAGTTAAACGGGTCACTAATCGGGCTACGTAAAAAAAATCAATATAAAATCTAAAATAGAGATCATAAAATTATAAATGTTCAAACATAATTTAAACATAATTCTAAAAGTTCAATATAATTCTAAATGTTCAAACATAATTCAAAAAATTCTAAAAGTTCAAGCATAATTCATAAACTGATAAATATTTTCATTCTTCAGCATTCAATCCTTTCTTAGACAAAGACAAATCATCATCTTCCAGCTCCTCTTCATCATCATCATCTAAAAAATTTACAAAATCATAAGTTAGTTATTGATAAAAGATATTTAATTATATGTAAATAAATTACATATGAAATCATAAAAATATTACCAACAGTAAAGCATTGTAGCCAACTGCGAGTACACATGAGAGCTCCACATTTTTCCCAAGAAGTCGACTCTTGTACTTGTTGACAACACGAGACCCAATGCTAAAAGCAGATTCAGAAGCTACAATGGTGATTTGGATACTAAGAATATCACAAGCCATGATAGATAATGTTGGATACTTGCTTTTATTTTCTTTCCAAAATGTCAACACATTCAAATTTTCATTGTATTTCAATTCCATGGAGGGTTCATCCAAATACCGATCCAATTCAGACTTTTCAATTTGAATATCCATTGATTTACTTTGTCAATCTTCCATAACCTAAATATAATTAGATGAATTAACAAGTGTACTAAACAATTAATATATAAATAAATAATGAATGCTTATAACACTAAAAAATAAAGACTTACAGGATAAGCATTTACTTGCTCTTTTCCCTTTCCCCCCAAGTGTTGATTTGAAAGATAATGAATTTGAAGAGCTTTGATGAGAACATCCACTTGGTTTATTCACAGACTTCCATTTCTCATATTCATCAACAAGTGCTTGTAATTTATTTCTTGTGCGGTCAACCTTCCCTTGAGCTATATGAGAATAAAGTTGAGAGTAATAATACTTGATCATTCCTAATTTTGATAGAGGGTCAAGCACAGCCCCAAAGGAAAGCACAATATTATATTCACTCCAATACTTATCAAACTTGACTTGCATTCTCATAGCCATACTCTTAATCATCTTCATCTTCTCTAATCCAGTGGTATTCAACAAAGGAAAATGGGAGATCATGTGAAATAATTGCCATACTAATCAATTGTCGCACATGATTTTGATCAATTTTCCTGAACCATCTAACATTTGACCCACATCTTTATATTTTGGATTATTCTTGCAAGCATTCAAATGACGTTTAAGTGTAGAAGTACCATAACTAGAACCACTCCAACTATATTCTCTCTCACACTGACCGCATTTCACCTTACCATTAATGGGCTTAGAAAAAAATACTCCATACGTTAGAAGTAGCTGCTCTATTTCTTTTTTTTTAAATATTTTCAGCTTTATTGCCACCGCCAATGGTCTCACTAGGAGCTCCAGAATTCACGATCTCAACATCATCATCTTCAACTTTAAGTATGTGGCTTTCAAAATCCATGTTGCAAGTTTAATAATCAAAATTTGCAAGTGACCCAACAAAAGATATAAATACAAGTGTTAAAATGAATTAATGTGACTTAGGTCCACTCAAAGTCTCATATTGTCCTCAACTATAATTTTTGAAAATATCTACTAGACTCAGAGATGAGACCACATAACTATAAAATTAAAACAACTTGACAATGATTAGAATTTCTTGGCTTCACCAGACATTTTTTGAACAAACATTTCACATGAATATCTTTATCAATTAACTATTTTATTTTACATTGTTGTCCACATTCAAATGTGATGTGTCACCCTACTCCATTCTATTAAATTATTTTTGTGAGAACATGTTTTTTTTAAAAGAACCTTAAATTGGTGTGTATCCTTTTCAATTTATTCTATATAATTTTATTTGAAGAGATTGATATTTTTCAAGGCACAAAATACAAGTAAGGATGTTGGATTCATTCATAGTTCTAGTTCTACCTTGTACAAACCGTATATATTAAGAGCTAAGGCCTAGCCCAATTTAATTAGGCCCAACAAATTTTCAAGGCACAAAGTACAAGTAAGGATGTTAGAACTAGTAGAGAAACAAAAACATAAGATTACAAGCTAAATTTCTCAATGGAAGTGGACAAAGTTATATAATTGTTAAGTAATGTATACTATTTTTATTTCAGATGGTTATTTTTCCTCCATTGATCGTGAGATCAATTTTCGTATTGTGATGTGTTGCTGCGATATTTTGTAAGGAAAAAAAAGTCAATGTATCAAGATTCACTGAAATATTAGCATACAAAAGTTTCTGGTTTAAAAAAAAACTCACCTATGATTTTTGGGCATCTATAGTCGAAACTCGAGAGAGGCAAGGCTTGTGGGAAGAGAGAGACAGGCTGAGGGAGAAGAGAGAGGCACGACTTCAGGCAGCAGCGTGTAACTTCGGGGACGACCGTGAGGGAAGAGAGAGGCACGACTTCAGACGGCGGTGTTGTGATTTCGAAAAGCGGGGGCACTTGGGCGGCGCGCGACTTCGGGGAGCGGGGACCCTTGGACGGCGCTGCGCTTGGGCGGCAGGCGGCGGCTAAGAAATTTGAGGGAGGTTGGGGAAGGGGGTTGCACTTGCGTGGCTGCTAAAACTTGAAAGCCTAAAATTAGAAAAGAAAGTAAGAAACCTTAAAATTGTTAACCGAGCTAATAGGGTTGGGCCAAAAAGGCCCAGATTTAAACGGGTATCTGGTATCTCGGATCTAACCCTATATTTTTACGGCTAAACGGGCCAGCCCATTTAATCCGGCCTAGTTTAACATCACTAATAGGAACTGCCAGTTTAGGATTAGACGGTTCAAGTGTAGAAACTGGTGTCGTAGTTTGGGGGTTTGCAGCTTGGTCGGTGGTTGGCAGTGGCAAACCAAGAACTGGGATTAGGGTTTAGATTTGGTTGATTAGGTCAGAGAGTTTTTGTTGGTTCGGATCCATGGAAATTCAAGCGAAAACACAGGGTGTTTGGAGGAGAGAAAACGTGGAGAAGATGAAGTGCACGAGAATCAAGGAAAACAGGTGAGATGTGGCATAAACCCTTGGAAGACGTGCAGAATTTATTGAAGTGATTTGAATCTTTGAGGCCATATATTTAGGGATATATCAAACCATATCATATAATATTTGTAAAATATAACAAACCAAACTAATAAACATGAGTCCATTTCATTCAAAAATTTAAAATAAAGTCAACATAAATTCGTTTAAATCTATATCCACAAAATCAATGTGATTTTTATCCATAAAAAATAGAAATTTATTGAACAGAAACAACTAATTCACGCAATATTCGGATTATGTGTTTCTTAATGTTGGGAACATTTGCGACAACAAATATTGTAAACAAATAGAACACAGGCTCAAACATATATTGTACTCATCAATAGCACATGTTGATCCCAACCAACCTTTTGAAAAGATAGCATCGTCGTAGCAAGCGTCGTGCTTTTGGTTACTCAGTTATGAGATCAACTTTTTATAATGGTTTGTGATATCTCCATACACGTTTGACAAGAAAGCATCGTCATAGCGAGTGTCGTACCCCGAGTACTCAGTGTTAAGTCACACAAACCATTTTTAAATGAATTACTAAGCTGCCTGAAAAGCATCATCACTGCGAACGCCGTGCTATAAGTGTTTTGTAATATAAGAAACAATTAACGTACACTATCTACCAAGAGCCGAAAAATATTCCTTGATTTGTTTATGCAAATATTCTCTCAAAGAATCAATATTTTCCAGATAATCACATGCAAAGATATTTAAATAGAGCCAAAAAAAATGGATGTTATGCAGAATGTGAACAGCATGACTCGCAACATCCGTAAACAGTGTATGTGTAATTAAACAACACACAAACCAAGAGTTTTCTTCAGGGAAGAAAATCTCTCAAAATCTAAGGCTTTTGTAAAAATATCTGCATATTGATTTTCTGTGGATACATATTCAAGATGAATAATGTTTTTCTCTACCAAATATCGAATGAAATGATGCTTAATATCTATGTGCTTAGTTCGTGAATGCTGAACAGGATTTTTAAAAATATCTATAGCACTCGAATTATCACAAAATAAGCTTAAAGATTTAGATCCAAATCCATAATCATTTAGCATTTGTCTTAGCCAAAGTAATTGAGTACATCCAGTACCTGCTGCGACATACTCAGATTTGGCAATGGAAATAGAAATACAATTCTATTTTCGACTATGCTAAGACACAATATTATTTCCCAGATAAAAGCAACCTCCGTTCGTACTCTTACGATCATCAATATCCCTAGTCCAATTCGAATCAACATACCCGACTAAAGTTAAATTTGTGTCCTTACTATACCAAATTCCAAGATCAACTATACTTGCAATGTACCTGATAATACGCTTCACTCCTTGGAGATATGATGACTTTGGTTCAGACTGGTATCTTGCGTAAACACCTACACTATACATAATGTCAGGTCGACTTTCGGTCAAATATAAAAGACTACCTATCATCAATCTATATAGAGTGTTGTCGACATTGTCAGCAACATTATCTCTACATAGCTTTTGAGACGTTCCCATAGGTGTTCTCATAGGCTTAGAGTATTTCAATCCGAATCATGAAATCAGATTCCTTGTATACTTGCTTTGTGAGACGAAAATACCATCACTTAGTTGTTTAACCTACAATCCTAGAAAGTAGGTTAGCTCACCAATCATACGCATTTCAAAAGTAGATGACATTGCTTTCACAAACTCATTAAGATCTACCTTTGAAGTAGATCCAAAAATAGTGTCGTCTACATAGATTTGAGCAATTAGAAAATCATGTTTTTTACTTTTTATAAAGAGAATACGATCGACCTCACCTCTAATAAAATCAAACTCAATCAAGAAGGTAGTTGATCGACCATACCAAGCTCGAGGAGCTTGTTTTAGTCTATATAAAACTTTTTTGAGTTTGAAAACATGATTATGAAAGAAAGGATCTTCAAAACCTTTTGGGTTGCTCAACAAAAACTTCCTCATTCAAAAAATCATTTAAAAATGCTTATTTCACATCCATTTGATGTAAAGTAATTTTTAAAAAACAAGCAATTGCAAGAAACAATCTAATAGACTTAATTCTAGCTACGAGTCCAAATGTTTCATCATAGTCGACACCTTCGACTTCTGTATACTCTTAGGCTACTAAGCGTGCTTTATTTTTTATCACATTTCCAGACTCATCCGATTTATTTTTAAAAATCCATTTTGTGTCAATCACATTAGTATCAGATGGTCTGGGAATAAGAAACCAAACATCATTCCTAGTGAATTGTTCTAGTTCTTAGTGCATTGCTTGTATCCAAAAATTATCTTTCAAGGCTTCATTAATATTTTTGGGTTCAATAAAAGAAACAAAACAGTAAGAATTTACCTCAGCATATGTGGTTGACATACATACGTGTCTTACCATTTTCTTGTAGTTAACGGGTTCTTTCTTACATGTTCTAACACTTCATTTACTCTCCCTATCACCTGAGTGGTAGGATGATTCCTTTTATGCAGGAGGATGGATCTTTCCTTACAGGATCACGTACTTCATCATCGCTTTCCTCAGATTTTATTTCAGCTGCAGATGTGTTCTCTGATATGCCAACATTCGGGGCACATTCATAATAACAGATTCGTTGACTGGCTGATCCACCAAATCAGTCGCTGCATCCTTGTATGTTTTTCTTGTGATATCGGAGAAGTCATCAAACACAACATTCACAGAATCTTGAATATTTATTTTTCTTTTTCTCAAGTTATATAATCGATAAACACGGCTATGTGAAGAATATCCAAGAAAAACAACTTTATCACTCTTTGAATCAAATTTTACAAGTTGGTCTTTATCATTTAGGACATAGCAAAGACAACCAAAAATATGAAAATATTTCTGATTTGGTTTTCTACCCTTCAAAATTTCATAAGGAGTCATTTTGCTTCCGGGTTTAAGATAAACACGGTTACCTATATGAAATGTTGTAATGCCTCAGCCCAAAATCGCTTAGACAAGTGTTTTGAACTTAGCATAACCCTATCCATTTTTTGCAGAGTTTGATTTTTCTTTTCGGCGATCCCATTTTGTTGCGGAGTTTTAGGGACTGAATATTTATGAAATATGCATTTCTTTTCACAAAAAGAATCAAACAAACTATTCTCAAATTCTCTCCCATGATCAGTCCTAATACCCAAAACTTTGGAATCAAAAGAGGTTTTAATTCTTATGTATAAGACTTTAAAACAAGCAAAAGTTTTGAATTTTTCACTCAAGAAATAAATCCAAGTGTATCAGGAAAAATTATCAACAATAACAAAAGAATACCTGTTACCTCCCAAACTTTCAACCTTTATTGGACCCATTAGATCCTTATGTAAAAGTTGAAAATAATGGGTAGTACCTGAATGTTGTCCCAAATGTGATGCAACATTATGAGGAATACGAGTTTGTTTACCTCTTAAGTAGTCTTCACACACAAACTTACTTTTATGGTTTAACACAGGTAAGCCTTTAACAGCTTCAAACTTTCTTAATTTTTCAAGAGACCGAAAATTCACATGTCCCAACTTTTGATGTCACAGAATCGTGTCATCAAATTATGTGTTGTTACATGTGTCACGCCCCATTTTTGAAATTAAATAAAATATAAAAAAATTTAACATTTTGGGTGTCTAGCAATTTAAAACAAACTATAGCTGAGAAATAAAATCCATACAAACTGTATAATTTACATAAAGTTTTAAACGATCAGAGACCGCAGCAAGAAAATATATATACAGGCCATCATATTTCAACAACCTTTCAATAACTTGTGCAATTATTACAAAAATATATACTCGCATCTTTCTTCACATTCGGCTCCCAACATCCGAATCTATAAAAGAAAACATAAAAAGGAGGTGAGCGTATAAAATACACTCAGTGGGATCACACTGTATAGGGTCTCATGTCATAAAATATACCACATAATTACATTCCATCACCTGACATACAATTAAATTTAACTGTAAGCATTCATCACAATCAAACTTCATTTAATCAATATCATTCATCTCAACCACTTGTAAACAAATCACATTCATTTCCATCTTTACGGTTTTTAACCGTCTTGCAACATATGCGGTTCTCAGCCGCTATAAGAACATATCGCGGTTATTAACCGCCATAAAAGCATATTGCGGTTCTCAGCCGCCATGAAAACATATCCTTTACGGTTATTAACCGTCATAATACGGTAATCAGCCGTCATATGCGAGCCCTAGCCGCCTTGCATACGCATGCACATGCACACATAATTTCATCACATTCACATAACAAAATTCACATAAAGGCACATCTTAATTGCACATACGAAAATATCAAATTCACCTCATCATATCATCACATTTCATATATTCAGCACATAAGCCCAACACGTTTCATATCGAATAAAATTCGTAATTTAAATACTTGAAAGGTAATATAAAATACCAACTTAGCACATTTTCCCCACCTGAAGAGCAGCTGAGCAAAAGCTTTAGACTTCCAACTATCTACGGCGTAAAACCCGGCGTATTGCCTACAAACATAAGGTTTCGACTTAGCCTTTACTCAAATTATGATCGATTTACAATAAATTAATATTTTTAAACTAAACCCTAATTTTGGAATTTAATATAACTTATTTTGTAATTAAATGTAAAATTCATAATCTATATAGATCAACCTGAAATTAATAGTTCGGATTAAAATAGATATAAAATTAGGGTTAATTATCCTTAATTTTAGAAATAATAATTAAATTGTAAATTAATTCAATTAGCATAATATTTATAAGTTTATAATTTTTAGTCTCAAAAGCAATCTTGCAAAACATAGATTTAATTTATAATTCCAAATAAAATCTTTGGTTAAAATTTATGATAATATCGCAATAGTACTTAATTCCCAACTCAAGCTTACATTATAGTTTCTTAATTAATTTAATAAAATTTATAACTTTATACATTATTTAATCATATAATTAGATTCAAGTAACATAAATTTATTTACATAATCCTCTTTATTATTTAATTAAACTCGTCTCATTCATCAAATTCTATTAATTATAAGGTAACATCTATAATTTCCATATGCCTTAATAAATAATAAAAATCAAAGTGTTATTTATCATAATTCTCACAAATTTTAAATGACAATTTTATGATATCGCCATATTTTATAGAAGACCACTTCATTTTATCCGAATTAAATGTCCGAATTTCATATATTAAATTCTAATAATCATATTATAACATTCATAATTTTAACACATTCTAAATCCAAAATATCATTCTTATATATATTCCATAATTCTAAGAGAGATGTATTATATTATCAATTATCAAGGAAAACTATGTAAATTTCAATAATTATCAAGATTTCATTTATCATTATATAACAATTAGGGCCTTAAAACATGCATTATATACTTAGAGGGATAATCTATAATTTCTTAAAAGATAAAGATCCAAATTAAATTTCAGCATACTTATAATTGCAAGACAACCCTTAACTTAAATCAAATTGCAAAGAAAAGAATACCCCAACCCCATATTCCTTTCCCCAGCCACCAGCCGTCCTGTCGCCTGCCCCCAGCCTCACTGCCACTGCCCCACTCGCCGCTGCCGGCGACTGGAAGTCGCCGGCGACCAACCTGATCGGAGATACCCACCCCAACCCCATCGACAAAGACACACACCCACAAAACCTATCCTAAACAGCTACTGGCGCCACAGCTCATCTGCCGCCACTGCTCCCCTACCGGCGCCGGAGTTGTTCCGGCCACCCTCAACCCTCCCCGACCAAAACTCAGCTTGCACACAACCACACGACTAGACACCTACACCTATGCTCGTACAGCCGAAACGCAGCCAAAACAGGGCACGTTCCAGCCCAACACAACCGCCGCTTCCAGCGGCGGTTCTCACCCCGATGCACCGGCACGGACTCCTCGCCAGCTCCGACGTGACACAACGGCAAGACAGCATCAGATAAGGCGGGGACAGCCTCCAACACAGTCGAGAGAGCTTGAGAAAGAAACATAGCAGCTTTTTTTTCAAGCTGCGAAATCGTACATGCAACTAGCTCGAATAGTTCTACTTCCTGCTCCGTTTACCTTGCCGGAAAGATGAAGATCGGTGATGGAGTAAGCAACGGTCAACAAGGCTGGTGGAAGGAGAAAACAAATGGAAGAAATGGAAGGAGAGAACCTTGGTTACTTGCTTTGGCTGCAGATTTCGTACAAGAAGGAATGAAAGAGCATGGCCTCACTTATCTTCCAATTAATGCTTCTAGAATATCATTGACCTAAGCCCCTACCTACATACCTAAGATAGTCTTGTAATCTCATGCCACTTTACTTACTATGCAACTTATATCATGTATGTAATTACTTTACGTAGTCTAGTTTATATACATAAGTTAAGATAATAAATTAGGTTATAAGTATATTTTATGAATTATATATCTTAATATTATATAATCTAATATCATATATTACATATTTTACAAGTTCATATCATATAATTATATATATACATTAAGGTAATATATATATTATATAGTTATATATTTTTTTAAAAAAAATTAGGTGCTACAACATGTGACTTTTTTGCCAACCAGATAACAATTATCTTGTGATCGAGTACCTGTCATGATATAGATGTTGGACTTATCAAACACTTCACAAGAATCCTTATTGAATTTTACCTCTAAGTCATCATCACAAAATTGACTAATATTTATGAGGTTTGCCATAAGTCCATCAACGAGAAGCACGTTTTTCAGTCTTGGAAAACTAGAAACATTCAAGGTTCTCTTACCAATGATTTTACCTTTTGTTCCTCCTCCATAAGTGACACATCTATCACTAAGTGGTACAAAATCCTTTAATAGGTTTTTGGTCCCCATCATGTGGCGTGAACACCCACTGTCAAAGTACCATGAACCTGTAGTGTTAGTCTTTAAGGCAGTGTACACAATATTGTAGAGGATAGGGGATTTTGGAACCTAAATTTACTTTTGAATTTTTCTTAACGAAATATTGTGTGAAATGTTGGGACAATATTTGAGACAACATTTGTCCACTGGAATTTTAATTTTTCAATTTAAAGCAAAATGGTCTAATATGTCCTGGTTTAAAATAACAATGACAAACACACTTCATTTTCCTAGGACTCGTCTTGGAGGATTCAGACGATTCTTTCACAAAAACGGTTTTCGATTTTTTATCACAAAAGAGACTCGAAAAAATAGATTCTTTGGATTTAACAAAACCAATACCTGATTTATCATTGTTACCTAAACTGAAAGACTCATTCAATTTGTTTGAACTGGTGTTCCATTTGGTAATAGTAGCTTTGTCCATCTCCAATTAATTTTGAGTTTTTTGGAGTTCGATGTCCTTCTGTGTAAGAGTCGTTTCCAATTTGGCATTGGAGTGTTTCAGCACATCATTCTCATTAGAAAAAATCTCAACTTGTTTGCACTATTTTGTTCATTCTTTGAGTAATGATGTATATAGATCCTGAAGTTCTTCTATTATAGCATCCCTGTCTAGATCATCATCATCTCGAGATTCTGTATCATCCTCAATCACAGCATTCAAAATGTTAGGTTAGAAAAATTGAACAAATCATACCTTTCAGATGTGTCAGTCAATGTGGTGACATCATCAGTAATATCTGAGCCAACATTCGCGAACAACAGAGCTTGATCCTGAATTTCTTCTTTTTCAAACTCATTTTTATCATCACTCAGAGATACGCAAAAGTTCTTCTTTTCATACTTTCTTAAGGTGTTTGCATACTCATTAACATAATGACCTCATCCCGAGCACACACGATATTAAATTGAGTCGAGATGTTTGGGATCATCCCTTTCATGGTCATAACCGGAGTTTCCATAGGATTTTGATGAAGATCCAGGGGGCTTCCACTAAGGACGATCAACATCCTTGTTAAAGTGCTCCTTGTCTTTTGGACGAAATTTCTTCTTATTCATCTTCCTTACCATGGAGTTGAACTTCTCGATAAGCACAACTACATTCTGTCCTTCAAGAATTTCCTGTAGCAATTCATCATCATCTTCGGTGCTTTCATCATCAATTTGGGCTTGGAAGATGATATTTTTCTCCTTTTGGACAACCTTTTGGTTTAGCAAATTCAGCTCGAAGGTTTGCAAGATGCTTTGAAGAGTATCGAAATCCATTATGGTGAGGTTGTGAGCTTATTCAACTGTCGAAACCTTCATGTTGTATTTTGGAGTCAACGTACGAATGGCTTTAGACATCATCTGTTTTCGGCTAATTGGATGTCAAAGTACTTCACTTTGGTTTGAGATATCATGAAGTCTCTCAAAATAAGAACTTATGTTTTCATTCTCTTCTATTCTCATGGTTTTGAATTGGGACATAATTAAGTGAAGTCTTGCTTCTCTTACACAGTTATCACCTTCGAATTGTTTCTCAAGAATTTTCGAAGCTTGTTTTGTTGTAGTACATGTCTGAATTAGTTTGAAGATCTTGATATATACAGCTTCGAAAATAATATTGATTGCCCTTTCGTTGAAGTTGGAATTCAAAATCTCATCTGCTATCCACTAACGTCAAGGTTTGATAATTATATCTCCATCATGAACCATCTTAGGAACATCAAACCCTTCAACGATTACATCCCAAGCACGAGAGTTGATGGATTTGATTTGTGAGCGACTACGAATCTTCCAGTATGCATAGTTTGATCCATCAAGAATGGGCAACTTTCTTTGTGGGTTGCACCAATCCATGTCTTGTATGAGCAACAGAACCAACCACTTTATATCAAGTGGGTGGCTCTGATACCAATTGAAAGTGTTCGAATGCTCTTATGCAAATAAAATACTACAGAGATACAATGTTGTCTATGATATTGACAATACTGTATATACAACAACGGAATAATATGAAATAAATAAAACAAGAAAATTATCCACAAGTATATAAAATACTTGTGGAACGCCTGCAGGGCAAAACTTCTTATTATATGAATTTTGAAAGTATTCTCTTTGATAAACTCATTACATCCTATGAAAACTTGTGGGAACTAGGAATGTATATACTCATGAAAAATACTTAAACAAGTAACTAATCTATCTTGCTAGAAAGTCATTGGAGTAGACATACTCTATGACTTTACAAAAAATAGATAGACTTGTTATAAGAAATGTGGTTAACACTAAGAACAACACTATGAAACTGTTTAGACTAGATAACTCTAAATGTATATACTCTTGCTCTTTTCTCTCTTGATTCACTGTTTTGATCTCTATCATGAACCTTCACACTCTTCCACCTTTATGCCCCATGATCTTGACTCCATGATCTTGGCTCCATGATTTTCACCATCTTTAAGTCCATGATCTTTATTTTGATGTCCATGTAATCATGTCCTTGTAACTTAATCTTTTTTCCTTTAAGACTTGTCAATCCACGTTTCTTTTAAGAGTTGGAAATCTGTAAACAATTTTCCTAAATAATAGGAAAAGTTGTTTAATTAATTTCTCACTTCTTTTATCTACAATACAATATGTGAAGAACAAAAACAAATCTCCTAAATTAAGTTATGAATAACAAACCTCCTAAAATATCTCCTTCTAAGATATTTTAACTAATTGATTTAGTTAGAAAAAATTAAATATGTTGAAAATAAACATCAACACGTCCAATTGTTTTCAATTCGATCATAAATTACCCATCTCATTGACTTATCATATGCATTCATTTGTATTATTT
This sequence comes from Scutellaria barbata, assembly GCA_028654395.1. Classification (NCBI taxonomy): domain Eukaryota; kingdom Viridiplantae; phylum Streptophyta; class Magnoliopsida; order Lamiales; family Lamiaceae; genus Scutellaria; species Scutellaria barbata. The sequence goes on from CM053647.1 coordinate 22,216,787, forward strand.
TCTTTTAATGGTGACCAAATCATGAAACTCGAACTCAAGTAAAGTACACATTCTTTATCAGTACATCACCCTCATTTTTAAATCTTCATTTTCATAAGTTTTACTTGCTTCAACAATTCCATCAATCACATCAAAGAAATCAGAATTATGAATTTTTCATTTTGAAATAGGCAAAAGCTCTTTAGCACTATTTTTATATTCTAGATCTTTTCAATAACCGTCAAAGTAACAAGTAAAATTGTTACAAGTCATCTATCTATATTGTATAAAAAAATATTTTTAATAAAAATGACAATAACTAATTTTTCCTTCTAAAATATCATGCTATGAATAGAAAGAAAGATGTTAAAAGATTAAAAATTTGAAAAAATGAATGTTTTGGAGAAAAAAATTATATTTGTGCATGTGGGGCCTGCTGGAGGATTGGGCTAGGTGTGTTGTAGATTTTATTTTTTTAATTTTAATCTTTGTTAGTTTTACGTGGCTCAGAGATTTAGAGGGGATGAATGAACTTCTATCGATTTTTAAAACTTTTAAAATTTTTTGCGCGCGCTGTAATCTATAAAGCTTACAATATAGGCAGCTTATAGTACTAGTGTGCAATGATGCTTAATGTAACTACCAGAGTTCTTGCAGCAAACTTTTGATGGATAGAGTTCATTGAAAATCCTTTTGAATAATGAGCTTTTGACAAGATATTTTATGCGATATGACAAGTATAATCAATAGATGGATATATAACAAAATGTACGTAGGATATAAAATAAACACACATGGTCTTATATTGATTTGAAGGTAGCGTAATCCTTTTATATCCACTCTATTCCTTCTCAAGAATGAACTTTATTAAGCTTGTTTGAATTACATGACTATTTCCTAACAAACTCTAAACTCAACTAAGTTACGTCTACTAGAATTAAGCTTCCACTCAATTAGTTGTAAGTTCGAAAAGTTGACCCACAAAGGATCCTTACAACCCACACAAGGTTATTGCTAAAACTCTATGACAATATAATACTCAGCAATGACCACTTTTCCTATTAACTGAGGACACCTTTTAAAACAATCAAGCACATAACAAAAGATTAAAATATATAATGAGGTTTTCAACTGATACAGGAAGCAGTCTTTAGATTTTTGAATATTTGATAGAATGTTTGACTGTTTCTTGAGGTTGAATGACTGAGAATTTGTTTGTTTTTAAAATATTTTGAATAATTGAGAATTTCTTGCTTATGATTTATATAGTTGTAGTTTTAATAATTGTTCCAATCTTGTCTTCCTCTACTTATTGGTGTAGAATTATGTCCGTTGAAGGAGGCATAATTCTTTGATTTTACATCCTCTTTCTAGGTGTAGACCTTGCATTAAATATCTTCTGAGTTGTACATTTGTGGTTTTTTATCTTACACTTCAGGTCATTAAAACTGTTTGTATTAGGTTACAGCTTTTGGGCAGTCAGTCAAGCATGGTGTATATTGTTCATTAGCTCTTTATATTGTATAGTTGACGTCGGAATTTGTAAGTGATTAATTCCTAGTCTAACACTCAAATTAAGTGAATCCGGATTAAAATAAAACAAATCAAATTAAAAATGGAGTAAAAATGTGTAGAAAACACTATATTTGAAGCCTACTCGGGCGAATTTGGTCGGCTGATCTTGGTCAGTTTTACGTGGCCAGCTAAAATCTTATGTAGTTTATATAAGAAAAATTAGTTCTCTTGTGCTTGAATACAAAAGTGTTCGAACCCTTTACAAGTTGAAAATTCTACTATTTATAGCCTAGGAAGTGAACGAGTAGTGGGGATCATGCCCACTACTCCCGTATTTCTAGCCTATTTTCTAGGGAGTGAGTGGTTTAATTCCTTCACGATCTTTTAGCAATTAGGAATATCTTGCTCATGTCTCTTTGGATCCGCTATGAAATTGGTTTTGGCCGGGTCGTTTAGCCACCTTCTAGGTCCAATATCCTAGCCGGGTTATTTGGGTATGCTCAATGAGTTATTTAGATCAAACTCTTGAAGGCCACCTTTGTAGACCGGCCGGGTAATGCATTTAATTCTTACTCGGGTTAGGGGTGCAACAATAGCATCCTACATTGTATACCTTGCGGTCTGGATTCTTAACTTTCTAGCTTCGTCCTAGTCGGCGGACGTCTTCCCTCCTTCCAAGTAATGATGATCGGGGTCATCCAAGTTATCTTCTGCTCGATGACATAGATTTTTTTGATTAAATGTCGAGCTGTCTACCATCTCGATGTTTACTGAATTGATGTCTTCGACTCCGTCACTTGTGGCCAACCGAGTTAAGGCATCAGCTTGTGTGTTTTTACTTCTTGGGATTTGCTTGGCACGGATTCTCCTAAACCCTACTGAAGCTAGCAGAATCGACCTCAAATACCTAGCTATCCGTTCTTCCCTAGAAATGTACTCACCAGATATTTGATTCACTACAAGGAGGGAATCACTGAAAATTTTCAGCTCTTTTACTTCGAAATGCTTAGTCATGACCAGGCCGACAAAGAGTGCTTCATACTCGACTTCATTATTTGTTGTTGGGAACTTGAAGCATAAAGCCGAGTAGAAATATTTGTTTGTGGGGCTGACCAGGACAATACCAACCCCCACGCACTGGGTGGTCGATGATCCATCCACAAACATCCGCTAAGGCTTTTCGATCCGCTCTTCCTAGATGATAAGAGTTGGTGTAAACTCCACGATAAAGTCCGCCAGGGCCTGTCCCTTGATGGCCATCTTAGGACATAGTGAACGTCATATTGCCCGAGCTCTACCACCCACTTCTATAATCGTCCTGAGGCATCTGAACGGCCCGGTACTTATTTCAAAAGAAAGTTTGTAAGTACTTCTATCTGGTGCACCAGGAAATATGAACGCAACTTCTGAGCTGAGATGATCAGGGCGTAGGCCAACTTCTCCATGGCCGAGTAGCGGAGCTCAAGTGTAGTGATTGGCTCACATAATAGACGGGTTGCTGAGCTTTCTATTCTGCTCGAACGAGCACTGCACTCATTGCATACTCGGATACTATCAAGTAGAGCTGCAACTTCTCACCAGACTGAGGCTTGGCTAAGATCGAGCTGCCATCAGTATCCTTTTCAGCTCGTCCAGTGCTGACTGACACTCACCATTCTACTTGAATTGGGAATTCTTCCTGATCAAGTTGAAGAATGACCGGTATTTATCAGTGGACTTGGATATAAAACGGTTAAGTACCGCAACTTTTCCAGTTAAGCTCTAAATGTCCTTGATTCGTCTTGGGGGAGTTAGGTTGATGATTGCTTCAATTTTCTCAGGATTGGCCTCAATTCTCCTTTGGTTGACCATGTACCCCAAGAACTTACCCGAGCCGACCCCAAAAGAGCACTTATTTGGATTCAGCTTTATCCTATACTTTCTTAGGATGTCGAACATCTTTGCTAGGTTGCCCACTTGGTCAACTATTTTTCTAGACTTGACAATCATGTCATCCACGTAGACCTCTATCGTCCTCGGCGGCAAACATCTTGTTTACCAGCCTCTGGTAGGTCACCCCCTTATTCTTCAGTTCAAATGATATCATGGTGTAGCAGTATTGTGCTCGATCGATGATGAACGTTGTGTGAACCTGATCCTGCTCGGCCATAGCTATTTGGTGGTTCCCAAAATATGCATCTATAAAGCTCATGAGCTCGTGCTCGGTAGTGGTATCGATGAGCTGGTCGATGTTTGATAAAGGAAAACAGTCATTTGGGCAGGTCTTGTTCAGGTCAGTGAAGTCCACACTTAGCCTTTATGGCCCGTTCGCTTTCTTGACTAGAATGAGGTTGGACACCCAGGTTGTGTACTTGGTCTCCTTTGATGAAGTGATGCCCTAATAGCCTTTGCACATCCAACTTTAGCCTTTCATACCTGTCCAGGCTTAGTCTTCGTCTTTTCTGGGCCACTGGCTGGGCCGCTAGGTTAATGTTCAGGTAGTGGCAGACATCCTCTTGTCGGATAACCTCCATGTCTTCGCTTGCCTTCGTGAGCCCAAGCGAAGACATCGGTATTTTCCTGTAAGAAGGAAACCAGTTTGACCCAGAATGACTCCTTCAGTTCCTTCCAATATGCAGCTTCAGGTCTGATATGATCGGATCTAGTTTTATTAGATCCAGCTCTTCCACAGATATTGCCCTTTTCTTGGGGCCATCCTTCCTAGGATCCAGTGATCCCCATTCCTCTAGGGCTGTTGTCCTTTCTCCATTACTTCTCTGCAACCACTTTGACCTGTTGTACCAGAGGAGGACCCGACCTTGAAGGTTGGGATGATTAACAGTTCAGGCTGGGTCCCTAGTTGTGGAGGCTCCTTATCTACCTCCATAGGTTCTTCCTAGTCGAACTCGACTATTTCGAGGATGGTATCCTCGAATGCATCCTCCACGTGTTCGTCATCCGACCCAACCTGGATGAGCTCTATCATGTTAAGCTCTTTTGGGCACAGCCCCATGTTAGTCTCTCAGACTGCCTATTAGTTCCCTTTCACAACATACATTTCATCACCGACCGGGAACTTAACGGTGAGGTGATAGATGGAGACCACTACTTTCAACTTTTTCAGGAGTGGCCGACCTCAAATGACATTATATTAGGAGTTAAGGTCTACCACCTTGAACTTCGTTGTCGTGAAGATTTCACGGTCGCCTGTCCCAAACAAGACCTTCAGCTCGCATGTGTCGAGCATTTGGTCCTCATTCCTCCGAAGCCTTGAATTGTGTGGAGGAAGGCTCGAGCTGGGAACCGTGGAACCCCAACCGCTTGAACGTGCTCAAGTAGAGCGCATTGGCATAACTCCCTATATCGATCATGACCCTATACACCATGGTCCTGCAGATGTTAAGCAATACCACTAAGGTATCACTATGAGGATAGACTATCTTTTCACTGTCTAGCTCAGTGAAGAAGATAGTACGTGGCGGGGATCCACCCTGGGTGGGATGCTTCTTTGATATGCGTTCCTGACCTGCTTCTTTCGGGCTTGCTTGGATCCCCTTTGCTCGTCGAAGCTATTATTGATGAGGGTCAGGATTTCCCGAGCGATCTCGATCGGTGGAGGCAGGTGCAGTGCTTACTACTGCCCCTGACCTTACTGTCCTTGGCCCTTCACAAACTTTTTCAAGTGGCCTTGGTCAATCAATTTCATCAATTTGAGTAGGAGTACCCAGCACTTGTCTGTATCGTGGCCCTTCGCTTTGTGGTACTTGCAGTACTTGTTCTGATTAAGGCGGGTCAGGTCGGCTCTTAGTGGCCTTGGCTCTGACAATAGGTTCTTGTTTTTAATTTCGGTAAGAGCCTGTGTGGGGGTAATCGTCAGTATTTCAGTTACCTGGCCGAGTCCTCAAGGCTGGAAGGTCCTAAAATTTCCCACCGGCCTGAATGACCTCATCAGTTTCCTTTTTTCTTCTCTTTTTTTCTCTCCTCTCTAGTCTCCTTTCTTGTCTATCGGATGACTTATCATTCGAAATTGCTTCTTGTACCCCGATATACCTTTCTGCACGGGTCAGGAACTCATGGTAGGTCTTTGGCCCCTCTTTGTGGACTGACCACCAAATCTTGTTGTGGGCCTCAGCCCAGTCATAATGGCCATCAATACGGCATCATCAGACACCTGTTTCATCTCCAGGACGAGCTTGTTAAACCTATCTAAATAGGATTTTAGAGGCTCCGCCTTCTCCTGCCTCACATTAACCAGCTTCTCCTTCAGGGTCGACCTCATCTTTGACTCTATGAATTGTGTCAGGAACAGTTCTGTTAGTTTATCCCATCCTCCGATCGAAGAGTTCATAAGTAACCTAAACCATCTTTGTGCTCGGTCTCCCAGGATAAATAGGAAGGTCTTGCATATCAGTTTCTCTCCAATCCCCTGGAGCTCCATCGAGGACGAGTATTTGTCCAGGTGGGTGCTCGGGTCGGTTTCGCCGTTATACTGGCCGATTGGCAGCATTTTGAACTTGATCGGTGTGGCAATTGTGGGGATGTGTTCTGCAAAGGGGGTTGCCCTCTTCCAGTCCTTCTGTCAGCCCTGTTCTTTCTAGCTTGAATGTCTGCCAACCTCTTCCTCAATTCCTACTCTTCCGCCAACTCAGAATATCGTAGATTGTGGCTGATACTCTCCTTATGAGGCTGCGGGGCTTCGTCTTTCTCATCTTGAGTCGTAGCAGGCCTCCTGGCCTCTAATATCGAGGTTGGTCCCACCCGATCTTGGGCATATCTTGTCTCTGCCCGGTTCTCTACTCGATCTGGACGTACCCTATTGTCTATCCGAGCTCTAATCGGGGACGGGCTTTTTTTAGGTCCCTGGTCATCTGCAATTCTTTTACCCAGGTTTCATCTCCTTCTAGGCTCATCCGAAAATTCAAAATCTTCCATCAGCCCATTCATTGTCTGGGCTCTCTCCCTCTGGTTAGCCTCTTTCAGCCACTTGTTTAACTGGGCCATGATGGCCGCGTGGACATAGGTGTCCGAGGAGTCTCCAAAGTGATGGGGGCTGTCTGGACTATCCCTTCCACTACAGTCGGATTTGACCGGCTGGATCCGTCAGGCTGAGAGAGCCGGGCTTGGAAATCTGGAGTAATATTTCTTTCTTCGTCGTTCATTGCACAATCTTAAAGTTTTTTGTTCGTTTTGTGTAATTTTCTCTCATTCTAACGCCAAAATATTGACATCGAAATATGTAAATGATTAATTCCTAGTCTAACACTCAAATTAAGTGAATCTGGATTAAAATGAAGCAAATCGGATTAAAAATTAAGTAAAAATGTGTAGAAAACACTATGCCCGGGGCCTACTCGGGCCAATTTGGTCGACTGATTCTGGTCGATTTTATGTGACCGGCCAGAAAATTAGTTCTCTCATACTTGAATACAAAAGTGTTCGAACCCTTTATAAGTTGAAAATTCTACTATTTATAGCTTAGGAAGAGCACAAGTAGTGGGCATGATGCCCACTATTCCCATATTTCTAGCCTATTTTCTAGGGAGTGGACGGTTTAATTCCCTCACGATCTCCTAGCAATCAGGAATATCCTACTCGACATATCCTGTCGGGTAGGCCATGTCTCTTTGTGTCCGCTATGAAATTGGTCCTGGCCGGGTTGCCTAGCCGTCGTCCAAGTCCAGTATCCTGACCGGGTCATTTGGGTATGCTGAATGAGGTATTTAGATTGGACTCTTTAAAGCCACCTCTGTAGACCGGCCAGGTAATGCGTTTAAATCTTATTCGGATCGGGGGTCCAACAGTGTAGAATTATGTCCGTTGAAGGAGGCATAATTCTTTGATTTTGCGTCCTCTTCCTGGGTATAGACCTTGCATTAAATGTCTTCTGAGTTATGCATTTGTGGTTTTTTATCTTACACTTCAGGTCATTAAAATTGTTTGTATTAGGTTGCAACTTTAGTGCAGTTTGTCAAGTCAGGTGTATATTGTTCATCAACTCTCTATATTGTATGTTTCAGTTTGTCTCTACTGACTTAATTTTGATCCGTTGAAGTGAGCGAACCTCAGATTGATATTGATCTTCCTCGTACTGCATTACCTTCAAGTTTGCATGATGTTATTCATCTTGTCTCTTTATATGAACATATATAATGTATAATGAAGTACGATATCAATGTTGCATGTTAATGAATCAAAATATTTATTTCAAAACCATTATCCTTTATTGGGTCCTTGACCACCATTTACTAGATACCAGATAGAGTTCAACATAACATTATCCATTATATAGCCATATTCACGTCTCACGTGCCACCAACTAATTATATATCATAACACGATTATATGTCTCAATGTACTAGTAGCGGTCAGTAAAATATTTTTTCTTTCTTAAAATCATGTCGTGTATGTAAAATGCAACAACTTTTATCATTTACATTGCACGTGTTGGTGCTTGTGAATGATATTGCTCATGAATGATATTCATATTGCCACACATATTTTTCCATAACATCATTCAAATACTTCAATTTTCAAAAATATATAAAATAATATAACATCACTCAATCAATATACATCATGAGATGTTGTGTTTATACGTTATAGTTGTAAATAAATTTTTATTTTTATTAACTCCAACGTATTATGATGACTTGAAATGTGTCTAAAACATAAACAAAACTCTCCTTTTTTACCCTTTTTTTAATGACTCCTCTGAAAACTTCTTTTTTTTTTCTTTTTAAAAAAAATTTGATTACAGGTGATTTTTTTTTTTTTAAACTATATGGATATGTAAGTATATGGATTACTATTTATTGATAGGATAAAGTCTTTCTCACTCTACACCATGTAGCTCATACTAATCATGAGTCATGCTTGTGACTAATCCTTTCATCCCCTTATTGATTTTTGTGAAATGTTAAAAAGGTAACAAATTTTCATTTTTATTTTTATTAATTATACTGGTAAAGATATAAATTCTTATATATTAATTTAAAATACAATTGTTTTGATTTTTACTTGATATACTCTTAATTTTGTAAGATTAACTACTTTGTGATTTGATAATAATTTCAACTCCTATAACTCACTCCATCTTTGATCGAGTTCCTAAGTTTAACTATTTTTTTAACATGATTAACTATATATCATTTTATAGGTCCACCATTCTTCAATTAACCTGTCAATTATTATTTTTCTATCCTCATTACATGTATTGACACATTATCACAAATTACGTATACATAATTTCAATTTATTAAAACAAAAACCTCAAAAAATTAAATTTAAAAGAATAACTAAATAAATATTAAACCCAAGTAGCATATAATTACAATGCATAGATGAGGGAACTATCTATTAGCCAGCACTGGCAAGAAGACGTAGACCCATGTGGCACGAGCCACATTAACCGTTCTTTATGTCGTACGAGAAGAGTTTTTATATCATGAATCGTGTGATTCATTTGAAACGAACAACTTAAATTTCATGTAAAAGATTCACACATATTTTCCTATTTCTAAAATTAATAAATATAGATAACCATTATTACATTTCTACTTAATGAGTAAAATCTTCATGTGAATATAACCTTATGGAATGAAAACATAATTTTACGTTCAAAGCATCTTCAAAAAAATCAATGAAAAGAAAGAGAAAAGAATTGAAGAATCAAAATGAAGTAAACCAATTAAGAAGAGATGAACAGTAATAGAGGAAAATGAGTAGTTTATGTCCAAAAAACATTTTTTTATTACTAAAAATACAAATTTGTTATTTTATAGATACTTTAAAATTTTGTTATCCTTATTTTGTTAGTAGTTGATTTTGTTTAAAAGAGGGAGTAAAAGTCTGTGAATTACAATTATGCCCTTAGAACCTTGAATGAAAAAGGGAAAAAATGAAAAAGGAAAAAAGAACTCCCGCCTCTTCCTTGCAGCGAGGGTTTTAAGTTTCAGCCCTCAATTGAATTGATAGTCTCTGCAGATAGAAAATACTTTTTACAAAATCGTCAATGGCATCATCATCCTCTTCCGGTGCTTCGGGGCCAGAGATCCCCTGGGTGGAGAAGTATCGCCCGACAAAAGTCTCGGATATAGTCGGCAATGAGGACGCCGTTGCCAGGCTCCAAGTCATCGCTCGCGATGGCAACATGCCTAACCTTATTTTGGCCGTAATCATTCAACTCTCTCTCTCTCTCTCTCTCTCTCTCTCTCTCTCTTTCTCACCTTTCCTCCTGTTTTTTCTCATTTTTCTTCAGTCGTGAGTATCAATTTGAAGTTTGGATTAACTGGAATATGGATATCGAAAGTAGTGCTTCTTAGAGAAACTATGCCGAATTACGAGTGAGGAGGTTTTGGTGTGTGAGAATTTGGTAGTTTTGGTGTGTGAGAATTTGGTTTAGAAATTGTTATAGAGTGCTGCTCCATGTTGTACCATTTGCTTCGGTACTTGTACCTCCTTACAGCTCTTTTTTTTAATCCGAGTTTGTATATCATCTCCTGGATTTGGAGCTTTTATTTGTTTATTTTTGATTCCCATAAAAAGATACTGGCCAATGATGTGGAAATTTTTAGTATCTTGGAAAATTGTAGGTGTTTTAGCGCTGCTTTTATAAAATTGTATACTCCTCTCACATGAATTATGATGCATTATGTCATATTTTACTGCTATCAGTGTTTTTCAGTTGGTCAAAATATTCATTATTAAAGATGCAAATACATGTAACTCCATAACATGCTGTTTCACATATTTGCCTGGAGAAGATTTTTTTTTTGTTTTGTTTATTTCACTTGACTTAGGTTATGAAAGTTGATGTTATCTTATCATTTAGTGCTTAATTACTTTCCATGCAAATAAACAAAGCTGATATGGATTTCTTCCGTTATTAGAAAGCTGAGTTCCTGAAAAATGTAGTTAGGGCATTGATTAAATCATTTAACACCTTTAAAAGATGAGATAAGCATTTACTCTTGCAAAGTTATAATCTCTTAGTAAATAGTATTGGATGCTTTTGGTAGGGTCCTCCTGGAACTGGTAAGACTACTGGCATATTGGCTCTTGCTCATGAGCTCCTAGGACCAAATTATCGAGAGGCAGTTTTAGAGCTAAATGCTTCAGATGATAGGTATGTATTTATCCTTATGATTTCATCTGATTGGGAATCACTTTTGTTTCTTTTCTTAATTATTTGTTACTATTCTTGACCAGAGGGATTGATGTTGTGCGAAACAAAATAAAGATGTTTGCCCAGAAGAAAGTTACTTTGCCCCCTGGAAGACACAAGATAATAATTTTGGATGAAGCTGACAGGTAAGTGATGAATGTTCTCTCTGTATGGGAAGCTAAAAGGCATCTTATATTTTTTTGTCTACTTCGTGATGCTTTTCTTCACCAATAGTTCAAGTTTGACTCACTATATAGACAGATGGATTTGTTGCATGATTCATGTGTAATTCTTGACTTGTTCAACATTATGTATTTGTTGCATGTTTCATATGTAATTCACTAATTCTTGGCTTATGGAACCTTGTTTACTCAAATTCCTGTGTCTAAATGTCTCTTCTGTTTGTCCATACTGGATGAAAATTAGCATGACTTCAGGAGCTCAACAAGCCTTAAGGAGGACAATGGAAATATATTCGAATTCCACACGTTTTGGACTAGCTTGTAACACTTCATCAAAGATTATTGAGCCTATTCAGAGTCGATGTGCCCTTGTCCGGTTTTCTAGATTATCTGATCAAGAAATCCTTGGACGTCTCAATGTGGTAGTTGCAGCAGAAAAGGTAATGCCTTCCTTTTCAAGAAAGATTTCTTGCTCTGCTATGACACTGTCTCATGCATCACTTTGATCTCATTTACTATGTTATTAAAACCATTCTGATAGTGTTTTATCACAGACACTTCTTATCTCTTTTTATTCATGTGGAAATTCCAAAGTCGAGATAGATTGTTTCATTGTGTTTCTGCTCTTCAATTAAGTCCTTTTGGCTGTATAGTTTTGTTTCTTTCCTTGTTTGGACTTGGAGATTTAGAATGTCTGCACCAATTTGTTTATCGATGTGTCAAGTCAATTTATAGAATGATCACATCATCTAAAAGCTTCATTTTGTTGAGGGAAAGACTAATAAATGTCTTGTGATGAGTGATAAAATGAAGGTATTGACATCATGTTTGTGATCTTTTTATAAGAGAAAGAAAGTAAGAAGATAAGGGGAAATAGTTGATCAAAATGCATTCTGAGGGTAAATATCGTACGCAGCTGTTAAAGATGCCATGATAATAGTTTGAATGAAATGAAAGTTGTGCTTGCTTATTGGCATAGCTAATGACTATTGCCTTTATTCATGTCGCATGGTGGAAAAGAATTAACAGTGCACTTAAACGAGTTTTTATGTTATTTTTAATAATAGAAATCTAATTTCTGAAACTGCTAAAATACTTCCCTTTTTTTTTTTTTTTTTTTTTTGGTGTACTAAAGAATTTTGCAAGTTACTCTCAACTGTCATGTTATGTATTTTTTGCTGAGGCAGCCTGGCCTCCCGAGAATTTCATTTACCATCATTCAGTTTTACTATCATTATTTGCTGACTCAAATATCAGATAATTTATTTTAGTCAATGAGATATAAGTTGCCATTTTAATTCATTAAAATGGCTTTTAAACTTTATCGAGTTGAGAAGTGGACATTCAGATTGTATCAGAAAATTGAGCGTACTCTTATATTGTTGTAGGTACCTTATGTTCCGGAAGGTCTTGGAGCAATTATTTTCACTGCTGATGGTGATATGAGGCAAGCACTGAATAACTTGCAAGCGACAAACAGTGGATTTGGGTTTGTCAATCAAGAAAATGTTTTCAAGGTCGGGGCATGAGAATGAACATTGATTATGTTTTATCTTCAAAACAGCATGTTAACCCAAATCTTCATTGCTCTAGGTTTGTGATCAGCCCCATCCCTTGCATGTGAAAAACATAGTACGCCAAGTAATTGAGGGGAAATTTGATGATGCTTGTGATGGACTGAAGCAGCTTTATGATATGGGTTATTCACCCACTGATATAATCACTACCCTTTTCCGGATCATCAAGAACTATGATATGCCTGAGTATTTGAAGCTAGAATTCATGAAGGTTTGTCAATGACTCCAAATGCCTATATTACATTGATTTCCTGGGAGGCACGTCCTTTCCTGTTTAGAATTACTAACTTAAGTTGTCATATTTACAACACCCCCTCCCCCCCCCCCCAAACAAAACACACACAATACTGCTTTTTGCTTCACCAAACAGACTGTTCGACTGATTCTTTAAGTTTCGATTCTTAAGAAAACCACAATATGTAAAAGGATGTTCAAGCACAGAAAGTTGACTATTTAATATGCTCTTATTTATGGTCATTTTTAACTGGATTCTCTTCTCATGGTTTCACAGCAAACTGGGTTTGCCCACATGAGGATTTGTGATGGAGTCGGTTCATATCTTCAGTTGTGTGGTTTACTTGCGAAGCTGGCTGTGGTCCGGGAAACAGCCAAAGCAGCTTGATTAACTGGCAGGCAAGTTTGATTGAAATGTTTCACCCCTTTCTAACATCAGGTGCTCAGTTGTAAATCTTGTGATACTGTATGCTCTATTGGATGTCACTATCGTACCCTCATTATTAAGATATTATGCTTTAGGAAATACGTGTTGATCTTCTCTATGAGACTTTGCATGAAATATCAGTATGCTAAAGATGCAACATTTTTTAGCATTAAGATTTAAAGTTTTGTATGATAACAACATTTCGTGACATTAGAGTTAGAATCTTGTTTTTTGTGCGTCCTTGCAGCGACAAGGAATTTAATTAATCATATATGTTTCGTGAATGAAAGTTAAGCTACAATGTCGAGGCAGCACTGATCACTAGTAGAATCCATCTCAAGGGAAGACGGTTTAATGCTTTTTTTTGTTTTTTGTTTTGGTGATTTGCCTTTTTTATTGGGTGAGTTTAAATATTTGTTTATATCAAACCGGTAGGAGTGAACAATCAGTCGGTTCGTCCAAAAACCGAACCAAATGAAATCACTTGATTCAGTTTAAGTTTTTTCTTATTTCCAGTACAACTAGTTATCCACTCGTGCATTGCACGGCATATAAATATTTGTTTTGATGTATCATATAATTGTAAGAATATTCTAATTAATTTAATGTGGTAATTTGTAGACATTGTTGCATCTAAGATGACGGTTTCGAGGGTGATGCGGATATCCTACCCACTCAAATCCTAATAGGGTGGATATAATAGTTGTAAATGTGTTTGGGATGGATATGAGGAGAAAAATATCTCATCAGGGTTCGGGTTTATACCCTTGGGTATTTGCTAACCGTTTATATTTTTCATGATTGATATTTATATTAGTGAAATTTTGTATATGATATGCATATTAAAATATTCTTGATTGCACATTTTTGTATATATTTTTGTTTCATTTCATTCAAATTCAAAATGATTTGGGCATCCGCTTAAAATACACATCTAAAATAATGATTTAAGTTTACATAAAAAATATTTGTGTAGTAATCAGGTATTGGGCAGGTATGTGTAGTATGCGAGTAGTGATAATTGGGATCAGAATGGGTTCAGAATGGACACGAGTAATATAAATAGATTATAATAAGAATATGATGGGTACTATTTTTCTATATATCAGATAATATTTTTGTATTATAGAAAAAACGCGAATTCAACCTGTTTAGATACTTTTTTCTTTCGTGCAATATGTAATACTTTTGTATATATTAGGTAATACTTTTCTATATATCATATATTACTTTTGTATTATGTACATATACTATATAACACAATACAAAAGTATTATTTAAAATATAGAAAAATATTACCTATGAATATGAATATAAGTACATTTAGACAATTTTCCAAATTAAAATCATGCAACTAAAAATATATTATGTTAATTGTGGATCTTTGGTTTTGTTTTATGTAATAATCTTTTTCATTTTTAATTATTTAAATGTCTATATTATTGAATTTGATATTTAATTAGGTTACTCTTAATTTAAGTGAATTAGTAGTACACCCACGCGATATGCGGTTTATTATTTATAACGATAATACATACGAATTGTAATAATATAATGAAGTTGTCAAATTAAAAGGTTATTCATGACTTTATTATTTCAAAATTTGTAAAATCCATTTTTTTTAAAACATCAATATTCAACAATTAAATCTGAATAAAATTGAAAAAAAAATTATAGTTTTGTATTTGTGAGTTTTTAATTTCTGAATAATTAACAAGTGATTAGTTATACTTATTACTCCCTCCGTTCCTTTTTAAGTGTCCCATTTTATCCATTCACACAAATCAATTTTTTCATTAATTACTTATTTTTTACTTTTACTCCCTTGATTTACTAATTTTTTCATTAATTACCCTCTTTATATAACTGCTTCCATAATTATAGGATTTTCTTGATTTTATCAAACTAATTATGATATGTATCCTTTATTTTTTTCATGGAGAACTTATTCATCTTCTAAATCCAAATATCATCCTCCACCAAAATGATTCCGCCAAAATTTCACCAAATATCAAAATTACTCTACCAAAATTTCAATTGAAAAAATAAATTCCCTCCAATTTTCAGCTATAAATTAAAGTTTGTTTTACTATGATGGTGCTTTTAGTTTATGTATTGAAATGGCTACAAGACAACAAACATTTCCAAATTTAATTGATTTGAATGTAGATTTGAGTGAAGAAGGAGATGTTTGCAACACAACTTTCGATTTGAACACAATTCCATCCATAGAAGAAGAGGATCATGTGACTAACTTTAATGAAGGTATGCATGATAATATCTTTTTTACATTATAGTATCAGTAGTCCTATTTCATATCTTAATTGTTTTTTTTAATGTTAGGTTCAAGTCATAGTAATAGAAATACCAGAAATTTGACAAATGATGAACGTAGAGCCATATATGAAATGTTGTTACAAAAAAGTGAGGATGGTTATTTGAGGAAAAAAGTTACTAGTATTGTAGCTTCTCATTTCTCCATTTCTGTGCGTACAGTTTGACGGATTTTGAAATAGGAAAAAAGTTCAAATGGTAATGTTTATCATCGGAGGACAAAAAATTGTAGACGGAAGATAATTACTGTCGATTTTGCAAAAATACATGATATTCCTTTAAATAAAAGGACAACTATTCGAGGATTAACATCCGGTCTCAACACGAATAACACCTCATTGCATAGGTTTTTAAAGTCAGGTAACATACAACGTCGTACTAATGCTTTAAAACCATCTTTGATAGAAGAAAATAAAATGGCTAGTTTAAAATTTTGCATTGAAATGCTCGAAGAGCGTACTAGGCTAGTGGATCCAACTTTTATCAAAATGCATAATGTTGTACATATTGATAAGAAGTGGTTTTGTATGAGTAAAAATAAACAGAATTATTACATGTTATCGGAGAAAGACGATCCATTACGTACTTGTCAGAGCAAAAATTTTGTTCCAAAAGTTATGTTCTTAGCTGCAATAGCTCGTCCAAGATTTGATCAAAATGGAAATGTGACATTTGATGGAAAAATTGGTATATTTCCGTTGGTTACACAACAACCTGCTAGGAAAAAGAGCATCAATAGGCCTGCGGGGACAATGGAGACAAAGGCTATTACTTCAGTAACTAGGGACGTTATTCGCTCATTCATGATAGAGAAGGTACTACATGCCATCAAGGAGAAATGGCCAATGGAGGATCGTGAATTGCTAATTTTTATTCAACAAGATAATGCAAGAACACATATACACATATCGATGAGAGTGATCCATTATTTTGCCAAGTAGCTCAACAAGATGGGTGGGATATTCATTTGATGTCTCAACCTCCTAACTTTCCGGATTTAAATGTTCATGATCTTGGTTATTTTAGAGCTATCCAGTCACTATTTCACAAGGAGAAGTCTGATAATATTGATGAACTTATTCGTGTTGTGTTGAAGTCATTTGAGGACTATTCAGTCGTGAATTCTAATCATATCTTCTTGACGCTACAACTTTGCATGGTTGAAATTATGAAGGTGAAGGGATTAAATAATTATAATATCCCACACATCAACAAGGAAAAGTTAGAGAGGGATGGAAGGCTTCCGGTTCAAATAAATGTGATTGTAATTTAGTATTGGAAATATTGTCTTTTATTAGTCAAAGATGATGTAAATTTTTTGGTATTGAAAAAACATTTTCTTTGATTAAAAGCACAATTAATGGTTGATGATTCATAATATTAATGGAGTTTGAATTTTAAGTACTTAAGGAATCATTTGCTTACTTAAACTTTATTAAATTCGTAAGTTGTTGTATGGACAGGAGATTGAAATATTGCAAAGATATTATGCAACAATATCATCATATCCATCTTAACGTCTAATCATAATTTGGAAGATAAATATGCAACATTATCTTCATCACCATGTCTAATAATAATTTGGAAGATAAACTTATAACATTATCTTCATCATCTCATATACGTATTTTTTTTTCAAAGCATTCTTCAATGACCGGAAACTTGTTCAAATCAAAGTCATGAACAGCAAGAAGATTTAAGTCGAAGTCTCTTGTAGCCTCCATAATATCTTCATTAGGATTAACCAACTTATCTTCATTAGGCATCACCTTCATATCTTCATTAAGATCCACAAACTTCTCTTCTTTTACCTTCGAATTCTTCATGGCTCACGCTTAAAATCTTGGCAATATAGTATAGTTAAACCATCTATATATATTCATTTGAACAACATTTATATATAAGACTAGTCTTAATTTTAGTCTTGAAAATAAAAAAAGTTTATAAATGTAGTCAAGATAATGAATTAATGAGTTTATAATCCCAAGAATTGTAGTATTCCAACATGTTCATTTATTAGGATAATTGATGAAAAAAAGAAGATAAAAGAGTATAATAATGACATAGTGACAATTAAAAAGGAACGTCTTATTGGATAAAATGAGACACTTAAAAAGGAACGGAGCAAGTAATATGTTCTGTTCATATTTTTGCTCCGTTATATTTAGAAGTATTTAAGAATTTTTAAATAATTTTTTGCATTGTTTTTAGATGGATTTGTTCAAAAAAAAAAACATTATATTTAATCCATAATTAGGTTATATTTAAAAAAAAATTAGGTTTCAAATTAATTTTTACATTTTAAAACAATATTTTCTTAGATTTTTCAAACCATTTGCCAGATGATTTTAGAACATATTTTATTTTTTAAAAAAAAAAAATTTAGATTAATTTTATCCATTTATCTGAAATAATTTTGAATAAATTACCAAATATTTTTATTAATTTTTCTATTGATTTATTGATTTATATCTTACCCAATTAATATTACAATATATATTTGAATTAATTTTTAAATTTTATTTGTTGATTTTAGTTTGTTAGATTTATTAATAATAATAATAATATTATTATTATTATTAATTTTAGATTTTATTATTATTTTAATATTTTTTAATAGTTTTCAAACTTTTAAACATTTTACAACCCTTCATAAAATGAAATTTAGTTTTGAAAACTATTTTCCACATTTATATATTAAAATTATAAACTAATTTTCAAAATTTTTAATTTTTGACAATGTTTAAATTTCATTTTTTTCAAAATTTAATCATATCATTAAAAGATAATCATATCATTTAAGATAACTTCTTTTGTTTCATCTCTGCTCCTATATAAAATTAGAAGATAGCTTATTATATAAGATATATGTGAAGTTTATTATATAAGATACTTAAAAGTTATTAATTTTTTTTTCCTTTTTTTCTATTGGTTGATAGTTTGGAAGGAAAATGGCAAATCTGTAAAATTTGCCAACTTCTCTCATTTTATAAATAGTATAGATTTGTGGATCTTCACTTTTAGTTATACACACGGGAAAACCAAAGACTATTGGTGCATTTTTAAAAGACAAGATGAAAAGAATTAAGATGATTCTACAAACTCTTACACCTAACCCAACAAATCCAACACCTAAATCATCCAACATTAATTGGGTCATCAAATATTGACTCAACATGTATCAAATCAAGTAGCTCAATGCATCAATGATTGAGTGCTACACAAATGGATGTTTTCCATTTGGAAAGAGATCTTGGATTACAAACATTAATACGAAAATTTCCTATTAATCAAATAGATGAAATTCGTCAAGCTTATCTCAAGGTATGACTATACGAACAAAGAATTCCATAAAAAGTTTATCCATTTTCTATTGGAAAAAATCAACATCGTCGGTTTCATCTTTCTTGGTATGATTTATATTTCTCTTGGTTGGAATATTCTAAGACTTGTTATATATTATTTGCAATGCTACTTTTTCAATAAGCACCTTCAGGTCGCTCAGGTTCAAATGTTTCCATTGAACATGATTTAAGAAATTGAAAGAAAGTAAATAATGGATCTGATTGTTCACTTTTAAATCATGTTAGCAAAGATCTCAGTTCACCACATTATATGCTATGAAATATTGTCACGCCCCAATTTCTTTCATAAAATTTATCAGAGTTTTCCACACGGGCGTATAGGAAGAAAAGAGGTAGAAGACGAACATAAGATATAACATAGCAACCATCGGTTTCAACCGATTTAACATAATATTCACAGCGGAAAATATCATTAGGATTTCACATCCCCAATACACATCATCATCAGGATCTCACATCCCGAATACATATCATATAAACACCAAACTTGGATTTCTTACAACGTTGTTTTATAAGAGAATGTTTGATAAACATCATATTACAATAATTTACAGATCCAGAAAAATATAGCACCTCCTCTCTCCTTCTAGGGTTCATCATGTTTATCACCTCCTGTAACGTGAATTACAGAATAAAGGGTGAGTGTGTTGAATACACTCGTGGGGAATAAAATCCGCATCTAAATCTTCGACAGACATTTAAATCAGAAATACGCATAATCATCACGAAACACAGCACGAAATATGCACAGCAGACATTAGAAATGGTAAGGGATGAATAGGTGCGGGCATCGCCCGTCTTATCCCATAAAACGGTCTCAAATACCGCTAGTGCATTTCAAGGACCACCAAACCTTTCATAGAAGAATGGAGGTAAGAGATGAATGCATGAAGGGGTGCCTCAGCGGGCCCACCCCTCACAGTAATAAGTATGTCACAGCAAGTATAATCACAGCATTTAGTATTCCTCAATCATGCTTGGAAAGGAAAACTGTATATAGATAAAGAGTTAGAAATTACCCCCACCTTGTTCGGTGGTTACCACGTGAGCAGCAAGTATCCAAGATCACGTATCCCAAGGCTTCAATCCAACATGTAGCCTACATAATTTACGGTATTTTCTTAGATCCTTATTAAATATAATTAAAGATTTAACCTATATCGGATTGGTTACTATCGATCGAGATGAGACGGATCGGAATAGAAGGCCTAATGATTGAGGTTGAATGAACCAGAGGGAAAGATCAGTTTATTATGCTGAGATGAAAGATAATGAATTTTGGATCACAACAAAAAAAGAATGAACTCGATCGGAGTTGAAACGAGCTCGAACGGAGCATTTTAAGATTTAAGGGTATTTTGCTAATTTGGTCAAAGGGTTGACTTTGACCGGGACCCACGACCCCCGATCAACGATATCTTGTTGGCAACGTCTCGATGATAAAGTATGAAGAAAAGAAAATGAGATTCAGATTGAAAATCGAATCGAAAATATGATGTCACACGCGTTCCCGACGACGGGAAAAAATCTCGACGGCGTCTCTCGGCGGCTGCCTAGTTTTCTCGATAGCGGGGTAGCACCTCTCGGCAGCCTCGGCCCTGGCATGTGTTCAGGCCTCCCGGCGTCGCGCTGCTCGACCAGCCCACTTCTCGACGCCACCAACAGCGGTGGAGCCGCCCTGTGCCGTCGCTACTTAGTCCTCCGGCTAGCCTGAACCGCCGGCCACCACCCCCAAGCCCTCGCCGGCGCATCACTAGCGCCGGCCAACAGCAGCTCACGGCGGCGCCACCTGCGCCGCCCCACAACATGCATAAACAACACACATTACACACACAAAACCCCATGCAACAACCTCCCTTCCGGCCCATTTTCCGGTACCGGCGCTACCACCCATGGCGGCGCCGCCCCTCTAGTGGCTAGCCCACAACCTTGGCAGGTCCTCTGGTGCCTGCAACCGCGAGAAGAAAAGAGAGAGAGAGAAAACGGGAGAGAGAAAATGTAGCAAAACAATAAGGTTTAAGGGTTTGGAGATCGTTTTTAACCATTTTCCGGCGAACGGAGAATTGGAATTGAATTTCAGAAATTATCCTAGATTCCTCTCATCGAGGGCTACTTGTGTATGAAAATCGACCAAAACCGACGAATTTGAAAATTTTCGGCGAGCTTTGGCGGCACGGCGGCGCAGTAGATAGAAAGCAAAGCGAGAAAAAAATAGAGGAGAGAGAGACTTACGTGTTTTCGGAGCTTTTCGGTTCGTTCGAAGAAACGGTGAAAAATGAAATCTAACGAGGGCCTATTTATAGAAATTGGAAAAGTTATTATTCACTAAAATTACTGTTCATGTAGGTAGGTTACTGTTCATGATAAGATTTCGGTTATTATTCACAATAAGATTTTGGTTATGTTCATCACGATTTCGTTCCTCATTTTTCCGAAACTTCGTATTTTGCCCTTTTCTTTGCCGTTTGAGCTATGAGTGTCCGATTGACCTCTAGTTCGTTTCTATCTTTTCATTTTTCTGTTACCCATCTAATGGTATAAAAATATTCTATGTTCCATGTCTATAAATTTTATCCATTTAAAACCAGTCGTTAAACACATATCTGAAACACACGTAATCAAATTAAACATTCAAGAATTAATACACAGGATATTTTTATTAAGGGTTTACTTATTTATTTAACCAATTATGCTTCATTTTTGTCCTGCTACGAAGAAGTTCCGATAGCCATCTTAGATAGGAAATATCGTATACTAAGAAATCAGGAGATGGCTATAGTAAAGATTCAATGGAGCCGTCATGGAAATGAAGAGGCGACCTGGGAACTAGAAAATGAGATCCTAAAGAAGTATCCCGACTTACCTTCTCTAGATACACGTTTAATTTCGAGGACGAAATTCTTTTAAGGGGTAAGGGATATAGCGCCCAAGACAAAAATGAAGCATAATTGGTTAAATAAATAAGTAAACCCTTAATAAAAATATCCTGTGTATTAATTCTTGAGTGTTTAATTTGATTACGTGCGTTTTAGATATGTGTTTAACGACCGATTTTAAATTGATAAAATTCATAGACATGAAATATAGAATATTTTTATACCATTAGATGCGTAACAGAAAAATGAGAAGATAGAAACGAACTAGAGGTCAATCGGACACCCGTAGCTCAAACGGCGAAAAAAGAGCAAAATACGGAGTTTCAAAAAAACGAGGAACGAAATCATGATGAACATAACCGAAATCTTATTGTGAATAGTAACAAAATCTTATCATTAATAGTAACCTATCTATATGAACAGTAACCCTAGTGAATAGTAACTTTTTTAATTTCTATAAATAGGCCCTCGTTCGATTTCATTTTTCACCGTTTTTTTGAACGAGCCTAAAAGAGCCGAAAACACGTAAGTCTCTCTCTCCTCTATTTTTCTTTCTCGCTTTGCTTTCTGTCTCCGGCGCGCCACCGCCGGCGCCGGCGAAGCTCGTCGGAAAATTTCAAATTCGTCGGTTTTGGCCGATTTTCATACACAATATAGCCCTCGACGAGAGGAATCTAGGATAACTTCCGGAATTCAATTCCGATTCTCCGTTCCCCAAAAAATGGCGAAAAATGATCTCCAAACCCCTTAAACCTTATTTTTTGGTACCTTTTCTCTCTCCCGTTTTTTTTTTCTCTCTCTCTCTTTTCTTCTCACGGTTGCAGGCACCAGAGGGCCTGCCAAGGTTGTGGGCTAGCCACTAGAGGGGCGGCGCCGTCATGGGTGGTGGCGCCGATGCTGGAAAACGGGCTAGAAGGGGGGCTGTTGCATGGGGTTTTGTGTGTGTAATGTGTGTTGTTTATGCATGTTGTGCGGCGGCGCGGGTGGCGCCGTCATGAGCTGCTGTTGGCCGGCGCTGGTGATGCGCCGGCGAGGGCTTGGGGGTGGTGGCCGGTGGTTCAGGTTAGCCGGAGAACTAAGTGGCGACGGTACAGGGCGGCTCCGCCGCAGCTGGTGGCGCTGGGAAGTGGGCTGGTGGAGTAGTGCGACGCCGGGAGGTCTGGGCGCGTGCCGGGGCCGAGGCTGCCGAGAAAATTAGGCAGCTGTCGAGGGGTGCTGCCCCGCTATCGAGAAAACTAGGCAGCCGCCGGGAGATGCCGTCGAGATTTTTTTCCCGTCGCTGGGAACGGGTGCGACATCGTATTTTCGATTCGATTTTCGATCCGAATCTCATTTTCTTTTCATCATACTTTATCATCGAGATGTTGTCAATAAGATATCGTTGATCGGGGGTCGTGGGTCCCGGTCAAAGTCAACCCTTTGACCAAATTACCAAAATACCCTTAAATTTTAAAATGCTCCGTTCGAGCTTGTTTCAACTCCAATCGAGTTCATTCTTTTTTTGTTGTGATCCAAAATTCATTATCTTTCATCTTAGCATAATAAACTGATCTTTCCCTCTGGTTCATTCAACCTCAATCATTAGGCCTTCTGTTCCGATCCGTCTCATCTCGATCGTTAGTAACTAATCCGATATAAGTTAAATCTTTAATTATATTTAATAAGGATCTAAGAAAACACCGTAAATTATGTAGGCTACCTGTTGGATTAAAGCCTTGGGATATGTGATCTTGGATACTTGCTGCTCACGTGGTAACCACCGATCCAGGTGGGGGTAATTTCTAACTCTTTATCTGTTTACAGTTTTCCTTTCCAAGCATGATTGAGGAATACTAAATGTTGTGATTATACTTGCTGTGACATACTTATTACTGTGAGGGGTGGGCCCGCTGAGGCGCCCCTTCATGCATTCGTCCCTTACCTCTATTCTTCTATGAAAGGTTTGGTGGTCCTTGAAATGCACCAGCGATATTTGAGACCGTTTTATGGGATAAGACGGGCGATGCCTGCACCTATTCATCCCTTACCATTTCTAATGTCTGCTGTGCATATTTCGTACTGTGTTTCGTGATGATTATGCGTATTTCTGATTTAAATGTCTATTGAAGATTTAGACGCGGATTTTATTCCCCACGAGTGTATTCAACACACTCACCCTTTATTCTGTAATTCACGTTACAGGAGGTGATAAGCATGATGAACCCTAGAAGGAGAGATGAGGTGCTATATTTTTCTGGATCTGTAAATTATTGTAATATGATGTTTATCAAACATTCTCTTATAAAACAACGTTGTAAAAAATCTAAGTTTGGTGTTTATATGATATGTATTCGGGATGTGAGATCCTGATGATGATGTGTATTTGGGATGTGAGATCCTGATGATATTTTTCGCTGTGAATATTATATTAAATCGGTTGAAACCGATGGTTGATATGTTATATCTTTTGTTCGTCTTCTGCCTCTTTTCTTCCTGCACGCCCGTGTGGAAAACTCTGATAAATTTTATGAAAGAAATTGGGGCGTGACAAATATAGTGATGACTTGATGAAACAATCACAACATATTGATATATTTATCAGGAGGTAAGCCTAAGAATATATTGAAAAAAACTGACTTAGAATCAAAGATTTGATTGATTGTATTAAATGGTTGTTATTTCAAGGTTGTGCACTGAGAGGTCATCATAAAATTGAAAACTCAAAAAATCGAGAAACTTCATTGAATGCTGAAGCTTTTAGGTTCTTATAATGACAAAGTTCAAAAACAAATGTCTAGAAATATTCAACATGTTCTCCATATTCTTGCAAGGAATGTGAGAAATGCAATTAGAGATGAAATCGGAGATGTTAAATTTATGTTCTTATTAATGAGGCTTGGGATGAATTCAAAAAGTAGCAAATGACTATTTTTTTGCAATTTGTTAGTATTGATGGTTTTATTCGAGAAAGGTTTTTTTTGTTTTTATATTGAGCATGTCATTAACTCTTGTGCATTGGTTTTGAAGAAATGATTAGAATCAATATTTTCTTATTATAATCTCTTCTTGAAAATATTCAAGGTCAATGATATGATGGTTTTAGCAATATGCGTGTCCAATTGAATGAATTGAAAGCTTTCCTTCTTAAAAATTGTCCTTATTTATATTATGTTCATTGTTTCGCTCATAGATTGTAGTTAACCTTGGTTGCCGCTTCAAGAGAGATTATCTATATTTATGATTTTTTTTCATACAAATGACTTCTACTGTAATATTGTTGGTGTTTCTAACAAACGATATGATCCATATCAAGTAGCTCAAGCAAATGACATAGCAACCTATCAAGTTGGAACTTTACAAAGAGCAGAAGATATTCATTGGGGTTCTCATTCTAATTTTATTAGTTGTATCATAATTTTTTATGCACTAGCTTGTACAATTGTTGAGAGTATTATGGAAGAAGTGATGACTTATGCACAAAGAGGTGATGTTTATATTGCAAATAATGTATTGCTATCATTTGAGTTTGTTTTCACATAATATTTGATGCATGAAATCATGAGAATCACTTGTTAAGCATTATAACAACACTCGCAAGATTTCTTGAATGTTGTGCATATTTTTGCACAACAAAAGCATTTCTTCAACGATTCAAAGAAGATGGATAAACAACTTTACTTAAGAATATATATGAAACTTTTTTTTTGGAAAACATGACATTGAGATTCCCGATGGAATCACTATACACTATAGGAATATGTCAATCTTGAAATTCAAACGTAAGTAAAGATCATCATTTTCGAGTGGAAATATTCTTGGTAGTAATACATTCCCCGTTGTAAGAGTTGAATAACATGTTTAATGAGCAAATAATAGAACTCCAAATCTTAGCTTTACTTTGGATCTCAATGAAAATTATAAGTCATCTTAAGTTTTAGTTGCGTCATTATGAACTTGATATATCTAATCATTCGGATTTTTAAGGTATTCTTACACTTCCACAATTTTGCCGAAAATAGATAGAAACGAAAAAGTCCAACACTTAATACTTGGTTGATAGGTTAATTCACATTGTATTGACTCTTCCAATATCTATTGTAACTATAGAACAAAATTTTCAACAAAGAAAATAATCTAAACAAGATTTCGATGCAAAATGGAAGATGTGTTTGTTACTGATATCTTAATTATTTACATTGAGAAGGAAATTGCCACTACTTTTAGCACATATTCTATTATAACTGATTTTGAATCAATGAAAAAATATCGTGTACAATATTCTTAGATTTTGAGGATGATTGAAAATGAATTATCTACAATTTCTTTTCATTAGTGAATTGTAAAATAATATTGTATTTTTGAATAGTAAATATATATATTTATATATATATATATATATATATATATATATATATATATATATATATAAATTTCTTTTTAGCCCCCACTAATCAGTTTAGCTCCGCCCTAGAGCCTTAATTCCTCTTGACATCTAGGAATCCAACTATCTCAAACCATTTAGGTTTGTATGTATAAATGATAAACAAATTAGGATATTCAGTCCACAACATATTTTCATAGCATTCTTTGTGGATCATGTATCTTGCTCATCCAGTAAAGAGGATGGTAAAATGATTCGTTGACCTTATGTACATCAATTTGTCTCACCATGAAATAAAACTTCAACAAGATCATGTACATTTCACAAGAAGTTTTTTTTTTTTTTTGTGCACATATAAGTTAATCGAGCAGATTCAACCATCGTGTATACATCAACTATAAATAGTTGTGTCAACCTTTTAGATACCAAAAGATATGAAGGCTCATTTTAATCACTTCCTACCACCACCACTATAGAAAGAACTTAGTCCTCAAAATGATATACCTTACTTTGTCCACTTTTTGTCTCAATGCCTTCATCTAAATCACCAACTGTATTTTTAGATAACGTTGGTAGATTATACCTTCTTGCATCTAAATTCCTTCATTAAAAAATAGCAATCTTATATTTGCTTAAAAGTACTCTACATGCAAAGTACTATTTATATCCTTTTTTCCTATAAAAATAAACCAAATAAGCACAAAAGATCATTAAAAGCAACGTCGTATGAAAACAATATACATTAATAGATACATCATGTAATAAGAATATGTGACTGATGTCAATCGATTTTCTATAGGCATATCTTAACACTATATCATGTAAATAGATAATATAAAATTCTGATAAGTTTTGAAGTTAAATAATAAATAATATAAGAAGAATAAGATTTCAATTAATGTTAAAATGATACTATCTCCGAACATCTTGCCTCTACAAAACTGCAATATCCATCATCCTATCAACATATTCATCCCACAGAATGCATTGCATTTGTTCTCTTTTAATTTGATGGATCAAATAACATTGTTTTTGATAATAAGAAATTTCACTATATATAATAATAGATATATTTGAAAAAAAAATACTCACTCTGGATCCTCCATAACTATCTATATCCACTTTGTTTCTCTATTGCCCCATAAATGATTATGCATTCTGTTTACGCTTATGACACGTCCTATGACATCTAACATACAAATATATATATATATATATATATATATATATATATATATATATATTAACATTAGATTACATATTCAGACACTACAACAAAAAAAGTATTTGCGAAGAGGTTTTTGTGACAACAAAAGTCTAATTTTTGGACAACATATTGTTGGAAAAATTAATAATATGAATTGACAATAAGTTATAAAAAAACAATTAAAAACAACTAAAAAAAATTATTTGCAATAATTTGTTGTTGGTAATAAGTTTTTTTTTTGGTAGTGAGAATGCATAATCTGTGAAAGGAAAAATTGTAATTGTTGTGATAAAAATTATTTACCAAATTTTTATGTTTCAATCATATTTTGTACTACTGTCAACTCATTAAATGGATGAAAATCAAAGATCAGTAAAGCAAAACCTTCATCAAAGATCTCAACAACATTAGTTTGATTTATGAATAAGATGATATACTTATTTGTGGTGGTTTTATACCTCATTTGATTGTGGAGAACAACAAAGGCTTTCAAGGTTAAAAGATGTCACCCATTAGAAGGCTGCTAAACTTTCACATATATTCACGTTTTACGGTAGCATGAATTCTTGTCCCTAATATATCAAAACAAAACAAAAAATCCCTCATTCAGCTTGAGGAAAATATAATTTGCATTTCATTCTTTTTACTTGTCACTAGATAACTATCATATATTAATATGCCCACAGTTGTTAGGTGAGCATAGATTCATTTTTTCTACAATATTTCAAGTATGTATTACTCAATATGTCTATACCATTGAATCATGAAACATATAATATAGTCTTCATAAAAACTTTTATGTAACTGGTGCATGGATCTAAAATTCGTGCACCTGACCCGACCCGACCCACGCACCACCTCACGCACCCTCCACACGCCCCTACACACCTGGGTGGGTGCGCTCAAACTCACTCAAATTCACTCAAAGTGCTATACCTTTATGTTATGTTAAGCATACCTTTATATTGTGTTAAACATACTTTTATATTATGTTAAAAATACATTTATATTATGTTAGTCATACTTTTAGGGCCTTTATATTATATTATGCATACTTTTATATAACGTTAAACATACCTTTATATTATGTTAAGCATATATTTATGGTTTTATGTTATGTTAAGCATACATTTAGGGTTTTTATGTTATGTTAAACATATCTTTATGTTATATTAAACATATCTTTATGTTACCTGAATAAAGATATGCTTAACATAATATAAAAATATGACAAACACAACATAAAGGTCAGGGTAAAAAAAAAAGTACGGATCCGAGTCGGATTTGGCCCGACCCGCATTGTATGAATCTTAAATCCATACAACAGTTGCACACAAGTGCAACTCTATAATCTTTGATTTATTTTCGTGTTGGAAATGTGAGGAACCTGGTACAATCGAATTAAGTGCAACTTTAATGTCCATCATGTCCTAGAAGGCCCCAATTTCAAAAACATACGAAAATGTTGGAGTCATATCTAATTTGCAGAAATTTCAGATTGTTATCAACAATCTAAATGTACAGGGTAATACATCAACTATAATAATAAAATTAAAATAATGAAAGAGATAAAATGTATTTTTTTTTTTGAAATACTTAATTCATTGTTGATTAATTAATTAATTAATTTTGCTTTAGCACTCTAGTATATGGGTTGTTCAATGTTAGATTTTACACTTTGAGCACACATTCTGATGTAACAAACTTGGCTTTTCAATAAAGAGTATCTAGTGCTCAGTTTGATGCGTGTATGTATCTGCTGCGTATATCGTAATTTTTTTTTAAGTTAATGGCCTGGATTCAGATTAAGCTTTATATTTTAATTTCTTCAATAATAATTGGATATGTCTATGATTTAATTTAAATTGTCTGACATTTTATAGAATCGATTGAAACATGCTATTGACAAAGTGACCTCTCTGCGAGATTAGCTTATTGAGAATGTCAAGATGTTTGTGTGTATTTGGGTTCATGCGAATATTTACCGGCCCAAAGGAAGGTTGATATTTGACCGAACCATATACACACCTGTGGTAATGAGTGTATGATAATTTTATGGTTTCCATGTAAATAGTGAACATCATCCAAAGATGAGTTCATTATTTAACAGGATTTATTGTCAACATTTGATTACTACAACAAGAGTGCCATTTACAATTGATATTACTGTCCAAAGACATGATATTAATGGTGTGCTGGGCATCTTGAGATGTATTCCATGTTTATGTGAGAAATTAAAAGTTGGTATATGGATTTATGTGAGTACGGAAATTTATATGTTTTTTATGTTCTCTATTCAGCTGAGTTATCTACTGCTACTATATCTGCAAACACTAGCAACATTCCCATTCTGAATGGGACAAACTTCAAGGATTGGAAAGAGAATATGCTTATTATTCTTGGCTGTATTGATTTGGACCTTGCTCTAAGGGTAGAGAAACCTGCTTCTCTTATGGCTGAAAGTTCCTCTGATGATCAGAGGAATTTTGAGAAGTGGGAATGCTCTAACCGCATGAGTCTGATGATCATAAAACATGGCATTCCAGAAGCCTTTCGAGGCACAATATCTGATGAGGTGACTTCAGCTAAGGATTTCCTTGCCGAAATTGAGAAACATTTTTCTAAAAATGATAAGGTGGAGGCAAGTACGCTTTTAGCTAACTTGATCTCCATAAGGTATAAAGGCAAAGGAAATATAAGGAAGTACATTGTGGAGATGTCAAACATTGCTTCAAAACTTAAGGCACTTAAGCTCGATTTGTCTGATGACTTACTCGTGTATTTGGTTTTGATTTCCCTTCATACACACTTCAGTCAATTCAAGGTCAGTTATAACTGCCAAAAGAAAAAATGAAATCTTAATGAATTGATTTCATACTGTGTGCAAGAAGAGGAAAGGTTGAAGCATGAAAAATTAGAAAGTGCTCATTTTGCAAGTACCTCGAAAGATACATGCAAGACAAGAAAATTGGATAATGCTGTTAAAGGTTCTGAGCAAAATAAACATGAGAAGCCTGAGAAAAAGAAAGGTTGCTTCTTTTATCATAAGTCAGGACACAAAAAGAAGGACTGTAAAAAATATAAAGCATGATGTGCTAAGAAAGGGTTGCCTGAACTATCGAAAGCCAAGTGATGGTGAAAGATACATCTTCGTGGGCGATGGAAAGTCGATAGAAGTTGAAGCAATTGGGAATTTTAGATTGTTGTTAAGAACTGGTTTATCATTTGGATTTGAAAGACACTTTTGTTGTTCCGTCTTTAAAGCGGAATTTAGTTTCTATTTCCTTGTTGGACAAATTTGGTTACTTATGTTTATTTGGAAATAATCAGTTCAGTCTTTCTTTAAATTCGAATATTGTTGGTACTGGTTCATTAAATATTCATAACAATCTTTATCTTCTTGACACTATTGCTTCATATAATGAAACTCTGCATGTACAATCACATGGTACTAAGCGTAAATTTAATAAAGAAAATTCGGTTAATTTGTGGCATAGACGTTTGGGTAATATATCCAAATTAAGAATTGAACAATTTGTGTCACAAAGGTAACGATGTTCTTATTTTTGTTTCTTTCTGATGATGGTCTCAGAGAAAAGAAAAGCGTATCGTACCTTTGGGGACCACGACCCTTATATAATTGAGATAAATCAACTAAACCTTATATTTATTATTGAGCCCCATCAACCAATAATAAATCACATAATTATCTCTACACATTTATATAAGCCCATAACTTATATAACCCAATACCCATCAGTCCAATCTAAATTAGATCACTATAATTGGACTTTAATTTTAGATAGCTAAACATATTTAATTAATAATAGTGACTTACTTTATGAATTTTATCCAACAATCTCCCACTTGGGTCACATATAATTCCTGACAAAAGTGTATACCTTGTGAGCGCTCAACCTTTGCTATCATACAAAAGGTATTCCTCACAATCTCATCCATTGACCACACTGATATAGAACTAAAGGAGCTGTTGTCACATTAAGCACGACTAAACCCATCAGCAATCACATATACCAATATAATCAAATGACATAGATCAAGTTATGGATGCATAGCATGGAAATTGCATTTAATGTGATCTAAACATGTCTATTTCCAACTGGTCCTCCTTTATTGAGATCAAACTTTAACATAATTGTACATAGTGCAATAAACGGAAAACTTTATTTCTACAGAAAATATCCAAATACACAAAATTGTGTCCAAAGAAAACATAGAGCTAAACATGTATATAAACTCCCACTAAAACATGATATCCTCTAGTGACAAGACACCCATACTAGTTGTATGCTCATTGAAGAGCTTAGGTGTGACTCCCTTAGTAAGAGGATCTGCAATCATGGAGTTTGTCCCTATATGCTCTATCGAAATCTGACCACTCTGTACCTTTTCTTTCACAACTAGGAACTTTATGTCAATATGTTTTGATTTAGACGAGCTCCTATTATTGTTAGAATATAAGACTGCTGACTTGTTGTCACAGAATATCTTTAGTGGCCTTTCAATTCCACTAAAAATGCGCAGCCTCGTGACAAAATTTCGCAGCCATAATCCATGGTAGATGCCTCATGACAAGCCATAAATTCCGCCGCCATGGTGGATGAAGCTATTAGTGTCTGCTTAGCACTTTTCCATGAAATAGCTCCTCCTGCCAACAGAAAAATGTAGCCTGAAGTGGATCTTCTACTATCTTGGCATCCCGCAAATTCAGAATCAGAATACCCACTGATCTCCAACTGATCTGATTTCTTGTATGTGAACATGTAATCTTTAGTTCTCTATAAATATCTAAGAACCCTTTTGGTTGCTCTCTAGTGATCCACTCCAGGATTACTTAGATATCTCCCTAGCATCCCAACAATAAATGCTATGTCCGGACGTGTGCAAACCTGAGCATACATAAGACTCCCCACAACTGACGCATAGGGGAACTTCTGCATCTTCTTAACTTCAAGGTCATTCTTAGGGCATTGACTTAAGTTGAATTTATCTCCTTTAGCGACTGGGGTGTCTGCTGGTTTGCTTCCTTGCATTCCATACCTTAAGAGCACTTTTTCTATATAGTTCTTCTATGATAATCCAAGAATATCACGAGAGCGATCTCGAAGTATCCGAATTCCTAATACAAAAGAAGCTTCCCCAAGATCTTTCATTTGAAAATTCATTGAAAGAAATTTCTTGGTTTCGTGCAAAATTTCCTTATTGTTAACAGCAAGAAGTATGTCATCGACATACAAAACCAGAAATACATAATTACTCCCACTGAATTTGTGATACACACAATCTTCAACAATATTTGACTCAAAACCAAATGAGGTAACCACTTGATTTAATTTATGGTACCACTGATGAGAAGCTTGCTTGAGACCCTAGATGGATTTATTTAATTTGCAGACCACGTGTTTAGGATCTCCAAACACAAAATTTTCCGCTTGCACCATATATATCCACTACAAGAAATATGAAGAACAACAACACATGATTAAGAACGGTTTTAGCTCTTTCTGTTGTAGTTATAAGATAATTTTTTATACCGTTGTCGTTGTGCGGATTTTTTCGCACAACGACAACGGTTGGGACAATGGTTTTTTATACAGTTGTCGTTGTGCGGATTTTTTCGCTTAATGACAATGGTTTTTTTGTACCGTTGTCGTTGTACGGATTTTTTCGCACAACGACAACAGTTGAGACAACAATTTTTTGTACCGTTGTCGTTGTGCGGATTTTTTTTGCACAGCGACAACGGTTTTTATGTAATCGTTGTAAAAATTCAAATTTTTAAAATTATTTAATTTAAGGAAAAAAATTATTATCAAAAAAAACTTAAATTAACTAATTGAACATAAATTTATTTTATAACAATATATATATATATATATATATATATAATAATTTGAAAAATACAAAAAAATTGTATTATATGATAATACAAAAATTATATATTATTATTTTAGAAAATAAAGATAAAATGAGTTTGGTTTTAATTTGAACCATATATTATTTTACAACAATAAAAAAAATATACGTTTATTTATTTGAAAAATACAAAAATTGTATTACATAATAATACAAAAATTATATATTATTATTTTAGAAAATAAAGATAAAATGAGTTTGGTTTTAATTTGAACCAAAAATTATTTTATAACAAAAAAAATACATATATTAATTGAAAAATATAAAAATTTGTATTACATAATAATATAAAAATTATATATTATTATTTTAGAAAATAAAGATAAATGAGTTTGGTTTTAACATTAATACCAAAACATAAATTATTTGAAAAAATTATTTTATAAAATAAAAAAAAAGATATAAAAAAGATTAATTAAAAGTATAATATGAAAAAAAACTTAAATATATTAATTGAACCATAAACTATTTTTCAAAATAAAAAAACAAACATATATTAATTGGTCAATACAATTTTTTTTATATAATAATACAGAAATTATATATTATCTTAATTAAATTAAAGTTGAAAAGTTTAATTATTTTATGATGTTATTTTATATTATTTGCTTTAATATTATCTTATATATATGAACAAACTCATAATTTAAAAAAATAGTATTTTTATAGTATACAATGACGTGTCCTGATGTCATATCAACGTTGTGGTTATGATGTTCTTATATTTATTTCTTTCTGATGATGGTCTCAGAGAAAAGAAAAGCGTATCGTACCTTTTGGGGACCACGACCCTTATATAGTTGAGATAAATCAACTAAACCTTATATTTATTATTGGGCCCCATCAATCAATAATAAATCACATAATTATCTCTACACATTTATATAAATCCATAACTTATATAACTAAATACCCATCAGTCTAATCTAAATTAGATCACTATAATTGGACTTTAATATTAGATAGCTGAACACATTTAATTAATAATAGTGACCCACTTTATGAATTTTATCCAACAATAATTTGTGATACACACAATCTTCAACAGTATTTGACTCAAAACCAAATGAGGTAACTACTTGATGAAATTTATGATACCACTGACGAGAAGCTTGCTTGAGACTATAGATGGATTTATTTAATTTGCAGACCATGTGTTTTGGATCTCCAAACATAAAATTTTCCGGTTGCACCATATATATCGTTTCATCAATGTCACCATTTAGAAACGCTGTCTTGACATACATCTGATGTAACTCAAGGTCCAAATGTGCAACAAGAGCCATTATTACCCTTAGAGAATCTTTCGATGAAACCGGAGAGAAAGTCTTTGTAAAATCGATGCTTTTCTTTTGGGTAAAACCTTTAGCTACAAGACGAGCCTTATACCTTTCCACATTACCTTCTGAATCCTGTTTGGTCTTAAATATCCATTTGTAACCAATCGGTTTCTTTCCTTTGGGTAATGGGACAAGATCCCAAACTTGATTGTCTTGCATAGACTTATACTCCTCATTTATGGCATCGATCTACTTTTGAGTTTAGAATCCTGCATGGCTTGTCAGAAGCTGATTGAATAATCTCCCAACAATCCTACAGTATCCTCATGTTCTTGGAGATATACTATATAATCATCCGGAATAGTGTTTCTCTTATCTCTTGTGGATCTTCTTGTTGGCATTTGTTCTTGAGGTTGTTGAGTTTGTTCTTCAGGAACTATTTCCTTAACTTGATTGCGAGGTTGTTCAACATTGTCTTGTCGAGGTTCTAAATCTATTTCTCGAACAACGACAGGTATAAGAACTTGTTGTCACGCCCCAATTTCATATAAAGTTTAAAACGTGGAAATAAATATATTTTCATTTTCTTTAAATAAATCAGAGTGCAAGCGAAGCATTTTCATGGGGCGTCCAGCAGAAATTCCTAAAACGTTGAGATTTAAAAACAGACGATATTTATAAGATCGCCATTTAAAATACAAAAGGGTTATATCATTTCTGCGGAGAAAACGTTCTTGTTTGAAGTAAAACACATAAACATTGTTTTGTACATAACTGGGGTTTTAGAAAATGCCGAACATCAATATACATTTTTATATACATACAAAAATAACAGGCATCTCTGTTCATTCCTCCTCGCCTCGGAAATTTTCTGTAAAATAAAACATAAAAGGGGTAAGTGCCAAAAGGACACTTAGTGGGGTTGATTTGTACATAAAAATGGGTACACATAACATTTCTTGAATACTATATAAATATATACACGTTGTAGACTCTCGAATAGTCCCAATGCAATCTGTTGAATATGTTTCCGAAGAAGACCTATCGAGGCCCCAAGCCGACCCCATTTTGGGTTATTACACCCTTCATGTTGGGATTCCGTAGAATACCCCCTTGTTGGGCTCCGACGAGGAGTACCCTACTTGGCGTGGCACACGCATGCGCAGTTAAATTATCATACAACAGTTTTCACATAACACATAGTGCACATTGTCACGTTCACGTTGGCCACATAATTCACATAACACATAGGTAAAGAAAATTCCTTTGACATATGTGGTTTCTAAAGAAACCCCTTTTTTAGCGGGTATTATCCCGACTTATCATCATTTGAAACCATTTCCATTTGTATCACTTGAAAACAATAGCTCTTAAAACCATATAATTTACTCGAATCCTGTTCACGTAGTAAAAACATTTAACTTGAAAATGACATCACATAATAACAGGATTTAGATCACTTAGTCACGTAGTTTTCCATAAAACTGTACAATTGTAAAACATAATTAAGATTTTACCCCCACCTTGTTCGGTGGTTACCACGTGATCAGCAAGTCAAAGATCTCGTATCCCAGAGCTTCAATCCAACAGGTAGCCTACATAATTTATGATGTTTTCTTAGCTCATTATAATCTATAATTTAATATAAAAACATCGAATAGGATATTATCGATCGAGATGAGACGGATCGGAACGGTAGGCCTAGCGATTGAGGTTGAAGAAACAAGAGAGAAAAATCAGTTTATAAGGCTGAGATGAAAGAGAATGGATTTTGGATCACAACAAAACAAGAATGAGCTCAATCGGAGTTGAAACGAGTTCGAACGGAGCGTTTTAAGATTGAAGGGTATTTTGGTAATTTGGTCAAAGGGTTGACTTTGACCGGGACCCACGACCCCCGGTCAGCGATATCTCGTTGGCGACGTCTCGATAATAAAGTACGATGAAAAGAAAACGAGATTCGGATCGAAAACGAATCGAAAATACGTCGCGCGTGTTCCCGTCGACGGGAAAATTTCCCGACGGCGTCTCCCGTCGGCTGCCTAGTTTTCTAGGCAGCGGGGCAGGTTGCTCCCGTCGTCGGCCTGCTCGAGCAGCCACCTTCCCGGTGCCACCGGCGGCGGAGTCGCCGCCCTATGCCGCCGAAACTTAGTCCTATGGCTAGCCTGAATCACCGGCTACCAGATCCAGTCATCTCTCGCCGGATTCCGGCGTGAATAGTATCATAAAAACAACCACGAAAACCCTTCGTCAACACAGAAATACACCAACCCAAATGCAACAGCCCCTTTCCCAACCCATTTTCCGGCACCGGCACCGCCACCCAAGGCGACGCCGCCCCTCCAATGGCTAGTCCACCACTCCGGCAGCCCTTCCGGTGCCTGCAACCTCGAGAAAAAGAGCAAGAGAGAGAAAAACGGGAGAGAGAAAGGTGGCTGAAAATAAGGGTTAAAGGTTTTGGAGATGGTTTTTCGCCGTTTTTCGGCGAACGAGAAATCGGAATTGAATTCCGGAAGTCGCCCTAAACTCGTATCGTCAAGGGCTACGTTATATACGAAAATCAGCCAAAACGAACGGGTTTGACTTTTTCCGGCGACGGCAGCGGCGGTTTTTCGCCATTTTCCGGCGAACGGAGAATCGGAATTGAATTACGGAAGTTGTCCTAGATTCGTCTCGTTGAGGGCTACATTGTGTACGAAAATCAGCAAAAACGGACGAGTTTAGAATTTTCCGGCAGCGGCAGCGGCGGCGGCTCCGGCGGCTCCGGCGGCGGCGATCGGAAACAGAAAAATAAATAAAGAGACGAGAGAGAAAAGAGAGAGACTTATGTGTTTTCGTCACTTTTCGACTCGTTCGAAGAAAGGTGAAAATGAAATCGAACTAGGACCTATTTATAAAAAATGGAAATCACTATTCATGGTAGGTTTACTGTTCATAGGGTAGGGTTACTGTTCATGATAAGCTTCCGGTTACTATTCACGATAAGATTTCAGTTCCGTTCCTCGTTTTTCCGAAACTCTATATTTTGCCCTTTTCTTCGCCGTTTGAGCTACAGGTGTCCGATTGACCTCTAGTTCGTTTCTATCTTCTCGTTTTTCCGTTACGTATCTAAAGGTATAAAAATATTATATTTTCCATGTATATGAATTTTATCCATCTAAAACGTGGTCGTTACATTCCTTACCCCTTAAAAGAATTTCGTCCTCAAAATTAAACGTGTACTTATAAAAAGTAAATCTAGATACTTCTTCAGGATCTCATTTTCTAGTTCCCAAGTCGCCTCTTTCTTTCCGTGAAGGCTCCATTGAATCTTTACTATATCCGTTTTTCAATTTCTTAGTATACGATACTTCCTATCTAAGATGGCTATTAGTACTCGCATCCTAGTATAAGCGTAAACCCTATTCATCTTTCATATAGAAGTTACACGAGTTTTTTTTTTTTCATCATCCTATACCCGTAAAGCCCCCTCTTAACCTTAATGGTATATATCATTCGAACGCA
Organism: Scutellaria barbata; assembly: GCA_028654395.1. Taxonomy (NCBI): domain Eukaryota; kingdom Viridiplantae; phylum Streptophyta; class Magnoliopsida; order Lamiales; family Lamiaceae; genus Scutellaria; species Scutellaria barbata. The sequence goes on from CM053647.1 coordinate 22,254,706, forward strand.
GTATCACATAACAAATAATGACATCCATATCATCACGTTATAAAAATTTTAAAATTTTCAGCCAAACCTGAGGAAGGAGGTTGAACAGAATTGCCTGTCTAATTTACATATTAATCACACTGTCCATATCTATTAATATACACACAACAAAATTTTATGAGCAAGGCCCTACGAAAAAGAAGGTAGAGCCAGACTCTGATACCATTACTGTCACGCCCCAATTTCATATAAAGTTTAAAACGTGGAAATAAATATATTTTCATTTTCTTTAAATAAATCAGAGTGCAAGCGAAGCATTTTCATGGGGCGTCCAGCAGAAATTCCTAAAACGTTGAGATTTAAAAACAGACGATATTTATAAGATCGCCATTTAAAATACAAAAGGGTTATATCATTTCTGCGGAGAAAACGTTCTTGTTTGAAGTAAAACACATAAACATTGTTTTGTACATAACCGGGGTTTTAGAAAATGCCGAACATCAATATACATTTTTATATACATACAAAAATAACAGGCATCTCTGTTCATTCCTCCTCGCCTCGGAAATTTTCTGTAAAATAAAACATAAAAGGGGTAAGTGCCAAAAGGACACTTAGTGGGGTTGATTTGTACATAAAAATGGGTACACATAACATTTCTTGAATACTATATAAATATATACACGTTGTAGACTCTCGAATAGTCCCAATGCAATCTGTTGAATATGTTTCCGAAGAAGACCTATCGAGGCCCCAAGCCGACCCCATTTTGGGTTATTACACCCTTCATGTTGGGATTCCGTAGAATACCCCCTTGTTGGGCTCCGACGAGGAGTACCCTACTTGGCGTGGCACACGCATGCGCAGTTAAATTATCATACAACAGTTTTCACATAACACATAGTGCACATTGTCACGTTCACGTTGGCCGCATAATTCACATAACACATAGGTAAAGAAAATTCCTTTGACATATGTGGTTTCTAAAGAAACCCCTTTTTTAGCGGGTATTATCCCGACTTATCATCATTTGAAACCATTTCCATTTGTATCACTTGAAAACAATAGCTCTTAAAACCATATAATTTACTCGAATCCTGTTCACGTAGTAAAAACATTTAACTTGAAAATGACATCACATAATAACAGGATTTAGATCACTTAGTCACGTAGTTTTCCATAAAACTGTACAATTGTAAAACATAATTAAGATTTTACCCCCACCTTGTTCGGTGGTTACCACGTGATCAGCAAGTCAAAGATCTCGTATCCCAGAGCTTCAATCCAACAGGTAGCCTACATAATTTATGATGTTTTCTTAGCTCATTATAATCTATAATTTAATATAAAAACATCGAATAGGATATTATCGATCGAGATGAGACGGATCGGAACGGTAGGCCTAGCGATTGAGGTTGAAGAAACAAGAGAGAAAAATCAGTTTATAAGGCTGAGATGAAAGAGAATGGATTTTGGATCACAACAAAACAAGAATGAGCTCAATCGGAGTTGAAACGAGTTCGAACGGAGCGTTTTAAGATTGAAGGGTATTTTGGTAATTTGGTCAAAGGGTTGACTTTGACCGGGACCCACGACCCCCGGTCAGCGATATCTCGTTGGCGACGTCTCGATAATAAAGTACGATGAAAAGAAAACGAGATTCGGATCGTAAATGAATCGAAAATACGACGTCGCGCGTGTTCCCGTCGACGGGAAAATTTCCCGACGGCGTCTCCCGTCGGCTGCCTAGTTTTCTAGGCAGCGGGGCAGGTTGCTCCCGTCGTCGGCCTGCTCGAGCAGCCACCTTCCCGGTGCCACCGGCAGCGGTGTCGCCGTCCTATGCCGCCGAAACTTAGTCCTATGGCTAGCCTGAATCACCGGCTACCAGATCCGGCCATATCTCGCCAGATTCCGGCGTGAATAGTATCATAAAAACAACCACGAAAACCCTTCGTCAACACAGAAATACACCAACCCAAATGCAACAGCCCCTTTCCCAACCCATTTTCCGGCACCGGCACCGCCACCCAAGGCGGCGCCGCCCCTCCAATGGCTAGTCCACCACTCCGGCAGCCCTTCCAGTGCCTGCAACCTCGAGAAAAAGAGCAAGAGAGAGAAAAACGGGAGAGAGAAAGATGGCTGAAAATAAGGGTTAAAGGTTTTGGAGATGGTTTTTCGCCGTTTTCCGGCGAACGAGAAATCGGAATTGAATTCCGGAAGTTGCCCTAAACTCGTATCGTCAAGGGCTACGTTATACACGAAAATCAGCCGAAACGAACGGGTTTGACTTTTTCCGGCGACGACAGCGGCGGTTTTTCACCATTTTCCGGCGAACGGAGAATCGGAATTGAATTACGGAAGTTGTCCTAGATTCGTCTCGTCGAAGGCTACGTTGTGTACGAAAATCAGCAAAAACGGACGAGTTTAGAATTTTCCGGCAGCGGCAGCGGCTCCGGCGGCGGCGATCGGAAACAGAAAAATAAATAAAGAGACGAGAGAGAAAAGAGAGAGACTTACGTGTTTTCGTCGCTTTCCGGCTCGTTCGAAGAAAGGTGAAAATGAAATCGAACTAGGACCTATTTATAAAAAATGGAAATCACTATTCATGGTAGGTTTACTGTTCATAGGGTAGGGTTACTGTTCATGATAAGCTTCCGGTTACTATTCACGATAAGATTTCAGTTTCGTTCCTCGTTTTTCCGAAACTCTATATTTTGCCCTTTTCTTCGCCGTTTGAGCTACAGGTGTCCGATTGACCTCTAGTTCGTTTCTATCTTCTCGTTTTTCCGTTACGCATCTAAAGGTATAAAAATATTATATTTTCCATGTATATGAATTTTATCCATCTAAAACCTAGTCGTTACACTTGTACACTGTCAGTAATAGTAATAGGAATTGTGACTGATTCCTTCTCAATGACAATGTCTCTAACCTTATTTCTCCCCCCAAACTCAACATCCTCAAAAAATATTGCATTTCCCGTCTCAAAAATAGACCTCATAGTGGGATCATAAAACTTATAATCCCCAAAGCGCTCAGAGTAACCAATAAAATAGCTGCTTACTGTTCTGGAGTCCAATTTCTTTTCATTAGGTTTATAAGGCCGAGCCTCAGATGGACATCCCCAGACATGAAGGTGCTTCAGACTAGGCTTTCGGTCCGTCCAAAACTCGTAAGGTGTTTTAGCAGCTGCTTTAGTTGGTATTCTATTTAGGATATATGTTGTTGTCTTTATTGCTTCCCCCAGAGGAATTCTGGTAAGGTAGAATGACTAATCATACTTCTTACCATATCCTTAAGTGCCATATTTCTTCTTTCAGCAATACCATTCATGTTAGGAGAACCCGGCATAGTGTACTGAGGGACAATTCCACATTCCTCCAGAAAGATAGCAAATGGCCCTGGACCTTGTTCACCTGAACTGTCATATCTACCATACTATTCACCTCCACGGTCAGATTTGACGCACTTGATTTTCTTGCTAAGTTGATTTTCAACGTCAGCTTTGAAATTTTGAACATGTCCAGTACCTCTGATTTTTCATGAATAAGATATAGGTACCCAAAACATGAATAATTATCTATGAATGATATAAAATACCGTTGACCATTCCAAGAAGCCGTAGGGAATGGCCCACATATATCAGTATGTATTAAATCCAAAACACTCATAGACCTATAGGCACCTAATTTCTTATGTTTGGTCTGTTTTCCCTTGATGCCGTAGGGAATGGCCCACATATATTAGTATGTATTAAATCCAAAACACTCATAGACCTGTAGGCACCTAATTTCTTATGTTTGGTTTGTTTTCCCTTGATACACTCAACACACGTATTTAAGTCTGAAAAGTCAAGTGAATCAATAACACCTTGTGACACAAGTCGTTCAATTCTTGATTTGGATATATGACCCAAACGTCTATGCCACAAATTAGCTGAATTTTCTTTATTAAATTTACGCTTAGTATCATGTGATTGTACATACAGAGTTTCATTATATGAAGCAACAATGCCAAGAATATAAAAATTGTCTATTTTTTATATAGTTTATATTTATATTATTTTAATTTATAATTATAATAATTAAATCGATTCAAGTTATGAAAAAACAAAAAATGAATTATCAAACTAAAGTAATTGATTAGTTGCATAATACGATAAAATGAATGTAATATCAATGTATGTATCGGAGCAGTGCCCAAATTATCAAACTAAAGTAATTGATTAGTTGCATAATACAATAAATTGAGTGTAATATCAATGTATTTATTGAAGCAGTGCACTTGTGTGATGCACGGGATTAAATATAAAAATTGTCTATTTTATTATCATTATATCTATACTATTTTAATTTATATTTGTACGATTTAATGTTGAATACCTTTAAATATTACTTGATTCTGTTAGATTGAATAGTTCATCTTTATAAGAATCTGCAGATTTTTAGGACGGTTATCTCCAGGCTGAATATTCTATATAGTATGTTAGAAGATTGTTCACCTTTATAAGAAGCTGCAGTTTTTTTTTACGGTTATCTCCAGTTATCTCCAGAATGAATACTTCAGTAGGTTCAATATGCTGAAGATTCAGACGATCTCCAATTATCTCCAGAATGAATACTTTAGTAAGTTCAATATGCTGAAGATTCAGACGATTATCTGCAGGACTGAATATTTCATCTAGTTCATCTAGTATGCTCAAGAATTTTTCTGACGTAAGCATATCCTGAGCTTTTTCTCATGATTCCGATGTAGGAAGATAAGATGGTTATCGGTAGGATTTAACACTTCATTTACTTTAATAGTAATGTAATGATTCTGATGTAGGAATATTTTTATTTAGGACAGCTTCATCTAGTATGCTGATAAGGGTTAAGATTATTCTAATCAAAGACGGTTATCTGTGCGATTTATTCTAATCAATGATGGTTATCTATGGATTTTTCTAATATGGTAGGCTGAATTATTTTTGATGTACGATGGTTATTTGTAAGTTTCTCATGTATAACTAATATAGAACGTGGTATTGATTTTAGGTTTTTTCTAATTAAAATAAATTATAGTTTTTTTAAGAATGTAAATCTTAATTTTTTTTATGAGGATGAACGGGGAGGTTTTTTAAGAATATAATATAAATCTTCATTTTTTTCTTATGAAGATGAGCGTGTTTTGTAAGGATGTAAATTTCAATTTTGAGGATATAAATACATAAATTTGAATTTTGAGGATGTAAATATTAATTTTGCTTATGGGATGAATGATAGTTATATGACAGAGATATAAATCTTAATATCAATATAAATATTAATTTTGAGGATGTAAATATTAATTTTTCTTATGGGGATGAATAGTATGTTATATCGAAGCGTGTTTTTTAAGGATGTAAATTTTAATATCAAAGATTTACTGTATTTGTTAATTCATATATTAAGAATATATAAAACATCTAGGATATTTAGTAAATCTTATATAAATCAAGAATTTAGTATCTAATAAATTTAGTAAATTTGTATATCAGAATCTAGGATATTTAATAAATCGTATATAAATGATAAAAATATATAAAAAGAAAAAAGAGAAAGCAAGGTTCGTACAAAGCAGAGAGACGGCGAAAGACCGTAAAAAAAAACCCGGCCACATTAAAACCTTAATGTGGCAAAACCCAAAGGGAAAAAGCCAAACTAAGGAAAAAGAGTACCGGGAGCCTACACAACTCTATAATGAAACTGACTAGAAAAATCTAAGAACATATTGTAAAGAAGACTCCTAGGAGCAGTAGTCCACCATGAAAAATCCACATCCAACTTTGTTAGCAAATCTGCCACCTGATTGCCTTCTCTGTAAATGTGAGAAATCCGAAAATCCATCGTAGCAAGTAAATTAAGAACCGCCACCCATCGATTTCTAAAGAACAAAGGGACTCTGCAGGAATGACAAATGAGAAGAGACACCACATACGTCGAATCCGACTGTAGCGCCCAGGACAAAAATAAAGCATAATTGGTTAATTAAATAAGTAAATCCTTAATTAAAATATATTATGTGTATTAATTCTTGAGTATTTAATTTAATTACGTGCGTTTCAGATACGTGTTTAACGACCGGTTTTAGATGGATAAAATTTATATACATGGAACATAGAAAATTTTTATACCAATAGATGCGTAACAGAAAAATAAGAAGATAGAAACGAATTAGAGGTCAATCGGACACCCGTAGCTCAAACGACGAAGAAAAAGGCAAAATATAAAGTTTCGGAAAAACGAGGAACGAAATCGAGACTAACATAATCGAAATCTTATCGTGAATAGTAACCGAAATCTTATCATGAACAGTAGCCTAGCCTAGATGAACAATAACCTTAGTGAATAGTAACTTTTCAAAATTTTCTATAAATAGACCCTCATTCGATTTCATTTTTCACCGTTTCTTCGAACGAGCCGAAAAGCGCCGACACACGTAAGTCTCTCTCTCCTCTCTCTTTTTCTTTCCCGTCTTCATTCTGTCTCCGGCGCGCCGCTGCCGGCGTCGCCGCCGGAGTTCGCCGGAAAAATTCAAACTTATCGATTTTAACTGATTTTCGTACACAACGTAGCCCTCGACAAGATGAATCTAGGACAACTTCCAAAATTCAATTCCGATTTTCCGTTCGCCGGAAAATGGCGAAAAATGATCTCCAAAACCCTTAACCCTTATTTCTTGCCACCTTTTCTCTATCTCTGTCTTCTTCTCGTGGTTGCAGGCATTGGAGGGCCTGCCGAGGTTGTGGGCTAGCCACTGGAGGGGTGACGGCGCCGGTGCCGGAAAACGGCATGGAAAAGGGGCTGTTGCACATGGGGTTTTGTGTGTGTGTAATGTGTATGTTGTGTATGCATGCTTTGGGGGTTGTATTGGTGGTTGCCGGCGACTGGAAGTCGCCGGCCAGTATCCCAGGTGGTCGGGGGAAGGGTCGAGCTGGAAAAGCGGGGTTTGGTTTTGCATGCGTGTGTGAGGAAGAGTTTTTGAGGCTGTTTTTATGGCCCTATTCATGCTGGAATCCGGTGAGGGATGGCCGGAGGTGGTAGCTGGCGGTGTAGTCTCGCCGAAGGACAAGGTGGTGGTGGCATAGGGTGGCGTCGCCGCAGCCGGTAGCTGCTTAAGCAGGTTCGTGCTGGGAGGCCTAAGCGCGAGACGGGGCCAAGGCTGCCGAGGGATGCTACCCCGCTGTCGAGAAAACTAGGCAGCCGTCGGGAGACGCTGCCCTATTTTTCTCCCGTCGCCGGGAGATGCCGGGGAGTTTTTCTCCCGTCGTCGGGAACGCGCGTGACGTCGTACTTTCGATCTGAATCTCGTTTTCTTTTCGTCGTTCTTTAACATCGAGTCGTCGCCAACGAGATATCGCTGACCGGGGATCGTGGGTCCCGATCAAAGTCAACCCTTTGACCAAATTACCAAAATACCCCTCAATCTTAAAACACTCCGTTCGAGCTCGTTTCAACTCCGATTGAGCTCATTCTTGTTTTGTTGTGATCCAAAATTCATTCTCTTTGATCTCAGCCTTACAAACTGATCTTTCCCTATTGTTTCTTCAACCTCAATCGTTAGGCCTACCGTTCCGATTCGTCTCATCTCGATCAATAATATCCGATTCGATGTTTGTTTAATGTTTAATTATAGATTATAATGATCTAAGAAAACACCGTTAATTATGTAGGCTGGCAATTGCAGTGAAGTCTTGGGATACGTGATCTTTGACTTACTGCTCACGTGGTAACCACCGAAGCATCTTCATTATGCGAATAGTATTCGAGTAAATTATATGCTTTTGAGAGCTATTGATTTCAAGTGACACAAATGCAAATGGTTTCAAATTATGATAAGTCGGGATATTACCCGCTAAAATGGGGTTTATTTAGAAGCCCACATATGTCAAAATATTTTCTTTACCTATGTGTTATGTGAATTATGTGGCCAACGTGAACGTGACCAATGTGCATTATGTGTTATGTGAGAACTATTCTGTGACAATTTAACTGCGCATGCGTCTACACGCCAAGTAGGGTATTTCTTTTTGAAAACCCAACAATGGGGTATTCTACGGAATCCCAACACGAAGGGGTGTAAAAACCCAAATTGGGTCGGCTTGGGGTCCTGATAGGTATTCTTCGGAAACCTATCCACAGTTGCCATTGGGGCTCTTCGGGAGTCTACAACATGTATTATATGTATAGTATTCAAGAAATATTACGCGTACCTTTTTACTGTACAAATCAACCCCACTAAGTGTCCTTTTAGCACTTACCCCTTTTATGTTTTATTTTACAGAAAAATTTCGGAGGCGAGGAGGAATGAACAGAGATGCCTATTATTTTTGTATGTATATAAGAATGTATATGGATGTTCGGTATTTTCTGAAAACACGGATATGTACAAAGCAATGTTTATGTGTTTTACTCTAAAACAAGAACGTTTTCTCCGCTGCAATGATATAAACTTTTTGTATTTTCAATGGTTATCTTCTAGATCTTTATTTGTTTTAAAATCTCAATGGTTTAGGATTTTTCTGCTGGACGCCCTATGAAAATGCTGCGCTTACACTCTGTTTTAAAGAAAAAAATATTATTATTATTATTATTATTATTATCCACGTTTTAAATTTTATATGAAAATGGGGCGTGACACCGACTGCAACCACAACCTCGTCCACTTAAGCTTATGCACCACTTCAATTGCAAACATGGCTGTCAAAATCTCGACATCAAAGGCGTAACCAATGCCACCCCCAAAAGAAAAACATCCACATGCGAAGCCACAAGAGTTGCGAAAAATACCGCTCGCTTGCACGCAGCCAGGTGAGCTCGAAGCACTCCTATCAGTGTTGACCTTCCACCATCCGGCAAGAGGCGGGAACCAGCGGACAGGAATGAAGTTGCGCGCCCGACCAGGCTTTCCTCAAACGCTGATGCGTGTGAGACATAGGAGGTCCGACTGGGAATTGAACATAGTGCTCGAATCTCTCACACCAAACTCCTTGATGAACGTCCAAAGCATGCTGCGAACAACACTTATCGTAACAACCTTCCCATCAAAAACGACTGAATTCCGTGCAAACCAAATACACCATATGCAAGAGATGAAGGCAGCTTTCCATAAAGCCCCAATTTGCGGACTGAAGGGCTGCTGCATGGCGCGCATAATCTGCTGCATGATTGAAAATTCTGGAACGAATGTAATACCAAACAGACCATAGACCCATCTCCACAGGTTCGTAGAAAAGGTGCAATGAGCGAACAAGTGGTCTGTCGTCTCCGCAGCAGCAAAACACAAGTAACAGACGGAAGGAGCAATCATGCCCCGTCTTCGCAGAGCATCCATAACAGCCACACGATCGTGGATAACCCACCAAATAACAATGGAACGCCTTCCCGAAATGTTCTTATCCTAAATCCAACGCCCCTAAGAGACCTTCGGGAAGTGCTGCGCATACTACTGATAGGCAATAGAGGAAGTGACCACACCCTTGGCCGTGATCGGCCAAATTCTACAATCTGCCGTATTATCAGCGACGGGGAAGGCAATGATATCATCGACAATAGCTTGATAATCTTGCACAAAATTAGTCGTAAAGTGCCAACGCCCATCATAGAAGTAATCCGAAACATGAAAACCATAGTGCTGCCTCCTGTCATAAGGGATCCCAACCCGATCAGCCAAAACGTACCCCAGCCAGTTATCCAACTAAAAACGCACCATCGAGTTCTGCCCCGACATCCATCTACTCTCCGAGATAAGACCCATCACCGGATTCCTTATGCTTGACCAGATAGAAGAGCAACCCACATAAGACTTAGGAGTCCCGTCCGCCTTGAGAAAACGTCCCCGTAAAATGCGATAAACACCAAGGTCAGAAGTAAGGACCTTCCATGCTAAATTTTGGAGGAAGACATCATTTGCCACAATAATAGAACGAATACCAAGACCCCCTTTCTCCCGAGAGGTGCAGCAACGGCTCCAAGCAACACACACCGTACGCCTAGCCGATGTGGAACCCGTCCAAACAAAATTCCTAATGGCGACATCCATCTCTTTAAGGAGCGACCTCGGCCATTGATACACCATCATAGAGTGAACCAGAGAGCTGCTGAGCACAGAATTGGCCAAACAAACTCTACCAGCCATAGAGAGGGTATTCCCTTTCCATGATGCAAATTTTGAAATGAACTTATCTTTAAGCGACCGAAAGTGCTGCTTAGAGGGGGTCCCTTTGAAGATATGAGCGCCTAGGTAAACCAGCGGGAGAGACCCAGCTCTAAAACCGAGCCTACGCAGAATATTGAGCTGTGTACTTTACCGCACACCAATACCGAAATAAATGGTGGATTTATCCATGCTAGCCGATTACCCAGATAAGGAGGCATAAAAACGTAGAACTTCCCGAATACCCCTGGCATCAATGGACTTGCCCCTACAAAATAAAAGAATGTCGTCGGCATAAAAGATACCCACAGGAAAATTCAGACCACGCGGGGAAGTAAACTGCTCAATCTGCCTTGAAGAGACAGCACGAGAAAGCAGTCGAGCAAGAACATCCTCCCCAATAGCAAAAAGAAGGGGAGACAGAGGATCCCCTTTCCGAACCCCCCTAGAACAGCCGAAGTACCCCACAGGAGAACCATTGAAAAGGATCAATAGGCGAGCCGATTCCAAGATCTTGCTGATCTAGAGAAGAAAAGTAGGAGAGAAGCCACAATATTCCAGGACATGCAACAAGAAATCCCAGCGCATAGTATCAAAAGCCTTATGGATGTCCACCTTAACAACCATATTATGACCATATTGCCGGTTTGCAATGCAGTTGAAACCCTCGGGAGCAATAGAAATACAATCATAAATATGTCTTCCAGGAATTAAACCAAATTGAAAGTCCGAGACGACTTTGGTAATGATTTTCCCCAATCTCAAAGAGATGATCTTTGTAATAATTTAAAAAATGAAGTTGCTTAAAATAATGGGTCTATAATCCTCAACTTTGCAGGACCCGGCCAGCTTCGGCACCAGCACCATATGGATTTTTTCATCGAATGCGATGGCACGATTTACGGCCATTCATTCCTCTTCTCAGATGATTATGCTTGATATTGGGAAGGCTGGTTCTGTCTTCCGTCTACTTACAAATCTTCGTAAGTAGTTTTACAAATAAATTGTATTTGTTTCTAAATTCTTTTATTTGAGAATAAATTATAAATAAATCATATATATTTCTAAATTCTTTTATTTGAGGATAAATTGAAAAATAAATAAGTATATTATTAATATCATATATATTATAAATTCTTTTATTTGAGGATAATAAATCGTATTTATTTCTAAATTCTTTTATTTGAACATAAATTATAAATAAATCGTATATGTTTGTTAATTCTGTTATTTGAGGATAAATTGAAAAACAAATAAGTATATTATTAATATCATGCATATTGTAAATTCTTTTATTTAAGGATAATAAATTGTATATGTTTCCAAATTCTTTTATTTGAAGATAAATTATAAATAAATCGTATATGTTTCTTAATTCTTTTATTTGATGATAAATTGAAAAATAAATAAGTATATTATTAATATCATACATATTGTAAATTCTTTTATTTGAGAATAATAAATTGTATCTGTTTCTAAATTCTTTTATTTGAGGATAAATTATAAATAAATCATATATGTTTATAAATTCAAAGATAAAACAATGCGTTGTCATCATGGTCGGCCACATGTAATTTCATTTTGTACCTTCATTGAGGTCAAAATATATTTAAATTAAAAATAAATTTGAAAGTTGTAAATTATAATTTTTTTAATTGAAATTTAATCACATACCTATATCACTCTTCAGTTTTAACATCACCACACTTGTACACATAAATTTCCCATCAACATAATCAACCTTTTCAAAGCACCTTGTACCAACCATTATTGTAATTTTCGACCTCAAGAATTGATAGATACCAACAACTATTGGTCATCATTTGCCTGGCATTGAAAAAAATAGGACTTACATTTTTTATACCAAGTAATAATATTTAAATTAAAAAATCTGAAACCTATTAACCTAACAAATAAGTGAACTGTTTTTTTCACATAAGTCTTTTCTTAAATTTTCAATGTCATTGATAGACTTCATAACAACCCTTCCAATAAGAAACTCATTTGTAATAGAACTTTCAGATGTTTGTTCATCTCTCTGTTAACCTCTTCGATATTCTCTCTCTATATTTTAATAAACATATGAAATTTCTATCAAAATATATAATATTAGTATTGTGATTTCAAATTCCATGTGGAATAACTCATCTATTTTTTTCTTATTTTCCACGTGTTTCTTCTCTCCGTATTTTAAAAAAAAATTAAATAAAATTATATAATATTTTATAGTAGCATTTCAAATTATCACATTATATGGAATAATTGTTCCCACTTATTTCAAATGGCTACGTTTATATTACAAACTAAATCTCACGCGTACTTTCTCACCTATATTTTCTCAGTTCTTCAATCTTTGTGATTTCAAAATCCCATATGGAATAACTGATCCATTTTTTTCTTTTTTTCCATTCTAAACTAAAAAAAAGTAAATTATGTTACTATTTATTGAGAAAAGATACATTAAACATTCTAATTATTGTAAGTAGATTTTAAAAAAAAAAACTTACCTCTTTCTGAATTCCTTTGCTTGAGGATAATGGAATGTTTTTGCTTGGGGATCAATGGCATGAAATGCGTTGCTAACTTGATTATGTTGTACAATGTATAAATCAACCTGATCTATTATTTTAATCAAATCATATACAATAGCTCAAGAGATCTAAAGGTAATGTATATTGTAATTTTTAAAGCCCTTGTCTCCTTACAATATTTTGTATAATTTTTAATATCAGTAAAAAAATTAATTTCCAGTGTGAAGATATTTAATAGAATTCCCAATAGAAAATAATTTATTTTTATTTGAGGATAAATTATAAATAAATCGTATATGTTTCTAAATTTTTTATTTGAGGATAAATTGAAAAATAAATAAGTACATTATTAATTTTTATTTGAGAATAATAAATCGTATCTGTCTCTAAATTCTTTTATTTGAGGATAAATTATAAATAAATGGTATATGTTTCTAAATTTTTTTATTTGAGGATAAATTGAAAAATAAATAAGTATATTATTAATATCATACATATTGTAAATTCTTTTATTTGAGGATGATAAATCGTATCGGTTTTTAAATTTTTTATCTGAGGATAAATTATAAATAAATCGTATTTGTTTGTAAATTCTTTTATTTTAGAATAATAAGTTGTATCTGTTTCTAAATTCTTTTATTTGAGGATAAATTATAAATAAATCTTTCTAAATTCTATTGAGGATAAATTAAAAAATAAATAAGCAAGGCCCTACGAAAAATTTATTACATATTAATCACACTGTCCATATTTATTAATATACACACAACAAAAATTTTATGAGCAAGGCCCTACGAAAAAGAAGGTAGAGCCAGGCTCTGATACCATTACTGTCACGCCCCATTTTCATATAACGTTTTAAAACGTGGATAATAATAATAATAATAATTTTATTTTTAAACAGAGTGTAAGCGCAGCATTTTCATAAGGCGTCCAGCAGAATTCTAAACTGTTGAGATTTTAAAACAATCAAAAATCCAGAAGATAACCATTGAAAATACAAAAGGTTTATATAATTTCAGCGGAGAAAACGTTCTTGTTTAGATCAAATCACATAAACATTATTTTGTACATAACCGGGGTTTCAGAAAATGCCAAACATCCATATACATTCTTATATACATACAAAAATAATAGACATTTCTGTTCATTCCTCCTCGCCTGTGAAATTTTCTGTAAAATAAAACATAAAAGGGGTAAGTGTCAAAAGGACACTTAATGGGTTGATTTGTACAGTAAAAATGTTACACATAATATTTCTTGAATAATATACATATAATACACGTTGTAGTCTCTCGAAGAGCTCCAATGGCAATTGTGGATAGGTTTTTGAAGAATACCTATTAGGACCCCAAGCCGACCCAATTTGGGTTTTTACACCCCCTTTGTGTTGGGATTCCATAGAATACCCCATTGTTGGGTTTTCAAAAAGGAATACCCTACTTGGTGTGCAAACGCATGCGCAGTTAAATTGTCACAGAATAGTCCTCACATAACACATAATGCACATTGGTCACGTTCACGTTGGCCACATAATTCACATAACACATAGGTAAAGAAAATGCTTTGACATATGTGGGCTTCTGAAGAACCCCCCCTTTTTAGCGGGTATTATCCCGACTTATCATCATTTGAAACCATTTGCATTTATATCACTTGAAATCAATAGCTCTCAAAAGCATATAATTTACTTGAATACTATTCGCATAATGAAGATGCTTCACTTTAAATCGACGCCACATAATGACGGAATTCAAAACACATAGTCACGTAGTTTTTCATAAAATTGTACAATTTAAAACATATATAAGATTTTACCCCCACCTTGTTCGGTGGTTACCACGTGAGCAGCAAGGGTCAAAGATCACGTATCCCAAGGCTTCAATCCAACAGGTAGCCTACATAATTTACGATGTTTTCTTAGATCATTATAATCTATAATTAAAGATTAAACCAACATTGGATCGAATACTATCGATCGAGATGAGACGAATCGGAACGGTAGGCCTAACGATTGAGGTTGAAGAAACAAGAGGGAAATATCAGTTTATAAGGTTGAGATGAAAGAGAATGAATTTTGGATCACAATAAAACAAGAATGAGCTCAATCGGAGTTGAAACGAGCTCGAACGGAGTGTTTTAAGATTGAGGGGTATTTTGGTAATTTGGTCAAAGGGTTGACTTTGACCGGGACCCACGACCCCCGGTCAACGATATCTCGTTGGCGACGACTCGATGATAAAGAACGATGACAAGAAAATGAGATTCGGATTGAAAATATGACGTCACGCGCGTTCCCTACGACGGGAGAAAAACTCCCCGGCGTCTCCCGACGGCTGCCGAGTTTTCTCGGCAGCAGGAGTGGGCATCCTCGGCAGCTGCCGAGTTTTCTCGACAGCGGGGGCAGCGGCTCTCGGCAGCAGGGGCAGGTTGGCGCCCAGGCCTCCCGGCGTCGACCTGCTCGACTAGCCTACTTCCCGACACCACCAACTGTGGCGGCGTCGCCCTGTGCTATCACCACTTAGTCCTCCGGCTAGCCTGCACCACCGGCTACCACCTTCGGTCATCCCTCGTCGGATTCCGGCATGAATAGTACGGGAAAAACAGCCGCAAAAACCCTTCATCACAAACGCACATACTAACCAAACCCCAGTTTTTTCAGCTTCGGTCGGCGACTTTCAATCGCCGGCAACCCTTCCCCGACCACCTGAGATACTGGCCGGCGACTTCCAGTCGCCAACAACCACCAATACAACCCCCAACAGCATGCATATACAACACACATATTACACACACAAAACCCCATGCAATAACCCCTCTTCCAGCCCATTTTCCGGCACCGGCACCGCCACCCACTGCGGCGCCACCCCTCCAGTGGCTAGCCCACAACCCCGACAGCCCCTCCGGCGCCTGAAATCGCGAGAAGAAGAGACAGAGAGAGAAAACGGGAGAGAGAAAATGTGGCAAAAAGTAAGAGTTTAGGGTTTGGAGATAGTTTTTCGTCGTTTTCTGACAAACGGAGAATCGAAATTGAATTCCGAAAATGGTCCTAAATTCATCTCGTCGAGAGCTACGTTGTATATAAAAATCGGCTGAAACCGACGACTTTGAAATTTTCCCGCGAACTCCGGCGGTGGCTCATCGGAGACAGAACATAAAAGCGAGAAAGAAAAAGAGAGGAGAGAGAGACTTACGTGTGTTCGGCGCTTTTCGGCTCATTCAAAGAAACGGTGAAAAATGAAATCGAATGAGGGCCTATTTATAAAAATTGGGAAAGTCACTATTCACTAGGCTAGGTTACTGTTCCATATGATTTAATTTATTCTATTCCATATGATTTCATGATAATATATAATTATTTAAATCTTCTATCAAAATTAATACCTATGATCTAATTTATTCTATTCCATATGATTTCATTTTAATATTTATGATGTATGTTATCTACAAATGTAAATAATTCAATAAAAAATAAAATAGAGGAATTATCAATCATACAACAACTATTGTTTCAAAATAAATCTGCAAATCATCCACCACAATAAACATGCAACAAAGATCGAAGAATTAAGAAAATATACGTGAGAAAATATGCGTTTGATTTAGTTTGATATAAACGTGGCAGTTTGAAATAAGTGGGAACAATTATTCCACATAACGTGACAAGAATTGGGAAAATATACATGTGAACGTGTAAAGATTGAAGAACTAAGAAAATAAACGTCACAAAGTATGCGTTTGATTTAGTTTGTGATATAAACGTGGCAGTTTGAAATAAGTGGGGACAGTTATTCCACATAACGTGATAATTAGAAATCATAATATAAAATATTATATACTTTTATTTAACTTTTTTTAAAATACTGAGAGAAGAAACGTGTGGAAAAAAAGAAAAAAATGAATTAGTTATTCCACATGGGAATTTGAAATCACAAAGATTGAAGAATTGAGAAAATATACGTGAGAAAATACGCGTGAGATTTAGTTTGTGATATAAACGTGGTAGTTTGAAATAAGTGGGAACAGTTATTCCACATATAATTTGAAATGCTAATATAAAATA
Organism: Scutellaria barbata; assembly: GCA_028654395.1. NCBI lineage: Eukaryota > Viridiplantae > Streptophyta > Magnoliopsida > Lamiales > Lamiaceae > Scutellaria > Scutellaria barbata. Next base: position 22,271,455 of record CM053647.1, read on the forward strand.
TTTTATATATATATATATATTTTAAATACAAAGAGAAGAAATGCATGGAAAAAAAATGGATCAATTAAAATATATACTAATATTATATATTTTGATAGAAATTTCATATAATTATTAAAATATAGAGAGAGAATATCGAAGAGGTTAACAGAGAGATGGACATCTATCTTAAATATATAAAGTGAATTATCATTTTTATTTAAGATTAATTAAAAAAATTAAAAAGAAGTTTTGAATGTGAATCAGTTTTCTTAGAAAGCGGTTGTAAACGATTTTTTGATATAATATTTACGAAAGTATCCTTAATTTTTTACTTAAATTACAATTTTGCCCGATTGACTTTTATTATTATATATATACTAGCGGTGCACCCGTGCGATGCACGGGGTTAAATATAAAAAATGTATATTATATTAATAATAAGTTTAAATTAATTTTATCGTTATTTAAAGTTATTATTTCGACTGAATTCACAATTAAATAAAATAAATAAATTACCAAAATAAAGTTAATGTGCATAATATGATCAATTGAATGTAATTTTTACATTGTTGTTTACAAATTTTGAAATATTTTTTTATAAACTACGTTCGTAGTCCAGTATCTTTATCACATATCAAAATCTTGAGTCCTGTATGATTGGTAACTCTAGAGATTGTGACATACAACTTTAGAGATTGCGACATACAGTTATCGAGATGGGTACTCTAAACATCTTTGCCACGTACAATTATCGAAATGGTTACTCTAGAGATTGCGACATACAATTATCGAGATGGGTACTCTAGATATCTTTGCCACGTACAATTATTGAAATGATTACTCTAGAGATTGCGACATACAATTATCGAGATGAATGGTAGTTATATCGAAACGTGTTTTTTTGAGAATGTAAATCTTAATATCAAGGAACATTGATAATTCTTAATTCATATAAGAATATATGAAACATATATTTACTAAATGTTATATAAATCAAGAATTTATGGTATTTATTAAATTTGTATATCAAGTATCCAGGATATTTAATAAATTTTATATAAATCAATTTGGATATTTAGTTATTAAAAAACCGCATCCGTTTCAAAAGTTCTTTTCCAAAAAAATTTATTAATTTTAAAAAACTGATTATTTCTTCCCAAATTTGAAAATTTTGATAATTAAATTATTAGATGTATATTTATTTTAACAATTTCATAATATTGTAATAAAATAAAAACTATATTAATCCTCAATAAACTTTGTTGATCTAATAAATATCTTCAATAAATTTTTTAATAAATATTCAATCAATAATCAATAATATTTTCAATAATTATAGTAGCACTCGAAATTTTGTTCCTTATATATTATTTTCATTACTAATAAAAATATATTAAAACTGATTAAACTTTGTTGATTTAATAAGTATGCTCAATAAATTTTGTTAATTTAATAAATATTCAATCAATAATCAATAATATCCTCAATAATTATAGTAGCACTCGAAATTTTGTTCATTATATATTATTTTTATTACTAATAAAAATATATTAAAACTTAATAAACTTTGTTGATTTAATAAATATCCTCGATAAATTTTGTTAATTTAATAAATATTCAATCAATAATCAATAATATCCTCAATAATTATAGTAGCACTCAAAATTTTGTTTGATATACATTGTTTTCATTAGTAATAAAATATATTAAAATAATCAGAAAACAGTTTTTTAAGAAAACTAAATTTTCGATTTAAAAAGAATTAAAAATCTTTAAAAAAACGGTTATAGGATGACTTCTGTTATTATATATATATATATATATATATATATATATATAGATTGCAGTTTACGAAAACATGATGATTTTGTTTACAACCATAAAGTATTGATTTTGATAACACAATGTGTTGTACTTCCATGTTTCATTCATGTTAATGACTATTTATAATTTATGATTTTAAATATTTCATTCATGTTAATGACTATTTATAATTTATGATTTTAAATAAATCGTGTCGAGTCAAGTAGATAATTATTCAAACTTACTTCATCGAACTTCATCAAATTTACTAGAGCTTGCTTGATAACTATTCTAAAGTATTGATTTTGATAAGACAATGTGTTGTACTTCCATGTTTCATTCATGTTAATGACTATTTATAATTTATGGTTTTAAATAAATCGTGTCGAGTCAAGTAGATAATTATTCAAACTTACTTCATCGAACTTCATCAAATCTACTAGAGCTTGCTTGATAACTATTCTAGTTGAGTTTTAGTCCAATCAATATGAGTCGAGTTTAAATAAATAAATAATTTTACACTTATTTTATTTTTATATTCTTATCGAGCTCTAGTTCGAGCCAAAATTTAAATTTTATAAAATGTAAAAAAATATATTCAAACTTATTTAATACATCTATTTAATAAAGTTGAAGAGAACTTCTAATAAACAACCTAGAATTGAGTAGTTTGATTTCATTTGAGCTCTTAACAATATTTCAACAAAAAAAGTTTGTTCTCAAAGTTTTATTGGGCCTCTAGAGGCCAAATTATTATTGGAGGGATTAGCCCATTTAGATAATAGTAGTCCAAGAAAGATGTATGGGCTCAACCAACCCTAATCCCACCCAATATGGATATGCTCAGCGAGATTGAGCAAGGGTTTTGCATTTCCTGAGGGCAACAGAAGGCAACCACACCACCGTTTGCAGCCATGGTTCTCAAGTAAGAGATCTGTCTCCCTGTTGATATTGTTTGTTTCTGATTTTCGTATATCCATTTTATTCTTTCTACGCTGTGGTCTTCTAGCTGTGGAGGTTATTGTTTTCTTTGTATGAAATTTATTGGAAGCTTCAGATGTTTATTCAAATATTCGTGTTTTGTTAGTTTGGATTTTCATGGATATTGGATCATTTTTAAATAGCTTTTGTGGAGGCGTTTCAGTGTGTGTTTTGTGTGTGTGTGTGTTTTGTTTTTGTGGTTTGCTTGCTGCTGTTTCAGTTTTTGAGTGGATTTATAGCTTTCAATTGGCGAAGAGAAATTGGTAGATGCGTTTTTATTTGTTTCAAAGAGTTTATATGATTCTAATGGTTTTTTTTTTTCACTTAAACTTTTTCTATCTGTAAAAAATTGAATGAGCTAATAGTTTTTCAGTCTCTACTATGCATATTAAACTACTCTTGGATAGTAATTTTATTGCAGTGCCTCAAATGGAATTCATTTGTTGTTAATTATTTTTAAAAATTTCCTTGAAAATTTCTCAAATGTTGTGTCTTATCTGTATGCAGAATTTTATTTTGTTCCTATGGCTGATGAATGATGTTCTTTTTTGTTATTGATGTTGATTTATCAGGACCGAGCTTTGCCGATTTAGTGGTGCGAAGATTTACCCAGGGAGGGGAATTAGGTTTATCCGATCCGACTCCCAGGTGTGTAAATAAGGAAGTGCTCTACCATTCTACTAATCTTTATAAGGTTTATTGAACTGGTTTATTATTTACGTGTTGTAGGTTTTCCTCTTTGCTAATTCGAAATGCAAGAGGTACTTCCACAATCGGCTGAGGCCTGCAAAACTTACTTGGACTGCCATGTACCGTAAACAACATAAAAAGGTATATTCTTGGACATGAAATGGCGTTGATTGTTGATATGATGATTAACTTTGTGTCAATTAATGATGACCACTGAGGAATAGTAAAAGAGTCCTTTAAGTGGAGATTTATGTTAAATGGTTTCTTGGCTGGAGTAGGATGTGGCTGCTGAAGCTGTGAAGAAGAGGCGTCGAGCCACCAAGAAGCCATATTCAAGATCTATTGTTGGTGCTACATTAGAAGTTATTCAGAAGAAAAGAAGCGAGAAGCCAGAGGTTCGTGATGCTGCACGTGAAGCTGCCTTGCGGTATGCTATTGTGTTAATCAGCGTATTGTTTTGTCTTGTTATTTAATTAAAGAACACTTGCTGATCTATGATTTTGGATCTCAGTGAGATCAAGGAAAGAATCAAGAAAACAAAAGATGAGAAGAAGGCGAAGAAGGCAGAAATTACATCCAAGCAGAAGAGTAACAAGGCAAACATAGGCAAGGGTGCTGTGCCAAAGGGTCCAAAGATTGGAGGTGGCGGTGGCAAGCGATAAAGCAGGGACGTCACGGTAATTTAGGTGGTGTTGTCACTTATATATTTTGGACATTGGAACAGAGATAGCTTTCTCTCCCATTACTTTTTGTGCTAATTTGATGCAATTTTTCTTTGTTTTCGAGCATTGTTTGCTTGTATGCTACAAGACTATGTTTACTTCAGAAATGTCATACTTTTTCCTCATGTTTGGTTTCTGCAGCTTTCGTCTTAGTATTAGCTAAAGTCTCTAAACTCTAATGGAATTTAGGATCAGTTTTTTCCAATTGATTGCTTCTGATATTTGGATACATGATTTTATTTGTTTCGTTTTTTTGGGGCACTTTACTCTCTCTCTATATTATGGCCTTTTGTGTTCTTTTGGCATTGTATTGGTGAATTACATCTAAACCTTTGAGGTTGGGTTAAACTGCAATATCAAGATTCATTCATAACAAATGAGTGAGTTTGATCTGTCAAAATTGAAACTTTTTATGTAGTGTGAGATGATGGATTTTATGTAGTGGAGATGAGAAATGAAAAGAAATGAAAACATGATAGATGAACCTTCAATTTGTTTAAGGAGTCCACAACATTGTATGATAAGTCAGCATCTAATGTGTGGTAATGATCAACAAGTGACATAGCCCCAAACTTGTAACCCAAACGATTGCTTATAACAAGCCAATTACTTCTGCCCCTACAATTGATGTGGGAGTTTTACATGCAACAATAGAGAATCTTCATTTAATATTTTACAGAAAACTTATTCAATTTTCTTTTTCACCTTGAACAATAATATTTTTTCTTCAAAATTATTAATCTCAATTTGGGATTGAAACTAATCATTGTAATAATTTTATTTGAAAAGTTTGGCCTAGTCTGAACTTGTTACTTTATAGTTTCTTAGAAAATATTATCCTGAGTCAAACTTTATACTCAAATAGCTTTTATTTTTATTTTAATGGTAACAAGGTAATCATAATTATTTATATGCACCAAGTGTATGAGCTTTATATTCGTACAATTGGGTCGATCCAACTCGAAAATGTATTTCACGTGTTCACACGCCTTAAGTATATTCTCAAATCCTAATTTTACAGTTATATTTGTTTAATCATTTTTGTTTGGCGAATCAAACCTTTAAATTAAGTTCACATAACCTTTATATTATGTTGATATAATCTTTATATTTTCTATTAGTTTGACCTTTTAAGTTGTATTTTAGACCTATAATACCTTTTAAATTTTTATGTTATAATAATATAATTTTTATATTATAATAATTTAATCTTCATATAAAGTTCAACCATATTATATAATTTTTAGTCTAACTATATTACTTAAAGGTTATGATATATGTATGTAAAAATAATATAAATTTAAAATAAATGTTATATTTGTATAACATAAATGTTATGATATAAATAAATAAATTTGAGTACGAATCCGAACTAACACTTTCTCGACCAGTACACATTTAATTATACGGATTATGATTCGTGCATCTAGTTCACACAAGCATTACTCCAAGGTAAGACCTAGCAATTGAAGGCAACACATCCAAGGTAAGACGTAGCAATTGAAGGCAACACAACACCGAATCTCGCGTTTTGTCCATATTGCGCTTTCGCAACAAATTGAAAAGACAAACATGGTTGGCACATATTTAGCCAGTTATACTTCCAATTCCCAATTCATATTGAAATATAGAATTAAATTAAATTTCAAATGTTGAATTTCAAAATTATAGAATTAAATCAAATATAACTATTTCAAATAATATAATTTTATAATTGAAAATCAACATTTTTATTAATATAAATATTAAAGATAGTATATATTTTACATTTAAATGATATATTATTACATTATGTCATCAACATTAAAAATTATTAGATTTTATACAATCAACTACGCATCATAGTTACAATTAAAAAACAACTTAAAAATAAAAAATAGAATTTATAATATTATTTTCATTTAATATAAAATTATTAAAAAAACCTCAGCAATTTAACCAAGTTGTTAAAATCGCTTTTTTGACTAGGATCATTGGATGGTTCACAAAATCGGATCGTAAAATCAAATCATAGAATCGTAAGATTTTACAATCCTTATAAAATAACATAGAATTATAGTGGAAAATGCTAAAATACACATCTTATAAAATAACATAGAATGATACACACTTATAGTTGAAAATGCTAAAATACACATCTTAGGGAACTGTTAATATACCCACCTTCACAAGGTTTGAGAAGAGAAGAAAGTCAACAACAACCTCAATCCAAAAGAAAAGTAGGCAAAGCCGAAGTTTAAAGACTCTACAATCAGACAATGACTACACAAAGGGCTGAAAAAACAAGAATGTAAAGGGAAGAAGAAGCCTGGATTTAGAGGCTTGGGGTGATTGGAGAGAACAAAACAGAATTAATTAAGAATGTTGATAGAGCTCTACTTCAATACCCTGAATAAGAGATTCCACATCTAGACACAGACAATATACCTGCTGAAGTATCTATCCTAATGGATTAGAGGCTAGAAGAAGAGAATATTGCTTTGGGCCTGTCCATTTTCAAAGCTGTGAGACTGCCGACAAACAAAAATCCATCAATCAAGCAGATCACACTTTTCAAAAGATCAGAATATCTAAGATACTTCAGATATCTCTGCAGAGAAGGAAGATTCAAGAGATTTCAATCCTGCAAATCTTTTTTAAAAGATATAAGAAGTATATTAGGGATGGAGAGTTGGAAATTCAAAATCGACAAATAAACCTAGTAAAACAAGGTAGGATTGTGTCGTTCTGTGAAGACTTTTTGCTCAGATGGATTCAGATTTCAAAAATAAAGAAAAAATTGGAAGAAACCTATCTAGAGTCAATTCTAGATCGGTGGAAAGGCTCAGAAAGAAGACCTGAAGAATCATCAACTAAGAGGTCCCTATTTCAGAAGTAACAAAAGACAAGAAAAACATGTTATAGCATTGTATTTGTATGGTAACATTTTATATTGTAATATGTAAAAATTTCTTACATAAATGAAGAATTTTTTTTTTTTGATCATCAAGTTCATTTCTTTTGAGCTTTTGCATGATTTACTTAATGGTGTTTTGAGATGAAATTTAGTGTTGATGCATATCTGGTGAATCCAAGTTTACATTGTGGATACTGCATGAATGTAATGATTTGATATAAGTGATAATGCAAAGTGAATATTTCCTATCATGAATGATATAATGTAAATGTTTTGTCATCATAAAAAGGGGGAAATTGTTAGGATATCAATGTTTAGATTTTGATGAAACAAACTAGCTTTGTAATAGAAAATTAGAGTATCCCATTTTTCACATTGTTCAAGTAAAACTTAGATTAGATTTGAGTTTGTAAGTTTTTAAGATTGAAGAATGGAGGATTTCGAAGGAAAGCTTGTCTGCAGCAATTAAAGAAGAATTGAAGACTTTGCAAGACAGTTTAAAAGGATACAACTGTAAGACAAACATACAACTAAGAAGAGAATACAACAGTGATGTAAGTTAAAGATACAACAAGATGTGATGTAGGATACAGAACTGTAGTATACCTGCTACATGTTAGGAAGAGACATTGAATATAGTAATAGAGTCAACTCAAGCTGCAATATAAGGAAGATCAACTGTAATACGAGGAACGAAATCATCAACAAATCAAAATGAAGCCGGTAGAGACAAATTGAAGTTGTAGGTTTAGACCCAATCAAAGGAAGACATGTGGCTTGAAAACTGCAGCTGCTGCATTAATGATCCTCAAAACAAAGACAAACAACATTTAATGCAAGTCATACCGAGAAGAAGTACATCAATTTTAAATGAAGAATGCATTCTTCAACGAGTATTTTTCTACAAATATAAATAGAGGAGGAGTAGTAGCACTGGAACTGGTTACTGAAACTTATGCAAGTCTAAGAAAGAATCATTTTAAAACACTCAAGCAAACAAGATCTTGTCTCAGTCACTCAACCTCATAAAGTAGCCAAGTCAAGCTTAGAAGCTCAAAGTGCAAATAGATTACTTCATAACACCAGTTGAAGAAACTTAATATACTTTTACCTATTTGCTGTGTGCTAGGATTTTTATAGGTGTCAAACAGTTGATAAGATTGTATCATTTCTGTTTGTTATAGTTTTCTAGGTTAAGACAACTATCCTGTGTGGGTGTTTTGAATCATGTGTGGGTTCTTCTTTGAAACTTGTAGCAGCTGTGTGTAAGCTGAGTTCTAGTAGGTGGATAACTTATTAAGTTGTTAGTTTGTTAGTTGTACTCTCTAAATCAAATTTACTTAACGAAGTTCCTGCTCGGGGAAACAGTAGAGTGGGCGTAGAAGGATTACACCACATTCGAACCACTATAAAACCATAAGTGTTTTTACTACTTTATATCTGTTTATGTGCTGCATGCTTATTTCTTATCATTCTACATAAACGGTTTCTGAAAGAAAGCATATTTGAAAAAAATGTTTTACAGCAAACCTTCTGTCAATAGATATTTTCGCTGTAAGAACTCACAGTTACAACAAATAGTACTACTCTATAGTGCTGTAAGCTTATCTTACTGTTGTGCTGTAAGTTCAAGTAACTTGCAGTGCAGCTTGTTCAAAAGATTTTGTAAAATCGACAAAAGTTCATTCATTTTCCCTTTAAACATTCGAGACCACTTGGGACAACAAGATAAAATATAAGATTTTTGGAGAGAAAAATAATTTGAACTTGGGTATAAAATAAAAATAGGTTTTAGGACATCTTGGAGGATAAATGAGAATTTCTTGAATATTTTGGATAAATAAAATATGAAGTCTAAGTTGGAAGGTTTTAGAAAATCTCTAATTAAGCATAATTATTGAAATATTTATTTCTCAAGATATATAAGATCCAATGATCCTTAATTTTAAACATGAAATCTAGGTTGTTAATATACATTTCACAAAGATCCATGTAGTATAGCTATAAGTTTCTAATTTTTGAAACTTAAATTGCACAAACAGTAAATTTTGCAGAGCTATAAAATAAATTTAATATACTAAGAAATATAAATCCTTTTATTTTGAAACCTTTTTAGAAGATAAAAGACATGTTAATATACAATATATCCAAAATTCAAAGCACTGAAGACCTTTAGCTATAAGTATTAATCTCATAAAATGTAAATAGTGAATCTTTCAAAGCGGAAAAAAATTAATTTTTAAATGAAGTATATGTCGGATTAAATTAAAATTTTTCCTGTAGATCAAAACCCTAAAATTACATAATATGGTCAAATATTATAAAATTCGGAAGTATAAAAATAATATTTTCAATTTGTAAATCAGTAATGCTAAAGATGATAAATTTTGAAAATGAGAAATATAAAATTCATATAAACTAAAATATGACTCGAATTGACATACTCTTTTTATAGAAGATCAAAATCACAATAAATCATAACATACTAAAATTTTATAAAATTATAAGGTCTGTAGATATTTATTTTAAAATTTTGAAATAAAAAACGTGAACGTGTTGACTAAAGGAATTTAAAATTCATATTAAATGGGTTAAAACTCCGATTGATTTGAAATTTTTACTGAATATTAAATACATATCATGGACCAATATATTAAATTTACATAAAATCTGAAGGTGTCTAACTACGAATTTAAAATTTTGAGTAGAAAGAACATTAATACCTATTTTTTTGAAGATCGAGATGATATGTTGACGTCAACCTCTTTTTTGTGGTTGAAGTAGGGTATAAAAAATGATGATTTTATGAAGTTTGATTGCTGGAGAAATTATGCTTTGTAACTTAATTTATAGTTTTTGAAGAATTCACTGAAACTAAGATTTTTATTTTTCAAAGACGTGGCGTTTAGGAGCCTATATTTCTTTGTCTTATGAGCTTGAAACTATTCAATGAGCTTACATCTACATATAAATATTTTTAATTACAAGGCCTAAATTAATTCATACTCTTAATTTAACAATCCATTTAATTTATATATATATATTAAATTTTGGGATATTACATTCAAATCAAGAAAATATATGAAATCTTAAGAAGATAATAAATTCTATATAAAATATCGAGAATGTATGCTTTTTATGAACCCAAAATTCATAAAATAACACAAATTATCAATAAAAATGAATCAATTCATTAAGAGCATCCACATTAGTGAATTATTAGCACACCATTTTAGTGTAGGTCCCACATGTCACCACACTAATTAAAAACATCTACTTTTTAAAAACATATATCTACATCAATTTAACACAAATTCCAATCAATTTAATATAAATACAATCATTGAAAAGGTAAAGCAAAATAAATAGTATATTGAAATTAAATGAGAAAAAGTAAAAGCAAAATGCATTTATTGAATATATTGAGATGAAATGAGAAAAAGTAAAGCCCTCAGCTAATAATTAATTAGGGTACAAAATATCATTCTTACCTTTTAACACACACATAATTACACAAAAACACACACTTTATAACACACTTACATTAGTTAATATACCTTTTGTTTTAATTAATAATACACTAAAATGAATTGATGCACATGCCCTAAGAAGATCAATCAATGTCACATAATAAAATCATAAAAAAATTGTCATGTGTGTGTGGGTCTCATATAAAAACATTGCATAGAAAATTTGCCACATAGGCCATGGTAAAAGTACTACTATTTGCATTTTGCAGAGCGTCCATCAGTGTGTTGTCTTTCAAATAATAAGTAAAGTGAACCATTTTTATAGAATTTGAACCTTAAAAAGATAATCTCAAAATCAACAATTCTTGTGCACTGTAAATTACCAAGATTGGAATCTGGAACAAGGCACACAAGAATAACCTTATGTCAATAAGCATCCTTGTAATGTTCTTTTTTTTTTTTTTTTTTTAATAATTTATTTATTAGGGATTTCCCTCTTGAGTAAAACAAACAAAAGAAAGTCCAAAATCCAGATATATATTACCACTCATAAACTACAACGCCAACATTCAATGCAAAATCTCCATTAATAAGGAACATCTCTCTCTCTCCCAATTCTTGCATACTCCTTAAGCCATTCTTCTCTCTCTCATTCTCTTTCTCACACACAGACATTCATACATTATATAGATAGCTGAGTAGGAAAAAAAAGGATGATGGGAAATGGAGATGTAGAGAGAGGTAGAGCAAAAAAGAACAGAAACCAGAGGTACCCACAAAGTTTGTATGGTGCAAGAGCTTATGACATGGAGTATTCAGACAGTCAATGGACTTCATGGTTGGTTCCCATGATTGTTGTGGCTAACGTTGCTATGTTTGTGGTGATCATGTTTCTCAACAATTGTCCCAAAACTCATAATGGGATTCGAGGAGATTGTGTGCCTAGGTTTCTTGGGAGGCTCTCTTTCCAGCCCCTCAGAGAAAACCCTCTTTTTGGCCCCTCTTCCTCAACGTAAACTCTCCTTTTCCCTTTCTCTTTCATCATTGCTCCTCATTTCTTGATTTCCATGTTTTTCTTGTTACAAGTTTATTTTGATTTTTGGGAATTTCTTTTTTCATTTATTGCCTTCTATCTGATTTGAGATTAATGTGTTTATATGTTTAGAGTTGAATTAAAAAGGGTTGTTTGCTCTGTGAATTGGCTTTACCTCCTTTTCAATCTCATTTCTTGATTTCCATGTTTTTCTTGTTACAAGTTTATTTTGATTTTTGGGAATTTCTTTTTTCATTTATTGCCTTCTATCTGATTTGAGATTAATGTGTTTATATGTTTAGAGTTGAATTTAAAAAGGGTTGTTTGCTCTGTGAATTGGCTTTACCTCCTTTTCAATTGTTTGGCATTTACTTGATGATTGTGATATTGCACTGTAATTTGTGATTATTTATATATAATTCACAGCATCTCATTTCAAACAGAAGAAATTTATGAGCTGAAGTGTTCCTCTTTATACTCAAGAATTTAGAAAGAATTAGGACTACAGCTTTAAGAATTCTATGTTTCCAGTTTGAGATGGCGTTTTTTATGTAAAATTTGAAGTTCATTTATTGAGAGGACTCTTAATGGTATTCATACCAATGGGAACCCCATTATGATTAAGTCAGTGTAAACTCTTCACAGTGTATTGAAAACATTTGTTTTTCCAGAGGGTTCATGCTGAGTTTATAATGAACACACCAGTTAAATCCAAGGATATATAACTCATAACTCTGTTAGAATAAGGGTCCAATGCTATCTCAATGCAATCGAATGGCTTCAATCCAGGCAGGGCTTATCATATTGGGAGCATTGGGCCTTCTTTTTCTTGCATCATTACTCGGGCTAAAATAATATTTTGAAAATGGGAAATCTATATTGATAAAATACTTATATCGTGCAAGAAATCATGGGCCGTTGCCTTAGGACTTTCTTAACTGTTAAGTGATTTAGGTATGCCTGCTTACCTTATCAATAGCTCAACCAATAAGTCTGAGACATCAAAGATAATGAAAACCCCTCTCCATTTTATGGACGTCCATTGTTGAAAGAAGGTATGTTCTATTCTTTTGCTTTTGTTGGAAGAGTTGGTGCTGCTTGAATTCCTACGAAGAGATGTATTGTATATATAGGCGCACGTTAACTACTTGAGATGAAGTAACACTTTTTCTCAGCATTTATTAGGTTTATTCGAACTGTAATATACATAAGACTAGCTAATGGAAATATGTGTAAGTGATGGAGATTAAATGAAGTTCTATTTAGTTGTACAGTTAAGAGAAACGAAATTTCATAGACTCGGTGATATGCGTTGGGGGGTGGGTGCTTGGTTGGATCCCTTTGCAATCATACACTGTTGAAGTAGGTGAAATTAAGGTTTATTCATATTGAAAAATGATTATTTTTTTCATGTCATTTGCAGACTGGAAAAACTCGGAGCACTTGAATGGGACAAGATAGTGCACCATAATGAAGCATGGAGACTCATCACTTGTATCTGGTTGCATGCTGGTGTTATTCATTTACTCACAAACATGCTGAGCTTGGTCTTCATTGGAGTTCGCTTAGAGCAGCAATTTGGATTTGGTAAGAGTTCAATATAAACACATTAAGGTTATGCCTAGATAAGCTCAAACATTCATGAATGTTAATTTGTTTTATTCTTCATTTAGTAAAATAGTTCCATCACTCGGACTTGGAATCATCGTGCTTATCAGCCTGTGTTTCTTCTTTCTCTATCTTATGCTTTCACTTTTACCAATCTGAATTGCTATGGGCAGTGCGAGTAGGGGTGATTTACCTGTTATCAGGTATTGGTGGGAGCATTCTATCTTCCCTTTTTATTCAGAAAAATATCTCCGTTGGAGCATCTGGTGCTCTGTTTGGACTTCTCGGAGCAATGTTATCTGAGTTATTTACCAACTGGACAATTTATACGAACAAGGTGAGCTCTACCAAACACTCTTAAGGAGCTTATAAGCTCATGCAAACAATCTCTATAACCTCGTTAAAACATGCCTGTTATATTTCTGTATAGATTAATCATACTTCATTTATTTACAACTTAATCTCGTTTTTGAATAGGCTGCAGCTCTATTCACTCTAATCCTCATCATCGTGATAAACTTGGCTGTTGGAATTCTTCCCCATGTTGACAATTATGCCCACATTGGAGGATTTCTTACCGGCTTCCTCCTTGGCTTCATACTACTTGTCCGACCCCAGTTTGGTTGGTCGGAAAGCCAATATCGCCCAGTTGATACTCAACTGAAGTCCAAGTTCACTCTTTATCAATATGTTTTCTGGATTGTTGCCACCATTTTGTTTGTTGTTGGGTAAGATTTTCCGACATCTATGGCTAATCCCCTGCACGAGTTTAAACTTTTGTGCTAATTTCGCCAAATTTTGTAGATTTACGGTGGGATTAGTGATGTTGTTCAAGGGAGAAAAAGCAAATGAAAAATGTAGGTGGTGTCGTTATCTAAGCTGTGTGCCTACGTCGAGATGGAGATGTGACAACTGATTTGGATTTCTCGAATGGTGTGTTGTTTGTTTCATATTTTTGGCCTCGTCGATTCTTCTTGACAGTTGATATTGTTGTTTATATAGGTGTAGCCATTTATATGCATTCTTATGTACATGCATAGTAACAACTGACATTGACTGAGACTGGTATTGTTTATGGCTAAGTTTTAGATGTCTCCTAGTTAACATGTCTTGTATTGTGTTCTCATGCTTAAGGTTTCATTTCTAGATTGCTAAGTTGTTTTGATTATTTCATTTCATTGTCTTACATTCAATATATTCATTGCTTTATTTTTAATGAATTTAAGTCAACTTTAGGATTACAATTTTTAGTTCATATGAATTTTTTAGTAACATGTTCAAAGACGTTCTTTGTGACTCCCCAAACTCATCTATGCACAAACCCTCTCTCTTGAACTGTTGATGACTTTAAATTTAGGATTTAAGTGTGATAATTAATCTATATTTGAAATACACATGAGGTGTGATGAATTTTCCAAAATTGAGAAATTAATATTTGAACTTACCGTTTCACTTGCATGAATTGATCGTTACCATGAGGTGTAATAGCTGAAAATTAGACCTCAAGATATTAATTCTCATAATGAGTGGATTTACATAGTAGCAGTCCAGTCTTTAACAACTAAAGTTTGAAAATGAAACCGTTTTATCTTTAGCCAAGGATGAAAATATTTGGAAATATTTTCGATATATCTCCGATATTTCTTCAAACCGTTTTATCTTTAGCCAAGGATGAAAATATTTGGAAATATTTTCGATATATCTCCGATATTTCCATTTTTTTACGTAAGCGATATAATGATGGCCTACAGTTTCATTTTTTCACGTAACCAAATAATGAAAAATTTTATCAAAATATTGATAAAATATCACTATCTATTTCGATATCAGTAAATGACAGGAAAATAGGTGAAATATCGAAGAAATATCGATAAAATATCGAAGAAATATCGATAAAGATTACAATATCGATGGTGTTGTTGTACAAATTATAGGAAAATCTGTGAAATATTAAAAAATATCGATAAATATCGGGGCAATATTGAAGAAATATTGATAAATAATGGAAAAATATCAATAAGTATAATGTACCGATATTTCCACCAATATCGACATTTTCACGATATTTCCATAAAATTGAGATACCGATATTTCCATCGAAACCGATATTTTTATCTTTAAAAGCAAGTGACGACGAACTACCATGGTCATGAATTGTCTCGTGTTTGAGTTTCAGCAACGAGTGATGGAAACATCATCTCAATTAAACAAACCTCATAAAATTAAATAAAAATGAAATA
Source organism: Scutellaria barbata (assembly GCA_028654395.1). Taxonomy (NCBI): domain Eukaryota; kingdom Viridiplantae; phylum Streptophyta; class Magnoliopsida; order Lamiales; family Lamiaceae; genus Scutellaria; species Scutellaria barbata. Next base: position 22,286,880 of record CM053647.1, read on the forward strand.
TAATATGGAAAGACAATTATACCCTTACTATAAATTTAAAAAAAAAAAAATATATATATATATAAAATCAAACTTTCAAACACACCCACCTAATTTCCAACAACTAAACACACCCCATTTGACACTATATACATAACACACATTTTTTTTTTTCTTCTTATTCTTCCTCATTACATATATACATTACACTCCATTAAAACTTCAAACCCTACCTAAAAAACTCTCTTTAGTCCAAAAAATCATGGAGTAAGAAAGAACACATGAGATAAGACATTTAGTTAAAATATTTACCGATTTATTTTTTGGTAAAGTGTGCCAAATTTTTTTTATAAAATCCTGATCGGTCAATATAGATCGAACAACAGGACTAAATTCGACCTGCAACCATCGAACACATTGAACAGTGTTCGACCACCACTGACCGAACACATCGTACATTGTTCGACTACCTATCAAACTCACTACACAACTTTCAACCACTGATCGAACACATTATATACCATTCAACCAGTGGTTGAACAAATCATACATTGTTAGACCAACCAAGGTCGAATACAACAAATCCAGAATCGAAAATGACATACGCGATTCATCAAAAAAATCGATTTTTCATCAAACCAAACAATGTTTTCCACAAAAAAAAAACTTTCTAAACATGAATCCTAAATACTTAAATTGTATTTCAAACAACATTAAGCAAATTTAACACATCAAATTCATAATTTATGTAAAAAAAATCTTTAGAACTTCACTTACTTGGAATTTCATCTTGTTGGTGTGGATCCATTGTAGGCTTATTGGTATGTAATCGAACTTGCTAAAATTTGTTTGAATTAAGGTCGAACACTTCTAAATTCTAAGCTTCAAATTTTGTGTTCCTCTTCTTCCTCTCTAGTGTTAGGGTTTGGATGAGGAGACGTGTTTGGGGTTTGAAAATGTGTTTGGGGTGTGTTTAGGAATTAATTTATGTTTTATATTTTATTTTAGGATTGCACTATCCACACCCCTTGAACTTCCAAGGACACCCCAATTCTTGACAAGTCAACCACCTTTTATAATAGTACCATTTTTACCCTTAATTTTTTCTTAAAATTTCCAAAAAAACCATTTTGTTAATAGCCATTTTTTTATTTTTTCATATCATATCCAATTAGACTCGATATTAGCTATTATGATCGATAATCAGGCCAACATGCTTCCGTAACAATAAATAAAATTGAGTAAAATTTCATACCTCGTCTTTTTCTCAAAATTTCTCTTTTTGATTTTAGGTTTTACGGATCACTGATCAAACCACTCATCCGCAGTCTATGGTTCTAAAATCGATCGCACCTTTGAGAATCCGTTCACACCCCTTCACAACGACCACCTGCCTAACACGAGGATTTTTGGGGAGACTCACTACTGGATGATTTTGTACTCAGAATTATAAATGAAAAGAAGTGTTGAAGAAAAAAGCCTTTTTATTGAAGATAATAAACTTAAACTATTTTACAATACTAATTTTCTCCGCTATTTGAGGAGAAAATTTGTTCTAGCCAATCATGGCTTAAACTCAAATAGGGGAAACCCCCATGAACAGGAAAACTTAAAGTTAAACTATTACACTTGTAGAGAGAAGATTTCTATCTTATGTATGAAGATTTTCTTTCACCCACCTTTATCTTTTTCTTTTTGGTGGTTGAATCTTTATTGATGGCAGGTCCATCCACTACTCTAATTTTGTAGTAGTGTCATGTGCTTGGTGGAGTCAAGAAAGATCTTTTACGGATTTTCTAAGCGCACCCAAAGCAAAATACAATGTATTCCTATATTATTACAATCATAGAATACATGTATACTTGTAAACCATCGAGTCCAATTAGATTCGTTTCTTTTATTACATTTTAGGTTTTTATCCTCTAAAAATCCTTCAATTGACCTTTTTTCTCTGATAATCAATCTTTCTTGTTTGACCTTGAAACCTTGTCCAAACAACAGTTTCTCCTGTGTTTGACAGTAAGAATATAAATGTTTTTCCCATCTTTCGATATGTATCATATTACATACATTTCTTCTCGTCTGTTCCGTTGCTGGAACCTTGTTTTCCCAGATTAATTTCCTTTTATTTTTGAAAATGCTTTCAGTAAATCTGGTTGTATTTTATATCATTGAATTTAACAAGAAAGACCTATTCACAGAATTTTGAAAGATTTTAAATGGATACTTAACTTTGTCCATCTCGATAAGACAGACCCATAGTCCCCAAGCTCGTCTTGTAGATATTTCTTCTTTTGTAAGGGCTACCACTAACAGACTGTTTGATGGTGGTGCTTTGGCTTTATTGTACGCCACCATATCTAGTCTCTGAAGTTTTATAAACTGAAAAATTGGATGAGACCCTTTCCCTGTAATTTCTGGAGCTGTTGAGATAATCTTTAGCCCCTATATGTCTCCTCGATCCAAATGTGGATTGCTCTACCATAAATCATGCACAACAATAGCTATCTATTCTCGTAACTTTGAAATCTCACAAAAACTGGGTGTCATGGTAAAGACCAAAGCAATAACTCCAAAATCAAACCATTCTCTGACTTCTTACGGGTTTGAACCCGGGAGCATCCAAAGTTTTGGATACTTTCCAGACCAATCAACAGTTGTTTTGCTTGGATTGATCTCGTTCCTCATAACTAGCTTTTCCCACAATATTTGATATACCTGAAAAGGGGAAATAGCCTAGTTAATGTTAACCTTTTTCGGACCAGTCTGCGGCCTTAGGTTTACCTCTCCCTCTTTAACTTCGGAGGTGCTGGGTTGACTCGAGTTGTTTGAAATTGCTTCATGACTTTCCGAATTAATGTTTCTATTGGAGTCCGATAGATTTCTTATTTTGGCATTATTAGCCATTTTACCAATCTGATGAAAAACATGTGTCGGCGGGATGTCCTACTTCGGGTATAAAAACACCTTATTTGTTCACTGATGATGAACTTTTCTCGTGTATTTCTTTTTAGGTCACCGATGGTGAACCTGCTTTGAGAAGTGACTTCTCTAGCGCATCCCATAAGTGGGCCTGTGCTATCTTTGATGCTCGTATGGCTCTTTGGACAACGTCCAAATTTGCCTTCTGAACATATAAGGCTGCTTTGGTACGATTCCTTAGCAAATCAAATACTTTGTAAGGCTCCTCAAGGTTTTCCCTAAGGTGTCTCGTTCTCACCGTGATGGAATCCACCTCAGGGATGTCCATCTATTATTAAGAAATTTGTAAGAATATTCTCATTAGATTTACAATGACAATATCAAATAAATAATATTGGCATTCCGTCTGCCATCTGATAATATGAACCTTTTCTATCTTTGATTCTAATTTATATTTTAGAAAGGCCTTAACATTGGTATTATCTACTTTTAATGTGAATTCTTTTACAAGAAAGAAAAGAAGTCATTTTTAAAAGCATTCCAAATCGCGAAGAATTCCTTCTCGTTAATGTGCCAAACTTTGGTCTGTTGTTCTGTGAACAAACCACCTGTATATCTACACTGTTCTTCACCGATAGATGTTTTCCTCATAAGTAATGCCGCCCATCAGAAGTCGTTAGCATCTGTGTAGACGACTAACTGATCCTCATCTTAAGGGATCGCGAGTTTCGGCAAGTTATTGCAAACCTGTTTTAGCTCACGAACTCGTTGGGAATGGATGTCTTCCCATTTCCACTTGATTTTCTCATCCTTTTGTAATAAAGGACGGAAATCCTTGCGATATTATGCTAAGTCCTTGATAAATGAACCTGTAAAATTAATCACACCTAAGAAGCTTTGAAGATGCTTCTTATCTTTTAGAACATTTGAAAAATTGTGGATTTTTTCCAAAATATGTTCCCGAAGTTCCATACATGTATGGTCAATAATAACATTGAGAAATTTGATCCTATTAACCGCGATTATTGCCTTCTTCTTAGAGAGCACTAATCCTTCTTTATGACATGCTTAAAAAAATATTTCAAGATGCTTTAGATGCTCTTTCATATTTTTTGTAACACCCAAAATTTTCAAAATATTAATGATACAAGTTAAATAGAAATAATAAGGTTTGCATTATGTTATAAACTTAATAAGCATAGTTATGTATAAATATAATTAGCACTACAAGAAAACTCACCGACAGTGACGGAAAAATCCGTCACAAAAACAAAAAATTCTGACACTAATCAGGGTTTGTGACGGATTTGTGACGGAAAAATTCTGTCAAAAGGAATTTTGTCACAAAATTTTAGTGACGGATATTATTCCGTCACTAGTTTTGTGACGAAAAACTCCGTCACTAAAACCATAATATTGACATTCTTACTTGTTGGTTGAGTAGTGACGGAAATTATCCGTCACTAGTTTTGTGACGGAAAATTCCGTCACTAAAACCATAGTATTGACATGGCATGATGATGATGACATGTCAGCCACATCAGCATGACACGTCATCATACCCGCCACGTGTCGCCACGTCAGCATGACATGTCATCATACCTGCCATGTCAGCATGCCACGTGTCAACGTCCAATATTATGCATTGTCTGGAATTCGAACCTAAGACCTATTGTGGTAGGTTACATCAATTTTTTTTATCTATCTCTTACCTTACCTTTCAACATTTGAGAAGAAAAGCCCCAATTTAAGGAAATAATTTGATGAAATGGTCAAAAAGGAAACAAGAAGTAAATACATTATCACTCTCCTATCCATCTCTCTCTGCTCTCTCTCTCTCTCTCTCACTTCTCTTTATCTCTCTTTTTTCCTCTCATCTCTCTCTGTTTCTCTCTGCTTCTTGTTGCCACTGTTGTGGGCATGGGTATATATATATATATATATATATATATATATATATATTTGTGTGTGTATAATTAAGGGTGTATGGTTGTTGTATTGTGGAGGGGGAAAAGATCGAGGTTTTTGGTACCGGGTCAAGAAAAAAGGAACCGGTGTGTGGTTGCGCCGGCGGCTGGGTTTGGTGGCGTCATCGTGAGCAGGGGCGCCGTGTGTGTGGGTGATTTTGGCATCGCCGTGAGCAGCGACGCCAAGGGGCTGCAGGGTATGTGTGGTGCATGCCAGGTGTGAGCTTGTGTGTATTGTTGTGTGTGAGGTCGCCGTGACTTGGAGTCACCAGCAGCAGTGAGCGGCGGCAGCGGGGGAAGGCTGTAGCGGTGGCTGGGAAAGGTATGGAAGGGGGTTGATTTTTGGGAATTAGAAATAACCTATGGGCTATTTTGCAAACCCTAAACTTTGGTGAAATTAATGTTTAACTCCTAGCTTTTGTTAAATTATAAAATTTTCCCCTTAACTTCATAAGATATACAACAAGACCCTTGAACTTTGAGAATATGACATTTGAAACCCCGAACTTATTGAAAATTACATAATACACCCTAAAATTTGAGGATATTATACTTTGCACCTTAGAGTTGCTGAATATTGTAAAATGACCCCTAGAATTGCTGAAATTACAGATTTATCTCATAATTAATAAAATTTACGAAACGGACCGTAGAAGTCACTAGTATTACTTCTTGACCCAAACAAGTGAATTATGTCGCAATATAACATTAAAAATATTAATTACCATCTCTCTTAATTTAAATGACATTTTGTCTTAAATATAATTATAGAAGTTGTAACTTGACCCTCATAATTTAATAAACGAACCAATGACCTAATTATAAATATTAAATATACAATTAAATCCTCCATATTGTTAAAAATGATCAAAACATAAAGAAATAATTATGAACCTCACAATTTAAAACTCAAAGTTAAGAATCAAATTAAATATCAAATTCAATCCTCTTAAATAAAAATCAACTAAACATATTATGCAATTAAATATATTTCCTAAATTAACTTATAATTTCAGTTAATTGAATTCATTTTTATAAATTAAACTTTATAGTTAATCTAAATACGCCATAATCATAAATATATTCAAATTTCTTAATATCTAAGTTAAACCGTAGAATATATAAGTAGATTTTCTAAGATTAGTTTAAAGGTCTTCAAGAATTATTTTAAGCCAAAATTTACTTGTCTAGAATTATTATCAAGTCTTCAAGATCTAACATAAATCATAATTTTATAATTAATTTCCCTGAAACTAAGTCTTTCAAGATCTAAATAAAGTCTAATTAAGTTTTCTAATATTTTATTAAACGCATTTATTAGAAATTCACCTAAACCTTATATTCACCTTAAAATCATTTATTTTATTCTTTAAACCACAATATTGTCAGAAACCTATTCCAACTTATCAAAGAAAACCTTAAAGGACATATTTTAATTTTTAATGACCTTAACTAAAGAATTTATAGCTAGACAATGTACTAAGACATTTTTAATGATCGATGTAGAAAAAGAGGAATGAAGAATTTCCTATGCTTGCTCGACAACTTATAATTACACACGCTCTTCTCATGAGGTGGGGAAGATTACGTATTACGGTATTTATATTTTCTTTGAATTATTTACAAATATGAAATCTTATACTTGAATGAAGTGAGGTCGATATTCATGCTATGTGAATAAAGTGCTATGAACTAAGATTATTATTAAATGAGAATGAAATTGATGAATGATTTAAAGCACGTGATGGATTGTGATTGTTTTTGGAATGTGAACGTTTTACTATGAATGTAAATGTGAAGAATGATGTGAAGTTAATATTTGCATATGTGCAAATAAGATGTGTTTTCATGGCAGTTGAGAGCTGCAACTAAATGTTATGTTAAATTAATGTGTTTTCATGTGTATGTTTGATATGTGTATGTGTGAAGTAAATATGTGTGTATGCGTATGCAAGACGGTTAAGACCCGTATCAAGATGGCTAAGACCCGTAATTAATATGCTTCCATGTGTATGTTTGATATGTGTATGTGTGAAGTAAATATGTGTGCATGCGTATGCAAGAAGGCTAAGACCCGTATCAAGACGGCTAAGACCCGTATCAAGATGGTTAAGACCTGTATCTATGGCGGTTAAGATCCGTAAAATATTTTCACGACGGTTAAGATCCGTAAAATATTTTATGGTGGCTGAGAACCGTAAATAAAGTGAAATGATATGATTGAATGCACTTATTATGTGTTTGATGATAGATTATGTGATAAATGAAATGTGATTTTCATGGTGGTTAAGATCCACAATTTTATGGCAGATGAGATCTGCGTTTTCATGGCGGTTAAAACCCGTAAGAAAAATGATATGTTTGTATGTGAAAAAGATGAATGCTTGCAGTTTTAAATGATTTAAGACACTTATTTGAAGCTATCTATTTTATGCTGTTTTTATTAAAACAAAAACATTTTATGAAAAATCAGTTTTTATATGATAAAATCGTGGTTTGGCAAGTGCATTTAAATCTATAAAATTTTATTATAATGAGTTGTTGAACGCTGGGTAAAATCTTTAGAAATTATTTTATGTCATCTCGAGTCTCCCCACTGAGTGTATTTCAAACACTCACCCCTCTTTTTAAAATGTTTTCAGTTTAAGGAGTTGAATGCATGGAGTGTGAGCGGTGGATGCTGGTAGCCAATAATAAAAGGTTGTAGATGATTTTATTTAAAGTGTAATATTTTATGAGTTATGGAAATGAATATATTTTATATAAATCTTGAATTTTTATTTATCTTTATTATTCTTAAAAGTGTGATGTTTTTATAAATAAGTAACGTCTCGGTTAAGGTTTATTTACAAAAGGATCGGGACGTTACATTTTTTGATGCAATAAGAATGTCGTTTATGTAAACAAACATAAACTCAAAATAATCTTTAAACAGATTATCCATTTTTTGTCGGTATATTTGGGGTGCACTAGCAAGACCCATTGGAAGCACATTTCAGATATACTGACCTTGTGGTGTAGAAAAAAACGTTAATTTTCTCGATTCTTTTTTTAACTTAATCTGGTAAAACCCAAACTTACAATCAAACTTTAAAAACACTTTTGACCCTTTAATGCAATCAATTAAGTGTTCTCTACAAAAAATGTAATAACCATCAAATTCAATAATTTTATTGATACCTTGATAGTTAATTACCAACTTTATCTTACCTCTCTTTATTTCACCATGGTTTCATACAAAAAATCCAGGACTATTATAAGGGAAGATTCTTGCCTCGACCAAATTGAGATCAATATGCTCTTTGATAATCTCTTGCATATCCCTTCGATCGTTCATGTTTATCTGAATCGGTTTGTATCAGACCAACTTGTACCGGTATTGTTTATGTACTTTTAACATTGTTTCGATCTGGTTTTTGTCCCACCAGGCTAAAGGGTTCTCATTAAAATTCCTTTTGATTAGCTTTTTAACATTTTCAAGGGAAAATAATCTTTCTTCATCAATGTCAATCGGAGGTGGTTCTTCTTGTAAGACATTTTTCAGGAACTTAATAGCTCCTTCCTATGCCTTCTCAATTCTCTTTTGTCTGTAAGATAAAAGAGTCTTTCTAAATTTTCGCTTATCCTGCATTTTAGGATGGGTTAACTTGAAATTATCACCACGTGTGCTGCGGAAGGTAATGAGCATTATCCTATTGAAAACTTTCTCATGTCGCAAAATTTGTATCAAACTACCACAGTTAGTAGTAAATGTTAACAGGTTCTTATGATTATCTTGCTCATATTTTGCAAAAGTTTGGATAAATTATTTCCTAACAAAATATCAGCACCTGTATCAGGACTATAGATTGGTGACATTTTTACTTTGTACCAAGGGGTAGCAAATGTGCCTCCGATCATTATTCATGATTCTCGAACACCCTTATTGAGTATTAGAATTTTCTGGAAAAAGTTCATTCATGCAATAAGAGGTAGAGTTTATACAGATTCTCTGGGGAATACTCCTGGCTTTGCGGTGCAAATGCCTGAACTCAAATCAATATAAGCTGCAAAGTACTCAGCCTTATACTGATCATACAATATCCCAACGGATATATATATGGAGAAAACACTTGTCATTCAAAATCTTCTAGATAATTTTTATTATTTTTTCAAGATTCTAACAGGTTTATCCTTAAGCTTATCTGATTAAACTTAAAGGTTACTTCATGTACTCTTGTATCATGATAAGTTAAACCTTGATTAAAATATCAATTCAATGAATTTAAGAGATCATCATGTTGTTTTGAGAGATTTGAAATCTCTTCATCAATATGCAATCCTGACATATTATATAGAAAATGGGTTCTTTATTCTACCTTTATTAGGTGTCCATTGAAACTGAACTCCATCAATTTTCCATTTCTTCCCCATGGTTTGTGTTACTCAAGGAAAATTAGATCAAGGGTCATAGAACCTTTGGTTCTACCTGCAATACCTTTAACAGATACATCATAGCCTGTTATTTCTAATATGTCTTCATATCTATTAAAATGATATATCTCATCACAAGAAAAAAGATTATGATTTTCAGATATATCAAAAATAAACAGGATTTCTTTTCAGCATTTAGGATAATGTATTCTAAAATTACTAACCCTAATCTTTTGTGGGTTGAAATTCTCAATTGGTTCTTTTCCTCTTAGGCTTAAAATTCTATCTTCGAAAAAGGACATCATGTTACTAATCTCAGACTTAAATCTCATTGATTTATTAAAAATCGGATGATCTTTAATTAGTAAGTTAACACCACTTATCCTAGGTATTTGGATTGGCTCTAGTGTCATAACTTTTGTAAATTCCTTGAAAATTCTAGGAATTTCAATATACTCTTTTCTAAGGAACATATCAGAATGATGTGTATAGGAATGCGCATATGTAATTCCATACATGATAGAATATGGTCTATTACCTTCTTTCATTAAATCAATTCTTTTAAAATCATGATGAAGGGTTAGGACTCTACTAAAATCTTGGTCTGTTAGGTTATATGCAATCCTAGGATGTATGTCAAACATAAGTTTGCCTACATATAAATTTTCTACCATTGTACCAGGACAACTATCTCGCAAATTATCGATTCTTCTATCCATCACAAATAAATGTAACTCAGATTCAATGTCTTCTTTGAAGGTAGCTTTGATTACTACTTCAATGGTTCCAATATGGATCTATTTCATAGTTACCGCTACATCTTCTTTGATATGACTCAATTCCTCAAGAATTTCTTCTTTTGGAATAAGTTAGCATATCAACTCTATTATCGGTTAATTCCATTTGGAATCGAAAACTCACCTAAATTCACCCAATAGATGATATTGTGCTTGTGCTGTTTTAGTCCAATCTGGTTAAAGATTTTACTAAGACTTCCAATCCTAAAGTCATCGTACTGACTTAGGGTTGAATCCTACCACATGATTCTTTCCATCGTGAAAAGAATTCTGATAGACTTTTCGATATTTGGAGTCTATCTTTCTACTTGCCGCAGCTACTTGTCTGATTCTGTAGATAATCCATATGACTCATCTGAATCTGATTCGAACTCTTCTTCATAGATGCTTTCATCTGAAGAAATGTCCTCAAACTGGTAAATTGGTACTAGATCGTAGTAAAACACCGCATCTCGAATGTCGACTATTGGCTTGAACTGGCGCACTTCACCTTTCTTTTGTGGACAGTCTGGCAAAATATGACCTTTCGCACCGCATGTCCAGCAGTTGCAATCTTTGAAATTTTCATTTGTACGAGTGTGAGCTCATTTGAAAGTTCTACTTGTTGGTGTTCTTCCTGTTGACTTCCTTGTGGATCTAGATCCATGTGAAGAAAACCTAAAAAGATCAGACTTCTGACCAGATTTGTAAGATCTAGCCTTTGATTTGGACCACCATGATCTTTCTTGGTTGGAAGACCTTCTTTGTGATCCTCCTGACTAAGATCGAAACACACTTTTGAAGTGTTTCTTTCGTTTGCCATATTTTCCACTACTTGATTCTCCTATAATACTTGAAAAATCATTGTTTTCACAATAAAGAGGAATTCTTTTTATCCGTCCTCTTAGTTTTTTCTTATTCTTCTGTAGTGTCGCTTGTTGACACCACTCTCTTATGTTGTCCTTAAAGAAGGACATCCTTCTGGCCACTGAATCAACCATTCCTAGAGGTATCTTATATGTTTGTATAAGCATTTCCCTCCATAGGCTGCATATTTTTGCAAAGAACATCTCTGCAGCAACATTCAATGGTATCTGGGTTTGGAAGTAGTATTTTCGGAACAAATATATATATATATATATATATATATATATTCATCCGCCTTACATATACTTCTCAATTTGAGAGCATACAACGCCTGTGTATATTTGTAACGTCCCGATTCTTTTGTACATAAATCTTTAACCGAGACGCTACTCTCTTATAAAAATTTCCTCTTTCCAAGAATAAATATAAATAAAATCAAGAATAATTATAAAATATACATTTCTTAAATACAAGAAATTAATCATTTTAAATAAAAAGGTTTTGTAACCTTTGCTCATCGGCTACCAGCATCCACCGCTCGCACTCCACGTCATAAAAATCCTTAAACTGAAACATTTTAAAGATTTATGTACAAAAGAATCGGGACGTTACAATATTCTTGATTCTTTTCTTCTTTTCTTTCATCAAAGTATCCATCTCCAATGAAATATACTTTGAGCAAGTGACCGATCCTTTCGATAATTTTATAAATATTATCTCTAGATCCGATCTCTTATTTGATATGAGAATCTGTACCTTCCCATACTTTCCTTGTTGAACCTTCAAAACTGTTTTCAATAAGTTTGGAAAATTGATTTTTATTAATGTTCAGTGTTGATGGGGTAATCTTCAAGGTTGTCATCCATTCATCGATCAGGTTTTCCATATTTCTGAAGTCGATGATATCAGTTGTGAGCATCAACCCATATGGATTTGTCGGCTCTAACATGATTTTTGCCCAAGGACTGTTAGCTGGTGCCTTATTTCATCCTGGTTGTCTCCTGTGACGAGCCACAAATGTATTATGCTCGACTTGATCCAACCTCCATGGTTGTTCGGGGATGGGTGTTTGGGTACTCGTACTCCCTTCTTCTTGTTTGGGAATATGAGCATTCATCTTAAGATTAACCAGATTCACAATTTCTAAATTGGAAAATGATTCAATTAATTCTGAGATATGAACTCTTATTACTTCCATCAAACCTTGCGGATGATATCAAGTAGGAGCTCCTCATAGTTTTTGGTCTTTGGAACTCCGTAATCTTTCCTTTGGGAATGATAGGTCTATCTCCGAACGCATCTTTAAGACATTCATTTATGGATCTCGGATAGAGATCGGAACATCTTCTCCGTCTATCCACCATAGTATTTGATGGTCTTCTGGATCTCCTTAAGATCATGCGAGATCTTAGATATGTCCGAAATAATTATGTTCCAGTCCTGATTGGACGTCATGTATTGAAAGTCCTGTACTTGTTATCTCGAAAAATATTTCGGATACATTTTTACTTGATTTTCTCCTCCCGTTAGGCATAGAAAAATCAATATTGTACAAATAATTTAATTTATGTCTTCAATAATCCTGGGCTGTGAACCATTTCTCAACATCGGGTTTAATCAAATACAATATCTGGAAAAAACTCTATTATTCACTATTCTCAAATATTAACCGGTATGTGGCGTTGTAAACAATCAGATCACCCTACACCGGAGTGTATTAAAGGGGTACTTAGAAAGTATTCTAGCCAATATACCTAAATGATTAATTTTGATTTAATAAGTATGGATTGACAAATTGGATTGGAAATCATAGTTTTTGCTTGGAAATATCAATTCTCATTAATTATCCATATAGTGTGGAAAAGTTATGGGGTGTGTTTAGAAAACCTTTGGGTGTGTATAGTTTCACCTTTTATTTTAATGTTTTTTTGTAAATGGTATATTTGTAATATTGTAGGATGTGTTTAGAAAATTTTAAATTATTTACCAATTTTTATAGGTGTATTTAAAAACTAAAGTGTATTTAGAAAATGATGGGTGTGGATAACCGACCCTTAAAATTGTAATACCATAGTTGTATATGAAATATAAATCATTTATGTCGTTTCTGTTATTCTTGTTTTTTTGTCATTGTGCAAACTTTACTTATTTTAGTTCATCTTTTTTCACTTAAAGTTTATAAGTCCAAACTTGCAACTTTCCGAACCCACTCAGGAGGATCCGCATTATCCCAAACAAAAGAGGAAACATGAAAATAAAATTAGGTCAAATTTCCCAGTTACATATACATCGGAGATAAATCTATGTTTAATTTACACATTTACATCTCTCTCATTACTACTATAAAAGAACAAATAATTTTGTTTATTTGGTCCATTTTTTTGTAATGTCTTTATTAACCCTGTAGATATTAAATTTTATGGATAGTAAAGTAATTCAAATTTTTTTTTTCCATTTGATTATAAAAGGAAAGTGTTCTTTAGTTACATTCACTCTTCTTGAAAAAATTATATATTTTGAATATTTTTCTTGTATAATCTGGGATAGTTTGAATCTTAAACATAAAATTAGTTTACATTAATATAAATTTAAAGAGCTTTCTAATGATATATTATACGCATTTATAAAGAAAATTATACGATAAAATTTCAATTTTTGTATTAAAGTATGCATGGTATTATATAAAATCATGTTCTTATGGTTTTTAAGATCTTATCATTTATTTTAATATAACTACAAACAAACTAAATTAATAAATTTATTTTATCTAAGAAAGACATTAACTGTTAATATTACCAATACAAAAATACTCTAAAAAAACTGTAATTATTTTGGAATTATTATGGATTTTAAAGTAATTAATTGCAATGTTGATAGTTCTTTCGAAACTTTATTCATCTACAATTCTTGTTTGACAAGATTTTTAGGATCTTTAAAAAGTTTGTGTATATAACTAAGTTTTTGTTATATGATTTAATTTTAAAAAAAAACCCTATAATTCCTTTAGAAAATAAAATCATTATTTAGAAAGTAAAAAAAAAAAAGGAATATAACTGTCTATATAAAAGAATCAGAAAAATTGAAAATAAAAATAAAGAATCATAAAAATTTAAATGTTGGAAGACCTAGAAACTTTGGTTCAAACAATGTATCAAATTAAGAAAATTAGTTATTTAGGTATAGATTTATTTGGACATGTCATAGAGAAAAACAGTGAAATAAAATTATTATTTCGTGACTTAAGTTTTTGTCCAGAAACTATTCAAAACAAATCTAAATTTATCTAATAAAATTTGATTATTTATAAAAACAAAATATTAGTTATTTTAATCAATCTACAGATTATGATTGAATTAAAAATAATTGATAAAACAAGAACATTACTAAATCAAATCTTAATATATAAATCTTAAGATCTTTAATCATTTTTGATAATGTTGAAAATTATAATTAAATATTATCATCATTTCAATAATATAATAACAAACAGTAAGGATCTCTCCTATCAACTGCTTGACACCACTAAAACAACCTAAGCACACAGCAACAAGGTTAAAAGGATAAAATGTTTTCTTCAACTGTTGCTTCGAAGTGAGCTTCTGAATCCTTGAGGAAACTTTCAACTTGAACTTACTTCACTTCGGTAGGTTGAGTGACTGATACTGATTGTAATCTTGAATGCTCGAATCTTGTAAGCTTTGAGTATTTCGCGAATGACTTTTAGATCTCAGTAATGGTTTCAGTAACAGTTATCAGTGCTCCTCAACCTCTATTTATACTTGTAGGAGAAGATGTCCGTTGAAGGAGACATCCCTCTTTTGAATTTGAAGTAGTCTGACCAAAGTATGGTTCGCATTTAATGCGACTTGACTTTCTCTTTCGGAGCATTTAATGCGGCAGTTGCGGCTCACAGCTTTCTACAGCGCGTCAGTCCATGTGGCATCTTCTTATTGGCTCCGTGTCTGCTACTTTGACATTTTCTTGAACGGCTCTATTTATTCTTGCTTGAATCTCCGTTCCTCGTACTGCATTTATCCTTTCTAGGATTTGCAGGATACTTTGTTTTGTAGTTGGCGCTGTATGACTTAACTGTACTGTAAGCTTTGCGCTGTATCCTAGGTTTTCGTGCAGCTGATGCTTTCTTTCAGTGCTGCAGTAACCTAGACCTGGTTGCAGTATTTTCTGGCAGTACTGCTGTAACTTCTTTCTAGCAGTACTCCTGTATCCTTTTCTTGCAGCGTTGCTGTACGCCGTTCTTTCTTTCTTTACTGTATAGAAGATTTAACTCGTTGAACTGTTGCTGTATCCTTTTTCAATCAGCTATGTTGTATCCTTATCTTCTTGCAGCGATACTGTATCCTGCCTTCTTACAACGATAACTTCTCTTAAAGCTTAGATGCAGCTTTATCCTTTTTATCTTCCATTTTAACACTTAACACAAGACTCAATTCTAGGCTATTCATTCACTTAAACAATGTGAAAAATGGGGTACTTAAAACTTCCTATTACATATTTGGTTTTTCTCATCAAAATCTAAACATTGAAATCCTAACAATTTCCTCCTTTTTGATGATGACAAAACCTTTACATTATTTCGTTCATGAAAAAGTTTTTTTTTTTTTACATTAACTCATATGGATTATCAGGATTACATGCTTGAACAGCTTAATAAAATTAAATCTAATCCTGGATTCATCAGAGATGCATCTTGCTATTCCTTTCAACATATATTAACAGGAAAACATAAACATCATGCATGAGTTCATAAGGATTGAAATTGGTCAGAACAGAAAGAAAAATTTCTTCATTGACAGAGAGAAATTTTTACAAGGTAGAAGATTTACAACATGGATCACAAGAGGATATATATAATTTACTGAAATAGGGACCTTTTACTTAGCGGTTCTTCAGGTCTTCTTGCAGCAAATCTTTCAAGGTCTTCCCTTCCTCTTGATCATTTCCACCAATCCCTGATGGACTCTTGATAGGACTCTTGTAGCTTGTGCATGATCACAGGAATTTGAATCCACCTAAGCCAAAAGTCCTCACAGAATGGTACAATCAGCCCTTCCTTTACTCGATTGATGTAAAATTCTTGAATTTCAAGGCTTCCTTCCCGAGCGAGCTGTTCATATCTTCTTAATGCAGTCTTGAAAGTCTGATACCTGCTGAATTTGCCTTTTCTGCATAGATCTCTGAAGTGTCTGAGGTACTCTGAATGTTTGAAAATAGTAATCGCCTCAAATGATGGATTCCTGTCATAAGGCAGTCTGATCTCCTTGAAGATGTCAAATCTCCAAGCCATATTTTCTCCTTCAGGCCTTTGATCCATCATGACGAACACTTCAGCAGAGATATTTTCTGTATCAAGATGAGGAATTTCTTGAGGAGGAAATTGGTAGAAGTGATCTGGAATTATTCTTCTTTCACCAATTACACCGAGTCTTTGAATCCAGGCATTAGGATCTACATCTTCTTCTCTTTGGTGCCTATGACTCTCAGACTCGTCCCCACTCATCCTCTTCCTTGAGCCTTGCTGCTGGCTATCATCCCTTCTCTTTGAATGATAGGAGGGAGGCGCTGCATCCTTGCTTGCAGCTCTGCTGTGTGCAGCGCCTGCAGCCGGTCTTCTCCTAGCAGCTGCACCAGTACCTCCAGCTCCATCATCATCTCTTCGGAGAGGGGATGTCAGCAGTAGCGGATGATCCAGACCTTCTTCTCCTCCTGCTGAGAGGTTGTTGGTCATCATCCTCTTCTTCTTCTTCAGCAGCCCCTTTGCTCCTGTATCTATCTTCTACTCATTCTCCCTTTTTGGCATCATCAAATACCGAGGGCTGAGCAGGGGCAGTTGGGACCACCTTGGAACGTGGGCGACGGGTCGGTTTTGGGGCCGCCGCTGGAGCATCAACATGCTGAGGGAAAGCTCGGACCATGATGTCCCTCAGTTCTTCCACAATTAACTCCAGGTTTCCCAAACGGTCGTCCACACTTCTGGTTCTTTGAGATTGATCACTTACGCGATCCAAAAGTGTTTCCAGGACAATGGAGTGAGTATTTAGCCTATCAGAGGCACTCTCAGCATAACGCTTGCACACCCTGATCTCCTGGCGTGTTAGCGCAGCTTCAACTTTTAGCTCCTTCTCCATCCTGACCTGTTCCCAGTACAGCTTGTTGGAGTGATCATTAAGAGTCCTCTTGATCATCTCCGGCAGTACTTCCAGGTCCTTCTTGAAACCTGTTATGGTTTCAGCATGGAATTGGGCAGTGACTCTGAGACTGTTGTGCATGGTAGACTCATGCTCTTGGAGAGCATGCAGCAGGTGTCTAACAGCAGCTTCAACTCGGTTGATTGATTCATCAGGGGTCAGTCCCGAATTCCTTCTCATCGAGGCAGCAGTGGATGCAGCAAATGGAATGACTACTTGACATACTGGTGCTGCATCCTGCTATCTTGTAGTGCTTCTTCAATATTTTTAGGTTCTGACTGAGATATGAAGCATGCAAACATTACTTCATGTGGGATGGATCTTCTTGTTCTTACATCAATGGATGGATCTCCTATTATAAGATCTCTTGGATGATTCCTTAGCCATGTCCTATCTGGCTCAAAGACATGAATTGGTGTAGCTTGCTCATCTTGTTGCTGTATTGCAGGAGGTTCTGCTGCTGTAAGAATATCTGCTGCATCCTCAGTTGCAGCTTCTTCATCCTTTTCTTCTCCTGTAGGCAGAACTCCTTTTATATAAGGTACAACCTTCTCTTTCTTTGGAGCGGTCTCTTCAGGTGGTTCTTCCATCTTCTTTTTGTCACAATGTGGTTCATCAAACACCACATGAATAGATTCTTCTACCACCAGGGTTCTCTTGTTAAAAACTCTGAAAGCTCTACTTCCAGCAGAGTATCCTAGAAATACTCATTCGTCTGATTTAGCATCAAAAGTTTTCAGATGTTCTTTTTCATTGTTGAGAATGTAACACCTGCATCCAAAGATATGCAGATAAGTGATATTTGGTGTATGACCATTCCATATTTTATAAGGCGTTTTGTCAAGATCTTTGATGATTAGACATTTGTTCTGCGTGTAGCATGCGGTGTTGGTAGCTTCAGCCCAAAATCTCTTGGGTACTTCTGCTTCTGCTATCATTGTCCTTGCTGCTTCTTTGAGGGTTCTATTCCTTCTTTCAGCAACACCGTTTTGTTGCGGTGTTCTTGCAGCAGAGTATTCATGACGAATACCATTATCAGAACAGAATTTCTCTATAAATTTATTCGTGAACTCAGTTCCTCTGTCTGATCTTATCTTCACTATGCTTAAGCTCTTTTCATTCTGAATCTTCTTCATGAGACCAGGTAGCTTCTCTTGAGTTTCTGACTTCTTTGCAAGAAAGATCGTCCATGTGTATCTGGAGTAGTCATCTACTACTACTAGGGAGTACTTCTTCCCACTCAAGCTTACTGGTTCTACTGGTCCAAAAAGGTCCATGTGTAGAAGGTCTAGAATTCTGTGAGATGATTTCTGAGTCTTTTCTTTGAATGAGCTTTTAAATTGCTTTCCTTTTTGGCATGCTCCACAGATATTCTCCTTTTTGTATGCTACGTCTGGTAAACCTCTCACGAGGCCTTTTCTTGCTAGCTTGTTGATAGTTTTGAAGTTCAGATGGCTTAACCTCTTGTGCCATGGCCAGCTCAGCTCTGGTGGACTTTTCACAATGAAGCATGTTGATTGTGTAGAGAAGTTCCAATCTGCTAGGTAGATATTTCCTCTTCTCGTTCCTGTAAGCTTTACTTCATTCGTGGTGCTGTCCTTGATTAAGCATTTGTTGAGGTTGAATTCCACTGTGTATCCTTTGTCACAGAATTGACTTATGCTTAGGAGATTGTATCTAAGCCCCTTTACATAGGATACATCCTTGATCTTTATTTTCCCTTTGACTGGGCATCCACTTCCTTTTGTGCTTCCTTTGGAATCATCTCCAAAGATGACTTTGGGTCCTTTGCATTCTTGGAAGTCTCTTAGTGTGTCTTTACTATCTGTTATGTGCCTTGAGCAGCCGCTGTCGATATACCATACATCACTGCTGCAACCTGGCACTGTAACCTCATCTTCTTCGCTGTCCTCGTCATCTCTAGCCAACAGGCATATCAGCGCTTCTTCATCAGAGGATGAGGTTTCAGTGTCACTGCTAGAGGATTCTGCCGCTTTCAGTACTTCCTTCGGAACTACTGCATCCTTGGCTTTTTTCATTTCTCCTATGAGAGCTCGAAGCTTGTGCCTTTCCTCTTTTCTTTTATCTCTCATCTGCTCTCTTTCTCCTTCTGGATACTTGTGCACGGTTAGATATGGACAATTTCTTACATAGTGCCCTGGTTTCCTGCAGTTGTAACACAGGTCAACATTGCTTGAATTTGATTGTGGAGAAGAGGATACCTGAGGAGGTGGATGACTTCTTCTGAAGTCATTCTTCTTGTTGAGGTTGGTGTTGTTGCTTTTTATAAATCTCCTAAATTTCTTTAGGAGAAGCGCCATATCCTCTTCAGCAACTTCTGCTGTATCCTCATTTTGTTTACTGCAACTAGTGGTTGCTGTATCCTTGATTCCTCTGGCCGTCAGCGCTGTAACTTTGGAGCTTGACTCCTCTGACTCCTTTCTCCTTCTATTGATGTCATACTCGAATGCTTTCAGGTCGGAGAATAGGTCGAATGTGCTCATGGACTTCAGATCCATAGATACTCTCATGGCAGTGGTCTTACTATCCCACTCCGCAGGTAGGGCTCTTAACACCTTCATGTTTTTCTCTTTCTGTGTGTAGTGTTTGCCCAGAGCTTCTAGTTCATTCACTATTGATGTGAATCTCAAATCTAGTTGCTCAAGAGTCTCTTCATTCTTCATCTCGAAGAGCTCGAATAGTTGGGTTGCGTTGGAGATTTTGTTGTCTTTGGTGAGCTCAGTTCCTTCACAGATTTGCTCCAACTTTTCCCATATTTCTTTGGATGTTGAGCAAGTTTTCACTTTGCTAAATGTGCCTTTATCCAAAGTAATAAATAGAGCATTCTTTGCCACATTATCGAGATTGGCTCTCTTCCTGTCTTCATTTCCCCACTCTTGACGTGGTTTGATCAGGAAGTTAGGTGGTGGCTGCTCTCCTTCCGCATGGTCTCTCCCATACATTGAATTCACCTTCATGGGGATTATTGGTCCTTCAGTTATGACCGTCCACATCTCATCGTTCATGGCTGAAAGGTGTGCCTGCATTCTTATCTTCTAATCGTCATATTCCTCTATGGAAAACATAGATAGTTTGTGATTGGAGGAATCCATGATATGCTTGAAGAATGAATTTTATGCAGAGAAAACAGCAAAACAAGGGTGGATCTGGGTAGGTGACCAGATAAGTTGGCTTTTAACCCAACTCGCTTTGATACCACTTGTTGGTCCCAAGTGGTGTCCGAGGTTCAAAGGGGGGGTGAATGAACCTTGGTCGATTTTCAAAATCTTTAAAATAATCGTTCTACACTGCAAGTTACTTGAGCTTGCAGCGTTAGATGGTTACTGCTTGCAGCGCTAGGAAACAATGCTGCACGCTGTAACCTGGAGTTTTATACGCAGCGGAAATAAACTTTTTAAACGCAAAGCTGTTTTTCTCAAGATGCTTCTTTCAAAACGTTTTATGATGAGAGATAGATAATAATGCAGAAGATAAGCGCACAGACAAATAAAGCAATAAACACTTATGGCTTATAGTGGTTCGAAGGTGGTGTAATCCTTCTACGTCTACTCTACTGCTCCTCAAGCAAGAACTTTGTTAAGTAAGATTGATTTACAGGACCCTCCTAACAATCTATCAACTTTACAAAGAAACTACCTACTGAAGTCCAGCGTACACACAGCAACTGCAAACTTCAAAGGCTAACCCACACAGGGTTCCACACTCCCACACAAGGAAGCTGCCTAACTCTAGACAACTAAACAAACAGCAAGGATCTCTCCTATCAACTGTTTGACACCACTAAAACAACTTAAGCACACAACAACAAGGTTAAAAGGATAAAAGGTTTTCTTCAACTGTTGTTTCGAAGTGAGCTTCTGAATCCTTGAGGAAACTTTCAGCTTGAACTTGCTTTACTTCGGTAGGTTGAGTGACTGATACTGATTGTAATCTTGAATGCTCGAATCTTGTAAGCTTTGAGTATTTCGCGAATGACTTTTAGATCTCAGTAATGGTTTCAGTAACAGTTATCAGCTTCAGTGCTCCTCAACCTCTATTTATACTTGTAGGAGAAGATGTCCGTTGAAGGAGACATCCCTCTTTTGAATTTGAAGTAGTCTGACCAAAGTATGGTTCGCATTTAATGCGACTTGACTTTCTCTTTCGGAGCATTTAATGCGGCAGTTGCGGCTCACAGCTTTCTACAGCGCGTCAGTCCATGTGGCATCTTCTTATTGGCTCCGTGTCTGCTACTTTGACATTTTCTTGAACGGCTCTATTTATTCTTGCTTGAATCTCCGTTCCTCGTACTGCATTTATCCTTTCTAGGATTTGCAGGATACTTTGTTTTGTAGTTGGCGCTGTATGACTTAACTGTACTGTAAGCTTTGCGCTGTATCCTAGGTTTTCGTGCAGCTGATGCTTTCTTTCAGTGCTGCAGTAACCTAGATCTGGTTGCAGTATCTTCTGGCAGTGCTGCTGTAACTTCTTTCTAGCAGTACTCCTGTATCCTTTTCTTGCAGCGTTGCTGTACGCCGTTCTTTCTCTCTTTACTGTATAGAAGATTTAACTCGTTGAACTGTTGTTGTATCCTTTTTCAATCAGCTATGTTGTATCCTTATCTTCTTGCAGCGATACTGTATCATGCCTTCTTACAGCGATAACTTCCCTTAAAGCTTAGATGCAGTTTTATCCTTTTTATCCTCCATTTTAACACTTAACACAAGACTCAATTCTAGGCTATTCATTCACTTAAACAATGTGAAAAATGGGGTACTTAAAACTTCCTATTACATATTTGATTTGTCTCATCAAAATCTAAACATTGAAATCCTATCAGGGACTAAAATCAATCCTTGAATTGTAGATGACTTAAATTGTAAATATAATAAACAACTTAACAAATATATATAGTAGAAATAATTTTCCTTAATTTTATAATATCATTTATACATAAAATAATGTAAAGTTCATACGCTTATTGATCATACATATACCTAACATAAACTTATCTATTGGGTTAACATTTTATACTTGCAATGCACATATGTTTTCTTGGGAAGGGTATAAAAATTGAAATAATTATTTTAGAGAAGAAATATAGTATATATTTTTGTTATAAAACATGTGAGAATATATAAACATGTGAGAAACAAATAATATATAAATATATCTAGAACACAAGTAACTAAATATCTTTTTTAATAATTTTTTAACTAATTTTTGAATGAATTTTAAAGGAATTATAGTAATTAATGAAATTCTTTTATATATATATACATATATACACTGACATTTTACTTTAATAAATAACTAATACATTATTATAATAATAAATCATACTGATATAATAATATTTCTCGCGCAATACACAAGTGCTATACTAATAAATATATATAATTAAGAATATATTTGTATTCAATATACCATCACAATATATATACATATCATCTCATCAATTGAAACATCTTTTAAACAATGGATACCGTTTTAGTAGCACATAAATTTCTTGCATATTTTATATGTGGTTAAGTAAAATATTTAAAATATTACATATATTATTATTAAAAACAAAATAAAATAAAAAAATTCCAATAAATCCACTTGCCTATCTTGTGGCCCGATTCACATTTATGGTGAGGATTTGATAGTCCATTAAAACGATAAATTGCGGCAACTTCATTCTACCAAATTATCTGTTCCAACACATTTATTAACAATGTTTCGGTGATTCATTAAATGAAAGAAACAATCTCAAAACAATTATATCTAAAGTATCACAGTTATGACATCACTAGTTCTACTTGACATTAGACTATGAGTCACGAATTAATTAACCAATTTATATATGTGGGTCATTAAACTTGCATTATTGCAAACAGACATTGGCTGGTAGATAAATAATTATACACCTAAATGATTGTTCTCCAAAATTGTTCCATAAATCATTTTGATTTTACAGCTATTACTAGCATTTAAATAGACCAACAACTAAAAAGAGAGAGGATAATTTAGGACTTTTTAGGAGTGAATATAAATACGGCACATATACATGTTTTTGCCATCACTCTCTGCAAATCATAACCTAATATGGGCAAACTACGTTCACTATAACATAACTAAACAAAAAAAAACTAAACAAAAAAAAAAAAAAAAAGGAATATGGGATTTTCTTTTGAAAATTAAGTCTCTAAATAATTTATTTAGTTAGTATTCATACTTTTAGTTGCTTAAGATGGGCCCCTTTAGAATACATGAATAGCAGACTTATTACTGTTTTAAAGTTTAGTACTATATATGTAATAAATTTTATGTTATACGTTTTATGGATAAAAGCTTCATATTTAATTGTTTCATTAAATAAATATTAATCGACCTTTAAATTTCAAATCCTTTACTCCAACCTTTCATGAATATTTTAATTTGAGAGAAAAATATTGCACATATAATGGGTTTCGGCCAATTTTTTATTTGGCTATAATATCTCTATCTGTATAATATATTATTAATTAAGAAAATAAGAGAATTAAGTCATCAACTGGTGTATGATTCTATCATGTGTTGACGCAAAATCATGAACATATTCATCGACGCAGTAAGACCAAATTCATATAGTACCTGCAGGTATTATTATCAACATCCAACTCAACTTCAATTTACATCACAACACTCAAAAACAGGATGATCATATAATTGGAATAAAACAAGCTGGAAAACAAGGTACTAATATCTATGCCAATAACCACCATTAAACCGCGAACCATCTCCTCGAAGGGGGATTCCAAGGCGGTCCAAACGGCCCGACCCAGGATAAGCTTTGCTGGTGAAGTTAGCATGCAATGTGGAAGCAGCTTTGTGAGTGTTAGATCTCAAGTCACCATATCCATGAAGAGAGTATCTGTTTGTCGAGCTTGATCTCTCGTACTGAGGTCTTTGTTTGGGGGCACTGAGAGATCTCACCTTCGCCTTTGATGATTCAGTGTAGGCCATGTAACTAGGGTGATCAGAGTAGCCACTTAGACAGCTTCTTGAGTCGTCACCCATTGATGATGCAGAATAGTATTGAGGGCTGTTTTCAGCAGTGGTGAAGCCATTCTCATCTAGGTCTAGCACCAACTTGAGAGGGCTCAAGTATTGAGCTCGATCACCACGGGGCAATGGGCTCTGTCTGGTTTGATCGGAGGTGTGGAAGATATGTCTGCGTTTGGGCTTCCATGTGTCGACTTGTAGAATCTTGTCGCTAATTGCTTCCTCATTATCTGCAGGAAAACATCCTTGCTCCCATGGTCTTAATTCACCTCTTCTTCTATCCTGATCATGGCTCACATAGCTGTTTGATCTTGAACCGTTTATCTGAGCATGGACAAATATGTTTAGGTGGTGAAATTAACGAATAATTTAAGCTTTTATCCCACTATGTGGGTCGGCTATATGGATCATATCCTGCACACAAATTCTCATTTATACTATGATTGTTTTTACATGAAAGTAATGGATAAATAACGTAACGACATGTAGATCCCATCCTAACAATCTTTTGATTGTTCAAACCAATTCAAGTAGTGTATGCTAGCTATAAGTAGGTAGAGTTTTAAATTAGAGGCTCATAATCATAGAAAATAAGGAAGACCCAAAAAGTTTATTGACAAGGAATGGAACCTTCACCAAAAGGGTTAAGTGTTTCGCTCGTAAAAAATGGTAATGCCTTACAGTGTGATTGGAAGGAGATGACTTGGCGGTTGCGCGTGTTCTTGCTTGGGCGCGCGCAATTGCCTGCATCTGTCGTAGTGTCTCCACATAATGCTTCCTTATAATGTGACCTCTCACAAGCGCTTGAAGCTTCACCAGTGCTTTCAGTGCTCGTAGAGCTCTTCTTGACTACATTTAGCATTTTCAATTCATTTCAAATATCACGTGACCGCATTAATGTCAATCCAAATGGAAGTTAAAATTGTGATGAGTCAAAACGTGATTTTTACTTCTGAAAAGCTTGAGAAGGTAAAAGTCAGATGACTACAAGACGTCTCACCATTGGAATGAAGTGAAGAAAAAGCTAAGCCAGTAAGCTCTGAAAAAGTATATGAAAAGATAAATAAGACAAAATTTGGCACTAAGCTCAAAAGTGTCCAACCTTGTTCTCCTTCAGTTCGCATGTACCTTTCATGCTTTACTTACTCAACTAATTAGCCATGTCTCAAAAATATCAGCAAAGATTATATTTAAAATTACAAGGAAAGTCACTTGATACTAATTTCTTGTGTTCTAATTTTAACAAAATCACTAAAATAGAAGAAAACTCCCACCCAATCAGCATTTGCAGGGACAACAAAAATAATTAATAGATATCAAAATTAGTGTAGCTAGATTTGCATGGTCCACACCATGAATATCTACTCCTATATTACATAAAGTACAACATCTATTGTTCTTATATATATAAATATATATTATAGACAATGGTGCATATAATATAAGGTGTAACATAAATTATATGGGACCAGTTAACCTTAGCCTGTACATATGTTTGTTAAGGTGATAATTGTGTAAAAAAATATGCAAAAATTATGAGGAATGAGAATCGAACAATTATTCTTTAATGAACCACTCCACATTAACGACATTTATCGTCAATGAAGGAGTCCACATGGGTGAGTATGAAAACAGTAACTTACGAGATATGCGCGAAAATGAGACTGAATTGTAACGGCCGCGCGTTCCTCGCGGCTCACGTAACGTGCGCCGTTAAGAGTAACGTGCGCGCCTCCCGCCGCCACATGATGGGCGCCTGTAAGCTTGACTACTGCGGCGGCAGCCTGAGCAGCGGCGACAGCAGCCTCTGCGACGGCGGCGGTGGCTGCTGCGACGGCGATGGCGTGCCTGCTAGCCTCGTCGTCCTCGTAGCCACCCGGGACGACGTAGTTTTGAGACTTGTGGCTGCGTTTATCCTTGCGGGAAAGGGAAAAGCTCCATCGGTTCCTGGACGGCGGTTTAGGGGTCGGGTTGTGACTCGGTTCGGGTTTCTTCAAACCCAGCAGATCTCTAAACCATTTGGAAGCTTTGCCCATTTTGTTAGAGATGATTTCCGACACAGAGCATTTTAGAGATATGGGGGAGAGAGAGAGAGGAGCAAAAACGGTGGAAGTGAGGTGAAAGAGTCAAAGGGAAATATACGAGTCTAGTTTGCTAACATACTTGGGATTAGCAAGAATTTATTTTATTGTCTTTTGTGGGTCTTGTTTACCTACTATGGAACCATATATAAATTCTTGGATTGAACAAATGGTACTACCACAAAAAGATATAATGTAAATCTCTTTATATCATTTTTTATATAAATTTTAATTATTTTTATCATTTTTATATTTAAAAATTAAAAAAGTTATATGTCATTAGATGTAAAGTAACGTTTGTTAGAATTCACAGCTGACTTACGTTAATACACAATTTTTGTGTAGAATTTTTTATTTTAATTTTTTTATACTAAAATTGTGTAAGTTAGTGAGTGTGCCGTTATTTTTTTATTGAATGTGGGTAGGTGACCTCATAAATGTCTCATCAAATGAAATAAAATGGAAGTATTTTTTACTTTTACTAAGAAAAAGACCATTTTATATCAATTGTGGTAGTTTCAATGCCTAGACGTTCTTTGATTTGTGTTGCTAGTAATTAATATATATATATATATATATAATTTTTTGCTTAATTTTCTATTTATTAAATAAACATTTTGATTTCAAATTTCAATTTTTTTATTAATTTGAATTTTCATATTTGTTTTGCAATATTGTCAATTGTTTAAGTTATTTAATGGGCCTGGCTCAAGAATCTGAAATAGCACTAATTGTTTAGGCATTAAATGATTTTCCAGACTTATAATCTCAACACAATCTATATATAATGTGTCAATTCCGGTAATTAAATCAACAAAACAACCATCAAACGATTATTAGATAAATCAAACTATATATTAATTTTTGAATTTAGTGTTTAAATTTCAAAATTTTAAAACATTACTATAATTAAATTGCAACAAAAACAATTTTTCGTTTATTATTATTTTTCATTAAACTTTTTTGAAAAAACTTTTAAACAATTATAGTTTTTAAAAGTTGAGACCATGTATTTGTGTGAATTGTCAATAGTCATGGTGTCGTACCTTGTCATAGCTTGTGGTGGGCAAAAATTAGTACGACAAACTGAATAGAGTATGTAATGTTGTCTGAGATTACATTTGATCGATGACACCCACTCAATATAATTTATAAATAAAATATTAATTTCTCTCTTTTCTATTTATATAATTCACAACTCAACTCAATTCCAATATTTTTATATTTTATTAGTAATACCAATCGAATTAATCAAATTCCAACATTTTCATATTTTATTAGTAACATCAACCAAATCCAATCCAATATTTTTTATTATTATTTAATAATTGTATATTATTTTGTGAGCATTTATTATTATTATTATTTGACATATTAATTCTGCAATTATAATAAGGAAATTGTTCTACCACACACTTAAAATAACATACAAACACAATAAGTAAATCAAAATTACGATAAATGAAATACGAAATCGAAAAAAAAAATCTAACTACAAATAGATGTATACTAAATTACAAATATAAAGATACAAACTATATATTTAATTATCAATACTATTTTTTTTGTCAAATATGCTTAACCAAGTCGCTTTTAAGAGCGTTATGAGCTTCTGTAGCACCCAGGACAAAAATGAAGTATAATTGGTTAAATAAATAAGTAAACCCTTAATAAAAATATCCTATGTGTATTAATTCTTGAGTGTTTAATTTAATTACGTGCGTTTCAGATATGTGTTTAATGACCAGTTTTAGATGAATAAAATTTATAAACATGGAATATAGGATATTTTATACCATTAGATGCGTAACGGAAAAACGAGAAGATAGAAACGAACTAGAGGTCAATCGGACACCCGTAGCTCAAACGACGAAGAAAATGGCAAAATACGGAATTTCGAAAGAAACGAGAAATGGAATCTTGATGAACAGTAATTGAAATCTTATCGTGAACAGTAGCCTAACCTAAATGAACAATAACCTAACCCTACATGAATAGTAACTTTTCCAATTTCTATAAATAGGCCCTCATTCGATTTCATTTTTCATCGTTTTTTCGAAAGAGTCGAAAAGCGTCGAAAACACGTAAGTTTCTTTCTCCTCTCTTTTTCTTTCTCGCTTTGTTTTTCTATCTCTGGCGTGCCGCCGCCGGAGTTCGCCGGAAAATTTTAAAGTCGTCAGTTTCGACTGATTTTCACACATAACGTAGCCCTCGATGAGACGAATTTAGGACAACTTTCGGAATTCAATTCTGATTCTCTGTTCGTAGGAAAACGATGAAAAACGATCTCCAAACCTTAAACCCTAACTTTTTGCCACTTTCTCTCTCTTTCTCTCTCTCTTCTTCTCGCGGTTGCTGGCATCGGAGGGGCTTCCGGGGCTGTGGGCTAGCCGGTGGAGGGGCGGCGCCATCGTGGGTGGCGGTGACGGTGCCGGAAAACGGGTTGGAAGGGAGGCTGTTGTATGGGGTTTTGTGTGTGTGTGTGTAATGTGTGTGATGAAGGGTATTTGAGGCTATTTTTATAGTACTATTCATGTCGAAATCCGGCGAGGGATGGCCGAAGGTGGTAGCCGGTGCTGCAGGCTCGTCGGAGGACTAAGTGATATCGACATAGGGCGGTGCCGCCACATCTAGTGGTGCCGGGAAGTAGGCTAGTCGAGCAGGTCGACGTCGGGAGGCCTGGGCACCAACCTACCTCTGCTGCCGAGAGCCGTTGTGACACCCTATACCCCTATGATGTATATCTCACAATAAAATATTCATCATATAGGAAAATCATGCTGACGTTTCATTTATCCATATAAGTATAAAAACATTATTTAAAGACTAATATCATATAACATGAAAACACACAACCTATATTCCAACATAAGTCATACTAAATACAACTCATAATACACGTGTCCAAAATGCAAAATGTAGAGGAGGAGAAGGTTGCCCGAGGCATCAGCCGGCCGACCTGATATAGAGTGGTGCCTATATATACAAACCCACTTTAAAAAGCAATTGAACCTAAAAAAATTAATATGCGATTTTTATGAGTTGCAACTCAATGAATATAAACCACTACTTTAATTAAATAACAAACAAATCACAATCATTAACATTAATCAACAATATAATCATCATGTGCAAATGCCACTATGTTCGATTTATTATTCTGTGAACTGCTCAAGTTTGGATCTGTCCCGAGATTTCCAATATGTCATTGTATATATAGACCCGTAGGTCTCCAATATGAATATGACCCGAAGGTCTCCACTTTGTATACAGATCCATAGCAAGACAGTCACGGGCCTTTTCATTTCATGCCATATGTAATGCAACATATCAATCATCTGAACATATAATCAGATATACATTTACCAATATATCCTTTGATCCAATGACAGTTTCATATATATACATATTTCTTATAGAACACATATAACAAACCTTACAGATAAATCATATCACATTGCATATAAATCACATATACGACTTATACTCACATAACAACCATTGCATATAAATTGCATCTCATTGCATATAAATCACATAGCATATAAGTCACATATATGGTTTACACTCACCCGACTAGGATAAGTGGTCGGTTCGTCGCTTCGATTCCTCTGCTCGTTCTATAGCCTGTGCCCCTATATGATTCAATGTAATTTAGTCTAATCGTCCCCTTAATATATATTTCTATTATGCAATGAAATGCAATGCATGTATGCGTAATTAACCATGTTCATTACTTTCCTTATAACTTGAGTTATAAAATTCCGGGTCGAGCAAGACAAAATTCTATAGAAACTTAACATATAACTCTACAACTTTCATGTTTAAGACTTTTCCTAATTCAGTCTCCAACCTGCATAAAATTAGGCTACAAACATAGTATAATTAACCGTTTTCAAACTCAAAGCCCTGTAATTTTGACATTATCTCACTCAATATTTAACCGAGTCATCCACGGTTTACTTCTGAGTCTAGCTAAGAGATAGGGCTATAACTTTCATGTTTTAAGCTTTTCCTAATACGGCTTATAAAGCTACCAAAACATCCAATGAATAATAATAATCGGAGATATATAATTCACTAATTTCTTTATACCTTTCGAGAAAAATCTTGAGAATACACTCCAATCAAATCGAAGAGCACATTCCCACGAGTTCCTCCTCAAATTCCGAAGAAAAACGATGAAAAAACGAAACCAAAATTAATAAACCTTTCCCTTTTTTTTCTCTTTTTCTCTTCTTCCCCTGCTCCCTGTTTCTGTTCTCGTTGCAGCTTCTATCTGTTTTTCCATCGCCTCATTTGATAATTAAGTTTGCATTCATTTTATATAATATAATATTATTCTGCATGCACAATCACATATGCTACTTATATATATATACCTGCGGCGCATGCTTCACCTGTATATATATATAATATTAATTAGCATACATATATAGACTTATGTTACTTATATATATAATATTAATTATTCATATATATATATGCATACTACCGCTTACATATATATATATATATATATTAATATATATATAGTACATAATTATATATATATATAATTAATTTAATTTTTGTTTTTTACAAAATTCAACATAATTTATATCATTATTCATATAATTTATATTATGCACTCGAAGATTACTCAAGTCTCAATCAATTATAATAGGAGTTTTTTAACACTAATTACCTATGAGCATATATATAATATGAAATGCATATGATGCATGAAATGAATGTCTAATGACGTGTATGTTTTGGTCGGGATATTACAGCTGCTGCTCCCGCTGCCGAGAAAACTTGGTAGCTGCCGAGGATGCCACTCCCGCTGCCGAGAAAACTCGGCAGCCACCGGGAGACGTCGGGGTTTTTTCTCCTATCATCGAGAACGCGCGCGACATCGTATTTTCGATTCTATTTTCAATCCGAATCTCGTTTTTTTTATCGAACTTTAT
The DNA here is from genome assembly GCA_028654395.1 of Scutellaria barbata. Taxonomy (NCBI): domain Eukaryota; kingdom Viridiplantae; phylum Streptophyta; class Magnoliopsida; order Lamiales; family Lamiaceae; genus Scutellaria; species Scutellaria barbata. The sequence continues at coordinate 22,318,072 of CM053647.1, forward strand.
CATCGAGTCGTCGCCAATGAAATATCATTGAGCGGGGGTCGTGGGTCCCGGTCGAAGTCAACCCTTTGACCAAATTACCGAAATACCCTTCAATTTTAAAATGCTCAGTTCGAACTCGTTTCAACTCCGATCAAGCTCATTCTTGTTTTGTTGTGATCCAAAATTCATTATCTTTCTCCTCAGCCTTATAAACTGATCTTTCTCTCTTATTTCTTCAACCTCAATCGTTAGGCCTTTCGTTGCGATATGTCTCATCTCGATCGATAGTATCCAATCCGATATAGGTTAAATCTTTAATTATATTTAATAAGGATCTAAGAAAACACCTTAAATTATATAGGCTACCTCTTGGATTGAAGCCTTGAGATACGTGATCTTTGACACTTGTTACTCACGTGGTAACCACCGAACAAGGTGGGGGTAATTTCTAACTCTTTATCTGTTTACAGTTTTCCCTATTTCAAGCATGGTTGAGGAATACTAAATGCTGTGATTATACTTGCTGTGACATACTTATTACTGTGAGGGGTGGGCCCGCTGAGGCGCCCTTTCATGCATTCGTCCCTTACCTCCATTCTTCTATAAAAGGTTTGGTGGTCCTTGAAATGTACCAGCGGTATTTGAGACCGTTTTATAGGATAAGATGAGCGATGCCCGCACCTATTCGTCCTTTACCATTTCTAATGTCTGCTGTGCATATTTCGTGTTGTGTTTCATGATGATTATACGTATTTCTGATTTAATTATCTGTCAAAGATTTAGATGTGGATTTTATCCCCACGAGTGTATTCAACACACTCACCTCTTATTCTGTAATTCACGTTACAGGTGGTGATGAGCATGATGAACCCTAGAAGGAGAGAGGAGGTGCTATTTTTGGATCTGTAAATTATTTTTAATATGATGTTTCTCAAACATTTCTCTTTATAAAACAATATTGTAAGAAATACACGTTTGGTGATGATATGATGTGTATATGGGATGTGAGATCCTGATGATATTTTTTTCGCTGTGAATATTATGTTTAAATCGGTTGAAATCGATGGTTGATATGTTATATCTTCTGTTCGTCTTCTACCTATTGCGAAGTTGTTCCCTGTTACATATATAAGTGGACACGTATGCAATATGTTCGGTAGAGTATTGAAAAGGTTGATCATCTTCTTCTACTACTCTACTTCTTTTGTTTATAAGTTCATCCATTAAAAATTCTGTGGGATCATAATAAGTTTGGTATGTGTCTCGTTCATCCTCTACTATCATAATATTTTTTTGGTATACAAATTTGATGAGGAAAAAGAGAACTTGAAATTGTGAAATAAGTGAGAATTAATTTTGGATTGGTGAGAAAATATGTCAATATTGAACTCTATTTGTAGAGATTTTTTTTTTATGAATTTTGATAATTGTTTTAAAATAAAAATTATTTTCAATATCAGCAATTTAAATTATATCCGAAAAAAATTTATCGACACCAATAAAATGATGACATATGTCTTTTGTGGATTAAAGTGGATGACCAATGTCATGACGCCAAGCTTCTCTCTCCTATCATTATTTATTATTTATGGTGATATTTAGTGGATGTCACCACCAAATGTCACCAATAAATATAGTCTTAGATGTGACTACACTATAAATAACACACATTAGATTAATAATGAAGAAGAAAGAATGAATAGAATATTTATGCCAAGTGAAATTTATTACTTAAGACGAAGTAATTACAAAAACCATAAAGAGATCATGAAAATCTCTTTTTGAAACAAACACATCCTAAATAGCTAACACGTGAAACTCTATGAATGTGTGTTTTGAAACAATGAAAGCTCTATGACTTCAACAATGAAAAAAGGAAATATTGTTTTGAATATTATCACAAAGACTATTTTACTCTCAAAATCTTGCTCTTCTTTCTTGCTTATGAACCACAGTCTCCAACCTTATATTTATAGACAGCCACGATCTTGATCTTTATCTCCATGTTCTCCATATATGTTTCACGTCAAATTCCACAATCTTCATGTCAAGCTCCATACTCCACTTCTCCACAACTCCACGTACTATTACGTATAGAAGTCGTAGAAGCAAAATTACTAATATCCTAGATTTTAGAGTTTTGTTAACCAACTCTCAAAATTTAGCCAAATTTTTATTCCTTCCAATAAAAATGTGGAGAACCAATTCCCTCACCTAAAAATGACTAGGAAAATATTTGTAGAAAATAGGATTTTTGAGTTCAATAAAAAAAAAAAAAAAACTTGGTCAATTATTCCTTGTGCCGAGTGCAACGTTAGTGAGCAAAATCAAATCTATTCAAATCACTCCAACCAAATCAATTTAAAATATTAAATTTATAAATTATCAAAAATTATGCAATGTCAGAAACAGGATTCATAATGATGCTAATTTAACAACACTAATAAAAAGTGTTGTTAAAAATAAGATATTAACGACACTTTTTAAAAAATGTATGTAAATGATAAAAGTTAACGACTTTTGCAAAAAGGTGTTTATACTTCTACCAATTTAACGACACTTTTTAAAAGTTTCATTATTCGAATAAACCTACTTACGCTTTTATTGTTTGGGTCACTAAAATGACGTTTTAGAAACAAAGTTATAAAATTGATGACTGATGTTGCTCCAGTTTAACGTGCGTCTTCTCGGAACCAAAAACTCGAAATCTCGAACGGTCGGATCCAACGAACCTGCAAAACAGACACCGGGAGGGGTTCCCGGCATAGGGACTCCGACGCTCAAGTCAGTCGAAAAGCTCTGAAATCTCTCAAGTAACGTAATCTCTTAATTTTGTGTATTGTGTGTGTAAAGTGTAAAAGAACAAGGATATATATACTCCCTGATACTTGTTGCAGTAGAAATAGGAGTCCTGGTTGTGTTGGACGTGGGAGTCCTCCGGAAATCAAGGGTTAGCTCGATATCAGCCTAAAAACAGGGATATGGGTAACAAACCCGTGAAAATAGCGGGCAGTTAAGATCATTTCGCTTTCACATCATTCAGCTCGTAGATTCTCATCCGAGCTAATGTAGTTCGCCGGGACAGGCGTAGTTCGCCTATTAAGGTAGTTCGCCAGAACAGGCGTAGTTCGACCTAAACTAAGTAAGAAATCCGGCCTGGATAAATTCGGTCGTGTTCAGTTCGGTTCGGTTTGAGGCATTCAGTTCGATCACATCAATGACATTTACTATTTTTGTGTAATAAATATAATAAAATAACATTGTTTGATTTCTTTTTTTACTTAGGCATTAATAAGCAATATAGAAAGTACATTTTAACAGTAAAAATTGGTGACGCTTACATGAAAGCATTTACACATTAATGACACTTTTATTGAAATTATTAATATTTTGATAAAGGAGTTGCAATATTGTTGTATTTACTTACGTTTTTATTATTTGTGATATAAATTGGTGACACTGTGAAAAAGAAAACCAAAAAATCACAAAATTTATGACTATTTTTATTTGTGTTATTATAAGTTATAAGAATTAAGGACATGAGCAGAAACATTGACAATTTCACTAAATTTACTATATAACTTTACATAAGAAAATTATTGATGTTTAAAAAAAAAAAAAATCTTAATGTGAATACAATGACTTTAATAATTACAAAAATAATTAATTCAAAAAACTTATTACACAAAAATAATGTTTGCTAATGTGGAAAAGAAAAATATTTAGTAATTAGAAAGTATACGAAACCAAAGAAAGACGAGTAAAAAAAGGGAACAATTACTAAAGATTAGCAGCTTTCCTTTTCAGAGTCAGATATGCACATTTCAAATCTACTATATATCTCTCAAGTTTCTTATACTTTTTTCCAATAAATCATAAACTTCCCATAAAATCAAGAAAAAAATGTCTGCATATAAAGGGGATGTAAAGAGAAAGAAAAATGATAGCCTCAAGTTTCTTATACTTAATTTGTGAGTAAAGTTATCAACATAATCTTTTTTTTCTTTTCATATTTTGTTTCTGTACTTCCGTAGGATATACAGATTCTTTAGCTATTAAAAAAAATTCAGCATCTGCCGGTAACGCCCCTCCGACCACCGTCCTCCGCCCTTCTCCCTCCCTCACACCTAAATCTGTGCCACCCTTTATACCATCGTCCCACTCTCCATCTCCTTCATAAGCTGAGAGAACACTGACGCACGCGCCACCCTGGAGCCACCCTCTCATTCTTCGTCCCCATCTCCAAACCCCTCTCTCGCGCTTCTGCAAATCACATTGGAGGCGCAGTTCAGGAAGCCGGTGGTTTAGAGGAGAGAGACGATGTGGTGGAGAAGGATGAGGGGTTGAGTGATGGAGAAATGTGTGCAGAGGAAGAAGAAACCAGCTACGTTTTGGATTTTTTTTATTTTTTATTTTATTTTGTTAACTATGAATTTTGCTTTTTTCTTTACTTTTAATTCAATATGACTAATGACATTGTATTAATTTAGGGAAAATAGCTCTTTATATCCATTTTGATATAATTTTATCCCAATATACCTATCAATATAGTAATACATCTCCAATAACTTCTAAACATAATTTGTGCTCCCAAAATAACAATTTTCCAGTTAAGTCAACTTGCAATAGTTATATACAGGCCTCACAAGTTGCTTCAATCCCATCAGCTAAAAGATTCCTTACCCTCCCACTTTTGACCTAATTTTCTCTAATTTTTTTTTTTACCTTTGGTGGCCTATTCCCCTCTCTTTTTCACCCCTTTAATTATGCAACTTCTCTTCCCTTCCCTGTTTTTACCACATATTCGTATTGTCGTGAGTTCATCAATAAATTGAACACCCCATTTTCGTGAGTTCAGAATTCAATTGAACACATTTTGGCCAGATCCTAGTCGTCGAAATTGGAAAAAAGGCATGACCAGTCGCCGAAATATCGTGAAGCGGTGGCGACGAATCAGAGGTAGATCTACAGCGGCGGAGTGGAGAGGACACTGCAATTTGGCCAACGATTTTCATGTACGAACGATGGCTAAAGAGGTTAGTTCAAATTTTATACACGAAAATATGCATTTATGATATTATTATTGTTTGAAATTTTCGTGTATGCTATATTATGTTCATGATATTATTATTTTCGTGGTAGTTGAGTATCCACTGCTGAGTTGATAAATTTTAAATCTATGATATTGAAACAGTTCCCACGAAAATATTGTGTTGGTTGAGACTTGTTGGAATTGATTTAATTTCTTAGGTGTTATTTTGCCCAAAATTGGAACAGAAAAATATAGTTATTTTGCCCCAAAATTGTAGTGGTAAAAAGGACTTGACAGTGCATGAAAATTATAGCTGAAGTCGTACACGAAAATCCCAAATGTGTAGGCTTACACGAAAATCCCGAAACCTAACGAAAATAGCCAAAATAACCCTACACGAAAATACCGAAAATAACCTTACACGAAAATCACTAATTGTTGGTTTACACGAAAATTCTCAACTCATGACCATACATGAAATTTATAAAAATCATCGAACACGAAAATTTTGAAAATTACTGTATACAAAAATTTCAAAAATTACCGTACACGAAAATTATGAAAATAACGAAAATTACCGTACACGAAAATTACGAAAATCACCATACACGAAAATTATGAAAATCATCGTACACGAAAATTATGAAAATTATCGTACACAAAAATTACGAATTTATACATTTACACGAAAATCCCCAACTCATAGTCTTACACGAAAACACCAATTTGACCTTGTATACGAAAATGGTTGTTTTGTTTTTTATTCTTTAATTCATATTTTTTCCCTTTTTATTCCTAATCAAACCACAAAAACTTTCAATGAAATAAATACAAATGTAATAAATCTTTTATTTTATATATTTGATTTGAAAATTGTTATTGAGTTAAAAATTTCAATGAAATACATATAAATCTAATTATTGTTTTATAAAATATATTTATTGTTTTATTTCATCATTGATTTAAATTTAGGTGAATCTATATATCAATAATAGACTTTCGTTAGGAATTGAAATAAGAAATAATTTTATTAGAAATAATTGATATCTATTGCATATTTTAGTTGGATTGGGCTTGGGTGCGCGATGATTGTCAAGGTCGTCAGACATACATTAACGGGTATACGCGGCTGAGTATATTTGAAGATATCAAGACGGAGCTCACATCCATAGGTAGGGACTGCTTGCATCATTTTTGTACGACGTCATTCGGCCACTTCTTGTATTGGATGACTGAAGTAGAGTCGTGTAAGATTTTGCTGCATGTTCTCGTATCTCGTGAGGTGCAATATAGGATCCATCCGAATGAGTATGAGATATGGTTCCGCATCGGATCATGATGTCGTCGATTCTCGAGGAGGAAGTTCGCTCTTGTGATGGGTTCGCGATTTAGTGATTTAGATTTCAACCCCTCTGGCGTACATATTCCACATGAAAATGGAATATATTTTCGAATTGTTGATGGTTCTCTTAAGATGAAGCTTTTAGATCTCCGTACCAGATTCATTAATGAGGAGTTTCGCCAGTGTTAGGAGGATGCTATGAAGATTGCTAAAATTCTCATAGTGTATTGTATAATTTTTGGAGTCGATTTCGGAAAGACCCATGTGGATATGTGGGTTTGGAATTCAGTGGATTAAAAAGAGCGATAGGAGAGCTTTCCATGGGGGAAGTTCTCTTATCTGACACTATTGCGAAACATGCAGAAGCTCCCGATTTCTATTCCACGGCAGCAGACGAACCAAACTTTCACATACCATTTCTAAGGATTCTCTATCGCTTTATTGTTGAGTTTTTTTCTAAATAAATAATATGTACATGATTTTAATTTTTATTTTGAGTTCGGTATACTAAAATACGTGAGTATTTTATCTAAATTTGGGCTTACGAGGCATTCACCGAACGGATACATTTGCTGCATGACGACTTGACACATCATGTCATATTCCTCGATGTTTGAAGTGGTGTTTGATGAAGTCCACAATTGATGTTACAAACAAGACATTGGATGCTGAGTTTATGACTATATAAATTTGTATGACATAAAACATTTTATTCTTAATTTTTTCTGTAACCTTACAGCTTGACTTATTTGAGATTGATAGGAGGCATATTTCATATTTTATATGTTATATTTCTTCATATTCTTTATTGAAAACATATGTTTAACTCTTGTATTTAGACTAAAAATGATATTTATAGGATTATTGGATGATTTGGGCAACTTGGATATCAACTAAGATGATTTTGAAGAATACAAGAATTTTCCATGAAGTTGGCTCTTACAGAAGATGTTTTGGTATAAGGCGTGGCACGCAAAATTTTCCATGATGTTGGCACTTACAAAAGATGTTTTTGTATAAGGCGTGAGCACTCCTTACCTGAAGAAGACCAGTTGCGAGAATTTCAAAATTGGCACCCCACTTTTCTCTCTCCTCAAGATTTCAAATCAATTTGAATATCTTAGAACTCTTATTAGGTAGTTATGAAGAAGTATATCTGGATAGACATGTTTTAAAGGGAGATAACTGTAAATTTTTCCAGATAATATAGAATGCACGTAGTTTTCTCTGGAGATTTTCATGTTTTTTTGGCTCTCGACAAGAATTCCTGCAATCTTCATGGGAGTCTAAATTTCTCTTTCCAATTAAAGGATAATTAAGGATTTGGTTCTTCCGTATCTGTGAGATCTAACTTGTTTTATTCGTTCTTTAATTCTTCGTTATTCATATATCTTCCGTGCTTGTTGAAATTATTATTTAGCTAACTATATGATAGGATCCATTATTCAATTAACTAGATAATATTTTGTCAATTAGAACATCAAATCCATAATTGTTTGTTTATTTTAGTGATTGTGGCAAATGGCATGGTTGATTACATAGAACTAGTAGTGTACCCGTGCGTTGCACAGTGTTGGTCCCAGTGGTATAAGGTTAAGAGGGGGGGGGATGAATTAACCTTATCAAATTTTTCAACTTTTACTCCAAAGGATGTTAAGTCCCTGATGGGCAGGTAGCTAGTAAGCTTACTGCTCGATAGGTTCCTGCTTAGGCAGTAACCTCAGGACTTAGTCAGAGAATGTAATGCACAGCGGAAATACTTATGTTTTTCGAAACGTGCTTTTTAATGCAGTATGCTTAGATGCAGGTAGATAGATATAAGAGGCACAAGCAAATTTATAGAGGTTCAAGGGTGGAGTAATCCCTCTACGTCCTCTCTACTCCTTCACAAGGAGGAACTTTGTTAAAACTAGTTTGATTTACAATAGACTCAGCTAACACAAACTAAACTCTAAACAAAACTGTCAGCTCTATCCACACAGGTAGCTGCACAGTGACCAACTATCGACCCACACAGGATCTCCACACAGGTTAACCGACCCACACAGGATCCTTTCTCTTCTTCAGAGAGGTTACAACTTAGCAGTTTCAACACCTGACTAAGTGACTCCTATCAGACTTAATGAATAAAAGATTTAAGGCACAATCAAATGTAGCAGGCTCCTTGAACTTCAGAAGAACATAAAGGTAGCTGGCTTGCTGCTTGCTTAGTCTGAATAACTTGAGAGTATAAGCTTGTGCGTCTATTTGCTTCTCAATTCTCTTGATTGTATATTATCGTTCTCTCTTCCTTTGAAAATCAGACTTCTATTTATAGGCATCAGGTGGTTTTCTGCCCGTTGGAAATGCAGTCCTTTGTATGATGAGGTGTCTCTATTTGATTGGTTCTGCTGATCTTCTGACACCTGTTCTGAAATGCCTTCATTCTGTTCTGCAACTGCTTGTCCTTTGTCTGCGTAATTATATTCTGCAGACTGTTTGTACTGTGTCCTTACTGCTTTATCACACATGGCAAATTCTGATTTGTTGGGATTGGAGTGACTCTACTGGCTAGTCAGGTTGCATTGACTCTGATGTATCTGGTAGTATCCTCATTGAGTCAGTCAGCTTCCTTGATTATCTCCAGGTTCCTTAGTACTTCGCTTGCTGGTTGCTCGATACAGTATGCAGGTAGCAGGTACTTCGGCTTCCTGGCTACTTGGCAGAATCTTCAAGTCCTTCCAGCATCCTTGCCTTAGCAAATTTACATTAAAGACTTATCCAGACAGCTAAGGTTCTATTCTATTACACGTTTTGTCTCATCAAAATCTATTACATTTCATCCTATCAATTTCCCCCTTTTTGATGATGACAAAACTCCTTAACAGGATCAAAGAACCATATATTATTAACTTGGAACAAAGATGCAGATAAATCAAGTTATTCAAGAGCATGCATCAAGTTCACAAGATGTGAGCTTTAATCAGAAGGGTCAAATTTTCATTGATCAAAGATAAGTACAAGACATATACATACACAAGCAAATAGCAGGAACAAACAGAAGTTTAAACAAACCAACAGAATAAACACAAAAGCAGGATATAAACATCAAGTCTTTAACCAACTGGCCTTCTTCTTTCTTTCAAACTTTGTGCCTTTCCACCAGTTGGCTATCGAGTCTTGATAGCTAGGCTCCATCCTTTTCACCATATCCTCGGTCTCTTCAAACCTGAGCCAGAAGTCTTCACTGTATGGTATGGGCTCCTTTCCAAGTTTCTGCTTTAGCTTCACTTGAATTGGAAGTCCACCTTTCTTTGTTAGCTCCAGGAACCTCTGCAAAGCTTCCTTGTTTGTCTTGAATCCTCTGAAAAGAGCAGATTCTTTGCAGAGGGTGGTGAAGTACTTCATCAGCTCCTTTCTTTTGAAGGCTTCTATCTGGAAAAAGGACGGGTTGGCCTCAGTAGGAAGAGTGACTTCCGGGACTTCTGGGGCTAGGAATCTGTCACTCCTGGGATCCGGGCTTGCTTCCAGGAAGCTTCTAAGAGTGGCACTTGCTGCGACATCTGGACTTTGCAAATTTTTCTCCATCTCCACCATGTCAGGCAGCTTGTGCGGAGGGAAGATCTTGTCAAGGACAACCCTAGGATCTGTTGCAAAGACAGCATCCAGGTTGCTTTTCAGCTCTGCTTCAGTCCTCCTCCTTTTCTCTTCTCTTATATCAGCCCCCTTCCTGAAGCCTGGATGAACAGACCCAGAAACAACATCTGATTTTCTTTTTGAACTGCTGTCTGAAGGGCCCCTAGATCCAGCTCCCTTACTTCCGTCATCTCCAGAGTCATCTCTTCTTCTACTGCTCACTACCATCTATTTGCAGGCAGCAGGGTCCTGTCCAGCCTTCTGTCTGCCTTCAATCCTTCCTTCCCCCTTTTTGTCATCATCAGCACGCCCAACCGCAAAACTGACCATGGAGTGAATGTCAGACAAGGTGCCTGAGTGATCCCGCAGGGTCTGAGATTGGTTGAACTGCTCCTTATCCATCCGGTCTACTGCAGTGACTAGAGCTTTCTGACTGGCCTCAAGAGAGATCATCTTCTCCTCTTGCCTGTTTAACTTCTCCATCACGCTCTTGACAACTTCAACTGCAGCATCCTCTTTAGGGGGTTGGTAGGCGGCTATCATCTGAGTGAGCTTTGACAATGTCATGTTGAGGGAGTCCATGAAAGAATAGGTCTTCACAGAGTGAGAGCGGGTATCCTTGCGGATTTTCCTGCTCGCTTTTATCAAGGACTTCCCCATTTGTTCAATTGCTGTCAGCACCTCTTCATTTGACCTGGCAGGTTCCTGGTGTTCTCCTGCTGGTGCCTGTTCATCAGAGACAGATGTTAGTTCTTTGGATTTTTCGGCTCCGGTATCACCCTATTCACTGGGTGACCCTTCATCGCTGCTGGTAGGGCTACTGGATCCTCCACCTCCTGATCCAGTATTCTTAGAGTGTGTTTCCTCCTCAGCATTCTCCTCACAATCCTCCTCTGGATCTCCCAGCTTCTTATCTTGTTCAGCTACCTTACCCTTGCTGAACACTGTTTCAGCTTCCTTCTCCTTCTCTAACTCCTCTACTACTTCCTCCACTGCCTCCTCCTGCACTTCAGGCTCCTTTTCTCCACTTTTGTCTCCTTCTTCCTCCTGCGCTTCCACCATCTTTTCACCCGCAGTTACTTCCCCCTCAGCGACCGCATCTCCCTGGTCCACCGATTTGGCAGGTGTTGTCACTTCCACCTCCATTGGAGTAGCTGCATCAGGTTGCTCCTTCTCCATAGGAGCAGGTTCCTCCACTGCATCAGCTTGAACAGGTGCCTCCTGCAGCACATGTTCCCCCTCAGCCTCTACCTCCATTGGTGTAGGCATGGTGATTTCCGTGGTGTCATCGGCGGCTGCTACTGTGGTTGGAACTAACAGCTCGAGAGATGCCACAGCAGCGAGGGTTTCCAACTCTTTAGCCTTGGGAAAGTCAGTTGGCGTCGAGCTCCTCTCCTTCATTGGCGTCTGTACAGGTACTTCAGGAAGAATGATCAGGTCAGTAAGGTATGAGAATTCCTCACCGTTTTTCTCCGTTGGTGAAGGTGACCTCCTGCTGATAGGTTCCACCATCAATGCTGAGCAGGATGATCCTTCACCTATTTGGGGTTCCCTTACTGGCCTTCTCATTCTGGTATCTCCCAAACTGATGTCAGCAGCCTGCTTCATCATCCTCTCCATAGCTTCCTGCTCCCCGTACTTCGCTATCTGGGCCTCAGCAAAGCCCACATCGTCGCCTGCTCTGACCTGGTCAGCAGCAGCATCCAGTATCACCTCCTCCCTATAGAAGTCTGGCTGGATGACAGCTTCCTTCCCTTTCAGGCTCCTGGGGCCAGGCAGCTGTGCGGCAGCTTCCTTCTGCTTCCTGGCCTCCAACTCAGCGGCTATCTCCGCGTTTTCTAGAAATTCCGGCCACTTCATTTTCTTGAGATCCTTCAAAAATTTCTTTTGAAGGACCTCCTCCAGATCATCCATGGCGACCCAGTTCAGCGCCCATTCCTCCTCAGTCTTCCAATCTGCCCACTGGATGAGTTCCTCCCTGGGCAGGTGCCTGAACTGCCACCAGGTGGTGAATCTTTCCACCAATTTTCCGAACTCCGCTTCCAGCTTCGGTATGCTGATGACGAACTCAGCTACCTCCTCTTCATCATCATTATCATCAACGGCTGTATTCCCTTCCGGTTCCTCCCTTGGAGAATCAATCTCCACTTCCACTGCAGGTTTCTTAATAGCCCGAGTGGTGACGATCTCTGGTTCATCATCAGAGATGACCAGTCTCCTCTGCACATCTTTCTTGTGCTTGATCTTCTTGGGTGCAACAGGAGCTGGTGAGGGCTCTGCAGGCTCCTCCATCCTCGAGCTGCTTTCAGACGAAGGAGAGGCAGTGTCGCGGAATGCCTTCCTTGTCCTTGGAGCCCCCTTGAGGTCCTCAGAGACCTCTCTGGTTACTGGGGATGACCGAGCAGTGGTCTTCTTGGCAAAGACCCTACCCGCACCAATGAATTTCCCTTTCTGGATGGGCTTCCCCTGGGACAGGTCCACCTTTAAGTGACCCAGGAGAGTGTTGATGATAAGTCCATAGGTAGGCTTACCTACCTTCTTCTCCACTTCCTCCACCAGCCTGGAAAGCAGGTAGCTGGCCCAGTCCACCTTCTCCTTCTTCACAATGGCCATCATCATCCTGTACCGGAAGTTGGTACACTTATCAAAGGAACCAGAGCGGTTCTCTATGAAATGGCAGCAGATATCATGCAGCAACTCGAACTCTAGAAGGAAAGCCTTCTTGCTGCAACTCCTGGACATCCCAGCCGTGTCCTCCTTCCCGGTGAACGTCGTCCAGAACTCTTCCAACTGGTCTTCTCCGTAGGTGGAGAGGTCACTGGCGTTCATCCCTGCAGTAGGCAGAGCGAACACCTCTTCCAGAAGATCGGTGTCCACCACCACAGTCACTCCACTAACCTTTGATGTGATCTCTGACCCATCAACAGAGACCTTCGCCCTCCGGTAGAATTTCTCCACCTGCTCCTCCGTGTACGGGGCTTTGTGATAGGAGCAGAGTCTGAGAAGTCCCGTCTCATAGAGGCATTGAAGGATGCTCTTCATGACCTCCTTCGGGTGCCCTTCTTCCTCCACAATCTTTAGGAGGATCTTGCGGTCCACCAGCCTTCCATCAACAACTTGGGATGTTTTTGGTGCCATTTCTGAGAGAGAGAGAGATCTGAAAACTGGAAAACTTGGGAGAGAGAGAGCACGAGAGATTAGGGTTTGCAAGAGAATGGAAATGTTTAAGTGTAAGAGATGAGTGAGAAGAAAGACTTCCTTATATTTGAATTTTGGTGAGAAAGGATCTGACGGGTCTGATTGATCTAGAATTCGAAAAGACCCTTAATCCAATGGTTGAGATTTTTGGCGTGGTGTACGTGTGCGTAAGGGCTTGATGTGATATTTTATGAATATCGAGGAGTTTCCTGCAAAAACGGCTACTAATCGCGGGGTAACTGTTCCTCTTTTCACGCGCTTCAGTTACTGGATCCTGCAGGTAGCTTAGAGCAGTAACATTGTGTCCAGTAACTGTTCAGGAACCTTGAGCAGTAACATTTAGGTTGCTGTTTTCCCTTCGTCCTGCCTATGGTTCCCCCTGTATATCATAATCATTTCAAAAGGAAAAATATGGAGTTATGTAAAAGAGATATCATAAAGAGATTATTCCCAACTCGTTTCTTAGAAACGAAAATCTTGATTCGCATAGAGGCTTTGTGAATATGTCAGCTAGCTGTAGATCAGTATGCACTTTTTACAAATTTATATCTTTCTTTTCAACGTGATCTCTGATGAAATGATGTCTGATATCAATGTGTTTGGTTCTTGAATGTAGAACTGGGTTGTGAGTGATGGCTATTGCACTTGAGTTGTCACATAGTATAGGTGTTTCTTTCTCTTCAATTCCGTAGTCTTTTAGTTGCTGTTGAATCCATAGAATTTGTGCACAGCAGCTTCCAGCAGCAACGTACTCGGCCTCGGCTGTTGAGGTTGCTATAGAGGTTTGTTTTCTGCAGAACCATGATACCAGTTTGTTTCCTAGTAACTGGCAGGTACCACTGGTGCTTTTCCTGTCGATTTTGCAGCCTGCAAAATCAGAGTCAGTATAACCAATAAGTTTGAGTCCTCCTTCTCTTGAGTACCATAGACCAGCTTCCTGGGTTCTTTTGAGGTATCTTATAATTCGTTTGGCTGCGATCATATGTGATTCCTTTGGAGCTGCTTGATGTCTTGCACACATTCCTACTGAGAACATGATATTTGGTCTGCTTGCTGTTAGGTAGAGCAGTGACCCAATTAGTCTTCTGTACTTAGTAACCTCCACTGCTTTGCCATTAGTGTCCTTGTCTAAGCTTCCTGATGTTATCATCGGTATACTTACTGTACTTGCACTTTCCAATCCAAATCTCTTTATCAATTTTTTAGTGTATTTTGCTTGATTGATGAAGGTTCCATTGCATAACTGTTTGACTTGTAGACCGAGAAAGAAGCTTAGTTCTCCCATCATGCTCATTTCGAATTTGGATTGCATGAGGCTTGAGAATTTTTGACACAATTCTTTGTTTGTTGAGCCGAAGATAATGTCATCGACATAAATTTGAACGAGCAGTATGCTATCTCCATCTTGGATTCTGAAGAGTGTCTTATCCACCTTGCCCTTTTTGAATCCATTATTGAGTAAATACTTCGAGAGAGTATCATACCAGGCTCTAGGTGCCTGCTTTAGCCCATAGAGAGCTTTCTTCAACCTGAAGACCATGGTTTCTAAATTTTCTTCAAATCCTGGAGGTTGCTCCACATACACTTCTTCAGCGAGCAGTCCATTGAGAAAAGCACTTTTGACATCCATCTGGTAGACTGTCAGTTTGTTGTGAGCGGCATAGGCTAGGAAGATCCTGATTGCTTCTAATCTTGCTACAGGTGCAAAAGTTTTTTCAAAATCTATTCCTTCCTCCTGGCAGTAACCTTTTGCTACTAGTCTTGCCTTGTTTCTGACTACTTGTCCTTGTTCATCAAGTTTGTTTTTAAATACCCATTTTGTGCCGATTACTCCTTGGTGAGTAGGTCTGGGAACTAAATACCATACTTGATTTCTTTCAAATCCATTAAGCTCTTCTTGCATTGCCTGTATCCAGTTGGTGTCCTCTAGAGCATCTTCTAAGCAGCTTGGTTCTGTTTGTGAAATAAAACAAGCAAACATTGCTTTATGGGGGTTATTTCTTCTTGTCTTTACTCCAGAGGTGGAATCTCCTATGATCTGATTCCTTGGATGATTCCTTAGCCATTTCCTTCTAATTTCTTCAACCTGTTGTTCATTTTGATGTTCAGCAGGTTGCTCGTGATCGTTCTGTTCAGCTTGCTGATTAGGATCGTGCTGTATTTCTAACTGTACTTCCAGTTGTATTCCTTCAGGGTGGTATATTTCTTCTTGTATTACAGGTGGCTGCTGATTTGGAGTAGGTTCCTGTTCTCCATGTTGCTGTGTAGGTGCAGGTTGCTGATTCTGAGTTGATTCAATATTTTGGAGATTTGGTAACTCAGCATCAATATATTCAACACGAGTGTTGGTGATGTGAGTTTTTCCAAAATCTTCATTAAGTTCATCTATTTCAGCCTTAGAACAGTGTGGTTCATCAAAATCCACATGTACTGTTTCTTCTACAACAAGTGTTCTCTTGTTGAAGATTCTGAAGGCTTTGCTTACCGAGGAGTATCCTAAAAATACTCCTTCATCTGACTTTGAGTCGAATGCCTTCAGGTAGTCCTTTCCATTGTTGAGTACATAGCACCTGCATCCAAAAATACGGAAATGTTCAATGTTTGGAGTATAGCCGAACCATAGCTCATAAGGAGTTTTATTTAGATCTTTGTTGATAATGCATCTATTCTGGGTATAGCATGCTGTGTTGATTGCTTCTGCCCAAAATATCTTGGGTAGCAATGCTTCAGCTAGCATGGTCCTCGCAGCTTCCTTCAGGGTTCTGTTTTTCCTCTCTGCAACACCATTTTGTTGCGGCGTCCTAGCTGCTGAGTATTCATGCTTGATTCCATTGTTAGAACAGTATTCTTCAATAAATTTGTTTGTGAATTCAGTGCCTCTGTCTGTTCGAATTTTGATGATGCTCAGGCTCCTTTCGGTCTGCAGCTTCTTCAATAGCTCCGGTAACCTTCGCTGAGTGTCCGACTTCTTTGTCAAAAATAGTGTCCATGAGAATCTTGAATAGTCGTCCACCACTACAAGTGTGTACTTTCTTCCACTCATGCTTACTGGTTCTACCGGTCCGAACAGATCCATGTGTAGTAGGTCTAGCACTCTTTCAGTTGACCTTTGTATCTTATTTTTGAAGGATCTTTTAGTTTGCTTTCCCTTTTGGCATGCTTCACATAGACTCTCTTTCTTGTATACCATGTCGGGTAGCCCTCTGACCAGTCCTTTTCTGGCTAATCTGTTGATCGTTTTGAAGTTCAGATGGCTCATCCGTTTATGCCATAGCCAGCTAGCTTCTGATGATCCTTTTGCTATGAAGCAGGTAGCTGTGGTTACTGAGTTCCAGTCAGCTACATAGATATTTCCTTTTCTAGTTCCTGATAGTTTTACTTCCTTGGATTGGCTGTCCCTTATCAGACATTTGTTGTGACTGAACTCCACTGAGTAACCTTTGTCACAAAATTGGCTTATGCTTAGCAGGTTGTATTTTAGGCCTTTGACATACGACACTTCTTTAATGTGAGTGTTTCCTTTGATGAGAGTTCCAACTCCTCTAGTGCTTCCCTTGGAGTTGTCTCCGAAGATCACTTTGGGTCCTTTGCACTGTTGAAAGTTCTTGAGGACTTCTTTGTCTCCAGTCATGTGTCTCGAACACCCGCTATCAATGTACCATACTTCCTTGCTGGTTCCTGCTGTGGGTACCTGAAAAAAAGGTTACTGGTTCTTAGGTACCCATACAAGTACGGGTCCTTCTTTGTTAGTACCTTTAGGAATCCAAACTTTTCTCACAACAATTGTTTTGTTGTAGACTTTGTGGTTTCGTTTGTAAGAGGTATCCTTCGGATACTGAGGTGTGTGTGCAGTCTGTGTATACCCGTCACTTTTGAAGTGAGGTCCTCCACTATACTTCCCTTGAGCATGAGCTCGTTTAGGTTTAGACATTCTGGTCTTAGCATTAGTGGGATAGAGGTTTCTGTTCAGCATCATTGTAGGTTGCTGTTTTCTATTGTTTCTATCAGCAGATTTACTCTGCTGCAGCCAGCTTTTGAAAACGGGCTTATCCCCTAAGGATGTGCTCATGGGTCTCTTGCCCTTGTCTATTGCGTTCTCCAAGCTTGCTGTTGAGTTATTGGATAACTCCTTTTCTTTTGGGGTTCCAGCTCGAATGAAAACAATAGTTTTAGATGATCTTGCTGTTCCTTGAGAGGTTTCTGCACAGTATCCTAGGCCTGTCCTGTCAAATGGACTTTTGCCCGAATTCATGCATTCCTTGGCTTCTTTAGCTGACTTGCTAAAGGATCCTATAACTGCTTGAAGATCACTCTTCTCATTCTCAAGTTTGGCAATTCTCAGATTGAGCTTAGATGCTTGCTCTAGGAGGTCACTGCACTTTGAGCTATTAAGCTCATATGCAGATAGTTTTTCAGCTAGCTGTTTGTTTTCCTTCCTGAGCATCTCATTTTCGAGTTTTAGCTCCTCATGAATTGAGTTTATCTGTTCGAATTCGCTCATGATTTGTTTAAGGGAGAGGTTTGTTTTAGACTTTTCCTCTACCATTATGAACTGGTTAGGGCACGTTACCTCATCATCCTCGCTATCCTCAGCTTCCTGAGCCATCAGGCAGATAAGTGCTTCATCTTCCGAGGATGAAGAGTCACTGTCATCGTCAGAGGAGTCCGCATCTTGCTGAGCCTCCTTGGAAGGTTCCTTGCCTTTTTCCATCTCACTTAGGAAGGCTTTGATTCTCCTCCGTTCCTCTTTTCGTTTTTCCCTTTTCTGGGATGACTCTCCATTGGGGTACCTGTTGACTTTGGGGTGAGGACACTCTTTGGCATAGTGTCCTGGCTTTCGGCAGTTGTAGCAGAGATCGGACATATCCTGGTTTGATTGCTGAACAATGGGTTGTTGGGGAGGCGCCTGAAACTTCTTAAAGTCTCCTTTCCTGTTGTATCTGATGAATCTCTTGAAATTTCTTAGTAGAAGGGCCATTTCTTCATCAGTACCCTTGACAGGTGGCTCACCCTGCTTACTGCAGGTAGTTCCAGAGTCTTTCACATTTCTGGCAGTCAGGGCAGTTACCTTTATGCTAGATTCTTCAGCTTCTTTCTTCCTTCTGTTGATATCATATTCGAAGGCTTTTAAGTCAGAGAAGAGGTCAAATGTACTCATTGATTTTAGATCCATTGACACCCTCATTGCAGTAGTTTTACTGTCCCATTCTGCAGGTAGTGCTCTTAGCACTTTCATATTTTTCTCCTTCTGAGTGCAGAACTTGTCCAGGGATTCAAGCTCATTCACAATGTTTGTAAACCTCAGATCCATCTGCTCTAAGGTTTCTTCAGGGAGCATCTCGAACAGCTCGAATTTCTGGGTTGCTGTAGACACCTTGTTCTCCTTAGTCAGCTCTGTTCCTTCGCAGATTTGTTCAAGCTTGTTCCATATATCCATGGCAGTCTTGCATGTCTTGACCTTGCTAAAGGTTCCTTTGTCCAGAGTAACAAACAAGGCGTTTTTGGCTACATTGTCCAGGTTAGCTCGTCTTCTATCATCAGCCGACCATTCTTCCCTTGGTTTGTCAATCACAGCTTGATGGGGAATGGCTCCTGCATCGCCAACTTCGGCAGCTCTCGTGAATATTGGATTAGGTTTGGTGATCCTTGGAGGTCTATCCGTGATAACCATCCACATTTCGTCATGCATAGCTGAGAGATGTGCCTGCATTCTAATCTTCCAATCGTCATACTCTTCAATAGAGAACATAGGAAGCTTGTGTGAATCCATGATGTGATGAAAATAATGTATGCAAATTTTCGAAAAACAGGGATCAGGGATTTGACCAGACAGATTGGGTTTCTAATCCAACCTGCTCTGATACCACTTGTTGGTCCCAGTGGTATAAGGTTAAGAGGGAGAGGATAATTAAGGATTTGGTTCTTCCGTATCTGTGAGATCTAACTTGTTTTATTCGTTCTTTAATTCTTCGTTATTCATATATCTTCCGTGCTTGTTGAAATTATTATTTAGCTAACTATATGATAGGATCCATTATTCAATTAACTAGATAATATTTTGTCAATTAGAACATCAAATCCATAATTGTTTGTTTATTTTAGTGATTGTGGCAAATGGCATGGTTGATTACATAGAACTAGTAGTGTACCCGTGCGTTGCACAGTGTTGGTCCCAGTGGTATAAGGTTAAGAGGGGGGGGTGAATTAACCTTATCAAATTTTTCAATTTTTACTCCAAAGGATGTTAAGTCCCTGATGGGCAGGTAGCTAGTAAGCTTACTGCTCGATAGGTTCCTGCTTAGGCAGTAACCTCAGGACTTAGTCAGAGAATGTAATGCACAGCGGAAATACTTATGTTTTTCGAAACGTGCTTTTTAATGCAGTATGCTTAGATGCAGGTAGATAGATATAAGAGGCACAAGCAAATTTATAGAGGTTCAAGGGTGGAGTAATCCCTCTACGTCCTCTCTACTCCTTCACAGGGAGGAACTTTGTTAAAGCTAGTTTGATTTACAATAGACTCAGCTAACACAAACTAAACTCTAAACAAAATTGTCAGCTCTATCCACATAGGTAGCTGCACAGTGACCAACTATCGACCCACACAGGATCTCCACACAGGTTAACCGACCCACACAGGATCCTTTCTCTTCTTCAGAGAGGTTACAACTTAGCAGTTTCAACACCTGACTAAGTGACTCCTATCAGACTTAATGAATAAAAGATTTAAGGCACAATCAAATGCAGCAGGCTCCTTGAACTTCAGAAGAACATAAAGGTAGCTGGCTTGCTGCTTGCTTAGTCTGAATAACTTGAGGGTATAAGCTTGTGCGTCTATTTGCTTCTCAGTTCTCTTGATTGTATATTATCGTTCTCTCTTCCTTTGAAAATCAGACTTCTATTTATAGGCATCAGGTGGTTTTCTGCCCGTTGGAAATGCAGTCCTTTGTATGATGAGGTGTCTCTATTTGATTGGTTCTGCTGATCTTCTGACACCTGTTCTGAAATGCCTTCATTCTGTTCTGCAACTGCTTGTCCTTTGTCTGCGTAATTATATTCTGCAAACTGTTTGTACTGTGTCCTTGCTGCTTTATCACACATGGCAGATTCTGATTTTTTGGAACTGAAGTGACTCTACTGGCTAGTCAGGTTGCATTGACTCTGATGTATCTGGTAGTATCCTCATTGAGTCAGTCAGCTTCCTTGATTATCTCCAGGTTCCTTAGAACTTCGCTTGCTGGTTGCTCGATACAGTATGCAGGTAGCAGGTATTTCGGCTTCCTGGCTACTTGGCAGAATCTTCAAGTCCTTCCAGCATCCTTGCCTTAGCAAATTTACATTAAAGACTTATCCAGACAGCTAAGGTTCTATTCTATTACACGTTTTGTCTCATCAAAATCTATTACATTTCATCCTATCACACAGTTTGCCATATAAAATATAATTAATAATTTTATACTTATAATAACATAATGTAAATATATAATATACAAATATGTAGATGAATTATACAAACAAATTAAAAACTCTATATTCGAAATAAAAGTGAGATAAATAAAAATGTTCAATTTGACCAAATTTGTGCAACCATTAAGTACTTAAAAATCACATAAATTAAATTTAGTAGCTAAAATAAAATAAATTTTTTTGAATCCTTCAAATATGCTATGTATATTGAAAACGACATAAATTTAAATAAAAAATTAAGATTAATAAATATTATATTTCATTAATGTTCATAACTATAATGATATTTTAATGAAATATTTGGTTCCATCAATACATATAACTCGATTATTCTAAATCCAATAAAAAATATATCAACTCAATAAATACTCAAAATCCATTTCTATTTGTATAAATAATATTATTGAAAATTGGACTTAATCTAAAATATATTCAACATCCCAAACTAAGATAAATAAACCAAATCATTATACCAAGAGATTATTAATTTTTTTTTAAATAATCAACATTTTATAATTTGTAATTTTAATTAAAGGCATTTTCTTTCATATTTGTAATTTTATTAGGTATAATTTTAATTGTAAACATATTTTTTACTCCCACACTTTAGTCTATAGCCGTAACTACTACAAATCAATTAAAAATGTAACGTCCTGATTCTTTAAAAGGTAAATTTTAATCGAGACGTTACTCATTTATAAAATTCACTTTTTCAATACAATTAAGATAAATAAAAACAAGAATAATTATAAAATAAACATTTATTAAATACATGAAATTTATCATTTTACATAAAAAGGTTTTGTAACATTTGCTCATCGGCTACCAGCATCCACCGCTCGCCTTCCACGCCATAAAAATCCTTAAACTGAAAACATTTTAGAAATAGGGGTGAGTGACAAAAGTTCACTCAGTGGGGTGGGGAACTCAGGATGACATAAAATAATTTTGGAAGATTTTATACACACATGCCAAAACACCATTTTATCACATAAAACAGATTTTCTTAAAACGTTTGTCTTTTAATAAAAATCGTAAAAAAATAGATCACTTCAAATCACGTGACTTATAATTAATTCAAATATAAGCATTCTTCACAATCAACATCGTTCATCTTCAAACATGTCACGTTCATTCCCACATTTACGGTCTTTAACCGTCTTGCAACATATGCGGTTTTTAGCCGCTATGGAAACATATAATCCATCATTCACATTCAATCATCACTTTTCACATAGTTACGGTGCTTAGCCGCCATGAAAGCATTTTACGGTTCTTAGCCGCCGTGAAAACATTTTTTCGGTTATTAACAGTCGTAATACTGTGATCAGCCGTCATATGCGAGCCCTAGCCGCCTTGCATACGCATGCACAAACACATATCATTTCATTTTCACATTTACGGCTTTTAGCCGTCTTGTAAACATACAATCAATCATTCACGTTCAAACATCATTTTTCACATAATTTACGGTGCTTAGCCACCATGAAAACATTTGTGGGTTATAACCACCTTTTTACGGTCGTTAGCCGTCGTAATACGGTCGTTAGCCGTCGTAATATGGTGATCAGCCGTCATATGCAAGCCCTAGCCGCCTTGCATACGCATGCACATGCACACATAGTTTCATAACATATCAAACATACACATAGAAGCACATGTACTGAACAAAACACAAATTTTCCAGTTATCATACGTCATAACACGTTTATTCATAGGCACTTCAATATGTCACATTTCACATAGAATAAGATTCGCCTTCATCATATAATAACTGTTGGTCCCAAGTGGTGTCCGAGGTTCAGAGGGGGGGTGAATGAACCTTGGTCGATTTTTCAGAATCTTTAAAACAACCGTTCTGCACTGCAAGTTACTTGAGCTTGCAGTGATAGATGGTTACTGCTTGCAGCGCTAGAATGCAGTGCTGCACGCTGTAACCTGGAGTTTTGTACGCAGCGGAAATATACTTTTAAACACAAGGCTGTTTTACATAAAAATGCTTCTTTCAAATGTTTTATGATGAGAAGAGATAGATATTTGCAGAAAATAAACACAGATAAATAAAGCGATAAAAACACTTATGGCTTATAGTGGTTCGAAGGTGGTGTAATCCTTCTACGTCCACTCTACTGCTCCTCGAGCAGGAACTTTGTTAAGCAAGATTGAATTACAGGACTCTCCTAACAATCTATCAACTTTACAAAGCAAACCACCTACTGAAGTCCAGCGTACACACAGCAACTGCAAACTTCAAAGGCTAACCCACACAGGGTTCTATACTCCCACACAGGGAAGCTGCCTAACACTAGACAACTAAAACAAACAGCAAGGATCTCTCCTATCAACTGCTTGACACCACTAAAACAACCTAAGCACACAGCAACAAGGTTAAAAGGATAAAAGGTTTTCTTCAACTTGTGCTTCGAAGTGAGCTTCTGAATCCGTAAGGAATCTTTCAGCTTGAACTCTGCTTCACTTCGATAGGTTGAGTGACTGAAACTGTTGGCTTGAATTCTTTAAAATTTGTAAGCTCGAAACTTTCGCGTATGGAAATTAGATCTCAGTAACAGTAGTCAGCTTCAGTACTCCTCGACCTCTATTTATACTTGTAGGAGAAGATGTCCGTTGAAGGAGACATCCCTCTTTTGAATTTGAAATAGCCTGGCCAAAGTATGGTTCGCATTTAATGCGACTGACCCTTCTTTTCGGAGCATTTAATGCGGCAGTTGCGGCTCGCAGCTTTCTGCGGCGCGTCAGTCCATGTGGCATCTTCTTATTGGCTCCGTGTCTGCTACTTTGACTTTTTCTTGAACGGCTCTTTTGTCCCTGCTCGGATCTTCGTTCCTCGTACTGCATTTATCCTTCCTGGGATTTACAGGATACTTCGTCTTGTAGTTGGCGCTGTATTTACTTAATGGTTCTGTAAGTCTGCGCTGTATCCTTGGTCTCTGTGCAGCTGATGTATACTTTCAGTGCTGCTGTATTTTAGACCTGCTTGCAGTATCGTCTGACAGTGCTGCTGTAACTTCATTCTAGCAGTACTCCTGTATCCTTTTTATGTAGCGATGCTGCACGCCATTCTTCCTTGCTTTGCTGTATCCTGCCTTCATGCAGCGATACTGTATCCTGCCTTCTTGCAGCGATATCTTCCTTTAAAGCTTTGATGCAGTTTTATCCTCTTTTAACCTCTATTTCAATCCTTGACTCAAGACACAATTCTAGTCTATTTATTCACTTAAACAATGTGAAAAATGGGGGTACTCAAAACTTCCTATTACATGGTTGGTTTGTCTCATCAAAATCTAAACACTGAAATCCCAACAATAACATTTCATACATTCAGCACATAAACCCAACACATTTCATATAGCATAATAAAATTCATAATCTAAATATTTTGAAATAAATATAAATACCGACTTAGCATTTTTCCCCACCTGAAGAGCAGCTGATCAAAAGCTTTTAGATTTCCAAATTATCTACGGCGTAAAATTCCGGAGTATCGCCTACAAACATAAGGGTTCGACTTAGACTCTATTCGAATTATGATTGATTTCAATAGATTAATACCTTTAAATTAATCCCTAATTTTATAATTAAATATAACCCATTTTGTAATTAAATATATCATTTATAATCTATAAAGTTGATTCGAAATTAATAATTCAGATTAAAATAGATATGAATTTAGGGTTATTTATCCTTAAATTAGAAACAATAATTAAATCGTAAAATTAATTAATTAGCATAATATTTATAAATTTATAATTTTTAGTCTCAAAAGCAATCTTGCAAAACATAAGTTTAACTTATAATTCCAAATAAAATCTTTGGTTAAAAATTAAAATAAATAAATGCAATAATACTTAATTCTCAACTCGAGCTTACATTATAATTTCTTAATTAATTGAATAAAATCTATGACTTTATACCTTAATTAATCATATAAATAAATCCAAGTAACATAAATTAATTATATAATCTTTCTTTATCATTTAATTAAAACTCGTTTCATTTATCAAACTTTATTTGCTTATAAAATAATATCTATAAATCCAATATATATTCTAAAATCAAAAACGTCATTTTCATAAATTCAATAATTATAATAATTAATTCCTAATATTCTTAAATCTTAGGGAAAATCCATATCAAGTTATCCAACTCAAAGTCCAATAATTTCTACCTAATTATGATACTTAAAGCATAATTTATAAAATATTAAGGTTATAATTTATCTTTGTCATTTAACTAGAGTTCGGAATTCATATATCAATTTCTATTAATTATAAAGTAACATATAGAATTCCAATACATATATTCTTATTAAATAAAAACATATCATTATCATAATTTCAATAATTCTAGAGAGAAAATGTATGATATCCTAAACTTAAGGTTATAAATTATAATGTTTATAATTATTGTGACCAATATCGGATTTCTAATAATTCTAAAGTTCAAAGATATCATTAAACATAATTTAGGGCATTTAAGCATGCTTTATATACTTAAGGGAAAATCTGCAATTTCATAAATTACTTAGGCTTAAAATCAATTTTCAGAAAAATGGACATTTGCAAGTTAGCCCCTTAATTGTATTAAATTCTCAAAAAGGAACCTCCCCTCTAACCCACCTTTCCCAGCCCTGCTGCTCCTCGCCGGCGCCAACCTCCCTCTGCCGCTATTATCCGTTCACCTCTGCCAGTCGCCGGCGACCCCTTCAACCCAACACACATCTCACCCGACGCAAACACCCTCAACCTGGACACCCTCAACCAGCAGCCAACATAATTGGCGCCGCTGTTCACGGCGGCGTCTATCACCACCTGCCGGCGCAACACCGGCGCCGGCCCACTGCAACACCCACAGCTTCGCTTCAACACAGACACACGCACACATAGCACACAACCAGCAAAAACAGGACCGAACCCATCACAGCCCCGTCCAGCATAGCCGCCTCTTCCAGCGGCGGTTTTCTCACCCGAAACACCGGCGTAGACGCTGCTCCAACTCTGACCAAACGCAGCGGTGAACTTGCCAGAAATGATGGTTGGCCGGTGATGGAAGTAGGCGGCCGAAGGTGATGGTAGAAAGAAATGGAAGTTAGATGCTAAGGGAAGAAAAAAATGCAATTGAACTCTCAGTCCAATTTTCCGTCTCTTATCAACTATTTGGCCTTCTAGAAGAGTTGGCCCTACCATACCTATCTAAACCTTTTCCATCTAGAAAGAATTTGACTTACCTTTTTGATTGATCAACTATGCTAACATGCATATTAATAAACGTATCATATATTATATATACATTAACATCATATAGCTTATACTATATAACATAAATTGTAAGTTTATCACATATAACTATATATACATTAATGAAATAAATATATATATATGGTTATATATAAAAAAAAAATTCTAGGTGCTACAAAAAAAAATCCAAATTCTCTAACATATTAGATTTGATAAATTGCTATATAAATATCAAATTAAATATTATATTAAGTGGTAAATTTGATATATAATGCATTTAAAATGAATCTTAAAATGAAAAAGTATTAAATTTGAACTTCTTATTTAAAAAAAACACTCATATCTCCTTATTTAACACAAGCAAAATTACAAATTCAAAATAAAAAGTATGTTAATAAACAAAACTATAAATAAGAATGATAAATTTGATTTATCATGCAATAAGACGAATTTTATTAGAAGCTATTTATTTTGAAATTATGATTGAAAAATGCACACCGCACCATCACTCCACCACACCCCTTAAAACCAACATCCATCAAAATTATAAATATAGAATAAAAATGACAATGAACAAAATTTCAAATAAGAAGGAGAAATATGATACATATGCATTAAAATAAATTTCAAATGAAGATGTTTAATTTGAAATTCTTTATTTGATTTAATTATATATATTTTTATTAAGTAAATTTTTTATAATACAATTTTTTTTTGTAGACTTTAATATAAATTTACAAGAACTTCAGTTACACTTTTATTTAAAGTAAATAAAAAAATACATTTCATTATGTATACAATATAAATATGAAATTAAAAATCATTAAAAGTGATTATTTGATATATTATATGTTATAAGTGAATTTGATATATAGTTATTATACTTTAAATATTTGGTGAAAAATAATAATATACAATAAATGCAATGTGATATGTAATAAATGATATTTCCTAAAATAGAAAGTTAAAATGGGCGGGAAATTACTTTTGATATTTTTGGCAGACTATTCTACTTTTATATATATATAGATGTTTTCAATTTATGTTGTGGAGATATATGATCTAATTTAAATGAACCTACATTTGTGTTTGTTGATTAGGATTGGTAGTCTCTTTAAATCTTAATGCTGTTAATGAATTAAATTCTAAGATCATATCTAGAATTGTTCATTGGTAAGAGAAATAATCAGAGATCGTATCTTGATTATCGAGCAAGGAGAGATAGGTTGTTAAGTGTACCAACAGCCATAACCAATCTAAAGTTGAATGTAAAGAACTTGTCATTGCATCTGTGATCAGATACATGAACCATTTCTAAAATTGGCCTTTAATTGGATTCCTTATCAAGTTTGATTAATATATTTCAATTTTGCTCTTATTAGTTGATTTAGTTTAATAACAAATCTCAATCTCCCTCTTCAATTGTAAATAATTTAATTAATTTTCATTTATCTTGCAAAAGAATACATCTTACCAATCCTTGAGGATTCGACCTTGCTCACCATTATTGCAAATTTCTAACTTAGAGCAAGTATTTGTATTTGTTGGTTTCGACACCCATCAAATTTTTGGCACCGTTGCCGGGGATTTGGTGTCAAGTAGATTATTCTTTTATTTTTATTTTATTTTATTTTTAGTTTAAATTTATTTATTGTTTTTTTAATGCCATGTTCTTCTCGTGTAGGTGAACTTCAATTTGATCCTGAAATCGAAAAAACTGCAAAGCAATTGAGAAAGGAAACTAAATTGAAGAAACAAATCCTTTCATCTACATTTTCTTCATTGAATTTGGCAATCTCACCAGTTGACTCTTCAAGTAATTCTGAAATCGAGTCAAAAATGGCTAATGAAGAAAGAACGTTGAGAGAATTAGCTGCACCACCAAATATAAATCAGCAGCCTCTTTGCATTCAATTTCCAGCATTGGAAGTGGATTTTGAATTGAAATCTGGTCTCATTCATTTGCTCCCTAGATTCCATGATCTTGAGAATGAGGACCCTCATAAACATCTAAAGGAGTTTCATGTGGTATGTTCAAGCATGAAGCTACAAGGAGTTACTGAAGATCAAATCAAATTACGAGCTTTCCCATTCTCTTTAGCTGATAGAGTAAAAGATTGGTTGTTTTACTTGCCTCCTGGCTCTGTAACAACTTGGACGGGGATGGTCAGATTGTTCCTTGACAAATTTTTCCCTGCTTCAAGAGCTGTAAGTATTAGAAGGGAAATATGTGGAATCAAGTAAAAAGATTCTGAAATTCTTCATGAGTATTGGGAAAGATTTAAACAATTGTCTGCAAGTTGCCCTCAACATGAGATTTCTGAGCAACTCCTCATACAATATTTTTATGAAGGATTGCTTCCCATGAAGAGAAGAATGATGGATGCTGCTAGTGGAGGTGCAATTGTGAGCAAAACTCCTCGTGAGGTAAGAGATTTAATTACCACCATGGCCGCCAACTCTGAACAGTTCGGGTTTAGACAAGACATATCTTATAGAAGAGTGAATGAGGTAAGCGTTTCTTCTCTTGAAAATCAGATTGCTAATCTAACTTCTCTTATTCAGCAAATGGCCACAGGAAATGTGCAACAAGTCAAAGCATGTGGGATTTGTGCTGCTATTGGACATCCAACTGATATGTGTCCTACACTTCAAGATGACTCTCATGAGCAAGCTAATGCAGTTAGAGGATTTCCAGGTCCACCACAAAGGAAGTATGATCCTTTCTCTAATACCTATAATCCAGGTTGGAGGGATCATCCTAACTTTAGCTATGGTCCAAGGCCTCAACATCAAAATTTCCAGCCAAGACAGTTTGTTACACCTTAACAACAGTCACCTTCGAGTTCAAGTGAATCTCTAGAGGACATTGTTAAGTCTCTTATAGTCAACACACAACAATTTCAACAAGAGACGAGGACAAGTTAGCATTATCTATGAGTCAAATGGAGTCTCGAGGAAAGTTGCCATCTCAAACAGTAGTCAACCCAAAGCAGAACGCAAATACAGTTACCTTGAGAAGTGGCAAAGAATTGGAAGAGCTTTCTAGACCATCTCGGAAAAGGAATCCAGAAGAAGAAGCTGAAAAGGAAGTTGAGATTCCTAACACTCAAGTTGATCAATCTGGAGAATTGAATTCTAAACCTTCAAAAGCTGTTGTGATAAGTCCTTCTTTCCCTTCTAGGTTTTCTAAATCTAAGAAAGAAGAAGAGGAAAAAGAGATCTTTGATACCTTTCGTAAGGTTGAAGTAAACATTCCTTGATGCAATTAAACAAATACCTCGTTATGCTAAATTTCTCAAGGAGTTGTGCACCAACAAAAGGAAGCTCAAAGGTAATGAATATATAAGTATGGGTGAAAATATTTCAGTTGTTCTACAGAAAAAGTTACCTCCTAAATGCAAGGATCCAGGTATGTTCACTATCCCTTGTAAGGTTGGTAATGTTCGAGTTGAAAGAGCAATGTTAGATCTAGGTGCTTCAATAAATGTCATGCCATTATCTGTTTATTCATCTTTAAATGTTGGACCTCTGAAGGATATTGGTGTGATAATTCAACTTGTTGATAGATGTTTATCCTGAGGTTGTATTGGAAGATGTTTTGGTGTAAGTAAATGAATTGATTTTTTCTGCTGACTTTTATGTGCTAAACATGGATGAAGAAGAATCATCTCATTCTTTGATTTTGTTAGGAAGACCTTTTCTAAAAACATCTAAGACAAAAATTGACGTGCATGATGGTTCACTCACAATGAAATTCGATGGTGAGATCATTAAATTCAATATCTATGAAGCCATGAGATATCCAAGTGATGTATCTTCTATTTTTGTTGTTGATGTCATAGAACCCCTGACACATAAAGTCTTTAACTTGCATGATGATGATACATTGAAAGTAGCACTTAGTCAGAGTTTTACTGTTGAAAAATCAAAAGAAGTTATGAAAAAGTTTGAGCTACATTTTGAGTTGCAAGAAACAATTTATGAGTTGGAATCATTGTCATCTATGAAGCACAATATTTCTTATGTTGAGCTGTCTATTTCTCACACTAAACTTCTTCCATCTCTTGTGCAGGCACCAAAATTAGAGTTTAAGCCTCTTCCTGAACACTTAAAGTATGTCTTCTTAGGAGAAAACGAGAGTCTCCCGGTTATAATTTTTAGTAAACTCTCACCTTTAGAAGAAGATAAGTTGGTTCGAGTTTTAAAAGAGTTCAAAGAGGCAATTGGATGGACTATTGCTGATATCAAATGATTGAGTTCTCATTTGTGCATGTATAGAATACTACTGGAAGAAGGATCTAAGCCTACTCGGGAAGCTCAACGTCGTTTGAATCCACCTATGATGGAAGTTGTGAAGATAGAAATTTTAAAACTTCTTGATGCAGGTATGGTCTATCCAATTTCGGATAGTAAATGGGTAAGTCTGGTTCAAGTTGTTCCAAAGAAAACAGGTATAACAGTTAAAGAGAACTCTAATGGTGAATTGGTAGCTACTCGAATTCAAAATGGTTGGCGGGTTTGCATAGACTATAGGAAATTAAATGCTTCAACTCGGAAAGACCATTTTCCCCTTCCATTTATAGACCAAATGCTTGAGCAATTAGCTGGCCGTACTCATTATTGTTGTCTTGATGGATATTCAAGTTTTCATCAGATTCCAGTTGCACCTGAGGATCAAGAGAAAACTACATTCACATGCCCATTTGGTACTTTTGCTTACAGGCGTATGCCATTTGGACTTTGCAATGCTCCTGCCACATTTCAAAGATGTATGGTTAGTATATTTTCTGATTATGTAAAGAACATCATAGAGGTATTTATGGATGATTTTACTGTCTATGGTGATTAATTTGATTCTTGTCTTACTAACCTTACAAAAGTCCTTAAACGATGCATAGAAAAGAACCTTGTCTTGAACTATGAAAAATGCCATTTTATGGTTAATCAAGGCATTATCTTGGGTCATGTTGTTTTTGCTAAGGGAATTGAAGTTGATAAAGCTAAGATAGATGTTATTAAGTCTTTGCCTTACCCCGTAAGTGTACGGGAAATTCATTTTTTTCTTAGACATGTAGGTTTCTATCGTCGCTTTATCAAGGATTTTTCAAAGATCGCTCATCCCCTTTCGAGGTTACTCCAAAAAGATGTGGTATTTGAATTTGATGAGGCATGCAAGTATGCATTTGATAAGCTAAAGGAAATGTTGACATTAGCACCTATTATCCAGCCCCCAAATCGGAATCTTCCATTTGAGATTATGTGTGATGCGAACAATTATGCAGTCGGTGCTGTTCTTGGACAAATGGTTGATAAAGCTCCACATGTCATTTACTATGCTTCGAGGACACTTGATAGTGCACAGAGCAACTACTCCACTACGGAAAAAGAACTTTTAGCAATTGTTTTTGCTTTAGAGAAATTTCGTTCTTATTTACTTGGTGCTAAAATAATTGTTTATTCTGATCATGTAGCACTTAAGTATTTGCTCACAAAGAAAGAGTCGAAGCCTAGACTTATCAGATGGATTCTCTTGTTGCAAGAATTTAATTTGGAGATACGTGATAGAAAGGGCTCTGAGAATTTAGTTTCCGATCATCTTAGTCGGATAGTTACAAGTGAAAATGCGTCACCCTTCAAAGATGAATTTCCAGATGAGTATCTCTTTTCAGTTCATACATCAAGTCCTTGGTATGCTGATATTGTTAATTATTTGGTTACTAGAACATTACCAAGTACTTTGTCTAGAGCTCAACGAGATAAAATTAAAAGTGATGCTAAATATTATGTTTGGGATAAGCCTTATTTGTGGAAATATTGTTCTGATCAAGTTATTTGGAGATGTGTGCCCCAACATGAAACACATTCTATCTTGCAGTTTTGTCATTCATATGCATGCGGGGGACATTTTGGTCCAAAATGAACATCTCGTAAGGTATTAGAATGTGGATTGTTTTGGCCCACTATATTTGGTGATTCATACATGTTTTGCAAGGCTTGTGAACAATGCCAGAAAACTGGAAGTCTAGGACGTCGAGATCAAATGTCCCTTAACCCCATTCTTGTTTGTGAGATATTTGATATTTGGGGAATTGATTTTATGGGTCCTTTCCCAGCATCTTTTGACAATGTATATACACTTCTTAGTGTAGATTATGTTTCAAAATGGATGGAGGCTAAGGCCACCCGGACTAATGATGCTAAGGTTGTGGTAGATTTTGTCAAAGCCCAATTTTTTTCTAGGTATGGAGCACCAAGAGCTATTATCAGTGATCGTGGAACTCATTTCTGTAATAGTGTTAGAGGTTTTAATGAAGAAATATGGTGTCACACATCGAGTTTCTACTTCTTATCATCCACAAACGAGCAGGTAAGCTGAAATTTCCAACAGGGAGATCAAGTCCATACTTGAGAAAACTGTCAATCCAAACAGGAAAGATTGGAGTATTCGACTTGATGATGCTATTTGAGCTTATTGAATGGCCTATAAGACTCCTATAGGTATGTCTTCTTATCGTTTGGTATTTGGAAAATCTTGTCATTTACCTGTAGAGCTAGAACATCGTGCTTATTGGGCTATCAAGCAATGCAATATGAGAATGGATGAAATGGGTGAGTTAAGAAAGTTGCAATGCAAGAGTTAGATGAAATTTGCCATGAAGTTTATGAAAGCTCAAGGATTTATAAGGAGAAGACTAAGGCCTTTCATGATCGTATGATATCCAGGAAAGAATTTTACATTGGTCAAAAAGTTTTACTCTATCATTCAAAGTTGAAGTTATTTCCTGGAAAATTACGTTCTAGATGGTTAGGTCCTTTTGTTGCCACTGAAGTATTTTCTCATGGTACAGTTGCAATAGAAAGTCAGGAAACCGGTAAGATTTTCAAGGTTAATGGTCATCGCTTGAAACCTTTTTACGAAGGTTTTCAAGTGCAAAATGTTGATAATCTTACTTTGGATTATCCATCTTACCATGATTAAATGCCAGGAATATCTAGCCAAAGACGTAAAAGAACAACACTCTTGGGAGACAATCCAATTCCTTGTTATTTAGTTTATATTACAATGTGTCTATGTTTATTATTATTATTATTTTTTTTTAGTTATCTTAGTTTCATGTTTTCCGTATCTGCAGATATTCCCTTGTTAGGCGTGGGCACGCTTCATGGTGTGTTATTTGTGAAAGAAGTTGGAAGATAAGGCGTGCCCACACCTTAATCAAAATGTGTTGCTGCCATTTTCAAAAGAAGGGAGTTTTAAATAAATAATAAAAAAATTCAAAAAAAAATCAAAAAAAAAATCAAAAAAAAATCAAAAAAATAAATAAAAAAAGTCATCAAAATAGACAACCCTGTCGCAGCATCACAGCTTTCCAATTTCCTTGTTTTCCATTACTTCAACAAATTCTTTAGAGCTTTCCCAATTTATCATCTATCAACTTTTTGTCACCCATCTTCACAGCTTCTCGTTTTCAATCGTTTTCTTCCACTTAATTGCCCTTATTTTGTATTTTTTCCAATTTCTAAACCCTAGAATTTGGTTTTCTCATGGGCAGATCTACAGGATACGGAAAATCTCCATTGGGTGTTTCACCTACAGATTTCGATGAAACTAATTCCGACGCACAAGTTCCGACTCAGAAACGAGCACGTGTTGGCAAGGCTTTGCATATTCTTCCACCTTTCGAAACTGATTTGAATAGCCATCTCACTTTCACAAAGAAGAAGGACAAAGAAAGGTACAAAGATATGTGCCGACGTAAAGTCATTCCTTGTAAGTGTCTCGATTTTCCTACTATGGAGGCTTTGCATATTAAAGATGAAGTTCTTGAATTAGTACATAATATAGGTTGGGATAATTTCTTTGCCATCAACTATCCTGCTTATATTAAACTTGTTCGAGAATATTATACGACTTTTGAGTTTAAGAAATCTGATGCTTTGAGTCTCAACACTCCTAAGGTCATACAATTTCGATTGATGGGGAAATCCTTTAATCTTTCACTGATTGAGTTTAATGTTGCGTTTGGATTCATAACAGAGGAATATGCTATGACTGAGGAATACTTGCAAAGTGTCTGAGATTACGATCCACATCGTTTTTCTCCAATTCATCTTTATAAGGAAATTTCCAATCACCCCAACATGTATAACCCAAAAAAGTCTACGGATACCTATCTCTATAATCCTGCTTTGAAATACATTCATAGGTTCCTAGCTTTTTCTTTTTCGGGTCGCCAAGACAATTCTGCATTACTAAATAAAGCTGAACTTCATTTCTTGACATGTATGCAAAGAAAAACAAAGGTTAATCTTGGATATTGGTTGGCTTCTCAGTTTACTCACGCCCTGAACACTAAACGAAATTTGATTTTGGGATCTCTTATTACTCAATTGGCTGTGAACTTGAACTTAATTGATCCCATTGATAATGACCTTCATGTGGCTTGTGACATGCCTCATTTGGATTTACATTGTTTGGAGATTATATGTTTGATTGAGAAAGTAGGTGGTGAATTTCGATTTCATACACCGGGTCTTGTGGAGGTTCGAACAAAACAAGATGCACAGCTCTCTCACTCTCAATCTCATCATTCGATTGAAGATCATGGAAACGAGCCCCCTCCAAAAGAAGTCCCATTTGAAGATTATTGCAAAGAACAATTTCGCTTTCTTCAAGAACAATTGCAGCGAATTGAACTTAATCAGATGGCGTACTTCCAACGACAGGATTTTGATCCATCGTTTCCACCTCCTCAATAATAGATGCTATCCCGTTCTATGATGCTCTACCTTTTCAGGGACGTTCTCTAATTCCTTATCTTATTTTGAGCATCTAGTTTATTTACATTGGGGACAATGTTGTGAATAGGTATGGGGGGGGGAACTTGTGTCATGTGCCATGTTTTTGCTTCATGATATATTTGTGGATTACATTCTTAATTCTAGCATGTTAGGTTGCTCCATTTGTTCATCTTGTGAGTTTTCATTTTTCGGTGTTTAATTCTTGTTCATGATTATCATCGTCTGAATTCTAATGCTTCTAATGCTCACAATTGTTGTTATTCTCCTTTAACTGCATTGTGGTTGATTGTTGTCAATAATTGGAAAAGGTGTGCATAAATCGGACTCAATTTTACCTTTTTTATGAGATTTGAGCCGATGAGCATTCACTATATTATATGCTCAATTTCTTTGTTGTGTGGTTGTCATGTATGATTGATCTTTCTAGAACTTGCATTGTTATGCATGTCTTTATTGAACCTCTTTGATGGATTGAATATCAAAAATCAAATAAGGATGTTGGCCCTCTTTCTTTGTCTCTAAGCTCACTTTTAACATGAACCCCTAAATCACCAACTTTGAGCCTTAACCTTTTCTTTCAAATTAACCATATTACAAGCTTTATCACCCTTTTATTGATTTATCCATATTTTGAACCCCAATTTGAAGTAATTAATTCATGATCACACCAAACCTCATTTTATGTGTAGAGAGATTGCATGTTATTTGTAAATATTAGTTGTTATATTCTCAATTCAGACTTTCCGTTAAAAAAAACAGAAAAGAAAACAAAAAAAATTAAAAAAAAAAGAAAAAAATAGTTTCGAGTTTTTGTATATATTTGTGCTAGAAGTTCTTGAGGCAATCTGTAGATCCTTAATGATATATTTGAGCTTGGTGTGGTGAGTTTTGATCATGATTACTTCAATTTTAAGCCCCAAAATTCCCTCTTATCATACCTTGACCTCAAGCCTTATAAAACATTTGTCCTTCTAAATCCTTAGATTTTGCGTATTTTGATTCATTCATTATTTGGAAGGATGTGATATATTTGCAAGCTTATGGAAGGATCTTCTTATGTTTTGACATGAGAGCTCATTGATATATTCTTTTGCAACCTAAACATTTTTGAGTGTAAAGAGTGAATCCATTGTGAGGGAGTCGGATTTGGTGCATTCTAATTTCAATTTATTGATGTAGTTGACCATTTTTATTGGTGAAGGAGAATGCTATGAATTCGTATTTTCTAAAAATAAAATTTTGAGCAACAGAAGAGGAGGAAGGATGATAAGATGATGTCATTGACTTGAGTTGAACCATATACTTGAGGACAAACATTGTTTAGGTGTGGGGAAATTTGATAGGATGCATATTTCATATTTTTTATGTTATATTTCCTTATATTCTTTATTGAAAACATATGTTTAACTCTTGTATTTAGACTAAAAATGATATTTGTAGGATTATTGGATGATTTGGGCAACTTGGATATCAACTTAGATGATTTTGAAGAATACAAGAATTTTCCATGAAGTTGGCACTTACAGAAGATGTTTTGGTATAAGGCGTGGGCACACAGAATTTTCCATGAAGTTGGCACTTACAGAAGATGTTTTTGTCTAAGGCGTGCCCACGCCTTACCTGAAGAAGACCAGTTGCGAGAATTTCAAAAGTGGCGCCCCACTTTTCTCTCTTAAGATTTCAAATCAATTTGAATATCTTAGAACTCTTATTAGGTAGATATGAAGAAGTATATCTAGATAAACATGTTTTAAAGGGAGATAACTGTAATTTTTTCCAAATAACATAGATGCACGTAGTTTTCTCTGGAGATTTTTATGTTTTTTTTGGCTCTCGACATAAATTCCTACAATCTCCATGGGAGTCTAAATTTCTCTTTCCAATTAAAGGATAATTAAGGATTTGTTCTTCCATATCTGTGAGATCTAACTTGTTTTATTCGT
The DNA here is from genome assembly GCA_028654395.1 of Scutellaria barbata. Lineage (NCBI taxonomy): Eukaryota > Viridiplantae > Streptophyta > Magnoliopsida > Lamiales > Lamiaceae > Scutellaria > Scutellaria barbata. The sequence continues at coordinate 22,354,708 of CM053647.1, forward strand.
TCTTTAATTCTTCGTTATTCATATATCTTCCGTGCTTGTTGAAATTATTATTTAGTTAACTGTATGATAGGATCCATTATTCAATTAACTAGATAATATTTTGCCAATTAGAACATCAAATCCGTAATTGTTTGTTTGTTTTAGTGATTGTGGCAAATTACATGGTTGATTACATAGAATGTTTTCAATTTATGTTGTGGAGATATATGATCTAATTTAAATGAACCTACATTTGTGTTTGTTGATTAGGATTGGTAGTCTCTTTAAGTCTTAATGCTATTAATGAATTAAATTCTAAGATCATATCTAGAATTGTTCATTGGTAAGAGAAATAATAAGAGATCGTATCTTGATTATCGAGCAAGTAAGGAGAGATTGGTTGTTAGGTCGTACCAACAGCCATAACCAATCTAAAGTTGAATGTAAAGAACTTATCATTGTATCTGTGATCAGATACATGAACCATTTCTAAAATTGGCCTTTAATTGGATTCTTTATCAAGTTGGATTAATATATTTCAATACTGCTTTTGTTAGTTGATTTAGTTTAATAACAAATCTCAATCCCCCTCTTCAATTGTAAATAATTTAATTAATTTTCATTTATCTTGCAAAAGAATACATCTTACCAATCCCTGAGGATTCGACCTTGCTCACCACTATTGTAAATTTCTAACTTAGGGCAAGTATTTGTATTTATTGGTTTCGACATCCATCAGAGACCTCTGTTCCTACTTTTGAGGAGGAATGTCAGTCATATTGGCAGTTCATTGATATGGAGTAGTCGTCCAGTGTGCAGCCTCCTGAGCACCGACGTGGTCGTAGACCTCTTGGTGAATTGTATCCTGCCCAGCGTGATGCTTGAATAGTAGACGTTGATCCTTCCAAACGAGCACACACACGACCAGCACATCCATCATATGGAGATGCTGCATCGAGTCGTGTGAGAGATCGATGAGGTACTTGAGCGATCATGTTTCCAGTCGCTGAGGCAACGACATCCACAGCTTCTCCTAGTGTGGATTACACGGGTAGGGCTGACTCGCCACCTACACATAATACTGAGCAGTACCACATACCGGAGATGTATGAAAAATTCCATGGCTCGTCACCGACGCACCCATCTACAGAGTTGCATGACTTTTCTATCGCTGCTAGTTCGATCAGGCATCGGGCACCTAAATGTCGGGCTCGTGCAGTGTCTTCTTCATTACATGATACAGATCCTCCAGCTGCTACGGATCCTGGAGCTGCTTTCGAATATAAAGAGTTATTCTCTAGATTCACCCGTGTGCTCGATGATCGTTTCACACAGATGCAATCATATTTTGACGGACAGTTTTCACATCTTCAGACCGTTATCAGGGATGAGAATGAGCGTTTAGAGTAGACGATCCTTGGGTTTGTGCATGAGCAGTTGTGTATATTTTTTGGATTTCAGACAGATCTCTTTGATAGATATGGGTACGATCATCCTTCTGCTTTTCATCGCACTTCTCCTAGATACGATCGTCCACATACATCGACACCTTATTATCCTGATGCATACCTGTCTAAAAGTCCATATACGCACTCGTATAGTACTCTCTCAGCCGGATATCAGCATAATGTGCTATCAGATACACCTTGGGAGAGTTGGCCATCAGATGGAGGACATTCGGGCACTGAGACTTCTACACCTGCACTCGATCCATTTTCGCCTATTGTTCCTTATTAGACACTACAATTCAGATAGGCAGTTTCACACTCTTCGCCACCCATTCCTGAGCCAACTGATCGCGTGCATGACTCTGATGTAGAGATAGTTGTACCAGACATTCTGGTGATAAGTGCCGGTATATCTGAAGTTCGCCTAAGTAGAAGGTCTCGTTACCTACGAAGTCCTTTTACAGCTAGATTGACTAGACAGGTTGCCCATTCCATGAAGGACTTCTTATTATGGACTGAGCTTGGGAAATCAGCTAATAAGTAAGTACTGCAACTTTTGGATGTTTTACAAATCATTTATTCACTTTGAATTCAGTGACCTTGTATTCCAAAAGCTTTAACCATCTGACCATGTTTTATTTTGAGAAGAAAAATTGGCATCAGTTATACAGTTGGAATAGAATTCTTCACTGATGTTATGAATCCAAACAGCGAATTGAATAGAGAGGTACATATCTTTGTAAATTGTGAACCTTTATCTTGTACATATCTTTGTAAATTGTATACACGATTTTTCTTATACATTTTGTCAGTTTCGACCAATCTTCTGATAATATGGACTACTCTATCAAGTAATTGATGCATATCTTGGTATATTTCAGAGCCATCCAAAGTATCTTAAGTGTGCAGTCAATGCCTCTATTAAGGGGTTTGTACAGATATTAAACTGCAGCTTCAATGTAAGTACATATTTTCGTTTCATATTGAATTCAAATTTAATAACTTATATGCACTTATATTTTTTCATATCTTATAGGAAATGTGCAAGGAAATTTGGAACGCTAAGCATGCAAATGATGACCCCAGAATGCGTTATATCGAAGGAGTGCAAGAGGAATTCGATCCCCAAGATGGATCATCTCATGTCTTATGTTTGTGGTGAGAGACCGAGGTGGAAACATATCAAGCCATGGTGGCAAAAGACCAATAAGGTACATTGAGATGTTTTAATAACTTATAATAATTAATATTATAAGTATACGTAAAGATATTAAATTTTCTTTCAATGCAACTATTTATGATGTTTAATTTGGACGAGCATTGGGTGGCGGCAGAATTTAGTCTACAAAACTACACATTAGTTTTGTTTGACAGTTTTCGGCATAATTGGACCAAGGATGTTGAAAAGCTTCGTTACCGACAGACTATTCCTATTTGTTGAATTTTGTCGAGATTGTTACACCACTATGGATATTATGATAAGTTGGTCTTTCACTCGTATTGCCCAGCGATGGTTGATCTCAAGAGTGCTGAGGCCAGATTTTGTTACTTGAAGGACGATTCTACGAGTTGTGGCATATGGGCATTGAAGGTGATAGAGGGTTGTATTAGCTGCATGTTTCCGCAACCAGACATTGTTAAGGGAATATTTTTTTGACTGTCAAATAAATCGAATACTTTCTTCTCGTATGATTTTCTGACTGACAAACAAAATATTTTTTTTCATCCTTCGGATGCCTTCATCACTGCAGGGCCGAATGTAATCATTCTCCATTTATTTACCTCGATAGTCATACTGCATAGGAATGCATTTGGTACATCTTGCTTTATTATGATCGGTACAGCCACATCGATTGCACCTTCCGAAGCGGCTAGAAGGAATCCATTTTTCTTTGGGTCGTCCCGCTTATTTAGGCTGGTTGGGTACTCTACGTAATTGACTCTGGATTTCATCCGATGCCACCTAATCTTCTGGGTCGGGGACGGGATTAACCATACCGTTCCACATCCCCCTCAACCATTCGGTGGTGTAATATGGTGCGACATATGATGTAAACGATTCCTTTGCAAAACTGTAACAAATAATGATAAAAAGGTCAAGAATGTATATGTATTTTTTGAAGCAGCTTCATGACTCATAATATGGACTAAAATAGTTACAAATTATTTTGTATGTATACTTTATTGCTGCACAGGCATGTGAACATGGTATCAGATCACTCTAAAAAATAAAAAATGTGCACTCGTATTTGGTTAGCTCAACAATAACAATCTTACTCCCATCAGTGACCTTGTATTTGCTTCGTCCAAGTTTATCAACTTGCATATGCTGACCAATCTTTACAGATTCGACTAACTTTTCATACACTACCTTCGTCAGAGTATTTTCTCTATCTTCAGCAGCAGTCCTTCTCTCGATGAACCATTTTTCTAAAATTCGTCGAGCACACTCTAAAAAAGAACATATAAGTAGTTTTCTTGCCCAAACAAGATGATTATTCCATATCTCAGCACCGTTTGATGTCATAAAGTTAAATCTTCTAACAGGACATCTCACTCGAGTCCATCGTTGTGGTCCAGCCTTGGACAAGATAGCTACTGCACCATGTATTCCAGAAGCTTGTATAATGGATATATACCTATAAGTACAATTACCGTTACGTAAATACAATATGTTTCAATAGGAAATATTAATTCTATGAGTCTTCACAATTGTAGAAAAAAAAACATACCGATCGAATCATGGACTAATAACAATATACAACTTTGTTGAAAAGTCCCACCAAATGTGTTTCATGTTTGGCTAAATTTTGTTGTAAAGAAAACAATATAAACCATGAGTTGCATCAGGGTATACTTCCTTGATGCCATTGCTGATGCTGGCGTGTTGATCGGACACTATAATAAATTGATCTGGGCATCTAAATATGTCACGAACATATTTTAAAAATCAGGTCCAAGACTCATCATTCTCCACATTTCCTATGCCAATTGCTAAAGGAAAAATTTGATCGTTATCATCCTGCGTCACAGCAACAAATTCAACACCTTTAAATTGATCTTTCAAGTGACACTCATCCACAACTATAACCGACCGCGAATATCGCTTAAATCCATTTTCATGTGTTTCTAAAGCTATATATGTCCAGAGATTAGAAAACTTCAAGACATCAATATAAGTGGGAGCAGAGCACATGACTTTTTCGAATCACCGTATGCAACCCTCATTGCATGACGTTTTGCTCTCAATGCAACCTCATAACTAACATTTCCACCATGTCGCTCCTTCATTTCTTCAATGATGCCCCTAGGACCCAACTTGAAATTTTCTTTTCGAAGTGTTTCAGCATAATACTCACCGATCAAAACTGCTGGAAGTTGACGAGGTGCACTATTGTTCAATTCACTCGAACATGTATGTTGTAAAACAATCTTTGAAAATTTTCAAATCCCAAACTTCTCGTGTGCGTTCAGTACTAATGGATAATTTTTTACTGCATTTCATGTACCATCTTTTTTATCAGAATGATCCACACAGTATTCAACTAAATTCTCCAAATGGTAAAATCCAACCGTATTTTTCAACTTAGTTTTACTACCAAACGTGCCTCCTTTGTGCAGGGAAACTTGCTCAGTCAGCTCGTTCACTAAATTGCTCATGAGATGGTACTTCTGGAATAAACCATTCTGGTCTCATAATGTATGTCAAGAATTCCTCATACGCCAATCGTTGCTCTTCATTCAAAATATTCTCAACCTCTTCATCTAACTCAAAGTCATCATTTATATCTGTCGGTGGTGTTGATTCATCTTCATCATTGGTCGAACCTAAAACATGATAGACATAATATATATTAAAATTACAACATGTTATGAAGTAATTAAAATCATATATAAAATTACAACTATAATCATCAGATAATTGTTCTGGTTCTCTTTCTGATTCAGCTGGCTGTGGGATTTCTTCACCCTCTATAGACTCGTGATGTCCATAGCAGTCGGAGACCTATTCAAATCGATATAGTCGAAATCCCAATCTGATGCAAAGTTTACACGACCACTAGATGAAGGCCAAGATGCCCACTGATCCATTGATGATGTCCCAGCTTCATCTTCATTTAGTATACCCTATTTCGAATAAAATGTATCATTGTTCTATAGTCTAAGAGGAACATTTAAAAAATCACAATTTTGTTCAGGAATGTCAAATGAAGGATATGAGCATGTGCTCTTATCTATTATTCCTGATGAAACCCCTACAAAGCTGGTATTTTGAGATTCAGTTGACAACACGTTCAGATGCTCCAAAATCCATAATTTTAAGGGAAACAAAAATGATAAGACACTCATCGCTCATGAACAATAATCGTTCCAGATCCGAATTATTCTTAATTTTTTTTTCTTTTCACTATTCCATTTATCTCCGCTAGTGAATGGATCACATATCTCCAACTATTCATGTCAGCATACACAAGTCCATGAATTGACTCTAATAGATCAGTAAATGTAATTTTTTGAAGATGAAGAAGCTCTTGGGAACCATTTTTGTACTCTAAACCTTCCCAATAACCCCCGAACCAAACCACTACAGATATGAAACTCATATTTTCCTATAAATTTATAAAAAACAAAAACAAAACACATCAGAAAATATTCATCTCTATATTTAATAATTTTGAAATATTAATCAAAAAAAAGATACTACATATATAATGTGTTAAAATATTCAGCTACATATCGAAAAAAAAAAAAATTTGTGCACAAAAATCGTAACAAAAAGTACATCAAGAAATATTAATTACAATATTAATTGAAAAAATACACTATTAAATTTTGATAACACATGAGATATAATTACTTAAATATGTAGTTTTGTATATAATAAAATATAAGATATTGTTCCTTATCAGAATATGTACTATGATAAATTTATACAAAAATGGGCAAAATAGAAACAATAATTAAAATTAATTCGAACATTAATTAACATTACTTGTATTTTTTTAATATAAAATATAATATTAACTAACATAATTTGAACAGTATAAAAATCAATTGATTTTTGTGCAACTCTGAATTGAATAAAATTTCGTGTAGGATAAAAGTTATAATACTTCATGTAACTCAAAATGATGAAATTATAGTGTAAACATGAAAATACATATTCATTAGTGTAAAAAATAATTTCAACTACGGGTTAATTACTATGAGCCTAAAACCTAAAAGTACGTGTAATTTGTATTAACACTATGATCGATTTTTTGTATTTGCATGTATGATCAACTAAAAGTATTTTCGTGTACGACAAATATTAAGTATTTTTGTGTACGATAAATTCTAAGTATTTTTGTGTATATTAAATTTTATATATTTTTGTGTACGATAAATTTTTAAATATTTTCATGTATGATAAATTTTATTTTATTTTCGTGTACGATAATTTTTCCGAATTTTCATGTACGATCATTTTTCCGAATTTTCGTGTATGATAATTTTTTGAATTTTTGTGTACGATAATTTTTCAGAATTTTCGTGTATGATAATTTTTTGAATTTTCGTGTATGATAATTTTTCCAAATTTTCGTGTAGGATAATTTTTTCGAATTTTCATGCATGCTAAATATTAAGTATTTTTGTGTATGATAAATTTTAACTATTTTTATGTATTCTAAATTTTTACTATTTTCGTGTATGATAAATCTCATTTTCGTGTACGAAAAAAAATTTATCTAACATTGGACGATAGATATAACACAAAGCATTAAATAAATATCAAAACTATATAATTCAATTAAACATGAAAAATTAATAATTATGTACGGTTTAATACAATGTTACATGATAATATTCACATAGTAATAGCATACCTTTAAACTATGATACATGAAAATATCTTCAAGGCTTCCAAGTTGTAATCCACAACCAAAAATATTGAACTGCTTATATGAATTGGAAATTGTTAGATTTAAACTACTTATATAGAATTGAAAAAAAAAATATTGTACTAACAGTAATTCTCGTATTGTACTAATATTCTCTTGGCACAACTTTACACATAATAATTTCATGATATGATAGAATGAGGTTGACCGAGGGGGGGGGGACATTACACTATTACAACTTGGTGATTGAGAGGATTGAAAGCAACTTGTGGGGCCCGTATATAACTATTGTAAGTTGACTTGACTGAAAAATGAGTATTTTGGGAGCACAAATTATATTTAGGGGCTATTGGGGATGTATTACTATATTGATGGATATATTGGGATAAAATTATATCAAAATGGGTATAAAGGGCTATTTTCCACATTAATTTATATATTTCGGGTTCCATGCCAAAAATTGAAGTCCAGAAAGTGAATCATGTCTCAAATTGATAAAAGTATTAAATTGAGGGTTTATGATGTTAACGTTCAAAGTTCATGTCAAAATTGAAAATAAACCCTGAGTTCATGTTTTCTTACGTAATTAACCCTTAAAAGACATGGAGCTTTTTCTATGTTGGGATGAATTGTAAGTACTTGACATATTCTCTTATCATATATTTAAGTTTTTTTTTCTACTTGATTTACGAAATGCTAAGTAATCAAACTACGTACTATTGTATTGTTGATTTGATTTTGATAAAGGAATATATAAGTTGACAAAAGAAATTCCGGTTGGGCAAATGTTTTGTCGTCATTTCCAAAGCTTTTTCCTATTTTGAGCACGTATTAACAATGAAGGAAGACAATAATGTTATGATAGAGTGGTTAATTAATAGTATAAACTCAGTTATTAGTGCATTACACATTCTATTTTGTAATGAGAATCAGTGAAATTTTAATAAATAGAATTATTTGATAATTTATTTTATTATTCTTTTGAGTAATTATTATCTAAATTATGTATTAAGTGTAATTTATATTTTACCATCTAAAGTATGCATATCCAACATAAGGACACAATTTGAAAGAGTGTTGCTAATTTATGTACACAATCCAAAAGCATCACTAACTTTAAGAGTTGTCAAAACATCTAGTTATAGAATTGTCATATATTTAATAACACTAATTTTAGATTGTGTCACCAATTTAATATGGTACATACAAGTGTCTACGCTTTAACAACATTTATCCTTAACAATATCATCAATTTAATAACGATAATTCTTAAAATTGTGTTAGTTTAGGAATGCGATCATTGACGAATGTCACCAAAATTGCAAGAAAAATATTATACAATTTAACAATATGTATTGTAAAAAGTGTCTATTTTTTATGACACGAATGGTTAGTGTTGGCAAGACTAAAAAAAAAACATTACAGATTCTTTAAAATAGCGACATAAAGTAGTATTATCATTTTTAAAGGTAGTGATGTAATTATCAAAAGCGTTGCTGAATAAACTCTACCTACAAATGACTTTTGCGTCAAGAAAAAATTCGTGACGATAAATTTAACAATGCAATTCTTGACATTTTTACAAATGTGGATAATTCACTTCATAATGCTAATTAATGTCACCAAGTGAGGAAAAAAAAGGAAAAAAAAAAACTATCAATTTTGTCATAGTGATGTTTTATGAAAAATTCAAAATAAAATAAATAAGAGTTTAATTAAACACTAAGAGCAACTCCAACGCAGCAATCAAATGGGCAACCAAATCCAATTTGATTGTCCAATAGCAAAAACTCTTCACTCCAATGTAGCCATCAAACCAAACATTTTTTTTGGTTGCCCACCTCAAAGGTAGCAAAAGAGATTGCTACCAGTTAAGGAATCAAAAATTTTTTGACTGAAAAATCAACAAAAAAAAAAAAAAACTCAAATCAAATTGAATTCAACGGTAATTTTTGTGAGAATAAAATTATAATAATTGGTTGTCATACCTTAGATTTTCAAACCCTAAAATCTCTTCCCACAATTTTGTAGTTGCAATCTTCAAATACCTCCAGTGACGATCTCCGGCGATTGCACTTGAAGGTAAGAATTTCTCCTAAATTGTGAAGATTTGAAGAGAGTAGAAATCTCTGGAATCCAACGTATTTGCCGTTTTCTTCATTCTGAGAAAAAAATTTATTAGGTTTTGTACTTATTGGGTATATATGGAGATTGAATTGGGTTTAGTATGTTAATTGAGATTTTGATTTGTGCTTGGGTTTAGTATTTTATATAATTGGGTTTGCATTTAATTAACTAACATTTTTTGAGTGGACTTTGTGTTAATGGTTTTTCATTTTATATAAATGACACATGAGTTTTAATTAATTTTATACATAATATAATATTTATATCTATTCTTTTATATTAATTGGATTAATATTTGTATTTATTTACTTTTATTTTTTGTAGATGGATGATAATTACTATGGTAGTTACACTAGTTTACTTAATGACGACTCATCGGCTAACGAAGAAAGGTATGGCGTGAACCCAACCATACCTCTTGAAGATGTCATTGAGGTTGATGTTCCACGTAGAACACAAAGGTTGGCAAATTTTTCAATCGAGGAAGATATTTGTATTGTCTCGGCATGGCTTAATACGAGTAAAAACCTCATTCATGGAAATGATAAAAAATCACAAGGATTTTGGAAAAAGATTTATGATCAATTCGTAGAACACTACAGTCAAGGAGGGCGTACGAAGGATAGCGTGGAAAATCATTGGAGGGATGTTAACACCTAATGTTCAAAATTCATTGGCATTCTTAGATAAATCTGTTAAGAATAATAGTTAACATATATTCCTTTATTAGTGATGTATATCTCTTCCTTGTATAGTATGATATGATTCATATTTTACGGATCAATTTGTTGTAATCTAGTATTATTTATAGTGGCAATAACATCAATCACCTCATTAACGGTGATACAATTCTTCTTCTCTCATCCTTTTATGCGCTCTATGGTCTCCGGTAAGCCCCTCTTGCTTGGTTCCAACGATTTAGCAACTTCCTTCTTGGGCTTGGTTTTCAGCAGAGCAGATGTGATTCCGCCCTACTTTCCTTTCATTAGGGCTCGTTTATCATTTATCTGCTCCTATACGTCGATGATATTATTCTCACTGGAAATAATGCCACCATCCTCCAGAAGTTTATCTCTCGGGCTAGTTCAGAATTTGCTCTAAAAGATTTGGGAGCTCTAAACTATTTCTTGGGGCTTGAGATCACTTCGCAACCTGATGGCATTTTCATTGGCCAAGCAAAATATGCACATGATATATTATCTCGTGCCAAGCTACTCGACTCCAAGCCCGTTGCCACGCCCTTGGTTGCTGCAAATCCTTAATCAAAGAGGGCACTCCATTCTCTGATCCTACACTTTATCGTTCCTTAGTCGGCGCCCTGCAGTACTTGACCATAACTCGCCCCGATTTGTCCTATGCAGTCAATCTCATGAGTCAATTCCTTCATTCACCCACTAAAGATCACTTCAATGCAGTCAAGCGCATCATTCGTTACGTTAAAGGCACTGTTCATCTTGGTCTCTCTTTCACTCCCCAGCCCGATCTTTCAATTATTGGATATTCTAATGCCAACTGGGCACGGTGTGTTGACACTCGTCACTCCACTTATGGTTATTCCATCTTTCTAGGAGGAAACCTTTGTCTCTTGGAGCGTGAAGAAACAACCGACAGTCGCCCACTCCAGTTGTGAATCTGTGTATCGAGCTCTTGCCAATGCAGCTGCAGAGATTGTATGGCTCTCCAATTTACTACGGGAGCTTCATGTCTCGATTTCTACATCGCCAACTTTACTGTGTGATAACAACAGTGTCGTCTTCCTCAGTCAGAATCCGGTTGCATATAAACGAGCCAAGCATATCGACATTGATTGCCACTTCGTTCGAGAGTTAGTCTCCGCTGGAAAGATTCACACCAAGTTCGTACCATCAGATCTTCAGCTTGCCGACATATTCACCAAGAGTTTGCCATGGCCAGCCTTTGAACACATTCGATCCAAGCTTTGCGTTTGCTTTCACCCCACGCAACGCTTGAGGGGGGTGTTAAGAATAATAGTTAGCATATATTCATTTATTATTGATGTATATCGCTTCCCTATATAGTATGATATGATTCCTATTTTACGGATCAATTTGTTGAAATCTAGTATTATTTATAATGGCAATAACGTCAATCACCTCATTAACGGTGATACAATTCTTCTTCAATTATCCTTTCAAAATCGACAATAGACATCAATCCGATCAAACACAACAAGAAAGGGTAAACACATTCTTCCATTTTTTGTTACAATTTTATTATTCGTATGCACTTTATTTACTTTGGAACCTTTTTATTTGATAGTTGGAAGAAGCGAGAGTTTTGTATCGTTCCACTGAAAAAAAAATAGAAAATTCAGATATGACCACTATTTGGAAATTTTGAAACATGAGAGAAAATGGCTTGATAATTTTGAAACAACTACAGAACCAACTTCGGTAAAAGATCATAGTGAGTCTTCCGCTAATAAGGATCGGCCTTTGGGTAGAAAAGTGGCAAAAGCACAACAAAAGAGGAAACAAGGAAGTAATTCAGAAGGTGGAAGCTCGTCTAAAGTAGACGAGTGTTGGGAAGAAAAGCTCACTTTGGAGCCTGATAGATATGCTTAACGAGAAACACTCATATCTTAATTTAAAGTTGCTACGCATAGAGACGAAAAGCGTAGAGAAATGAAAATTATGATGAAAGACACTATCGGAATGGATGAAAGTCATATTGCTTATTGGAATATGAAGAAAAATGAAGTATTGAAGAGGAATGGTCTAATATAATTAGTTTTATTTGTAAGGTTGTAATATTTTCCTAGCTAAAGTAGTTTAATTATATGTCTATCTAATTTCTATTGTATTCTATTTAAATGATGAATCTTATGTTTAAATCATTTTAAACCAAAGTTAATAAAAAAAATTACTAATACATTATTTATAACAATTTAATACAAAAGAAACAACTTACTAGTAAGGAAACAACTTAATAGTAATGACTCAAACTAAATGTTGATAGTACATTCAAAGCAAAGTAAACGACGTTGCTATCATTGTCTAATTGTCTTGGCCATGCAAATTCCATAAATGCTCAATAAGATCGTGTTGTAGTTGGGAATGTGTGGTACTATTTAGAATATGGTGATGAGCTTGAATAAACTCTGTAAACTCATTTGTGTGTTCACGTGATAGTGTGATGTATGGAGTTGCGTAATCAAACTCAATGTTACCTGGGCCATTTTCATCCTCAATAATCATGTTATGCATGATAATACATGTTTTCATTATATTTGCTAAAGTCTCCTCATCCCAAAACCTTGCTGGCCCACGCATTATATTATATTGTGCTTGTAATACTCCAAATGCCCGTTCTACATCTTTTCTCGCAGCTTCTTGGGCTTGTACAAAATGTTTGGCCTTTAAGCCTATTGGAGCAGGCATTGTCTTCACAAAAGTAGCCCATGCAGGGTAAATGCCATAGAGTAGTTATTCCCATTGATTGTAAAATTGACAGGAGGAGCGCGACCATTGGCTAGTGCTGAGAATATGAGAGATCTATCAAGAACATTAATGTCATTAAGCGATCCTAGCATTCCAAAAAAGGAATGTCATATCTAAAGATCTTGTGAAGCAACAACCTTTAATATAATTTTCGATTCACGATAATGACCAGTGTATATACCATGCCATGCTGTTGGACAATTTTTCCACCTCCAGTGTATGCAATCGATACTTTCAAGCATCCCAGAAAATCCATGTTGCTCGTTAACTTAGAGTAATCGAGACAACTCATTTTGATTTGAGGCTCTTAAATATTGTTCACCGAAAATAGCAACAATTGTTTTGACAAAATGACGTAAGCTTTCAATAGTAGTACTTTCACCTGTGCGTACGTGATCATCTAGAAAATCAACAGGGATTCCATAAGAAATTATTCTATATGCAGCAATTACTTTTTGAAGAGATGATAAGCCAGGGACCCCTAGCGCATCATTTCTTTGAACAAAGTAGGGATCGTATGCTTCGATACCGGAAACAATTCGACAGAAGAGGGATTTGTGCATCCGAAATCTCCTCCTCAAATAACCATCATGATATACATGATTATGAGAAAAGTAATCATGATAGAGTTGTAGATGACCTTCTGTTTTATTACGATTAACGACCCTTCGACCAGAAACCGAACCATGACGAGGCCTGTGTTGTCTTTCTCTATCTGCTTCATCTTCTTTTGTTGCTCGTATGAGCATTTCAAGATCATTGTCAGAATCAGAGTCGGTTAAGAAAGACTTTATAATGTTGAAACGAGAATGCATGATGAAATGAAAGAAGGTGATTTGATTTAGTATTGATGAAGTAGTGAAGAGTTCTTTCACAAACATATCTTTTATAGACATTCAAAGATAAAAACATATTTATTGACAAGGGGCCCCACGTCGAAAAAAAAATCATATTAGAAATCTTGATATCCTCTAATTATATGACACGTGTCATTTAAAATCTTATCCGGATATATATGGTAGATTAATGGGGTCCATCAGGATAAAAAAATCATATAAGAAATCTTGATATCCTCTAATTAAATGACACGTGACATTTAAAAATCTTATCCGGATATACTTGGAAGATTGAAGTGGTAGTGACAATGATCCATGAAGATAAAAAATGTTATCAAAATTTTTGATATCCTCTAATTTAATGACACGTGTCACCAATGATATTAACTAATTTTTTAAATATATATTAATCAAGTAATTTATTTATTTACTTATTATTATTTAAATATAACAATACTTTTATTAAACTTCAATTTACATATAGATATTATGTAAATTAAAATAAATTAATTTGATATGTTTTAAATTTGATGCCTTGTTTTGATGATTGGAGTTAAAATAAATGGATTTTATAAAGCCATCAAAACACTATAGCAGATATCAAAAGTTTGTTATCCAATTTTGATTGCCAGTGGTTGGAGTTGCTATAACACCTTGGAGCAAGAGTGGGTATAAATGTCTGCAGGTAACTCAGTTGAAAAGACAAATCCTGAAAATAATTGAACAACCACTAACTTACACCAACTGCTAAAGTCGCATCACGTGTTGTCTCCTCCTCTCACTGTTTTTTTTTTATTTGCATTTGACCTACCCTTTTTATTTCATTTTACTCTACATATCAAATATGAAAAAAAATAGGGTTTTAACGTCAACGTATGTTTTGTTTTGATCAATGTACGATATATTATATACATACTAGAGTTGTTCATGTGTAATACAGGGATTTTTATTTTTAAAAAATATTAATTTTGTAAAAATAAATGAATAAAATAATTATAATAAATAGAAGTAATTAACAAATATAAATATCATCTCATTTAATATTTGAATATAATATAAATTAATTAATATATATTATCTTTTTCTGTACCATGTACTACATAATATTTCAATATTAATGATTTTGTAAATGAATATAAATAGAAGAAAAAGTTTGTACAATAATAAAAAGTGATATTTCATGATTAAGTTTAGATAATAAAAAATAATAAGTAAACACAATTTAATAGTTAGAAGAATAAATCGCTACTTAAGATTTTAATTATTAGAGTTGATTCACAAATTTTATGAATAAATACATGACATGATATTGATACATGTATCTAGAGATTTTAATTTTAAATTATTATTATTATTATTATTATTATTATTATTATTATGATGCAAGAAATGAAGGGGTTTTGAAATAGATATTTATTTTAATTAAGAGCTAAATTAGTGTAATTAAATATTGACATATGTAGGTTTAGGTATTTTATTTTTAGGAGGGAAATAATTGAACCATAAGTTGACATGTGTCATTCTTGAATTCTCCGTTAGCGTATACACACACTAGTATAGATTTCGTATGATACAAGAGATATATCAAAATAAATATTTAAGAAATTAATATAAAAAGTAATACATTTTGAGTAAGATATATAATAATTTGGAGAGTAATTTTGATTTATATAAAAGAAATGTCTCCATGTTAATCAAAAATAAATAAATTAGCGAATGATATTCTAAAATTTTATAAAAGAATTTAAGAAAAATTAGTGGAACTTGTAATTTATAGATTTACTATAAATATATGTTATTAAAATTAAGTTAAAATCGAAATCTGTATAATGAAAAGACTTAAAATACAATATATTTATAGTTTTTATAAATCTTTAATTAAACTAACACCACATTTTTTATTAGTATTTTCTTTTATATTTTAATATTAGCAAGTAACAAATTTTTTTTTCTTGAATTTACTAATGATAGTTTAAAAAAAAAATTGTTACAATCACATGGCCTAAAAAGCATTTGTAATGTCAGTATATACATAATATGTACGAATATATTTTATTTCTGTCATTAATGATTATATACATAGAATTTTACTGTATACACTTAAAAAGAATATTATATTTTTACACTTAAGATAAAATCACTTAAAATATAATCTTCCCTGATTTTATTTATTTTAAAATTTTAATTCTATCTTTATATAAAATATGAAATAATATTAATGAATATTACCATAAGTAGATGTAGTAGTACTGTTGAACGCTCCAAGCCGAGGCCGGGCAGCAACACTTATCTGGTCGGTCAAGAGAGATTGTAGACCAAGACCAATTTCATGGTATTAAGTCCCGGTTCGATCCCTGATCGGATATAATATTAGCAGGGTCACCCGAATAGCTGACCTGGATCAATTACGTGGCACTAAGTCCTATTCCGGCCTTAGTCCGGGACAGCATCTGCCGGTCATCCTAAAAGAGCCGACCAGGATCGATCCAGCTATAGTCCCAAAAAGGTAGCCCCTGACCGACAAGGAAATGTCGGGCAAGATTAGAGAAGTGGATGGTCACGCTCAATTTGAACATTATAACGATTGTCCTACAAAACAGGAAGTGGTGGAAGCAAATGAACTCCCAATTTCCTTGAAGATAAGAGGTGGTTAAGGACTCCTTCCCACTTCCTAAAGGAGTTGAAAAGAGATCGTGGGCGAGTGGAGATTCACCCTCACTACTTGTATTATTTTAGTCTACAAATAGTGAAAAGTCAAATGTAAAAGAAGTTGAAAAATTATTGTATTCAAGCACAAAATAGTTTATTTCTCTTACACGTATATTCAATACGTTCTGGCCAGTAAGATGCAAACACTAGAGAGTTTATTTCTCTTACACGTATATTCAATACACTCTGGCCGGCCACATCTGACCGACCAGAATAAGCCAACCAAATTTACCTGAGTAAGTTCCGGGCATAGTGTTTCCTTATAAATTTATTCGATTTTCTTCATTTTATTCTATTCATCGAAGTCGGATTATTTTTATTTTAGTGTTTGGCTTGGAATTTACTTTTATACAAATTCCGACGTCAATATTTTGGCACGAAAGAAGGGGTATTACCACGTGACGAATGATAAACTCCAAAATTCACAATGAACGATGAAGAACAAAACCTAAAACCAAACTCCTAAGCTTACTTCATGCAACCTGATGTGTTTGGGCACCCGAATTGAGCCACCCTAAAGGGGAAACATCATGGTTCCCCCATCACTCGAGAAATCCCTCAAACTATAATGACTACTACCGAAATTAGAGCAATAATGGGTCAGCTTGACGAAAGACTAAAGGAAGTCGAGCAGAGGAAAAAGGATTAGAGGACACACTGGCCGATCAAAGATGTAGAATCTTCGGATGAGCCCACACCGAGATGAAAAAATCTTGAAAAAATGATAGTGGTAGATCAGAGTCCCGTGAGGAGCCCATCTTCGAAACGACTCCGAGTAGAAAGTAGAGGATATTTGGTCCTAGCCGACCATCAGGTTGTGACCAGAAGCATCTTCGATCGGATGGGCTTGACCTCGGCATTAAAGGTTAGGAAGACTGCCAGGAAACTCAACACAAGAGAGGGGGCTCAACAGATTGATAACAATATCGGCCATACTATAAAATACTCGCCTATAACTGAGGAAGAGCAGGATTTGAGAAAGAGACTAGTTGAAATTCAGATTAGGAAAGAAAGGATTGAGAGGGGAAGTTAAAGGAGAGCCACTCCCTTCGCAGAGTATATCTTAGACATGGCAACGTTGGCTAAATTCAAGATGTCCCCGATCAGGCAATACAACGGGAAAACTGACCCAAACATCCACCTGGACAAATACTTATCCTGGATGGAGTTCTAGGAAATCAGTGAAGAACTGATGTGCAAGACCTTTCCACTAACTTTGGGAGATCGAGCACAAAGATGGTTCAAGTCTCTCTCTGACTACTCAGTTGGAGGATGGAATGAATTAATGAAACTGTTCCTAACACTGTTTATGAGGTTGAAGATAAGGTCAATCCTGAAGAAAAGATTTGTAAACGTTCGGCAGGAGAGGACTGAGTCCCTAAAAACCTACTTGGATAGGTTTGATAGGCTGGTCTTAGAGATGGAACAAGTATCAGATGACGCTGTGCTAATGGCGATCATGGCAGGACTGAGGCCTAGAACTAGGTTTTAGTGGTCGATACACCGAAAGGACCAAAAACCTACCATGAGTTCTGAACATAAGTAGAAAGATATATAGGGTTTAAGAAAGCAATTCCGGATGAAAGGCCCTTAGAGAGAGTAGCAAAAAAAAAAAATGAAAGAGGAAGCCTATGAAGCCATTTAGGCCGGCAGGAGAGTTTAGGCTCTTTCAACCTGACGTCCTCAGTCAGGTAAAAGAGATTCTAACTGTCAGCCCTGCACAGGTCCTAACAAAATCAAGGACAAAAATTTGTTGTCCAAGACAAGCCTCTAAGAGCGAACCCCGACCGACTAAACCAAAACAAGTACTGTAAGTACTACAAGATAAAGGGGCACGACATAGATAAGTTTTGGGCACTTTTGGCCGAGCTGATGAAGTTGTTTGATCTAGGCCATCTAAAGAAATACATGAAAAATCCAGGAAAAGATGGCCAGGACAGCAACTGAACCTATCACTACCTCCCCCAACTGGAGCTGCTCGGGAAATACTTACTCTAGTAAATAACAATTTTGAAGAGCAGAGGGGGTCAAAACGAGCTTGGAAAGAGTAGGTGCCGGAGGCCAGAAATGCATATCAACAATGTGTTCCACCTAGGATAGAGCCCTGACATGTGCCTATATTTTTCGCCGAGCAGGACAACGAGGGGATAACTTATGACCATGGTACATAGAGTGATGATGGACACAGAGAGCTATGCCAATGTACTCTACCTAATCACATTTAAGAGCATGAGATTTCACGAATCCTAACTTCCACCCTCTTAGAATACGATCCAAGGCTTTAGAGGGATGAGGACAAGGGTGTTGGGCACCTGTACGCTAAGGTTATTTTTGGTACAAATGACCACACAATTTGTACTGCAACGGAATTCAAGGTTATAGACCTCAATTCTCAGTATAATGCAATATGGGGTCGGCCATTCCTTACAAAGTTGAGGACGGTAGTCTCCATCTATCACTTGGCCGTCAATTCCCATTTGTAGAAGAAATATATGTAATTAAGAAAAATCAACAAGCTGCCTGCAAAACCGACATGGGTTGAGGCCAAGAAAGCTTAACATGCTTGAGTTAATGCAGGTTGGGTCGGATGATGAGTAGATGGAAGACGCATTCAAGGATTTTATACTCGAAATGGTCGAGTTCATCCCCAAAAAGCTCGAAATCGAGGAAGAACTGATGAGATAATGGATTTTTAGGTTGGGTCTTTCTTTGGGACTACTGACTAGAAAGTTGAAGACAAAATATTGAGCTGATCTCTTTCTTGATGACCAATACGGAGGTCTTCGTCTAGGCACACGAAGATATGGAAGGCATTCGGCTAGAAGATGCCTGCCACAGGTTGAATATTGACCCGGTAGCAAAGTCAATCATCCAAAAAAAAGATAAAGATTGAGCCCAGACAGATATGAGGGGCTCGAGTCAGAAGTGTTAAAGATGCTAGGGAATCGCTTTATTAAGGAGACCTAGTATGCTATCTAGATGTCTAACCCAATTCTAGTGAGAAAAGCAAATGGGTCATGGAAGCTATGTGTGGATTTCACCGACCTGAATAAGGCTTGCCTGAAAGACTGTTTTTCTTTGCCTAACATCGACCAACTATTAGGCACAAAATGATGTGCTTCGTGGACGTATACTCCAAATATCATCAAATATCAATGGCCAAGTAGGATCAGGTATATACTACTTTTATGACAGATCAAGCTTAATATTGTTATACTATGATGTCGTTTTGTTTGAAAAATGCCGGAGCGACTACCAGATGTTGGTGAACAAGATATTCGTTGTCCAGATCAGAAAGACCATGGAGGTCTATGTAGATGACATGCTGGTCAAAATAAGAAAATGACCGACCATGTGGGCCATCTAGCAGATATGTTTGACATTCTACAAAAGTATAGGATGAAGTTGAACCCCAAAAAATGTTCATTTAAGGCTGGCTCGGGGATGTTCTTGGGGTACATGGTAAATCAAGGGGAATTATGGCTAACCCCGAAAAGAATGAGGCAATCGTGAGCCTAACTCCCCCGAGAAGGATTAAGGATGTGTAGAGTCGGACAAGTAGGGTCGCAACACTTAACTGTTTCATTTCTAAATCTACTGATAAATGCAGGCCGTTCTTCAACTTGATCCAAAAAGACTCACAATTTGAATGGAACGTTGAGTGCCAAGCGGCACTGAAAGACTGAAGAAGGCCTTAATGACGGCCCCAATATTAAAGAAACTCGAGCTTGGAGAGAAGTTACAACTTTATTTGATAGTGTTCGAATACGTAATAAGTGTGGTGCTCGTCCTTGCATGATGCCGAACTCAGATATCCCTCAATGGAAAAATTAGTCTACGTCCTGGTCATTTCAGCTTGGTAATTATGCCCTTATTTTTTAGCCCACCAGGTAGAGATACTAACAAACTTCCCACTAAAATAGGTACTAAGCCGGCCAGATGCATCGAGAAAATTGCTGAAGTGGGCAGTTGAGCTCAGGCACTATGATGTCCAATATATCCTGAGGACGACAATCAAAGGGCAGACATTAGCAAACTTTATTGTGGAGTTCATGCCAACTATAGTCTTCCAAGAGGAGTGAATCGAAAGATTCTAAAAAATGTTCGCGAATGGGTCTTCTATCGTACAATGTACCAGAGTTGAAATTGTGCTAGTTAGCCCGATAAATAAGTATTTCTGCTCAACTCTTCGCTTCAAATTCTCAGCAACAAACAATGAAGCCAACTATGAAGCACTCCTAGCCAGCTAGACATGACCAAGCAGTTCAAATGAAGTCCATGATCTTGACCTCAGTTATTTTTGCTCGATTTGACATCCCGTACTCGATCATAACTGATAATGGATGGCAATTTGATGCTGAGGGCTTCAAAGGCCTTTGTGAAAACCTAAAGATCAAAAAGTTATTCTTCATCCTATACCATCCCTAAGGGAATAACCAGGTCGAGGTCATCAACAAAATTATCAAACACACTTTGAAGGTCAGGCTATAATAATTGAAATGAGCGTGGACATATGAACTTCCCGGAGTACTCTGGTCGTACCGAACGACGGCTAGGACAGCCAAGGTGGAGACCCCATTCTCTCTAACCTTCAGATATAAGGAAATCATTCCCATCAAAATCAGCATCACGGCCTAAAAGTATAAATTTCCAGGAAGAGCAAAATATTGAGGTGATGATGGCCAACCTTGATCTAGTCGAAGAAAAAAGGATTGATTTCGAGTTAAGAAATTCGATCTACAAGCAAATATTTATGAGATACTATAACTCCAAGGTCCGAGCACGAAAATTCAAAATTGGGGACTTGGTTCTAAAAAAGGTCATTCAACACACTAAGGAGCCTAATACTGGTTCTCTCAGACAAAGTTGGGAAGGACTATACAAGATTACGTGAGTTCTGGCTGGAGGCGCATACAAAATCTCTGACCTAAATGACAACATGCTGTCAAAACCTTGGATTATAAAGCACTTAAAAAAGTATTATCACTAGTGAGTTAGGAATTTTTTTGTAAATTAGCTTTACTTGCCAATTTTCGAGTTAATAAAATAGTATTTCACAATTATTAGTTGTTTGGAGTAGTAAAAGGCTACAGCCTCGAGCCGACCTGGTTTGGACAAAATAGTATGGCTACGACCCAAGTAAAAGCTACAGCCTAGTCTGAGCCGACCAGGTTTAGACGAAACAGTAAAGCTACGACCCAAGTAAAAGGCTACGATCTCATCCGAGCCAATCAGGTTTGGATGAAACAGTAAGGCTACGGCCTAGATAAAAGGCCATGGCCTTATCTAAGACAATCAGGGCCGGACTAAATAGTAAATAGTCATGGTCTTATCCAAGCCAATCATGCCATGAAAAAAATTATAAGAGTTGGATAAAATATAACCAAGGCTAAGCAGACTCTAAATACTTTAATGATAAATCGAACTGATCAGATTATTAAGTTATCAATTTGTTAAGTGGTTAAGTTATTTACTTAGGTTGTTCAATTTGAATATATAATACAAGGTATAATACATGAAACCGAACAAATCAGATGAGTTGAAAAATTTATGTACACTAAATTGATCTGTTTTGAAGGTCCAATCTCTTACGAAAAGGCCAAATGGTCTACTGATCAGGAACGTTGATTGTCCCGACCTCAACAACTTCATCAGCATCCCCGACAGCACTAACCTCTCTAATCTAGCCAGTTTCGAAATTTTCTCCATAACGTAGTTTGAGTCAGACATAAGCCAGATATGAGAGGTTGATTGAATGAGGTGTTCCGATCCCGAACGAAGATACTCGGGTGAATCACTCATCATCCCTAAATAGTATTGGGGGAGAGGATTCTTCTTCAGGTAGTCGGCCAGAGCCACCATCAGTGGACGGTCATCAAGCTTCTCCTTTCTTGCCACATCGATGTTATTGATGAAGGTAAAGAGGTAACTCATTATGCCATCGTACTTACACCCATCAAAGTCTTTGTATTTAAGTATGATGGCAACCTCATCTATAGGGACAAACTTTACAGTCTCTAGCTCGATTTGGAGCCAAGCATTCTCCACGGCCATGTCAGCCACTCACTGACGATCCAGCTTAGCCGCCTTTGTGGTCTCAATTAGGAGGTCTTGTGAGGAGGTCAGCTGGGCCTGAAGGGTCTCATTTTTCTCGGTGGTGGACGTTAGCTCAGACCTTTTCTCTCGAAGTTCTGCTCTCTTGGCGTCATACTTCTTGAGCTGGTCAAGAGGGTGGAGGTGTCCTCGTCAGGCGAATACTGAGGCCTAAGCCATGAGGATGGCAACACAAACATCCATGTCTACACCGGTCATCTGGCCTACATACCCCTCCAGTTCCTCAGTCCACGCCTTAATTGGAGCTTCTACTACCGCCTCGACCCTAGGTGGATGCCTAATCAATAGATTCGTGCTCGGGTGTTGAGCATGAGTGTAGCTGATTTGGAAGGGTGACCTCCGCCTGAGGTACTCGTTGGAGACCTTGATCCATTTAGGTCCCACCCATAACTACTGATCGAGTAGATCAGAGGGGACTCAGAAGACAAGACGCCAAGCGGGGCAGTGATTGTTACTCCTAGCATCCCAATTGGTAGAAGCCAGCCTCTACCTCTTAGCAGGTGGGGCCACCTGGTCGGAAGATCCCTGGCCAGACACTACCATAACTAAGACCGGCGGATTAAGACCTCAGTCCTTTCCTCGACCAGCCACTTGGACCGGCTGCTTCTGCTTCTTCACCTACTCGGCTTGGAGGTGGATGCGTTCTTGTGAGTCTATCTGAAGTGGCAGACCGTCTTGGGGAAGGATGGCTGTAAAGAAAAAAGAAACACTAAGTATCCAATTAAAATACTGAATAGAGAATGAAGTGATCGAAATCAGGGATTTACCTCGAAAGTTGCTAGGAGCAAGGTTAAAGGAAAAAATAAGGCCTGCTTGGGTAAGCAGGTCTTATGTAATCAGGATCTTGAATGTACGCCTGTCTTGATCAGTATTATCTCTCAAGAAACGGATCCTATGAGAGAACGTATTACCAATTAGGAGATTCTGGACAAAAATCTCTGCAAAATAAAAAAATATTATAATATCAGAAAAATTGACCAGATAAGAAATATCGATTTCTACCATTTGCAAGACCGAAATGGGTAGGACAAGCTACTCTCTAAGAGAGGTCCTTAGTGCTTGGCCCAGGACTCATCCAGTCATCTCGATCGAGAACCATTTGGTCTTCTAGTCTTTGATGGAGGAAGACCACAGATAAAAAGGTGGATCGATCGAGAAGACGTGTAGTAAAAATAGTTTTTCATCTCAGGGATCAGTTAATGCTGAATAGCTAGGCTAGCTCGTGTGAAGTAGGAACTCCAAGATTGAAGGAATTGAAGAGCACCAGCAGCCCTAAGATAGACGATCAGCTGTTGGGGTAAAGCTGGTCAGGTGCAATTCCTCATGCTATAAGTGATAAGTTAGGCATAAGATTAGAGAGAAACAGAGGCCAACTTCGATTTCCTGAAAATTGATGGTCATGCACCCTTTTGATGGTTTATCCATAATTTCTTCAGGTCGAGGTACATTAAAAGTGATATCCCGAGATATATTGAAAATGGAATGCCATCGATCGAGCTTAGCTCAGGTGACGATTGAGGGATAGGAAATTACCTCGGAGTCTTCTGAGGGTTACTCGGTATGATGATAGCATCGTGGCCCTCTAAGCGGCACTCGCATGGGAATTTCCACAAATATCGAGCTAAATGTACCGACCTTCTCGACCACAATGGGGGCTGGACCCTTGACCACTTCAACATCGAAAGAACTGGATACCGAATCCAGATCTTTCAAGTTGTACTCACACTCCTCGAACGTACCTCAGTCATAGTCCCGAACTAATCCACTCCTAGACAATTCATCCGATGAAGACATAATGTAAGTATACAGAAAAAGAATTACCTAGGTTATATTTGGACAGCCGATTCTTCTCGGTCAATTTCTCTTGGTTAATACTGCTCGAAGTTCTCAAAGATTTTTCTAAGGTTTTTGAGTTCACAAAAAGGAAAATGAAGAGAAGTCGTCCCTATTTATAAGGAGAGCACGACTGTAACATCCCAAAATAAAATTCAACTACATAAAATACGATGAGAATTTTCTACAGTTGAAATGAGACTTAAATAATAATAACTAAATAAAATTTATTTATATATAAGTGTATATATACACATGCACACAATGTATATATAATTATAACCTATATAATTGACCTTATTATATATATATAATATATGCATAAATTAGAAGATATTTGTATTAATAGTTATAATAATATAATAAAAAAAATGAGTAGTGATGAATAAACAGAAACATTTTCTTCTCTCTCTCGTTTCTCTCACCTCTCACCTCTCTCATTTCTCTTCCAAATCACTGCCTCCACCGCCTCCGTCATTGACTACTTCCATGGCTGTTGGCCAACATTTTTAGGCAAGGTAAAATAGCTATCTTATAGTACTCATCGAGCCCATCACAAGTATGGGCTCAGATTTTGATCCGATCGCCGCGTCTCTCTCTCTGCTCTGTTTTTGCCGCTGCTACTGTAGGCGATTTGGGGGCCGGCACAGGGTTCGTATTGGCGAGTGTGATGGAGAGGGAAGTCGACGCCGAAGTTGCACCGACGAGCTGGACTGTGAGCCACCGCAAGGGACGACGACATGCTGTATTTTTCTACACGTGGATATCAATGTATATTGGCATGTGTGTGTGTATATATATATATATATATATATATATATATATGTAAGTCTGTGTATGTATATATGCATATATATGTGTGTGTTTTAATCATTGGGTGTTTGCCGGCAACATAGAGTCGCCGGCAGCGGTGAACGGCGGCAGTGGCAAGGGCGGCGATGGTGGCTAAGGTTTGGGTTTTAGGGGTAAGGTTAATTTTGCAAATTTGATCTAATAGAGGGCTAAATTGCAAACTCTATATCCCTAACAATTATATATATTGCATTTTTATCTCTAACTTTATGAAATAGACTTTAAGACCTATGATTTAATGGATAATGACAATCAAACCCCCGAACTTACTGAAATTCCATAGTACATCCTAAAATTTGATAATAATATGCATTACACCTTAGAGTTGATGAATATTGTAAAATGACCCCTAAAATTGTTGAAATTTCAGTTTTACCCCATAATTTGTTGGACTTATGAAATGGACCCTAGAAGTGTCGGTATTACTTTTGAGACCCAGTACATAGATGAAATAATGATTTAGACACAAACAAGTAATTTATGTTGCAATTTAACCCTAGAAATATTATAACAATTAAAGTATGTACGATCTAATTGTTACCTCAAATCTAGGGTATAAAATCCTAGACTCACGTCTCGTTAACCCCATAATCTTAAGTTCAAATCGAACATTTCATCTTTATGATTTAGACATTTCTTTACGAGAGAATTTCAACTTGAAGAATTTATTTTAAATCATTAAAGGTTCGCTTAAATCTTAAAATGAACAATTGTGTCTTGTAGGAAATACGATAGAAGGGATGAATTAAACTCGTATAAAAGTAGAATTCTTATAAGTACCGTCCTTAAAAGGTGGGGGTAATTGCTTATTATGGTATTTATATTTCTTTCAAAGTATTTAAAATATGAAATCGTATACCTGAATGACATGAGGTCGATATACATGTTATATGAATAAAGTGTTGTGAGCTAAGATGTTATGATATAATGAGGGAGGGTAATTTCTTTAAATTACGATATTATAAAGTTTATTTTAATATATGCAATTTCTTGAGATTATTATTAAATGTGAAGATGATTGATGACTGATTGGGTTAAATGATTGCATTATTAAATAATTTACGTTGTGGGATGGATTGTTTGTTTATTGATTGGGTCTTGAATTATGTGAATGGCGGTGAGAACCGTATCTATGACGGCTAAGAACCGTATTTATGACCGTTAAGAACTGTATCTATGGCGGCTAAGAATCGTAAATAAAGTGAAATGATATGATTGAAGGTACTTATTATGTGTGTCTATGATGTTGAGTCCCTAGAATGAATGAGCTTGAGCCCTGAGATAAATGATAAGTCGGGTTAAACCCCGTATTAATGTGATATAAGTGTGCTAAATAAAATGTGATTTTCATGGTGGTTAAGATCCACAATTTCATGGCAGATGAGATTTGCATTTCATGACGGCTAAAACCCGTAACTAAAGTGATATGTTTAAATGTTGGGATTTCAGTGTATAGATTTTGTGAGACAAACCATATATGTAATAGGAAGTTTGAGTATCCCATTTTTCATAATATTTAAGTGAAAACATAGACTAGGATTGAGTCTAGGTATAGGTGCTGAAAGATGGAAGAACTCTAATGAATCGTGCTGCATCGAGAATTTAAAAAAACGAAGTTGCTGTAAAAAGCAGATACAACAATGCAGCAAGTAAGCAAGAACGACAAGCAGCACCACTACAAGAAATGGCTACAAGTATACTGCAAGAAAAGATACAGCAGTACTATATAAAGTAATACTACAAGAAGGTCAAGTTACAGCGGCACTGTAAAGAACGAACAGCTACAAGAAGGCCTAGGATACAGCGAAAAGCTTTTAGCTTGCTAAAGAATCAACCAACAGCGCTAATGACAACCAGAGTCAGTATCCTGCAATCCGAGGAAGGTAAATGCAGTACGAGGAACAAAGAACCAAGCAAGTATAATTAGAGCCGTTCCAGAGAAGATCAAAGTGGCAGACACGGAGCCAATACCAAGACGACACGTGGACTGACGGACTTCAGAAAGCTGCGAGCCGCAACCACCTCATTAAATGCTTTGAAAAGAGAAGTCAAGTCGCATTAAATGCAAGCCATACCTTTGATCCAGTACGCTTATTTTCAAATGAGAAATATCTCCTTCAACGGATATTTTTCTACAAGTATAAATAGAGGACGGGCAACCCTGAAGCTGACTACTGAAACATTTATGCTAAAAAGTCCAAGCATTCAAAGTTATATTCTCTCAAGCATTTCTTCAGTTTCAATCACTCGACCTCAGTGAAGTGTATCAGTTCAAGCTGATAGATCCAAGGAAGGATTCAGAAGTTCACTTCACCACACCAATTGAAGAACAACATTATATACTTTTAACCTTATTGTTGTGTACCATAAGCCTTGTAGCTCAAGTGGTATTCCATCTTTATAAAGATGCAGATTGTGATGACCTGAGTTCGAACCCGGGTCACGCAAGTTTTCTAATTCTTATTGTTACCCTCCCTTCCACTCCCCCAAACTCATTAAAAAAAACCTTATTGTTGTGTGCTTAGGTTGTTTTAGGTGTCGAACAGTTGATAGGACTAATCCTTGTTGTTTGTATAAGTTGTCTAAGGTATAGGCAATTTCTCTGTGTGGGAGTGTAAAATCCTGTGTGGGTTTGCCTTTAGAACTTGCAGTTGCTATATGTACGCTAGGTTCTAGTAGGTGTTAGCTTGTTGAGTTGATAGATTGTTAGGAGTATCCTGTAATTCAATCTTGCTTAACAAAGTTCCTGCTCAAGGTAGCAGTAGAATGGACGTAGGAAGATTACACCACCTTCGAACCACTATAAACCATAAGTGTTTTATTGATTTTCATAACTGTGCTTTACTCTTTATATCTATCTGTCATAAGCATAAAACATCTTTAAAAGGAGCATATTTGAGAAAACTAGCCTTGTGTCAAAAACATATTTTCCGCTACGTATAAAACTCTAAGTTACAGCATGTAACACTGCACTCGGTGCTATAAGTAGTAACCGATTAGCTCTGCAAGTTCAAGTAACTTGCAGAACAATAAGCTTATAAAAGAATTTTCGAAAAACGATCAAGGTTCATTTATCCCCCCGTCTCTGAACCTCGGACACCACTTGGGACCAACATTGAATGTGATCGATAAACATTTTATGTCAATCAGCTTCTTATGATAAAATTGTATTATGGATAGTCGTAAGACATCCAAATGAAATTCTTTAAGTTTATAACATTTTGAAATAGGAGCATAACAATAACCTTATACTCGTTATGCTATTCGACTGAACTCATTGGCTCTGCATCTTGCTCGCTACTCTTATTTATTTATCCCTCTCCAGTCCTGGGTGCAACCCCTTTAATGGCGAAAGCCTTGTCTCGTAGCAGACTTCTGGCGACGTTCCAGTAGCAAGAAAAGATCCATCCCTATTTTATTATATGGTTTTAAATATACATGAGATACGTTTTATTTATTTAGAAATTATTTCATGTCATCCCGAGTTTCCCCACTGAGTGCATTTCAAACACTCACCCCTTTATGTTAAAATGTTTTCAGTTTAAAGAGTTAAAGGCGTGGAGCGCGAGCGGTGGATGCTAGTAGCCAATAATAAAATGTGGTAAATGAATTTTTATTCAAAGTATAATATTTCATGAATTATGGAATTGAATATTTTATTATAAATATTGAATTTTTATTTATTTTTTATTATTCTGGAAAGAGTGATTTTATACTTAAGTAACATCTTGGTTAAGGTTTACCTACAAAAGAAACGGGACGTTACAAGTGGTATCAGAGCGGGTCTGTGATTCTGTAGACTTATTAAAATGTTTTATTTTCTAAAATTATTTGATTCAATGTGAATTTAAAGGGAAGTAAAGGTATATTTTTGTTGAAAAGGAAATATTTTATTAGCTATTGGCATCCGCTTCTAATCTATTGCTTCGTCTCCGCTAAGGTATGCTATATAATGATGTTTAATTATTTTATAACCATGAATCAATATGGAAGTGGAAATTATTAATTTATATAAATTTCGATGTTATGTTACAGTGATATGTTTGTATGACCATATATAAAAATTTTATATCTTTCATGGCTACAAGATTGTGTTAAATTGTAATCACACTTTTTTAATACAAGTATGAGCTTTAAGGCCAGAAATTGTGTGGATAAATATTTTCTCGTTAAATTGCTTTAATGGTTTATGATCTTATTATTGTCTGATGTCACTGTTATCAACATACTGCTTGCTGGATGCCGTTACTGAGCAGCTGATTGCAACAGCATGAGCTTGTGTGCGTAAATGGCCGCGGCAGGGGTTAGTGCGGTGTTATGTGGTGGGTTATGTTATTTTAAGCTATGCTATTTATGAGAATTGTTATATTGGTGAACAATGCCACTAGCCACTAAGTGTCAGGTGAGCTACTGCATATGTTTTGCCAAGTCGTTGGTTTACATGAGGTAGAGACTACCATAAGCCCTTGTCTATGACAGGATGAGCCAGTGGGTGTGTCTTCCCTAGTACACGGGCGTGATACGTAAAACCACGACTAATGCTTAAGGTCTATAGGGACCATGTGTGGAGAATTTATGTTATATTTTATGATGATTTTAACTTATAATGTGATTTTGTGAATTGTGCAATTTGATTATATGTTATCATATAATGTGATAAATAAAGATATAATTACAAATAATGACAAAGAAATCTATTGGGGTATTTATTTATAGAATCATGTTATTTTTTGAGTATAATGTTTCTCAAAGTGTTCAAATATCACGTAGACTTTAATGCAAAATATAGCTTTCATAAAATGTGACCATAGCTAAAATAACATAGATACTCAGAATAGACTTCACATACTTTGAACTTCAGAAATAGAACAACGCTGAAAATTTCATGATAGATAAGATCACTAGACGTATGTTCGTAACAACACTACTTTTGGTCTTATAACTGATTAACCACGAGTAAGATGATTTTAGAGGAAAAGCAATGACTACAATCACGATAAGCTAAATCGGATCAAAAATACTCTACCTAACTTTTCTCTTTAATGTGAATCGAATGTTACACGCTAAGTTCTCTTCTTCCTTAAATTTTTTTCTTGAGCTATGCTCCAACTTGAAGTTTTCCCTATAATGCCGGAATGATATGAGTATTAAGATTCGAATCATAACTTGACGTATCATAATCCATGGTCGAACCATCCCTAAAGGGTTTTGAGAACCGAATTGGTAGAACAAACAGTGAAAGTAATAAGAAAGGTCTGAGAGAATCAAAACAACTCAAAATTGGCAAAGGTCCTATGCGGATAAAAGACACATAGAATCTCATTTTCAAAGTAGGAGCCGAGGTCTTTTTGAAAGTATCACCCACCAAGGAAGTTTATCGCTTTAGGAAAATAGATAAGTTAAAGCCAAGATATATTGAATTGTTAGAGGTTCTAGAACGAGTCGAAGAAGTGGTGTACATGTTAGCCTTACCGTCGGACTACATCGGCATACATTATGTCTTTAATGTGTCTAAACTAATGAAGTACGTTTTCGACTTAAGTCCTGCTATCAATCAAAAAATATTAGGCTTGAGAAAGACTTGTCATATGAAGAAGCTCCTTTAGCTATTTTGGAAAAAAAAAATCTTGGTAAAATATCCAAACTTATCGAGTTGCGGTACGTTGCTAAATTTCGAGGACGAATTTTCTTTTAAGTAGGGAAGGATGTAACACCCCGACATAAAATTCAACTACATAAAATACAACGAGAATTTTCTACAGTTGAAATGAGACTTAAATAATAATAACTAAATAAAATTTATTTATATATAAGTGTATATATACACATACATGCACACAATGTATATATAATTATAACCTATATAATTGACCTTATTATATATATAATATATATGCATAAATTAGAAGATATTTGTTTTAATAGTTATAATAATATAATAAAAAAAATGAGTGGTGATGAATAAGTAGAAACATTTTCTTCTCTCTCGTTTCTCTCACCTCTCACTTCTCTCATTTCTCTTCCAAATTACTGCCTCCACCGCCTCCATCATTGACTACTTACATGGCCGCCAGCGAACGTTTTCTAACAAGGTAAAGTAGTTATCTTATAGTACTCGTCGAGCCCGTCATAAATATAGGCTCAGATTTTGACCTGATCGCCACCTTGGCCGCTGGAAGGGGCAGCCGCCGCGTCTCTCTGCTATGTTTATGCCGCTGCTGCTGTAGGCGATTTGGGGGTCGGCGCGGGGTTCGTGCTGGCGAGTCTGATGGAAGGGGAAGTCGGCGCTGAAGTTACGCCGGCGAGCTGGACTATGAGCCGCCGCGAGGAGCGGCGGCATGCTGTATTATTCTGCGCATGTATATCTACGTATATTGGCATGTGTGCATATATATATATATGTAAGTCTGTGTGTATATATATATGCATATATATGTGTGTGTTTTAATCATTAGGTGTTTGCCGGCAACATGGAGTCGCCGGCAGCGTTGAACGGCGATGGTGGCTAAGGTTTAGGTTTTGGGGGTAAGGTTAATTTGGTAAATTTGATATAATGGAGGGCTAAATTGCAAACTCTATAATTATTGGAAATTTATGTTCGAATCCCTAACAATTATATATATTGCATTTTTATCTCTAACTTTATGAAATAGACTTTAAGACCTATGATTTAATGGATAATGACAATCAAACCCCCGAACTTACTAAAATTACATAGTACATCCTAAAATTTGATGGTAATATGCATTGCACCTTAGAGTTGATGAATATTGCAAAATGAACCCTGAAATTGTTAAAATTTCAGTTTTACCCCATAATTTGTTGGACTTATGAAATGGACCCTAGAAGTGTCGGTATTACTTTTTGAGACCCAGTACATAGATGAAATAATGATTTAGACCCAAACAAGTAATTTATGTTGCAATTTAACCCGAGAAATATTATAACAATTAAAGTATGTACGATCTAATTGTTACCTCAAATCTAGGGTATAAAACCCTATACTCACGTCTCGTTAACCCTATAATCTTAAGTTCAAATCGAACTTTTCATCTTTATGATTTAGATGTTTCTTTACAAGAGAATTTCAACTTGAAGAACGTATTTTAAATCATTAAAGGTTCGTTTAAATCTTAAAATGAACAATTTTGCCTTGTAGGAAATACGAAAGAAGGGATGAATTAAACTCGTATGAAAGTAGAATTCTTACAAGCACCGTCCTCGAAAGGTGGGGGTAATTGCTTATTACGGTATTTATATTTCTTTCAAAGTATTTAAAATATGAAATCTTATACCTAAATGACATGAGGTCGACATATATGTTATATGAATAAAGTGCTGTGAGATAAGATGTTATGATATAATGAGTGAGGGCAATTTTTTTAAATTACGATATTAAGAAGTTTATGTTATTAATATATGCAATTTCTTAAAATTATTATTAAATGTGAAGGTGATTGATGACTGATTGGGTTAAATGATTGCATTATTGAATAATTTACGTTACGGGATGAATTGTTATTGTTTATTGATTGAGTCCTGAATTATGTGAATGATGGTGAGAACTGTATCTATGATGGCTAAGAACGGTATCTATGGCGGCTAAGAACCGCAAATAAAGTGAAATGATATGATTGAAGGTACTTATTATGTGTGTTTATGATATTGAGTCCCTAGAATAAATGGGTTTGAGCCCCGAGATAAATGATAAGTCGGGTTAAACCCCGTATTAATGTGATATAAGTGTGCTAAATGAAATATGATTTTCTTGGTGGTTAAGATCCACAATTTCATGGCAGATGAGATTTGCGTTTTCATGGCGGCTATGTAGCACCCCAACCCATTTTTGTGGGATTGAGACACCACCAAGACATTATTTGCTTAGAATATACGTATAGGAAATAACAATTTTTCTTTTTAAATGATTTTCGTAAATAAACTCAGCGGAAGACTTTACTAAACACGAGTATATTTTTTTTCTTTCTATTTTAAAACGAGAAGCTTAGCATATAAGAAACTTAACTCGTGTTCTACCCACATTTGTAAATCAATACCTCGATATTTTAAAACATTTTAAAAAGTGCACTTAAACCAACATCAAAAGTGTCAAAAGAGGCATTAAGCATATTAACTTCATACATATTAACATGTATTAAAAAAACATATAATATATGCTTCTAGAGAGGGGTCCATACAGTTGGCTACCCATCCGCTTCATCGTAAGGGGGTCCTGAAAATATTTAAACATAGCAACATAAGATTTGAGAAATCTTAGTGGATAATGTTTATGAACTATTACGTTAAAGAGATTAACCAATATACTGAAACATCATCTTCCAAGGTACGAAGACCTGGCATAAACATCCAAGATCCGAAGACCTGGTATAAACATCCAAGACTCGAAGACTTGACATTCAAGGTTCGTCAACCTAGTACTTCATCCGAAGGTGTCATTTCATTTCATTATACTCAACATAGGAGTTATTCTAATCAAAGTAATTGTAAATAAATGTTACCCACTTTTGACGTTGATTTGAAAGTTGGGATAACTCCTGAAGTATCCGATCACTCGTACTGCACTCGGCACATTCATAAATTCTTAGTCTTAAAGTTGCATTTTCAATTGTATCATACTTAACTAACCTATCATGCTTATCGTGCATATAGCATATGTATATCGCAACAATTTTCATTATTTAAACGATCATCCAAAAATTCATGAAAATAAGCATACATTTACATAACAACCCTTAGTTATCCATGCTAAAATATTAGGAATAATTTCAATCACAAAAGCTTTAATAAATCATTTACTATAATAAAAAATTGTTAGAAAATGCTCTATAACCAGTCTGTATTATAAAATTCACCGTAAATTTTATATTTACTAAAACCTTTTGAAATTAATAATTTAGACTTCTAACATCATGTAATTAAAAATAGTAAAAAAAATTGAAAAATTATAATGCACCAATTTTATAAAATTATTTTTCTAAGGTCTGAAACTGCATAATTCTTACTCATACTGGACTATCTTTGAAAAATCATAATAATTCATAAAATACTCTAAATATTTTAAAATTTTAATAATAGACTCAAGACTTCATGTAGTATAACATACTAAAACATTTTTGAAAAATTATAATTGAATGAATTTATAAAATTATATTTTTGAGGTCTGAAACTGGATAATTTCAACTTGAACTGCACTATCTTTGAGAAATCATAATAATTCATCAACTACTCCAAATATTACTAAATTTTAAACATAAACTTAAAACTTCATGAAGTATAATATACTGAAACAGTTTTGAAAAATTGTAATTGACTGAATTTATAAAATTATTTTTCTAAGGTCCGAAATTGGATAATTTCAACTTGAACTGGACTATTTTTGAAAAATCATAATAATTCATAAACTACTCCAAACATTACCAAATTTTAACCATAGACTCAAAACTTCATTTAGTATAACATGCTAAAACATTTTTGAAAAAATCCAAGTATATAGTTTTATAAAAATCGACAAAGTGGACTGCCATTTCTAAAAATTTTCACATCTTGATTAACCCACCTATCTTCATAATTAAAATGTAAATTTAGCTTTGATAACTCTATCAACATCAAATAAACCATCTTGACTCAATTTGTCACACATGTAATGAGCTTAGACAAGATAATCAAACATGCAAGGACTAAATCAACATGCAATTGTACAATCAACACCCAAATGTAACATATTTTAAAGATCAACCATATAAAACAAGACTTTGAAAAAATGTCTCCATATTAGTAGAAAATCACCCTTGGATCATACATGCAATGTGTTTGGGTAAAGAAATCAAACATGCAAGGACTAAATCAACATGCATTTGTTCAATCAACACCCAAATGTAACATATTTTAAGGATCCACTACTTAGAACAAGGCATCCAACCGTTTTATCACATTTGTAGGAAAACTCACTTAAATCTTACATGCAACTCAAGATTAGGACCTAATCATGCTCCTAAGGAAGAAGATGAGTGAGGAAAAGCCAAAATACTTTTAGAGTTGCAAATAAAAGAGTCATTGGGCTCTACTTAGCTTTTTTGTCTTGAGGGATTCCTTCTTCTTCAAACTTGATTTTTCAGTTTTGTCGAAGGTGGAAATAAGGGCATTTGGATGAAAAGGTTTGTAGAGAGAATGAGGATATGCTAGAGAGAGAGAGAGGGAGAGCTTCCAAATGAAGGGGGAGGGGAAAGAGAATTATGCATGAAAATATGACCAAATTAGCACATCACTTAAGTCACATAAATATGTTTGAAAAATATATTTAATTTAACATAACATAATAGTCACATACCTTATTGCACATAAACTATAAAAATCTACCTAATTATAATTAAACTCATAAGTCACATTTCTTATATTAATTATTAAAATTATTTTATGTATAACTTATCTTTTTTTTTTTCATTCGTTCCATTACTCGTGCAGCTTGAGTGCATTACAATCGAACTCAGTCTCCTCGGAGAGCTATGCTGCAAGACTTTTAGACTTAAAGAAACATTAGCTCATACATTCTTGATAAATAATAAAATCCGTTTTAAACTCAAAAACATCATTTATAAATTATTATATAAAGACTGCAAATTTTTATATAAAGAAAAATATGTTATGCAAGTTTTATGAAAAAATGGGGTGTTACAGGCTAAGACCCGTAACTAAAGTGATATGTTTAAATGTGATCGATAACATTTTATATCAATCAGCTTCTTATGATAAAATTGTGTTATGAATAGTCGTAAGACATCCAAATGAAATTCTTTATGTTTATAACATTTTGAAATAGGGGCATGACAATATCTTTTATTATATGGTTTTAAATGTAAGTGAGATACATTTTATTTATTTAGAAATTATTTCATGTCATCCCGAGTTTTTCGACTGAGTATATTTCAAACACTCACCCATTTATGTTAAAATATTTTCAGTTTAAAGAGTTAAAGACGTGGAGTGCGAGCGGTGGATGCTGGTAGCCAATAATAAAAGGTTGTAAATGAATTTTTATTCAAAGTATAATATTTCATGAATTATGGAAATGAATATTTTATTATAAATCTTGAATTTTTATTTATTTTTTATTATTCTGGAAAGAGTGATTTTATACGTAACGTCTTGGTTAAGGTTTACCTACAAAAGAAATGGAACGTTATAGCGACTTTTTGACTTCCACTTCGTAAGATGATGATACGGGTCTGATCGAACAAATCACATTGATCCACATGTAGAGCAGAAAATGAAGCTCAAACCTAATACTAAAACACGTGTGCTTAGCTCAACTAGTTGTGTTCGGTCAGGTCCCGATAAAATTAATTTTTATCATGACCTAAGGGGCTATTGTTGGACCCCCCGAGTTGAGGTCGGACTGTAGGAACCGCCAGATCGCCGACCCTATACGATTATCTGAATCGGGGTCCATGCAAATATGATTAACGCGCAGTGGAAAACGAATCATACATTTTGCACTGAAATTAGTTTTAAGATCAGAACTGTAGATGGAGGAATCGATTAAGCCTGGACCTCACGATCTTCTGCTGTATTCCTCACCTTTATCTCGAACGTTGCGTAGGCAACGAGCTATCGAGACTTTCAGCCGTCTTCTACTATTACGTATATCAGATTTTTATGTCTGTGTATCTGTATTTCTGTGTCTAGAAACGGCTGACTTGAGGCTTATTTATAGGCTACAACAGGGACCTTGAGAAGGATTAGGAATCGGTCTCCTGATAGGCTTAGGAGTCCTAAATTCAATTTGAATATACTTCTTAAGTCTATCAATAATATCTCAATCCACTAAAAAGATATTATTGAACTACCGTCCCTTATCCATATTAAATATGGCTCTTATTTATTATGTGCGCGTTTATCTCCCCGCGTTTAAGATATCGAATGTCCATTAATTAAATGAATTACTGACAATTCAATTAATTAATATTTAATTCCAAGAGTAGTACCACTCAACTTTATTATCATGCCGGAATAAATCCACCTGCAGGGTTTACATGATAATCCTTATGAGTTCCTCAAGGGGACATCATCATCCTAAATAATTAGGACACGGTTTCATTATATAATCAACAGCACACCATATAAACAACATTGTATCCCAATTTACCGAGCTTATTGATTTAATAAATAAATCTCACCCATTGGTAAATTAAAGAAACATATATCGAGTACACATGCCCGTTATCATACAATGATTAAGAGGACGCACATCCATAATAACAGAGGTCTTGTTTTATTTATGTAGTCAGTACAAATAAAACAACCTCAATTGGTCCTG
Source organism: Scutellaria barbata (assembly GCA_028654395.1). NCBI lineage: Eukaryota > Viridiplantae > Streptophyta > Magnoliopsida > Lamiales > Lamiaceae > Scutellaria > Scutellaria barbata. The sequence continues at coordinate 22,392,280 of CM053647.1, forward strand.
CTCAATACATACAAAATGTACTAGTGTAATTTTATAATCAAGATAGATTAATACCAAATTACACTACAACCATTCCGATAATTTGTCCAAAATTATCTCGGCTGTGAGCTACCATTTATAATCTATAAGGAACTGATAACATGATCTTCTATGTGGCACCACACACCATGTTATCTACAATATAAATTAATTGGACAATTTGCAATAACAAATATAACAAATATATAAAATGCAAACATTTGACCATAAAAGATTCTCATATCATAAATAGATGTTTACACAAAAGCTAGACTTATAGTATACATTCTAACACGGACAGGAACACATATCTGGCCGATCAAGAGAGATTACAGGCCAAGACCAATTCCATGATATTAAGCCTCGGTTCGACCCCTGAACGGATATAATATTAGCATGGTCACTTGAATAACTGACTTGGATCAGTTATGTTGCACTAAGTTTTGTTCCGGCCTTAGTTCAGGACAACGTTTGCCCAATCATCCTAGAAGTGCCAACCAGGATCGATCCAGCGGCAGTCCCATAAAGATAGCCCAGAATCGGCCAAAAAATGCCGAGCAAGATTAGAGAAGTGGATTGCGAGGCTCAATTTAAACTTTCTAACGACTGTCCTACAAAACAGGAAGTGGTGGGAGCAAATCAACTCACCACGTCCTTGAAGATAAGAGGTGGTTAAGAACTCCAACTTCCACTTTCTAAAGGAGTTGAAAAGAGATCGTGGGCGAGTGGAGATTCATCCCCACTACTTGTATTATTTTAGTCTATAAGTAGTGGAAAATCAAATGTAAAAGAGGTTGAAAAATTATTGTATTCAAGCACAAGAGAGCTTATTTATCTTACACGTATATTAAATACGTTCTGGCCGGCCATATCTGACCGACCAGAATAAGCCGACCAAATTTACCTGAGTAGGTTCCGGGCATAGTGTTTTCTTTACAAATTTATTCACTTTTCTTCATTTTATTCAATACATCCAAGATGGATTATTTTTATTTTGGTGTTTGGCTAGGAATTTGATCTTATACAAATTTCGACGTCAACAAGTACCAAATGGGATCAACTCAACTAGAATGAAGTCATAACATTTAGATCTACTAATAATCCTATCTTTTGAGTGTAATTCAATAATCTGAAAGAAAAAGAAGGAAATAGAATATCCAACAGCAGATGAAGTAATCAATTACATAACACATAACGAGTTATGCATAAACAGAATAGAGACTACCCCACCAACAAACGGAAGTTGTAGTTTCGTTCATTGGTAACCTTTTAATGCACGGCTGAATTACAATCACCTTCTTTATCACCCAATTATACGGCCGAGTATTAGGTTTTCATTTTCAAGTTGTCGAAGAAAGAATCATCATAAATTTTCTATGTTACGAAGGAATAAGTAAGATGAACTAAATCTTGAAAATCGGTTTGGTTTAATGATGCCATCCAGTATTGTTTTCATCAAAATATATTTACCTATTATAGGCACATGAAATTTCCCATTACCATTTTGTATGTCATGATTTAATCACATATTATTTGTATTAAATAATGTCATTAATCATTAAATGTATTAATATTTAAAAAGATAATATATAAGATGGAACATTTTATCTTTTATATCTTTAATATAAAAGTACTAGAGTTATTAGAATATGTGGCACAATAATTCTCAAAATTATTTATATTTTTTAAATTTAGTTTACATTAAAAAAATTAATTTTAATTTGATATAGAAAAATAAATAAAAAAGGATAATATAATGATGAGATAGATTGAAACTTATTGACCGTGTTGTCGCAACTCGATAAAATTTATAAGTTTTTCATAGCCTAATAAACTAACAGATAGAGTAAATTGGAGTCAATCCCACAAAAAGTGAAGAATTAACAATGTTAGTTCAATTCAATGAAATAACAAATTATGAGGATTTGAGATTGATAAACTATTACTAAATCAACTAGTGATCTAGAAAGCAAATTAAATATCAAATATCAATAGATGAAAATATTCCAGTTAACAGTTCAGTTATCCCTCGATATCAACTATCCCCTAATCAATGTAACACCATTTTCTCAGATTATCATGGAATTATTACCCATAATCTAACAACAAGCTCAATTAAACCGAATCGTCTCTTAAAATTAGTTAAATTAGGACAAGATCACTAATTAACTCTATATAATTGAATAACTTAAAATAAACTCTCTAGATTTAATTCATTAAATGCATTAATCACAATGGTGCTATAGGATGAACTAGACCTCAAATTCACTAACCCAATTTAATAATATAAGAATATTCTACCTAGAGATGCATGGCCATAAGTTTACTACCAATGAAAAGTAAATCACAATAATTAGAATTCATGATTTAAAATTATAGCAATCAATTATCAAACATTCAACTTAGGTGATCAGTCTCAATCAAATATCAACAATTGAAAAAAAATATAATCAGATAGCACAATCAATTCCATTCAAATTATCAAAAAAAATTATAAAATTAATTAAAAAATAAGAGATAAAAGTTCAAGCATCCCCAACTAAAAATAAAAAATTAATCAAACATCCTCAAAATGAATCCAAAAAAATTATTGACAAATACATGTGAAGAACTCAAGTAAAAATAATGCCTTTCTCTCAGCGTGCGGCCCTTCTTTCAACTAAGAGTAGAATGGGCCTCCCTTCTTTCCTTTTCCAATCCCATTGCCTTATAGGCCCAGGTGAATAATTAGCACACTTTCCCCTTTTCTTCCAATTTTAATTTCCAAGTCCACTTTTTTTTTTTCCAAACCCAAGTTCTATTCAAATGCTTGATCTTCAATCCATTTCTTGATCCATAATCATTTTCCCTTCGCCCCAAAATACTCCATAATTCCTAATAAGTAATCAAAACAATATGTGAAGTATTTGGAAATTAAAAAATAAAAAATAAATAAATAAATAAATATATATATATATATATCAGAAAATGATGCATTCAATTACATAAAAGATTATAAAATCGTACATTAATCAACATTAAAATGCTCCTATTTTCTATGTATCACTTATTTTCACTTTAAACGATCAATTACGTAATAAATCATCAACTTTAGGTTGATTTCCATATATAAGATTTTTGAACATTAACATTACAAATTATCAATCCTGAGATTATATCAATTCGATACATAAACAAACATTTTGGACTTCAATTGTTGATGTGGAGTTCGAAACTTGTGTCTTTAATCTAGTAAGTTGTCTGTGTGGAAAATCATCACCGACCGCCACCTCACTTTCCGGAAAATATCATTTCCGACCTCAAACTCAATAAAAAAACATGAAATTTTCAAATTTTAACAAAAATAGATGAGTTTTACCCTAAAAGACTTATCTTCTCAAAATCATTTCAAACATAAACCAATTAGAAGAATCAAACTCGATTTCACAAAAAAATATCATTTCAAAAATTAATTGTGAAGAAGACAAAAGAAAACATATCATTTGAACAATCAAACATCAATAGAAGCGAAAATAAAGTATGCATAAATATTTCTCAACAAACAGAGATTATTAATATACCTAAAGTAATTTCAAAAGATGCATGCAATTCAAGATTAAGAAATCTGAGTTCACACTTGCTTTTTCGAATGAGTTTTTATGAAGTCTAGTTCGATTCAAACCTTAAATCTCTAAAAGAAACATGGAAAGATGAGTGTTTTGTCATAAATTTCATATATTTTGGTATAAATTTGGAGATTTTGTGGTTTGGTACGCCTGATGTTGAGAATGTACTGTTCTCCATTGGGTAAGGCAATGACTGGCAGTGACTTTCCCTGTGCACAATTAACTATGATAACAAAACATGTTTCAAGATCCATATCACAAATTAAAGTCCAAATGTCCATTAATGAATTGAATTGTTATGATTTCAAAGTTTTTGATTTGTGGTGTTAACATTCAAAGGTCATGCTTTAAAACATATCGACCTAAAATTGGTGATTTTATATAATTCACCCTTTTTAAAACTATCTTATTTAAATCATTTGTGATTCGATTCATTTGATGACTTTCTAGTTATGTTTTTATTCACTTGGTTGTTAGAACCACATTAAAGTCAACGATAATCAAATACTTGTCTTCATTATCAAGTTGGTCATTCAATGTGGCATCCTATATAACCGTTTTGATTGCCAAGTAACAGTTTTGATTGCTAAGTCAATAAAAAATTATGGGAAAATCAAAGATGAAATGAAAAATTTCGTGTATGAAATTGTGAAAAAGTTATAAACCAATGATTAAATTGTAAATAATATGATACTTCTTGTATTTTTTTTTAATTAATCTTCATCATTATGGGTGAATTACATTAACCATCAATAAGGTTTACAATAGACCAAAATGTTGAGATAATTATAATTAGAACATTTAATTATGAATAAAAAATACATGTAATATTCGATTAATTAAGGCAATTCAATTCCAACTCACTCATTTTTTTTTTATCAATATCATATTTATGTATTAATATTTTAAGTCTCAGAGAAAATGTTTGTTGAAAATTTAATTGTTAAAGATGGTTAATTATAATTTTACGTTGTGTTTGGTTGGTTTGAATGTTGAGATGAGTTTATAGTCTCCTAATCCATGTGAACCGTTGTTTTGTTTATGGCTCATATTAAAGTTCAGCCCGATTTTTAATTTGGGTCTAAGATGCTCTAATCTCTGGCTTTAATAGACTTGAAATAATTGAACTTCTAAATTTGTCCTCATTTTTGACTTTAAAATTATGAAAAGCCCCTGAAATTTCCTTCAATTTACAACATTGTCACTATATATACGATTCATCTCTATCATAGATTGTTGCCCTAGCCGCTCCTGAACTTCGAAGATCCACATTATAAATACCTTAGTCACTCTTGTACTTCTACATTACAAATTTTTGCCTTAGCTAAATCGAAGATCCACATTGAGGTAAGGCTTTCAACATTTTTATTCTAACATATTTTTGAATTCGTTTTATCTAATATTTATTTATTTCTTATTGTTTTCTGAGTGTTGTGGGATTTGTCCAATTTGTTATCATTGACTTTTCTGATTATGATCAAAGATGCCATGTTAATTGTTTTTAGAGTTTTCCTCGACTGCAAATAGGGTCGGATATTATCTTGAATTAAGTTGTTTTTGGTATATGATAATCAAGGATTTTGTATATTAAAAGAGAAATGAATGATACTATGTTTTCTGTCGGGATTGCTATCTTGTAATTTTAATATTTTTCCGAATTGGTATTTGAAAGATTTGGAATTTACGATTTTTTTTAGATAATTAACGAATGTTTTCATGGCCGATGAATTATTAGAGTAACTTGATTAGAAGTTTTGACAAAATCTGAACTATTATTCTTTAACTTTTTAGTCATTTTTTTTATCTGGAAGATTGAGTATTTCTCGATTTATTTTCATTGATTAGCCTGTTAAGCTTTGAGTGTTTGAACTAATAGTCCCAAAATAATTACAAAACCTAAATCCTATGCCAAATAAATTATTTTATAAGTGTCGTGATCTTTTGCAAATACTAATTGTACGTTCTTTTTTTTTCTTTCTATTTTATTCTAAATCTTGATTTGTTTGTTGGTACATATTTGAACTCCTTGCATCAACTAACTTTAATTGTTGAAGTAGGTATAATTTAAACATTGACAAATCCAAATTTAAAGATCTTAAACGAATCTCGAACATTGTATTAAATTTATTTGAATTTTATATTTTTCTGCTCCAACATTGTGGTAAAAGATTGCACTAGTTCTTCTCTATCACTCCATTTACGCCAGAAATAAGGCAGGTTTTTGAGGTAGCTATTCTTTATTTTTTCTTTTCAAAATCCATTTTTTTATTTGTCATTCATTTTCTTTTCTTTTCATTATATTTTGTGTATATTAATGTTATAATTTTGTTTGTATCCCAATTAACATTAATTATGAATATTTATAATAAATGATGGATATAAAACAAAAATAGTACATAAAGCCAGGAAATGAGTGGACCTTTTAAATTAAAATAGTGCAAAATTTGTAATAAAATAATGTTCAATGTTAGAGATGTCCTTAATACATATTGAGAAACACAATTGTTTCTATACACCAGGTGTACGGATTCTAAATTCATGCAATCGGTTCAACTCGACTCGAAAGTGTCTTTCACGCGCCCCCACCCGCGCCTCACGCGCCCCCACCCACTCAAACCCTAGCCCAAACCCTAACTCAAATTCTAGTTCTGCTGTATATTAACATAACCTTTTAGTTTAGCGAACTTAACCTTTTAGTTCTATCCTTATAACCTTTTAGTTATATGCACATAACCTTTTGTAGTGCTGAGTAGTGAAAAAAGTATAAGTTATTCACTGAAAAGGTTATGAAATTTGTATATAAAGGTTATAGTATTACAATATAAAGGTTATATAATTACAACATAAAGGTTTCGGCTATATTGAATTTTTATAGTGAAAAAACTATAAGTTATTTATTAAAAAGGTTATGAAATCTGTACATAAAGGTTATACTATTACAACATAAATGTTATATTATTACAGCATAAAGGTTTGAGCTATATTACATGAATTTTTATAGTGAAAAAAATATAAGTCATTCAGTGAAAATGTTATGAAATCTGTACATAAAGATTACACTATTACAACATAAATGTTATATCATTACAACATAAAGGTTATGACATAAATTATATAAAAAAAAAAGGGCGCAGATCCAGGTTAAACTGGACCCGACTCGACCCGTATACCCAATTATATGGATCATGACTCATACACCTGGTGCACACAAACATTAGTCATTGAGAAAAGTTGTATTTAAAAGTCTCTCATGTGCATCATTTGTAGGGATGCAACTTGACTCATGCCCGACCTAGTCTTCCTAATAGATATATCTCTCTCTCTCTCCATAGAACGGATGTTCTCCTTTTTGTTTTTCTTCTCTTCTTATTCATTTGAGTTACACAAATCTCTATCCTCAAATTGCATTGTTTTTCCCTTTCTCTCACATTGGGATTCTTGCCTTCTTTTTTTTTTTTTTTTTTCTCGTAATATATTAACAATTTCAAATATTAAATAACAACTCCATAATGTTAAAGATAATTTTATTACAAAGCCAGATAGGCAAGTTGACCCGCCAATATTTTTTAAATTAAATTTTTTTGTTTTTATTTTTAAAAGGAAAAATGTGATATGTGTAATACTTTATATAGCTTATTAAAAACATGTATGTGTTTAGATACATGTATTTATAAAAAATATTCTTCTTTAAATAGTTGTTTATTAATTTTTTTTTATTCATACAAATAAATGACTTGTATCAAGAAAAAAAACAAAAAAAACCATCCACTAATAGCCAAGTCCATCAGTGGGCTGGCCATGATCTAACTCATTTTGACTACTTTAGATATATGGTACAATTTAAAAAATCCTAAGAAACACTCACCATTGGTCTTTTCAAAATATGATAAATGTTATCTATCCTACAGTGTTAGGTTTACCACACCAATAACTCAATCTACCGGTAGACCAACATAGCCTAGTCCATTTTAACAGATCTAAATATGTGACACAATTTAGAAAACCCTAATAAACACCCATAGTCGTTCTTTTCAAAATATCACACATGTAATACTCACTTTCTCTCTCCTCTTTAACTTCTCTCCCGCCATCTCTCGCTCTCTACGCTGCTCTGCTCTACTCTTTCATGCTCAATTCTCACTATCTCTACCTATGCACTAAGACGATACGATGTTAGGTGGAGACGACGGTCGGTGAATGAAGAAGCAGCTCCAGTAGATTTTCATTTTAATCATATTAATTGGTTCTATGTTTCATTATTTATGAATCCTGAAGTTGAATTTTTGTGTTAAATTTGGTGGAGTTTGATCCAGGGCTATGAGCTTGGGTGGTTTTGGGAATAGCCTCTAATGTGGGTTTGAAGAATACTTAATGGTTTTTGGCTAAACAAGAATTTTTAATGTTGAGTTTTTGTTGGATGAATTTGTTTGATTATTTTTGGTATTTGTGATGGATTTTTTCGAAAAATCGTGTTGTTAGGAACTTGATGTATTTTCATGGCTATGATTGGCTGTTTGTTTGTTATTTATATGATGTAGTTCGTATATGTGGTAAAAGCTTATTGCTTTAATGTCATTTAATTTGTATTTTTTTGTAAAACTATTGCATTTTCGTTTGTTGTTAATATTTATTGAGCATGATGATCTAGTGTGATTTAATTTTATATTCTTACTGGGAGTGCTTAGAATGATTTATCTACACAATGAAACTTTCAACTCTTACACTTCTTATGTTTGTGGCATTCATAGTATGCATAAATGTAAGAATATTCTTTTTATAATGCTGGTCCCAATCAACTCTAGGGTTTTGTTCATCTCGATACTTAAACCGGACGAACAGTATTCTCCATCTCCAACGGACATCATGCATAATGGAACTAATGATCGATACGCTAAGACTGTTGTAAACATTTCTAAGGTATGCCACTAATTTTTGCTGCATCTCTTACAACAAATTTTATGCGATAAGGCATATGGAATTGTGTGTAGTTTCAGTTACTTTATTGATTTTATATTTATAATGAGCAGAACTTGTTATCTCTGAACTTTTTTTAGTGTAAATATTGGGAATAATATTGACACAGGTTGATTTAATTGCTGCAGAAACTTCAAGATGATCTGCAGGTACTGGGACTAAAAATTAAGCATCATGAGGACAATATCAACTTCTTAACTTCTCAGAAGAACAAAATGGAGGATTCCATTCTTGATATGCAAAGTATGTAATCCCAATTCCACCAGTCTTTTGAATGATTTCAATTTATAGTGCCAAAATCTCAAATAACATGACATATTTCACACAATGTCAATTGTTTTCTGTTTCTTCACATACTTATGTAGCTCTAATTTCACCTATGTGCCTGCTAGTTTTACTTTTAAAGTTATTATATTCTTATGTGGTTTTCTTTCCTATTTATCCTTCCAGTGATTATTGGGAAGCATCAAACAGGTTTCTCCAGAATTGAAATCGAAGACGCTACACAAGCCGACACCGAGGAAGAAACTATTCAACATATTCTGAAGTATGAGAAGTCTGCAACTGCGCTTTTGTTAAAGATGAAAACTGAAGCTCAGGTTTCTGATCATTTATTCAGTAAAGATGTGGTTGGTATTGTTGCCACACTTGGAAAAGTTGATGATCCTAACCTTAGCAGGTTGGTGTAATTTGTCACAATTTTCTTTAATCCTTACATTATTCGTGTGGCTGACTATTTTATTTTTGGCTTGTGTAACTAGGCTTCTGTCAGAGTATTTGGGCCTAGAAACGATGCTAGCAGTGGTGTGCAAATCCTATGAAGGTGCCTCCAACCTAGAAGCATACACCGATGATGGATTAATAAACAAAGGTTAGGGCATTCATGCATATGCAGCATCCATTGGGTGGCCTCTTCATGACAGATTCTGTGTTATTTGTTTAGAAGACCTACGGTATGCAACCATGCATTGAATTCATTATTGTACTTCAATACATTAGCTTTCTATTACAGAGTGACCTAATCTCTCAGTGTTTTCTCATGTGAATATCTATTAGCCCATATCCTGGTAAGCTGGTGGCTGATGACCCTCAGCGGAGGCTCGATCTTCTGAAGCCGAGATTAGTGAATGGACAGACTCCTTCTGGGTTTCTTGGTTTTGCTGTAAACATGATCTTGATTGACAACAGTAACCTATATTCTGTCTCAAATATTGGGCACAGTCTGAGGGAGACACTGTTCTACAACCTCTTCTCGAATTTGCAAGTGTACAAATCAAGAGAAGACATGTTAAATGCAAGGCCATTTATAACAAGTGGAGCCATATCCCTCGATGGTGGGGTAATGAGAAGTCCTGCCGTAATCTCCTTGAGTCATCATGGGTGAGTAGCTTGACCTTAGTCTTCATTTTGAAGCTTTGAACTCGTTATTATAAAACTCCACAGAGTTTTAAACTTTCATTTGTCATATTAGGGGAGATATAAAGGTCAAGTTCCCCAGCGAATTCCAAAGGTTGAGCCTTTCTGATGACTATTTACAGATTGAAAATCATTTGAAGGAGGCTCAATGGAAGAAGGACCGGATATTGAAAGATATCCAACATGAGGAGGAACTATTGGACCGCGTAAGGTTCAAATATGAAGCAAAGAAACGGGAATTTGTCCATTTCCTTACTAAAACCTCACCTTATGCAACTTAGGCAATACCTCGATTATGGTTTCCATGTAGTCTCCTTTCGATGTTGAGCTTCCTAAGGCTCAAAAATTGTTATTGTGCTACAATTGCCAAGTTTAGCCCCAAATGGCTTTTATAATGTTATTGTATATATTTGCATTTATATGTTAAAGATTATCACAATATCTTGAACTTAATTTCTTGAAAATATATTTGTGTTTGTTCATCAGAATCAGGTGGGCCGTGCATCAACCCCTCGATGACTTCATGGAGGTAGGCAGTCGTCGACCAACTGAAGATATAAAGCTTTGGCGACTCTTGCAAGCCAAACTCATCTTCCATTGAATACTGTTAGCATTAGGACATGTTTATGTAAAAAATTTGGGAGGTATGATTAGCAAAAAACTTCAGTGGTTTTTACTGGCAGTTTACAGTGATATGGTTTTCATAACCATGCTCGTTAGCTGAAAAGTATTGTAAGTGTTGTTGTTTATAGAGCCTCTTTATTCAGTTTTGGATGTCTTGTAAGGTTTCTTGCTTGTTCATTTTGTTCATTCAATTTTGCAAAATTATTGTAATGCGCTTAACATATTTTACAAATATGTGTTTAAAAATAGACTATGAAATTTATTTAATAAAGTTCAATTTTGTTCTATCATTTAATTGAAAAAGAATTTTTTAAGGTTTAATAATATCAAACTAATAATCTAGTTTTTATAAAGTTTTTAGTTGATTTTGTTGTTTCTAACAATCTAACTTTAAGAAAATCAAACTAAAGAAATAGAATGGTAGGATGATTGAATAATATAATGACACAACAATTTCATTATAGTTTTTTCCTTTTTTATTTTTTTTTATTTTTTCATAAATTTTTTAAATTAAACAAAGTAATTATAAATGATTTTTATATTTGAAATCTAGCTTATGTTATTTTAACAAATTTAGTTAAAAATTTCAATATATATATATATTATATTTATGGGTTAAATTCATTTTTAGTCCTGCCCTAAAGGCTTTGTCCGATTTTAATCTCGTTAAAATTTTATTTTCAATTTTAGTCCTATAATTGAAAAAATTGTCCAATTTAAGTCCTTTTTTGGTCGGATTTTCGATTTTCCGATCACATTCCGGCGAGTGTGCTACACTCGCCCCCAATGCGAACATTTCAGCCGTTTTATGTTGGGATTAAATTCATTTTTAGTCCTGCCCCAAAGGCTTTGTCCGATTTTAGTCCCGTTAAAATTTTATTTTCAATTTTAGTCCTATAATTGAAAAAAATGTTCAATTTAAGTCTTTTTTTCGTCGGATTTTTGATTTTTCGATCAGATTTGAGCGAGTGTGCTACACTCACCCCCAATCCGAACATCTCAGTCATTTTATGCTGACATGGTTGTTTTTTCACATGTAGAATTTTAAATTCATTTTTCAATTCCATTATTTTGCCATTTTGACAAGCACACCCGACACCCTCTCTCCACCTCGGCCACCCCTCTTCGCCGTTCCTGTTGCCGGCGCTAACACACCCATCACCGCCACCCACGCACATGCACATACATACACTCATACACCAACACACACATACACGCATGCACACATATATAGACATATACTCGTCATCACCTTCGGGGGTGGCTCAGGCCTGAACATATCGGCGTAACCCCACGCTGGTACCACAACACACACCAAGCGGTGACCGATAGAGAGAGAGAGAGAGAGAAAATGTGAAAAGAGATAGTGAGAGGAACTAAGCCTCTCTATGGCCGTACGCGGCAGCGGTGGTTTGGACATCTGAGCCCGTACCCACGACGGGTTCGACGAGCTCTACTAGATGACCCGATTACCTTGCTTAAATAGCACCAGCAGGAGCTCCGAATGGTGGTGGTCGGTGGTTTGGTGAGGGAAAGAGAGAACGGAGGGGAGATAGAAGAGAGAGATAACACATTTCCAACCTTGAAAAATATCATAAAGAAATTCCACATGTGAAAAAACGGCCATGTTAGCATAAAATAGCTGAAATGTTCGGATTGGAGGGCGAGTGTAGCACACTCGCCGAAATTTGATTCGAAAATCCGAAGAAAAAAGGACTTAAATTTGATGATTTTTTCAATTATAGAACTAAAATTGAAAATAAAATTTTAACGGGTCTAAAAAGGGACAAAACCTCTGGGACAGGACTAAAAATGAATTTAATCTCAGATAAAATGGCTGAAATGTTCGCATTGGAGGCGAGTGTAGCACACTCGCCGGAATTTGATCGGAAAATCGAAAATCCGACGAAAAAAGGACTAAAATTGGACGATTTTTTCAATTATAGGACTAAAATTGAAAATAAAATTGTAACGGGACTAAAAACGAACAAAGTCTTTGGGATAGGACTAAAAATGAATTTAACCCTTATATTTATTAATGTTTATTGTCAACATTAAAAATCATTAAGCTAAATTAATACTAAATTAAAAATACTAAATTAAATTTATTGAAATTAGAAAAATGCAAATATTTTTATATAAGAAAAAAAAAGTATGATTTTTGTGGAATATATATAATCTAATTTAACATTAAATATAATATATATAGTTTGATTAAGGTATTATTTAATTGTTGAAATATATGTTGCATTGGTAAAGAAACATAATAATTTATATTTATTATTTGGAGAACAAATACTCCCTCCATCCTAATTATATACATTGATTGGGTTTTTCATGGAGATTAAGAAAATGATTGGAAAACCAAGTAAATTCATATTATGTCCATATTTAATGATGTTATTATTATTTTTTTTTTAACTTTTTATATGTAGTAGGAGAAAAGTTGAATTCAAATTTATCTTTTCAAATATATATTAGTAGATGACTTAAATAAATTTTTCCATACATAGTAAATGGACTATGTATTTGGGACATCCAAAAAGAAATACAAGTGTATATAATTGGGACGGCGGGAGTATATTGTTATGTCTATTATGTTATGTTGGACATCTGACCCGAGCTGCACACTACATTGCATCTGAACGGCATCATGAAGGTCATTAGTCCACTCGACCGGCCAGGATGACACATTGAATATCCTCCTTGACGGACCGTCCAGGCCAATTGGGAGGAATCATCGACAGATTAGTTTGGTCGGCCCAAGCTAATCTAGCCGTCCAGATAACAATTAACCACCAAGAGATCGTGGGTTACGAAACCGCCCAATGTCGCGTAAATAGGCGAAAATCAAGAAGAAATTAGGTTTAACTTCCACAACCTCCACAATCTCCACGATCTCCATTACTTAGGTCACTTTGTAGCTATAAATAGATTCAATTTCAACTTGTAAAGGGTTCGAACTTCATTCTGTAAACAGCACTAGAGAGCTTATTTCTCTAAAGTAATACTATAAGATCCTGCCCGATCACTTTAACCGTCCAGGATCAGTCGAGCTAAATTGCCCGAGTAGGCTCCGGGCCAGTCTTCTTTATACTTTAAGCTTTATTTACATACATTTAAGTGTTCGACTAGAAATTATTCTTAAACAAATTCCGAGGTCAACATTTTGGCGCTAGAAGAAGGGGGTATTACAAACACCTGAACACAACTCCGATTTACTATGAGCAACGACGAACACAACACTACCCCAGAATCCCAAGCTCCTGTCTTTCAGCCTGGTGGCTCTAGCCTCCCCCGACTGATCACAGCTGAAGAAGCCGTCCAGGTGACTCCCATTACCTTGAAGACGCCTGAGACCCCCATGTCATAGCACAAATTCGGGGTATTATGGCCGCACTGAACGAGAGGCTAAAAGAGGCTGAACAGAGAGAGAAGGCCAAGGCAACCAATGGCCTATTGAAGGACTCTAAGTCCTCAGACGGACCCAGGGAGAAACAAAACCTGGGAAAACGAGTAGCCGAAGATGAATTACGGAGAAGTCAGTCTCCTGTACGCGCTCGAGCTGATCACCACTGAGTCCGCCCAGACCACGCAAGGGAAAGGGTAGATAGACGGTTTACCCAGGACAACGCAGGGCCGGCCCTAACAGTGGAGGCCAGAAGGCCAGACAGGCTTCCTGATGAGAGAGGTGATGTCCTACCACCTCACGACGAGAGTACCGACCACAATCTTCGGTACTCAGAACTTGTGGAGGAGCAGGAGCTCCGAAAACGACTGGCTGACATTCAGGCCAGGTGAATAGAGGAGGCTGGAAGAGGGCCACCCCCTTCGCAGAGCACATTTCCACCTTGGTCCCAGCCAAGTCCAAGATGCCCCCCATCGGTCAGTATAATGGAGAGACTGACCCTAGCACTCACCTGGATAAGTATACGTCCTGGATGAAGCTACAGGCCATAGGAGAGGAGCTGATGTGCAAGGCCTTCTCGCTCACTTTGGGAGACCGAGCACAGAGATGGTTCCGTTCCCTCCCCGACTCCTCAGTTGGGGGGTGGGACGAGCTATCTGAACTGTTCCTTACACAGTTCATGGGATCGAGGATGAGGTCGACCCCAAAGGAGAGGCTGGTTAATGTGAAGCAAGATAAGACCGAGCCTCTGAAGTCGTATCTGGACCGCTTCAACAAGCTGGTCCTTGGCATGGAGCAGGTGTCAGACGACGCCATCCTCATGGCCGTTATGGCCGGATTAAGGCCCTGGATCAGATTTTGGTGGTCCGTCCATGAAGAGGGGCCGAAAACATATCATGACTTCCTCAACCGAGCAGAGCGGTACATTGGGGCTGAGGAGACTATTCCGGATGATAGATCATCCGAAAGAAAGAGGAGGCCTAAGCATCGAGAAGAGAAGAGGGAGGAGAGAAGAAAACCTATGAAGTCGTTCAGACAGGCCACGAATTTCAGGGCCTTCCAGCCCGGAGGCCCCGTCCAGTTAACCGAAATCCTCACGGTTACCCCATCACAAGTTCTTACAGAGATCAAGGACAAGAATTTGCTGCCCGAGCCAAGGTCCTTGAGAGCCGACCTGGCCCGCCTAAACCAAAATAAATATTACAAATACTACAAGGCGAAGGGCCACGATACAGACAAATGTTGGGTACTTTTGGCTGAGCTGATGAAATTGATCGACCACGGTCAGCTGAAAAAGTATGTGAAAGGTTAAGGACAGTAGGGTCAGGGGGCGCCACAAGCATTGCCCCCACCACCACCACCAAACGGAGCTGCTCGTAAAATTCATACTCTCATCAACAACAGTTTCGGCGAGCAGCGGAATGCAAGAGGGCCCGGAAAGAATAAGTCTGGGAGGCCAGGAACGCCTACCAGCAATGCGTTCCACCTAGGGTTGAGCCCCGCCACGCACATATCCTATTCACTAAGCTGAACAGTGAAGGGATAGCCTACCCTCATAGCGATACCTTGGTGGTATCACTCAATATCTGCAGGACCATGGTGCATAGGGTCATGGTCGACACAGGCGCTCACGCCAACGTGCTCTACTTGAGCACTTTCAAGCGGATGGGATTTCATGAATCCCAACTCATGCCATCCTCTAACACAATTCAAGGTTTCGGAGGAATGAGGACCAGGGTGCTGGACACTTGCGAGCTCAAGGTCCTGTTCGGATCTGGCGATCGGGAAGTCTTCACAACAACAGAGTTTAAGGTGGTGGACTTGAACTCTCAGTACAATGCCATCTGGGGCAGACCGCTTCTCACTAAATTGAAAGCGGTGGTTTCCATCTATCACCTCACCCTTAAATTTCCGGTGGACGATGAGGTATATGTTGTGAATGGGAACTAGTTGGCAGCCCGGGAGACAGACATGGGGCTGCGTCCGAGAGAGCTCAATCAGCTCGAGCTCACTCAGGCTAGCTTAGACGATGAGTAGATGGAGGACGTTTTTAGGAGACCGCCACAACTGGCAATTGTGCCCGAATTACCGGTCAGCTCAACCTTCGAGGTTGGATCCTCCTCAGGCACAGCAGCCCAAAATGACGGAGGTGAGGTTGCCATAGAAGTGCAAAAACCTGAGGAGGAATGGGGATCCATCGATCCCAAACGAGACGGCCCACAAAGATGGGCCGCGCCTATTGAGGAGTTGGATCTCGTTAACTTGGATCCAAGCAGGCCGGATATGGAACTGAGAATAAGCAGGGGGCTGCAAAAGCCTTTCCGCACCGAGCTAATATCTTTTTGCAGGATAATACAAATGTCTTCGCATGGGCTCACGAAGACATGTAAGGCATCCGACCAGAAGATGTCTGCCACCACCTCAATATCGATCCTGCTGCACAACGAGTAGCTCAGAATAGGCGAAAACTTAGCACAGAGAGATACGAGGGGCTAGAGCTCGAAGTACAAAGGTTGCTGGGATATCGCTTCATCCGGGAGACCAAGTATGCCACTTGGGTCTCCAACCCCGTGCTGGTCAGAAAGCCAAACGGGTCATGGAGGCTTTGTGTGGACTTTACCGACCTGAACAAAGCTTGCCCAAAAGATTGATTTCCACTACCTAGCATTGACCAGCTCGTCGATACCACCGCCGACCATGAGCTAATGAGCTTCATGGACGCGTACTCGGGCTATCATCAGATACCGATGGCCGAGGATGACCAGGTCCATACAACTTTCATCACTGACCGGGCACAATACTGTTACACTATAATGCCATTCGGCTTGAAAAACGTAGGGGCTACTTACCAAAGGTTGGTGAACAAAATGTTTGTCGCCCAGATCGGGAAGACGATGGAGGTCTACGTGGATGACATGTTAGTCAAGTCTAAACAAAAAGACGACCACGTAGGCCACCTGGCAGAAATGTTCAACATCCTGAGGAGGTACATGATGAAGTTGAACCCCAAAAAGTGCTCCTTTGGGGTAGGTTCAGGAAAATTCCTAGGCTACATAGTGAGTCAAAGAGAAATCGAGGCCAATCCCGAGAAAATTCAAGCCATCACGAACCTGACTCCACCAAGGCGGATCAAAGATGTCCAGAGCTTAATCGACAAGGTGGCGGCCCTTAATCGGTTCATTTTCCAGTCCACCGATAAGTGCCGGCCATTCTTCAACTTGATCAGAAAAAATGCTCAATTTGAATGGAACGGTGAATGTCAGTCGGCTTTAGAGAATCTCAAAAAAGTACTTATAGAGGCCCCAGTCCTGGCCAAGCCTCAGTCAGGTGAGAAGTTGCAGCTCTACCTAGCAGTGTCCGAGTATGCAGTAAGTTCTGTGTTGGTCCGAGCAGAACAGAGGCTCAACAACCTGTCTATTATGTGAGCCAATCACTGCATGACGCCGAGCTCCGTTACCCAACAATGGAAAAGTTGGGCTACACATTGGTCATCTCAGCCCGGAAGCTGCGCCCATACTTCCTGACACATCAAGTTGAGGTATTAACTAATTTTCCTCTGAAGCAGGTACTTGGCCGCCCAGATGCTTCTGGAAGATTACTGAAGTGGGCAGATGAGCTCGGCCAATATGACATCCATTATGCACCCAGAACGGCAATAAAAGGTCAGGCTCTTGCTGACTTCATCGCTGAATTTACCCTAACTCTCATCCTTCGTGAAGAAAAAATAGAAAAGCCTTGGAGGATGTATGTAGACGGATCGTCTACTGCTCATTGCGTCGGGGCTGGAATTGTACTGGTCAGCCCCACCCAAACATACTTCTGCTCGGCTCTACGCTTCAAATTTCCTACCACAAACAACGAGGTTGAATATGAAGCACTTCTGGCCAGGCTGGACATGGCAAAGCAGTTTGGGGTGGACGACCTCGAGGTTTTCAGTGATTCCCTCCTGGTAGTCAACCAGATTTCTGGCGAATATGTGACCAAGGATGAACAAATGGCGAGGTACTTGAGGTAAGTCGAGTTTGCCTCTACGGAGTTCAGACGAATCCGAGCCGAGCAAATTCCACGCAGTAAGAATACACAAGTCGATGCTCTCGCTCGATTGGCTACAAGTGAAGGAGCTGAAGATATTGGCTCAATTAATATTGGGACTGTGGATAGCTCGGCTTTCGAACAAAAGGTGGTTTATGACATTGAGCCAAAGGTGACTTGGATGACCCCGATCATCCAATACTTGGAAGGGGGGAAGGTGCCCGCCGACTAGGGTGAGACAAGGAAGCTACGAATTCGAGCTGCCCGATACACTATCTAAGACGGTGTGCTATACAAAAGAGGGTTTTCTCATCCTCTTCTAAAATGTCTGGACGAAGATGAGGCTAAGTATATATTAGTAGAGGTCCACGAGGGTGTGTGCGACAATCATTCGGGAGGCCAGTCCTTGGCCTTCAAAATTATCAGACAATGGTACTTTTGGCCTACTCTAAAGAAAGATGCTATTAATTTCACCAGAAAATGCGATAAATGTCAGAGATGCGCACCCCTCATCAGAGCACCATCAGAAGATCTGAACTCAATCATGGCCCCATAGCCATTCGCGAAATGGGGAATTGATCTAATTGGCCCAATACCGATTGGCCGAGGAGGAGTGAGATTCGCTATAATCGCCGTCGACTATTTCACTAAGTGGGTGGAGGCAGAACCTTTAGCATGAATAACCGAGCTGAAAATTACGAACTTCATATGAAAGTCCATCATTTGCCGGTTCGGCGTCCCACATTCTATTATCATAGATAATGGTCGGCAGTTTAACGCAGAGGACTTGAAGACATTCTGTGAAAACTTGGGCATCAAGAAGCTGCTCTCTACTCCATATCATCCTCAAGGAAACGGCCAAGTTGAGGCCATGAACAAAATTATCAAGCATACCTTGAAGGCCAGGCTTGAAGAGCCAAAGGGGGCCTGGGCCGATGAACTGCCCGAGATATTATGGGCATACAGAACGACGACCAGAACTGCGACAGGAGAAACACCGTTTTTCCTAACATTCGGCTCCGAGGCCGTCATCCCAATAGAGCTCGGCATCCAAACTTGGAGAGTGAACAAATATCAGGACGAGCAGAACACAGAGGCTCTGGCGGCCAATCTCGACTTGTTGGAAGAAAGAAGAATCGATGCAAATGTGAAAAATTCCATCTACAAGCAACGAAGTGCAAGGTACGACAACTCAAAGGTCCGAGCTCGAAGATTTGAGGTATAAGAGCTTGTCCTCAAGAAAGTTCTACAACCAAGTGGATGGATCCTTAGGCCACAATTGGGAAGGACCATACAAGATTAGCAGAATCCTGACCGGAGGTGCCTACGAGATAGCCGATCTGAACGGCCAAGTGGTATCCAAACCATGGAACATCGAGCACTTGAAAAAATATTGTCATTAGCTGGCTAGGACTTCAATTGTAATTTCTTTGTAAATTTTTTCACTCGGTTAATGAAATTATTTCCCAACTTGTATATCGCTTAAGACTACGGCCTCATCCGAGCCGTCCAGGCCGGATGGAACAGTAAGGCTTCGGTCAACTAAGGCTTCGACCCACATAAGGCTACGGCCTCATCTGAGCCATCCAGGCTGGATGGAACAGTTAGGCTTCGGCCCACATAAGGCTACAGCCTCATCTGAGCCGCCCAGGCTGGATGAAACAGTAAGACTTCGGCCCACCATGGTTCCGGCCAAGTATAAATAAGACTTAAACCAATTAGCTAGAAAATTCTGGGGCTAAGGCATCGATCAACCAGAAATGGTAAAAATCGATATGCCAAGTCGAGCTGGCCAACAATGCGACTATTGAATTTTAATGAATTTTTACTAAGTGTTTTGACTGATATTACAATACCGAGCTGATTAGATAAAATAACTAAGCCGAGCAAGTTTCAACTTGATTAAATGTCGTTACACATAAATATAGAAATAGAATTATAGATGAGCAAAAGTTGCTTGTATTGAGATCAAAACTGGTTTGGAGGCCAGTACCTCTTACAACAAAGAAATAAAAACAAAATTTTTTTACAAGTATTAATGGCCGATATCGACCAGCTCCTCCTCAGCCACCTCGCCCACCGCCTCGGCAGGCCGTCCAGCCTTAGAAACAGCCCCCATGTCAAAAAATGGATCTGACATTAGCCTAATAGGGGGAGCCGTAGCGAGCAGCTTCTCAGACCCAGCAGGAAGATACTTGGGCAGGTCGCCCATCATCTCCAGGTAGTAGGCCGGGAGTGGATTCTCTCCACATAGCCGGCCAAGGCTGCCACAAGCGGACAGTCGTCTAGCTTCTCTTTTCGAGTCGCTTCAATGGCATCAAAGAAGACGAACAGGTAGGCAAGGCTGTCTTCGTACTTGCACTGGTCAGAGTCTTTGTACTTAGCAACTACAGCAACCTCGTCAACTTGGGCAGCCCGGGCAGCTTCCAGCTCTGCCTTCAGCTCATCCACTCCGGCCTGGAGCCGGGCGTCCTCCACCAGCAGGTCGTCCACCTTCTGCCTATGCAGTTCGGTGGCCTTGGTGGTTTGCCCCAAAGCCTCTCGAGAAGAAGTCAGCTGAGTCTGCAGCGCCTGCTTCTCCTCGCCCGCAGTCTTGAGCTGGCCGACCTTCTCCTTCAGATCGGCCTTGAGAGCCTTTATTTTCTCCACCTGCTCCTGATAATTGTGGTGGGCCTGCTAGGAGAACACAGACGCCTGTGCCAAAAGGATGTTGGCGCAGGAACCCATGTCCATGTCGGACATCTGACGGGAGTAGCTATCCAACTCCTCCGTCCAAGCCTTGACGGGAGCTTCGACGGCTGAGGAGACCGTGGCCGGAAGCTTATCCATGACCTCCTGGGACGTGGACTGGGCCCACGAGAAGCTGATTTAGAAGGGGAGGCGACGACCAAGATACTCATTGGTCTTCTCTACGAGTGCGGGGTCCCACCCGCAGACGCTCACCAAGTCGATCAGGGGGCTTTTAGCAGTCCAGACGCCAGACACCAAACAAACAACTGGAACTCCAGGGGTTCCAGAGCTTCCTCTTGCAGCTCCTGAGTTGCCCCTAGAGGTTCCTACGCTGCTACTGGGGCCCGGTCGAGATCGCTTGGCCGGCGGAGCATGTGGGGTCGCGTCCTTCGGAATGGGGGCTAGTACTGGTGTGGCTGAGACCGGACGCTCAAAACCTCGACTTTTGCCCTGGCCTCGACCTTGAGGCCTACTCACCTGCCCGGCGACAGCCTGTTGAGCCCGCTACCTTGTGACTACGGACGGCCAAGACATGGCCTCCGAATCCGCTAAGGGCTGCTCAGTCTGATTATATTGTCTAGGCGGCCTAGGCATCCCTATGGGGATATAATGAGCAGACCGACCCGACGTCCCTACCTTCTCAACCACCGGAGGACTTGAACCCCTAACCTTCTCTAAGGAAGAGCTGATATCCATTTCCAATTCCTCTGAACAATACCCTCGATACCCAGACTCGGATCCAGAAGATGAAGAAACAGAAGACATGATGAAAGTCAAGTAAAATTACCTAAAAATAGAGCTGGACGGTTGATCGAGAACGGGTTATCCTAGACGGGAGGTTTTGGATGGCTACTGCTGGTCGGAGAATATCAGAGATTTCTCTAAGGTCGTAAATTCGTGAAGGTCAAAATGAATGAAAGTCACCCCTATTTATAAGGAGAGCACGACCGTTCGACTTCCATCCGACAGAAGGCGACGCGTGGCCGATCTGAAGACCAGCAACTGACGACGCTTCGTCTTCCCTACCACCAGATTACGACACATATTGAGCCTAAGGGGTATTCAAAGCCCTACCATGCTAAGCCCTATCATGTCAGATCCCCCAAATATAAAGCCGGCCAGAACACTGTACCAGGGGCTCGTGCCGGCCAGGACAGAATACTTGTCCGAACATGTTCGGTCCGAACATGTCCGTTCGTCCAGGAGCAATTTCACCGCTCAATGGATGTGTCCAAGCCGACCAAGGTGTAATAAAGCAGACCAAAGTAATCAAATAAATGCGTGTAATAATGTACAACAATCCATTCAAAATTAAAATTATATGAACTAGTTTGGAGGCCAGAACCTCTTCACAAAAGGCCAAGCGGCCAATAAAAGAAAGGAGAGAAGTTCACATTAACCTATCAATCATCTTGGAGCACGATCACATCGTCTCCAACCCCGGTCACGCCAGCATCCCTGACCTGCCCGGACCAGGATGCTTCCATGTCAGGGTTCGACATAAATTGGATAGGAGGGGCTGGCTACAAAAGGTGTTCGGAGTCTAGAGGGAGATAGCCGGGCAGATCATCCATCAAATCCAAATAATATTGAGGAAGAGGATTCTTGTGCAGATAATCGGCTAAGGCCGCACTAAAGGGACGATCGTCCATCTTTGCTTTCCTAGCCACCTCAATATTGTCGATGAAAGCGAACAGATAGACCAGAATTCCATCATATTTACGTTCATCGGAATCCTTATATTTGAGTGCGATGGTGGCCTCGTCCAGCCGGCCAGCTCGAGCAACTTCCAACTCATTACGTACAGACTCTAGCTCAGCCTGAGCTGCCTCGAGATTACCCTGAAGTCGGGTCTTTTCAGTTGCAACTTTGGCCATCTGCTGGCGATCCAGGTCAGCTGATTTTATTGTCTGGGCCAATGACTCCTGGGCGGAAGCCAGCTGAGCCTTAAGAATTTTCATTTCCTCAGAAGTGGCAGCCAACTCGGCCTTTTTCTCGCCAAGTTCTGTCCTGCTTGCTATATACCTATCTTGTTGATCAAGATATTCGCGATGAGCTCGCCAAGCAAAGATGGACGCCTGAGCATTCAAAATGGCCGAACAAGCCCCCATATCGGCTACCGACATCTTTTTTGCGTATTCCTCCAGCTCTCCCATCCAGGGCTTCACCGGCGTCTCCATAGCTGACCTAACTCCGGATGGAAGATTTCTCATCAAATCCGAACTAGGTGCCCGAGCGCGAGAATAGCTCACTTGAAAAGGAGGCCGATGTCCAAGAAACTCCTTTGAGCTTTCGATCAGGCTGGGGTCCCAGCCACAAATACTAACCGAGCCGGCCAAAGGGGACTTAGAAGACCATACTCCGAGGCGAGCTGAAGTGGCAGCACCAGGGCTATCAGCCGGCTGCTCGCTAGAAGTCGGGCATGATCTCTTTATGGACGGCTCAACAGGATCCTGACTCGGGACAGGAATCTCAACCATCGGACATACAGGATCTCGTCTCTTCTCGATCGGCTTCTTTTATTTCCTGGCTCGCTCGGCTCTGATCTTAATGCGCTTGGACTGATCCATCTCAGGACGAAGACCTTCTTAAGGAAGGACAACTGCACGAAGATTAATCAGCCAATGAATGACCTAGCACAATTGATGCACTTGGCAAATAGGAAGAAAATGACATAAGATTAAGTTAGCAAAATTAGAAAAAAGAAAATAAGAAAAGAAAATGAAAAGGGCTCTCATCTCTTTCTTCTCCAAATCGGACACCATCACCGCCGTCTCTCTCTCTCTCTCCTCTTTCTTTAATCGCTACCGATGAAGCTTTTCCGACAAAGTAACCCGACTACAATATAGTTCTCATCGAGTCGGTCATAAATACAGGCTTGGTTTTTGATCCAGTCGCGTCTCCGCCACATACGACATGGGTATGCAATTTTCTGCATGTTTATATATATATATATGTAAATTTGTGTGTGGTCGTGTGCAGAGGTTATGGATGTGTGTGCTAGGAAGGTGGTCGGCATCAGGAATTGTATGTGGGTATGGTCGATGTCGGAGTTGCACCGGTGTGGCTGTTGTGAGCCATCGCTGAAAGCGACGGCGGAGGTGTATATATATATGTGTATACGTGTGATGATATATATATATATGTATCGATGTGTAGTATGAGTTAGATGCGGAGTCATCGACGACATGCGTTGCCGGCAGCGACAGTGGCAAGTGGCAGAGGGTGCGGCGGAAGAGGCTGGGCGGTAACAGGGGAGGCGGCAGAGAGGGGTTTGGGGCTGGGGTTGTTTTTGAGGATTTGATTTAGTCCAAGGACCAAATTGCAAACCCTAGATTTAGGGTAAATAACACTTAGGCCATTCAACTTATTGGTAATTACAGAATAGTCCCTGAACTTTATAAGATATGCAAAAAGACCCTTGAACTTATGAACAATAGCAGACTAACCCCAGAACTTTTCTGAATTTACAAGATCACCCCTAAACTTTGATCAAAGGACAGAATGACCCCTACAACTTGCAGAAATTGTGTTATAACCCTCCGGGTTTGATAATTATTGTATATTGTATCCGATAATTTTATAAGGTGATAGCCAAAAATGACATAAAATGTGATGAGCAAGCCGATAAGCAGGAAAACCCTAATTTCTAGTAAACCCTAAAATAAGAATCCCCGTCTGTCGACCTTCTCAAGAGTTTATTCTTTTATAGATTTTATTGGTTTTAAGCAATTAAATCAGAGGATAAGTCACATTTTTCATACTCTGTAGGAAGTTCAAGCGAGGGGCAAAAATAAGACTACAAGCGAAAGCTTTTGGACAGGATCTTTTGGGTAATTCAAGGTGGGGGTAAAATCTTGTTTATGTTTTAAATTGTACCGTTTTACGGAAAACTATGTGGCTATGTGATTTGAATTCCGTCATTATGTAGTGTCGATTTAACGTGAAATGTTTTCACTGTGTGAATTGTATTCGAGTAAATTATATGATTTTAAAAACTATCGATTTCAAGTGATTTATTTGCCTATGTGCTGTCGTGAAATTATGTGGTCAACGTGAACGTGACCAATGTATACTATGGTTATGTGAGAACTATTCTGTAACAATTTAACTGCGCATGCGCCTGCACGTCAAGTGGGGTATTCTTCGTTGGAAACCCAATAAGGGGGTATTCTTCAAAAACCCAATATGAAAGGGGTGTAATAACCCAAATGGAGTCGGCTTGGGGCCTCGATAGGTCTTCTTCGGAAACCTATTCAATGGATTGCATTGGGACTACTCGGGAGTCCACAACGTGTAATATGTATATGAAAAGTAAATGTTTTCACGGCAGTTAAGATCCACATATGTTTTCACGGTGGTTAAGATCCACATATGTTTGCACGGCAGTTAAGATTCGCGTACGTTTGCATGGCGGTTAAGATCCGTATATGTTTGCACGACGGTTAAAATCCGCATATGCTTTCATGGCGGTCAAGATCCGCAATTTTGTGACTATATTTTGGTTAAAATGTATATTTCATAACGTTTTAATTTCTTGATTTTACTTATCATTATCTTCTTGAAAAAGGGAAACTTATATGTGAGTAACGCCTCAGTCAAGGTTTACTTTAAAAAGAAACGAGACGTTACAAAATTAACTACTTATTTTAATATCTACAATTGGGTTTAGCCCTTTGCTTGAGACTTATAAATATGATTATTCTCGTTTTGAGACGCATTATGAAATATACGAAAAAAGCTTGTGTGCACTGGTATCTCTTACGAGAAATCCACGGAGTTTACATTTCGGTGGACGCTTTCCTGTATCGGTTTGGTATTCGGAGACCAAACAACGCTCTCAACCATGCCGCCTCACCAACGACCAAACTGTGCTGCCGCGCCTGACGTCACCAATCTCAATCATTGGATAGACTATTTCAAATTGCAGATGACATAGATTCAGAACACTTTTGCACAACCTGTGGTATTAATGTCTTTATCATTGATTTCATCTTTTAACTTTAGAATCCTAGTTTAATATTAGTATAAATAGAAGTTATTTTTACTATTTTGGGGAGTTGATTGACTCACGAAATAAAAAAGGAGAGTTTTCTTTAAAATTATTGTTACATTCCGTATTCTCATAATCAAAGGATCATAATAATCTTCTTTTATCTCGCTTCTACTTGTATTCGTTGGAAATTACTCTAAATATTTTTTTAATTTGTTCTTCTTATTCATTATTTTCAGTAAATATCCAACATATATACACGATTTAGAATTATACATATAGACATAATCAATTTGAGATAAGATTATTTTACATGATATATAAGTGATAAGATTTATATGAAACCCCATTACTCTAATTAGGGTGTTAAAGGACACTTGGCTGTATCCATCCAAATGACTACCTGTATGCATGCATGCATGTGCTTAATCATCACAGCAGATCTTCTATTACTTTAGTTTTCCTTTTCATACATATGAAGGTGATACCCATTCGGAAATTGTAAACCAGGTGCGCGAAGAATATCTCCTCCTTTCATTGCTTTCCACCTGCAGTTACATTATTTTATCAAATGCTTAGAACCATATAGTTTTGATAGTAGTTTCATATCGAAGTTAACTTCTTAATTTTAATAGTAATACATATGAACAAATGAAATAGAGAATCCAACACATACATATATAATTAAATCAAATATAATTTGCTTAATTATTCTTACTTATATTTTGTGACCAAACAATGGAGAAATACAGCCATCTGCAGCTTAGCAAAATCTGCTCCAACACACAGTCTCAACCCTCCTCCAAACACCATGAACTTTCTTGATCCAACATTAGTATCTATTCCCTGTACGTAATTAATCATCATTAATTAATTAGTTAATTAATTAATCTCGAAAAATTAAGAATTAAGTAGATGAGATTGCCTTCCATCTCCATGGATTGAAGTGAAGTGGATTTGTGTACTCGTTAGGGTTTAAATGCACTGCTGGTGGACATACCATTACTCCCCAATCTGCTGGAATTGTATATTCTGCATCACCATCCATTAATTATTAAGTTATAATTGATTAGTGATCATTTATATGTTTTTTAGTCTCTCTAACCTTTAAATTTGATTTCTTTCAATGCTTTTCTGAAAATTACTGGGACTATATTAGCCAGCCTCACGGTTTCATTGATAAACTGCAATTTAGTTTTGTTAGATAATGAAAAGATTTTAAGAGAAAAAATATATATACACTAGCCTGAAATGTGAATTCCATTGATTTGTATTCATCCCATGTCAGCCCAGAACCTGGATTTCCCCTTCTTTTAATAATTGCCTCGTGTTCTTCCTGCCACATGTAACTATGTTATTTTAAATTGAAATATAAAAAAGACTAGGTTAGTTGTTAATTTTGATGAAAGAAAAATGTTTAAACATGTTTTTTCATTATGATCTACTTTAATTTTAACTTGGGCCAACCAAATTTTCGGAGCTTGCACTAATCTCGAAATTTATTAGCATAAAAGATCTATAGATCTCAAAGCATTGAGACAAGTTCAATGTCCAAATTTTCGAGAACAGTCCGGTCTCAAAACTTTAGAGACATGATGGGTGGGATGACAAAAGTTTAAGTAAAAACCAAGGTTAAAATCATTTTTCATTCCTTTGCTATAGTATCTTTCGATTTTGGCATCTTAATTAGTATGATTTTCAATTTAGTCTCACAACTTGAGAATATGTCTGATTTCAGTTCAATTACGATGAATTGGGGCTTTCCGATAACCTAAAAATGATGTGATGACACGTGTGAAATTCTTATGATTGATGTGTGTCGCCACATCACCTCTAGGTCACCAGAAAGCTGTTATTTGGAGGTCACATACATCGCACATGACATTTTTCGGCAAAAAATGGAATAAAATCAGATAGATTCTTAAGTTATAAGACTAGATTAAAAATGATGATACTTATAAAACGAGAAATACTTTTAATCCAAAAAACATGTGTTTTTTTTTTATAGGTTGGATATAAAATAATTTGCTGACCGTCAATTCTTTTAACACCAATGGATGGTCCTGAAGAAATTTGATGGCTAAAGTGAGTGCACTAGAGGTTGTTTCGAAACTGGCAAAAAGCAATGCAAACATCAAATCCAGGGCAATTTCCTCTGTCAGCAATGTATCCTTTTGTCCAAGTTCTTCCAACACATGATCAAAGAAATCAGTGTGGATTTTTCTTGCACTTTCTCGTCTTTCTTGCAGCATTTTTCTGAGCATCTTCATAGCCTTCTTTCTTCCCTGTAAGCATTTGTGGTATGCTGTTCCAGGAATGTTGAGTGGAAAAGAAATTAATCCTTGTATGAAAGCTGCAAAATTTCCTCGTAGATCCTCTGCGGATTTTTCTGACTCATAACTGATTAACTTTTTCGCTGTGAAGTCAAATATCATCTGTAAAAGATAACCATTTCGCACACAAAATTAATCAATCAAATGTATCTATATTAGAAACACCTGTTCTTAGTCAATTCCATTATTATGTTTTTTTTAGTTAGCTCCTCAACTTTTGCTCATTTTTAATCGTTTTGGTCCTTTATACCCTTTGCACCAGATATGATTGTATGACCTAAATTCGAGAAGTACAGACTGATAAAAATGAAAAAATGTAATTTTATTAGTATGTGATAAAGGTGGTATGATCTGGGTTTGAATGATACAAACTATTATAAATGGAACGACTCAGTACGCAAGATTATTTATGTATACATACAAGAAAAATAAAAATGTCCAAATTTGATTAGAAGGAAAAAAAGAATGTTAGTTGTGGTTAGAAAAAGAATTAATGTTTTTACTATATTACACTTTAAGACATGGATGCCACACTAGCAGGTTGACCATAGGATGTTCAGATTTCTTAATATATATACATATATACCTGCGCAGTTGCTTCCTTGATGTCAACACTAGTCTGTGATGACCACAATTTTAAGTTGGAATTAGATGCCTCTTCAATCTCTGAAAGCATCCTTTTGAGGCTTTCTGGGCCAAATAGAGTTAGCACCATATTCTTAAGATACTTGAACAAGAATCCATGCAAAGAACCCAAATTTGTTTTACCAAATATCTTTGCAAACGTATCTGGATAAGAGCTCTCAAACAACTCTCCTTCTTTCTGAAAGATGAAGTAATTAAGATCTGCATCTGTGGATACTATCACCCTCAGTCCCACTAAACTTGTCTTGAATATATTCCCATATCTGACAAATAAAATCATGACAAGCATTAGTCTAGATCATGTACAGAAATATTGAGATATAAAAAAAATCATACTTTACCTTTTCTACAATTTCCAACAAATAATGTCTACAATCTTTTGAACGACTACCAGTATGAAATGACATGACGTCTTAACTATAATCATATTCTACAAAATTTCCCCAATCCAAACTAGTAAAATTCTCCAAAACAAATATACGCCCGGGTATGTAAGGTTTACCTTTGCATCCTCTCCTTGACGAAAGGACTAACATCGGATGAAGTGGTTGGAGTGAAAAAGTGTAGAGTCTCACCCACAAGTGGCCATCCCATGGAACCAGGTGGGAGGACTCCATTGCACTTGGGATTCCACCATTTGTACACCCAGTGTGATATTATCACAACCATTAGAGCTCCCACATACATAATCATAGGAAACATTAACTTGTACCCAAATCTTGAATAAATTTCTACTTCAAGGAAGAAAGTTAGTCTGATGAAGGGTGGGAGAGTCAAGGAAATATGTGGCCGTATTTATTCTAGGTTTCCATACAACTATTACTATCAATATTGTAGCTGCAGTTAAACCTATATGAAGATTTTTTTGGCAACATGCATTCATGCATTGTAGGTGGGGAAAGTTAGTTGAAGTTGATTAGTTACCGGGGCATTGTACTGCACTTACAACATTTAAATCCTCCAACTAGACAAAGAGAAGATGTTTCTTTAAATATAGCAAATATATTTATTGAATGGGTAAAAATTTAAACAATCCATAAGAAGTGGCAGGTGAATAAGATTGTGGATGAGATCTCATACGTCATATTTCTGTGATTTTTACATAACATATACGAAGGAGTGGTGGGTGATTCAGATTTTAGATGAGATTTACATAACATATTTCTGTTTTTCTTTTTTAACCTATTATATACAAAATATTATTTTATCCTTAAATAAATTTGAGATTTGAGGGGCAGAGACCCCCTTACTCCTATGTAGCCCCGTCACTGATTGTACTGCACTATTTATAGTAAAATTTACTAATTAATTAAGCTGCAATTTTAGTTAAGACAAGCTACTAGTTGAACTTAATTATCAAGGGTACCTATTGTTGGAAATATGGGCTAACAATGGCAACTTGACGTCTAGCTCCCCCATTGGGTAATTAAGGGTATAGCAATTTGAAGTTTATTGTATCGTATACGCAATGATCTGCTAGAAAAATGCATTTCATATGTACGATCCTACTATTTATACTTTTAGTCTCAACATTACAAATTCAGTTAGTTTTGGTTGCATTTTTTAGCCCACACGTACATGCGAAGTTAAATATGTTAACCTTGCACTTTTAGTCCCACATTCACGATTAGCTTTGTCAGATCAAAGGTAGACGGATTTTATTAGGAGGCTAAAGACGACAAAATCAAATATATTGAATGTATATACTCAATATTTAAAAGAGTTTTTTAACACATGAGTAAAGGGGGCTGGATAAGTGTAAATTAAATTTTAATTAATATATATCTATTATCTATTACTAATATAAAAAATATGAATGTTTCTTACAAAATATGAGTTGTCTAATATATCATTATTAAAGATTATTATTTAAGATAATAGTAATTTAATATTTATATATTTAAATAGTTTTATATTAGAATCTCGATTCAAATCCTATAGAATATCATTATCATGATAGGATTTATTATAAATTAAATATGAATTACCTAATATATCATTATTAAAAGATTATTATTTAAGATCATAATAATAATTTAGTATTTTTATATTTAAATAATTTTATATTAGAATGTTAATCCAAAATCATATAGACTCCTAATCCAAATATTTTTTTTATTTTCTAAATTTATATAGAATCTTATTCCAAAATCATATAAAATCATAACCCTATAAATATAAGGGTAAAAATAAAAACCCATCTCAAGTTTACGTAATTTTGCACTTTATTATATCATTTATAAATATTTTCATTTTACTATGTCAAGTACACGAATTTTACAAAGAATAATAAATCCGACTGCCACATTATTTTTTCTTGCCTGAAAGAGGTCAGGTGTGCATTTTTAAAAACAATTTGGTAATTCAATTTTTCATTTAATTTAGATATTTAATTCCACTAAGTGGACAAGGATAATTTTGTATTTTTTACATCTCCTTCATCTTCATCATTTTAACCTTTGTTGTTGAAGTTACAATCACAAAAGTATCCCAAATACACCATTCTGCAGAAACTCAGTTTCTTAACAGTTAAAAAACAGAAGTCCATTTTTTCTTAGAGATTTTGCAGCAATGTCCCAACTTGATGCAAAAAGGGTATTAAATATGAAAAGGGTTTCATTGAGAAGCTATAATAGCCCCACCCATATTGAACCATGGTTATGAGTGTTCAAAGTGTTTTTCATAGTGAGGGAAGATTTCTTCAATCTTTTGGAATTTTTGGATTTAGAGAGAGAGAGAGTGATGAGTAATTTAATGAGCTAGAATTAAGATGAGTAATTTAATAAGTTAGAATTGAAAAAATTACAAGGGTTAAGCCTTTTAATGGAGAACCTAATAGTAAGAGGATTCATGTAAATAATTGCTCAAATTCCTGATTGGTTTGCGTTGAGCTTCATTCTAAGAACCAGCAAGAAGAAGATGTTTGGAGAAAAAAAATTGAAATGAATGAGGTAATGACGGTGATGGTTGAAAATTTTGAAAAAAGAAGGATAAATGATGAAGAAGGAGGTGAAGGAAAATACAAAACTATCTTTGGTCATTTAGTGGAATAAAATTTCTGAATTAACTGAAAACTCAAATTATCAAATTACCCTTAAAAATGCACATGTTAAGCATATGACCTCTTTTCGGCGAGAAACAACGACGTGGCAGCCGGATTTACTGTTTTTTATAAAATTCGTGTACTTGATTGATATAGTAAAATGAAAACATTTATAAATGATATAGTAAATTGTAAAATCATGTATACTTGAGATGAGTTTTCGTTTTTTACTTTAAATATAATTTAGTATCTATGAAGTTAATACAAATAATATGTTATCATATAATAACTATTATAAGAGAATATAGCTCTAATTTAATATAAAGTTAATACAAATAATATGTTATCATATAATAACTATTATAAGAGAATATAACTCTAATTTAATATAAATCAGTTTATACAAAGGGGTATTTGTGTTTTTAATTTCTTATCAAATAATTTTTACTTGGAGAGTGAAATTACACATCACAACCTATTGATATCATATGTATTCAATAATAGTTAGGAAAACAAAACCTAACAAAACTACTAATATATTCATCTCAATCTCACTATCCTACACATCGTGAGCACATTAATATGTGTTCACGATTTAATGTGTTAAAAATTTAATAAACTTATTAATTTCAGTTTTTATATAACGAGAGGATAAAAGATTATGGGTCTTCTATTCCAATTATTTCTTTTTGCCAGGAATCAATAAAAAATAGTTTCAACCTAATTTGATACACTAGTATACCAGCAAGT
Source organism: Scutellaria barbata (assembly GCA_028654395.1). NCBI lineage: Eukaryota > Viridiplantae > Streptophyta > Magnoliopsida > Lamiales > Lamiaceae > Scutellaria > Scutellaria barbata. The sequence goes on from CM053647.1 coordinate 22,424,852, forward strand.
GGAACTATTCCAATTTCATTGAAATGTTACACGTCATCGGTGGGTATATTAAAAATTATCCACAACGGGTATTTTAACATTTTCCTATATTCATCTAACTATAAATTCAATATCAGAAGTACATCAGCTGAAAAAATGACGATTTGCATTTGAAAATTGTGGAGCTAACTCATTACCTTGATAAGGTTTAATTATCAACAACCTACTAATATGTAATTATAACTAATTAATATCTATGATTAATTTCTCATTTATAATTTTAAAATGAAACACTTCAAATATGCACATAAATTTCGGCGAGTGTGCTACACTCGCCCCCCAATCCGAACATTTCAGCTATTTTATGCTAACATGGCCGTTTTTTCACATGTGGAATTCTTTATGATATTTTTCAAGGTTGGAAATGTGTTATCTCTCTCTTCTATCTCCCCTCCGTTCTCTCTTTCCCTCACCAAACCACCGACCACCACCATTCGGAGCTCCTGCTGGTGCTATTTAAGCAAGGTAACCGGGTCATCTAGTAGAGCTCGTCGAACCCGTCGTGGGTACGGGCTCAGATGTCCAAACCACCGCTGCCGCGTACGGCCATAGAGAGGCTTAGTTCCTCTCACTATCTCTTTTCACATTTTCTCTCTCTCTCTCTCTATCGGTCGCCGCTTGGTGTGTGTTGTGGTACCAGCGTGGGGTTACGCCGATATGTTCAGGCCTGAGCCACCCCCGAAGGTGATGACGAGTATATGTCTATATATGTGTGCATGCGTGTATATATGTGTTGGTGTATGAGTGTATGTATGTGCATGTGCGTGGGTGGCGGTGATGGGTGTGTTGGCGCCGGCAACAGGAACGGCGAAGAGGGGTGGCCGAGGTGGAGAGAGGGTGTCGGGTGTGCTTGTCAAAATGGCAAAATAATGGAATTGAAAAATGAATTTAAAATTCTACATGTGAAAAAACAACCATGTCAGCATAAAATGACTGAGATGTTCGGATTGGGGGTGAGTGTAGCACACTCGCTCAAATCTGATCGAAAAATAAAAAATCCGACGAAAAAAAGACTTAAATTGAACATTTTTTTCAATTATAGGACTAAAATTGAAAATAAAATTTTAACGGGACTAAAATCGGACAAAGCCTTTGGGGCAGGACTAAAAATGAATTTAATCCCAACATAAAACGGCTGAAATGTTCGCATTGGGGGCGAGTGTAGCACACTTGCCGGAATGTGATCGGAAAATCGAAAATCCGACCAAAAAAGGACTTAAATTGGACAATTTTTTCAATTATAGGACTAAAATTGAAAATAAAATTTTAACGAGATTAAAATCGAACAAAGCCTTTAGGGCAGGACTAAAAATGAATTTAACCCTAAATTTCACGTTAATAATATAATATCTAAATTTTAATTTTCTTTCTTTTGTCTCTAAATAATATTGCAACTTTTGAGACATACCAAACAAATATTTATTAAAAGTTCTCCAAGTTGATCATATAGACACGTCTATTTATGGTTGAGTGTAGTTTGTGTCGAAACTTGAGACTGAGAATATAGAAAAAGGAACGTGAACTTTCATTGATTTAAGAGAAGGAAAATACATCTATATATAGAGTGAAGAAGCTTGTGGACTAAGCTATCTCTAACTAATTTCATAACTGAAAGATGCAGAGGCTAACTAACTAACAACTTTATAATTACATGCAATTAGGAAATATAATCCCATGCATTCCCATTCCCATGCATTGCATGTATCGTTAATACGCTCCGATGTGTTGCTAACCAGGATCATCAAGAAGAGATAGCTTAGAAATGAGTGTGTTGAAGCGACCAGCCGAGAGAGACTTTGTAAGGACATCAGCAACTTGATGCTCAGAGGGAACGAACCTAATATCAAGATCATGATTCTGGACATTTTCCCGTAAGAAGTGTACATCAATTTCAATATGTCTGGTACGAGCATGAAAGACAGGATTGAAAGCTAGCTTAATTGCTCCCATGTTGTCGCACCAGAGAATAATAGGACGTTCAAGAGGAATGCCTAACTCAGCAAACAAGCTCTTGAGCCAGAGGAGATCAGTAGTTGCTAATGCCAAGGACCTATATTCTGCTTCGGTGCTACTTCTTGCCACTACATGTTGTTTCTTGCTACACCAAGTTATTGGATTTGAACCAAGAAAAATGCAGTAACCACTCGTGCTCCGTCGATCATCAATGTTACTCGCAAAATCCGCATCAGCATATCCTTCTAAAGTTAATCTTGAAACCGGGCTGAACATAATACCTGCACGTTGAGAACCTTGAAGATACCGTAGCACCCTTTTACAAGCTAGCCAATGTTGGGTTGTAGGCTGATGAAGATACTGACTGAGCTTGTTAACTATGAACGCAATATCGGATCTAGTAAGAGTTAAGTATTGCAGACTTCCAACAATGCTCCTATATAGTGAGGGTTGATCAAAAGATGAACCACCATGGAGAGACAATTTCTGACCAGCAAGATATGGAGTGGGACTAGGTTTGCACTGAGAAAGCCCCGCTTGACTGAGAATGTCTCTAATATATTTGGACTGAGAAAGATGAATCCCATTCGAACTTCTGTGAGCCTCAGTACCGAGAAAGTAGCTCACTTCACCAAGATGTTTAAGAGAGAACGTGGAATGTAGCTTCTGAATCAGATTAGCAATCATAAGAGGATCATCTCCCGTAATGAGAATATCATCGACATACACAAGAACAATTAGAAGTTTTCCATGCACATTAGAATGGAACATGGAACTATCAGCAACTGATTTTTGCAAACCAAGAGACAAGAGAAAGGCTTTGAGTTTATCATACCAGGCCTTTGGAGCCTGTTTGAGGCCATATAAAGCCTTGACCAATCTGCAGACATGAGATGGTTTAGTAGTGTCAACAAAACCCTCAGGTTGATACATATAGACTACCTCTTTGAGATCACCATTTAGAAATGCATTGTTAACATCCACCTACTGAATCTGCCAGCCTTTTGTAACAGCCAAAGTAAAAACAAGCCGAATAGTTAGTGGCTTAACAACAGGACTAAAAGTGTCAAAGAAGTCCACACCTGCATTTTGCTGAAACCCCCTAGCCACCAATCTTGCTTTGTACTTATTAATGCTTCCATCAGGATTTCTCTTTATCCTAAACACCCACTTGTTGGTGATTGGATTAATATCAGGTTGACAAGGGACCAACCTCCATGTATTGTTGATTTGCAAAGCTTTGAATTCATCCTCCATAGCAATTTTCCAATGCGGGCAAGCTAAGGCTTGTGCAACAGTAAGGGGTTCCTGCTCAGAAAGATTTGAGGTGTATGCTTTTGGTTTGGAAATACCATTTTTGGAACGTGTGATCATAGGATGAGTAGATAAGGGCCTGCTAGGTAAATTAGAAGACTGTATAGGGGAAGATTGAAGAGTGTTACCTGTTGAGGGAGAGCCAAATGATGGACTGTCATTCAAGCTAGAGGAATGAGAAAATGAAGAATCGGGTGGCATTAGAGATGATGGAGTAGGAAGAATAGGAAGAGAAGAAGTACTATGAGCATGTGTAATGGAAGAATGTTGAGAAGAGAATAGACTTGAAAAAGGAAAGTCATGTTCATTAAATGCAACAGTTCGAGCAACATAAATTCTTCCACTAGGATGCAAGCACCTATAGCCTTTATGAGAGACACTATAGCCAAGAAACACACATTTATGACTTCTAAACTGAAGTTTATGTTGATTATATGGCCTAAGGTAGGGAAAGCAAGCACAGCCAAATGTTTTGAGAAAGTGATAATCAGGTGGTTTGTTGTACAATTTAAAATATGGTGAATGACCTTTAAGAACAGGTGTGGGAAGTAAATTAATAAGAAACACAGCAGTTCTAAAAGCATCCCACCAAAATTTAAGAGGAAGAGCAGCATGATGGAGTAAAGATAAGCCAATTTCAGTAACATGTTGGTGTTTCCTTTCAACAAGACCGTTTTGTTGATGTGTGTAAGGGCATGAATGTCTAAGAGTAATGCCTAATTGTTGAAGAAAAGAAGAGAGTGCACGAAACTCCCCACCCATGTCACATTGCAATGCTTGAAGTTTAGTATGAAATAGTCTTTCAACAAGAGGCAAAAAATTTTTAAAGAGCATGGCAACTTCAGATTTTGCTTGAAGAGGATAGATCCAAGAGAACCTAGTGTGATCATCAACAAAGAGAACATAGTACTTATAGTCATCTGTAGAAACAGTAGATGAGGGACCCCATACATCACAATGCACAAGTTCTAATGGCTTAGATGTAGTGTGCAAAACAGAAGAGAAATGCATTTGATGAAGTTTGCCCATTTTACATGCATCACAGAATAAAGCTTTATTTGAACACTTGACATTTATTGATTTAAGAACTTTGGAAAGAGTAGCAGTACAAGGATGGCCTAATCTATGATGCCACAAGGCCGGCTGACTAGAAGAACTACATGATATGGCCTGATCAGGAACAGATTTATCCGAAGAAGTAGACAACAATGCATAAGATGGTGATGAAGAACGAAGATGAGAAAGATCTAGCTGATACAATCCATTCTTAAGAGCTCCTTTCAACAGGATTTGATGAGTGGTCAGGTCCTTGACAAAACAAGAAGAAGAATGAAACTCAATATATGCTGCATTATCCTTTAGAAATTGAGAAATGCTCAATAAGTTTTTGGTAATATCAGGAACAAAAAGTATGTTATTGAGATGTAATGAGGAAGTAGATAAAGAAGGAAGCAGTGTGGATCCAGTATGAGAAATAGGAATTGAGGAGCCATTACCAACAACTAACCGTTGCTTACCCTGATAAGGAGATTGCAGTTGAAGATTTTCCAAAACTGAGGTAACATGGTGTGTTGCTCCACTATCAATAATCCAATCTGAGGAATGGTTGGAATTACCATTGTCAAACACAAGTGAGTGCCCAGAACTAGGAGCTTGAGGCGAAGCATTAACAGTACTTAGCAGATTTGCTTGGGCAGGTTGAGCTGAATTCTCCAAACCATGGAAAGAAACATCAAATCTCTTGAAGCACTTGACTGCTACATGATTATTTTTCCCGCAAATTTGACATATGACTCGACCTCCTCTACCATAGCGACCACGGCCCCTTCCACGAAAAGAAGGACCTCCTCTAAATCGATCAACAACACCACGAGCAGCACCAAAATGAGCACTAGGAGCAGTAGCGGTCATATTTGCAGCAGCTGAAAATTGCTGAGTCAATCGCATTTCATGCGTTTGCAAAGTAAACTGAACCTCAGGTAAAGACAACATCTCACTTCTAGTAGTAAGATTCACAACAACACTCTCAAATTCAGATCCTAAACCACCCAAAACATACAGACTCAATTCATCATCACTGATAACCTGACCAGCAGCTCGCAACTGATCAGCCAAATTTTGCATTTACATCATGTATTCAGCAATAGACAAGTCACCTTTCTTCAATGTTTGCAACTGAAACCGCAAATTCATAGCCCGAGCTTTCGATTGAGATCGAAACAACTGCTCAAGCGCACGCCATATTTCAAACGAATGAGTGAACCGACTAACAAAACCAAGCATAGAATCAGAGATAGAGCTGAGAAGCCAACTCTTCAGGAACTGATCCTTGCGAATCCATGCAACAAAATCAACACTTCGACGCCGAACACCATCCGGATCAACCACAAATTCCTCTGGAACACTATCTTCATCACCATGCAAGAACAAGTCAAAGCCATGCGCAGTGACAGTAGCTACAACTTGCGACCGCCAATAAGAAAAATTAGAGCGATCTAAACGGAGAGTAAGAATAGTGAACGTGGGGAGAGAGAATTGTGCCATTATAGACACTGCAATTGCAACACATCAAAAGAAAATTCCAGCTCTAAGATACCATGTCGAAACTTGAGACTGAGAATATAGAAAAAGGAACGTGAACTTTCATTGATTTAAGAGAAGGAAAATACATCTATATATAGAGTGAAGAAGCTTGTGGACTAAGCTATCTCTAACTAATTTCATAACTGAAAGATGCAGAGGCTAACTAACTAACAACTTTATAATTACATGCAATTAGGAAATATAATCCCATACATTTCCATTCCTATGCATTGCATGTATCGTTAATAGTTTGAACATTTGTTTATCTATAAATAGTAGTATTTGGATATATGACTTAAAGTTAATATTTGAATATTAATGAATGAATAATTTTAAAATTCAAAAGAAGTATTTTTTATTTAACTTTTAACCGCCTGAAAATTCATCTTGTGCTTCAATACTTTCATAATACTCATATTAGTTTATTCATTGATCCTTGATTGTGGTTTTTTTTTTTTTTTTTTTGGGTTTTGATAAATCACATAAATATGCATATTAACATCAGAAGTATATGGACAAAGGAAAATGTGATACTATGAAAAACAAAAATCCAATCTTAGTACTATTTAAAGACAAAATTATATTGATAAAAAAGAGAAAAACAAGTTAACATCTCATCCAGCGTTGAGTTGTGAATTTGTATGTTTGATATATATGTATACACATTCACAACTTCATTCATATATATTCACTACAACTGTAATATTATAATGATATTTTATCCTTAAGCATGCCTGACACCAAATAGATCAACCCATTTAAACCGAATAAAAATAGGGTTAGAGCTCAATTTATCTATTCCAATTAAATTTGTCTGTTTAACCTGAAACGGTGAAACCTGCTAGGCCAGCCCGACGATTAATCGGTTGACACACTAGTTCATAATTTTTTTAAATGGATCAATTTTTAGTCTTATATATGTATATAAAATATAATACAAACGTTGAATTATATATTTATTATTCTAAAGTTTGATGTCTTTGAATTTGATCTATAAAATTAAATATAAGAAATAACAGTATAATAGTTATTAAGTACTTAACCAATAAATTCTTACCAATAATATGTGTATTCATATTGTATTGTAATTTATTGTAAATTCTAAAGAGTTTCTTCCATGAATTTTTCTTGCAAAAAGTATGAATTTTGAATGTCAATCTAATTTTAATGATTTTTTTAAGAAAGATTAAAAGTCAAATAACTGCGTGGCATATATGATTATTTTAAAATGGTAACTTAAGTGTGCAGATATTTTGAGATATGTCATTGTAATGAAATTATAAAATATAAATAATTCTAGGGATTTCAAAGATAAGTTGACTATCAATGTAAAATTAGAAAAATAAATCTTATCAATTCAGGGCTTGAAAGATTGGAAACTTTTCAAATTAAGATTTCAGAATGAAAACGCCATCAACAGTTCTTTATTAGACACTATCCCATCCTCTTACCCCTAGCTGATGTGGATGCTAACATTTTTCTCGGTCTCATCCTAACTAGTTGACGTGGATGTTAACATTCTTATATTAGATGTAGGCGTGATCTAATTCTCTTTTCCTAAATTAGGTTGATGTGTCAATTGAAAAATTAAAATTAAAGTGTAAAACTTTAAATTGTTATTTTACTAGTTATTATATTTGATAAAATATCCAATTGAATACAAAATTTATTCTTGTTTTGTTTTTTTATATACTTTCAATATATACTTCAATCTAATTACTATTATATATATCAAGCAATCATAATCAAACACAAAATATTAAATGCATTATAAATATATTACACTTGTAAAAATATCAATATTATAATATAAATATTTGTTTGATATTTATTATCGAACAAAAATAAATATTACAAAATATGGATATTATGTTGGATATAATTATGATTGAGGCCTCAATACTCATTTTTGTCTAATAGAAAATTTTCTAATCGAAATATTTTATATAGACCGATTTTTCCATATATAGAATATCGATCTTTCCTAAATCATTTTTAATAGGGATATTCCTAAGCATATCAAAAAGGGTTCTTTAAATGTGTTATAAGAAATCTCTTTGTTCTTATTTCCGTGAAGGGGAGATCTATAAAAATTGAATTCTGCTTTATGGATATTATATTGGATACAATCACGAAGAATTGGTCTCTTGTGCATTTGGTCAATGCATATACATGGTCGGGTCTACATTGACCCGGATCTGCTCTCTTTTTTTTCTTATGAACTTTATACTATTTAATCCTACCTTTATATTATATTAGTCAAACTTTTGTGTGCAAATATCATAATTTTTTTTTTGCACTTACCTAATTTATATTATGTTAGTCATACCTTAATGTAATATTAATCATACCTTTATGAACAAATATCATAACTTTTATATAATACTTTAACGTAAAAATAAAATAAACAATTTTGACACAATTTATACATATATACCTTTATGTGATATTACTCATACCTTTTATATCAACATAGTCATACCTTTATGTAATATATAAATGTATAACTAACATAACTAAAATATATGACTAACATAACTAATAGGTAGGAAAGGTTAATATGTCTGTTTAAAAAAAGTTAAGATACAACTAACATTACTACAAGGTATGACTAACATAACTAAAAAATATGATTAACACTACTAAAAGGTATGACTAACATAACATATAATGGAACCGAAGGATTGTCCTATGCAATTTTGATTCGGGGTCCACGCAAAATATGACAAGCGTAATGAATAAAACGTGTCATACCTTTCATCGGAGAATAAGGACGAAACGGGCATGAAGATTCCACGATCAATGTAGAACCTCGACCTCTCGATCTTCTGTTGTATTACTTGTCTTTTTCTCGAACATTGCGTGGTCAACAAGCCTTCAAGAATTCCAGCCGCATTCTCCTAAATCACACATAAGATTTTTTGAAATAAGGACCTAGAGGAAGAATTATAGTTAGATCTCCAAATGGGCTTAGGCGTCCCATGTTCGGCCCGAACACACAGCTTAAGTCCATCAATAATAACTCGATCCACTAAGGAGTTATTATTGAACTATCACCCAAATCCTATATTAAATATGAGCTTTTTCTTATTATGAGTATGTTTATCTTCCCATGTTTAAGATTTCGAATGTCTATTAATAAAATGAGTTACTGATAACTCAATTAATTAACATCTAATTTCCAAAAGTAGTACTACTCAATTTTATTATTATGCTGGAATAAATTCACCTGCAGGGTTTACATGATAATCCTTATGAGCTCCTCAAGAAGCCATCATCATCCTAAATAATTAGGACACAGATTCTTTCTATAATCAATAACACACCATATAAACATCATTATCTCCCAATTCATCGAGCTTATTGATTTAATGAATGAATCTCACCCATTGACAAATTAAAAAATTAGCCTGGAAATTGATGGAGATAAAGTTAGTTGAACGACTCAAGGCTATTCAAGAGTTATTTGAGCTGTTCAAAGTTCTTTAACTGAAGTAATTCTATTTTCGGTCTTTCACCTTATATTTCCTAAGCTTAATTTATTAGGGGCTTAGTTCAACTTCAGTACTATTTATATTGCTGTCAAAAACATTTGTAAGCATTCAGAATATATTTTATAAAACTCAAGGGATTCTCCCAAATCGTTAGACGCTTCCCTGCATCATTTGGTATCCGAAGTTAGGCTACACTCCTCACCATGCCTCATTGCCGCGACCCAAATCGTGCCACAGCACCTGACAACAATGCACTTAGTCTGCATTTGGAAGATGTTCAAAACCAGATGAACGACATCCAAGCAACCCTTGCCCAGATGCTTCAATTCTTCACTTCTGCAGCACCTAGTACCCACCCAGCCCAACCTTCACCACCTACTACCCAAACAAATCCCATTATCGACAATTCAACCACCGAAGACGATGAGGCCACCATAGATAATCCATTTGCAGCACTCAACCCTCGCCAACAATGTGTTCCTCATTGGTACGCCGGGTTTCGTACTGGTTTATCAAAATTTCAGGGGAAGCTGGATGCTGATGGATTCTTAGATTGGCTAGTTGCTGTTACCAAAATTCTTGATTTTGTAGAGGTTCCTACACACTGTAGGGTCCCTCTAATCGCCACCCATCTTCGTGGTCGTGCCGCTGCATGATGACAGCAACACAAGATACTCCGTTAACGTCAAGGTAAACCCCCGATCACCACATAGGATAAATTTGTTAAGCATCTTCGTGTTGAATACGTACCGTTCAACTATCAGAGGGTCTTATATCAACGACTTCAAAACTTGCGTGAAGGACCTCATTCGGTAGACGCCTACACTGATGATTTTTATAAATTATTGGCTCGAGTGGAAATTAATAAATCCATGGATTAGTTGGTCTCTTGTTTCATTGAAGGATTACGTTTACAATTTCAGGACACTTAATTTGTTCTCACCTATATCGGTATCAGACGCCTATCAACGTGTTTTAATCCTTGAGCAACAATCCCAGTGTCGCAATAATACTTTCTCTCCAACCCCTCCTCGATGTGGTGAGCGGTCGACTCCATCGCTTGACCCCCACCCCATGCCCGTAGCTTCTACACGCTCAACTACCCAACAAACACCCCTTTCGGATTCTCGTCCTGGGGCCTGTTTCAAGTGTTGCGAGAAAGGACATCACATTTTCTCCTGCCCTCATCGCACGCGTGTATTGTTAGCCGATGATACACCTGGAGATGACAGTGTCATGACAGATATGGATAATTTATGCTCAGCTCTCCTGGTTTATGATGAGTACGAATTCGATGACCCATCTCATGAATATGTACAAGCTGATACGGGACCTCTCCTCGTACTCCATCGAGTCTTTCTTCAACCAAAGGAACCCACAGACTCACCATTCCGCCAGTCTCTATTTCAGTCAGCATGCACAATTAAAGGAAGAGTTTGTAGTTTTATAATAGACTCCGGATCGTGTGAGAATGTCATTGCAGCATATGTGGTCTCTAAACTGTCTCTCACACCCGTAACTCACCCGCAACCATACAATTTGGCTTGGTTACAGCACGGCACTAAGGTTTCAGTTAATAAAAGAACTCTTGTACAGTTCTCGATTGGCTCTTCTTACAAAGACGAGATATGGTGTGACATCGTCCCAATGGATGTTTGTCATCTCTTTTTGGATAGACCGTGGTAATATGATAGAGATGTCTTATACCATGGCCGCAAGAATTCCTATACTTTCATCTTTGGTGATCGAAAATTCACTTTGCTTCCATCTGTTCCTGTACAACCAGAGCCCCAATCTAGCACTCAAGTGATATTTATTCCCCATTTTGACTTCCTCACGGAACTGTCTTCAGCATCTGCATTGTTTCTTTTACTCCCGAATGAGGTATCCCCATGCTCCACTACTAATAACTCATTGACTTCATTATTACATGAGTTTTCCGATGTCTTCCCTGAGGACTTGTCTATGGGTTTACCGTTATTGCGCAATATTCAACACCATATTGACCTCATTCCTGGTGCTCCTTTACCCAACCGTCCTACTACCGTATGAGTCCTACGGAACACGAGGAACTTCATCGTCAAGTTGAAGCTTTATTGCAAAAGGGTCTTATCTGCCAAAGCATCAGTCTCTGTACCATTCCAGCTTTACTAATACCGAAGAAAATAGGAGATTGTCGTATGTGCGTAGATAGTCACGTGATAAACAAAATCACTATTTGATATCGCTTCCCAATTCCTCGCTTAGATGATCTTTTAGATCAACTTGCGGATGCTGTTATTTTCAGCAAATTAGATATTCGAAGCGGTTATCATCAAATTCGGGTTCACCTAGGCAACGAGTAGAAGACCGCGTTCAAAACAAGGGAAGGTATTTATGAATGGTTAGTCATCCCATTTGGTTTATCAAACGCACCAAGCACATTTATGCGTGTGATGAACCAAACTTTACGTCATTTAATTAGCCTGTGCGTGGTAGTTTACTTTGACGACATTCTCGTCTATAGTAAATCAGTTTCTGCTCACTTGGAACATCTAAGGTCAAATTTTTCAGTCTTACAGCAAGAGCAATTTTATGCGGCCCCGAATAAGTGTTGTTTCTTGGTTGAGTCGGTCTTTTTTTGGGATATCACATATCCTCATAGGGCATTTGGGTTGACGAGGCTAAAATATCAGCAATTACAAATTGGCCAACGCCTTCTTCCATCACCGAGGCTCGAAGCTTCCATGGTTTAGCCTCATTTTACCGTTGATTCATTCGACATTTTAGCTCCATAATGACACCTATAACGGATGTCATGCAAGGGAAAGAATTTATATGGACAGAGGCTGCTGCCACTGCTTTTGAATTAATCAAATCAAAGCTTGCTGCCGCTCTCATCCTTATCTTACCAGATTTCAATACTCTATTTGAGCTTCACTGTGATGCCTCGAAGCTCGTTGTGGGCGTGGTATTAAGCCAAGGGGGTCATCCTGTGGCTTTCTTCAACGAGAAATTATCCGGTGCTCGCCTTCGCTATTCAACTTATGATGTTGAATTTTATTCGATTGCCGCGCAATTCAAACCTGGCGCCACTATTTATTTCAAAGGGAATTTATATTATTTTTCGATCATAAGGCCCTCAAACACCTTTCATCTCAAGCCTCTCTCTCCGCTAGACATGCCAAGTTGTCGGCCTACCTCCAACAATTCACTTTTATGGTCAAACACGTCTCCGGCACCTCGAATAAGGTTGCTGATGCCTTAAGTCACCGTAATTATCTTCTCTCTGATTTATGAACGACAGTGGTTGGTTTTGAATGCCTAAGGGAGCTTTATGAATCTGATACATTTTTTGGTCCTATTTTCCAAAATGTGCAGCTTGGTATTGACAAGTGATACCATATACATAATGGATTCCTTTTTAAGGGAGGGTCACTTTGCATACCAGATTACAGTTTACAATTGAAACTTATTCAGGACCTCCATTCTCCTGGGCACATTTGCCGGGATAGATCAGTGGAATTAGTACTTCGTCGTTTTTATTGGCCAACGACACGAAAGAAAGTCACTCGTTTTGTTTCCCGCTACCGTACTTGCCAACTATCGAAGGGAACCGCGACAAATATCGGGTTGTATCGACCCCGCCCAGTTCCATCACAACCTTGGGTTGCATTGAGTATGGATTTTGTGCTCGGCCTCCCACGCCAGTGTTTGTCGTCGTGGACCGTTTCTCCAAGATGTCACACTTCATTCCCTAGAAACGAACTACGGACGCCGTACATGTTGCCTCACTCTTCTTCAGGGAAGTCTATCGCCTATATAATTTACTTTTATCCATCGTCTCCGATAGAGACACCAAGTTTGTGAGCCACTTTTGGAGGTCTTTATGGCGCATGACGAATACGAATCTCCTTTTCACTAGCGCATACCACCCACAAACCAACGGCCAAACCGAGGTGGTAAATCATTCTCTCGGTAATCTTCTTCGCTGCCTTGTGGGTGATAATATTAAATCCTGGGATTTACAGTTGCCTCAGGCCGAGTTTGCTCACAATTCTGTCGTAAATCAAAGTACACAATTGTCTCTTTTTCAGGTAGTCTACGACATTGTTCCTCACTGCCCCTCGGACCTATTACCTACGGCCTACTCGTTGTCTCCTGACTTGTGTGTTGTCGACTTGATTGTTGAGTTACAACGTATTCACGGCCAGATACAGGTGCGCCTGGAATCAGTAACCCAAGCTTACAAAATCCACGTTGATGCTCACCGACGTCATGTTCAGTTTCAAGTAGGGGATCTTGTATGGGCAGTGTTAACTAAAAATCGTTTCCCTGCTCACGAGTACAACAAACTCGCTTCACGTAAAATCGGACCACTTGAAGTTCTTGAGGTAATTAATCCGAACGCATACAGGCTACATCTTCCGACAAATGTTCATACCTTCGATGTCTTCAACGTCAAACACCTTGTCCCTTACGCTGGTGAGAATCCTCTTGGAGATGAAGCTGCTTACGATTCAAGGTCGATTCATTCTCAACCAGGTGAGAATGATGGAGATGAAGCTAGTGGAACGACTCAAGGCTATTCAAGAGTTATTTCAGTTGTTCAAAGTTCTTTGACTGAAGTAATTCTATTTACTGTCTTTTGGCTTATATTTCCTAAGCTTAATTTATTAGGGGCTTAGTTCAACTTCAGTACTATTTATAATGCTGTCAAAAACATTTGTAAGCATTCAAAATATATTTTGTAAAACTCAAGGGATTCTCCCAAATTGTTAGACGCTTCCCTGCATCATAAATCTTTGTGCATGGACAACTCATAACGCCCGACATGACCAACATTCTGAAATTTATCCCAGTACGGTCGAGAAAGAGCTTGTTTTCTTCTGCCGAGCAAGACCGTGCCCGAGATACGATTTGACCGTAGTCGTCCTTTTTGATCGGAGTATGAAAGATAAATTTTATCAATTCAAGGGTGAAAGATTGAAAACTATGAAATTAAGATTTCAAAATCAAATGATATAATTTTTTTGTATTTGGTGTCATCTCATTATCTCTCATAGCTGTCATGGCTGTTAAATCACACTGACATGTAAGCTTTAAATTGTTATTTTATTAGTTATGATATTTGATAAAATATCCATTTGAATATACAATTTATAGTTTTTTTATATACTTTCAATATATACTCCACTTTAATTACTATTCAATACATTTAAGAATAATAATCAAACATTAAATATTACGTAGAATATCAATATATTACATTTTTTGAGATATCAATATTACCATGCAGATATTTGTTCCATATATCTCATATATACTATCATATTTTGTGTTATTGATTTTTATCTAATAATATATATCGAACAAATATTTGTATGATAATATCTTTACACTTTTTACAATATTAGTTTTTGTCCAATAATATATATCAATTAATATCGATATTTTGAGATATTGATTTTTGTCCAATAATATATATCGAACAAATATCTACATGATAATATTGAGATACTTACAAATGTAATATATTGATAGTTATCCAAATTAATATGTATGCATCAAATTAATATGGCTTATTTTGAGATTGTTGATCTTTTGGTCAAAGATGTATCTGTAACCATTAAGTATTTAATACTCAAATAAGTGGAGAAGATTAAAGTCGTTTATTCTGATCTTATGCTTCGTGAATTTATATATAATAGTGGCGTGATTTATGTCCTTTATAAACTAGTAATTAAAAATGTTTTCCACATATATCACAAGAAAAATATTCCCCCAAAATTGTTGAAAATTTAGAACTTCTTGGTTTATATATATTAGAAACATAATTTGGCTCTGCTGAGCATACTTAGTGATTATTATGTATCATGAAGAAATATAATTCATCATTCTCGTATAGTATAGTTTCTATTTTCTTTTATCTTTTTGGTCCTACCTAGAGGTTGTGTCCAATTTTGGTCATACTCATTTTTTTTTCAATTTTCAAATTTAGTCTTGTAGTTGAAAATTTTGTCCAACTATCAATTGAGTTTGATTTCAAGTTGGTGTACCATTCAAATGCATTTCCCGTAAGGGATCAAACGAATTGTTTGGCCAAGTGATCTTTATATGTACCAACATTGTTGCATGTTTCGATGAAGTGAGTGGCATGTTGTTTTGAATTGAAATTGCTATCAGATTGTTGGAATTTCGGAGGTTGATAACCCATCTGCACATCAGGTTGTCGATTCTTGTAGTATATATTTTCATATAATGCATCGATGACTTAGAGTCTCCATCCAACTTATCGTCAATAGTCCCCATAATGAACTCTCTTAACTGGGTGATTAGAATGAATCTGTCAAATGAAACTTGTACTTTAGATTTGTGTGTTTTTCTTTGCAATTGTTTGTCGCATTGTAGAAGTTTCAACTTCATTGTGACCCTCAACTTGATCGCCCAATATGTGACTTATTCCAGCATCACCTTCTTTACTCAGTAGTGTATTGATTCGAGCATCTTGCACTTGAACATGCTTGCTAAGTCCCTCAATCATCTTAGTAAGATTTGCAATTTGCTCTTCTAAAGTTGTACCACTTGTTGTCATAACATGTGCTGGTAATGAGTAGCTTACCTCCAAGTATTGAGTAACTTGCGCTACATCAAGAGATTTCATATTGACAATTCCTTTTCTATCAACTTGATCAAATGACATTTATTTAATTTCGGACATGCTTCGAGTGGCAATACCAACACCTTTAATTGAGGGCTTTAGAAGAAAATGCAGTAGTCGATTTGTTATTTTTATCTATCATCATCAAATGCCATGTGGGGGAGAAGAGATGAGATGTAGAGAGGTCCATTAGGTGTGGCAAAAATTTGTACTAGCAAATTTTGTATGTGCATATCTAAACATAAAAAGGAGATAAAAATTAAATATTTTTTAATTAAAATAAAATGGATACAAATATTTATGAATTTCTCTTATTCTTCTCTTCAAATTGATATGAATTTTGAAAGTTGAATTTTCGATCAGATCTTCAATAATAATTTTGGAAACCTTTGTGAAGAATGCCTTGAAAGCATAAAGAATGCTTGATTGTTAACTTCAAAAAGGCTAACGAGAGGTTAAACAACTTGATCTCTAATTGAACGCCGTTTGTGGTGACTTTCTACGAAGAATACCGTGAATCTTAGAGAGAAATTCTTGAGTCTTGAAATCTTGATTTTGTTTTTCTCGAATCTTCAACTCTTAAATTGTCTTGAACTCTTGAGCTCCTGAATTATTATTATTATTATTATTATTATTATTATTATTATTATTATTATTATTATTATTATTATTTTTGACTTCAATTATGAAAAGAGGCCTCTATTTATAGGTGTAGGATATGAACTCTTTCTATATATATATATACTTGATGAATGATGTTATTTGAAAATATATTATCCTTTAATCAAAAGATGTGATTTTATTACGAAATTATTGGTATAACACTTTTCAAGATTTAATCTTGATTGCGAAGCAATATGATTTGGACATTTGGCAACATTTGACTTGTTAAGAATATATATTAATCAATTACTTATCTATTTACTATAGGAATTAATTTAATTTAAATTCCCAAAATATATAAAAGACAAAATAAATGGTAAAAATATTGATAATTTGTTACGAAAACAAAAGCCGCCACATATTGATGTGATGAATAAAAGTTGTTACAATTCAAATAATAACATCATTTGTCATATCTCATCGGCAGAAATAACAATCACAAAATAGCTAGGGTAATATTGAATCATATCTCAAAATCAAAATGAAAACCAACTATTTTGCATTATCAAATGCTACAATCATCATTTTTCTTTCTTCTTACTCTTCTTATTTGGAGGTGCAATTGACAAATCTATATACTATTTTCCATTTTCCACCACCAATTTCTTCACTGATTCAGGTTGCATTGTAGTATTCTTGATCCATTGTGCCATGAAATATCTAGTACCACTAAATATAGTTGATGCCCTAATTTGCACTCTAGATTGAAGAAGTAGTATGTGGGGTTGTTACTGGTCTTTGCCTAGGTGCAGGAGGTGTATACAAATTATCACTAGAAACTTAACTTATTTGTGTTATTTCCTCTTAAGCATTATATTCACTTGGATATGTTTGACTACCACTAGCACCTTCAACAGACATTTTAGAACTTCTTCAACTTCTTCCTCTAACCTGCATAAACTATAACAACCTCAAAATTTTTTAAAATGTAAATTTTGAAACTTGAACTTTTCCAAACTGTTAATTTGTATCTCTTAAGAGATTGAGACATGAGTGCTTGAATCACCACCTTTGCACTGTACCAATTTTTTAAAACATTAAGAACCTTTCACATTTGAGTATTCCAATGTAGATTCGAAAAATCTTCTTGAATCAAGAGGTCTTCATTATCAAATAATGAAAGTTGATCAAGGTATGCAAATTAATTACCTTATTTTGTGCATCATTTTTCTGTTGTTTAACATTTTTGTCGGTGTTATAATTTGTTATCTCCTTTATAAAATCATGAAAATATATTAATAAAAATACTAATTATGTATAGCAGTTAATTCAACACTTTCTGTGTATCGATCAAGTATCTTCTTTATCTTTGAGGTACAGTTTAATCCTTTCATTTCACAATTATTTTATGTCTATTTTTTTGCAATTTGGTCATTATATATATTTTGATTCACTCAAGCATTGTGATGATGGGCTTATCCTTAACCTCTAAGATATTTCTAGTGAATGATTCACATGTATTATTTAGAAGCATATCACATTTTGCCCTCTCCCTAAAAAATGTCTTGGACCATTAAGTTGGAGGCTTATCATTAAACCATTCTCATACACTTTCATTGTACTCTTTCAATGCACTCATCCCAACTTTAAACTCGTCTGTTGTTATAGCCTGAACATAAATTCACAACATATTTTTGAAAGTCATTCCTCTTTACCTACCTATTTTCATGTCATTGTTTAGACGTCCAACGCGATATCTATGTTCTAAGCCAGAAAACACACTCAAACATGTCTGTATCAAGTGTTTTTGTTCATCTGATATGATGGTATATTCTTGAGGATTTTCTATGTAAATATCTTGTTTTAGGACAACAACCACTCTCATATTACTCTTTGTTTTCACCACAATATATGCTATAGGATTGTTGTTAGGATCCACAACATTAAAGACATCCCCATAATTATTTTATAGCCAACAACTATCAACACCTATTAAATACCCATATCCATCCAAAAACGCATTTTAAATGCATCAAAGTGTTGGAAAAAATCCAATATTGGGCTTCCACGTGTCAAATTAAATGTGTATAGCTGTCTTAAGAAAGCCCAATTGAAGTGATCTACTAGGTTTAAAATATGGGCTTACATGAGTGTCATAATATTCATGGGCTTTTATGTGTAGATACCATTAAATTATTTTCAATTTGTTGAAGGACCAAATTAAAAATAAATGAATCTTATTCTTATGAGTAAGGGTTATGGTCCCCAAATATCAGATTTGAATCTCACGTTCTATATTCTCTCTACAGATAGTGAAACAAGAGTGATCTGATAGTTTGGTAAACCATATCAGTTAAAGTATGAATCAATTCAATAATCGATTCATGGATTCAGGTACGCTTCCACTTTATGGTTATCGTTCGTACTCTATTTTAGTTTATCATCGTAGAATTTAGGATTGGGGCTTTCATGCTAATGCATGTTTATATGTGATTAAAGCATGCTATTTTGTGATTCAATTCTAACAAGTGGTATCAGAGCCACTCTACGTATGATTCTTTGAATTTTGGGAACAAAATTATATTTTTAGATCTGTGATATTAGGTTTTGGATTTAC
This sequence comes from Scutellaria barbata, assembly GCA_028654395.1. NCBI lineage: Eukaryota > Viridiplantae > Streptophyta > Magnoliopsida > Lamiales > Lamiaceae > Scutellaria > Scutellaria barbata. The sequence continues at coordinate 22,444,095 of CM053647.1, forward strand.
TTTTAAATTCGATAAATTAAGTTTTATGTGATCAAGAATTTTTTATTATATATGTTTGGGATTCATGAATTATTCACCAATTTTAAAGTCTGGTGATGATTTCAAATCATCTGTTAACTAATATATTAATGTTGTAGGCTCCCAAAATTTTGATGGATTTCGGGTTAATATATATATATATATATATATATGTGTGTAAAAGTATGATTCCAATTGTTGGGCATCTCAAGTTCCTAATTAAATTTTACTAATATTTGAGATGGGTTGATTGAAACTTGAAGTCGCCAAAGTGACCTCTTTTATGTAGATTTTTTCATTTAGAATGTTGGGATGTTGTGTATGTGTATTTTCATTGCGGGTATTAATCGACCCATAGGAAGATTGATGCTTGGCCCGAAATACACAAACACTTGTAGTGGTAAACACGTGACAATTATAAAGGTTTTTCGTGTAAGAAATAAGTCGGCCCAAAGAAAGACTGTTGCTTGACATGAATTTATTATCAGTATTTGGTCATTATATAGAGGTGACCACTAATGAGTTAATGTTACTGTCCAAAGACTTGATATTAATATTATGCTCGGTGCCTCGAGATGTTGCCATCATATTTGAATTTTTTGATTGTTTATTTGGTTTTATGTGACCATAACTGTTATTTTGGTTTGTTATTTTCTGTTCAGCCATGTCTGCTACTTCTGTATCTGCCAACATTAACAGCATACCAATGCTAAATGGGTCTAATTTTAAGGATTTGAAGGATAACATTCTGATCACTTTGGGTTGCATGGATCTTGACTATGCACTGAGGATAGAGCAACCTGCTTCTCTTACAAATGAAAGTTTTCCTGATGAAAGGAAGAATTTTGAGAAATGGGAGCGCTCGAACCATGTTAGTCTAATGATCATTAAGTGCAGCATTCTAAAAGCCTTTTGAGGTACTGCATCTAAGGAAATCAATTTGGCCAGGGAGTACCTTACCCATATTAAGCAGCGTTTCGTAAAAAACGATAAGGTGGAGACAAACACGCTTATGGCGAACTTGATCTCAATAAAATATAAGGGTAAGGGAAATATAAGAGAGTACATCATGCAGATGTCTCATTATACTTTAAAATTACGTGTACTAAAGCTTGAGGTGTCAGAAGACTTACTCGTGCATTTGATGCTCATAACTCTTCCTACACAATTCAGTCATTTTAAGGTCAGTTATAACTGTCATAATGAGAAGTGGAATCTTAATGAGCTCATTTCATATTGTGTGTAAGAGAAAGAAAGGTTGAAGTAAGAAAGAACTGAGATTGCTCAATTGGCTACTAATTCCAAAGAAAATGAAAAGCGCCTGAAAAGAAAGTCTGTTGAGAAAGCTGCTACGGATTAAGGTCCAGCATAGAAGAAACAACAAAACAACACTCAAGATAAGAATTGTTACTTTTATGACAAACCTGGACACAAAAAGAAGGAATGTACCAAATTTCATACTTGGCGTGCAAAGAAATGTATTAATCTTACTTTCGTCTGTTCTGAAGTTAATTTAGTTTCAGTACCTAGAGACACTTGATGGTTAGATTCTGGTGCTACTACTATATAAGTGTTTCAATGCAAGATTGTCTGAGCTGCCGAAAGTCAAGTGATGGTGAAAAATACATCTATGTGGGAGATGGCAAATCGATAGAAGTAGAGGTAATGGGCATTTTAGATTGTTATTACAGACTGGATATTTTTTAGATTTGAAAGATACATTTATTATACCATCTTTTCGACGAAATTTAGTTTCTATTTCCATGTTTGACAAATTTGGTTTCACTTGCTCATTTGGAGATTGTCAGTTTTAGCTTTCAAATAATTCTAGTATTGTGGGCACTAGTTCATTAAGTGCATTTGACAATCTATATTTGCTTGATATTATTCATTCATATAATGAATCCTTACATGTTGACTCTAGGGGTACTAAGCGAAAATTAAATAAAGAAAATTCGGCTAACTTATAGCACAAGCACTTAGGTCATATATCGAGAACCAGAATTGAGAGGTTTATGTCAGATGGTATTTTAGATACACTTGATTTTTCAGATCTTACTATATGTGTTGAGTGTATTAAAGTAAAACAAACCAAACAAAAGAAATTAGGTGCCCGAAAAACTAAAGATGTATTGGAATTGATATATACGGATATTTGTGAACCATTCCCTACGGCTTCTTGGAATGGTCAATAATATTTTGTGTCATTCATATATGATTATTCTCGGTATGGGTATCTATATCTTATTCATGAAAAATCAGAGACACTGGACATGTTCAAATTTTTTAAGGTTGAGGTTGAAAATCAACTCAGCAAAAGAATTAAGTGCGTCAGATCTGATCGTGATGGTAAATATTACGATAGATATGACGGTTCAGAGGAACAACGTCCAAGACCTTTTGCTATCTTCCTAAAGAAATGTAGAATAGTCCTACAGTACAACATGCCGGGAACACCTAGCATGAATGGTGTAGCTGAGAGACGAAACAGAACTTTAAAGTATATGGTGAGAAGTATGATTAGTCATTCATCTTTACCAAAATCATTTTGGGGAGAAGCACTAAAGACTACAGCTTATATTCTCAATAGGGTACCAACTAAAGCAGCTGCTAAAACTCCATTTGACCTTTGGACTGGGCGAAAACCTAGTCTGAATCACTTTCATATTTGGGGATGTCTAGCTGAGACTAGGTCTTACAAGCCAAATGAAAGAAAATTGGACTCTAAAACAATTAGTAGCCATTTTATTGGCTATTCAGAAAAATCCAAGGGTTTTAAGTTCTATGATCCCACTAGAAGGTCAATTTTTGAGACAAGAAATGCAGTGTTCTTTGAGGATATTGAGTTTGAGGGGAGAAATAAGATTAGAGATATTGTTTGTGAGGAAAGTCATTTTTGACACCTACTATTGTTTATGACAATGTTCAGGTGCATATCCCTGTCATTGAAGAAGAAGCAGATTTGGAACCTCATCAGGTTAATATCGAAAATCTTTTCAATTAGATTGATGAAATAATTCAAGAACAACCTCAACAACCTCAAAAACCTACAGAATTAAGAAGATCCACTAGAGAGAAGAGAAAAAATATTTCGGATGATTATATTATTTTTTTTCAAAAAAAATGAGGATATTAAGGAATTAATGGAAGATGATCCTATTAATGTTTATCAAGTCATAAAGGGTCCAAATGCTCAAAAGTGGATTGATGCAATGAACGAAGAATATAAGTCAATGCAAGACAATCATGTTTGGGATCTTATCCCATTACCAGAAGGTTCGAAACCTATTGGTTGCAAATGGATTTTTAAAACCAAAAGAGATTTAAATGGTAATGTGGAAAGATATAAGACACGTCTTGTGGCAAAAGGCTTTACTCAAATGGAAGGCATTGATTTTAAAGAGATTTTCTCTCCGATTTCCACGAAAGACTCTTTTAGAATAATAATGACATTAGTTGCACATTATGATCTTGAGTTACATCAGATGGATGTAAAGACAGTGTTTCTTAATGGTGACATTGTTGAGATGATATATATGGTGCAAACTGAAAGTTTTGTATCTGGAGACCCAAAGAACATGGTTTGCAAATTAAAGAAATCCATCTATGGACTCAAACAAGCTTCTCGTGAGTAGTACCGCAAATTTCATGAAGTAATTATCTCATTTGGTTTTGAGACTAATGTTGTTGATGATTGTGTATCATAAGTTCAGTGGGAGTAAGTTTATTTTCTTGGTGTTGTATGCCGATGATATACTACTTGTCACTAATAATTTAGATTTGTTGCACGAAACCAAGACTTTTCTATCAAAGAAATTTAAAATGAAAGATCTTGGTGATGCCTCTTTTGTATTAGGGATCCAGATACATAGAGATCGCTCTCAATGTATTCTTGGATTATCATAAAAATGATATATAAAGAAAGTGCTACAAAGATTTGGCATGCAAAACTGCAGGTCAGGTGACACCCCTGTGGCTAAAAGAGACAAGTTTAGTCTCAGTCAGTGCCCTAAAACTAATCTTGAGGTTCAAGAGATGCAAAGGGTTCCATATGCTTCGGCTGTTGGGAGTCTAATGTATGCTCAGGTCTACACTAAACCTGATTTGAGTTTTATTGTTGGTATGTTGGGCAGATACTTAAGTAACCCTGGTATAGATCATTGGAAGGCAGTTAAATGAGTTATGAGATATCTACAGAGAACTAAAGATTACATGCTCACATATAGGAGATTAGATTAGTTGGAGATTATTTGGTATTCTGATTCTAATTTCACTGGATGTCAAGATAGTAGAAGATCCACTTCAGGCTACATTATTCTGTTAGATGGGGGAGCTGTTTCATGGAGAAGCGCTAAGCAGACACTTGTAGCGTCTTCTACCATGGCAGCAGAATTTATAGCATGATATGAGGCTTCAAATCATGGAATATGGTTGCGAAACTTTGTCACTGGGCTGCATGTTATTGTACATATTGAAAGACCACTTAAGTTGTATTGTGACAATAATTCGGCAATACTATATTTTAATAACAACAGGAGCTCCACTAAATCAAAACATATTGATATTCAGTTCCTTGTTGTAAAGGAAAACGTGCAGAATTGTCAGATTTGTATAGAGCACATTGGGACAGACACGATGATTACGAATCCGCTAACTAAAGGTTTACCATCCAAGGTTTTTCATGAGCATATGACTCATATGGGTGTTATGTTATTTCAGCATACTTTAGTTTAGTGGGAGTTTGTGTATATTTTATTGCTCTATATTTTGTTTTGGACACATTACTGTGTATTTAAGATAATATTGTGCAGAAATAGAGTTTTGATTCATTTATTTACGTTCTGTTGTTTTATGTTTTATGATTGATCTCATTAAGGAATAAAGAAAGGACCAGTTGGAAATAGGCATGTTAGATCACATTACATGTAATTTTCATGTTACACACTATGAACGATCTGTTGATTAATTGTAATGATATATGTGATTACTGATGGGTCTAGTTACACTTAAAGTGATGAAAGCCTCTTTAGTCCTATGTCAGTGCAGTTGGTAATAAGATTGTTTAAAGGGATACTCATACATGTGACAGCAAGGTTTGAGCTCATTTAGGTAATACACATTTGTTCGGTGTCATGTGTTGCCCAAGTGGGAGATTGTTGGAAAAAATCCAATATTAGACTTCCACGTGTCAAATTAAATGTGTATAGTTGTCTTAAGAAGTGATCCACTAAGATTTAAAATATAGGCTTACATGAGTGTCATAATATTTATAGGCTTGATTTTTAATTTGTTGAGAGGCCATATTGAAAATAAAGCCAAAAGCCAAAATCTCATACAATCGAACCCCAAATTCATCATTTCAATTTTTGTTCTAAATTCGTCCAAATTGAAAAGTTAGTATCCCAATGTTGGAGTCTGAAATGTTAATGTCTTTTAATAGTGAATGGCCAAAAGATAATGTTCTAAATTTACAATTTTCCCTTTTGAAATTGAGATATAAAATTTATTTTTGTGAAATCTAGTCTAATCCGAAAGCTTTTCTTATAATTGAATTTGAGGTTTTGAAAGATTATGGAAAATGGAGTGTTTTGAGACAAATTTTGTGCATATTAATTATGGATTAAGAAATTTTGAAGTTTGACCTTCAAAGTCGTGGTTATGACAATTTTCCGACGAAAATTGAAATTCCCGGCAAAAACGTGGCCAAAATCTAACAATCCTTTTAATTGTGGACTAAATATATAAAACAAACAAATAATTGTGGAACTATTGTTGAAAAATGTTAAAATTGTGGGACCAAATCTGTTTTTATCTCCAATATTTATATTTTAATATTTATCTTATATTTTAAAATAACATCACAGAAATATATATATATATATACCATTAATTAAATTAAATTGTGACGTTATTAACAAGAATGAAATACTGGCACTAGTGAAGGGAGAGAAACCTGTATTACAATTTACATGAACATGTCAAACTAACATTACAATGAACGAATTTGGTCATAGAAAGAGTTATAGAATATAATTAGAGTATGCACTAACATAAGAATTAATGCTCACAATAGCAAATAACTTATGTTGTATTCTGAGTGAGCTTTACATATATCTTTAATTTTGACTTGCCTATTTTCCAACAACTACAGTTTTATTATACGTATAAAGATCAAAATATGGTCGCATTCTGATGAAAAGCAGTTCGCAAGTTGATGACATGAATAGGATCTTTGCTTATTAGCTATGAATCCAAATGATAATCCTGTGGGTCCTGGTTTGTGTTTTGGGATATATGAATGTGATATCCATTAGGAAATTGTAGACCAGGTGTTCGAAGAATGTTCCCTCCTTTGATTGGTTTCCATCTGTAAAACAATTGACAAGTTATAAGTTAGCTCTATATATACCATTGTTTGAGCTCTCTTCATGATGTCAGAAAAACAATTCTAGCTAGGTTTCTTCTTACGTGTGTTTTGTTAGCAAGCAATGGAGAAAAACAGCCATCTGCAGCTTAGTGAAATCCGTTCCAACGCAGAATCTCATGCCCCCTCCAAAGGCCATGAAGTTTCTTGATGCATCATTTGTGTCTATTCCCTGTTACCAACCACCATTAATTAATTCATGATTACATACATAAAAATGTGACATGAGGGCATCTGCATTCACTTCTTTTAGATGTGTTTTTAGGAGAGAAATTAATATTTTAGTAATAAAAACTAGTTTTGTGTTTTTAGCAGGTGTCAGTTTTCCTTCAGTAATATTATGAGAGGGATAATGAGTGAAAACATGTGCAGGTGGGGCCTAATGCAAGAAAAAATATTGCAAGAAAAAATATTTTTTCTGTTCTTTTTCTTTCCTCGACTTTTTTTTGTGTTATTTTAATATATTCTTAATCTACTAAAACAAAATGCAGATGTTCTAATGCATAGAGTGAGTTTTGATCGGATACGCAACTTTAAAAAGCACTATACATACTTCTTTAACAAGAAGAATGAAAAATTGATACACACGAGTGAAAACACAGCTTTAAAAAGCATTATACGTACTTATTTAATAAGAAGAATGAAAAACTGATACACACGATTGAAAACTAAAACAAACCGATGAAAAAATGATAAATATATTGATGAGTACTTGCCTCCCATCTCCATGGATTGAAGTCATGGGGATTTTCATATTTGGTGGAGTTTAAGTGCACAGCTGGAGGACATACCATCACCGCCCACCCAGCTGGAATCGTATATTCTGCACCACCATTTTCATTTCTTATTAACTAATTCATTGATTATTAGTTACTAGTGAATTTAAATACTTTATTTAAATCGGAAAGTACTGTTTTGTTCTCACCTTTGAATTTGGTTTCTCTCAGTGATTTTCTGAAAATCCCAGGAACTATATTAGCCAGCCTTACTGTTTCATTGATAAACTAAACCATATGTATATTCCACTGTTAGAAAACGAATATTTAATACATACATTTGAAGAAAATCATGTTGGAGAAAAGGCTCACCTGAAATGTGAATTTCATTGATTTGTATTCACCCCATGTCAGTCCAGAATCTGGATTTTCCCTCCTTTTAATGATTTCCTCATGTTCTTGAGTCAATTCTTTAAAGACGAGTGGATGCTCGACAAGAAATTTGAGTGCTAAAGTGATAGCAAGAGAAGTAGTTTCAAAACTGGCAAAGAGGAGCACGAACATTAAATCGAGAGCAATGGCCTCGGTTAGTAATGTATCCTTTCGCTGAAGTTCTTCCAACACATAATCGAAGAAATCGGTTGAAACTTTTCGTGGGCTTTCTCGTCTTTCTTGCAGCATGTTTTTCAACATCTTCATTGCCTGTTTTCTTCCCTGTAAACATCTATGGTATTCTGTTCCAGGGATGTCCAATGGAAACGAGATCAATCCCTTTATGAAAGCAACGAAATTTCCACGTAGATTCTCTGAGGATTTCTCCGAGTCATAACTTATTAGCTTCTTTGCACTGAAGTCAAATATCATCTGCACAAGATTAAGTCAGTTATATATCACATTGAATAAGATGATTATATGTTAGGTTATACAATACCTGTGCAGTTGCTTCCTTAATATCAACACAAGTAGGGTTGCAAGACCAGTTGTTTAAGCTGGTCATGGAAGCCTGTTGGATTTCTGGAAGCATCTTTCGAAGGTTTTCTTGTCCGAATAGACTCAGCACCATGTTCTTGAGGTACTTGTACATGAACCCATGCAATGAACCTACATTTTGCTTCCCAAATATTTCTGTGAACGTGTCTGGATACCAGCTCTGAAACAGCTGTCCCTCTTGCTTAAATATGAAGTAGTTAAGATCAGCATCAGTCGAGACTATCACGGGCCGCCCCACTAAACTAGTCTTGAAAATAGGCCCGTATCTGAAAACCAAATTGCACATTAGATGATTGAGAATGCATTGCCAATGCCATTATTATTTGATGAATAGATACTTAATTACTTTTGCATCCTCTTCTTGACAAAAGGAGGAATGTCTGAAGTTGTGTTCGGAGCGAAGAAATCGAGAGTCTCTCCGATCAGCGGCCACCCCATCGAACCAGGTGGGAGGACTCCTCCATTAATGCACTTTGGATTCCACCATTTGTAAACCCAATTCGTGATCATGATAATCACTAAAGATCCAACACACACAATAACTATAGTATACATTATGGTATATATATAGTGAAACCTCAAACAATGTCTGTAAGAAATTGTTGGTTCTGTATGAGATATATAGGCAGCCAAGAATCTTGAACTCATTAAAATAACACTTCATCTTAAGTTAGCTTACTTTCTTTTATGAAGTTGGTTGCTTTAAAATAATGAGATAGAATAACTAGAATAATTTTTGTCGCAAGCATCTTTTTATCCATTGTCAACGTATATATTTTATTCATGTACAAAGCCTAACATAATCGCGAAGCTCACAGGAAGGATCCTTCCTTTCTCTCTCATAATTTTTTTTTTATCTTTTCTTATGTGATCAGTAGATTTAGCAAAATCAGATATCCCTCACTAGATCTACATAAGTATGACTTTATTTAAATGCACCTGTGACATTATACCTACTAATTAAGTAGGAAATTATTAGAAACTTATATAAATTTCTGAAATCTGATCAAGAATATCTATAGCCTTCCTGATGAATATCACAAATAATACTAGTTCATTCTCTCTGACTCTTTATATTCATTGTTTTTCTGAGGATTAGATCTCTTCCTAGATCTTCTTTAGCTGTACATTACCTATTCTTACATCACCATTTGATCATCAAATGTTTCCATCAAGATTTCCTCGCAACCACTAAATCTGCGTTGTTTTCATTTGGTTAGAACTACTTACTTTTCAAAGGGAAAAATGTAATTTTTTTCTCGTAACCATAGGGATGCGACAAAATTAGATTTTTTTTTTTTTGATCTTTAAAAAGTGGCAAATTAGTTTATTTCATTAAAATTATCTTTTTTTTTCTTTTTACCTAAATCCTTAATTTTGTTAGAAATGCTATGTACTACAACCAATTTAGATATGTAGAGTGCATGGCAGACCCGAAAATGATATAGATCTGACATATCTTCAATGGGAAAAAGTCATTTTTGTTCCAATTAGTATTGGATTTTTGATCCTGTTAATTTCCGCTTATCAATTTTAATCCTACAATTGAAAATGTTGTTCAATTTTAGTCATTTTTTCGATGAAATTTGCATTTTTTGGCCAATTTTCGACATGTGAAACACACTCACCCCAAATTCCAATTCCGTGATTTCAATCAACTTATACTTACGTGGTTGTTTTTTAGTTTTTGGATGTGGAACTTCCTTTTGAATTATTTTACTACCTAAATTGCCAATCACTCACTTGTATTACTTACATTACATACATATGTGTATATATTTATACTTTTTGGTACATATTTGAGGTTCGAATCTCTTAAATTAGGGTTCTTGGGCTTGGTTGGGGATTTGTGTCCATACAAGAAAAATGATCAATATTTGCATCAACAAAATGTAAGAACATTGTAATTATCACAAAAACCTTTTGCGACAACATTTTGCATCTAAGTTATTATCACAAATGTCTTCTCGCAAATAATTTTTTTGCGACAATAATGTTGTACATCTATTATCGTAAATAAGTTTTTCTTATTGCTTTTGTGATAATGTATTGTCAATTTATATTAGTATTTTTGACGATAATTTGTTGTTGCAAAAACTAAACTTTTCGTAACAATTTTTGTTGTCACAAAAAATCTTATCGTAAATACTCATTTTTCTTATAGTATTTTCTTTTAAATGGAATTTAGTTAGGGTTAAGGGTTGTTGTTTGAATTTCTGTCTTAATCATTTTTTGGTGTATGTAAAATTTTGACTAATTTTGAGAAAAAAAATGCAATAATGATTCAAATGAACAGGCTAGTTTGTGTCACTTTTAAAAGAAAACAAGATAGTTTTATCAGTACATGCCTTATAATTATTGAACCAATTTAACATTTTTCCTTTTTCACTGAGGTTAGATAGTTTTTCATTTAATTGTCACACGCCTTGTCATTTGGAGTTTTTTCGGAAAATGCTAAAATATCCATTGTAAGTAACTTTTAATATCTCCACCGATAATATGTAATGATCTCATCTTTTTATTATATAAAATGTAAAATTAATAGATTTATTAGATTTTTAACACATCAATCATAAACACAAATTAATATATTAACAATGAGTAGAGTATCAGGACTAGAGTTTTATCCCATTCAAAACAAAGGGGCTTAAATACTAAATATATATAGCTACATTACTGTCTATATTTGATGCATAAGCATCCATTATTAGAAATAACTACTTTGAAGTTTTACGGCATATTTTTCTTTAGACTTCATTTGAATAAGGTGATTTGAAATTCATAATTGAAAGATGGATTTGAAATTCACTTAAGTTGGAGTGAATTTGAAATCAACCTATAATAAATAATTCAAAATAATTCCAAATAAATGTGATGAATTTCAAATCTACATTTATCCAAAAACAGATTTACTTTTATAAATTTCAAAAGTACCTCAAATCCATTAATCCAAATAATCGGTTATAGTATTCAATCAATATACTTTTATAAATTTCAAATGTAGCTCAAATCCATTAATCCAAATAATCGGTTATAGTATTCAATCAATAATCAGTTATGCAACTTTACAGTCTTGAGTTACATGCACACACGATCAATAAGACCTTGTCTCGTATCTTTATTGTTTAGTATATACTGTTAACATATTCGGCAAATTTTATACATTGGATATGATGCCTTTTTTCATTTTTTCTTTTATATATTAAGACATATGATATTTTATAACTTGTAAAAATTGGATTGAGACGTTGAGATAATCTTTTACTAGTAAATGAATGTTAAGTTTGTAAATCATTTTACTATAACCTAACTATTGACTTTTTTTTATGTTCCAACTTAAACTTATTTTCTATTAAAATTTATCAAATTATAATTTTTGAACCGTTATTTGATAAAAAGTAAACACGTGATTCACACATTAAAAACATAAAGGTATTCTTATAATTTTATAATTTAAGGTGACTCTCATTTGAAGTGAGCGTATAAGTCACATGTTCATGTTTTTACTTGAAAATAATTCAAAAACTGTAATTTGATATATTTTAGTAGTTTACGTTGCAATTTGATAAATTTTAGTAGTGTAGGTTGCAATTTGATAAAATAAAAAAAATTATTTAAAAAATAAAAAAAGTTAATAATTTAGATTGTTTTTTGAATTTAACCCTCGTACTAAATTAAAGAAAGTGTAAATGTCTCTCATTACCCCATTTTACAAGGCAATGAACTTTTCTACCCTTTTTTTATGAAAATAATTTTTTTACCCAATTTTGGTAAGAAAAAGTCAAATTTGCCCTCAACTTCACATATAATGTATTTCATATCTATATATTTAAAATTTAAATCTAAATACACTATATTATATTTTATATCCAATTTTTCTACAAATGTCTTTGATAGACCTAAGTCTCTAACAATTACTTTTCAAACACAACATGTAATTTTTTTTTTAAATATTTGTTTATTTAGGAAAAAGATTTCAAAATTTTGTTTATCCGGTGAAGATAGGTTTATTTGGGAAAAGAGATTTTGAAAATTTGAACACCGCACTTCAACCAAAACCCTCTATTTGGGAAAAATCATGTAAGATTTGTTTATCCGGTAAAGATATGTTTATTTGTGAAAAAAAATTTGAAGATCTGAACACCCAAAACCCTTTATTTGGGAAAATCATCTAAGATTTGTTTATCCGGTGAAGATATGTTTATTTGAGGAAAAAGATTTTGAAGATTTGAACACCGCATTTCAACCAAAACCCTTTATCTGGGGAAAATCATTCAAGATTTGAATATTGGGCTTCAACCTAACTAATGTGGATGTTTAGTTTTTTTGTACGTGAGTATATTTTATGGAGTACATGATTATCTCGTGTACACAATTTTTATGTGATTGTATGTAGGTATCTTGCACACGATTCATAACATGTACGCGATTATAACTTAGGATTATAATTATTGTGTACACGTTGTAAAATACATATCTTGTAATCGTGTACACGTAAAATATAATCGTTTATATGTAAAATATATATCGTGTGCATATCATAATCATGTACACGTATGATACATATCGTGTACATATCATAATGATCGTGTACACGTTGTAAGAGACATATCGTGTACATGATTTATCATGTACAAACAGTAACATACATATTGTGTACATGTATTAGAATATTAAATAGACACAGTTTATCATGTACAATAAGATACATATCGTGTACATTTAATAACGCGTGATTTTGATGATTTTCTCATACTTGTGCGTGTATTATATGAAGGTAATTATACACACAATCAAAAAATCCAAGAAATTTCACAATTATTCATTGAACTTTCAAATCATCAAATTCAAAACCACTTCATAACTCAAAATTGTGAAATAAAAAATAAAATAAACAAAAAATAAAAAATTGTAACCCAAACTCTTATCTCTGTCTTCAAACAGTCCGATGTCTCACCTTGAAATCCAGATAAAACAAACCATCGTGCAAATCAACTCTCATTCACCTTCTCCAACCTTTTTAGCTCATCCCGATGTTTTCATTTTCGAGTGCGAGCAACATCGCGCTTCCACCATCTCCGCTCCAATATCTAGATTTGTTGACGCAAATTTGACATCTACTGCTTTTTTGTCATCTCCGATAAGAATCTTCTCCCATTTTCCTGTAAGGTTGTAACCTTATTCTCATCTCAAATTTGACTATTACCGTACAAAACATCTTTAAATTCATCAATAATTTTCATCCGGCATTGATGTTGAAGTGGTGGAAATTGAGTTTCGGTGAAACTTGGGGTTGGTAGGGAAAAATGAATTTTCAAACTTTTCAAAATTTTGGATTATAAAATTTTATATATTTTAAAATATTAAATTTTATATTTAAATAGTATATTTAAATTTTATTTAATAATTAAAATTTAAATATAGTTAAGAGATAGTATTGAAATAATTTAGCATAATATCTTAAAAATGGATAGTTTTGAACTTCCATTGAAAAAAGTTATATGTTAATTTTATGAGTTATATAGCATGAGAGGTTGTGCAATTGAATGTGAGGATTGCTTGAGAGGGAGGATTACGTGGGGGAAATGGCAAAATATTAATGACAGCTCAATCACTTTTAGTATTTCGAAGCTTCCAAAAATAAAATAAATCTTTTGCAGAGAATAAAAGGTGTTGTAGAAGTCAAATTCTGTGGATTAAAAAAAATCCAATTTTATTACTAATTATAAGAATTGTTATGTACTATATTTCATTAATATTTCTAAGAGCAAAGAGATATATATGCCCACTTGATGAGATTGTATGATGCACAGATCCAATGGTCTGGACCTACCTGTATAGATGATGTATGCATGTATGTCATTTGTGGGCGTTTTACTGTTTTGTTAAACACCAATCTCTATTTTAATGTATGTAATTTGATATTTTAAAATACTCAAACGTATATTATTATGTGCACATATATCATCACTTATTAATATATAGTATAAATTAAAAATATTTTTTGTATACTCAATTAACACAGATCCTCTATTTTAATATGTGTAATTTAATACCGTAAAATAATCAATATACGATCATTTATATAAATGATATGATATGGAAAAAAAATATTGATTTAGTGAAAAATACGATGGAAATTTGGAAATATCTCTTACGACGGTTAACTTCTTCTAGTTTCTAGAGGGTGGTTAGTTTTCATTTCCAGACAGTATATTTCTTTTTCTTTTCTTTTTTGAATTTGAGATATACATATATTTTTTTTTTTGAGAATCTCAATGTATTGTCATTATAAAAAGATTTCTCAAAATGAGAAAAGTGAGTTTTTACCATGATAGTTTTCAAATCTAACAATATTGACGTCTTTAATAGAAAAAGTTATTACAAAACAAGAGTTATAAGGATTTAATTCCTTATGAGTCAAATAAGTTACTTGAAGAGATTTATTATTCAACGATTTAAAATATATATTGATGTAAATGGTGATATTGCTTGATGCCCCACTAATTAATTTTCATAAAGAACGAAAGTTTTGGTAATATATCAAAAATTATAAAACAAAATTATATTTTTACATTTATGCAATTTAATTATAAAAGGAGGATTAATCTGCAAATTAATGTCTACGACATGGAGATGCAAGTTGAAAATCTCACATGCATTTGAGTGTTCTTTTAATTATTTGATGAATTAAAAGGTATACATTTGAGTGGTTATGTATAGCTAATGCACGTGAAATCACTATGATATATACATACACTAATTTAAAATATTATAAATGTGCGTTACACGCTTCATTATTATCGTTAAATATGAGCATCCTAACTAGACTTCTTTATTGAATATTTATTGATCAATTTTCTTTCTCATTATTTCTAACTTTTTCAACTAGGATTTGTCAATCATGCACGGATCAGATTCATGAAATGACAGAAATAGTAAACTAAAGTAAGAGTTGTTCGACCTTGATCTGAGCCGGTTAGGATATATAATTTGATTGGATATTGAGGAGAGCCTACTAGGATCAATTTCATGTCGGTCCAAAAATAACTATTACCGACTTATTTAGGATTTCGAGAGAAAGATCAGGAAGACGGTCAGACAGAACTCCGAGTAGACCTCCATTTACCTAGTAGTTATTCCTAATAAATATG
Source organism: Scutellaria barbata (assembly GCA_028654395.1). Lineage (NCBI taxonomy): Eukaryota > Viridiplantae > Streptophyta > Magnoliopsida > Lamiales > Lamiaceae > Scutellaria > Scutellaria barbata. Next base: position 22,459,397 of record CM053647.1, read on the forward strand.
AGATAGTGTGGGAGCATATTCACCCTACAACTTCATGGTAAATAGGCGAAAATCAAGAGGTTAAAAGGGGTTGATCTCCACTACATGTGCTCCCATTTTATGTTATAAATAAAAGAAAAATGATTCAGAAAGGATTCGAAATCTATTGTATTTAAGCAACTAAGAGAGTTGTTTTCTCTTAATCCTTATATTAAATAAGTTCTGACCGACCACAATTGACCAACCAACCGACTAAATTTGTCCGAGTATGCTCCGGACACAGTCTTTTCTATATATTTTACTTGATTTCATTATCGGGTTCTACTATTTCAGACCGGATCGGTTTATTTAGATGTTCAACTAGAAATTTGTACTTAAACAAATTCTAACGTCAACATTTTAGCGCTAGAAAAAGGAAAAAATTCAAAGAACAATAACTCCGACGAACTTTACAATTAACGATGAAGAACAAAACATAACACCGGATTCCCAAGCCCACATTTCACAATTTGGTTGATCTGGTCAACCAAATCTGGTCACCCCAGAGGGGGTATTTCTGGGTGTCTCCACCACCAGAGAGATTCTAAGAACTTTGATGACCACTGAAGAAATAAGAGGCATAATGGTTCAGGTAAGAAAACGACTGAAAGAAGTCGAACAGAGAGAGGACTAGAGGGACAACGAGTTGATGGAAGATGCGGTGGAGTCTTCAGATGAACCCAAGCTAAAACGAAATTTTTTCGGAAAAAAGGTCACAGGAGACCAGAAACCCTCAAGGAGCCAATCTCCAAGTCAACCCCGAATAGAAAATAGTGGATGTCTAGTCCAAACCGACCACCTGGCTGAGATCAGAAGCATTTTTGACCGAATGGGTCTGACCTCAACGTTGGAGGCCAGAAGATCTACTAGGAAACAAGACTTGAGAGAAAGGCTCAATGACGAGAGCACTGACCATACCACGAGGTACTCGCAAATGGTCAACAAAGATCAAGATTTAAGGAAGAGACTAGCCGAGATTCAGGCTAGGAAGGGCATGAACTGAAAGGGGAGGTTGGAAGAAAGTCATCCCCTTTTGTGGATCAATTTTGGAAATGACCACATTAGCCAAGTTCAAAATATCCCCGATCGGGCTCTACAATTGTGAAACCAACCCAAGCACTCACCTAGACAAATACACGTCTTAGATGGAGTTTCAGAGATTAGGGAAAGAATTAATGTGTTAAGTGTTTCCGTTAACTTTGGAGACCGAGCACAAAGGTGGTTAAGATCCCTCTCCGACCACTCAATAGGGGAATAAGACAAGTTGGCGGAACAATTTTTAACGCAGTTCATGGGGTCAAAAATGAGATCAACCCTAAACGAAAGGTTAGTAAATGTGAGACATGAGAGGAATGAAACCTTGAAAGCCTACCTGGACAGATTCAACAAACTGATCTTAAAGTTGGAGCAAATTTCTAATGACGTCGTTCTAATTGTGATTATAGTCGGGCTCAGGTCCAAAACAAGGATTTGGTGGTTAGTCCATGAAAAGGGACCAAAAACCTACCACAAATTCCTAATCCAAGCTGAAAGGTATATACGCGCAGAGAAAGCAATACCAGATGAAAGATCCTTTGAAAGGACAGATAGGCGAGAAGAATGGAGGAAGACTATAAAGTCGTTTGAACCTATGAACAAATTTAAGGCTTATCAACCTGGCAAGCTCAGTCAAGTGAGGGAAATCTTGACAGTCAGTTCGGCCCAAGTCTTCACAAGAACCAAAACTTGTTACCGGAGTCGAAGCCTATAAAAGCAGACCCTACTTGTCTAAATCAAAATAGGTACTCTCACTACCACAAGATAAGGGGACATGACATCGATATGTGCTGGTCACTTTTGGCCATAAGGATATTTTGTGTAAGCTAAAAAATTATACCATAAAGATATTTCGTCTAAGCTAAAAATTATATTTTCATGTGAGATCTTAAATATGAAATTTTTGTGTAAAGGTACATTTAATGACATGTTCGTGTAAGCATTAAAATTATTTTCATCTAAGACTCAATTCAATCATATTTTCGTGTAAGATTGTCATTAATGAATTTTTGTGTATCATTGATTTGAGTGATATAGAAAGCAATAAATAAATATGAAATTGATGTGGACTATTACACAAAAATAAATAATTATTAATAAAGAAATTTTTCGTCTAACATTGGCGAGAGATATAACAAAAAAACATTAAATAAATACTAAATTATATAATTGACTTAAACACAAAAATTAATAATTGTCTACTGAAAAAAACAATGTTACATGAAAATATTTATTATTAAATATACTTTTAAACAATTATTTACTATTTACTTTCAAGTTCTAATCCACACGCAAATTTATTTATCCAAATTTTATTTATTTTTTTAAGAAATTTGTTTTTGTGTCTTCTTTAGAATGTGATGTAAATTTTAGTCTATTTATAAAAAAAATCGAATAATAATATATAATCGAATATTCTGGATATTCGCATGATATGGAGTGAAAACATGATTGCAAGTGAAAACGTGATTGCTGAGATCAATATACATTTATTTAAAATAAAGAAAGTTCTATCTATTCAAAATCCCCTAATCATGTTACATATTAAATATTAATATCAAAAATAAACATATCTCATTGAGAAATTATGTACAAATTTTTAGGACATTTAGTTAAATTATAAATTAATAATAAAGAAAAGCTTAAAAAACATCCAAAAATAATTTAAATCACTGATTACTATTGTAAATGTCATCCATAATATATTCCTAAAATTTTGGAGGAAATAGTTTTAATTATACGTTCATATTAGTTTGAAAATAATATGGACATAATTTTTTTTTTTTGTTTTTGAAAAATTGGTTACATTATCAATTTATAATTTAGAAATATTTTATTTTTAATATATCAAAATGATTTTATTTGTTCCTAAAATTTCAGACATGTTTGAACTATAATGTAATATATTCCTAAAACAAGAAAAAAAATAGAATGAAAATGGAGGATATGGGCCGGAAAGTTTGGTTGATTTTGTTATTATATATATATATATATATATATAGATGTCCTTTAATTTTTTTTTCTTAAATAACATTTGTTTTCTTATTTATTTATTCTGTAATGAGTTCTTTTTATTCTTAAATAATTTTTGTTTTCGTATTTATTTATTATTCTGTAATGAATTCTTTTTTTTCTTAATTAATTTTGGTTTTCTTATTTATTTTTAATGATGTGGCAATGTAGATATAATTATTTGGCCAAAAATATGTAAAATGAATTCCCACATATACACAAAATTCTCACATCACTCTAATTGATCGAAAAATAGAAAATTTTAGTTGATATCCTCTTATATTTAAATGTAACAATCTTTAATATTCTTTTGTTCCGATGATGACAGCATATGCATTAAGGTGGTCGAAACCTCCTGATTAGCTTATAAAGTAGAATGTTGTGCTGCAATTTTTAAAGAAATGAATGATATGGCTTTGGTGCTATACTGCGGGATTGTAACGAGTCGAAGTTGTAGTGTTGAAGGTGTGGTGGATGTACAAAAAGCAGAAGCATTAGCTTTTCTAGATGTCATCAATTGGGCAATTTCAATGGATTTGGAAGTTGGTATCTTCGAAACAGATTTTAAAGTTGTACTTGATGCTATTACAAATTGGAATGATGATATCTCTGAGTTTCTGTCATTTATTTGTTGGATGTCGGAATTTGTTGGAAACAACACCTTCATTTACGGTTCAACATGTTAGAAGACACGCGAATATAACAACTCATTATTTAACTCGAACAACTTATTCTTATACTCATTCTTATATTACATTTTATGTATCTTATTGTATTATTGATACTAGCAGTGCACCCGTGCGATGCACGGAATTAAATATAAAAATTGTCTATTTTTTATATAGTTTATATTTGTATTGTTTTAATTTATATTTATAATAATTAAACTAATTAAGTTATGAAAGAACACAAAAAATAAATGAATTATTAAACTAAAATAATTGATTAGTTGCATAATACGATAAAATGTATGTAATATCAATATATGTATCGGAGCAGTGCCCAAATTATCAAACTAAAGTAATTGATTAGTTGCATAATACAATAAATTGAGTGTAATATAAATGTATTTATTCAAGCACTACACTTGTGCAATGCACGGGATTAAATATAAAAATTGTCTATTTTATTATCATTATATTTACATTATTTTAATTTATATTTATAGTTAATAGTTTGATCCAAGTTACCAAAAATTAAATAAAATAAATGGATTATCAAACTAAAATAATTGATTTGATGCATAAAATGATAAATTGAGGGTAATGTTCATATTGTCGTTTACAAATTTTGAAATATTTCTTTGTAAACTACATTCGTAGCTCTATTGCTTTGTCCACCCTCCTTATCACCTATCAAAATTTTTAGTCCCTTACGGTTGGTAAATTTAGAAATTACGACATAGAGTTGTCCATGACTAAAAACTGGTTTTTTAAGATATAGACCAACGTGACTTAGAGACTGACCCTGACTTTTGTTTATAGTCATTGAATATGAACCGATCAGTGGGAATTGTCTTCTTTGAAACTTGAACGGCAATCTCGGATCTGAAGGAGTAAGCGTCATCCTAGGTATTAAAACTTTTTTTCCTGCATTTTCTTCGGACATTATCTTTATCTGCAAGACATGATCTCCAATTCTTGTGATAACCATTCTAGTACCATTACACAACCCGAGTGAATGATCAATATTTCTCAACAACATAACTGGGGTTTCAACCTTCAGGTTAAGTTGATGATTGGAAACACCTGAACATCAGATTGTGTTGAGAAATTCTGAGGTATGGATGTCCTGCAATAGATCTACTCCCATATCCGACTTGCAAGGACTATCTGAATTCAAATACAACTTTCCGTGCTCAGTGTTCATTTCTATCATGTATTCATTTATTGAGTGAACAACGTTGAGAGTGGGTGCTAAAATAGCACGACCTTGTAGATACGACGTATCATCCACTATCTTTCCGAAATCTGGATATGTACTTTGAACTATCGTACCAATATGATCTCCAAAACTCTTTAGTAAAACATCATTTGGAATTTCAATATCAACTACACCATCATTAGGACCTCCGGCCGTTCCATCTCCGATGCTGGCTATCCACTCGGAAAACTTCTTCAACTCATCCGACTCAACATCTGAATCGAGATTTTGTAGTCTCATATTTTTGGTCAATCTCAATAATTTACATTGTATCCACATATATGAAGAATTTATTGTTGCGTTGACTATATCCTGTCTGCTGTCTTTTGGTACAACCGGTAGAATCTGTCTGAAATCTCCTCCTATAACAAAAGTTTTACCTCTGAAAGAGATATTTGAGCAATCAGATCTTGAAGGGGTCATTATGTCTCTAAGAGTTCTATCCAGAGTCTCGAAACAATGTTTATGCATCATCGGTGCTTCATCTCAAATGATCAGTTTGCATCTGACCATCAACTCGGCAAGATCACTTCCTTGCTTGATATTATATGTAGAGTCCTCGTGAAGATTTATTGGAATTTTGAATCTAGAATGTCTTGTTCTTCCTCCGAGTAGTAGCAACGAAGCAATACCACTCGAAGCAACATTTAAAATAATTTCTCCTTTTGATCTTAAAGTTGCAGATAATGTCTTCCATATGTAGGTTTTTCCAGTTCCCCCACAATCATACAAGAAGAATACCCCTCCTTGATCACACTCAACCGCATTCATTATTGTAGTGTAAACATTTAGCTAATCAACATTGAGATTCCAAACTAATTCTTCGTGTTCCTCTAAAAGTGCAGCTCTATCATATTGTAATTCATCATAAATGAACTTATTTTGATAATTACTACATCCTTGAAGATTTGGTACTGGCATCGATGCAAAATCACTTAACCTCCTGCCATGATTGCGCAACAATCTATCAATCTCCAATAAAGTCAGATTCTTTATCTCGGTTTCCTCTAAATTCAAATCTGTAAAGAAAAAAAAATGAAATAATTGTATAGTTTTTTAGATATAAGTAGATATAATTGTAATTAACAATTTGTAAGATTTTTTATTACCTTGATTTTTCATTAAATTTCTTCTTCTGTATAAGATATCTTCTGACAAATAGGTCCAACATTTCTCTCAAACGTCCTCGGGCATACTCAAGTAATCTTTTGAAAGAAGGGTTACGAATAATCCTCGTACCGAATAAGTAGATCCCCAATAACTTGCCTCAACAATACCATCAATATACTCTTTATCATCCTCCAACAATCCTAAGGCATAGCAAGCATCACGATAAGTATCATACTGCACTCTATTGATATTTTTTATATCGTTGTAACATTCACAACCACGAACCATATTTAGCAAACATCTAACATAGTAAGAATTGTCTGTTCCTGGAGGTACGTGGTACATTCTTACTAAGGAGAAACCTCTCTGTCTTGGAACCCATTCTCTTGAATCATTTTTCCAAACAAAGTTTTGAGGAAATTCAACATATGTAAGTGGTTTTGCGAGGAATGGATACTTCTTGTTTGCCTTGAACCAAGCCAAAAACATACTGTGGTGAACTGATGGTCGATCAATCACTAACTGTAGTGAATCTGAATCTTCAAAATTGACAGGCTGCTCATTCGGAAGGAATGATAGTCGCTCGACGGGAAGATCCTTGTATTGAATCTCGTATCCAAATGTTCTCCAAGCTGCCTCACATGGAGAGATGTACCTACAATCATAGTATAACTGTATCTCGTTGACATTCCTGACAACATCATCTCCACGAGATGATTCATAAAAAGTTGTTGTAACACGATCGTGTCCTTTGTTCACGTACTTGAATAAGTACTTGATAGACCGAGATTGGTTACACCACTCAACATTCATATGTGCGCTGTATTTCAATAAAAGATATCGATTATATGGAACAATGAATCTTTTATCCAGTGGAACTCCATTTTTCATAATTGTTCTTCCCAAATCCCAACGTTTGTATATTGGATATCCTTCATTATCAACGTCTGTTGTGTCAACAAAATTTTTTGGAAAATATTTTGTACAGAAATCATCCACCATGCAAAGAGAATTCTTTTTTAAGATACCACCTAGACCATGCATCATGTAATCACGTACTGCTGCATAATATTTAGAATCGTCTTCCTCATTTGGAATTTAAGCTGAAATAATTCGGTCTATGTCATTGCTAGTAGGATATTTGTCCTCTCTCGATAGAAAAAGAAGATGTGCGCATGAGGTAGACCTCTCTACTGGAACTCAACAATATATATAATTGTATAGCAAAAGAGTTACGAACAATATTGTAAATGAAATTATAAACTACTTTAGTAAAAGAATTGTTGATAATAATTCACTACATTAATTATAAATAAATAATTTACCTGCAATAACATTACCGAAAACTTTATTATGATGTAAGTCTCTTATGAGATTATCCAACTTTATTTTGAAGATCCTCACCACTATATTTGGACGATCGCCTGGTCTAAGATTTCTTTCTTTAACAAAACGATCAATTTCAGGCCATTTCGGATTACAGGTGAATGTTATGAAAAGATCTGGATAATTGGCCCATCTGTAAATAGCCATGGCATCCTGATAGTTTTGTATCATAAAACGGGCTCCTCCAATGAAACTCGGTGGTAACACAATTCTAAGACCAATCATAGAAGGATCAGTCTTACCCCTAGTCAAGGCATCCGTCAAGCCATTGTACATCTCACATCGCAACTATTTCTGATGAGCTCGAATATACAACAATCTTGATGACTCAATCATGGTATATGTGCCGACCACGAATTGTTGTGTCAATCTTCTCGTGTAAAGTATTAAAGAAACTTCTCATACCCTCTCGTGCAATCTGAAGGCAAACTATTCTCTCAAACTTATATTTTTTCTACCTCTAGAGTGTTACATCTCATATCCGAGAATGGAATGTTTTCCCTGAAACCATCTTCTCCGTAAGAGAATAGAAGTGGATACTGCAATCCTAGATATGACGCATGTAATTCATTTATACGCTTCAGTTTTCCAGATCTAGTTTCCACTATTATGTCTCGTTCTCCCATTGATTGATCAAAGTCACCCACAACTAATGCCGCCACTTCCGAAACAGTTGGTAGGTTGTAATTTCTTGGGTTACCCACCCTTCTTCTAATAAGTTTTAATCTAACATCTTCAGTTTTTTGTTGAACTAACTTCTTCTTGGCCATTCTGAATGATTTGACCAATACGTTGTTTTCATCCAACATTAATTTCAATTCAGCCACAATTTCTTCATGGAGATCTTTACTCTCTCCATTTTTTTTGAAATACAATTATAATTTATTAACTTTAAATTAAAATATAATAAACTTAATTTGAAATAGCTTTCAAAATAAATAATTGTTAACAAATATTTTTAAAGTAATAACTACGTACCGAACAACCTTTATTCTATTTTGAATCTCGTCTTCGGTGTCATGTATGTATAGTTGTGCAAACTTAGGAGACGATCCCTCAATTGGAAGCAAACTTCCGATCAAATCGTAATTTTGTCCATTAAGAGTAAAAACTGGTGGCGAATTACCCATGTTCATTCTTTTATCTATATTTCCTCCCATAGATGTGAAACAGAACATTTTGTTGTATGATCTAATATTATCCAAGAAATGCTTTGACATGTCTTTATCTTCAAACACCAATCCATATAAATATTGTGGTGGTGTATTCATTAGTGGAAGCTGAATTTTTCCACTCATACAACAACCTGAATATCTTGGATTATTGGATTTCCTCCTTGCATCTAATCGCTCTTCATACCAAAACATTGCATTACAATGTTGGCACCAGTATGTGGGGTCATCGAGATCCAAGTATTTTTTGAAAAAAAGATTATTTGAAATAGAAAATTATAAACATAATTATGTAATAAAAAACTGAACAATAATTAATATATGTATCACCACTTCATAATAAAATTATACCATTTTGATGAATATTTACAGTTTCATATTCCAAAAATGTGGATGCTATGTTCTTTATTGTAGGAGGAACTTTATGAACAGTTGTAACTGTTTCACCTGCCAATGTATTTGAAGGATATCCAACATTTGCAGAAGGCGTTTTTGGTTCACAATTATGTTGAAGGTCAATTATCACTGGAGTATCATTTGATGAAACTCGACTTCTCTTAGATGTAGAATTTCCTCTCTTCAGGTTGATCGTGACACTAAATTTGAAGAAATCGCAACAAATTGTGATATAGATTGTCAATATAAGTACTCTTATGAATAATTGAAATAAGTAAACTGATATCAAATATATAATTATGTTAGTGTCAATAAAATACCATTAATTATATCACTCATAGGAGTCCTGGAATTGCTAGTCAAAACACTATGAGAAACAATTCTTCGTTTTGACTCTGTTATTTGAGTTTGATCTACTTCCAAGTCGATGTCAATCGGTGAAGAAACATTTGAAAATGAAGATGTATTTATGGATGATTTTCCATTTGATGATTTTGTACCTGTAGTTAGAAAGTAAATTATTTATAAAACAATATAAATATAAAGTTCAATGATATTCATACGATATCACAAATTAATTAATAATCTTCAAACTATATCTCTTAATAAAATAAAATAAAAATAAAGATATGAAGTGTTTATGTACTATTTGTCACACCACTAAATATTAATTAGTTCGTGGTTTTGAAGCTTCATTTATATGAACATTAATCTGATTACCTGTAATTATAAAAAAACTATAATTAATAACTCCGTTATAATATTTATAAGATCAAATTAAAAATTGAGTGTATATTATAATTTAAACTTTATTTAGAATTCATGATTTGGTAAAATAATATAATAATAAAATTTGTCAACATTCAAAATTGTATGAAATTATTGTAGCGAATAATGCTGAACTTTTGGATTCAAATTCATCATTATGTTATTCATTAAAAAATTGATAATATATCTTAATAGATATACGTTCTTTTAAAAAAATATGTAGCTATAGATTTTTTTTCCAAAAATTTAGGAAAAATATATGTATGTTAACAAAGTTTATTTTAATGTATGCTCTTCAAAAATAGTTGATACTAAATTTGATACTTTTTACAATATAATTAAACTTTTATTAGGAATCTATATACTATATGTAAGTTATGCCCTACAAATATAGTTTCATTAGATATGTACTAAATATACGTATATTTTAAATTAATAGTCCTTCAACTATAGACTATTATCTAATTATGATTTACCTTTATAATAGAATTAAATATATACATATACATAGTTTACAATTTTTTTTTATATATTGAATATTATTTTTTAAAAATATAACTGCAATGAAGATAGATATAATATCAGAACATATACAATAAGGGAATTCTATTAATATTAATCGATGGAATAATACTGAGCTTTTGTATTATAATTAATCGTTATAGTAATTATTAAAAAATTGATAATATATCTAAATAGATATTTTTAAAAATATGTAAATATAAAAAAAATTCTAGAATTTTAGGCAAAAAGTACCATGTTAAAAAGTTTAATTTTAATGTATTCAACTAAATAAAATTGTTGATACTAAAAGTGTCAAATCTCATGTGTGTTGTGTTTCTTTCATCTGGACGGATCCAGACTTTTTTAATTGGGGACACAAAATAACTAGTAGTAAAAAATTTAAAAAAAAATTGAGGGGGCACAATATATAGTAGATACTGTAAAGTAGTAGTAAAAAATTGGGGGCACAATATATAATACACTATAGATTAGTAATAAAAAAAATATTTAAAAATGTGGGGGCACGTGCCCCCCCTTGGGGTATATAGATCCGTCTCTGTCTTTAACCAAATAGTTTTTTCATCAAATACTCATCAGCATTAGTTTTTTCATCAAATACCCAAACAAAAATAACAAAAAGTAATCATAATAAATTTATTTTCATCAATTCATCGATTTCTTAACGAAGTAGAAAACACACTAAACAATCATAAATCAACATAACAAAACTTTTCCAACATCATTTCATCATTATGAATTAGATAATTGGAAATTTAATTCAATAACAAACCTGTGATGAATAGTGTATACATAAAAATAACAAACCTATTATTTTTCCTTCCCTTCTTTTTTCTCCTACCATGGTAGATTCGTAATCTCCCCTCATATTGATTCTGCATTGAATCAATATATCAATCATCCAAAAAATTATTTTTTAAATTCATTATTTCAAAATTTGTATGATTTAATGTTGAATACCTTTAAATATTACTTGATTCTGTTAGATTGAATGGTTCATCTTTATAAGAATCTATAGATTTTTAGGACGGTTATCTCCAGGCTGAATATTCCATATAGTATGTTAGAAGATTGTTCACCTTTATAAGAAGCTGCGGTTTTGTTTGACGGTTATCTCCAGATTTAATACTTCTGTTTAACGGTTATCTCTAGTTATCTCCAAATTGAATACTTCAGTAGGTTCAATATGCTGAAGATTCAAACGATCTCCAGTTATCTCCAGAATGAATACTTCAGTAGGTTCAATATGCTGAAGACATCTCCAAAATGAATACTTCAGCTCCAGAATGAATACTTCAGTAGGTTCAAGTGGGAACAGTTATTCCGTGATAATTTGAAATCATAATATCAAATATTATATGCTTTTATTTAATTTTTTTTAAATACAAAGAGAAGAAACGTGTGGAAAAAAAGAAAAAAATGGATCGGTTATTCCATATGGGAATTTGAAATCATAAAGATTGAAGAACTGAGAAAATATACGTGAGAAAATATTATATGCTTTTATTTAATTTTTTTTCAAATACAGAGAGAAGAAACGTGTGGAAAAAAAGAAAAAAAATGGATCAGTTATTCCACATGGAAATTTGAAATCACAAAGATTGAACAACTGAGAAAATATAGGTGAGAAATTACGTGTGAGATTTAGTTTGTGATATAAACGTGGCAGTTTGAAATAAGTGGGAACAGTTATTCCACATAATGTATAATTTGAAATTCTAATATAAAATATTATATACTTTTATTTAATATTTTTTTTAAAAATACAGAGAGAAGAAACGCGTGGAAAAAAAGAAAAAAAAATAGATCAGTTAAAATATATACTAATATTATATATTTTGATAGAAATTCCATATGTTTATTAAAATATGAGAGAATATCGAAGAGGTTAACAGAGAGATGAACATCTATCTTAAATCTATAAAGAGAATTATCACTTTTATCGTGGAAAAAAAGAAAAAAATGGAATTTGAAATCACAATACTAATATTATATATTATGATAGAGATTTCATATGTTTATTAAAATATAAAGACAGAATATGGAAGAGGTTAATAGAGGGATGAAGATCTATCTTAAATCCATAAAGAGAATTATCATTTTTATTTAAGATTAGTTAAAAAAATTAAAAAAAATTTGAATGTGAATCAGTTTTTTTAGAAAGCGGTTGTAAACGATTTTTAATATAATATTTACGAAAGTATCCTTAATTTTTTTACTAAAATTACAATTTTACCTGACTGATTTTTGTTATTATATATATATATATATATATATATAGATTCTGATTTATGATTACTCTCCTTGTAATTAATAAAATTGTCTTTTCATTAAAAAAAACCTAACATGTCTCCTGCTCATAAAATGGAATTAAACTTTTTCGTTCAAACTTATTATGTTAATTTAGCTAAAATACAAAGAAAGAATACATGTAAAACTTCTTACCAATATATTATCAAATAGGAGTTGAAGATTACAATTACTTCCCATTTGGATGGAGTGAGTTGAAATGTAAAATTATGAGTTAATGGATTTTAAAAATATTCAAGTTGGAGTGGATTTGAAATCCACTCGTATTACTCAAAATAATTCAAAATGAAAGTGACCTATGAATTTCAAATCTACATCTATCCCAACACCAACGATGCATTTACTGCACGAAATTTCAAATTTCTACATCCAAATGACACTTACTATTTACATTATTTAATCTATATAAAAATAAACTATATATTTCCATTACCTTAGAATATATATATATATATATATATATATATATATAATTGAACAAAATATTTTCACAAATAAAGATGGCATATGAAAATTGATATCATTGTGATTAAAACTCTTCATTTAATTCGTGAAATTGTAAACTACAATAAGAAATCGAAAAAACAAATTTGCTTAAAAATGTGATTGAATTTCAATTGAATTGGCATGAAAACAAACAAGTTTTTGTGAATTGACAAGGGGTAACGTTTATGCTTCAGATGATCATTTTGATACAAATTTTATGCATTTTGGTTTAAAAATGATTGAAAATTGAATTTTGAAGTTTGGTGGCGAACAATGGTGGTCCTGATGAAGAGTAATAACAAGCTTTCTAACTAAATCCCAATTGAATAAAATGTAATTCTATTTACCCAATTCGATCAATTTATACTAAAAATTTAAATTTTTGTTTAATTCTAATTAGAGGTATACAGATCGTCCACAGATATGTATCAATCTCATTTTCAAAAATATCAAGTTCAAAAAAATTTACATGAGGAAGATGAATGCGTATAATAAAAGATATGTCTCATTGTGCATTACACCAAAAGAAAAGGGTGAATGTATCCACACCCCATCATATTCTTAACACACTACATATTACTAAATAGATTCAATTTAAATCTTCACTTAATTCTAATTCGAGGTATACAGATCGTCCAAACACATGTATCAATCTCATTTTCAAAAATATCAAGTTCAAGGAAGTTCACATGGGGAGGATGGATACGTAAAATAAAAGATATATCTCAAGAAAATGATAAATCTATCCACATCCTATCATATTCTTGATACACTACATATTACTAAATAGATCCAATTAAAATAATTACAAAACTTAAAAAAAATCTAAGCATATCCCTTTACATCTCAATTTTATCCTTGAATAAAAAAAAAATCAAAAAAAAAGTCTAAACCACCCACCGACCTTCTCTCTTCTCCCACTTCCCGACTCTCTGTGTTGCTTTCGCTCCACTATCTTTAATTCTTTCTTGAGTTTTCGTTTTTTAATTTTTGATAAATAATCACAAAGAAAATCTTGTTAAAAACCAGCCGTCGATGACTTCATCACAAAATACGAAAACATCACTTGTTGTGCAATCTTGGTTAGTCGAAAACAGAGTTAATTACTAAAATTAAAAATAAATTAGGGATCTGATAATTTAGAATATTAATTTTTTAAGTTGGTAATTTAAGATAATAAATTATTGAATTCACAAATTTTGTCCAAATTTAACTTGAATCACTCAATTAGATCGGAACCGCATGTGAATTGCATGTACATGAGCTATTAATTTCGAATGAATTTACTGATTTAGAATTTATTTTAAAAAAAATACATAATTAAAATTAAAAATAAATAAATAAAAACATAAAACTATATTAAAAAACAGAAAATAATTAAACTAAATGAATCTGTTGAAAAAAAATTAAGAAAATACATAAAAAAAAAAAAAATTGGAAAGCCAGCGCATCGTCTTCTTCCTTTTGTGAATCATCACCGCCAACAACCCATGCTCCGACCATCAAACCAGCGTGTCAGTCCACCGCTCCGACCATCAAAGAAGAACGACGTCAAAGAAGTAGATCTCCATGAATTGCAAATATTTACAAAGAAGTAGAATATGTTGAAGAGTTGAAGATTTTCATTCAATTTTTTTAAATATTGGAGGTCTATTTGAATATGAATCTTGAAATTAATTTGGGGTTTGGAATGGGTTCGACAAGAGGATCATTTTGATACATAAATTTATAATTTTTGTTACACTTTCCGGTCATCTTCTCCGTTGAGCATTCACCAGCTATGAGATTTTCATTCAATTTTTGAGAAATTGGAGGTCTATTCAAATATGAATCGTGAAATTGATTTGGGGTTTGAAATGGGTTTGACGAGAGGATCATTTTGATACATTAAGTTTAAATTTTTGTTACAATTTTCGGTCATCTTCTCCGTTAAGCATTCACCGGCGGTGGGATTTTATTCAATTGTTTTTAGAAATTGGAGGTCTATTTGACTATGAATCTTGAAATTTGAATTGCGGTTTAAAATGGTTTCTGACAAGGGGATTGTTTTGATATATAAGTTTGTAATTAATGTTACACTTTCCGATCATCTTCTCCGACGGGTGTTTACCAGCGGCAAGAATGGCTGCCAATTTCTTTAACTTTAATGCATTATTTTTATTTCTTTCAATTTATCTTCATTTTGTAATGTTTTTAAAATATTTGTGTGTTTCTTTTAATATTTTTTTATCCACATAAGTTATTTCATTGAATGTCCATATATACAAGTATGTCCCATATTGTTGTCAAATCAATTTCAACTCAGCAAATTCGATCCGAAAAATTCGAAATTAAGGACTCACTTGCAATTCATGTGTGGTTTCAACCCAATTGAGCAATTTGAGCTGAAATTGGGCAAAATTTGATAAGCCCGACAACTTGTTGTCTTATATTGTCAATCCGAAAAATTAATGTTTTAAATTGCTAAACCCCTAATTTACTAAACAATTTTCGTAATTAATTCGTCGAAAATTTTGGGCCTTGCTTCCACTCAACATCTTGTGGAGTTCGGCTAGAGAGGTCAAACGATAGTTTCATTGTTCAACTGAGATGGCCGAATATTATTGACAGCGTTCAATCCCTTCATCGCATGTAATTTGTTCGGTCTCTTTCAAGCGAATGGCATTGTACTCCAATAATGTGTAAAAGTTGAACATTGAGTTCTAAGAAAGGTTTGTTTGGAGATTTTAGGGTTAGATCTTAGGGTTTGATTGTAAGGTCAAAAAAGAAGATTAGTAGTATTTTGTGTGCCTAAAATTAAGGTTTAAGTGAATGGAAGATTGAAGATGAAAATGAAAATGCCTAAAATTAGGGTTGAAGTTAGGGAAGATGAATTTAATAAATTGGGGTACTTTAATCTTTTAATATATAATTGTTTTTAATACTGTAATTAAATATGGATTGTGTTTAGAATTTCTTTAGGCGTGGATAGTTCCACCCAAAAGAAAAGTCATAGTTGCAAAACAATTGTAGGAATAGAAAAACTTGTATAGAGTCCATAATCACACTATATATCAAACGACAATGATTTGACCTTTGCCTAACCTCCAAACAATGAATTTTTTAGTAATCAGACCATTTGACAATTCTTTTCAAAAAAATGAGAATACTTATAATTCTAATTAAACTTCGAAATTCAAGAGATGACAATTTTTGAAATATTTTTCTTTGAAACACAAATACCACGCGGCTTTGAAAGTTCTCAAATCCACCAAAATTGCACATAAAAAGCATAAGAGACATCATTCAAATTTTTGCAACACAAACTATTGTCCTCTTTAGGAAAACAATGTTTTCACATGAAGTCTAGACGATTTTTTTTTTCTTTTTGCTATCTTTAAAAAACCCTCCATAAAAACCTATTAAATAAATTATGTAACCTAGCAATGAAGGCTTAGAAGATCCAAGAAATTTTATAAAGATTTGTTATAAATGACAAACATAGTGCTTAGTAACTATAAATGAATTTTTCAGATAGTGAATTCATGTGATTTAAGAACTTAAATAAAATAAAAAAATCAACTAAAATATGTAAACCTAAATAATAGTAATAATAATAATAATAATAATACAATATGCTTTTAATTAAAAAAAAATATATATATATATATATATATATGTATATATGTGTGTGTATGTGTAGAACCGCTAGAGCAAATGTGGCATAATTACGGAATTCACAAAATATATTTTAAATTTATTTTAGTTCTAAAAAATTGGAGAAGAAAATTAAAGGTAGGTGATTTAAGAAATTAGTGAAACTTCCAAACCTATTTATTAATTGTTGAACATCCGATCCGAGCTGCACACAATATTGCATTTGAACAGCCCAAAGAAGGCCATCAGCTTGTCTGACTGGCTAGGATAATATATTTGACATCCTCCTCGACAGACCATCCAAGATCATCAGGAGAAATCATGGACAAATTAGTCTGGCCGGCCCGAGTTGAAGGTGCCGCACAGGAGAAGCTAACCGCTATGAGATCGTGGGTGATAAAACCGCCCAACACCGCATAAATAGGCGAATATCAAGAACAAAGTGGGCATAACCTCCATGTTCTCCACGACACCCACGATCCCCACTACTCAGTTTAGGTTATAGCTATAAATAGATGTAATTCCAATTTGTAAAAGGTTCGAACTTTCATCTGTAAAAAAGCACTATAGCTCATTTCTCTAAGCAATATTATACGATCCTGCCCGGTCAGACAAAACCGTCCAGGATCAGACGACCTAATTTGTTTGAGTAGGCTCCGGGCCAGTATTCTTTGCTTTGAGTCTACTAAAGTTCAGGGTCCTTTGTGCGATTATATGGGTCGTATTGTCATTCTAACAAAATCCTAGGGTTATAATGTTATTTTATTAAATTCTAGGGGTGATTCTGTAATTTCAACAAAGTTTAGGGACTATTCTGTAATTTCAGAGAATTATGAGGTCTTTACTTTGAGTCTACTAAAGTTCAGGGTCCTTTGTGCGATTATCCATAAATTGTGGGGTTTAAGTGCTATTTACCCTAAAGTCCTAAGTTAGTCCTTGAATTTAATTGAATTTACAAATAAAAACCCCCTCAATCCTAACCCTAGCTGCCCCCTACTGCCTCTGCTGCCACTTGACGTTACCGGCGACCTCACGTCACCGGCAACCACCCACTCACAAACACACAGACACTATAACACCAATACACACACACAACCTGACACCGGTGCTCACCGCGGCGCCAACACACACACAGCCTGCCGACGGAACCCCGGCATCGGCCTCCTCCCTAACACACACACCCACACACACTCATGCACATGCAAATATATATATATATACACACATATATACACAAAAATATATACACATACGCACACGCCGCCGCGGCTCACAGCTATTCACGTCGGCGCAACAAGCGTCGGCTATTCCATCACCCGACTCGTCGGCGCGAACCACGCCCCAGCTCCAAGACAACCACAACAGCGGATGACAGTAGAGAGGAAGAGAGAGAAAGATGGGCCCCTTTCCTAAAGTCGTATGCGACGGAGGCGGCGGTCATATCAAATTTCGAGCCTGAATTTGTGACAGGTTCGACGAGTACTATAAGATAACTCATTTATCTTGCCAGAAGAGCTTCGCCGGCGGCGATGAAACAGTGGCGGTGATGGTGGTGTGAAAGAAGAGAAAATAAGGTGGAGATGTGGTGTAGTCTTTTTTTTTAATTGTTTTCCTATTCTATTTGCTTCCCTCTTGTCAAAAAAAAAAAATGGTGAACATACTATCCTAAATTAGGTTAGGTGTCAAGAATTAAGGTAGCTAGGATGTGAGGTGTCAATATACCATTAACTTAATTAGTGTACTTAAACTAAATAAGTTAAATAAATAAATAAATAATATATGTGGGTATTACATATTCTTTTGTGTTACAGAAGATCGTTGCACTCTTTCATCAATATTCACGTTCTTTATATCATTAAATAAACAAAATCTATTAAACAAAAGATTTTACTCCTACTGTAATGGCTCAAACCTAATACTTAAGCTTATGTAGCTGACATCTTTTAGTAGAGTATCATGTTTCGTCATGTATTTCGAACTTTAAATTATTGTATTTAAATTATTTATTTTATGATGTTAATGTTGTTGTGTTGAAAAATATAATAAATTTGTATAATAGTGTTTATATTATTTATTTTATGATATTAATGTTATTTTCAATAGCACGCCTTGCAGCTTTATTTCAAAAAGACTAATCCCCCTTTCGCTCGTACCGTAGGAAAGAGAATTTTCATTTTCCGATATAAAAAAAGTACTACTGACTTTACAGCATATGAAATAGCCCACCCACCTTCACCCCACATAGGGGACACCTCTTTTACCGTTTGTATTGGTCGCTCAATTATGGGACATATGCCTTGCTCACTTGTCTTCTCTGTAGTTTCTGTTGTTCCATAGGTTATACATCGCTGGCAAAGATCTACAAACGACATCAAAACATGAAAAAATCCTGTTAGTAGGGACCTAGTCATTAGCCATTATTGGCTGACTTACGAACAACTTGAGAATTGGGAGCTCTATTGAGTCGTAATGGTTATTTAGTATTGGTATGCTGACCAAATGAGACAAATGTAGTAAAGTTACTACATTTGAATCTTATTATTTTATAATGTAATTGATATTTATTTATTTTATCAAATTTATTACTAATTTATGATATTAATTTTTTAATCTTTTAATTAGTTGGGTCCTTGAGTAAAAATGTTAGGCATTGTATATAATTTAGAATGAAAATAATATCTTCAATTCTTGTTAATAGTTTAGAAACACAAATAGAGGGTAATGGATAAAATTGTATAATGCAAAAATTATGCTATTCTATCCATCGTGATAATATGTCTACGGTTGATGTGTTAAAAATTTAAAATACCTATTAATTTCATTTTTCCTATAATGAGGGGATGAAATCATTATACGTCATCAGTAAGAATATAAACATGTTAGACCATCCGACCCGAGCTAGAACTAATTGATCAACCTGGCCAGATTACAGAGATGGCCTTCAAAAGTTCGATACAAGCAGCTCATTGAGCATACTCACCAGATCCGGCCAGGATACTTTCCCTAGACGGCCACTTAGTGACCCGGTCAGGATCATTTCCATGATGGGTCCAAAGGGACATGGCCGACCCGGGTAGGTTATGCCGAGCAGGATATTCTTAACTGCTAGGAAATAGTGGGGGAATGAAACCTTAGAAAATAGGCTAAAAACAAGGGCTTAGTGGACATGATCCCCACTACTTATGCCCTCCATAGGCTATAAATAGTTGTATTTTCAACGTGTAAAGGGTTAGAACATTTTTGTACTAAAGCACTAGAAAGCTTATTTCTCTAAGGAATAGCATACGATCCCGGTCGATCACTAAAAATCGACCAGGATCAGCCGAACTAAATTACCCGAGTAGGCTCTGAGCATAATGTTTTATGCACTTCTAGATACATTTCAACTTCATTTCTTGATCCGATTTCACTAATTTCATCTAAATTTGATTAATTTGAGTGTTCGACTAATAATTACTTCATAATACAAATTCAGAGGTCAACATTTTGGTGCTAGAAGGAGGGGGCATACATCAAACGAACAAAACTCCAAATTCATCATGAGTAACAAAGAGCACACCGTAACTCTGGATTCCCAGGCTCGGCTCTCTCAGCCTAGCGGATCTAGCCGTCAACATCTGATTGTAGGGGAAGGGGTCGTCCAGACAGTCCCCATTACTTTGGAGACTCCTCGGACACCTATGTCCGTGAGTGAGATTCGAGCCATAATGGCTCAACTAAACAAGCGGTTGAAAGAGGCCAAGTAGAGAGAGAAAGCCCAGGCAGCGAATGGGTTGATGGAGGATTCAGAATCCTCAGAGAAACGGGCAAAAGGTACCTGGGTAGGTCGCTCATGATGCCCAGAAAATAGGTCAGGAGAGGGTTCTTCTCCAAGTAGCCGGTCAGGGTCGCCATGAGCAGGCGGTCGTCCAACTTCTCCTTTTGAGCCACGTCAATGACGTCGATGAAGGTGAAAAGGTAGCCGAGGATGTCCTCATACTTACACTCCTCGGAATCCTTGTACTTGGCATCTATAACGACCTCATCGCTGGGGTAATCCGAGCAACTTCAAGCTCAGCCTTCAGATCCTCCATCCCAGCCCGGAATCGGGCATTCTCCACGGCTAAATCGGCCACCTTCTGTCGGTCCAGCTCGGCGGCCTTCGTGGTCTCTACCAGGAGATCCTGATAAGAGACCAGCTGAGCGTGGAGAGTCTCCTTCTCCTCGACGGCGGTACTCAGCTGGCCGGCCTTCTCCCTCAACTCCACCTTCTGGGTCAGGAACCTTTCCAGCCTCTCGCCAGGTGAAGACAGACGTCTGCGCCATGAGGACGGAGACGTAGACGTCCATGTCCACATCGATCATCTGGCTGGTGTACTTCTCCAACTCTTCCATCCAGGCTTTGATGGGGGCCTCGGCAGCTGGCTCCACCCCAATAGGAAGACGACTCATAACCTCTTTAGACGGGGACTGGGCCCAAGAGTAGTTGATCTGGAAAGAGGGCCGTTGACCGAGATACTCTTGGGATCCCTCGACCTGAGTGGGATCCCACCCGTAGATGCTGACTGACCTGGCCAGC
Organism: Scutellaria barbata; assembly: GCA_028654395.1. NCBI lineage: Eukaryota > Viridiplantae > Streptophyta > Magnoliopsida > Lamiales > Lamiaceae > Scutellaria > Scutellaria barbata. The sequence continues at coordinate 22,480,730 of CM053647.1, forward strand.
GGGGTTTCGGACTGCCAAACACCAGGTGGGGCGGCGATTGTGATGCTCGGTGTCCCCGAGAAGAAGCCTCCTACCTCGAGCCTGGACCTCTTGGCCGGCGGAGATCGTAGGGTTGGCTGGTCTGGGATGGACATGGTAGAGACCGGGCGCTCGAGGCCTCGACCCTTACCCTAACCCCTAACGGGAGGTCTCCTCGCCTGCTCGGCCCTTTGACAATTTCGCTTTTGAGGGTTCATCTTGAGCGACAGTCCTTCTCAAAGGAGGATTGTTGAAAAATAAAAAAAAAGGAATAAGTATAAAGGTCTCAGCCCGAGCAGAAGACAAACAAACTTACCGAGGAAGTTGTTGGGGGCTGGTCTGAAGGGTAAAATGAGGCCGGCCTGAGCAAGAAGCTCTTCAGTAATCAGCGTCTTGAAGGTTCGTCGAGACTCCTCGGTGCTATCTCGGAGAAAGACGATCTTCTGGGAGAAAATATCGTCCATCAGGAACCTCTGGACGAGTACCTCTGCAAAATGAAAGATAATTAAAATCAGAAGAGTTGAGAAGGAATAAGAAAATGTTAATATACCATTCGCCGTCCCGAAGTGAGTGGAGTAGGCCACTCGCTGGGGCTCTATCTGCCCAGGCAACCCAGGACTCATCCAGTCACCCTCGATCCAAAACCACTTAGTCTTCCAATCCTTGATGGAGGATGGAAGATCGCGAACCAGTTGTGGCCGAAAGGGTCGGGGAGAGATGTAGTAGAGGTGGTTCTTTGTCCTGGGGAGGAGTTTGATGCTCAACACCCAAGCCAACTCCTGTAGGGTTAGGACCCCGAGATTAAACGTCCAGAAAAAGATGAGCAGGCTAAGGATCAATGACCAGCCGTTGGGAAGAATCTGGGCCGGCGCGATTCTCCAGTGCCAGAGGTAACTGGTCAGACAAGGAACTATGGGGAAGCGAAGGCCGGCCTCCAAGGCCCGAAAACTGATGGCCACACAGCCTTTGGGCGATTTATCCATCCGCTTGTCCGACCTCAGGATGTCAAATGTAACCCCCTAAGGTATATTGAAGAGAGCGTGTCATCGATCCAGCTCGGCCCTAGTCATCACGGATGGTTAGGACATAGCTTCAGAATCCTCAGACGGCTGTTCGGTCCTTCGATAGCGTTTAGGGGGCCTTGGCACCCCCATAGGAATGTAACGAGCTGCTCGATCTGAGGTCCTCACCTCTTCAACCACCGTTGGAGCTGAGCTCCTAATCTCTTCAGATTCGGAAGAGCTGGACTCCAAACTCAGCTCTTTGGAACTGTATCCCTGGTATGCAGACTTCCCCTGGTCATAGTCCTAGGTCGACCCACACTCAAAATCAGAAGACATAATTTAAAACGGAGTAATTATCTAAAGTAGAAAGTTGAACGGTTGATTTTGGACGGGTGATTTTGTTCGGTTAATGCAACTCGGGCTTCTCAAGTATTTCTCTAAGGGTTTTGAAATCGTGAATAGCAAAATGAATAGAAGTCGCTTCTATTTATAAGGAGAGCACGACCCTTCAACTTTCTCTTGCCAGGAAATGACACATGGCCGATCTGATGGCTAGCATTTGGCGACACTTCATCTTTTTTCACACCAAATGATGACACGTGTCCGACCAAATGAGAGAACTATGTTTTGCCATGCTCGACCTAAATTCAGCTCGGGGTCCCGATAGAACATGTTTCTCTCACGATCTAAGGGGCTATTGTTGGACCATCCGATCCGAACTAGAACCAATTGATCAACCTGACCAGATTACAGAGGTGGCCTTCAAGAGTTCGATACAAGCAACTCATTGAGCATACTCACCAGATCCCGGATTGAATATCCTTTATAAAGAATCAGAGGAATATGCGACGATTTTTTCCAGGAAATCCCTAACGAAAAATACACATTATTCCTTCCTTTCTATTGAATTGATCATGTCAGGATACTTTCGTTGGACGTTCACTTAGCGACCCGGCCAGGATCATTTCTATGATGGGTCTAAAGGGACATGGCCGACCTGAGCAGGTTATGCCAAGCAGGATATTCCTAACTGCTAGGAGATTGTGGGGGAATTAAATCGCTCACTTCCTAGAAAATAAGCTAAAAACAAAGGCTTAGTGGGCATGATCCCCACTATTTGTGCCCTTCTTAGGCTATAAATAGTAGTATTTTCAACTTGTAAAGGGTTAGAACAATTTTGTACTAAAGCACTAGAGAGCTCATTTCTCTAAGAAATAGCATACGATCCCGGTCGGCTATTAAAAACAGACCAGGATCAACCAAATTAAACTGCCCGAGTAGGCTCCGGATATAGTGTTTTTTGCACTTCTAAATACATTTCAACTTCATTTCTTGATCCAATTTCACTAATTTCATCTAAATTTGATCAATTTGAGTGTTCAATTAGAAATTATTTTATAATACAAATTCCGACGTCAACAAAAGAATTGTCCATAATGAATATTTTAACATTTTTTATAATACAAAAGTTAAAATGAAACCAAAAAATTAACAACTATATCAATAGAAATTGATAGTTCAACTGTATTGTATGTATCGCATTTAATGAGACTTTGGAGTATATGTGATATGTGAAGTAAATTGCATCATATTGCATCATACTCATATTCCCATGTATATCATAAAATTAAATTAAATTAATTTTTCTATTATAATATGTAGTTTTGTCATATATGTATATTGTAAGATTATTACTTAATATAATAAAAGATATTATTTATATTTTATTAACAAAAATAAAATTATACTTTTTTTGTATTTATAATAATAAAAATTATCTATTATGATGGAAAAATAATTCACTATCCTAATAATAATAGAAATGAATGTCATCCCTCATACGTGAATCTTCCTAGAAATGAAAAAATATATATTACACTCAGTATAATTTGTCGGGCATGAAATGAATTGTACGGGCTTTATTTATTTATTTATTTATTTTTATATATATTATTATCATAAATTGTTTTTTTCTTTTTGAAGAATTAGGTGCTTGTCTTTATTGATGAATGGAGAATGGGGGTGAATGAGTAGACAGTTAATAATGATAAATTAACCGTGTGAAAGTGATAAAAAGGATTGATGTTAAAACCCAACGGTCGATTCCCACAAAAGTAAAAACAAAACAAGAAGTGGCAGGAGACATCCACGTGCGTCCTACGTGTCTTCACCTGATTTCCCCCTAAATATTATGTCTCTGCAACTACTCATCAACTCCCCTCAACGGTCATATTTCACCGACATCCCAACGGTCACATTCCCTCCCATTATCCATCGTCCGATCCAAATCCAACGCCCCACAACTCCATTGCCTTTTTACTGACCCCTTTATTTTTTAAGGTAAAAATCACAGTCGCTATATAGAAGAAGATGATGGGTGCCTTATTCAGTATATAAAAACTCAGTTCCATTTCGCTGTATGGCTTTTTGGATTTAGAGAGAGAGAGTGATGATGACCGTTTTGTTTGTTCTCATGCATGTTTAAAGGGTTCTTCTTAAGCTGGGTTTATTGGGTTGGGGTTGAATTGAATAGCATGGACTTTTTGACGGAGATTTATGGAACTATTGATCCCTTGTTTTCTGTGTTTTTCAGCTGCAAATTAGAAGGAAGATGCTTCTGCAGAGATTTCTTGCCTGTTTTGGTGGAAAATCAAGTTTTCTCCGAATGATTCTGCTTTGAAAGTTGAGGAATCCGATTGTCATTTTTTTCTAGGTAGGTGTTGTTAAATTCTTTGATTCTTTATTTTGGGTTGGTGGTGGTGTTGATTTTTTTTAAAGATAATTCTTTAAATTCTTTGCTGCACATAAGCTAAGCTTTTATATACATACATATAATCATCATCATCATCATATAGGACACACAAAAGCATATATACACACATAGAGTGAGAGAGAGAGAGAGGCTTTGAGTTGTGTTTCGTTTGTTTTGACATCGGATTCCAATTTATTTTCTTGTTTTTTTCATTTTCTTGAAACTCACACACTCACTATAGAAAACATTGTTCTGTTTCTCTTGATTTCTCCTTATAATATAATTGTCTTGAGGGGTATATATGATGTGTCAATATATATTCCTTGTGTAAATGTACATTGTGATCATAGTGTGGAAAGGTGGTATATAAACAAAAGAGAGATAGAGAAACATAGAAAAAGGATTGAAGGGTGGGTGTATTGGAGTTCTATAGAAGATAAAGAAAAAGGAAGAAGAAAAATTGGTTATAAGGGTGTGAAGAATGTTGGCTGGGTGCTCTTCTACATTGCTCTCACCAAGGCATAGATTAAGAAGTGAAGTTCAAGCTTGTCATATCCCCACTATGAGCACTCAGAGATTGGATATCCCGTGTAGTTTCGTGCGAAAAGACACCTCTAGGTCTCAGCCTGTTAGGCCTGTTGTTGGCCTTTCCATTGACAAGCAGCCTATTGAGGCCAAAACCTCTCTTAGGCAAAATATCAAACTTGCCCCTGTTGCCACTGAGAGTAAGAGAGAGAACAAGGATGAGTTTTGGGAGAAGAGTAAGAAGAGGTTTGCTGGAGAAGTGTCTTATGATGAGGACAGCTACATGAGTAGAGTGAAGAGGAAGAGGGGCAGCAGCGTAAAATCGGACGGCGAAGAGGGGCGTTTCTGGTTTCATCCAGGCTTCAATGTGCCATGTTCTGGAGAGGATGATGAGAGGGTGTGTTTTGTGCCTAGCAATGTGCCTTTGCCTCCTTTGTCTAATATCCCTTGGTTCGATTCTGTTGTCACTGAGGTCACTGATTTAGGAAAGAGTAAGGATGTTGGGATTGATCCAATCAAGGGCCCCGAAAAGGAGGCCTCAGGGTCTTCAAGTACTTCTTCTGGTGGTCAAGGTTTGGTTCGTGGATTGAGTGGCAATCCGACTGATCATGAGATTGGTAACGGCTCGTCTCCGCGTAATCCGAGTGAAGTTGTTGTAGGAGGGCATAATGGGGAACACCATAACAACCATAGGGAACAGCATGAGTTTGTTGAGCTTATAAGCTTACTTGTCGCTTGTGTTGAACAAATAGGCTCAAAGAACATTGCTTCTATTAACCATTGTCTTGCTCGGCTCGGAGAGCTTGCTTCTCCACGCGGGTCCCCTGTCCACCGCCTCATTGCTTACTTCACCGAGGCTTTAGCCCTGCGTGTTGCAAGGCTATGGCCTCAAATCTTCCATATCACCACCCCTCGTGATCTTGATCGGGTTGATGATGAAAATGGCACTGCACTGAGGCTTCTGAACCAGGTGAGCCCAATTCTAAAGTTCGTTCATTTCACATCCAACGAGATTCTGTTGAGAGCGTTCGAAGGAAAGGACAGGGTCCACATCATAGATTTCGACACAAAGCAAGGGCTGCAATGGCCTAGTCTTTTTCAGAGCTTGGCTTCTAGGCCTCATCCTCCTAGCCATGTAAGGATCACTGGTATAGGTGAGTCGAAACAAGAGCTGATTGAAACGGGGGATAGACTCGCTGGATTTGCTGAAGCATTCAATCTACCCTTCGAGTTCCATCCAGTCGTTGATCGGTTAGAAGATGTGAGGCTGTGGATGCTCCATGTTAAGGAGGGAGAAACAGTTGCAGTAAACTGTGTGTTCCAGCTGCACAAGATGCTGTACGACACCACTGGTCGAACATTGAGAGACTTCTTAGGATTGATACGTAGCACGAACGCAGAAGTTGTGGTGATGGCAGAGCAAGAATCGGCACACAATGAGGTCACATTGGAAGCAAGGCTATTCAACTCACTGAAATACTATTCCGCCATATTCGACTCAGTTGATTCGAGCCTTCCACTGGAGAGCCCGGGAAGGATCAAGACTGAAGAAATGTTCGGGCGGGAAATCAGGAACATCATGGCCTGTGAGGGAAGGGACAGGCTGGAAAGGCACGAGACGTTTGGCAGGTGGCGAGAGCTGATTGAACAAGGGGGGTTCAAATGCATTGGAATCAATGAGAGAGAAGTGGTTCAGGGCGAGATGATGTTGAAGATGTATGGAAACGAGAGGTATAGAGTGGAGAAGAAGGAGGAAGAAAACGGGGGGGCATGTCTAACACTGAGTTGGTTAGATCAGCCTCTATACTCGGTCTCAGCATGGACACCGGTTGATAGTGCAGGGGAGTCGTCTTTATACATTCCATGAAGTTGAAACGTATTTCTTTTAGATTCTTTTTCAAGCATATATGATGATGTCGTTCTGTTCTCGTATACGTATAGGGAGTACTCATTCTTTGTAGGTCATTCTTTCATTCAATTGCAGATAAGATTAGAACACACATGTAGGTTGTTTGAGTTCAGCAGAGTTTCGAGTTGGAGCTGTTTGGTTTATATTCTTTGATTCTTTGATGTAATCTGAGACTTTCTTATTGATTATAAAGTCATGTGTTCTTTGTTCAAGATTATAGATGTCAGTTATGTACCCAGAAATCTGAATATGAAGTTAATTACATTTTTATTTTCTTGTTTCTGTTTTGTCCTTGATTGTTATTCTTTGTTCCAATGACATTTGATTTCATTGAAGTAAAAACAAAGAATTGAAAAAGAATGGTTATAACAATACTATAATGTATATTTGATAATGACATACATAACAAAAGTTGCAAAATAACTTCCTCCTATCTTCCTTTAATTAGGGGTGGAGCTACACAGGGGCTAATTTAAATCAATATAATAACAATATTTAAACACCTTAAATCAATATTTTACAATACAAAATGTAAGAGTATGGGTTTTTTTTTTGTCAAATAAAATTGGGGAAATTGAGACACATAATTCCAGCTATAGCAGTTTGATTGTTAATACTTTTTTTTTATTTTTTTATTTTTTTATCTTTTTTCGCTGATGAAGCTCAAGCCTTAACGAAGTTATAGTTTCTATCAAAACTAAAACGTTCTCGAAAACTTATGTCTATCAAACCGATCTCAACAAGGTTTTAGCAACCATGCCAATCAAATATCAAGTAATTACTTTCAAAATTCTAGTTTGATTACACGAGGAAAACAATCATAAGTCCAAATACTTTGTGATAAGGAGGAGGGCCTATATACTTCAAAGTAATTTAATTGTCTACTAGGGGATGTTTGGAAAGGATTTTAGTGAGCTTTGTGCAATCCTGTTATAAAAATTCTAAATTTTGTAGTAAAGATAAATGGTAAAAATATATATTTGTTTGAGGATATAGTATGGTAGAACTATGTTGTGGATATTAAATCAATGGTGAAAAAGATGAGTTGATATAATATTTTATTGTGTAAATGTGAGTTGATGTGATGTTTTACAATGAGTATTTGATAATGATTAAATGACTGTTATATAAATAGTAATAATTGTGTTCGGATTTTGTAATTCTAATTTGAATACGAAAACTATCATACATTAAAATTTTGAAGTCCAAAATCCTTTCAAAAAAAATCTCTTCCAAATATCCTCTTAAAAATCAATTAGGACTAAAGTATGGCTCTTGTGAGACCGTTTTAAATATCTAATTCGTAAGTGGAACCACATTTCTTCACTAGTCTTGTAATGATCAAACATTTGAAATGTTACTACTCATTCTGCTCCACCAATTACAGCAGAGCCATCTTGAATGATAAAATCCTAGGCAACATTTTTCATACAAGGCAAAAGAAAGAATAAGAGCCTCATCTCACTTTCACAAATTTGGAGGGTATTCTTCAACAATGAAATCAACCAATTGTTGAAGCTTTATTTGCTCCATTTTCTCTTTCTACTAAGTGCATACACAATTGTATATATATATATATATATATATATATATATATATATATATATATATATCACCCACCTCGTATTCATCTCAATATTTCGTTAATCAATTCTTATTAGCTTTCTCAATTATTATTGACATGATTATACTTTAGAACCCACTTTTTGGGGTCCAGAATATACTCAGTATAGATTTATTAACATTTTACTTCAAATAAATAAAAATATTTTTAATTTATTTAATTTCCATTTATAAAATTTGTTGGAATAGATATAGTTATTTGATTTTGGGAATATTTATTTACTAATATTATTTTGTAATATGAGTGTCATTAATTTAAATAATTTAATTATTTTGTTATTAATGTAATTACTTATTAAATTTTTTGGGGTTATTCAATATTTAGGACGAAAGTTATTATGAATTTAAAGAGAGTACATGATGGGAAAAAAAAATTATATAGATTGTATATTTTGTTATGTGAATATTATCTTTCACAATTCTACACCCGGACATCATGCATACAGCTTTTTGTCTCTAAAAACTGATTAGTGATGTTGAACAGATCCAAGTCCCAAAAAAAAAAAATACAATAATAAATAAACAATCAAATGTCCCAATATATAGAGAACCTCAAGTGAAAGCATTTTTATTAATTGATGCGCTAGTTATGCCTTGATTTAGTTGGAACAAGATTTTCCAATTCTATTTTAATGTTTTATTTTGTATTTTATCTCTAATGTATATCATGCATTAAGTGGTGATATCATTAAGTATTTTAATATGTTTAAAGGCCAAAAACAATGTAACTGGGGTTTTAGGTGAAAGGGAAAGGAATCATAATGTGCACTGTGCAGTTAGGCAAATATTTAGAAAATCTGGATCAGAGTGACACTTACCCAATTCTCAGCTTTGGTTTATTATTAATTAAGGTAATGCAAATCAATCTTTCGATGAGTCAATTATTATAAATGTTGTGTACTTGACTTATGGGAACGGGTTGTCAAAAAAAGGTGTACGTTTTCCATAATTAATTCTTTTTAATTTTTGGATAACTATTTACGTGGAAGAGGACGAAGACAGAAGTTTGGAATGGGACTTATAAAATTCAATTAAAAATATCGGTATTTAATATTTCAAGAATATTTAGTTAAGTTGATATTTCTTTGCATTTTTAAATAAAACTATAATGATAAAAAAACTTAAATCTGACTTGAATAGATTTTCTTTTAATTACTTTTAATTAAATTTGCATAAATCATCTCAAATTGAATATATATGCATATCATTAAATTAAGCTTGCATGTGGGTGAAAACTATTTAATTTATAATAAATCATTACATGAAAATCTCTCTCTCTCTCTCTCTCTCTCTCTCTCTATATATATATATATATATATATATAATAACAAAATCACCCAAAATATATTGTTTTTGTTTAATTTAATTTGTTTTTCTCAAAAATAATTTTCAATTATGTTAACAATTAATATTATGGATATGTAACTTTTTGGTAACCAATCATTTCATTAAAAATACATTTATTTGCATTATCAAATTTTAAAAGTCCAGTATGTTTTGAAAGTGTATCCAAGACAATTATCAGATTGTTGAATTAAAAATTTGAAATTGTTAATTAAAAAATTAATAGAACTTTGAAATTGTAGCAATAGTTAATTCAATGTGTTGACAATATTTTGGAAATTACATCTCCGAAAAATCTTGAATCAAATTTGCCTTCATACCAATAATGTTATATTTCATTTTAATATTTTTGGTTTAATTTGAATTTATTATGTAACCCTCATTGCTCATACCATATATTATAAATAGTGAATATAAATCAGCTATAGCATGTCACTTCTTACCATTCCTCCATTTATTTTCTCTTTCATGAATACAGTATATTAAAAAGTGATCTTAACAGAAGAAAAAAAAAAAAAAAAAGAGAGTCAGAATAAAGATATTTTCTATTATTTGATCTTAAGTACTTTTCATCCTCTTCTATTACAGAGAAGAAAGAAAGTTGTGATGGATGAGAAGTCAAAAGATGTTTTCTGAATAATAATCATAGTTGTGTAGCCTTTTTCATTAGTTTTCAATTGTTTTTTAGCAGTATCGTTTAACTGTTTTTGTTGTTTTCATAAATAAAGCTTTACATTTATATCGTGACTTATATTTTATAGTAGTAATGATTTCTAATTGTAAATGATGGTTTTTTTTAAAAGCTTAATTTTTTGTATATATTATTATTTTTATAAAACAGTATATTATTATTATTATTATTATTATTATTATTAAGTGGATATGATATATTATAAGATATTATAGTTTTTATCTTCATCCATGTCATTTAAATGTACCAAGATAGTTCTTATGATGTTTTGACATTGCATCCAAATCTTAAAAATAATAAATTAATGATCATTTATTTGAATTCTTAACTAATAATTTAGATGTATAAAATAAAAGTAGATATATATATATATATGTATATATATAAATATATTCAAGAATATCCGAGACGGAAACATTATTTATTAAAAGTAATTAGACTTACAATGTATTTAAATTCCAAACTTCATGAAATATATTATATAAAAATAGCGATATGTAAATTAGGGGATCTACATCTATTAACGGTAAACTAGATAAAATTGTTTGAATTTAAAAAACTGTATTGATTATCTTTTCTCAATAACTATAAGTCATTTTAATGATATAATTGTATTTTCTACAATTTTATACGTAGTGGTTTTAGAATGTAAAGATTAGGAAGATAATTCTTCCATCTCGAATACTTAATGTTGTGGATTCAAGCATTTGTATACAATATACATTGATAAATCAAATTCTAAAATGAATCTATATACAATATTGCACGACTTGATGTATGTAACTAAGACTAATTTTTTTTATTTTTTTAACATCATGTCATATAATGTAAGTTGTTATGTCAAGAGTCAAATAAACATGGTTTGAAGATAAATGTGATAACAATGGTTAAAATAAATAATTCAAACACAAATGTAATGCATAAAGTTTATAAATTGTATTTCATAACATATGTTCCTCGAAACAAAATACAATTAATTTTTTTATTTAAGATGTGTATATTTTAAACCATGTATATATTATATATAACATATTTGTACTTATATATAAATTTATATTACATTTATCAATTATTGAATTATTCATATTAAAATATACTACCTCCGTCCCACAACAATTAAGTGTTGTGGGACAGAAGGAGTAATTTTTTTGCATCGTACGGGCCCACTGCTAGTTTGATGTAATAGTAATTTTTATTAAAGTTCTGGATGTTGATCGGTGGTGCGAGTCGACTCACAACCTGCCTATAAACCATTATTTCATCCGGAGTGGGGTGTGTTTTTAGTAGCCTCTAAAATCACAATTCAACCCAACCCACAATGTTGTTGGGTTAAGTGGACCGATCCATCATAATTTTTTTTTTAATCTAATTTTGATTTGAGTGAATTTCAAATCTTATATTTCAAATCTCTTCATCCAAACACAAAATTTAGATGACACTGTTTTTTTAGAACTCATTTGTTACATTGGCCTATACAAGTTAAAAATATAAAATAAGACTTTTATGAGATTATCTCCTGAATTTAATTTTGTAAGATGGGCCAACTCATTATACATAATCTTAAAACATAAATTGACTTATGATTACAGATTTGAATCAATCTATATTATGAAACTCCATCTCACAATAATTATATATGAGAAATCTTTTGTTTCTACCTATTATGCATAAAATAAATGAAAAATATTCACTATATAAAAGATATGTTTTCTACACAAATTATAGGGCAAATAACGTAAATGCACTTAGAATAAAGAAACTACGTTTTACAGGACAAAAATTCCAAACAAATCTTGATAGTAAGTAGTATTGAGATTTCTAGTCAATGGACCAAGTTCTAATAGATTAAAAAAATTAAACAAAAAAATTTCATAACATTTGTCCAAAAACACAGAAATTCGAAATTGAATAGAAAATCGACTATGTAAGAGAAAAGAGAGATAATCAAAGATGTGAGAGGAGACAAATAGGAAGAGGGAATCGAGATGTAGGATGAGGAAGATGAGATAGAAAATTATTTTATTCAAATTTTCACGTTGTACATCCATCAAATTATCACAAATAACTTTTTTATTTTACAAATATATCAAAAAAATTGAATGTGTTAACTAGGGAATGAAGCAAACTCATGACCCTAATAAGTATCGGAAGAGGGAATGGAATTTAGAAAAGAATAATTAAAATTGAAGATATTTTAGGACATAATGCATGGATGACTTGTAGTTTTGTACTAGGCTATGGTATTTCGATTGAACTTCACTGCAACATAAACATAATGACAAAAATTACGTCAAATCATCTGTCATTCTTAATTTCCTCATAATGATATAGTGATAATGAAAAGACATATCATTACAACTATGGATGATGATGGGGTGGGGAATTTTCTTTCTCCAAGGAAATTGGTGCGGGTAATTCTCAAAATTTAAACTATCCACATCGATTCGGAGTTTACAATTATTTTGATTGAGGTCTTAATCTTAATTTTTCGTTCAGATTGGTCAATTAAAAGATGATACATGTCATTTTGTTTTATTGGTTCAACTAAATTTTATATGGATAAAATATATATTGTAAATATTGTGGATAATATATATTTAAAAAAAAAATATATATATATATATATATATTAAAATTTGTATTTTTTTATTATCTATAAATAGACATTAATATTGACATTTTTTGGAATATATCTTAAATTCTCTATTTTATCTTCTATTTTTTATCATTGATTTCTCAATTTCTATCATGGATTCAAATCATCTCTAAGAAACGACTTAATTGAGTATATATGACAAAAAATTGGAATTAGCTAGAAATTAATGTAATTTGCATGTTCAGTATTTGAATTTTTTTTTATTTCATGCATCTATTTGTATTTTAATTTATTTCTTTTCAATTTTGTATTTCAACTCTTGTAATTGTAATTTCATTATTGTATCTTATTCTAAATGTATTTTAAATTATTTTTCTTAATATACTTATAGATTTAAAATATTAAATTACTTAATGTAATTTTTGTACATTTTAAATATAATAATTATTGATTAATATTTTTAATTAATAAAAAATAAAATTATTATTATTATTTTGGATTTGGTTGGGTTGTGGATGTGGATGTGGATATAGAAAAGATAAAATTAAGTTGAATTGATGGATGAGAAAGAAATTAATATTTTATTTTAGGTTGGGTTGAGATAGGTTGCTGATGTTGGTAATCTTACTTCTGCAGGCTGGTCGGGAATATATTATAATATTTTTAATAACGTAATTAAATAATTATATAGAAAATTATTTTTTTTATAGAGGATAATGAAAATATAATTGAATATTTGTCTTTATATCTTGATTAGATTGACTTATTTAATTACATGGATTGTACTTTCATCATTTAATCATATTATAAATCTTCTTTTATGTATTTTAAAGATATCATATATGTTCTATTTTTATATGTAATTTTCTGAACTTCTTCAACTATCTATAGATTAAAGATTAAAAAAAATTAAATAGAAAAACTTAGTGTGAAGAATGGAAATTCTTCTTGAGAAACTTTCTCCTCCATACACTAGTGGGCAGGGGTCCCTAATTACAACTAGGGATTTTGTGGCCTTTCAATTTGCAAGTAATGAGTTAATTAAGTAGAGCCAAACATATAACTATTTTAAGTATATTGGAAATATTAGAAGTTTAAAATTAAATTTATACTTGTCTGATAAGATTTGAATCAAACTTGAACAAATATTAATCTACTCCAATAAGAGTCGAATTCAAGCTGTATTATTATTATTTTTGTTTCATTTATTTTTAATTATCATCAATATCAAAATCGAGCAAAACGTTGGATTTTATTAAACATAAATATAGTCAAACTTAACATCTTCATCAAACCAAATTCAAACATATGTCACTCAGAAGAAAAAAATGTTGGCTTTACATAAATTTCTGTCGCAACTAGTTAAAATTATTTAATTAATTAAAATCAATAAAAACTCAAATGGGAATTGTGTATCTGTTTCTTTAATTTGTGGAGTTTGGATCTCCACTGTAAGTGTATGAAGATTTACATTTCCTCCTGACTTGACAAGACAATTTGTAATTTTCATTATTACCTCACAAACAAATCCAATTGGCAATTGTCACTTGCTTTTATGATGAAAGATTAGATATTAGAGCATGTATATTGCATGAAAAAACAAATTTAGTACAACGTAAGTAATTGGATTGGATCCAATGCATGGATATGTAGATTAATTGAATTTTTTTGATTAGTCGAAATATTAAAGCAATTTAAATAAGCGTAGAAAATTGTGATTGGACATAAACCGAAATATATGATTCAAAATTTAATTTAATGTCATTAATGAGAAATAATAATAAGAAATAACTTTAATAGATAAGTGAAACTAAAATTAGAAGAATTATATTGTGTTCCAAATATTTATAATGTGAAAATAGATTGAAATATTTATTTATTTGATGTAAAATTTGGTTAAAATTAGTGAGTTCCATAAAAAGTGGATTATAATCAAATTGGGGAGTACACAATTAGTTCTATACACCAAGTGCATGAATTTGAGTTGATCTGACCCGAGAGTGCATTTCACGTGTTCCACTCGCGCCTCACGCAGTCTACACGCTTCCCCACGCACCCAAACTCAAACTCAAACTCTAGTTTTCCTGTTATATTGACATAACATTTTAATTTAGCGAACTTAACCTTTTAATTCTATCCTTATAACCTTTTAGTTATATGCACATAACCTTTGGCAATGCTAAGTGGTGAAAAAAGTATAAGTTATTTACTGAAAATGTTATGAAATTTGTACATAAAGGTTATACTATTACAACATAAATGTTATATCATTACAAATAAATGTTTCAGCTATATTAAATTTATATAATGAAAAAATTACAAGTTATTTATTGAAAAAATTATGAAATTTGTACATAAATGTTATATTATTACAACATAAAGGTTATGATATAAATTAAAAAAAAAATTAGGCACAAATCCGGATTAAATCGGACCCGACCCAACTCTCGTGTTCAATTGCATGGATCATGATCCATGCACTTGATGTACACAAACACTACCCAATTAAATGAATGAAAGAGTTATGAGTGATTCCTCGTGTATTGTAGGGATCTAGATTGACAAACTAGTCTTCTTCTCCTCTACATCTTTTTAATTCTTTTTTCATTTTGCTTGTGTGTTGTATGGATCTAAATCCATAAATATATTATATAATCTCTTTCTCTCTCTACCATGGATTGTTCCTCTCTTATTTTTAATCTTCTTCCTCATAGCACATTGATGATTTCAACCATCAACTTGCGACTCCATGAGTTGAGGATTATTTTGTTACAAATATTTGAAAGAATAAAAATTAATTGTTTTAGCTAGATAAAATATAATAATCATTTGCAGAAAATAGAGAAAAAATATTGATTGTATTACATAAAATTATTAGTTGTATTTTATAAATGTATTAGTTGGTTCAAACAAAAATATTACTTCATATGCTTTAAAAACACCTCATTTTAGAATGTAATGGTATTACATTGCTTTATAACTAAGGTTTTAATACAAAGGTATTAGTTAAAGGTTTTAACTTATATAATAAATAAGTATTACTGAACTTAGTTAAAGCTACTATTTTGTTTTACTTCAAAATGGTTTTATTATTTTACTGAAATATATTGATTGTATCACATAAAGAAATTAATTGTATTATATAAATGTATCATATAAAAATACTATTTTGAAATATAAAAAATAAGGTATTACCCATATAATTAAAAAATATTACTCATATAATTATAATATATTAATATTTATATAACTAAAATGTATTACAATTTTGATAGAATTCGAATAGGGACGCGAAAAGACCTGTAAAAATAGGACGGGTCGAATTAAACTAGATTCGTATACCAATTGCATATAAGTATTGACACAATGAGAGAATGTCTAATCACCATCACACAAAAGATGATAAATTAGTTTGGCACAAAAAAATCCTTATTTAAATATCTTTCAATCAAAAGAAAAATGAAAAAGACAAATGAATCGATTCGCCAAAAATCTGTGTACTTTGACAGTTGTATTGATGCTGAAAACGCCATCTCAAGATTTGTTGCTGGTGATGAGCTGTATGCCACTTTCATCCTAATATCAAAGAAAATTATAACTATATTTTTTAATAAGTATTTATTTACTCATTTTCACAAGAAATATTTTTGTTTTCTAAAACTTTTACACCTATATATAAAATAACTCATTTTTTAGAAATTAATATACAGTAAAATCTTCATAAAATAATATTTGATTAATTAATAATCTCGATAAAATTAATAATTTATCCGGTTCTAATTTGGGATCAATTTAAATTTGGACACCAATGAATTAAATAATAAGATAATATTTTTTTTTGGGAAATTTTAGTGTATATTTAAGGTTCCGAAAAAATTATAAATTACTAATTATTAAAAAATTCCCAAATATATATATATATATATATATATATATGTTATCTACTTGAACATTTTAAGACAATTTAGTAAAATATGAATCTACTGTTATTAGTTTTTTTTTTTTTGTTGAATTTCAAATTTGCATTGATCTCATCTTTAAATCTCTCAATTAACATGATTATGTGAGTACATTCTTTGAATAGTAATTAAAACTTGTGTTTTAATTTATTTGTTATCAATAAATAACTAATGTACATTATAAGTGGATTATACAACCCCGGGATTTTGAAGGTCGGTTATGTATATACATTAAAATCTCTCTAAATTAATAAATTATTAATTTATCGATTATATAATATCTCTCTAAATTAATAAAATTCTCCAGTTCCAACAATATTAATTTATAGAGATTTTACTGTATGTGTTTTTACATAATGGAATTAAGTTGGACGAAACAACTATGTATTTTTAGTATAAAAAGTAAAAGTTTTCATAGGATAAATTTCTTGTGAAAAAGCCTATCCCTTAAAATCAAAATTCAATTGTTCAATGAAGCATCTAAAGTAAGATTCATGTCTCACTTATAAACCACAATATAAATGGCATAAATGCGATTATCATATAATTTGATTATCATGTTTTCAGTTTCATTTTCATATTTAGTTTACGAGCTTTTCAAGAAAATTGAAATTTTCTTTATTAGATTTGATTTTTATATTGAAAATATATTCGAGCAAGTTTTCAAAAATAAAAAAGGATTAATTGTTGAAAATATCACAACATTTACTCGAATTGTCATTTTAACCAAATTTTTCATTATTAATCAAAATAATATAATCTTTTTCCTAAACAAAAAGAAACATAATCTTATATATATAGTATGTTTTTTACTAAGATAGTGTAAAAAAACTTCATTATCTATCAAAATACAACTTTTCACCCAAATTTCTTAATTTTTTTTTTCCCTCCCCCTTCCACTTTCCAAACTTATTAAAAAAGAAAAAAAAATACAACTTTTATAAAACTTAATTTAGTAATAAAAAAAAAATACTACATATTTATGGTTATATTATTTTAATCAATAATACATAATTTGATTAAAATGATAATTCGATTAAAGCTTATGATTTTTCCGATAATTAATCTAATGAAAAATTTATCCATTTAAGACATCAATCATTATCAATGAACACATGAAATGTATATATGAAAATTTGAAATTTAAAATAAAATGTAACAACTCCATTTTTTTACACAAAAACTCATTTAAATTTGTGTAAAGACCCCTTATTTCACAAGCATATATATATAAATTTATGAGTTATAGATTGATGTGTTTCATATAATTAAATTAGTCAGATAATATTACACAGTTCTATTCATTTTAATTAATAATCGTCTCATAATAAGGTGATCATTAATTACGAATGAATATAACACACTAACCACAATATCTTTTGATTCGAAATATTTGAAAAGTCAAAATAAAA
The DNA here is from genome assembly GCA_028654395.1 of Scutellaria barbata. Taxonomy (NCBI): domain Eukaryota; kingdom Viridiplantae; phylum Streptophyta; class Magnoliopsida; order Lamiales; family Lamiaceae; genus Scutellaria; species Scutellaria barbata. The sequence goes on from CM053647.1 coordinate 22,498,563, forward strand.
TGGCCCATATAATAGTGCTGATAATTAAGCTGTGATGTTGAGTGCTTATCAAAGAATTGATATTATTGTAACATTATTATTTTTTTCTGTTTTGTCTGCATTTACGTACTTGTGCATGTGCTTCTTCATGTTTTGGTCAGCTAACAATCATATATAAGACACAAAAGCCAAATAATGTTTATATATATATATATATATTATCATAAAAATGATATTTTGTCCAAATTGTAGATGAAATATGTTTATTAAAGCATTTTATAATAATCGTTAATTAAAACCTCTTGCTAAATTAAAAAAAAAAAATCAATTTTTAAGAGATATCAAATTCAATATCAATATTGATGTTGCTCCGGTTTGACGTGCGTCTTCTCGGAACCAAAAACTCGGAATCTTGACCGATCGGATCCAACAAACCTGCAAAACAGACACCGGGAGAGGCTCTGAGAGGTTCCCGGCGAAGGGACTCCGACGCTCAAGTCAGTCGAAAAGCTCTGAAATCTCTCAAGTAATATGATGTGTGTAATTTTGTGTATTGCGTGTGTGTAAAGTGAAAAGAACAAGGGTATAAATACTCCTTGATACCGTTGTAGTTGGAATAGGAGTCTTATTTGCGATTGAAGTAGGAGTCCTCCGAAAATCAAGGGTTAGCTCGATATTAGCCTAGAAACCAGGGATATGGATAACAAACCCATGAAAATAGCGGGCAGTTAAGATCATTCCGTTCACATCCAATCATTCAGTTCGTAGAAATATATCGAGCTAATGTAGTTTGCCGGGACAGACATAGCTCGCATATCACAGTAGTTCGCCGGGACAACTAAGACTCGAAGAGACCCGATTTGATTTAGTTAGATCGGAAAAGTTAGTTCGATTCGGTCGAGAAAATTAGCTCGATCACATCAAATATATTCTCCGACATCTACATAAATTCAAGATATATTTATATTTTCGTCCATAGAAATATTTTTAGATCAATTAGAAATCAATTATCGAGAATAAATGAAATGAGGGGAAATCATTCTCAATATGAGACATATCTCCATAATTGATCATCAGTTAATAAGCCATGTGATACATATCTTAATATATATCATGATTCATGCTAACTCAATTATCACATTAATAATTAGTTCTTTGATGGAACCCACTATTTGAATTGACAAGCTACCAATTTTTTTATTTTTTATTTTCACATCTGCAATGTTTATCATGCATATATAAGAACAAAATAGTTCTAGAAGATATTTTTTGCATACTTATCTTTTTAGGCATATTCCTTTGTATACTCATACATATGTTTAAGCTACTTATGAAAAAATATATATGCTCAAAGTTCGACCACTTCAAAAGAAAATAAAAACTCTTAATTTAATTTGCACATATATATTTAATTAGTTTTATACATATTTATTTTCTGAGTGAAATTTGTATATTCGTTTACTTAAACATCAATAAAATTATTGTAGTTGCAATTATTTTTTGCCTATTATGGTATATAGAAAAACTTATATAAAACCATTATCATCACTAAATTTTTATATTGTGAATTATGATTTAACTTGTTTCACACAATTAAATTTGTGACAATTACTTTACAAGAGTCTATAATTCTAGGTATACTGTCTATTTAAAGAATTCAATTAGAGTAAATTAACTCAAAACCATCATTCATATAAAATCATCTTATAAATATAATTATTTGCACCATCCATAACATTAATCAATTTTAAAAATATCTGTTTTATGGATCATACGTTGCAGAGTAATCCTTCTAATATATTAAATTGCAATGGTTTATTCAATCATGCTCTTACTCTTGCAATGTAAATTATCTTAAAAATATAAAAAAAATTGAAGCTGGACATGAACCACGTGCCACGTGGTCGATTGTACGGTCACCACGTATTATAATTTGGTTTGTCATTTTTGGCTGCCTCATTCACACGTTCGTCTCTTTAGCCCAACCTTCACTTTTTATTTTCATGAAAATAAAATTATATATTACTCTAATTTTATATTCCTAAAACTTAGAGATGAAGTACTTCCCTACAAAATAAAAAATAGTTTTTTGACTTTTTTTTTTAACATTATAATTTAATTTTTTTTTTTTAATTCGGTTAATCTCCATAGCATGTTTGATGTTACAGTGGTCGATCCATTATTCTTTACTCTTGACATTCAAACGACATATTAAATATAAATAATTTTAAAATAATTACAGAACTCAATAGTGAATAAATATTTATTTATTCACCTGCAGCAAATATAATAGTATGCATATACTTTTGCAAATAAATTTTATTTTTCAAAATAAAATAGATATTGTTGGACCCCCAACTCGAGTTAGAACCAAACATTTAGCCTCATCGAATTACAGAGGTGACCTTCAGAAGTCCAATTTGAATAACTTATTGAACAGACACCCAAATGACCTGTCTAGAACAGTGTACCTGGACGGCTACTAGGTGACCCGGTTAGGATCAATTTCATGATTGGTCCAAAGTGACACTGCTGACCCGACCAGGATGCAGCCTGACCGATCAAACTGGAAACTCCTAACTTATAGGGAATAGTGGGACGAAATAACCGTCCACTCCCTAGAAAATAGGCTAAAAATAGGAAAATAGTGGACATGATCTCCACTACTCGAGGTCTTCTTTAACTATAAATAAAAGAATTTTTAACTTGTAAATGGTTCGAACACTTTTGTATTCAAGCATTAGAGAACTCATTTCTCTACTATAAATTACAAATGATTCTGGCCGACCACAATAAATCGACCAGGATCAGCCGAGTCAAATTGCTCGAGTAGGCTTCGGGTCAGTGTTTTTTGCACTTTTTAGTTGATTTCCTTATCTGATTTGCTTCATTTTAATCCGAATTCATTTACTTTAAGTGTTTGATTAGAAATTAATTACTTACAAGTTCCGATATCAACAGATATTTATAATTCTATTATAAAATTCGGAGTTTTAAAATTTGTAAGACGAAAGAAAAAGGAATAGATACAAAATTTCAAATCAATTAAACAAAAATTTAGAGGAATAATTAAAAACCTAATTTTCCTTAGAATGAGGCTTATGTGTTCCTTGTGTGTGGATTCCTAAGAACCATATTCCCCACCCAATCTATTCAAATTCGAATTATATATATATATATATATATATATATATATATATATAACTCTCATGCTCTCATCTTCTCCTCTCCTCTTCTTCAAATCCTAATTTTGCACATTCTCTATTACTCTCATACTCTCATTTGTTTTTGACTTGATGATTTGACATACTGGTGATTAGTAAGTTTTTAATTAATTGGTATAGAAATTGAATATGTTGATGTGTGTAAATTGTAAGTATGACTAATAATAATAATAATAACAATCTATCTATCTAGAAAGAAGGACAATTGGTAAAATTTACAGTTTTGCTATATTCATTTCTAAAAATGTCACATCATTATTTTGATTAATAAATTTTTTTTAAAAATTTAGTAGTTTTGTCAACAAAATTGTTCATGTTAATTAGGACACTTTTCTCATATAATATATTGTTATTATTACTATTATTATTATTACTACTACTACTATTATTACTTACTATTATTTGTTGTTGACGATGAGTGTTTTTGTTATTGAACAACAATTTTTTTTAATTTTGTTAACTTTAATTACTTAATATCTATAATTATTCTCATTATCAATTTTAAAGTTAAAAAAATTTTAAGATATTTTTTTTGTAACTATGAGAAATATTATATATAAATGATATTTCGAAATTTCTATTATTAATTGGTTACTTGTAATCAACTTAAAAAATCACCGGCTTATAAAATTATCTATCGAATCATGAAGTATTTTTAGCAAAAGAGAGAAATAAATAGAATGTAAGCTTTCAAGTTTTTAAATTTTTTTTTAACTTTAATTACTTAATGTCTAGAATTATTTGTATTATCAATTTGAAAGTTGAATAAAAATTTAATATACTTTTTATAATTATGAGAAATTTGTGTATAAATAAATATTTCAAAACTTATATTATTAACTGGTCACTTATAACTAACCCTAAAAATTATTGACTTATCAAATTATCTATCGAGCCATGAAAAAAATTCAACAAAAGACAAACAAATAGAATATAATCTTTCAAGTTTGTCATTTAAATTAATTATAAATTTTGTATTCCAACTTTTTAATATTATCAAATATAATTTAGAATAACATATACAATTTGTGTTATTTAAATTTAGAATAACACGCAACCCAAAAATGAATGCATAAGAAAACTCTAATGTATAGTGAGAATTCAACCAAATTATATTTTTTTCAGTTAAAACTCTACTTTACTCAATAATTTTTTAAACTTATAAAATATAGCTTTAAAAATCAATAGAGATATGAAAAATATATTTATATATTATACAAAGTTTGAATATAAAAGATGTATGAATAACTTTTTAATATAGTAATTTTATTATATAATTATAAATTGTATATACTACCACAACAAATAATAAACCGCACATTACGTGGGTGATTATTACTAATAATAATAATATAAAATTAAAATCAATTACGCAAGATGATCATTAGCAAAATAACTTGCAAAACCGAAAGTACCAAATGACAATGAAATTTACCATGTCGATATGTTTCATCTTTATATATACTTATTTACTTTCAAGCATATAATTTGAAGTAAATAATATACTTTATCTCCCACCACTAATTAATTAAATGAAAGAATGGATTGGGACATGCAACACAAACCTAGTATCTTCCAAAATTTATTAAAAAAAAATAAAAAAATCTTATTGTTCATATAAATCTATAGTTGGCATTGGAAGATCGATAAATACATGCTACGTGTCATCAACTCTAACTACTAAAATCAATTTATTAAAAAAAAATCGACATAAATATTATATTTATAGGTAAAACGATTGATAGTGTGAGCATGTGGCTTTGAATAATTTCGTTGGTTTGAGACCCGTCTATGCCAATATGCCGTAGCCGAAAGTTGTCACACAATTTTATTTAATTAATACCAACTAAATAAAAAACTTGTATATATGTTTGTTGGACGTATGTACTTTATTCTTATATAATATTACTACTTTATATTAATTTATATTACTATTTTTTATATAATCATTGATAGTCTAAGATTGATAATAAGTCCATCCATGGTTTTATTTATCTTTTATCGAAACAATAGGTGATGTTGCTAGATCCAATTTAATTTATCTGTAAATATTTCGTTTTAATTAGTTATGATGCTGGCAAAAGTAGGATTAGAATAATAAAATCAAACTCAATCCGTTGATTTGAGTTGAATATTAAAATTGACTTAATATTTTGGATTAACTTCCATATTTTATTTCATTCAACAAAAACATCTTTTGGTCATGAGGAGGAAATTACATTTAAATACTAACTCTAATATTAAATTGCTTCCTAACTAAAGAACTGACTTAACATATAAATATAAGTTAACAGATAAAGAAATCGAATAATTTATTTTTAGCTGGGCAATCGATTTATTCTGATTCGAAGTATTTGTTCCTTATTTGTATCACCATCGAATCATATTATATCCATAAAGAATTATCTCTTTGGTAATGTTAATTAACTATTGTCTTTCTCTATATTTTTTTATAAGTGAATGGATATAATTATACCTACGTTAATTTCACAAATTAATCTCTATTTCTTTATGGTATACGTAATACTAATAATTTTTGAATCTCTAAAATACTAATATAGACATTATTTACGTTAAGTGATGACCATTTAATAATAATTTTCAATCTGAAATTTACCAAATCTCAGAGGGGTGAGTGTTTTGTTTTTATTCTGTTTTATCTAAATGTATAAACTTATCCAAATTTATGATACATAGAGGAAGATTAGGGAATAGTTAATAGATAATTATCCAAACCAAAAAGGACAATCAGTAGATAATTACCCTAATTAATGAATTTAATTCATATATTTATGCTGACGTTGCACAAAAAATACCACTTACAATTTAAAACCACGTTGTTTCAGAAAATCTACATCTACAAGGGCATACTTGTCATTTCAAGAATTATTATGAACATTATAGTCAAAGAAAGATTCTCCTATATTTAGAAAATCGTCCTCCCAATTTCATTTCCATTCATAACCACCACAAAATTAACGCAGAAAGAAATTACAAGCAAAATTCGAAAAAAAAAATAAAAAAAAAATGACAGTGACACCTACATACCGTACGCGTCCAGCTCTTACCTATATATCAATCCAACTGGCTCTCTCTCTCTCCCCCTTCGTTTCTCTCTCTTCTCATATATATTCCCTATCTACCTCAGTTTCCTCGTTTTCCGATTTCGGATCAAGAGATTCAACTCGTTTCATATGAAATGGGCGCATCGTTTTCATCATTGGCCGCGAACGAGAGCTCCACAGCGGCCCCGTCGCCGGAGACCGGGCTAGGGGACTTGCCGGAGAGCTGTGTGGCGTCGGTGCTCGTATACCTTGACCCGCCCCAGATCTGCCGGATGGCAATGTTGAACCGGGCTTTTAGGGGAGCCTCGTCCGCCGATTTTGTTTGGGAATCGAAATTGCCCTTGAATTATGCAGATGTCATCGATAGAGTGTTTGAGAAAGATGATTCATCTATTTCTAAGGATTTGTGTAAGAGGGATATTTATTCCGGGCTTTGTCGCCCCAATTCTTTTGATGATGGCACCAAGGTTCAATTTCCATACCCTCTTCTGTTATGAATATAAAATTTTATAGTCATGATTTTCTCTCTCATTTTTTATTTTTTATTTTAAAAAAAAAAGGGATATACTTTCTGGAAAAAAATTTGAGAAATAGTTTCTTTGGGAGATGCTTGGGCTTTGTTATTAATGTTTTTCCTTTCTTTTCTCCTTTTGCATTAGGGCGGATAACTGGGAAAGAAATTAACAAAATTGAAAAAATAAGTCAATTTGTTTTGATGCTATATTGGCTTAAGAAGAAAGGGTTTATGGAAATTTATATGCTTGTTTACTAAAGCTTGGTTAATTTGGATTATTTTCAGAAAGTGTGGTTGGATAAGAGCACAGGCAAGACATGTATGTGTGTATCATCAAACGGATTAGCAATAACTGGGATTGATGATAGAAGATATTGGAGCCGAATTCCAACTGAGGAATCAAGGTGAGGGATTTATACATAATGTTGCTTTTATATTTCCCATGTCTTGCTGAAAAAATTGGATTTCAGGTTTTGTTAGTTGTTTTCTAATGCATTTGTTAGTAGATCTGAGGGTCAAATACAAAATAAAATTGGGATTTTTCACTGTGAATTCTTCAAAAATAAAGGTTCTTCGTCATCCTTAAATCATTTGATACCCTCTGCTATATATATATATATATATATATATATTAATATCACCAGTAGAAGATTTTTCTTGCATTTCTTATTTGATATTAGAGCTGCAAGGTTTTGTTTTCTCACACTGAAATTAGAGATCTCATGCTGATTGTTGAGTAGTTGATAAGTGCTGAATTGGTTGCTATAGACAATTTCTTGGGTTAGCCTCAAATGATAATATTTTTGACATCAAAAAACAAGTTTATTGTTATTATGTAAATTATTCTTGAAGATATTATAAATAAATGTATAAATGATACCTAGAGATATGGCTTAAGCTTTGGTTTTTTGGCCCACCTGCACATTTGTCCACATGAGGCATCAGGCATCAAGTGGCTTAGCCCGCCTACACATGAGGGGGCTTGCTGAAGTTAGTAATATATGGATAAATGATTCCTCTGTCTAATAGCTTAAACGTTTGGATGAGGTGACCTTTAACATTAATCTTTACAGCCATAACAGTGAAAATCATAAACCTCAATTGACTGGTAAGAGAATGAACTAGGAATTCTTGAATTTGATATGAGCAAAATATCTAGTGTTTTTTAACAGTTGGGATAGAGAGTGATGTTTGTTGTTCCTTTGATCAAAAGGAGGGGAAGAGAAAAACAGAGACCATGCATAAATTTGTTTTATTTAAGAAATAAAGAAAACTCAACCATAATATGTAATTAATTGGATTACTTGTGGTTAATGCACTGGAAGTTTGTTCTAGCAAGCTACATGTCGGCTTGAATTACATCTGAATATTTGTACATTGATCTTCCATTCCATTAGTTGGCAAGCAATGCATGTGGTATTTCAATTTCAATTTCAATTTATATAGTGAATAATTGGAGCATACTTAGGTGAAATTCATTTGTTGGATACAGATTCTGCTCGGTTGCATATCTCCAGCAAATATGGTGGTTCGAGGTGGATGGTGAGATTGAGTTCCCGTTCCCAGCAGGGAAATACAGTCTCTTCTTCAGATTGCAACTGGGACGAGCTCATAAGAGGTTTGGGCGAAGAGTATGCAACTCGGCGCATGTTCATGGTTGGGATAAGAAACCGGTGAGATTCCAGCTGTCAACATCAGATGGTCAAGAAGCAACAAAGCAATGTTACTTGAAGGAAGCAGGGGAGTGGATTCATTATCATGCTGGAGATTTTGTTGTAGGCAAAACCTGCAAATCAATGAAAGTCAAGTTTTCGATGACACAAATTGATTGCACGCATACGAAAGGTGGGCTTTGTGTAGATACTGTGCTCATATATCCAGCAGAGTACAGAGAGAGGTTACAGCGTTTTTAATTGCAACCAATCTCTTTTAGTAGGAAGAACCCATCTCGAATCAAGTTATAGAGAATGTAGGTCGATGAGCAGTATTAAAGAAGTTGGTTGTTCCCTTCTCTCTCTCTCTCTCTCTCTCTCATTGAAATGGACATCAATGGACATTGAGGTGTGCCTTTATATGTTCATCGCGTGTTGTATCAGTGTAGGCTACGTGTATAATGATTAATTTTATTTTGATGTACACGTAGAATTCACTTGTATAATGAAATGCAGTATGAACTGTTATTTTGCAGTGGTAATTCAGATTTTGCATGACATGTGACTGTATTTGCATAAATGGGTTCCTGGATGGAAATATCTTTTTTCATAGAATTAATTAATACTTCTGTAAATTGACAAATCTTATAAGGCTCTGAACCTCTTAAGTTATTGAGAAAACTTTCTGAAATACCAGGCCGCTAGTTTATTGATGCTTTTGCCAAATGTTGGACCAGTTTGTGTACGTTCTCTCTCTCTCTTTTTTTTTTTTTAATGAAACTTATGTGAGATGGTGTTTTGTTATTTACAAATAAACAAATTTTTCATAAATTGATATGTGAATTGTGGAGTGTGATTTTAATGTGGATAGGATGAAGGATCCAATATATATATTGATTTAAGAATTACCCAATGTATAAATACGTAGTGGATCTTCCAAAACGAAAATCTAGTTTGATCTTACTTAGAGCTTAAGAACATTGACCCGTTGGTTATATAATCAGCCAAGAACCTTGGTACGTTGAATGCCACAAGATCTTACTCAATGATCTTGATAAGTTTTTGAACAATTGAAAACCTCACAAAGAGAGAACTCAAATCACAAAGCTTAGAAACTAATATTTGTATTCAAACAAGGTTGATTTTTACAAGTGATCATATAACCTATTTATAGGTTCAAAACTGACTTTTGAATACTTACATTAATACTCATCACTTATGAAGTATTCTTAAAGTCCTTGTAACTTAAAACTACATTAAAACAACTACATGACTCTTTGACTATTGGACTATTAAATCATCAACCTAAATGATTAATTTATGCGTTTGATGTAAGCCACAAATTTGATGGCCCATGGTCTAAAAAACGTGTTTTCAAACCCAACTTAGCACGAATGAACCTCATTAAGTGATCTGTAACCTAATAACAATCACAATTCGGCCGTCCTTCAACATCTCTTTCACATTTTCTTTTATTTTAGCAACAAAGATCATCACGATATGTTTTAACTTCTTAGCCTTTGCTCTTGTCATTGGTCCTTCTTGAACGACCAAATGACTATTCTTATTTGTATGGTTTTTTGTATGGATGAATTTTCATCACTTATCCCATTTCAAAAAATTAAATACATAAAATAGTCTCACAAAAATTCTACTCTAATAAGATAATTTATAAAGTTGGGTAGATACTATAAGAAATTGAGGTTTAAATATTAGTGGTTTTCAAAAACTAAATGTATATGTTAAATTTAAATACAAATTTTGCTATTGTAGAAAGAATAGAATTAGAAACCAAGTGGATATTACACAAATTTTCATGTGTACCAAGATTAATCTAACTCAATCTGGATTAATCATGTGCACAAATTTTAAATTACACAAAATTTGTGGATTCAGGTCGGATCGACCCGAATTAATCCGTGCACAGTAGTGTATGGATCAATCAAGGTCGATCCGACCTAGATCCACAAGTTTTGCTTTTTTTTTTTGTTGGTCTTTATGTTATAAATGTGTGACCTTTATATACAAATATTGTGACCTTTATGTACGGTTATTTAGAAAAAAAGAATTTCAACAAAATTTGTATATATATATATATATATCTTTAGGTGACATTCATAAGACTTTTATGTATAAATGTATGAATATTTGTACATAAAAAGGTCACATGAATATCGCATAAAAGATATATATGTACAAATTTTATTGAATTTTTCCTTTTTTTTTCTAAGTTACAGCACATAAAGGTCACGACATTTGTACATAAAATTCACAACAATATAAAAAAAATGTTACACCAATGCAATATAAATATTTTGACCTGGAGCGAAAAAAAAAAAAAACTCACGAATCAGATTCAATTTGAGTAGATCCAAATTGCATGTGTAGCAGTTGCACACCAGACATACTCTGGATATTATTATAGGTTTGTTATTCATAGAGCAAATAATATAAGTGGCAATTAAGATATATAGAATAACAACTTTTACAATTATAAATAAAAAATGACCTTATAAATAAAATTAGTATCTAATCATTACAAATAGGATTAGACTATTCTATTAAATTAGATTTAGGGAAACTTTAGAAACATTAATCCAAACAATTCCTCAATAAAGAAAAAAATTGTTCATTTATATAGACCGACACGTAGGTAAAGTAATGAGAAATACAATAAGTTCATCAGGGTTATACTTTTTGCTTTGGAAATAATTAAGGTAAAATCGTTTTTGAATTTTCAATTTCTTATTATAGGTAATATTTTTAATAACATTAAAATAATATGAGAAAGCTTATTCAATTTGAAATCAATCAAATAAACTTTGGTATAGTACAAATGGGAGAAACTGTAATTTATCAAGATTTTTTAAAATAAGATAAAATATCTTATAAGCTATAGAGCATTTACAATAAAAAAAAATTGAATTATAGTTAGGTAATTATAATTCAGTTAGCATTGTAAATGAAAAAGGAGATAAATTCATAATCGTGATTAAATGGTTGATTCATCATGGTGAACTTAAAAAAAAAAAAAAAGCCCATTCAAAAACACGCTCCAAGATTGGCGCGTTAGGTGGTTGCTGAACACATGTGCGCAGATTCTTTTTTTTTCCTAATTATTATTAATTGTTTTTATTTATTTTTTCTAATTATTATTCATTGTTTTGAATTTCTTTAAGAAGATATTAATTTCTTTGAATTTCTTTAAGATGATAAAAAATCGATGATAAAATTATATAGCAGCGCAATATTTTTTTTCTTCTAATTTTATAAAATTAATTTAGATGATAAATAATTCCAAATTAAAATAGAGTAATTTATGGCCGTTGTCAAAATAGAGTCATTTATGACCGTTGTCAAAATAGAGTCATTTATTAAACGGCAGTTAATAAACGACTCTATTTTTTTCTATAAATACACCAAGTTAATTTTCATTTATTCATAATACAAAATCATTTTTCATTATTACAAAATCATTTTTCATCTATAATTATTCAAGTTTTTGTTGTTGGTTCTATATTTTACATTCATTTTAAATTCACTTCCTCAATTGTCGAAAATAATCGAGATTTCTTCAAAAAATTTGATTATTCGTAATTTTCGTCGGTATTTTTAATTAATTATCTTTAAATTCTTGTTCAATCTTATGTACTACTTCATTAAGTTCTTGTTAATTTGATGTACTACTTCTTTAAATTTATAATAATTGTTTACAACTATATATTTTCCCAAATGCAAAATAAATTGATTTTTTGATAATTCATCCAAATATATTGAAAAAAATTTATAAGATTTTTTTACAATATATTGAAAAAATCTAAAATTTAAAAAATTGATATATATTTTATTCATATTATCGTAAATATAAAATTATTTTAGATGATAAAAATTTTCAAATTAAATATTATAATATTTACATAAAAATATGATTCGATTGTAGTTATCCAAATAGAGTTTAACCAAATATGATTTAAGAAATTAAAAAATGAATTATAGTTAATGAAGAGTAGTGTTTGTGTGCACCAAGTGTATGGGTCATGATCTATGCAACTGGGCACGCCGATCGGGTTGGGTCCGATTTAACCCGAATCCGCGCTTTTTTTTATTTTATAATTTATGTCATAACTTTTATGTTGTAATAATATAACCTTTATGTTGTAATAGTGTAACCTTTATGTACATATTTCATAACTTTTTCTATGCATGACTTGTACTTTTTTCACTATAAAAATTCATGTAATATAGCCAAAACCTTTATGTTGTAATCATATAACCTTTATATTGTAATAATATAACCTTTATGTACAGATTTCATAACCTTTTCAATAAATAACTTATAGTTTTTTCACTATAAAAATTAGCCGAAACCTCTATGTTGTAATACTGTAACCTTTATGTACAAATTTCATAACATTTTCAGTGAATAACTTATACTTTTTTCACTACTCAACACTAATTTCATAACATTTTCAGTGAATAACTTATACTTTTTTCACTACTTAGCACTGCAAAAGGTTATGTGCATATAACTAAAAGATTATAAGGATATAATTAAAAAGTTAAGTTAGCTAAACTAAAAAGTTATGTCAACCTTTCTTACCCTTGTTAGCAGTTACCTTGTAGGAAAGGTCTTGGTTTGGTATGGCATTAGAGAAAACGGGGAATATCCCGAGTCTCATGTAAGACAACTAAATACACCTCAAGGTGCTGCCGAGGAACTGAGGGACCTTCTCGAGCATCAATTTATCGTAACAGAAACTCCACTCGTATTAACCAATCAAATTTGTTGAATAAACAGTATTAATCGTATAAATGCTAATTTGAATATTATACAGCAGAACTAGGGTTTGAGTTAAGATTTGAGCGCATGGGGCACGTGAAAAGCACTTTCGAGTCGGATTGACCCAGTTGCACGGATTTAGAATCCGTGCACTTGGGTGTATAGAAATAATTGTGGTTAATGAAATGATGATGTGGAGGGTAGATAGAAAAGAGAGAGTAAATTATAAGTCAAACTTTTCTTCCCCATTGTAAATGCTCTAATACACGTTAAATTTGCTTAAAGACCTTATCGTTAACTTATATGTTGATGATAAAACATGTTATAAGATTTTTAAAAGTAACTTATACGAGCACCTTTTAAATCATATAATATTACACTAAATTATCTTACTAATCACACTAGCTTGTAGTATATAGGCAAACTTATGTTGAGAAAATAAATACATTTTTGATCTAACAAACTACCACTTTTTACTTCAAAACGGGCGACATTTTCATTGGTAAGAAACTTAGAATTAAATTATCATAAATGATGTATGAACATTGTCGCAAATAAATTTGCTTTCATCAGAAAATTATGTGCTCTAACCACCATAGCAAAGCTGTGGAAAATTCATAGACCAATCTAACCAGTAAAGCACTCTACGTTTCCACCTGAAAGTAGTAGTCAAGATATCAGAGTTGCTACTCAATTCCTTGTTCATTAGGGCGTCGATATGGCATGTATCTTTGGTCCTTTGCAGCATTCTTCCTCCTCTTTTTCTCTATAAATGCCTCTAATTTCCCAGAGTCCTGATTAAATAAATTAGGACAGCAAACTATCAGTATTATTGTTACTATTATATTACTGAATATAGCTTATGGCAACAAATCCTCAAGCATAAACGAGAACATGTCAATAATTTACTAGTTCAGTTTACGTACCTTGAGTTCCTTGTATTTCTCAACAAGCTTTTGCTTCTTAAGTTCCGCTGCAAGCAAACAAAGATATAATAGATTAATTTCTCTATTACGTCATAACCTCCACTCTTCATCTTATCCCATTCTGTATTTTGTTTGCATATCAAAATGAATTCAGGTACGGATAAATGTCAAACTTTTATCTGAGCATTTTAGGAATTCTAAACTAGAAATTATATCAATTAAAGTGTTTCTCTATCCGACAAGGATGGGAGGAAGAAAATGAAGCACAAAATCCTCTTTAATAATGTTCTTTTCCTAAGTTCTTGATTCTTCATTTTCCTCCTTTAACATCTGTTAAATGTGCAAAGACATTTCTTCTTGATTTAAAAATTAGCAAAACTACAAAACCATATGATTTTTCAAGTTCTTAAACCAAAAAGTTTCACACGTATAGAGAAAGAGAGTCATTACAATTTTTGAGATAATAAGGCTGTTTCCCTTTCTTTGCAGCTTCCCTCTCTTTCTTCTTATGCTCAGCCAAAATATCCTTCTCTGTACGCTTTGTCACTGCAGACTTCAATTCTTTATTCTGGTATGGGCAAAATAGTAAAGGGACCAATAACATCAGCAACTATTTGCAGGCCACAGACATAAAAGACTATAAATGAACTATAGAGCATAAACATGACTAAGCACTTACAATCTGTGCTAGTTGGTTCTTAAGTTCATTTATGGCTTCTGGATCCTTCGTTTTCTTCATCTGTTTCTTAAGTTCCTACAGATCCCAGAACCACGAATAATGCAAGCAGAAGATTGCATGCAAGCCTATTGTTAAAAAAACATTGAAATATTGAGCAGTACCTCTTTTTCAGCAGGAAGTGTATTCTCATAAATAAAGTTAAATCTCTTCTTGAACCTACAGTTCCAGAGTATAATGTTAGATATACAAAAAAAAAACATATCATGAGAGACAACTCCATATACATCACGAGACTATATTCTCTAATGAACTAAAGAAGACATAACAGTTGATACTATGGATCCTGCAAAATCATCAGTGTCTATAACCAACTCATGTCTATATTTTCGAGACCATGCATGAATCGTGCTTCTCAAGGACAATCATGCACACTGCAGTATGACACACACAAAGGGAAGTAAAACTGAAGCTAGCTGGGAAAAAAAAAAATTACCCTTCAACATCGAGTGTGCCACATAGTGATTCAAAACGAGGATCCCGCACCACCTGAAGATTGAAGCATAGAAAAATTTTAACCACAATAAACTGAAAAGCAAGTGCCAGGCTAGACTTTTTTTTTTTTTTTAAAGATAAGAGCACATAAGCAGGAAACAGAAGCATACAGCCACCACTTGCTCAAGCAAAAGTGATGTAATTTACAGTTGGAGTAACCTAAGACACAATCCTCTAGGTTTAGATTGACCGTGCTTGATCCTGATCAAATTCTTCCGATAAACATGAGGAGCCAATCAAGAACTTCCAATGTGCATTTACATAACTCATACATGATAACTTTAAAAGATTAGATTAAGCGGCTGAATAACAATGGAAAACGACATAAAGATTCTCTCAATTGCTCACCTTTTTAGGAGCTTGAATAACTTCTCTGAATCTGGCAACAGGCTTCTTGCTACTCATCTCCATTGGCCTAACCAAAACGAACAACTAAATAGCTAATCCACACAAGCATAATATTCAAAAAAGAAAAAAAAAAAAAAACACTGAAACAATCGAAAACCTATTCTTATTTGCTCGACTGCCTTTCTTCTCCGGATTGGGCTTCCGGTACAGCATGTCTGAACCATCAGACATTGCTCTCTGCCGCTCCTCAAATGTCACCTCAGCAAGTTCACGCTCTATTTCATCCTTCTGTATGTCTATTTCATCCTCCTGTATGTATAATAACATACGAATAAAACTGAAACCTGATTTTTACATGTTTTCATTCCAATTGACATAATTTTGTTGATAAAATAAACAGAATCACACATCCAAAAATAAAAGTTAACAAAATTACTATCCAACAGCAGAATTAGAGAGGGATTCAAAAGGAAATATAAGTTTAGGAAGATTCCTTACCTCTTCAGAGGAAGATTCAACAACGTCACTGTCTTCGAATCTAATTTTACTTGAAGTAGCGACTGCGGTGTCAGGTTTCTTCATCTCAATTTCGGTAAAAGCACAAAAATTATAGAATTGATTCAGAGTGTAGACGGTCAAAAAGGAAGGGCAGGGCCGCGGTGGCGGCTGGCGGAGGTAAGGCGGAGGGACGGCGGAGGTGGTCGGCGGATGCCTATTTGCAATGGCTTTGAACGTTGGAACTCTGTACATATAAGAAAATCAGAAAATAATTTCGCCAATGCAACACAATTGGGCCATAATAGTAATTGAGCCCAATAAGTTGGGACTTTTTGAGTTTGAGATGGACATTGCCAATTTAAATAAATTTTAGCTATAAAATTTTAAAAAATTATATTCCAATGTTTGAATTTTATGTGTACACAATCTTTGTAAAAGATCATAAAGATATTCAATTGTGTTTAATTTTCAAAATTGGTTAAATTTGAACCAAATATATAGATTTGTTCTCAATTCAAAACTCAAATTTTAAAAATTCTCAATTAAGGGCTGAATTTAATAATGTTTTTCAATTTAAAGCTTGAAAATTAGATTAAGTTTTTAATTGAAGACAAAATTTCATTTTTTTCTTTTTTATTTATATTTATAAAATTATTTATATTTCAATATGTATTGATATTTTGGATAAATTAAGACAAGTTGGTGCACTTTAAGAACAATTTTCATCCGACTTATCTAAATTGATATATAAAAAAGAACGAAAGAAAAATATTATTAATTTAATTCATAAAATATAATTTATATTAAACTGATTTATATTAAAAATGGTTCGTTATAATTTTATTTATAAAATTAAGAAAATAAAGGAATCTTAATTTTATGAATTGGATTATATATATACATATATAAATTAGTACAAGTGGGATGAAGATCGTTTTACAATTGCATTAAGTTTTCTTATTTATCTAAAATATAAATACACATTGAAATATAAATAAATCTGTAGATTTAAATAAAATGAAAAAAATATTAAATTCTGTCTTGAATTAAGAATTCAATTTAATTTTCAAACTTTAAATTGAGAATATTTTTTTTGAGTCCCTTATTGAGAAATTTCAAAATTTAAGTGTAAAATTGATAGCGAATGTTTAAATGAGGTCTTATTATGAAATTTATCCTACAAGATTTTACACATAAAAGATCACAATCTACACTTATAAAAGTAAGGTTGTATTTGTCCAGAATTTGACACATCAGCATTTTGAGCCTTCCATATCATTATCACATGTCATTATCTAGAATCTATACTTATAAAAGTAAGGTTGTGGCTGTCCAGAATTTGACACATCAGCATTTTTGAGTCTTCTATATCATTTTGAGCTAGTTTCTCTGAAAGAAGCGAACTTCTCAGAAATATAGGAGGGAAGAGCTTCATCTTCAATCTCTTCATCGGTCTCCTCAATAACTAGCTCTGTTATATCCTAGATGGATTCAGTTAAGCATGCAGCAGGTACAACTTCAACCTCCCTATGAGGTGTCTCTAGCTGCACTGTAGTTACTTCGGCCTCAGCTTCCACTTCAGCATCCTCTAAGGGTACTATCTCAACAGCCGCCCCTTCAGAGGTCTTCATCTCTTCCCCAAGGAAGCATCATCATCTGAATAAGATGATGACTCCGATTCCACTCTCCTCAAAGCCCTTTTGATGACAGTTAGGATACTGTCATCAGAATCAAAGCCGGCGGGCTGGGTCTCTTGCCTCCTTTCTTCCTCTTCCACCCTCTTGTCAGTCTCTGATTCGCTGTAAGTAACTATTACGAAGTCACTTACAACTTCGTCTCTTAGAGATAAGGATGTAGCTGATGTATCATTCGACTTCTTTCTTGGTCCAGCAACAACCTTTTTAAGGTTTTTCCCTTCTTTTCGCTAAGGAACTTGTCGATGGGGATTGGGTAGGAGCAATAAGCTATATTCCAAGCTTACAGAGAAGGAAGCAGATAGTAATCCCATAGCTCCTTCTTACAATCTCCTTCTTATAATCTCCTTCTCCGTCTCCTCCCATAGCTGCTTGAGGATGAACCGAGCCCAGTTCATCATTTCTCTGCTCATAATGGCTGACATAAGCCTAAAACGGAGGTTTGTACATTTATCGTAGCTCCCAATTCTACCTTCAATGGAGTACGCACAAATATCATGAAGAAACTCAAATTCAGGTTTGAATAGTTTTTTCGAGGCACTCTTTTTTATTTTGGCCCAAACTTTCTCTGCTTGAAGAGGATTCACATCTCCTTAGTGATGTCGTCGCCATAGGACAAGAGTTGACTGTGAGTTAATCCTTCTATGGATATGCTGAATGTAGTGTCGATGTCCCTCATGTATAGTTTCCGTTCTTCCTCATCTTCATCTATCCTGAAAAGAATGGTGAATCTCCTTTCCTCTGACCTTGAGGCATGAGCATAGAATCTTTGAACAAATTCTATGGAGAATCCTACTTAGGCGGTGGTTAGGAGCCCTAGAATATGTGACCTTTCCAAGAATTCAAAAATACGTGCAAGGATAAGGGAGTCGTATAGCTTTGAGGTGAATATATGCTCCTGGTTGGTGAGACGACCTTACAGAACTATGGTTTATCTTGCTGCCATTGTATAATGATGTTTCTTTGAAGAAGATGAATACAGAAAAACGTGAAGGTTTTGAAAGAGAGAAACTGCTCTTTTGCTTGATACTTGGAAATTTTGTGAGAATGATCAGGAAAGAATATCAAGGGATAGTTGAAATGTCTTGTAGTAAGATCAACAGATGAGATTAGATTTTAAGGGTTGATCCAACGGTGCTTGTGAAAAGCGTAGGGGTCAAAGTGTAAATATCCAAAATATGGCAGTTATGACTTCTGACCGCATCTTTTCGAATTCTGACACACGCAGACTTGCATTAAATGCAAGGAGATACATGTGTTTTACCTCCTAATTTATTGATTTTTAAGGTTGCAGCTTCTGGTACGAGGTTGCAGAGTATTAAATACTCCCTAATATTAATGATGTATCCTGCTGCTGCTTGCTTTTCTTACTTACTGATCTTGCTGTAAGTTTTAAGGATATAGTATTGTATGAAGCCACAACTTGTAGTAAGAAACTTACTACTTTTAGCAAAGATACAGGAGTTCCCCTTAAGCTTCTGCAACTTTTCTTTCCACTTATAACTTCAAAATTCTCAGTTCATTTCTTAGCATAGCAAACCTTGATTCACACAAAGGTTTGGTGAATATGTCAGCTAACTGGAGATCTGTATGAACTTTCTCTAGCACTACATCTTTCTTTTCCACGGGATCTCTCATGAAATGATGTCTGATGTCAATGTGCTTTGTTCTTGAGTGAAAGACAGGATTATGAGTGATAACAATAGCACTTGTATTATCACAGAGAATGAGGGTCTCTTTTTCTTCAATCCCATAATCTCTTAATTACTGTTGTATTCAAAGGATTTGAGCACAACAACTTCCTGTTACAATATATTCTACTTCAGCTGTAGATATTGCTATGAATGTTTGTTTTCTACAGAATCGTGAAACAAGTCTATTTCCAAGGAATTGATATGTTCCACTTATACTTTTCCTGTTTATCTTGCAGCCAGCATAGTCAGAGTCAGAGTAGCCTTTAAGATTGAATCCTCTTTCCTTAGGATACCAAAGACCTACTTTTTGAATTTCTTTTAAGTACTTGATGATCGTTTTTACTGCTGTAAGATGTGATTTTTTTTGTACAGCTTGAAATCTTGTACAGACTCCTATTGCAAACATGATGTCTGGTCTGC
This sequence comes from Scutellaria barbata, assembly GCA_028654395.1. Classification (NCBI taxonomy): domain Eukaryota; kingdom Viridiplantae; phylum Streptophyta; class Magnoliopsida; order Lamiales; family Lamiaceae; genus Scutellaria; species Scutellaria barbata. The sequence goes on from CM053647.1 coordinate 22,518,588, forward strand.
TTACTGTAAGATACAACAAGGATCCTATTAGGCACTGTACTTAGTGATATCCACATCTTTTCCATCTTCATCTTTATCAAGGCTGATGGATGTTGCCATAGGAACTGATGTAGCAGATCCATTTTCCATACCAAACTTCTTTATAAGTTCTTTTGTGCACTTGACTTGATTGATGAAGGTTCCTACAGTCAGTTGCTTTACTTGCAGTCCAAAAAGAAATTTAATTCTCTCATTATACTCATCTCAAACTTTGATTGTATCAGATTTGAAAACTTCTCATAGAGATCTTTGTTGGTAGATTCAAAGATGATGTTATCCACATAGATCTGTACAAGGAGAATACTTTCTCCATCTTGGATTCTGAACAAAGTTTTGTCAACTGTTCCTTTCTTGAATCCATTCTCCAACAGATAGAGAGATAGGGTGTCATACCATGCCCTTGGTGCTTGCTTAAGTCCATATAAGGCTTTGTGCAATCTAAACACTTTCTTTTCTGCTTGATCTTCAAAACCTGGAGGTTGTTCCTGTTAGGATGTATACTATAAGCCTAGCTTTTGTATGAACATCTATTTATGATATGAGAATCTTTTGTGGTCAAATGTTTGCATTTTATATATTTGTTATATATGTTATTGCAATTGTCCAATTAATTTATATTGTAGATAACATGGTGTGTGGTGCCACACAGAAGATCATGTTATCAGTTCTTTATAGATTATAAATGGTAGCTCACAGTCGAGATAATTTTGGACAAATTATCGGAATGGTTGTAGTGTAATTTGGTATTAATCTGTCTTGATTATAAAATTACACTAGTACATTTTGTATGTATTGAGCAGGACCAATTGAGGTTGTTTTATTTGTACTGACTACATAAATAAAACAAGACCTCTGTTATTATGGATGTGCGTCCTCTTAATCATTGTATGATAACGGGCATGTATACTCGATATATGTTTCTTTAATTTACCAATGAGTGAGATTTATTTATTAAATCAATAAGCTCGGTAAATTGGGATACAGTGTTGTTTATATGGTGTGCTGTTGATTATATAATGAAACCGTGTCCTAATTATTTAGGATGATGATGTCCCCTTGAGGAACTCATAAGGATTATCATGTAAACCCTGCAGGTGGATTTATTCCGGCATGATAATAAAGTTGAGTGGTACTACTCTTGGATTAAATATTAATTAATTGAATTGTCAGTAATTCAATTAATTAATGGACATTCGATATCTTAAACATGGGGAGATAAACGCGCACATAATAAATAGGAGCCATATCTAATATGGATAAGGGACGGTAGTTCAATAATATCTTTTTAGTGGATTAAGATATTATTTGATAGGCTTAAGAAGTATATTCAGATTGAATTAAGGACTTCTAAACCTATCAGGAGACCGATTCCTAATCCTCCTCAAGGTCCCTATTGTAGCCTATAAATAAGCCTCAAGTCAGCCGTTTTCGTGACACACAGAAATACAGATACACAGACATAAAAATCTGAGATACGTATTACTAGAAGACGGCTGAAGATCTCGATAGCTCGTTGCCCACACAACGTTCGAGATAAGACGAGGAATACAGCAGAAGATCGTGAGGTCCAGGCTTCATCGATTCCTCCATCTACGGTTCTGATCTCAGAACTAATTTCGGTGCAAAAGGTATGATTCGTTTTCCACTGCGCGTTAATCAGTTTTGCATGGACCCCGATTCGGATAATCGAATAAGGGTCGGCGATCCGGCGGTTCCTACAGTTCCATATAAACTTTCTCTGATAGAAGACCATTGAGAAATGCACTCTTCACATCCATTTGATATACATTAAAGTTCATGTGAGCTGTATAGGTCAGAAAAATCCTTATTGCTTCCAATCTTGCTATTGGAGCAAAGGTCTCATCAAAATCAATTTCTTCTTCCTAGCAGTATCCTTTAGCAACAAGCTTTGTTTTGTTTCTCACAACCAGACCTGATTCATCCAATTTGTTCTTAAATACCCACTTTGTTCCAATCACTCATTGATGAGTTGGTCTTGGCACAGTATGTTATACTCGATTTCTTTCAAAACCATTTAGCTTTTCCTGCATAGTTTGAACCCAATTACTGTCTTGAAGAGCTTCTTCTATATTTTTTGGTTCTGTTTGAGAGATGAAGCAGGCAAACATCGCTTCATGATGAATTGATCTTCTTGTTCTTACGCCAACTGATGGATCTCCAATGATGATATTTCTTGGATGATTTCTCATCCATGTTCTGTCTGGCTCATAGAGTTGTATTGATCTTGATTGTTCCTCATCATATTGTAAGATGGTAGGTTCTGTTGCTGTAAGAATATCTGCTGCATCCAGAGGTGTAGGATCTTCATCTTTATCTTCTGCTGGAAGAAGCACACCTTTTGTGTAGGGAATATTATTTTCTTTCATGGGGGTTGTCCCTTCATCAGGTTTATCCAGCTTGCTTGAGTCATAATGTGGTTCATCAAAAACTATATGAATTGATTCTTCAACCACCAATGTTCTTTTATTGAAGATCCTAAATGTTTAACTTACAACTGAGTATCCAAGGAACACTCCTTCATCTGATTTTGCATCAAAGATTTTTAGATGCTCTTTTCCATTGTTGAAGATATAGCACCAACATCCAAATATATGTAGATAAAGAGATGTTTGGTGTGTATCCATGTCATAGTTCATATGAGATCTTGTCAAGATCCTTGTTGATCAGACATCTGTTCAGAGTGTAGCATGTAGTATTTGTAGCTTCTGCCCAAAACCTTTTGGGAATCTCTATCTCTGCAATCATTGTCCTTGCTACTTCTTAAGAGTTCTATTCTTTCTTTCAGCAACATGATTTGTGAAGGTGCTCTTACAGCAGAGTATTCATGGCAAATACCATTATCAGAACAGAGTTTTCCTATAAATTTGTTAGTGAATTCAGTTCCTCTATCGGATCTTATCTTCACAATGCTCAAGTTTTTCTCATTTTGTATCTTCTTCATAAGGTCAGGTAACTTATTTTATGTTTCTGATTTCTTGGCAAGAAAGATAATCCATGGATATCTAGACTAGTCATCTACTACCACAAATGAATACTTCTTCCCACTTATGCTTACTGGTTCTACTGGTCCAAAGAGGTCCATGTATAGAAGGTATAAGATCCTGTGAGATCACTTCTGCAACTTGTCTTTGAAAGAACTTCTTACTTGTTTGCTCTTCTAACATGCTCTATGTACATTCTCCTTTTTGAATGCCAAATCTGACAATCCTCTCACTAGGCCTTTTTTTGCTAGCTTGTTTAATGTCTTGAAGTTCAGGTGGCAAAGCTTTTTGTGCCATAGCCAGCTTAGCTCTGGTGGACTCTTTATAATGAAGCATGTTGGCTGAATAGAAAAGTTCCAGTCTGCAAGGTATATATTTCCTCTTCTTGTTACTGTAAGCTTGACTTCATTGGTTTTGCTGTCTTTGATAAGACACTTGTTGAGGTTGAACTTTATAGTATATCCCTTGTCACAAAATTGACTAATACTCAGTAGGTTGTATCTGAATCCTTTCACATAAGATACTTCTTTGATTTGTATATGGCCTTTGAAAAGATTTCCAATGTCTCTTGTGCTTCCTTTGAAATCATCTCCAAAGGTGACCTTTGGTCCTTTTCACGGTTGGAAATCTTTTAGAGTTTATTTATTGCCAATCATCTGCCTTGAGCATCTACTATCTATATACCATGCTTCACTGTTGCATCATGGCAATAAAACATGCAAACAATTCAAATAGATTTAGGTATCCATATCTGTACGGGTCCTTTATGGTTAGTTTTTTTCGAAACCCCAACTTTCACTACAAGAAATTTAGCTTTTAACAACCCCTCTTTAACAACGCTTTTACTGAATTTGTGTTGTCTTTAGGCTTTTTACAACGCTTTTTCCGAAAAGCGTTGTCTTTTTTGCAAAAAATCGCTCTACGACAACGGTCAAAATTGAAACGACAACGCTTTTTAAGAAGGGTTGTTAAAAGGCGTTTTTTTCGCTCTACGACAACCCTTTTTCGCAACGCTTTTGAGCGTTGTCTTTTCTTAGATTTTTTTTTTTTTTTGCAACCCAGCCTGCAACCCTTTTGCTTTGTGTGTTGCATGTTTAAAATAAAAAACAATTATAAAATAATTATTTTTTTATATAATTATTTTTTAATTAACTTAAATTTAATATATTTAATTAATTTATAATGTTATCTTATATTACATTATTTGCATTATATCTTAGGTGAACAAATTAAATATTTTAGAAAATAGTATTTTTATAAAATATTATTTTGAATTAATTAACAAATTAATTAAGTATTACTCTCACATGCTTTTTATATAATAATACAAAATATGAATATTATTTTAAAACATGATTCAAACATTGTATTTTATGAATTATGAATGTTTTTCTAAAAAAAAAAATTATTGTGTTTTAAGATTAATACAATTAGAAATAAAAAAAATATAAATTACATCAATTACTTAATTAATTAATATCAATTAAGTAATTAAGAAAAAAAAATGATCAGAAGTGCAACCAGAGTCGAACCTGTGACCTTGTAATTAAGTAATGAAGACAATCACTAATTTCACCAAACATATCTATGTTCATTGTTTACCAACAAATAATATTAATACTTGTTAATTTGGAGTTAGGTTTTTTCAAATAAACCCAAAATTCGTAAGGGGCTTTCCATTCCCACCCAATTTTTTCTCCATTGCCGCCATCCTCGTCTACGCATTTCCATCCCCACCCAAATTAGGAACTATTGCCCAAATCGATTTCCACCACCATTGCATTTCGTGGATTTGGTCTCGTGGTCTCGTGAAGTCCGCTGCCAAGACTGAAAGCGCCTGAAATTGTTCTGTGTAAGTCTTTCAAAGGCCTACATTGGCCTACTTTGAGTGTTCTCTATGTATTGTATTGCTTTTGAGATGCACCCTTCGATTTCTTTCTGTCTGTAACCCGAATGCAGCTTCATGAAAAGGGCTAGCCCTTGGATTGCTGAAGAAGTGCATTCCACATAGCTAGTTGAAAGATAATCAAAATTGTTATTATTATTAACTAATTGCAGATATGGTTGGTCATAAAGCTGTACGAATTTTGGACTATATATCGACTCACTCTCTTTCAATCAGAGCATCTTCGAAGAACTCTATAGGATTGAACTTCTGCAAAATATAAAACAATAGTTATTTTGAAATATGAGATGTATATAATGAACTATTCAAGTCTGAATAATTGTCGTTTAATTACCTCCAACCATCGTGGCCCTTGTGTAGGCTCCCATACTGGAAATCCTCCACTAGCACTCTGTGTCAATATTTTCGAAAAAGATTATCTCACTTAAGATTTATTATCATGATATATATATGGATTTATAGTCTTCATTACAATAGAACTAGCAAGAGAGCAATTGTAAATTATGGCTTTATAAGATTGATTTTATTAAGTAGAACGTCATGAATTGCTTCCACTACAAGTGTTTGTAGTTAAACAAGGCCTTTTTGGGCATTATTTGTTTTGCATTGCTAACAACAAAGGGACTCCGAACCTGATACTTCTGGTTAGACCATGTTATTGAACCAAACAAGGGCTCCTCTGTAGCTGTACTAAGTTTAAATATCACTTCAAACCTTAATTTCTTAACGGCCTTTGTGAATTCCAATTTATTTGGCACCACTTGTACGTTCAAGTTAGCAGGAGCATCAACAATGGCACTGTATGTTGCATCTTCTTCATCAGTATTAGCCACTGTTCTGCTCACCCTTTTGCTGTCATTTTCTTTCAAGTTTGAAATGGCTATTGAAGGATAGTTCATGTTGGAGATTGAATCGGAACTCGAGTTGCTCGGGCAAGAGAAGTTGCTTGGAAGAGACGATGCGATGTTTTTAATCTTGGTTGTGTCGTAGCCAAAGTTGCAAAGGAACTGAAGGTAATCAACTCTTTTATTTTCTTTTTCTTAATTTTGGGGATGGGGAATGATTTAAATCTGTTTAGTTGTTTCTTTAGATGTGATTGTTTGAGGCCTTAGAATGGGATGATCATGTGTTTGTCATCAGCTAGATCTGCCATATGTTTGAACAACTTAACTATCTCCTCAAGCATATATTTGAAGTCATTTTCTAAATCAGATCATACTAATCCTCAGATCTATATCGGCCTATAGTGTGATTGACTTTGAAGCTGTTAATTTCTGCCTCCTGATTGATCATTTCTATTTCTCATAAATCTGACCCTGAGTGATCAACACCTGACATTTTATTGCTGGTTCAACCATTAATGCTTGCAGGTGGTGCAACACTCGTTTTTGACACCGAACTGGTAGGAGTGAATGGGAAAACAATGAGCAATGAAAAACCAGATGATAGTGAACTGTAAAACCATTGAAGCCATCGCTTTGTTTTCTCCTACGAACATAGGGTTCAGATTTCTCAAGAACACTAGGAACATCGCTGCAAGTATAAATCTTACAACATTGGAGTTATAATACTGCATATTGATTCTTAATCTTCATCAACTAATCAGGGTTGTTTTGTTTCTTATCTATGCAACTTTGTAGGTGTTCCCATGCATTAAGCTGTGTAAAAGAAGCATATAATAGTCTAGTATCTGCAGTTGGATCCCATTATAAAGGTGAACAATAACGCTGGTTCTGTCTTGTTCTTGGAGCATTCGTGTTTTCCAAATTTTCATATGTTTATTGTTCATAAATTTATCCTCGTGCTTAAGTTTATGCAGAGCTAGTGTAGTTGATTCAATAAGCCTCTAAACATCAATATATTTCCATTAAATTGGCATTGTGAATTTGTTGGTAAGCTAAGTTAATGAGCAACTTTTAAGATTTGAAAGAGCCCTAATTACAATTATCACTAATGCCCATAAATAGACTCCTATCATAGATAACTTCGTGCAGATAATAACGTGCATACCAAAAGCAGATCTCTACTTTTCTAGTATGTCATATCTCCTGATATTATACATGGATATTGTATGTAAACATTGAGGAAATTTGCTGATTTCCTAACAGTAACAGTCCTCAGACTTGAACATTTTCTAGGAAATGCACATGCACTTTGGTGTTGTTTAGACTTAATTTTCACATTGTTCGGAAATCCTTCCCATCCATCAACTAAATATCTATGTTCAATCAATTCTGGTTGCTGTTTTCATGACATCTTTTTGGACCATGTAATGAAATGACAGATTATATATACTCCAGAATAAATATGCTTCATATTATTACAAGATATATATATATATATATATATAGCAAGATATATAGCAAGGTCAGCTGCAAATTGTATTGTAGAATACAATTGAATCATGTGTACGCAAATGAATCTATGGTTGGTAAAAAAAAAATTTGCTGATTCGTTGAATTAGTGTAATTAATTTATCAATGGTTACTGAAATGTGCTCCTTTGTTAATTAGTTTATTATCTACTTGAGATGGAGAAGGAATGGATGTTAAAGGGCAGACTCTCAGATGAATACAAGGCTGGGGTAGAGTCTTTTATGCAGTTTGCATTGCAGAATATAGATGACGTTAATGCCATGTCTTGTCCATGTTCAGATTGTGGTAATCTTAGAAAATGGAAACATGTCATTGTTAGGTTGCATTTGTTGACTAAGGGAATTGATAAAACATATCATAAATGGATCTGGCATGGAGAGAGATCTAGGTTAAAAATGTCTAACTATGATGGTGATCAGTTTTGGGGAAATGAATATCAATTTGGTAAGAAAGACCCTATTGACATGGTACATGATGGATATGAATACGCTAATGACAATCCAAATGAATTTGGTAAATTGCTTGAGGATGCAGAGAAACCTCTATATTCTGGATGTAGTTTGTTCACAAAGTTGTCTGCCGTTGTGAAATTGTATAACTTAAAGACAAAATTTGGTTGGAGTGATAAAAGTTTTACGGAGCTCCTTAGTTTGGTTAGGCAACTGCTTCCTCCCCAAAATGAATTGCCTTCGTCTCTGTATGATGCAAAGAAAAGCTTGGTTGCATTGGGGATGGATTATGAGAAAATTCATGCATGTTCAAATGACTGTGTCCTGTATCGTAAGGAGTACAAGGACCTTACTAATTGTCCTAAGTGTGGTATCTCAAGATGGAAAGTGGGGAAAAATTCTAAGATTTATGAAGGAATTCCAGTAAAGATCCTTCGGTACTTCCCTCCTATTCCAAGGTTTCGACGGATGTTTCGAAACAAGGAGATATCTAAGGACTTGACGTGGCATGCTGATAATCGAGTTGTTGATGGTTATTTGCGTCATCCAGCTGATGCACCATCTTGGAAAGTAGTGGACCATAAGTGGCCTGAATTCGCATCGGAGTCAAGAAATCTCAGATTGGCTCTATCATCAGACGGGATCAATCCTCATGGTATGATGACTTCTACGTACAGTTGCTGGCCAGTAATGCTGATCACATATAATCTTCCTCCATGGTTGTGTATGAAACGAAGATTTATGATGCTCACTATGTTAATTGGTGGTCCTAAACAGCCAGGGAACGACATTGATGTTTACTTGTCACCGTTAGTTGAGGACTTAAAACTTCTATGGGACGTAGGTATTGAAACTTATGATGGTTTTAGAGATGAAAACTTCCTACTTAGAGCGGTGTTGTTGTGGACCATCAATGACTTTCCAGCTTATGGAAACCTATCTGGTTGTATTATGAAAGGATATCGTGCGTGTCCCATTTGTGGTGAAAAAACTTATGCAAAAAGACTGAAACATTCCAGGAAAATGTCGTATATGGGTCACAGAAGGTTTCTCCATGCGACTCATCCTTATCGAAGACAAAAGAAGTCATTTGATGGTAATCAAGAGTTCGACCCCGCCCCAATACCATTGAGTGGTCGTGATGTTTTTAAACGAGTATCAGAAATCCAATGTTCATGGGGCAAAACAGGTTGTGACAATGTGTCAAAGGTAAGTGAAGATAGGCCATGTTGGAAGAAAAAATCAATTTTTTTTGATCTAGAGTATTGGCAACACTTACATGTGAGACATGTTTTGGATGTGATGCATATTGAGAAGAACGTATGTGAAAGTCTAGTCGGCACATTACTTAACACTCCAGGGAAGACGAAAGATGGAATAGCAGCTAGATTAGATCTTGTGGATATGCAAATTAGAACAGAGTTGGCTCCAAAAGTGGGTGACAACAAGACATTCTTGCCACCAGCTTGTTACACACTAAGTAAAGAAGAAAAGAGAAAGGTTTGTAACTCTTTGATGGGAATGAAGGTCCCTACGGGGTACTCGTCTAATGTCAGAAATTTGGTGTCAATGAAAGATTTGAAGCTCGTTGGCATGAAGTCACATGATTGTCACACTTTAATGCAACAGTTGCTTCCTGTGGCTATACGTGGCGTTTTACCTGATAATGTGAGACATGCCATCACTCGGCTCTGCTTTTTTTTTAATGTGATATGCAACAAAGTTATAGATGTCTCAAAGTTGGATGGCATTCAAAAGGAGATTGTGACAACCTTGTGTTTACTCGAAAAGTATTTCCCTCCCTCGTTCTTCGATATCATGGTTCACTTAATTGTTCATCTTGTGCGGGAGGTGAAATTGTGTGGACCAGTCTGGTACAGATGGATGTATCCATTTGAGAGATACATGAAGGTCTTAAAAGGTTATGTACGGAATCGTAATCGACCTGAAGGGTGTATAGCTGAATGCTACATTGCTGAGGAGGCTGTGGAATTTTGTTCAAACTATCTTTCTAGAGTTCACACAATTGGAATCCCATCAAAGACTCATCAAGGTAACATGACTAGGCCATTATCAGCTGCAAGAGTGATCCAAGCTAGTATTGATGATTGGAGACAAGCTCATCTCTATGTTTTGACAAATGACATGGAGGTTGAACCGTATATTAGGTGACCTCACTAACTCATGAACCCCCATATATGTTATTATTCTTATATGCATCTAATCAAACCTTTTTTAGTGAACATATGGCATCCCTGAAGCTAACTTCTGGAAGAAAGTCGGATAAACAATTAGTGGATGAACACAACAAGACATTTATCAATTGGATAAATGATCGAGTACGTATTATATCATCGCTTACCTGTCCTAGTGGAGTTTATAAATTTAGTTAAAATGCTGATTACGACTTTTGATACATAGGTTTCGAATGAGATGTTACAGACCAATGGTCAAGTATCAGAGAAGTTAAAGATGATTGCAAGTGGTCCCGAAAAAGAGGTGTTGTCGTACTCTAGTTACATGATCAATGGAGTTACCTATCATACGAGGGAGCGTGATAGTGTACGAGCTGTTCAAAACTCGGGAGTTAGTTTAGTTGCAAAAACCATGCAAGTGGCAAGTGCAAAGGACAAAAATCCAGTTGTGACGGACATGGTTTACTATGGAGTTATTGAAGACATATGGGAACTGGATTACCACAAATTTCGCATTCCAATGTTCAAATGTAATTGGGTTGAGCACAATAATGGAATTAAGATAGATGATCTTGGTTTCACAATAGTAAACCTCAATAGAATTGGATTCAAATCCGATCGGTTTATATTGGGTAGTCAAGCTAAACAAGTCTTCTACATTGAAGACCCTCAAGATCCTGTATGGCATGTCGTACTTTCAACCCCCAATAGAGAGTTTTTTGATCACATTAACAGTTATGATTTAGAACAATATAGCATAGACCATCAATGTTTTACAATAGGGCTGCCCCCATTAGAAGTTGATGGCATAAATGAGATCGAAGCATCATGTGTGCGTGAAGGTTGTGATGGGATTTGGATTGACAATTGCACTTCCTAGTTATGTGATTATCTTTTTGGTGCATATCTTCTCAACTTATTACATTTCTCATATGATATTCGATTTGTTTGTGAAATATTTGCCAACTAACTTAATTTTACATATTTTGTAGGCTCGAATCATGGTGTGTCGTAGAAGGTCAGCTGCAAAAGAAGACGAGAAATCAGATGAGAGGAAGAACAAACTGCAAAAGGATAAAAAGGTAGCGAGTTCAAGTGAAGTCGAAAAAGATTTGGGAAGCTCGGATGAAGAGGGCAGCGGTTTGTCTAAAGGGAAGAGCACATCAAGACTTCCTAGGGGTCGTACGTACATGCATGCTCTTGCGATTCAAAGAGCGCAATGTTTCAAGAAGAAAGTTTTGTTCAACAACAAAGGTCAACCCATTGGGCCTTTTGGTGCAGAAATGCAAAGTTACATTGGAGTGTTAGCTCGGAAAAAGGTGAAGATTACATTAGATGATTGGAGAGAGGTCCCTACTGATGTCAAGGCCTCGATATGGGAATCTGTTAATGTAAGTGCATGTGCTTCTTTTATTGTTTTTTTAATTAAAAAATGAATATGTTACAGTGTTCGGGTTGTAATTGTTGATTATTTTGTAGTTGTTGTTTGAGGTTCCTCCTTCATGGGAGAAGGGTTGTTTGAGCTCGGCTAACCACAAGTGGCGTCAATACAAGGCAAGACTCACGAAGAAGTATGTATTCAGCAGAATCCATGATCCTGAAACGATGAATACTCCACCGGCCAAGTCTGAAATTCCCCAAAAAGATTGGACTAATTTCATCATCAGTCGCCTATCAGAGGAGTTCAAGGTACGATTCAAATTTATGATGCTTAATTGATATTTCTCGTCCTTGGGGTCTTATGCTATATTGTTAATCATTTGATGTAGACAAAAAGTCAGGAACAAAAGAAACGAAGAAGTATGCTGCAATACCCTCATAAGCTTTCTCGTAAAGGATATGCACGTTTGGCAGAAGAGTGTGTAAGTCTTTCATTTGTCTACATTTTATGATTCCATCTGTGAAAGCTGTTGCTAATCTGTCCAATTATTTTACTATAGTGAATAGGTAGCCAATGATCTCAAAATTCTTTAATTATTGGAGGACCTTATGCTATTACTTGATTGTTAACAGTCATGGGCTTTGGAGTTGGGTATTCTCTAATTATGATTGATGGCATGCATCCCTTCTTTTGTTGTATAGTTCTACACTGTCAGCTGCATTTGCGGATTACGTGGAGAGAGTTACGGCTTTGTTGAATTACCATTTTTACTTCTCTTCCTTTTTTAAAATGACATCTCTATGTTTATATCAAATTTGGAATGATGAACATTTGTGTTCAGCAAAATTAGAATTCTAGTGCTAATCCAAAACAGTTGATCATTAAACTTAGCCTGGTGTTGTTAAGCTCATATATCAAATTGATCAAAGTAAAATTCAAATCTTCCTCCTCAGATTTCAATCTGATTTTCATTTTACCAGCCTGCCCATATGCATATGGTTATGATACTATAATTAAAAAAAAAAAAAACACAGAACGAGGTAGTTAGGAAATGGGTATGCAGATAAGGTCCTTTGAATGATCACTGTTATTCCATGTTCTAACCAGTATGTGAGTTTAAATGTGTATCCTCCCTAATTGCCTTTATTTCAAAGTACGTACGTACACATTTATTTATAGAAAGATGAATAATTTATTCAGGATATATATCACAGTAATTATTGCCATCATTTAGTGGCTTCTGCTTATGCACTATTATGTGTGACAATTGAGAAAATTGCTGGACTAATTAATATCCATAAATGGTGAGATAATGTTGATCTACGGTCTGAACTCGCATGGCTTTATTTTCGAGTTTTCTTAGTACATATCCATCTTCATATAAGTGTTGTTGAAACCCCACCTTAAAATGGTTGGCCTAATTTACTGCTTAATGAGGCAGTAGAGTAGTTGAAAGGTGACAACAACATTTGCCCACTTGGTCCTGCACCCGTTGGACAAAATTAACTGACTCTCATGCTTCATATCTAGCTTGACATTTGTTGTTTTAATTTTAATTTTAATATATGTTATATTATACACAGCACATCAAGTACATTTTCAGCAGGTTTATTAGTTTTAGAAATGAGTATTTGCAGATTTATGTATTATGTAGTAGAGAAGAGGATAAGTGGCCATTTTGATACTTCTCCAGCTTGAACTTGTACGGATCATAAATGTTAAAAAGCTTTCAAAATAAAGAAGGAAAAATATGAGTGCACTCTTCCCTGCGTATCTTGTATACTGTTACATTGTTGATAATACTTTCTCCTATCTATTCGTATGTGAAAATGAGAATTAATATTTGGTTGTAGGCTGATGAATTGGGCAATGATGATGAAATCAACAGAGCTATTCTATGGATGAAAGCACGATTGCCAAAAGAAGGGGAAATACAAGAAGAGAGTTTGAAAGACACAATTACGAAGATTGTGAGTTTTACTTAGTACATAATTATTTTCAAAACTAACACTCTATCTTACTTACCCACCCCATTTATTGTTAAAATGAATACGAACTTTGATATGAAGGACGAGTACATACAACAAAAGAAGGAAGGTATATTCAGCGTGGGTGGGAAAAGTGATGGCATCCTTGCAAAAGCTCTTCATTCACAAGAACACTCTGGACGTTTGAGGGGGACCGGAGGTCATGTCACTCCCTCAACTTACAAGGCGGTCTCGTCTAGTGTGCGAATGGATAAAGACAAGCTGTTGGAAGAGCAAAAAAGGATAAATGCAGAACTCGATGCGCGAGTACGCAAACTAGAAGCAATGATGTTGAAGAATGCACAACAGGCTGCTGATGATAAAGAAGAGAAGGGCAGTTGTTCCGTTAAACTCCCAAGTCCCTTACAAATGGAAGATGAGAGACACAAAGGTGACAATCCACGAATGCATGATTTATTTGAAAATGAAGACTCGGATGAGGATCTGAAAATTGTTGACAATACTTGGCCAGTGAAGGTAAAATTTTGTATCATGTTACACTAATCATATCCTGATAATACATATCAATTATCTCTGTAACCTAATCTATATTGCAGGGTGAACCGGTCGCATTAACATTGGAATCTCAAACGAATATTGCTGCTTACGGCACAATTATCAAAGAGGCTGGAGCTAATCAATTTCTTGATGGTAATCCTGTACCTGAAAATTGCATGAGTGTGTCGATTGACCAAGCATTGGATCACGATGCCCCTTTGCCAATTCGCGGAGAATGCAATAATATTGGTGAGGCGGTAGGTTCCCATGTTGCTTGGCCTTCGCATTTGATAAAACGAAAAGTGAAGGTAATTCTGTTTTTATGCTGCAATATTACATTAAATTGCTCATAGCTCCGTAAATGTAGCATGCCTACTTACATATAATGCTGATACAATTGTTAGAAACTTGGGAAGAAGAAAATCGTGCACAAAGACTTGCCTTCTGTTGAGCTATCAAGTGTGCCAAAGCCATTACATATGTTGTATTGCTATACTAAGCTTGTTATTCAAAATGGAGGCAATGTGCATATAGTGTTTGATGATGAAGTATTTGGTCGTGAGTTCAACATTTTTGTTAACATTGAAGATATGGTTCCATTCTGTAAGTTGGAGCCAATCTCATACGTATGTGTTGTTGTTTATATATGGTAAGTATTCATAAATTGTTATTATTGTTTCTATTATTATACATTATTATAAGGCCATTACACCTAATTGTTATTATATTTCACATTGTAATATTTTCTATTTCAAACACATTGATGGGTAGGCATCTCTACAAGAGGTTGAAGCACGAAAACAAGGCACAAAATTTCAGATTTGTGGATCCGTATGAAATAGGACATTTGCCATCCACAAAAAGTGATCCAGATTTTCGTGAAAATGAGATGGAACGAAGGGCATGTGCTCTAGCAAAAAGGTTGAGTGGTACCACATCTAGCCAATTAGTTGTGGCACCTTGCAATGTAGGGTAAGTTTTCTACACAAATTTGGCACATTATATTGTGATAACTTGACGTAGCTCAAGTCTGAATTTTGTGAGAAAATTATGAATTATTTGAAGTTGTGGCTGATTTGGGTTAATTTTTAATTCCATAGGTTCCACTGGATTCTAACTGTCATCAACCCCCACAAGCAAACTTGTCATTTGTTGGATCCTCTTTATCATCGCTTGCATGATCAGACTTGGAAAAAAATTGTTGAGTTGTAAGTTTAAATTTAAATAAGTTTAGTACATTTCTTATCCCTTATTTTATATTGCATATAGATTATTACTACATTCTTCTGTTGTCATGAAGGGCCTTGAGAATGTTCAATACAGAGATTGGAAAGAATGGGAAAAAACAACCGACTTGGGAAGTAGTCAAGGTATGTATTTTGGTAGATGTGAATAATACGTTGGAAATTATGTATGTAATTATTTTATCATTACCAATCGTATATGTCAGTTGATACACTTACATTGTAATGTAGGCTCCGTCGCAACCTGATACCAATCAATGTGGTTTTTTTGTGATGTGGTACATGAGACAGCTTGTTCAAAAGGATGCAACATCAGATTGTGTTTCATTGCGTTCAATTGTGAGTAACTCTTTGATATTTAGTTTGCATATTAAGTTGATTATTGACACGAAGTTGATTTTTGTATATATTCATTTTTCAAAGTTCACGGATGTTACGTGCACTAGAGCTGATATTGATGAAGTCCGTGTTGAATGGGCTGATTGCGTTCAAGAACATATAAATGGGTAGAAGAAGGTGACTACTATACTTTAACTTGAAATGCATTCTTTTCACAACTTTAATATGAGAACGTTATCATCTTTAGAGTTCATATTAACTTTGTTCTTACATTTGACAGATTGTGGGGACGTAGGGAGTACGTAAAGGTCGTGATGCGGTGATTTCCAAGGTTGTGATGTTATTCAAACAAATGCTACATTTTGTTATTACTTGTTGGAGTATTTTAAATTTATGAACTTAAGGGTGTGTGCGCATAAGTGTTGGGATGAGACATACATTTAGATTGGGATGCTTTATGAATTTACGCGTATGATATTGATGGTGTTTACTTGTTCGGCTAATGTACTTGTTAGTTTATATAACTACATTATATTATTATATATATCCAGTAAATAATGAAATTATTGTAAAAAATGTGAATGAATGAAAAAGACAACACAAAAAGGGTTGTCGTTAGCGTTGTTATTTTATGAAACGACAACCCAAAAAAAAAAAAAAAGACAACGGTTATAAGCGTTGCATAAATTTTTTTGGTTTACGACAACCCTTTTCAAGCGTTGTTAAAAGCGTTGCACAAAATTTTTTGGTTTCAACAAGATACGACAACCCTTATTCAGCGTTGTTAAAAGCGTTGCACAAATTTTTTTGAAGCACATACGACAACGCTTCCAAAGCGTTGTCAAAAGCGTTGCACAATTTCTGGTTGTACATACGACAACGCTTTTTAAGCGTTGCACATACTGTTGTTAAAAACTTCAAAAATGGTGGAAAAGACAACCCTTTTTTGCAACGCACCAAAAAGCGTTGTCGTATCTAGATACGACAACGCTTTTTGGTGCGTTGTCGTTGTGCGAAATTTTTTTTGCAACCCTGCCTACGACAACGGTTAAAAATCCTCTTTAACAACGGTTAAAAACCGTTGTAAAAGCCTGAAATTCTTGTAGTGTTTCTTACCAGAAATAGTTTTTCTGTAAGTA
Source organism: Scutellaria barbata (assembly GCA_028654395.1). Lineage (NCBI taxonomy): Eukaryota > Viridiplantae > Streptophyta > Magnoliopsida > Lamiales > Lamiaceae > Scutellaria > Scutellaria barbata. Next base: position 22,535,182 of record CM053647.1, read on the forward strand.
TTGTTGGTTCTCTTTCTGTAGGCAGTTTTATTAACATACTGCTTATTAAAGTTGTGCGCAGAAACTTTTTATGTGATACCAACATTGCTGTAGTGTGGTCTTCCACCATACCTCCATAGAGTATATCCTCTTTGAGGTTTAGACATAAGAGTCTTGATATTGGTGGGATAAAGATTTTTGTGCTGCAACTTAGTGGGTTGCTGTATCTTCTTGCTACTTACAGCAGATTATTTCTGCTGTAACCAGCTCTTGTATACAGGCTTACTTCCTGTAGTTGAGCATAGGGGTTTCTTACCCTTATCTATTGTTGTAGGTTTGTTCATGATCTTTTTAGAATCACTAAGTAACTCATTTTCCATTAATGTCTCAGCCTAAACAAACACTACAACTTTAGATGAGCTTGTTGCATCATGAGAGATATGAGCGCTGTATCCTAGGCCAGACTTCTAAAAAAGACTCCTGGCCATCAACAGACACTCTCTTGCATCTTTAGCCGATTTGTTGAAGATTCTTATGGTTGATTGCATGTTGTTTTTCTCATGCTCTAGCTTAGTGACTAGCAGATTGAGCATTGAGATTACTTTCTAAAGTTTGCTGCATTTTAAGTTATCAGACTCAGATGCTGATATCTTTTTAGCTAATTCTAAGTTCTTGCTTCTTAGATTCTCATTTTCAAACTTTAGTTCCTTATAAGTTGAGTTTATCTGCTCAAAGTCACTCATGATCCTTTTGAGAGAATGGATCATGTTCAGCTCTTCCTTTTTAGAAATTGAATGAGGTTGATAAATTACCTCATCATCTCCATTGCCCTTGCAGTCCTTTGCTATCAGACATATCAGTGCTTCTTCATCTAAAGATGAGGTTTCACTATCACTTTCAAAAGATTCTGCAGCTTTCAACACTTCATTGGTAGCTGCTATATCTTTAGCTTTCTCCATTTCCTCAAGGAGAGCTCTTAGCTTCTGTCTGTCATTATTTCTCCTCTCTCTTCTCTGATCTCTTTCTCCTTCAGGATGTCTGTTGACCTTTGGATGTGGATAATTTCTTGCATAGTGTCCAGACTTCCTTCAGTTATAGCATAAGTCAAAAGTATTTGAATTTGTTTGAGGAGAGGGAGATACCTGAGGTGAAGGTTGACTTCTTCTGAAATCACTCGTCTTGTTGTTCTTCATGAATCTTTTAAATTTCTTGAGGAGTGGAGCCATGTCTGCTTCTGCATCCTCAGCAGTCAACTCAATCTGTTTACTGCAACTTGCAGTTGCTGTATCTTTTGGACTTCATGCTGGCAATGAAGTAACTTTAGAGCATGACTCTTCAACTTCTTTCTTCCTTCGGTTGATGTCATACTCGAAGGCCTTGAGGTCAGAGAAGAGATCAAATGAGCTCATAGATTTCAGATCCATTGAGACTCTCATAGTAGTTGTCTTGCTATCCGACTCAGCTGGAAGGGCTCTGAGCACTTTCATATTTTTTTCCTTTTGAGTGTAGTGCTTGCCCAGTGCTTTAAGTAGTTCATTCACTATTGAAATGAATCTCAAGTCCAACAAAGTCTCTTCATTCTTCATTTCGAAGAGCTCAAATAGTTGGGTAGCATTGGAGATCTTGTTGTCTTTTGTAAGTTCTGTATCCTCACATATTTGCTCCAAGTTCTCCCAAATTTTCTTGGATATTTTGCAAGTTTTGACCTTGCTGAAAGTTCTTTTATCCAAGGTTATGAAGAGGACATTCTTAGCTACATTGTCAAGGTTGGTTCTCTTTCTATCTTCATTATTCTACTCCTGTTTGGGCTTGGTCAGGAAGTTAGGTGGTGGAGGTGCTCCTTCCTCCAAATCTCTTCCTAGCATATGATTCACCTTTGTAGGAATGATTGGTCCTTCAGTAATGATTGTCTACATTTCATCATTCATTGTTGAAAGATATACTTGCATTCTTATCTTCCAGTTGTCATATTCTTCTATGAAAAACACAGGCAACTTATGATTTGAAAAATCCATGATATGTTAGAAAAATGAGTTTTTCAAAGAGATGTAGAGAAGACAACAAGCATAAGGTTGGATCTGGGTAGATGACTAGATAAGTTGGTTCTTAACCCAACTTGCTCTGATACCACTTGTTGGTCCCAAGTGGTCTTGGAGGTTCAGAAGGAGGGGGGAGGGATGAACCTTCATCGATTTTGAAAATCATTTCAAACTTACTACACTGTAAGTTACTTGAACTTACAACATTGGCTAATACAACTTACAATACTATGAAGCAGTACAATATACTGTATCTTAGAGTTCTTGTAGTGGAAAATATATTTTGATTAAAGGCTTGTGTTTTTTCAAAGATACTTTCTTTTGAAGATTCTTTTATGCTTATAATTAATGTAAACAAAGATTCATCACAGAATATATGAAGCGAATAAAAACACTTATAGATTTCTAGTGGTTTAAAGGTTGTGTAATCTTTCTACGTCCATTCTACTGCTTCTCCGAACAGGAATTTCGTTAAGTAAGATTGGTTTACAGGATATCACCTAATAATCTATCAACCTAATAAGTTCTCACCTACTAGAGCTCAACTTTACACACAGTTGTTGCAAGTTCTAAAGGCAAACCCACGGAGGATTTCTAAACACCCACAAAGGAAAATTGTCTTAAACAACTAATAATAATCAGCAAGGATAACTTCTTTCAACTGATGCAACCTAGCACAGTAAATAGATAAAAGTATATATTTATTATTTCTTCAACTGGTGCGGTGAAGTGATCTTCTATATCCTCTAGGAATCTTTGAAGATGAGCTTGTTCACTTCGCTAGGTCGAGTGACTGAAACTTGTAAGAATGTTTGAGAGTATTAGCTTGATAATGCTTGATCTTTAGAGCGTAAATGTTTCAGTAACCAGTCTTAGTGCAACTCGACTCCTATTTATACTTGTAGAAAGATATCTGTTGAAGGAGATATCTCTCATTTTAGGATTTTGATCAAAGACATGACTTGCATTTAATGCTTCTTGACTTATCTACTTAGTGCATTTAATGCGGTGATTGCAGCTCGTAGCTCTTTGCAACCTGTTAGGCCACGTGTCACCTTTGCATTGGCTCTGCAACTGCAACTTTAATCTTATCTCAATCGGCTCTATTCTAATTTGCTTTGATCTTTGTTCCTCGTACTATATTTATACTTCCTCGGATTACAGGTAGTGTTGTTTCTGTTGTTGTGTCTAAGCTTTCTTGGAGTATGCAGTATGTTTTGACTCTACGTGGCATCCTGTAACTATTTGTAGTAACTTGATCTTACTGCACTGTTGTAACTTCTGCTTGCAGCGTTGCTGTAACCATTGCTAGGTTGCAGCTTCTTTTCCTTCTTACTACTGTATTGCTGTAACTTCTTCTTACAGTTTCTTCATTCATGCTTCACTTGATACAACAAATCTTCTTTGAGATCCTCCATCTTTTAGAATCTTAACTTACAGACTCAATTCTAGTCTACATGTTATCACTTAAACACTATGAAAAATGGGGTACTCTAACTTCCTATTACAAGGTTGGTTTATCTTATCAAAATCTAAACACTGAAATCCCAACAAATTTAATCAAATCTAAAAGAATCTCGTAAATGTGCGAGAGATATCTAGAAGATATTATATGATTTATTTCTTAATACGTGACACGACCACACTTACTCAAATGAAAATAAAACGTATTTTAAATATATATCACCATTTGAAACCTGTTATATTTTTTTTTCAGCATAACATCCTCTCATATTTACCAATTCCTTATTCACATTCATATAAAAAGTGCTTCAACACACCAGCAACCCATAACCAAGTTTCATGTTAACCCACCAATATGCATCATGTTGTATATTACAGAATGTATCAAAAAGAAACTTAATATCCATAAGTAACAGTAACATAAACCACATTCATGCCCATCAGGTCGTCATCTATGTACATAAGTTCTCAAAACCCTGCAGGAGCTCCACAGCTTGCCCAGAATGCCCAGAACGTTACACTTTATCAAAATTACCTACAAAGCATAAATCAGGTGAGATAAATCTCAGTAAGCAGAAATTATGCATGATAATATGATTTTTCACAACTCTTTTCTATGCATTAATTCTGTGCACAAAGCACTATATAATTTCGTGCATAAATCACCACTGCACTAAGCACCATATAATTCCGTGCATTAAGCACCATATAAATCCGTGCACTAAGCACTATATAATTTTGTGCACAAAACACTATATAATTTTGTGCACTAAGCACCACGTACACTAAGCACCATATAAATTTGTGCACAAAACACTATATAATTTCGTGCACTAAGCACCATATAATTATGTGCACAAAGCACTATATAATTTCGTGTACTAAGCACCATATAATTATGTGCACGAAGCACTATATAATTTCGTGCACTAAGCATCATATAATTATGTGCACGAAACACTATATAATTCTGTATATAATTAACCCATCCTCATGTCACAAAAATAACACTTGATAAAACTCACAGCTTCAATTCACAACAGTCATCCAATAAATTCATTTATTTCACAATAATCACTGAATAATAAATCAAACCTCGTGAACGGCTAAATTTTCACATATCATCAATTAACACAATCAATTCACAAAATACTAATTTATGCTTTGTAATTGCAAATAAATTTCTACTTACCTGAATTGTCGAGGATTTAATCCTACATAGGTCACTCGATTAAATATTGGGAGGCAGCGCGAATATATTTATTCTGTTATCATTATCTATGAGCACTCTGTATATATATAGAAGTGTGTTTTCCTCTTCTCCCAAAATAATAGACTATATATACACTTAAATCACCGCCTCTCCACAGCTTCCATGGTACGCTATATTCTTCTTTTTATATATTATTATTATTATAAAAATTAATGTTATGAAGAAGTCCTTGCATACACGTGTATACCAATTCTGGTGTATATCATTTATTATGCTTTAAACATGCATGCATATACCTATATATATAAACAATACATATTATATTATTTCCTATATGTATTTATAACACACGACACTTATATATATATATTATATTACTAAGCATTAATTATTAATCATACTTTTTTCATATTATATAAACATATATACTGCTATTGTTTGTGCGGACATACATATAATATATATATACATATAAAAATCAAATTTAAATTTATTTTCTTTCTATTATTTATACTATTATTAATTAAATAATTTAGATTATGCACTCGAACATTACTTGAGTCTCACTCAATTATGATAAGGATTTTTTCAACATCAGTTATTTAAGAACCTACAAATAATTCAATACTTGAAACCAAAATATAATCATGCAAGATCACAAGTAGCACGTAAGTAATAAGGGATGCATACGATGCATGAAGTGTATTGATTAATAAGTTGTGAGGAGCTCAGGTATCACAATACGCCCCCATAAAATCGATGTGTCATCAACAACATGGAACATAATTGTTGGAATCGAGCTCAAACAAGCAGTTTCGTAAGTAAGTCTGCAAGCTAGTCATGAGTATTAATATATCTGATAGTGAGAAGTCCCTTCGAGACAAGATCATAAAAAAATTGAAGATCGATAACAATGTGCTTCATCTGGGAGTGTTGGATTGGATTCAGAGCTAGACGAGTCGCACCCATATTATCACAAAGAATCTTAGGTGGCGTGTTATAATGAATACCAAGATCACGAAATAGATGATGAGTCCAGCAAACTTCAGAGGCAATAGTGACAAGAGCACAAATCTCTACTTCAGTGGATGAACAAGCAATAGCACGTTGCTTGCGTGATCACCACAAGATCGGAGTTAACCCAAGAAACACAATATAAACTGAAGTGAACTTTCCATCAGAGGGATTACCACCACAATCGAAATCTGAATAAGCAGTTAGAGTAAGTTTATCTGTTCATCGAAGAAGAAGACCATAATGTAATGACCCTTTTAAATAACGAAACAAACGTTTTACTAAGCATCGATGCTCGGATGTTGGAGAACACATAAACTGCACCAATTTATTCACTACAAATATAATGTTAAGCCTTATTATAGTGAGATATTGCAAGCTCTCAATCGCACTACAATATTAAGAGGAATCAACAGAACCCGAGTATTATCCAGATTTCACAGAAATAGGTGTTGAAAGAGGTTTCACGTCATCCATCTTATGATGATGAAGAAGATCAATTAAGTACTTATGTTGAGAGAGGAAGAGACATTCCTTACAAGATGCCACTTCAATGCCAAGAAAATAAGATAGTGGATCGAGATCCTTGACAGCAAGGTGAGATTGTCGATATTGAATTAGAGCAGCGACGAGCTCCAAGCGGGAGCCAGTGATGATAAGATCGTCAACATAAGTAAGAACAAAGAGATGATCAGAGCCTCGATGAAGAGTAAATAACGATGCATCTTCCTTGGACTGTGCCAAACCAAATAATTTAAGAGCTGGATAAAGAGAATAATACAAAGCTCGGGGCGCTTGGCGAAGGACATATATAGATCGGTGAAGAAAACAAACATGGTCTGACAAAGTAGGATATATGAAGTCGGGTGGTTGAGATATAAACTAGCAACTCCAAATCACCATGCATAAAAGGTATTGCTCACGTCAAGTTGGCGAAGCTCCCATTTCAATTTCAAGACAATGGTAAGTACATACAGATCATTACAGGCTTAACAACCAGACTAAAATTTTTCTTGAAATACACACCTAGACATTGATGAAAGTCTTTTGCCACTAAGCGTGCTTTGTATTTATCAATTATTTCATCCATCTTGCGCTTGATTTTGAAAACCCACTTATAACCTATAATATTGCAACAAGGAGGAGGAGGGACCAAGTCCCATGTACCATGCCGCTGAAGAGCAGTAAACTCTTTGGCCATAGCTAGACGCTATGGAGGATGAGCAAGAGCTTGACGAACAGTGGATGGTTCAATCCTTAGGAAGTGGATGCTTAGTCGGTGCAAATAATTTTTGCGTTTATGAATATTATTTAGACTTCTCGTACGCATATGATGGATGCATTGAGGTGATGATGGGGCATCGGTGGGTACCGAGGCTATAGGTAGAGTGGGCTAACCCAACTAAGTAGTGGGTGCTCGAGAGGAACCAGAAGACGAAGTGGTCTCAACCGGAAAAAACTGTGTAAGATGTGCTAGGATCTAGAGCATTTGGTGAGACACGTGGCTAAGAAGCCATGACCTGTGATGACAAGAGAGAAAGAGCTATTGAGTCAGTAAAGCTCATATAATGGGTAGAAAGTGAAACAACAAGTCCTAGAAATTTAGTTTCAACAAATTGAACATTTTGATGGTGGCGATAACTTCCCAGGAATGTATGGACGAAGCCACAGGAAACATAAGCAACCAAATATTCAAAGCTTTGTATAGTTCGGCAAAGTTTGAAATAATGCTTGAAATAGGCTTCATTTTCTGAGCACTGGAGTAGGCATTCTATTGATTAAATAAACAATAGTTTGAATTGCAAAAGACCAACACTTTGATGGCAAAGAAGCATGATGAAGTAAAGCTCGACTGATCTCCAAGATATGCCGATTACGCCTCTTAGATATTCCATTTTGTTGAGGCGTATGAGAGGCAGCAGTGAGCCACGAAATACCATTTTGTATAAGGAAAGAACGCAGAGCTTGAAATTCACCTCTATTATCCGAGTAGAAGTTGCGAATTTTGTGACCAAAGTTATTTTCCACCAAAGAGTGAAATTGGATAATTATTAAAGCAACTTGAGATTTAGCACTTAACGCAAATATCCAACAATATCGGGTAAATAGATCAACAATAAGTAAATAATACTTTGAGCATCTAATGATAAAACTGGCATAGAGCCCCAAAATCAGCATACAAATAATGTAGTGGATGAACTGCAGTAAATGAAGTGCTATTAAATGGTAATCTATGGAATTTGCACAGATGGCAAGAAACAGTCATTGCCCAAAACCAGAGACTTGTTCATAACAGGTAAATTAAAATTATTAATAATGAAGGTATTGGTTTCCAAAGAGGGTTGTCCGAGTCGAGCATTTCAATAGGAGACTAAGAAGACAGTTTTGGGGAAATTATTTAATGAGGTAAGTGGTGAAAAGAAGTGGTACACTCCATCTTGACAAGGACCTTTAGTTAGCGGTGCACCCGTGAGTCGACCCTTTATAAGAAAATGGGATGGAAAGAATTCCATCGAAACATTGTTAGCCTGAGTGAATTTGCTAACAGATAATAAATTTTGACGAGTAGATGACACACACAATACGTCAGACAAAATAAATTCACGAGTTGGAAACTTTAATAAAGATGTACCAGTATGAGAGATGAGAATGCCAGAACCATCAGCTATATGGACTTCAATGGTGCCTTCATATTCAGAGTGAATTGAGAAATTATTCAAGTTTGAAGTGAGATGATGAGAGGCCCCAGAATCAACCATCCATTGACTTGATGAGCCATTGTGAATGGGGGATGCTGCATAATTAGCCGTGTAGGAAAGTCGGTGGCATGTAAGAGCACCGTGACCAGAAGCACCACAAATCTGACAAATAATATGTGAGCGAAAACCAGAAGGAGTAGAGTTATGATAGTTACCACGACTAGAAGACTTCCCACAATTAGGCTGCCCGTGACTAGATCGATTTTTAGTGAAATTTTTATAGTTGTTGTTACTCCTGCCACGCGGCTGGTGTCCTCCATGATTTGAGGGCTGAGACTGAGCTAAATTGGCCGTAGCAACCAAATTATGAGTCGCTGCCTCTTGACTTTTGATAGACAATTCATGCTTAAGAGAAGGTCATAAAGTTCTTCGAAGCGAATGGGTGTCTCCCGAGTACGAATAGGGCCAACAATATTACCGTACTTAGGACCCAAACCATTGATAACGAAGAGGGTCAAATCATCTGCACTAACTGGTTTATCAATGAGAGCCAATTAATCAGCCTTGGACTTCATATAGTGAAGAAATTTAGTAATTGATCGTGAACCGATCGAGATGCGATGAAGCTCACTCTTAAGTTGATTGACCCGTGATCAGGAACGGCTTGCAAACAGATGTGTGAAAATTGCCCATGCCTCGGAAGAAGTAGATGCTGATGACATCAAGGGGAGAATGTCTGCGGCTAGTGAACCAAAAATCGCCGCCAACAGTAATTGATCTTGTTGAATCTAATGAGTAATAATGGTTGCATTAGAAGCATCATCTGCAAGAGATGGACAAGGCTGTGATCCATCAATAAAGCCTTGTAAGTTATGATCTTAGAAGAGAGAACATGTGGACTCGCCAAGATGGATAATTAGTATGTGTAAGTTTGATGAGTAGATGATGGTGTGCTGTTATAGGAATAACATGTGGTGAGATATCTGATGGTGTGGAAGTGGCAGTATATAGAAGGTGTATTACTATATTAATATCTTTTACACATAATGGGTACAATATATATAAAGATTATAGAATACACAAGATATGAATAGATATAATCAAATCTAAACGAATCATTTACGAAAAGATATCTGAAAAATATTATATGATTTATTCCTTAATAACTGGTATATTTAAAGAGAATGCAGGAAAATTATTTTAAAGTATCTAAAATTAATTATAGAAAATTTTAAAACAATTAATATACATTGTAATTATTTATTGATGTTTTGATCGTTTGTAATATGTACAACTATTACAAGACGACTATTGTTCAAACATGGTGATTTCATAGTTGGTTGTTTTGAGGCACATCGATTGTAGCACCTTTAATATGCTTAATTTGTTAAAGATTTGGTATTTATGCATGTTAGTAGTGTGTAATTGTACTTTAGAATGGTTTCTTTCTAATGTAGCTCTTGTATTTTCAATAGCGTATTCCGCTAATTTAATTCTTGAAATAAGTTTTTCAAGTTATTATTATTTTTTAAAATCGAGATCAAAAGTATATATTTCCTCAATTTATGTGATCATATTTGTAATTTCTTCGGATTTGAGAATTTAATATAGCCTTAATACATCTTTCCATCTAATTTAGCATCCACATGATTTTACCTGTTAAATGTGTTCGATTAAATATACGAATCTAATATTAAAAAATAATAATTAAAAACAATGTATTTTGCGGAACTAAATTAGCAAATTTGAATTAGATGAGACTATTTATGCAACCATTAAGATTCAAATGAAATTACTTCATTATTCGTGGGACCAAATTTGTAATTTCCTCTCCTTTATGGATTGGCAACCACTTGCAGTGTTTAGAGCTGTCGAAACAGGATGGTGGGGTGGGCCAACCCACAACCCAGCTTAACCCACTTTTTGGTGGGGCGGTACGGGGTGGGCTTTTTATTGAGTCGGCCTTTAAATCCCAATCAACCCAACCCATCGATGGGTCGTGGGTTGGGCGGGCCAACCCACTTTTTTTTCTTTTTTCTTTTAACCATTAATCCACTATATATAAATACATTCTAATAGCTAACAAAAAATACAAAGTGTTCACAAATTAAAATACAACATTCATCATATAACCATATATTGGACACTATAAGATATTTTCTTTGTTCTTCATCAATATTCTCCATGATATTGGACACTACAAGATCTTCATTAGGGTTTTCTACTATTTTTAGTATTTTTAATTAATTAAAAAATATTTATAAAAAAAGGAGGGCCAACCCGTCCCAACCCACCCTAGTCCACGGTTCAAATAGGCCAGTCCATTTAGGCCCGCTTTTTTACGAGTTTCGAAATATTCGGCCCAACCCACCTTTTATGTATGGCGGGGCAGACTGGCCCAATGGGCCTAGCCCGTTTTGACACCTCTAACAGTGTTCCTAAAAAGTCTAAAATTACTTGAATAAGAAAAGGTCATGGTTGAGAGAAATGTTCAATCTAAAGATGTCAATATAGATCGATAGGAGGGCCAAGCTTTAGTTGTGGTGGGCTGTTAAAATATCAATTCAACTCAATCCACTAATGGGAGAGAGGTTAGATGGGCTAATCCACATAATTTTTATTTATTTTTTCTAAAAAAAAATATGTAACATATATATACATTTTATTTTTATTTTAAATAATATATACATTTTACTAAGATATATATATATATATATCTAATATACGAATCAGTTCATATCAATATTTTATAAATTATTATTTGTACTGGGTAAGAATTTTTATCATTATTATTCATTTTTTATTTATATTTTTAAGAAAAAAATTTAAAAATAAAAAAATTGAGAAATATATGTTTTAATAAAACATAGTTATTGTATATTTATAAGATAAGGTATTAGTTGCTTACTAATAAAATATTTATTAATATAACTAGAATATATGTTTATTGAAAAGTTTACTTAAGATATTCCAATTGGGGTTAGGGCACACTGTATTCCAAACACACCAGCACTTCTCATTGTGAGTATAATTTTGCACAATGATTTCCCGTACAATATTGACTTTAAAGTTGTTGGCAATGCATAAATGATAAATTAAGTTAATTAACTTTACTCCAATTTTTTTTTTAAAATATCTCACTATTTTAAAAAACTAGTATTTCTACAAATTTTTTTATCAAATTTATTGTTGGTCTAAAAAATACAAATTTTGAAAAAATGTTGATTTTTTAAGAAATATCGATATTTTGTAATATATCTGTGATATTTTTCAATTTTTTTAAATCTTACATTGAGGTCATCGATATCGATATTGATATCAATATTTGTGATATATCTGTGAGATCTTGAAAAAATAAATTACCCCTATATCCACATCACAACCTTCAAAATATAGATTTACAAAATATAGATTTATTGTGGATATATGGCACTTGAAATATTTTTATCCTTGTGTAACTGTAGGTTCCATAATAAATTCGCACCAGTATCAAGGTATTTTCATCCTTAAATAATTGTAAGTTTCACTGTCCGCATAAAATAAATCTTGTTTGCAATAAAAAGAAGTTGTATATAAAAAAAAAAGTCATGTATTGAAGTTAAAGTTGGTCATTGTTTGGAATTTATATAATACCCTTATTACAAATTTTTTTTTTCAATAACAATTTTAGGATGATAGATTTGATGAATTAAAGGAAGTATAAATGGAAATTGATAACTTATAAAATGTTGTACTTTTATTTAATTTATAAAAATTAAAAGTTGTAATTTGGAGAAGTGATACTTTTTTTTTCCTTTTTGAATGGACTATTGGTTGTGAAATCTTCAAAGAATGTTTCATTGTTTGGATAACTTAAGAAAAAAAAAAAATTACAACTAAATATATATGCAATATGCATACTAAAACAAAACATTAACAATATAATTTACGAATATAAAGTCTAAGATGTGAAATTCTTGTTATTATTTATTAATATACACATCATTTATATCTATCTATAGCTTGAAATAAGAAATAAAAAAATATACAATTAAAATATGACGTATATATCTACATAGACTAAAGAACACCATGAGCTCCACATTTCCATTTAAATAATGTAATTTCGAGTGCTTTGAAATCAAAATATTTCCTTTTATCGTTTTACTTTCCCTGTTTCCTCTGTTGGTTCTGCTTCTCTAGTGTCACCTTTGCAATTTATTATCTTCAGCATATCTAGACTTTCAATTATTTTTTGTACCCTTTTCACCTTCATTTCAAGAAAATAATTTAATTTACTTAATGATATAAAAATTAAATACATAGTATATACTTAATGTAATTAGTAGCTACCTCCATTCTTCTCTGTAATTTGACATGTCCATCAGCTTCAATACCATCCAACTTTATCAGTTGTGTCATCAACAATTCTATCAAGTTGGATAAAATTGTCTCCACAACTTTGTTGCCTTCACTGATTTCCAACTCAATTGATGCCACCTAACAAATATAGGTCAAATTTTCATCACGATATAAATAGTCATTCAAAGTATAAAATATGCATAGATATTTTAGGTGACAACATAGAAAAGAGGTTAGGCAAAGATATTTGCTAGTTTAAAAATTGTGTCAATTTGGCTAGAGAATAAAAATTGTGTCAATTTGGCTAGAGAATACAATTCGAGTTATCTGTTGGATTCATATTTGGTTTTAGGTAGATTTTGGGTTATGTTAAAAAAAAACATAAATATGATTTGTAAATTATGAAATGTTAAAAGAGAAATTGGTAAAATAAAGTTGACTTTTATTGTTTTATTCATATTGTATCCAATCCTGTTCACCTACCCACCAATATGTGCCCACGATTGATATGTCAAAAATTCAGAGCATCTATTAATTTTACTTTCATAGAACAAGGGGATGAGATGATTACACATCATCGGTGAGCATTTGAGCAAAACCATATTGTGTCCTATTCGAGTTCTCATATTGTATTAGGGTTTGTCGACCCTATTATTTGGACAAGATCAAAATGATCGGGTAAGGAGGATAGTCGATATTTAGGTGAATTATGTCTATCACCTACAAAATAAATTTTGGGATCCGTGAAATTTATTTATAATCAAGTTACTTAATGGTGAAAAATGTAAAAAAACTCACTTTTCAACTGATTTCTACGGTTAATTTTCTTTGAACACTCATTTTTGTCGATTTGTACTGTGTTTAAAATGGGTCATATGTTCAAATTTGATTGTTGAATACATTCTAATTGTAAGTTTCCAAACCTGGAGATCGATTTGGTAATTTGACCAGAAAATGACGATAATAATTGAAAATTGGTCATAATATTTATAGTTTTTGTATTTGGCAGGACTATTAAACAAGAGATAGAAATGAACCTGTTTGGCAAGCTTGTCCACTTGAAATCTAACAGATGAAATGTCTTTTAAGGCCTTGTCCATTTTTCCGTTCTTCAAGGGCTCAATATACCTTCTCTCTCTACTCATTTCATCTTCAATCACTATCATCTTTGATCCATTCTTCACACCAGCTGCCTCAAGATTAACTTGTGAATCCATCACTTTTTCCTTGAATATCAGCTTCTGATCATGTGGATGCAATCCAGTGGGCCCACTTAACAATTTCTTCAAATCCCCTGCACTTATAAATCCAATTAATCAACATATGCAATTAAAAAAGAAAAAAGAAAATAAGAAGAGGGTATTGAGGCACAAAATGTACCTAAACTTGATTTAGAAGAAAGGATGATTTGATGATAAGATGAGCCATATTTCACTCCAACTTTAATGTTCGAAACAGAGTTTAAATTCTTGTCTAAGTCTGAATATCTCTTCTGAACCAGCATTCCTCCGGGCCTCATCTCCGGCCACCAGGAGGCGGCATAACCGCCACCTCCTCCGGCTGATGGAAATCCTCTAATCTTAGGCTTCATTCTCATCATGTTGTCTTTCTCCATGATAAAAAAAAAAAATTATAAAAACAATATGGCCTCTTCGTGCTTGCAAATCTGCATAACTGGTGGAAAACAAGTTTCTGTTGCAAAATGAATGTATTAAGACACTTTGGGAGAGGCTTTCACTAAAGAATGTGATGAGATTATGATGATATAATTTATATATATAAAGAGAGAAGAATGGGAAGATATTAAAGGCAGGAATCTTGGTTGGGTCTTGACAACGATGGATGTGTGAGATGTAGAAGGTTAAAAAAAAATTAAAAAAAATTCAAGAACTAAATGTTTTGATGTCACACATTTATCAATATGAACACACCTTCTAATAATATTGAGGGAACTCTTTCACACAATTGAGAATTCCACCTATGACCTCCCATATATATATATATATATATATATATATAAAATTTTAAAGAAAATTTATTTATGTGATTAAAAGTCCCACAGTATAATTTTGGCTAGGTCCCTGTGTAAGCCGGCCCATATAGAAAGAAAGGTGTGTGATGATATACAATCCAACTTTGGATTTTTGTGAAGTCAAATTGTCAATGTAATAGCTTGCAAGTAATATCAATATCCCATGCATTAAAATTTTGTTTGTTTCTTATTTATTTGTATTACAATCATAGTACTTTTCACATCTGTAATTTGATTTCACAAAATAAAAAAGCTTGATGTACGTTTACTATATGTATAAATTTGAATGTGGTAATAATGACAATATTAATAATATCACATAACATTAATCTCTTTCAATCAGTCTAATGTCTAATAGTCATAAAATACTATAGCACTAACGGGAAAACAGAACATCCCTAATAATTGATTGTTTTCGCGATTACATTAGGTTAAAACATAAATGGAGGGGATTACTTCTTTAATTGATATTTCTCCTTTATCCAAATTAAAATTTTCTATTACTATTTATGTTTCATTTTTAATTTTTAAATTAGTATTTGACTCATTCCAAACATGAAAGTAAATTTTAAAATAATATATTTTTATAGAGTTATAATATATAGAATTTATATATATATTTATATATGTTTAAAATTTGAATGAAATAGAGTAATACTATTTCATATTCAAATATAAGTATTGGTAATTAATGAAATTTAATGAAATATAAGAAATTTTATACTTTTTAAGTATGTTAATGTGTCTTTGGGGTACACGGTATTCCAAACTTAAACTCTAATACCTTTAAATAATATGATTAATATTTTTACATGCAACAAGTAATACCTTAAATAATATATTCTCTAAAACATATTTTAGTTCTACAAGCAATACATTATAAGTAAGCAACTAATACCTTATGTGTAGTGGAATTGATCAAAAAACTCTCCAAAACCAAGATGAAACAACTGTGATTTTATGTGGAAGAAAAACGCAGATAAGAAATAGAACAATTGACGAATCAAAACACAACCAAAACGCAAGATTTAAAGTGGTTCAGCTCTGATTAAGAGCCTACGTCCACTGAGAACTGGAATCGATCGTTTTTATTGAGAATTGACGGAGAAATCGAAGAAACAAAATTCATGCACAGTTTTAGGGTTTTTCGGATGAACTAGAACCCTAACCAAGCAATTCTAAGTGATACGTGAGATCTATCTTAATTCCTCTCAACTGGATACACTCTAATATATATAGAACAAAAGCCCTCTCGCAATTTCAAGAAACCGTTGCTCGAAGTTAACCAATTTCAGTTTGGAAGCCTGAAGCTGCGCGCAAGCCCTAATCTGTCTAATTGGGGATCCTAACCAACTAACTACCCTGAGCCGTTTTGACTGAGACTTAAACTGATCCGGCTAGCCACTTTGCAGACTGGTTCTTGCACAACTAAGCCCGGTTCCTAGCAATGCAGAATTTTTCCAGTTGATCTTCACAATTCTCCACCTCAACTTGCAAAAATTGACCTGACTCTCCAGTTCCTGCTGCTTAGTATTAGTACTAGCCATGATCTTCCCAGCTTAGCAAATTAACCAACTCCCTGCAGTAATTAAACTTTGATCCAGGTAGAACCTTGGTTAACATATCAGCCGGGTTATCCTCCGTTCCCACTTTCTTAGCTTCTACTTCTCCCTTTTCAATCATATCTCTTACGAAATGTAGCTTGATATCGATGTGTTTGCAGCGTTCATGAAAAGTTTGATGCTTAGACAAATGTAGAGCACTTTGATTATCACAAAATATGGTAACTTTGTCCTGCTCAATACCCAATTCTTTCAGAAAACCTTTAAGCCATATGGACTCTTTAACAGCTTCTGACATAGCTATAAACTCAGCTTCAGTTGTAGATAATGCCACCACAGACTGCTGAATTGCTTTCCAACTAATGGCTGTTCCATGTAGCTTATATATGTATCCAGTTATTGATTTCCTTGTATCCTTGTTTCCTGCAAAGTCAGCATCCACAAAGCCTTCAAGAGGTGCAGTGGTACTTGTAT
Source organism: Scutellaria barbata (assembly GCA_028654395.1). NCBI lineage: Eukaryota > Viridiplantae > Streptophyta > Magnoliopsida > Lamiales > Lamiaceae > Scutellaria > Scutellaria barbata. The sequence continues at coordinate 22,551,999 of CM053647.1, forward strand.
TCTTTCTGTAAACAAGTCCTAACTTAGCTGATCCACTCAGGTACCTTAGTAGCCACTTCACAGCTTCCCAGTGCTGCTTACCTGGTTCTGCCATATACCTGCTCACTACACTCATTGCATAAGCGATGTCCGGCCTACTACAAACCATGGTATACATCATACTCCCAACAGCACTCGCATAAGGCACCTTCAGCATATAATTCTTCTCTTCAGCTGACTTTGGTTTCTGATCCACAGACAAACTGAACTGTAATCCTAAAGGTGTTGTTACAGATTTGGCTGTGTGCATCATGAACCTTTTCAGAACCTTTTGGATGTAATCAGTCTGATGTAACAAGATTTGCCCCTTTCCTTTGTCTCTTTTGATATCCATTCCTAATATCCTCCTTGCTTCTCCAAGATCCTTCATCTCAAATTGTGTCTTGAGCTTGTCTTTTAATTTCTGAATCCTGTACATACTCTTGCTTGCAATAAGCATATCATCTACATATATCAAGAGTATTGTGTGAATTTCCTTTCCTTCCTTCTCTAGATACACACAAGTGTCATAGCTGCATCTGTAAAATCCAATACTCAGCATAAAACTATCAAAACGCTTATACCACTGTCTTGGGCTTTGTTTCAAACCGTAGAGTGATCTTCTCAGCAAGCACACTTTCTTTTCATTTCCAGGCTGAATGAACCCCATAGGTTGTTGCATATACAAGGTTTCTTCCAGATTACCATGGAGAAAAGCTGTTTTAACATCTAGCTGATGCAATTCCAGATCCAATTGAGCAACCATTGCCAACAACACCCTTATGGAGACATGCTTTACAACTGGGGAAAAGATTTCATTGTAATCTATGCCTTCCCTCTGAGTGAACCCCTTGGCAACTAATCTAGCCTTGAACCTAATAGAAATAGTTTGAGCAACCTCCACTTTCCTTTTGTAAATCCATTTGCAACCTATGATTTTCTGTTTTTCTGGTCTATCTACTAAATCCCAAGTATGGTTCTTCTCCAGTGATAACAGTTCTTCATTCATTGCTGTAATCCACTTGTCTCTGTCTGCTGACTGTAGAGCTTCCCTAAAGCTTCTTGGCTCTTCATACTCTATATCCTCAGCAACACTTAGTGCATAGTGTACTACATCAGCTTGAGCATATCTTGCAGGTGGTTTTATGACCCGTCTTTCTCTATCTCTTGCTAGATTATAAGAGCTTGTACCTTGTGGAGTATCATTAATATCAGTTGGCTCCTCATCTTGAGTTTCTGAAGAATCTATTTCTGCAGATTCAGTTTGCTCCACCTGATCTTGAGCATTTTCTTCCAAATCTGTATCTTGCTGATTTTGATCATGAGTGTCTGGTACTAACTGAGTATTAGATTGAGTCTTATAGCCCATTACTTCTTCCTTGAACACTACATCCCTGCTGAAAAAACATCTTTGTGTTCCAGGTTCTAGACTCCACATTTTATACCCTTTCACTCCACTTGGGTATCCAATAAAGATGCATTTTATTGCTCTTGGATCAAGTTTATCCTGCTTAGTGTGTGCATATGCAAGACATCCAAAAACTCTTAGATAAGAATAATCTGAAGGTTTTCCATGCCATACCTCATTTGGTGATTTGAATTCGATGGTGGAGGAAGGACTTCTATTAATAAGGTAGGCTGCTGTTACAGCTGCTTCTCCCCAGAAGGATTTGGGTAATCCAGCATCCAACAGCATACATCTTATCCTTTCTAGAAGAGTTCGATTCATCCTTTCGGCCATGCCATTTTGCTGAGGAGTTGCAGCAATGGTCCTGTGCCTAGAGATACCTTTCATCCTGCAAAAACTTTGGAATTCTTCTGACAAAAACTCTAATCCATTGTCAGTTCGAAGATGCTTTAGCTTCTTACCAGTCAAGTTTTCTTGCATTGTTAACCATTCTTTGAATTTATTAAACGCATCACTTTTATGTTTTAAGATGAAAATCCATACCTTTCTAGAATAATCATCAATAAAGGTTATAAAGTATTTACCTCCACCGTGAGTTTCAACTCTAGAGGGCCCCCAAATGTCTGAGTGTATGTATTCAAGTATACCTTTGGTGTTATGAATGCCTGTAGGGAATTTTGTCTTGGTGGTTTTTCCAAGTATGCAATGGTCACACTTTTCAACCTTATGAATCTGGCTCTTTCCTAGTAGCTTCTGTCTTGCAAGCTCCTTGAGTCCTTTCTCTCCTATGTGCCCGAGCCTTCTATGCCATAGGATTGTTTCTTCTTTGTTCATAATGGCCTCAGCTTCTCCAGTAATGGTGGTACCAGTTAGGATGTATAGGCCATTCATTTTTGTTCCTTTCATAATCAGCTTCTCATTCTTTGTTATCAGAATTTCTTCCCTTTCAGTTTTGAAATCATAGCCTGCACCATTCAACACACCAAGTGAAATTAAATTTCTTTTAAGCTTTGGGATGTACCTTACTTCTGTGAGTAGTTTGATTCTTCCATCATGAAGCTTTAGTTTGATATTGCCTATTCCTTGGACCCGGCAGGAATGATTGTCTCCAAGGAGAACTAAGCCTCTGTTCTCCATCTTTAGATCCCTAAACCATGCCTTATTTGGGCACATATGAAAGGAACATCCGGAATCAAGTACCCATTCCTGCTCAGTCTTGGAGTTACTCACACACAGCATATCTGCACAGTCATATTTCTCTTCAGCCACTGCTGCTCTTTGGCTCCCTTCCTCCTTTTTCTTTTTATCTGGGCAGTTCTTCTTTAGGTGACCAGGTTTATGGCAAGAAAAACACTTCCTTGTCTCCACCCTATCACCACTGTTTCTGGTTCCTGCAGGTTCTTGCTGGTTGTTCCCCTTCTTGAATCTTTGGTGCTGATTCTTGTTGTTCTTGAATTTCACATTCAGTCCTTCACCTAGATTGGGGGCTTTAGTTTCAGAGCCTGCAGACAATGCCCTAGTTCGTATTGACATCTGAACTTCTTCCAGAGTCAGCTTAGTCGATCTGCCATATATCATGGCATCCTTGAAAGATTGAAATGCCTTGGGAAGGGAATTCAGTAGCAATAAGGCTTTATCTTCATCCCTGATTTCTTCATCTATGTTCTCCAAATCATCAACCAATTTGTTGAACTCATCCAGTTTTTCCAATACCTTTTTATCATCAAGAATCTTGAAGCTATTCAGTTTCTGCTTCAGGAACAGGCGATTTGCCAATGTCCTTGTCATATACAAAGAGTCTAACTTCTTCCACACTCCTCTTGCGGTTGATTCTTTGCACACTTCCCTTAGAGCCTTACCACATAGACATAACAAGATAGCACTCTTCGCTTTCCGGTCCATCTCCTTCCTTTTCTCTGCACTTCCCGACGAAGTAGAAGAAAAATCCTCAAGCAGTACCTCATCTAAACTATGCTGGATCAAGAGGGACTCCATGTGCACCTTCCATAGAGTATAATCTTCAACCCCAGAGAATTTCTGGATATCAAGTCTCATGGAACTCATCTTGGCGTCGTCAATTCCCACAGACGGCGCCAATTGTAGTGGAATTGATCAAAAAACTCTCCAAAACCAAGATGAAACAACTGTGATTTTATGTGGAAGAAAAACGCAGATAAGAAATAGAACAATTGACGAATCAAAACACAACCAAAACGCAAGATTTAAAGTGGTTCAGCTCTGATTAAGAGCCTACGTCCACTGAGAACTGGAATCGATCGTTTTTATTGAGAATTGACGGAGAAATCGAAGAAACAAAATTCATGCACAGTTTTAGGGTTTTTCGGATGAACTAGAACCCTAACCAAGCAATTCTAAGTGATACGTGAGATCTATCTTAATTCCTCTCAACTGGATACACTCTAATATATATAGAACAAAAGCCCTCTCGCAATTTCAAGAAACCGTTGCTCGAAGTTAACCAATTTCAGTTTGGAAGCCTGAAGCTGCGCGCAAGCCCTAATCTGTCTAATTGGGGATCCTAACCAACTAACTACCCTGAGCCGTTTTGACTGAGACTTAAACTGATCCGGCTAGCCACTTTGCAGACTGGTTCTTGCACAACTAAGCCCGGTTCCTAGCAATGCAGAATTTTTCCAGTTGATCTTCACATTATGGAAATACAATTAATATTTTTCACTAAAACATAATTTTCAATTATACAAGTAATACATTATGAGTAAACAACTAATACTTTATGAATATATAATTATTACATTTTACCGAAACAAGTAAAATTAAATACATGTAATATCTTATGAATATGCAAACTTATACCTTATGAATATACAATTAATACCTTCAAAGGTACGGATCTAAGAATTTGTACCCCAAGAATATATAAGTTTTTGTGTTTAAGTATTGGTATAATTTAATAAAACGTGTTACACAATTTTAAATAGTTGTTATCGATATATAAGGTTGGAACTGATTGAAATAATCTATATTAAAACTAATATTATAAAATTATAAGAAAAAAAATCAACTAATTCAAAAAATTAATCTTATAAAGTAAAATTTTGAAAAACTTTCTATAAACAACATTTATTAATTTTTTCAATATAAATAATATTTAAAATTTTCTAATTTAACTAAGTTTTTTTTAACTCGTCCATTTGTATGAAACATCAATTATAATAGAATATTCAAGTTTATTCAAATGATACCTATATACTTATTATTTACCTTTTAATAGGATTTCATAACTGTTGGTTTGCATAAAATTGTTCCAAAAAAAGTTGCAGAGGGATAATATTTTTAGTTTTGTTGAATATAAAAGAATATTTAATAATTTAATTCAACATGCAATTATTGCGTGAATAAATTACATCTCGTGATGGACGCCACTTTCACAAGCACTTGATATTTTATAAGATGTGTAATCCGTGATTAATACATTGTTCCCATTTACCTTTGTCCCCCATATCATTATTCATTTCTGCATATAATATAGGAGTATAATTTACTAGTAGGTTGTTTCTAAAATTATGCTGTCTATTGTATGCATCTTTTATCGATTTGGGGCTATAAATTAAATTAATTATTTTATAAAATAATACGATAATATTTTTCTACACAAAATTCCATAAGTAGATCTTGTTGATAGATAAATTAATAATCTGATAAAATTTTAAATATTACTGTTAATAACATATTAAGTAAAGGGTTAATACAAAAACCAATGTGAATAATACATAGATTTGTTTTTCAATTTGTAATATCATTTTTTTTCCGCTTGCATACAAATTTCTGGATTTATTTCAATTTGCAATTTAATGTAATATTTTAGGCTATTTTTCGGAAAAAGTCCAAATTCATTTCTCAAAATTTTAAATAAAATACACGAAACCCGTAAACACTCCATATTTCAAATTACACGAATAGCCCATATCCATTTTTCGATTTTCATTTGATTCAACCTAAATTGAACAAAACTTGAACTAAATTTTTAACTTCGAAAAGTTATTTTTCAAGTTATGAGGATGCCTCAACGTCAGAGTTAATTTCAATAAATCAGGTTTCTTCTTAAGTCGCAAAGTTAGTGCGTGAAGAAAGATATATAGAGATTTTTACTTAATTTTTAACACATTTTTGGTCCAATATCGAAGAATTAAATAATGTAATTCATTTTCAAATATCGGTCAAATTCATAAGTCATTTATTAAAATGACATTTCGAAGTATAATTATAACCTAAGTAAAGTTCACTAGAATCCTCACCATGCTTGATTCGAGCCTGAATTGAACAAAAAAATTATTCTTATTGGTCCCAAGTGGTGTCCGAGGTTCAGAGGGAGGGGTGAATGAACCTTGGTCGATTTTTCAGAATCTTTAAAACAACCGTTCTGCACTGCAAGTTACTTGAGCTTGCAGCGATAGATGGTTACTGCTTGCAGCGCTAGAATGCAGTGCTGCACGCTATAACCTGGAGTTTTGTACGCAGCGGAAATATACTTTTAAACACAAGGCTGTTTAACACAAGAATGCTTCTTTCAAACGTTTTATGATGAGAAAAGATAGATATATGTATAAAATAAGCATAGATAAATAAAGCGATAAAAACACTTATGGCTTATAGTGGTTCGAAGGTGGTGTAATCCTTCTACGTCCACTTTACTGCTCGTCGAGCAGGAACTTTGTTAAGCAAGATTGATTTACAGGACTCTCCTAACAATCTATCAACTTTACAAAGCTAACCACCTACTGAAGTCCAGCGTACACACAGCAACTGCAAACTTCAAAGGCTAACCCACACAGGGTTCTATACTCCCACACAGGGAAGCTGCCTAACTCTAGACAACTAAAACAAACAGCAAGGATCTCTCCTATCAACTGCTTGACACCACTAAAACAACCTAAGCACACAACAACAAGGTTAAAAGGATAAAAGGTTTTCTTCAACTTGTGCTTCGAAGTGAGCTTCTGATTCCGTAGGGAAACTTTCAGCTTGAACTCTGCTTCACTTCGATAGGTTGAGTGACTGAAACTGTTGGCTTGAATGCTTGAAATTTGTAAGCTTGAAACTTTCGCGTATGGATTTTAGTTCTTAGTAACAGTGACAGTAACCAGTTTCAGTTCTCCTCGACCTCTATTTATACTTGTAGGAGAAGATGTCCGTTGAAGGAGACATCCCTCTTTTGAATTTGAAATAGCCTGGCCAAAGTATGGTTTGCATTTAACGCGACTTGACTTTTCCTTTCGGAGCATTTAATGCGACAGTTGCGGCTCGCAGCTTTCTGCGGCGCGTCAGTCCATGTGGCATCTTCTTATTGGCTCCGTGTCTGCTACTTTGACTTTTTCTTGAATGGCTCTTTTGTCCCTGCTTGGATCTCCGTTCCTCGTACTGCATTTATCCTTCCTGGGATTTGCAGGATACTTCGTCTTGTAGTTGGCGCTGTATAACTTAACTGTCCTGTAAGTCTGCGCTGTATCCTTGGTCTTTGTGCAGCTGATGCATTCTTTCAGTGCTGCTGTATTTTAGACCTGCTTGCAGTATCATCTGGCAGTGCTGCTGTAATCATCGTTCTAGCAGTACTCCTGTATCCTTTTCATGCAGCGATGCTGCACGCCGTTCTTCCTTGTTTTGCTGTATTGAAGTACAGCCTTATTTATGCTTTGCTGTTCCTTTATTCTTCCAGCAATGCTGTATCCTGCCTTTATGCAGCGATACTGTATCCTGCCTTCTTGCAGCGATATCTTCCTTTAAAGCTTAGATGCAGCTTTATCCTCTTTTAACCTCCATTTCAATCCTTGACTCAAGACTCAATTCTAGTCTATTTATTCACTTAAACAATGTGAAAATGGGGTACTCAAAACTTCCTATTACATGATTGGTTTGTCTCATCAAAATCTAAACAATGAAATCCCAACAATTTCCCCCTTTTTGATGATGACAAAACCTTTACAATATTTCGTTCATGAAGAAGTTTCATTTTACTTTAACTCATATGGTTTATCCAGATTACATGCTTGCACAGCTTTGAATAAATAAATCTAATCCTGGATTCATCAGAGATGCATCATGCTATTCCTTTCAACAAACACAACAGGAAAACATAAACAACATGCATGAGTTCATAAGAGTTGAACTTGGTCAGAGCAGAAAGAAAAATTTCTTCATTTAAGAGATAGAAATTTTTACAACATCAAAAATACAACAACAAGGATCATAAGAGGGTATATGAATACAGCTTAGTAAAACGAAGACCTTTTGCTTGCTGATTCGTCTGATCTTCTTTCAAACATTTCAAGGCCTTCCCTTCCTCTTGATCCTTTCCCCCAGTCCCTGATGGACTCTTGGTAGGACTCTTCCAGCTTGTGTTTGATCACAGGAATCTGAATCCATCTCAGCCAGAAGTCCTCGCAGTACGGTACAATCAGCTTTTCCTTGACTCGATCGATGTATAGCTGTTGAATGTCAAGGCTTCTTTCCCGAACGAGCTGTTCATACCTTCTCAATGCAGTCTTGCAGGTATGATACTTGCTGAATTTGCCTTGCCTGCATAGATCTCTGAAGTGTCTGAGGTACTCTGATCGTTTGAAAATGGTGATCGCCTCAAATGTTGGATTCCGATCAAAAGGCAGTCTGACTTCTTTGAAGATGTCGAATCTCCAAGCCATGTTCTCTCCTTCAGGCCTTTGATCCATCAACACGGACACTTCAGCAGAGATGTTCTCAGTGTCAAGGCGAGGGATTTCTTGAGGAGGGAATTGGTAGTAGTTGTTTGGAAAAAAATTTCTAGCACCAATTACACCGAGTCTTTGAATTCAGGCATTAGGATCTGTAGCTTCTTCATATTGGCGCCTTTGATTCTCAGACTCGTCCCCGCTCATCCTCTTCCTTGAGCCTTGCTGCTGGCTATCATCCCTTCTCTTATGATGATAGCTGGGCGGTGCTGCATCCTTGCTTGCAGCTCTGCTGTGTGCAGAACCTGCAGCAGATCTTCTTCCAGCAGCTGCACCGGCTCCACCAGCTCCATCATCATCTCTTTTCCATCTCTTCAGAGAAGGGATATCAGCCGCAACGGATGATCCAGACCTCCTTCTCCTCCTGTTGAGAGGTTGCTGGTCATCATCTTCTTCCTCTTCTTCAGGTTCAGCCGCCCCTTTGCTACTGTATTTATCTTCAAATCCTTCCCCCTTTTTGGCATCATCAAAAGTCGGGGGCTGAGCAGGGGCTGCTGGGACCACCCTTGATCGCGGGCGTCTGGTCGGTTCAGGGGCGGGCTCTGGAGGATCGACATGCTGAGGGAAAGCTCGAACCATGATGTCCCTGAGTTCTCCCACAATCAGCTCCAGGTTCCCCAGGCGGTCGTCCACACTTCTGGTTCTCTGGGATTGATCATAGACGCAATCCAAAAGTGACTCCAGGACTTTGGAGTGAGAGTTGAGTCTGATTGAGGCATTTTCAGCATGCTACTTGCACACTCTGATTTCCTGGTGTGTGAGTGCAGCATCGACCTTCAACTCTTTCTCCAGCCTGACCCGATCGTAGTACAGTCTGTTCGAATGTTCAGCAAGATTCGACTTGATCATATCAGACAGTACTTCGAGGTCCTTCTTGAAACCTGTCATGGTTTCAGCATGGAATTGGGCACTGACCCTGAGACTGTTGCGCATGATAGACTCATGCTCCTGGAGAGCATGCAGCAGATGTCTAACAGCGGTCTCGACCCTGTTGATAGATTCATCAGGAGTCAGCCCTGAATTCCTTCTTGTTGAGGCAGCAGCGGATGCAGCAAATGGAATCACCTCTTGGCATACTGGTGCTGCATCCTGCCTCGGTACTTCAGCAGCAACCTCATCCTCATCCTTGCTGGTATGAGAGCTTGTAGAGCTTGAGGATGGGTGCTCATCTCCTTCTTCTTCTTCTGCCTCCTCTTCGCTGGATAAGACTGGAACAGGAACTGCTCCGCCAGATTTTGGCCCATGAACAGCAATATTCCGTTCCTTCATCCATCTTGCGAATTCGGCATCCGACATGTTAGCATCCACAGTATCCTCCACTGCAGTAACCTTTGAAGGTTCTTGAGAGCAAGCAGCAGCTGCAGCATCAACCTCCTCACGAGGTGTCTCTAGCTGCACTGGGGATACCTCGGCTTCAACTCCAGCATCCTCAGTGGGTACTGTCTGAACAGCCTCCCCACCTGAGGTCTTCTCACACTCAGGGAGTGTTGTCAGAACAACATCCTCCACTGAGGTCTTCTCAATGGATCCGTCTCCTCGACCGGTCCTGTAACCTTTTCGACAGCCTCTGCTGCAAGAATGGGTTCTTGCAGCTCTGCATGGCTTCTTGCAGCGATCACAGTATTCAACACTGTATCCTCTATTGCTGCTAGGATCTCAGCTTCCACCCTGCTCTTCTCTGCAGCTCCTTCTTCTTGTTGAAGGGTGGTTGCTGGCTGCACTGCTGTCGCGTCAAGTGTAGGGAGTACCGCCTCTGCAACTCCCTCCGTAGATGCTTCATCGGCAATCTCAGAAATGTCTGAGATGACATTCCTGATTATGGTAGATGGTTCCCCCTCAGAGTCTGCTTGGGCAGCATCTTCATCTTCGCGCACTAGGGAATCACCATAATCCAGTAGTTGGGCTTCCTCCTCCTCCAAGCGATCCAGCGTGACAATGTTAGAGAGGCCCTCAACTACTTGCTCGTATGCAGGGGAGTTCATCTGATTTGAACTTGAACTGCCTTCTCCCCGCATCCTCCTTGGAGTGTGCTGCATCCTTGTTTCCTTCAAGCTCTGTTACAGCGCTAGATGCAGCATGGCTTCTTCAGCCTGCTCCACTCCCAAGGTGTCTATTTGCTCTTGAGCAAAAGCGACATCATTGCCCCTTCTTACCGCCTCTGCAGCCGGGGCAAGGAAGACCTGCACATCTTCCACTGCTGCTTTCATCGGCAGCTCTGCAGAGTCGGATTCTGCAAGAGCCTTGTCCTGTGCTCCCTGTGCAGCGCTGCAGCCATCGAGCTCTTGAACTCTTGCTGCAAAGTCAGGTTGCAGGAGTGCCAGAATATCCTCTGATTTGGCCTACTCCAGGACAGCTTGCTCGACTGTCAGGAAATCCTTCCACTTCAACAGGATTTCCCCCTTAGACAGCCGCATCTCTCTCTAAAGAGAGTACTCTGCCGGCATATTTCTAGCAGCCGGAAAGGTTGGATCGAGCACTAAAGCTTCTATTTGTAGACGAGCTTCTTCTTCAGTGGGCTCGACCCGGTGCTGATGTGGCTCCCGAAGCTGATGTGACTCATCCCCAAGGTCAACTACAACCATAGAGGACTGATGTGACACATCCCCAACAGCAACAGCAGCTCTCTTGCTGCGTGGAGCCCTTTTCACCAAAGGTGCGTCATCATCTGGGGAAGAGGATTCAAGTTCAGGTACAGCCTTCCCTGAACTCCTCTTGATAACAGGAAGAGGACTCGAAGGATCCTCTTCTTCAGCATCTTCCCCGCTGACAGCAGCTTCATCTTGCAGAGCAAGAGTTGCATTCTTTTTGTCTTTGGTTTTCTTCCTCGCAACTCCTGCTCCTGCAGCCTTCGGCTAGGTCTTGCCCTTCTTCTTCTCCCCGAGATATTTTCCAGGATGAATGGGGGCGGGTGCTGCAAGTTGAAGGCCAAGCTTGTAGAGCAGAGAGCAGATGGTGATACCGTAGCTCCGACGCTCCGTTATCTTCTCTGCTTCCTCCCACAGCCTCTTCATGATGAACCTTGCCCAGTTCACCTTCTCTCCAGCCATGATGGCAGACATGATTCGGAATCGAAGATCTGTGCACTTGTCATAACTCCCTGTCCTCCCTTCGATGGAGTATGCACAGATGACGTGGAGAAGTTCAAACTCCGGTTTGAAGAGCTTCTTGGGGGCGCTTCTCTTGATTTCAGCCCCTGCATCCCTTGCTCGAAAGAGATCCCACATCTCTTGAGCCGATGCCTCCCCATACGTCACCAACTGGCTGGGGGTCAAACCTGCAGCCGAAATGCTAAAGGTGGTGGAGATATCCCTAACGGTCAGCGATCGTTCCTCTCCATCTGCATCCATCCGGAACAGGATGCAGTTCCTGTCCTCCGCCTGCCTAGCGTAGGCATAGAACCTCTGTACTGACTCCGTGGAGAAGCCAGCATATACGGTGGTCAACAGCCCTAGGACTTGGGTCTGTTGTAGAGCATCAAAAATCCTCTTGATCAGGGTATTATCATACAGCCCTGACTCCAAGATGTTTTCCCTGTTGATCATTCTTCCATCAAGAACGATGGTCTTTCTGGCAGCCATTGATGAAATCTTTGTGAGATAGAGAGAGAAGAGACAAGGGTTTTGCACTTAGAAAATTTTCTTGCGATCACAGTGTTTCTCTCTCTGAAGATGGTGAAAAGTGAATTTCAAATGGCACGTTTTGGTCTTTATGGCGGTTCTCAAGAGACGTGCGAGATTGATGGTTGAGATAAATCAGGGAAATGATCTAGTGGCTCAGGAAAAAGCGGAGATGTCAAATCGACGCTAATAATTACTTGGCGCGTGAGCTCTGTCAGCGCCCTTTCCACTTCCTGACACCAGCAGTCATGCATTTAATGCTGAAAGACATGCCCTTTGCCGCCTAAATAAATGTCTTTTTAAGGTTGCAGCATCTCTAGTACGAGGTTGCAGAGCAATCAATACTCCTTTTGAAATTAATGCTGTAACCTGGTGCTGCTTGATTTCTTCGATAACTGCTATACTGTAAGAATGTAGGTTGCAGCGCTGTCTGAACCCAGTGCTGTATTGACGCGTAGCTTACAGTACCAACTTTACTGCTTCCTGCAAGCATGCAGAGGTTCCCCCTGCGATCTTGCATTTTCTTTTTTCTTTACAATTTAAGGATTCCCAGCTCGTTACGAAGCATAGAAAACCTAGATTCACTCAAAGGTTTTGTAAGGATATCTGCAAGCTGTAGATCCGTGTGAACCTTTTCAAGCACGACATCTTTCTTCTCAACATGATCTCTTATAAAGTGATGACGAATGTCAATGTGCTTTGTTCTTGAGTGAAAGATAGGATTATGGGTAATTGCAATAGCGCTCGTATTGTCACAGAGAATTGGCGTCTCTTTTTCTTCTATCCCATAATCTCTAAGTTGCTGCTGTATCCAGAGAATCTGCGCACAGCAACTTCCTGCTGCAACATACTTTGTTTCTGCTGTAGAGGTTGCAATTGAGTTTTGTTTCCTGCAGAACCACGAGACAAGTCTATTTCCCAGAAATTGACACGTCCCACTTGTACTCTTTCTATCAATCTTGCAGCCTGCATAATCTGAGTCGGAGTAGCCTTTAAGCTTGAATCCTCATTCCTTAGGATACCATAGGCCGACTTCCTGAGTTCCTTTCAGATACTTGATCACTCTTTTTACTGCTAAAAGATGTGATTCCTTCGGTGCTGCTTGGAATCTAGCACAGACTCCTACTGCAAACATAATATCAGGCCTGCTTGCTGTGAGATATAGCAACGATCCAATGAGGCGTCTGTACTTGGTAATGTCTACATCTTTACCATCTTCATCTTTGTCAAGACTTATGGATGTGGACATGGGAACGGACGTTGCTGCTCCATTCTCCATGCCAAATTTCTTGATAAGCTCCTTCGTATACTTGACTTGGTTGATGAAGGTTCCTGTAGGTAGCTGTTTTACTTGCAGTCCGAGAAAGAAACTTAATTCTCCCATCATACTCATCTCGAACTTTGACTGCATCAGGTTGGAGAATTTCTCACATAGCTCTTTGTTTGTGGATCCGAAGATAATATCATCCACATAGATTTGTACAAGAAGTGCACTTTCTCCGTCCTGTATCCTAAACAGCGTTTTGTCGATTGTTCCTTTCTGAAAACCATTTTCCAGAAGATAGAGAGATAAGGTGTCATACCAAGCTCTTGGTGCTTGCTTCAGTCCATATAGGGCCTTTTGTAATCGAAACACCTTCTCTTCTGCTTGATCCTCGAAACCAGGAGGTTGCTCAACATATACTTCATCTGTAAGGAGACCATTCAGGAATGCGCTTTTAATATCCATTTGATAGACGTTGAAATTCATATGTGCTGCATAGGCTAAGAAAATTCTTATTGCTTCTAGCCTTGTCACTGGTGCAAAAGTCTCATCAAAATCAGTTCCTTCTTCCTGACAGTATCCTTTAGCAACTAATCTTACTTTGTTTCTTACAACGACTCCTGATTCATCTAGCTTGTTCTTGAACACCCACTTTGTTCCAATTACACCTTGATGGGTTGGTCTAGCGACTGTTTGCCATACTTGATTTCTCTCAAATCCATTTAATTATTCTTGCATGGCCTGTACCCAGTTGCTATCTTGCAGCGCCTCTTCAACATTCTTAGGCTCTGATTGTGATATGAAGCATGCAAACATTGCTTCATGTGGGATGGATCTTCTTGTCCTTACACCGATGGATGGATCTCCTATGATGAGATCTCTTGGATGATTTCTAAGCCACGTCCTGTCAGGCTCAAAGACGTGCGTTGGTGTGTTTTGCTCATCATGTTGCTGTATTGCAGGAGGTTTTGCTGCTGTAAGAATGTCTGCTGCATCCAAGGTTGCAGCTTCTTCTTCTTTTTCCACTTCTGTAGGCAGAACTCCTTCTATGTATGGTACAGCATTCCCTTTTCTAGGAGAGGTCTCTTCAGGTGGTTTTTCCAGCTTCTTTGTGTCACAATGTGGTTCATCAAACACCACATGTACAAATTCTTCTACCACCAGGGTTCTCTTATTAAACACTCTGAAGGCTTTACTTACAGCAGAGTATCCTAGAAATACTCCTTCGTCTGATTTAGCATCAAAAGTTTTCAGATGTTCCTTTCCATTGTTGAGAACATAACACCTGCATCCAAAGATATGCAGATAGAAAATGTTTGGTGTATGACCGTTCCATATTTCATACGGTGTCTTGTCAAGATCCTTGATGATTAGACATCTGTTCTGTGTGTAGCATGCAGTATTAGTTACCTCAGCCCAAAACCTCTTGGGTATCTCTGCTTCTGCTATCATTGTTCTTGCTGCTTCCTTGAGGGTTCTATTCCTTCTTTCAGCAACCCCATTTTGTTGAGGTGTTCTTGCAGCAGAGTATTCATGACGAATACCATTGTCAGAACAGAATTTCTCTATAAACTTATTCGTGAACTCGGTTCCTCTGTCTGATCTCATCTTCACTATGCTCAAGCTCTTTTCATTCTGAATTTTCTTCATGAGGCCAGGTAGCTTTTCTTGAGTTTCCGACTTCTTTGCTAGAAAGATCGTCCAAGTGTATCTAGAGTAGTCATCCACTACTACTAGGGAGTACTTCTTCCCGCTCAAGCTTACTGGTTCTACAGGTCCAAAGAGGTCCATGTGTAGAAGATCTAGAATCCTGTGAGATGATTTCTGAATCTTATCCTTGAAAGGGCTCTTAACTTGCTTTCCTTTTTGACACGCTCCACAGACATTCTCTTTCTTGTAAGCTACATCTGGTAATCCTCTCACGAGGTCTTTTCTTGCTAGCTTGTTGATAGTCTTGAAGTTCAGGTGACTTAATTGTTTGTGCCATAACCAGCTCAGCTCCGGTGGACTTTTCACTATGAAGCATGTTGATTGAGTGGAGGAATTCCAATCTGCTAGGTAGATATTTCCTCTTCTTGTTCCTGTAAGCTTTACTTCATTTGTGGTGCTGTCCTTGATTAAGCACTTGTTGAGGTTGAATTCCACTGTATATCCTTTGTCACAGAATTGACTGATGCTTAGGAGATTGTATCTAAGCCCCTTAACGTAGGATACATCCTTGATCTTTATGTTCCCCTTGACTAGGCATCCGCTTCCTTTTGTGCTTCCTTTGGAATCATCACCAAATATGACCTTAGGTCCTTTACATTCTTGGAAGTCTTTCAACGTTTCTTTATTGCCTGTCATGTGCCTTGAGCAGCCGCTGTCGATATACCATACATCACTGCTGCATCCTGGCACTGTAACCTGTAACAAATTCAAACAGATTTAGGTACCCATATCCATACGGGTCCTTTGGGGTTAGTTACTTTGGGAACCCAAACTTTCTTAACAGTAACTGATCTACTGTAAGATTTGTTGGTTCTCGAGCTGTATGCAGTTATCTTGGAAAACTGCTTATCAAAGGTGTGTGCTCGACAAACATGTGTGTTACCAACACCCTTGAAGTGTGGTTTTCCACCATACTTCCCTGGAGTATATCCTCCTTGAGGTTTAGACATGTAGGTCTTAGTATCGGTGGGAAAGTTTCTTCTATGCTGCAACTTTGTTGGTTGCTGCATCCTTTTGCTGCATGCAGCAGATGACTTCTGCTGCAGCCAAGTCTTAGATGTAGACTTATTCCCTGCAGTTGAGCATTGGGGTTTCTTCCCTTTATCCGTCATTGCTGTTTTGTTCACTATCTTTTCAGAGTCACAGAGTAACTCTTTCTCCATTGGAGTTTTGGCTTGAACAAAATTCACAGCTTTGGATGTGCTTGCTGTATTCTGAGAGCCTTGATTGCTGTAACCTATGCCTAAAATCACAAAAGGATCTCTGACATGATTTATGCAATCTCTTGCGTCCTTTGAAGATTTGGTGAACGTACTCATCTTGGACTGCAAGATTTCCTTCTCAGATCTTAGCTCTGTGATCAGCAGATTCAATCTAGAGACCTCTTGTTGCAGCTTACTACACTTTGAGTTATCAGATTCTCGTGCAGCGAGCATTTTGGCAATGTCGATGTTTTTGCTCTTGAGGATCTCATTATCGATTCTAAGGTTTTCATTCTCAACCTTAAGCTCCTCATGAATTGAGTTGATCTGCTCGAAATCACTCATGATCCTTTTCAAGGAGTGGATCATGTTCAGCTCCTCATCAACTTGTATGGACAGCGGTTGGTAGATTACCTCATCTTCTTCGCTGTCCTCGCCATCTTTAGCCATCAGGCATATGAGTGCTTCTTCGTCAGAGGATGAGGTTTCAGCATCGCTGTCAGAGGATTCTGCAGCTTTCAGTACTTCCTTCGGAACTACTGCATCCTTGGCTTTCTCCATCTCTCCTATGAGAGCTCGAAGCTTGTGCCTTTCCTCTCGTCTTTTATCTCTCCTCTGTTCTCTTTCTCCTTCAGGATACTTGTGCACTGTTGGATAAGGACAATTCCTTACGTAGTGTCCAGGCTTCCTGTAATTATAGCACAAGTCAACGTTCCCTGTATTTGACTGAGGAATAGAAGATACCTGAGGGGTTGAGTGACTTCTTCTGAAGTCATTCTTTTTGTTGAGGTTGGTGTTGCTGCTATTGTTGTTGCTCTTGATGAATCTCCTGAATTTCTTTAGGAGGAGCGCTATATCCTCTTCAGCAACTTCTGCTGTATCCTCACTCTGCTTACTGCAACTAGCGGTTGCTGTATCCTTTGTTCCTCTGGCGGTTAGCGCTGTAACTTTGGAGACTGACTCCTCTGACTCTTTTCTCCTTCTATTGATGTCATACTCGAATGCTTTCAAGTCGGAGAATAAGTCAAATGTGCTCATGGACTTCAGGTCCATAGACACTCTCATGGCAGTGGTCTTGCTATCCCACTCCACTGGTAGGGCTCTTAACACCTTCATGTTTTTTTCTTTCTATGTGTAGTGTTTGCCCAGAGCTTCTAGTTCATTCACTATGGATGTAAATCTCAGATCTAGTTGCTCAAGAGTCTCTTCATTCTTCATTTCGAAGAGCTCGAATAATTGGGTAGCGTTGGAGATTTTGTTGTCCTTGGTGAGCTCAGTTCCTTCACAAATTTGCTCTAGCTTTTCCCATATTTCTTTGGATGTTGAGCAAGTCTTGACTTTGCTAAAGGTGTCTTTATCCAAAGTAATAAATAGAGCATTCTTTGCCACGTTATCCAGGTTGGCTCTCTTCCTGCCTTCGTTTCCCCACTCTTGTCGTGGTTTGATCAGGAAGTTTGGTGGTGGCTGCTCATCTTCTGCATGGTCTCTTCCATACATTGGATTTACCTTCATGGGGATTATCGGTCCTTCAGTTATGACGGTCCACATCTCATCATTCATGGCAGAAAGGTGTGCCTGCATTCTAATTTTTCAGTCGTCATATTCCTCTATGGAAAACATAGGTAGCTTGTGATTGGAGGAATCCATGATATGCTTTTAAAAATGATTTTTATGCAAAGAAAACAGCGAGACAAAGGTGGATCTGGGTAGGTGACCAGATAAGTTGGCTTTTAACCCAACTTGCTCTGATACCACTTGTTGGTCCCAAGTGGTGTCCGAGGTTCAGAGGGGGGGTGAATGAACCTTGGTCGATTTTTCAGAATCTTTAAAACAACCGTTCTGCACTGCAAGTTACTTGACCTTGCAGCGATAGATGGTTACTGCTTGCAGCGCTAGAATGCAGTGCTGCACGCTGTAACCTGGAGTTTTATACGCAGCGGAAATATACTTTTAAACACAAGGTTGTTTTACACAAGAATGCTTCTTTCAAACGTTTTATGATGAGAAAAGATAGATATATGTATAAAATAAGCACAGATAAATAAAGCGATAAAAACACTTATGGCTTATAGTGGTTTGAAGGTGGTGTAATCCTTCTACGTCCACTTTACTGCTCCTCGAGCAGGAACTTTGTTAAGCAAGATTGATTTACAGGACTCTCCTAACAATCTATCAACTTTACAAAGCTAACCACCTACTGAAGTCCAGCGTACACACAGCAACTGCAAACTTCAAAGGCTAACCCACACAGGGTTCTATACTCCCACACAGGGAAGCTGTCTAACTCTAGACAACTAAAACAAACAGCAAGGATCTCTCCTATCAACTGCTTGACACCACTAAAACAACCTAAGCACACAACAACAAGGTTAAAAGGATAAAAGGTTTTCTTCAACTTGTGCTTCGAAGTGAGCTTCTGATTCCGTAGGAAAACTTTCAGCTTGAACTCTGCTTCACTTCGATAGGTTGAGTGACTGAAACTGTTGGCTTGAATGCTTGAAATTTGTAAGCTTGACACTTTCGCGTATGGATTTTAGTTCTTAGTAACAGTGACAGTAACCAGCTTCAGTTCTCCTCGACCTCTATTTATACTTGTAGGAGAAGATGTCCGTTGAAGGAGACATTCCTCTTTTGAATTTGAAATAGTCTGGCCAAAGTATGGTTTGCATTTAACGTGATTTGACTTTTCCTTTCGGAGCATTTAATGCGGCAGTTGCGGCTCGCAGCTTTCTGCGGCGCGTCAGTCCATGTGGCATCTTCTTATTGGCTCCGTGTCTGCTACTTTGACTTTTTCTTGAACGGCTCTTTTGTCCCTGCTTGGATCTCCGTTCCTCGTACTGCATTTATCCTTCCTGGGATTTGCAGGATACTTCGTCTTGTAGTTGGCGCTGTATAACTTAACTGTCCTGTAAGTCTGCGCTGTATCTTTGGTCTTTGTGCAGCTGATGCATTCTTTCAGTGCTGTTGTATTTTAGACCTGCTTGCAGTATCATCTGGCAGTGCTGCTGTAATCATCGTTCTAACAGTACTCCTGTATCATTTTCATGCAGCGATGTTGCACGCCGTTCTTCCTTGTTTTGCTGTATTGAAGTACAACCTTATTTATGCTTTGCTGTTCCTTTTTTCTTCCAGCAATGCTGTATCCTACCTTTATGCAGCGATACTGTATCCTGCCTTCTTGTAGCGATATCTTCCTTTAAAGCTTAAATGCAGCTTTATCCTCTTTTAACCTCCATTTCAATCCTTGACTCAAGACTCAATTCTAGTCTATTTATTCACTTAAACAATGTGAAAATGGGGTACTCAAAACTTCCTATTACATGATTGGTTTGTCTCATCAAAATCTAAACAATGAAATCCCAACAGTTCTAGAATTTTGATTGATTCAAGTTTAAATCCAATGGAAATCAAGAAATTGACAGAGGGTCATAATTTGGCTTCAAAATGGGGTCATTTGAGATAGGTGGGGAGAGAGAGAGGAAATGAGAAAATAGAAATTGAGATCAATGATGAGAGAGAACTCGGTTTAAAGAGAATACTTTAACGTTGTGTAAATATCACATGAGATATTTCAAATGACTAGATTAAAAAGTATTGTAATTACTTCAAAATTGAACTACATATCCATACAATTCAAAACATAGATTTCAAGTCTATTCATATGAAATTTTGGATTTAGGGTGGTTTTCAAATACCCTACCAAACCTTGGCCAAATAACTCCGAATTCCGAACCTATGCAATAAATGTAAAATCCAATCCACATTAATTGAAATAAGGAAATTCTAAGTTAGTAGGATTTTAAGGTTAAGAACTTTGACATTTTCTTTCCAAATTTTGCATGAGAGTCGAATTGTTAAAATATCAATGTTTAAATTTTGATAAGATAATCCAACTTTGTAATAGGAATTTAAACTATCTAACTAATATTGAGTCTGTAAGTTAAAAAGATGAAGAATGGAGAATTTCAAAGAAGGCCTGTTTGCATTGAAAAAAGCAAAAATGAAGAATTTGCAAGAAAAACATAAGGCAATGCAGCTGTGAGAAAAACAAATAGCGTAGCTGTAACCAAAAAGAAGTTACAGTAGTGCTGCAAGATTAAGATACAACAAACAAGATCCAGGATGCTGTACAACGTCAAGACTTGCTGCATACTCCAAAAAAATAATAAATATAACAACAGAATCATTCCAACCTATTATACAAGAAAGAATAAATGGAGTACGAGGAACGGTAACCCAAGTAAATCAAAATAGAGTCGATTGAAACAATCCGAAATTACAGATACAGAACCATACAAGGAAGGCACATGGTCTGACAGATTGCAGAAAGCTATGAGCCGCAACCACCACATTTATTGAGCTGAGAAGATAAGTGAAGATACATTAAATGCAAATCATGCCTTTGATCCGAACATCATATTCGAATGAGGAATGTCTCCTTCAACAGGTATTTTTCTACATATATAAATAGAGGACGAGTAGCACTGAACCAAGTTACTGAAACATTTGTCCAAAAAGTATCAAAGTAAAAATCAAAGCTATACTCTCAAACATTCAAACAAGTTTTAATCACTTGACCTAGTGAAACGATGAAGCTCAAACTTCAGAAGCTAGAAGATACAGAAGATTACTTCACTGCACCAGTTGAAGAAACAATATATATTTTTACCTATTTATTGTATGCTAGGTTGTTTTAAGGTGTCGTCAGTTGATAGAATTAGATTCTTGTTGATTGTTTGTAGTTGTCTAAAAAAAGGCAATTACCCCGTATGGGTGCTCAGAAATTCTTTGTGGGTTTTTGCTTTTAAAACTTGCAGCAGCTGTGTGTAAGCTGAGTTCTAATACGTGATAACTTGTTAGGTTGATAGATTGTGAGGTTGTAACCTGTATATCAATCTTACTTAATTTAAATTCCTGCTCGAGGAAGCAGTAAAGTGGACATATAAGAATTACACCACCTTCGAACTACTATAAGACCTTAAATGCTTTTAGTCGCTTTATATCTATTGTGTGCTACATCTTTAATCAAAATTTCATACAACATTAAAGGTTTTTCATTAGAAAAGCACTTTTAGAAAACAAACCTTCTGTTTAAGTATTTTTTCGATGCAAGAACTATAGGATACATCATACAGTACTATTTAATAGCGTTGTACGCTTGTCCGCTCTCTTTACTATAGGATCAAGTAGCTTACAGTACAGTTAGTTTGAAAAGATTTTCTAAAATCGACAAAGGTTCATTCACCCTTTCTAAACCTCCGAGACCACTTGGGACCAACATAAATTCTTTGTTTTTTTTATCCACAATTCCACACACACTCTTGATGAAGTTTCGGTGAAGATTTGATAACTTAATTACTTGATTAATATAACTATTGTCCACACACATCCACTATGGTCTATAAAACTATTTGACTTCTTATCCATATATGAATCCATGGTTGTAGACACTCTAAAGGGTTGCCAAGAAGAAAGTTTTTCTTTTTTTTTGACACCTTATTTGGAAAAGTTAATCATTTCTCCTATCTAATTTTGATTGGAACTTGAGCATACACAGATTCTAACGAGTCCATTATATATAAAGCAACTTCTCTTACTAGATTATACAATCTGATTCAAGATGACACTCATTGTCATCTTTAATTAGCTCATTGCCATCTTTAATTAAATCTGTCTAAAGGTTGTTATAGAGTAATTAAGGAGTGAGTAGCTAAATGATACTGATAATTCACATTTATATAATCATTTAAAATTTTATATGAATCTATTTACATGAAATGGAGCTTCATAAGAGTCATATGGGTCAGTCAAAACCTAATAAACACGATTGACACCGGTTAACAGACTAGTTCACAAGTCAAACACAATAAGTAATACTTATACGTGTATTATTAATATTTTTATGAAATTGCGAATAAATATCATCACAATATTCTAGCAATATGTAAATCTTTATTTACAAGTTTATAAAAGTAATATTACTAATACGTGTATAAATATTAATTTGGTAACTAAAAGTATTAAGTTAACCAATATTGATTCGTGTTGACCACTTGATTGGGTTTTGACTAACTCATATGAAACTTCATCTCATGTAAGGAGATATGTGAGATGATCTCCCATAAAATTTACAAAATTTACTGCTCATATAGTCATTGTATGTACGTGCACACTCAACATGATTCACTCATATGTATCCCTTCCATGATCAACAATATATAATGTGCATGTATATGGAATTTTCAGAGTAACATCACATGTACTAGTTATATGGATATAACATCAATTGTAATAATCACACAAATGCAAAACAACCAAAGCTATTAGGGAACTTAGAATGAAATTTCAGCTTTATTGTTGAGCAATGTTTGGTGAATCACACCCAACAAATTCATCGTTTCAATCATTGAGAATCATTTCAAAAAGAAGGCAATTGTATTTTTCTTTTTGTTTCTTTTGTTTTGTCCTCTCACTCTACGCCAATGAACACTGATGCCCCCAAAATATTTCATGCAAGAGAACCCTCAATATAAGGAAGAGCGTAATTTTCTTCCTAACTATTCGTTGAGAATAATAAAAGTTTATATATATATATGAGAAATAATTTCTACAATTTTTAGATAATAAAAAGAGAATTGAAAAGGGAAAAGGCATTTACTGGCCGAACTAGTATTAAGGAAATAGAAGATACTAGAGGATAATATTGTTTAGTCATATATCCTGTATCCATGCATATAGGATATTCGGTTGATATCTTTCTTGAGCAACACTCATATGCAATTGTATAAATCCCTTGTATATCTCGTATGAATATATACATTTTACCAATTCTATATGGTATCAGAAGGTCTTCCTCTCTAACGAGAAAACACGATCCACATCTTCTTCCCTCACTACCGCTGCAAACCCAAGCTTCCGTCATAATCCAGTTTCACCATGACCACTGAATCCTCTTCCAACATCAACCAAAATACTCCACCACCAGTCATCACCATAACCGCCCATCACCATGTTCCTGTGAAACTCACATCCTCGAACTTTACCTCTTGGAGGGCAAATTTCATGGCCGTGCTCAACGGCTTCGATCTCATGGGTCACATCGACAGCAACAAGCCTTGCCCACCTGAGACCGACCGTACTCACGCGGCGTGGTTCCGACAGGACCAATTGATTCTTGCCGCTATCTTCGGCTCCGTCACCGGTGATCTTTTTCCCTTGGTGACGTCCGCACAGACCTCCGCCTCTGCATGGCAAACCCTTTGCCGACTATTTGCGAGCACGTTTAGATCTCGTGTGATGCAATTGAAGACTGATCTATCAAAGGCTTCGATCGGTTCCAAGACTATAATAGAATTTTTACAGTCGATCAAGGCCAAGGCTGATGAGCTTGGCTTGATTGATCGTCCTTTAAGCGATGACGATCTAACCCTATATGTGTTAAACGGCCTGGGTCATAGCTACCGTGAAATAGCAGGTCCGATTCGGTCTCGTGAAATACCACTCAAGTTTGAGGAGTTACATGATTTATTGGTGGAGCATGAACTGTACTTGAAAAACTTAGAGGCTGAAAACTCTATCTTGGTTGCCTCAGCCAACATGGCTCGCTCCTCGTCAAACCAGCCCCGTTCGTCCAACTCTTCTGGTCAATACTCCTCCCATCGAGGAGGCTTCAATCAGTCTCGTGGTGGCAACTACAAAGGACGTGGTGGTCGTGGCTCGCTGCCTGTTAATAGTGGTGGACGAGGTCGTGGTGCTTCGTCCGGCAATAATGGAGGTCGCTCTCAAATTATTTGTCAATGGTGTGGATTCCAAGGGCATGCAGCCCCCACCTGTCGCCGTTTGAATGCTTTTGCAAATGTGGCTCAGTCACCTCCGACCACTCTTTCGGGAAATTCTTGGCTCGTTGATTCCGGGGCTTCTCACAGCATGACGAATGATCTTTCTAATCTGTCTATCCATTCGGAATATGATAGTACTGATGAAATTCAAATTGCAGATGGTACTAGACTTCCTATCACACATACTGGTATTTTCACTTTAAAATTTCCGTCTCGTGATTTCGTTATATCAAATGTTTTATGCGTTCCTGCTGCCAAACAAAATCTACTTTCAGTGCACCAATTTACAAAAGCAAATAATGTGTCCATGGAATTTTTTCCCTATCATTTTGTTGTGAAGGATCGTCTCACGGGGGCGCAAGTGGCTCACGATCGATGTAAAGATGGAGTCTATCATATCCAGCCTGGGTCTTATTACCTCCAGTCCCCAAGTAAATTTGCTGCTCTTGGTGTCCGTACGTCTACTATGAATTGGCATGCTCGTCTGGGGCACCCATCTTTCTCTCGCTGCTCAGTTATTATAAATAGATTTCATTTACCTATTTCGAACACATCCGTTATTTTGGACACTAGTTGTGTTTCTTGTGGTATTTCCAAGTCTCATAGAGTACCTTTTACTGATTCATCATTTGTTGCCACTTCTGTTTTGGATTACATTTATGCTAATGTTTGGGGGCCTGCCTCTTGTGTTGTTCATGATGGAGGTCGTTATTTTTTACTGCTTGTTGATTTATACAGTCGTTATTGCTGGTTGTTTCCTTTGCAAGCTAAATCATAAGTGTGTTCTGTGGTCCAACAATTTAAGTTAATGGTTGAGAAACAGTTTAATACACCGATCAAGCACTTTTATTCAGACAATGGTGCGAATTTGTGGCCTTGCGCTCTTATTTTGCATCATGTGGAATTTGTTGGCTGACAACGGCTCCACACACACCACAGCCATCGCTGAATGGAGAAACCGACATATTCTTGAGGTAACACGGGCCTTGTTACATCATTCCGGGTTACCACATGAATTTTGGTCATTTACAGTTCAAACAGCGGTTTATTTAATTAATCGCATTCCTACACCCCTGCTTGATGCTAAAAGTCCTTTTGAATTATTATTTAATCACGAACCAAATTATTTGAAGTTGAGAACATTTGGGTGTGTATGTTTTCCTTGGCTACATCCTTATTTTCCAAGAAAACTGAAGTATCCATCCAAACCATGCATTTTTGTCGGTTATTCCTTGTCTCAAAGTGCATACAGGTGCCTTGATCCCGAGACAGGGCGTATATATGTGTCTTGGCATGTCAAATTCGACGAACTCAAATTTTGGGCCCTAGTTCCTCGAGTTCAGCCCACTCGTGAATCAGTGGGCCGTCTTTTCTTGCAACCGGGGTTTCCATCTTCCAGCGAGCCCCCTGCTCCACTATCTCTGGTCCAGCACATCGATAATCTTGGGCCTTCTGCCTCGTCACCTATGGCCCAATCCCCCCCACCTCAGCAGCCCTTAGTTATCCCATCCTCTACTCAAGATCAGCCCATAGCCACCAACCAAGATCCTGTTCGTACACACATCATGCGAACTCGAAGTCAGAATAACATTTTCAGACCAAAAAAATTATTCTCTGCCACTAAGCATCCATTACCTTGTGACATTGAGCCATCGACTGTCTTTGCTGCCCTCTCTGACCCTCGTTGGCGTGCTGCTATGGCAGATGAATTCACAACTCTTCAGAAGCATGGTACTTGGGATCTTGTACCACCACCTCCACGGGCAAATATTATTGGGTGTAAGTGGGTGTTCAGAATTAAAAGGAAGTCGGATGGTTCTGTTGAGAAATTTAAGGCTCGCCTCGTTGCGAAAGGATTTCATTAGAGACAGTGTATTGATTATCACGAGACATTTAGTCCAGTTGTCAAACCAGTGACCATCCGCACAGTTCTCTCTCTTGCCATCTCTCAGAATTGGCCCCTCCGACAGCTTGACATCAGTAATGCTTTTCTCCATGGTGTATTGACAACTCCGGTTTATATGAAGCAGCCACCTAGCTTTGTTGATAAAAGTCATCCGTCGCACATTTGCCTACTTAGGAAGTCACTCTATGGTTTATGTCAGGCTCCCCGTGCCTGGTATCAAGCTCTCAGCACTGCTCTCATTAAATTTGGCTTTCTCCAGTCACAAGCTGATCATTCGTTATTCACCTACTCTCGTGATAATATACGGTTGATTGTTCTTGTCTATGTAGATGATCTCATTATCACAGGTTCATGCCCATCTCTGACTTCACATCTCCACTCCTCCTTTGCTGTAAAGGATCTGGGTGAGTTGTCATTCTTTCTTGGCATCGAGGTGGCCCGTTGCAAAGAAGGCCTGTTTTTATCCCAGCATAAGTACATTGTTGAACTACTGCAGAGACATAAAATGGATGGAGCGAAGTCTTTATCTACACCATCCTCCTCTACGTCGGGGTTGTCTACTGGCTCGGCCAACCCTACCAAGTACAGAAGTGCTATCGGCAGCTTACAGTATCTGGCGTTCACTCGTCCAGATATCTCGTTCACTGTTAATCGTCTGGCTCAAACTATGTCTTGTCCCTCTCCTGATGATTGGGGAGCTGTTAAGCGTTTGTTTCGATATTTGAAGGGCACATTACACTTTGGGATTCTACTTTGTCCAACTGTTGATCTTTCAATTACTGCTTATTCTGATTCGGACTTTGGAGGTGACTCTCGAGATGGGAAATCAACTTCAACTTACATTGTGTTTCTTGGAGGAAATCCTATTTCCTGGAGATCAAGAAAACAAACTGGTGTGGCATGATCATCTACTGAAGTCGAGTATAGGGCCCTCGCTTCAGCAGCTTCGGAGGTTTGTTGGGTCATTCAACTCTTTCGGGATCTTCAGTTGCCCATAACTCTCAAGCCACGAATCTTATGTGATAACATGAGTGCTACACGCCTAGCTCTTCATCCCATTCAGCATTCTCGGATGAAGCACATCACCATAGATGTTCATTTTGTTCGTGATCTATCAGCTAAGGGCCTTCTCTCAGTTTCCTACGTTAATACACTGGATCAACTAGCAGACTTGCTCACTAAGCCTCTCCCGCGACAGCGATTCGAGTTACTCAGATCCAAAATCTCCATCGCCGATGGGACGTCGATTTTGCGGGGGCGTATTAAGGAAATAGAAGATACTAGAAGATAATATTGTTTAGTCATATATCCTGTATCCATGCATATAGGATATTCGGTTGATATCTTTCTTGAGCAACACTCATATGCAATTGTATAAATCCCTTGTATATCTCGTATGAATATATACATTTTACCAATTCTATAACTAGATCCATTATTTCAATTTGGTATTTCATCTTATATTTCATTATTTTTAATTTACGTCGTGTGTAAATTAGTGATGTTATTTTTACAGCCGGTGTTGATGATTATTTTAGAATATTAGATTAAATATCAATATAGAATAAAAGATCTAGCTTGCTTACTGGCATTCTCATTTAGATTATTTAAATCTTAATTAAGAGATGAAACACGATGTAATCACAAGACATTTAAATTGCTTTTCTAAATCAACTATTCAAGTTGGTTTTTTACAGTTTAAATGCAACTCAAATATGGTGTTTCATTTATTGTATACATGATGTACACTAAAAGAAAATAAATTAAATACAAGATTGAACACATATTTGACCAATCCTTTTCCACCCACTAAATGAAAACAAGGGTCAACTACGTACGAAGATAAGCAATCACTTTGAACAACTCTAAATTCTCAGCCAAAAATGCCAACTCATTTTGATTAATGATGCTTTAAAACTAGAGACATAAAATTTAATCATGTTTGGTAGCACAAGTATGTCTTGTTTGGAAAACAAGACAAAAGATAACGAATTATCAAATAATTACAAGAATGGAAATCTTCTCTTGGAATTTATATTTGTCCACGTATATTTTCCTCTTTGAATCTCTTTCTCTCATACATCACGTACATAATTAGATGAAGTGACGACAAAGAACAATTTTTGGTAGGATTTTTCAAAACAAATGATGGTTTATTATAGCTATCAAATAATTGGGTATAACTTAATTTCATTTAAAATTGATATGATTTTAAAATATTTGTATGATTTGTTTTAATATATGTCATATTTTTTATGAAGTGGATATATAGTCGATTAGTTTGGATAAGAATAGCGAAACCAACCCAATGGCTAGTAAGCATGAGTTGTGTACAACGTGAAAGTAGTAGTGCCTATAAAATAAGTGAAAAAAATATATAAATAGAGATAGTTGTGGAACATATATAAAATGACTAGTGCCTATAAAATAAGTGAAAAAAACATATAAATAGAGATAGTTGTGGAACATATATAAAATGACAACAACAACGTAAAATGCACCAGAAATAAAATTGATAAAAAGTTTTAAAATTGTCATTACTAAATATGTAGGATGTAACTTGTGAGATGTGTTTAGGCCAACAGGTAAAAACGATTCCTATCAAACTATGAAGAATGTCCAACTAGGAACCCAATAGTTGGAATGATGAACAAAGACAAGTTGAGTAGAAGATGAGACTAAAATAATAATCCCAAAACTATCCTCAATATTAAAACTATCAATTTTGAAAAAAGATTGATATTATAAAAATGAATTTAAATGTTATGTTTGTGCTTGAAAAACTTGGCAATCAACTGAAATGGAGTCGTCTATTTATTGATGTTTAGAAAATTTGTTATGTACTCTTTTTATCCACATCTCACAAGTTTTCAAGCATTTCATGAATTAAGTTATGTTTCCCTAAAGCGGAAAACTTTGGTTGACAAAATCAACTCCATTTTTCCTTCAGTTTTCATGGTTTGATTTGATCTACACTTTTCAGCAATTCTTCATAATGATTTCCAACATGAATTAACGAAATCTAAAAATAACGAAAAAACACTATGTGAATAAGACAAAATAAAAGAAATTATTTAATGTTTGTTAAAAATTAAACATTAACACGACTACACAAACAAATTACAATATTTTGTGGGACAAACCCAAAAAACTTATTCTCAATATTTCAAAATAGAGTTTTATGATATATATATATATATATTTTGACTTTATAGCGTACCCTAAAGTTTGATGGCAATGCAATATTTAAGATTAAAAAAATTAAAGAAGCTCGTAGTTATTTAAGGTTCACATGAAGGAAATTTTTTAAATCTGAATAGAAGAAACTATTCTAGAATCTAGCATCCGTTTAGTTTCATTTCAAATTTTTATTCTTATTTTTTCGTTAAAAAAAGTGTTTGTTTTATGTTTTTACGAAATATTATTTTGGTTCTCCAAAATATCACTTATTTAGAATTCCACCGACTCCAACGAGACAAATGGACCTTACTTAGTTACTTACTTACATCTATGTAAAATATAGTCTTCAAATAATATATCCAAATAAATTTTCCTTCCCAACATGTTTCCAATCTTACGGCCTATTAAATGTATTAATTCACACACATTAACCTTGTCTTTCTTTCTAAAATATTGATAGTAGATAATTATTCAACTTTATATAAAAAAATAATAATGCATTATTAACCAACTAGCTAATTATTGATCCATGTACAAAAGAAAATTCAAGAAGGAAAATCATGAGCACTATACTTGAGTGGATGGGCTCAAAATATTGTAACAAACAACAAAATCAAAACAAAACGGATTAATATAAATTAAAAAAAACTATAAATCAAACAGAAATCTCAAGTGATTGATGTCCTAGATAATAATGACTCAGATGAACTTGAGAACTAAAACTGAACAAATCAATTAAATGTTGATGAAAAATCCACTAAATATGATGAAACAATTTCTAGAAATATATCCAGTTGTAACAACATACAACCTCACTGAGAACCAATGATATGGACTATTACTAAACTACACCATTGAGAACCAAAGGATTATTCAACAAAATCAAGGATGAATCAATTATTTTCTCATAATTATCCACCAATAATGAACTATCCTAACAGTTCAATGATTATCCAATCAATACTCAATTAAGATCAAACCTAAAAGGCTTTAGACATTCAGTTTGTTTTATGAAGCAATCGTAGCAATTAATTAATTAGCTATAATAGAAGGATTAGTTACCACAAAAGTAATGGGTTTTCACTACTCTATATCACACATTAATTCTCTTTTTTTTTTCTTTTCTCTCTTTAATCAGGCATGGAGAACTTTGCTTGGTTTGTGGTTGTGTTTCAACTAAATCAACCACACTTAAACTGTTTTACACGATCAGAGTCAATGACAACATATATTTAATTCCATCGATTATCAAATCGTACATGAGATTCTCAACTCATATGCCTCCCAATGGTTCACAAGTTGAAAGAATATTCTCATAATCTATTAAACTACAATGACTCTCATTCTCTGATGAATAAGAAACATGATAATGAGTTTGACTCATTTATTGGCAACACACTCGAACTTAATCTATTTTACCGTATTTATAAATCATGAACGTAATTAATACGAGCTTTACTAAATATGAGCTATGACTATATTTTCAACATTTCCTTATAAAAGGATTATTATATATTCTAATTAAAAGACTATGATGTTTTTACTAAAATATATAATTTAATTTTAACATATAACTTTAACTAAATATTTCTATATTTATCATAAGTAAAAGTATAAAAAGAATGAGTTAATGGTATATTTTAGAAAGAAGTCCTTGCATTTCGTTTTTTTCCCCCCTTTTTACCCCCTACATTTTAATATATCTTTTACTTTTTTTTGCACTTATTGCTTGTGTTAAGTTTTGGACCTTGAGCAACAAAGTAAAGTGAACAATTACAGGGTTT
The DNA here is from genome assembly GCA_028654395.1 of Scutellaria barbata. Taxonomy (NCBI): domain Eukaryota; kingdom Viridiplantae; phylum Streptophyta; class Magnoliopsida; order Lamiales; family Lamiaceae; genus Scutellaria; species Scutellaria barbata. Next base: position 22,582,669 of record CM053647.1, read on the forward strand.
AAAATCAAAAATAAGAATGAAAGTCTGATGCCAGAAAGTAGATCGAGTCTCTTTGTGGACTTTCCAATATATGAAGAAAGAGGAATTTGGGACCAAAAGGATAGGAGTCAAATCAAGTGTAAAGGGCAAAACCTAACAAAAATATGCCTTTTATTTTCATATAATATACAAGCTACCTCATGAGGTTACTAACGTGCTTGCTCATGCACTAAGAAGTCAAAATTTTATCAAACTTAAAGGTTAATTAAATTATCTTAACGAGTTATTAAACAAGCATAAAACCTTTAATGAATCGAGATTTGAATAACTCATGAAAGACTTGTTTCGTTTACACGTACAAGCCAACAATGCATGAATTAATTCAATTAAGAAACAAAACTAAAAGCTCCCAAACATAACACCAATGATTAAATTTGAATCTCACTCATCTTTCCGAGCTTTTGATCTAGCTGGTCTAACCTGCTTGATGACTTTGCATAGCACGATTAACACAACTGGAAGAACGGTCCCGATGTAGTATACACTTCTATAGGTAGTTAGAGTTTCATGCAAGCTTAGTACCTGTGTAAGTAATGTGTGAAACCATGAGAGACAGACAATGTTGTTGATATTCTAAAGCAAAATCTATTGATGAAGAACTGTTACGAACCATGAAACCAACACTGGAGTAGCTAAGAACAAGAACTGTGTATGCGAAGTTGAATGATATGAGCAGCTTCTTAACTAGAGCTGATTGGCTAGCTTGCTCCCATTTGTAAATAACTGCTCGTAGACCAAAAGAAGTGAATCAAGAAATGATTAGCCATCTAAGTGAGGTAATATAGCATATTTTCAATCGTTACCTTTTGAACCAGCAATCACTATAGCAGATTGAACGAAGAAGATAAATGTACCTAGGATATAAATATAGTCTCTGTCAAACAATGAAACGAGTTAAAATCAGATCAATGAATACCTCTGTTGGGATTTCATTGTTTAGATTTTGATGAGACAAACCAATCATGTAATAGGAAGTTTTGAGTACCCCATTTTCACGTTGTTTAAGTGAATAAATAGACTAGAATTGAGTCTTGAGTCAAGGATTAAAATGGAGGTTAAAAGAGGATAAAGCTGCATCTAAGCTTTAAAGGAAGATATCGCTGCAAGAAGGCAGGATACAGTATCGCTGTATAAAGGCAGGATACATCATTGCTGGAAGAAGAAAGGAACAGCAAAGCATAAATAAGGCTGTACTTCAATACAGCAAGACAAGGAAGAACGGCGTGCAGCATTGCTGCATGAAAAGGATACAGGAGTACTGCTAGAACGATGATTACAGCAGCACTGCCAGATGATACTGCAAGCAGGTCTAAAATACAGCAGCACTGAAAGAATGCATCAGCTGCACAAAGACCAAGGATACAGCGCAGACTTACAGGACAGTTAAGTAAATACAGCGCCAACTACAAGACGAAGTATCCTGCAGATCCCAGGAAGGATAAATGCAGTACAAGGAACGGAGATCCAAGCAGGGACAAAAGAGCCGTTCAAGAAAAAGTCAAAGTAACAGACACGGAGCCAATAAGAAGATGCCACATGGACTGACGCGTCGCAGAAAGCTGCGAGCCGCAACTGCCGCATTAAATACTCCGAAAGGAAAAGTCAAGTCGCATTAAATGCGAACCATACTTTGGATAGGCTAATTCAAATTCAAAAGAGGGATGTCTCCTTCAACGGACATCTTCTCCTACAAATATAAATAGAGGTTGAGGAGAACTGAAGCTGGTTACTGAAACTTTTACGCTAAATTCACAAAGCTTACAAGATCCAAGTATTCAAATCTACAATCAGTTTCAGTCACTCAACCTATCGAAGTAAAGCAGAGTTCAAGCTGAAAGATTCCTTACGGATTCAGAAGCTCACTTCGAAGCACAAGTTGAAGAAAATCTTTTTATCCTTTTAATCTTGTTGCTGTGTGCTTAGGTTGTTTTAGTGGTGTCAAGCAGTTGATAGGAGAGATCCTTGCTGTTTGTTTTAGTTGTCTAGAGTTAGACAGCTTCCCTGTGTGGGAGTATAGAACCCTGTGTGGGTTAGCCTTTGAAGTTTGCAGTTGCTGTGTGTACGCTGGACTTCAGTAGGTGGTTTGCTTTGTAAAGTTGATAGATTGTTAGGAGAGTCCTGTAAATCAATCTTGCTTAACAAAGTTCCTGCTCGAGGAGCAGTAGAGTGGACGTAGAAGGATTACACCACCTTCGAACCACTATAAGCCATAAGTGTTTTTATCGCTTTATTTATCTGTGCTTATTTTCTACATATATCTATCTCTTCTCATCATAAAACGTTTGAAAGAAGCATTCTTGTATAAAACAGCCTTGTGTTTAAAAGTATATTTCCGCTGCATACAAAACTCCAGGTTACAGCGTGCAGCACTGCATTCTAGCGCTGCAAGCAGTAACCATCTATCGCTGCAAGCTCAAGTAACTTGCAGTGCAGAACGGTTGTTTTAAAGATTCTAAAAAATCGACCAAGGTTCATTCACCCCCCCTCTGAACCTCGGACACCACTTGGGACCAACAACCTCGACTGATTCTTGAGGGATATACTCTATGGTAGTTATATATATATTCTCTTCTCTAACAGGAACGTGGAACTTCTTACCATTTTTCAATCTCATTATCAACCCAAATCTTAGGTTACCTAACTCTATAGACATCCCTCGTATGTTGTATCCAAATTGCATGGAAAACACAGACTAGAATTTTCATTATGTACTTAATTTCTGATTGACTTTCAGAGAGTGAATAATGCCAATAACGAACTGCAAGTGATAATGCGAGGAAGCACAACAAAGGTACAACACAACTTTTTTTTTGGAAAGAAAAATGAACTTTTACGTACATGCCAGACTGCGCTCACAGTTTAGGTTGCCAGCAACTGGAAGAAGCCTGGTTTCTTTCCATTCTGAATCAGCCTCTCATAGACATCTTAAAAAAATAACAATAATTAGATAGATATAGATTTGTCTTTTTTATGATTAATTATCCTTCATAGCAACATCACTAGAAACTAAAAATAGAAAAAGGAGCAACTCATGAATAAATTCATATAAGGTAAAGATCATGTGTTCGATAATAATGCAAACAGAAATTTTCCACAGGGGGAATGGTTTGAGGTTTAAATATTTGCACAGCAATCTCACTACTTATAGACTAGTAAACATGATAAAAATTGTCTCCCATCAGGCCTCACCGGAGAATGAACGTACCAGCAGTTTGAATGAACGTTATATTTATCCAGAGATCTGCTAAATATTTACGGAAAAGCTAAATTGAATGATATTTAACCATGAAAACATTTCATATTTGCATTAGGCATCCGAATAAGATATCGATAAACCTTATGGACTATTTCATCAGTGATGATGTGTGCCATATTCATATTTAGTTTCTCTTCAAATTCCAGAGTATGAAAATTTAGAATTGCCTGAATGTAGGAGTTGAAGATATCAGGTAACTCAATGTGAGATATCTCGAACATATGAATGAAAATTTTACAGAGTACAGATAGCAACATTTGATATCTCGAACAAATAATTACTTGGTTGGTTAAATTATATATGTGGCATTCAACAGCTCAGCAACATAAAATGAAGAACCTACTAGCAACTAAAAGCTTACGTCAACTTTGAGAGCATGTCTAATATTCAGTAAAGAGGTAACCATGTGGCAAATAAATTCTGTTCTTTCTCATCTTTTCTTCCTTCAACTGTTCCAGTTTTTTAACCAGTCCAATCCAATACCCACATTCTTGTAGCAATATGCCACTCATATACAGTCTTAGATAAGAATCCTAATCCACTCTTAAGTATGAATAGTCTACTCTGAGAATTATTACCTGACAAGAGGTCTCTCTCTAAATTGAGTAAATGGGTTTTATTGACTCTCCCATTTGAGATGTGAGGCCAAGATTATCATGGGTATGGGTGACAGTTGTCTAGGAGCCTGGGCTAGGCAAGATGACAAGTAGAGAAATGTTAATGTCGGTGGTAAACTATTTTCTATTTCTCAAGTCTACAGAATATTTAAAGAATCTCCAAGTCATGATCACAAACTCAAGTTAGGAGAATGTTAATACGATTTGCTCTGAGAATCGGAGAAGCACAAAATTGGGCATCTAAAATGTCTGATTAGTAAGAAAAAATCTTCCTTAAAAAACTGAAGAGAGGCATATACTCTATAAGTGGTTTTTACTTAGATGTTGTTGACAACTAAATGCATGAATAACAACATATAAAATATTACTTTTTGAAATTTGATCAAATGGGTATTTTTTTACTCGGAAACCACACTTAGAAGCTTTATTCATCAAACTCATTAAAATGCACCAACCACCATCAACACGTATTATACTAACTTAATAGACCAGAAGAGCACACTTCTGAGACCAAATATTATATGACTTACAGTGCCTAAGCCAGGTGCTGACTTGAATATTCCATACTGGTGGATTAGAATCAACATTTTTTGCGCGGTCCCATCGCGGTTTGGGTGGATTAGAATCTGTCCAGCCACTGAATCCAAGGCCAGAAATAATAATAGAAGCTTCTGAGATGGACCAAATAAAATAATATCACCAAGGAGCAGTAGAGCTTGACATGTACTGGTAGCCTAATCGTTTCCAGAAGCCATATTCTTGGTACACTGGTTCTGTGAATCGTGAAAGTGGGAAATGTGGTCCAAGATACAGATACACACCCATGCACATGGAAGCTTGTAGAAGAGCCTTAAAAGTTGCCCAATAAGGAGATGGGGACAATCCCTTAGTAGGCTGTCAGGTCTATTGCAGAGAATATCAAAACTGAATAATAGCAATCACAGCAATGAATAGTATCTTCAGAAGCATTATATAAGAATATAAAAATAGTACCCCTTTACTCTCAGTCCATTCTAGATAATCTTTTATTTCATATACTGGACCGGCAAAGTGACTTCCACAACAGAGACAGTAACCAAAGTACTCCAGTAAGGATGGCAGCTTGAGCAATTGGTATTTCTTTTGAGCCTCTAGCAAACCTTCCTCTTTTAGCAATCCATCATTGTAATTAATAACGCATGATATAATTTTTAAGGTTATCACCATCAGAGCTCCTGTAGATTGGGAACACTGAGAATGTAAATGAAGTTTCAGCTAGAATATGAGATTTCATAGGCACAAGAAACATTTCATTTTAGCTGTTTTGTAGTATAGACAAGCTGATTTATCATGAGATCTTTTATTTTAGAGGAAGATGGTTAAACAGCTACACAATTACTGACAAAGCAAAGAAGATGTGCAAGTTTCACTTTTGAAATCTATTTTGATAAAGAAATAGGCATCAGATAGTAAAAAAAGAAAGAAAGAATAGAAGCGGCATTACAACTTGATCAATCGCCACACACAAGTTTTTAGAGAACACAATCTACGAGAAATTAATTTCCATAATGTAAACAAAATGAAGTGAGTCTTACAGAATTGGGGACAATGTAGTATTATAAAATGGCAGACATCTGTAATTGATGTTGTGTTTATCTAGTGAAGGAGCTTATGTTATTTATTTCTGCTATTAAAAATAGAAGTAGACATGAGAAAAAGATACATACAGTGTCTAGTAACTATGATAGATGTACAAGTCATGCATGGAAGCATAATTTATCAAATGACACTTTGTTTGCATAGTAAACTAAACAACTAAAAACTAGTCTGTGAGAATGACTAATGATCTGAACTTGAAGAAACTGCAAAAAAAGAAAATCAAGTGAAAAAGTTTGTTGAGCAGCCATTACTGAGAATAAAAATATAATACAGATTATATAAAATGAAAAAGAAAAATATATACTATTAGGCATATAAACTAGAGTCCTAATTTAACCTAAAACCATGGTAAAAAATAAATAGTTGACTCCCACTTATATACATTTCCACACTTCAATGTGGAACCGATGTGGATATCATAACAATCCATCCGAAACCGATTTGGGACATCGTAACAATTCATCCCCCTTCAAATCGGGCGTCCACGGACGACACACTCCGGGTGGCAACCCACATAACAATGCCCACTTTCTTGGTGGTAACTCCCCTTGGGCCACATCCGGGGTGGCAACCCCTAGGCCCACCATCCGGTAGTCCCTTTCAGCAGCCCGCCCGAATCCAGCAAGTTGGACCAAATTGTTAGGCATATAAGATGAGGAACTCTAACTTAACCTAAAACTATGGTCAAAGGTAAAGAGTTGACTCCCGCTTATATACCCTTCCACACTTTCATTTGGAACTGATGTGGAATATTGTAATAATCCATCTCCGTTCAAACCGAACGTCCACAGACGGCACATTTCGGATGGCAACCCACATAACAAGGCCCACTTTCCTAACGTCCACAGATAGCACACGTTGGGTGGCAACCCACATAACAAGGTCCACTTTCCGTGTGGCAACCCCCCTTGTGCCACATCCGAGGTGGCAATCTTTGGTCCATCATCGGGTAGTCCCTTTCAACAACCCGCCCAAATCGAGCAAGTTGAACCAAATTGTTAGGCATATAAGTTAGGGAGTTTTAACTTAACCTAAAACTATGGTTAAAGATAAAGGGTCGTTGACTCCCACTTATATACCCTTCCACACTTTTATGTGGAACCGATGTAGGATATCGTAATAATCCATCTCCCTTCAAACCAGACGTCCATAGACGGCGATGTAGGATATCGTAATAATCCATCTCCCTTCAAACCAGACGTCCATAGACGGCACACTTCGGGTGGCAACCCACATAACAAGGCTCACTTCCCGACATCCACAAACGGTACACTCTGGATGACAACCCACATAACAAGGTCCACTTTCTTGGTGACAACCCCTCCAAGTAATGGGTACCTCGTAGGACCTCAACCCGCCTACTTGGGTCTTGTATGGATATGCAGGAAGGAGTGCTCCTAGGTGTGTGTTGTGTGTAGGGGTTGTGTTTGTTCACGAGAATGGATTCCTCGTCAAGTCAGTTTGGGGGTGTGGACACACTTGCATGAATTCAGATAACGGCTACAAGTCCACTTCCCTGGTGGCAACCCCTTAGGCCCACATCCAACTTCGGTTTAACGGTACACTTCGGGTGGCAACCCACATAACAAGGTCCACTTTCCTGGTGGCAACCCCCTTGGGCCCACATCCGGGGTGGCAACTCCTGGGCCCACCATCGGGTAGTTCATTTCCGCAGTCCGCTTGAATCCGACAGGTCAGACCAAATTGTTAGGCATATAAGCTAGGGAGCCCTAACTTAACCCAAAACTATGATCAAACGTAAATGGTTGACTCCCACTTATATACCATTCCACATTTTCATGTGAAACTGATGTGGGATATCGTAACAATCCATCCCCCTTAAAACCGGACGTCCACAGACGGCACACTCCGGGTGGCAACCCACATAACAAGGCCCACTTCCTGGATGGCAAACCCCCCCTTGGCCCACATCTAGGGTGGTAACCCCTAGGCCCACCATCGGGTAACCTCTTTTCGCAGCCCCCCTGAATCTGGTAGGTCAGACCAAATTGTTCCACTGCAAAAGTGAGCATTTGTTAAACTGGTGGAGCATCTTCTCCACTAACATTGGTAGCTCTAATTCGCCAAGAAAACTAGGCCAACAAGACAAGTCCACAAATTGACTTGATCTCTGCTAAACAAAAAATGTGGTAAAGCTCACAAGTCTTTGACTGGGTTCAATGCCATCAATCAGGAATCATTAATATGGACAATAACATTATGACAATAATTTTCTCTTAGCTTTTACTTTTTCATTCTATTTTCATGACAAAGTCATCTAGTTATGTAATTAGAATTTCAATAAGCAAGTGGCAGATGTCCATTTACAACCTATGAAACACTTAGATTTTTGTTCCTAATCAAAACAAATTTATTAGAATTCTTGTATCTTGATTAATGGGTTTGTAGCTCTAGCTTTGCAGATTTCACAAATCAAATTTGAATAATGTATCTGTTGCAAAACCCATATACTTTGATCTCAAGCTAAAACTAGGCTTGGCCTTGGACTGCAGCTCAGTTGGACATTGAATATTCAAGATTCAAATAAACAGGCCCAATAAACCAAGCTCAAACTTTGAAGTTTTAGGGAAGCTCAAGTTTGTAAATTTGTTTGAGTTTCACATGCTTCATTGGATCCACAAACATGCCAAAATACAGACAAGGTGTAATCAAGTTCATCTTTTTTTTACTTTTGGAATTCCCTTCTTTTCTTGTTAATTACTATGCAGAGATAGTAACTCAAAATTCTCTTAATTTTCATAAAATTCATAACTATGTGCTTCTTTTACAAGGAGAACAAGAATGTCTCTCCCGTACTAACAGCCTATTATGACTGAAATTTGCAGTTCAAGAGAATTCAATTCCATGCGAAGCAATATTCAAGAATAACTATTACCTTGTTCATTTACAACTCGGGGGAGGGGGGAAGTAGGGTAGAAGACTGAATAAAGCAACCAATTTTATGGATTCATGTCCAGGAAAAGAGTCCAAGCAAATGTAAAATCACATGCATTTGAATATGAAAAAAAAATATCAATAATCTCATCTGTAACAGGGATCATCTTTCCATAGCCCCTTAAACTGGAATAAAAAAAATAAAATGAATCTGAATTGCCTTCGTCATTGAAAAACAATCAAATCACCAATTATCTTCTTCCAACGCTTTAGCAAACAGTCATATTTCACAAAAATAAATAAATAAAAAGAAAAGAAAAGAATCTCCGTGAAACAAATTCAGAAAAGAGCACCCATAGTAAAACACACAATCCAGGTAAAAGATACGATGCTTGAAGCTAATACAACTACAGACGAATATTTCGGAATTATTAAAAAAAAAAAAGCAAAGCAAAACGCACCATCCAATGAGGTATCCGAAGGCTAGGAAGAAAGTAATGATCCCACAATACTTCCGGCAAAGAGCCATAGATGCGTATCCTAGAAGCATCGGCACAACGAAATGCAAATTCAACGAGAATCCAAAAGAGAGGTAGGAGAGAAGGGCTCCAGTTGCGGCGGCACAGAAGTGGCGCACCACCGCGAGTCCTGGAAGAAAGTGGTGAAAGAAGCTAATGGGGATGGTGGCGGCGAAGCAGAGTAGGAAGCGGAGCATTGGCACTGATACTCCAATGGCAGAGGCCATGGAATCCATCTCCATGACAGGATTCGAAACTGGAGTGGTGAATGTGAGTTCAGAGCTGCATTGCTAGTATGAGTAGACTTGCTCCTCGAACAATGTAATGGAACTTGAACATTTAATTCTTTTCTAAAATGGAAAGAGGAGAAATTGGTGGAATCGCCTAAGTATGGTCAGTGGGTAGGTTAGGCCAACAACACATTAATACACCATGCAACCCACTTACATGAAATGTTTGTACTTATTTCGGGGTAGGTCTTGTATGTAATTGTATTACTGATCTTATTTTGTGAATTAGGTTAGGATTGATCCGATCAAATAGAATTATCAAAATAAATTAGAAATTGTATCCATAAACCTTAGGCTAATGACACTTACATCACTCACCTTAAAAAAAGTCTTTTATCATCCCAATTGTAACTAAAAAAAAGAATTAGAAATATTGGACAATCTCGTCCTATTATAGAAAAATGATTGGATGGATAAAAAAAAAGATTATAGATGTTGGACAAATTCGTCCCTTTGTAGAAAGACGATTGGATGGGTTGAGTAATTAGAGACTCGCAAGAAAATAGATCAAATTAATTTACGGTAGCTTGAGCTATAGTGGATTAGCCCGTGGATTATTGGATTGTTCGTCTTTATTTTACTTTAATTTTTTACATTGAAAATATAAATGATAAATGAATAATAATAAGAAGTATTATATGAATCATTTATTTATAAAAATGAAGAAAAATTAATGAAAGAACTATTTTTAAAAAAATTGGTCTTCTATATTATATGTAATTGAATGCATATGTTTTTTAGTAACATGTATATATATATATATGTTCAATCCTGCTAACATATTCATAGTGAGCACAAATTAATGTATCATTGCTTATGTTTTACAAATCTAACTAAACTCTTAATTTCACATCACATTTTATATCGATATGATATTTATACATAAGTAGTAGGCATATTACGATATGTCGATGGTGGACATTATTCTATATATGTTATATATATGTTTATTTTCATTTAAAAAATAATAAACATTCTGATTGGTCGGACCACCTAATGGGTAGTCCATTAGTGGGTTGGATTGGGTTGAAATTTTGTTAACCCGCTACAATAAAGGTTTGTCTTATCCCTCCAAATGATGGGTTATGGTGGGTTGTGGGTCAGCTCGTTCCATCGGCCCGTATTGAGAGCTCTAGTCAAGAGTAGGTTAATATCAGTCAATGTCAATCAACGGTCAGTCGGCATGGACTTGAAGTAAACTAATATGATAAGTTTTGTGAGTTACATGATACACACAAAACTATTACTTACATAAAATTTGAAGTAAACTAATATGATAAGTTTTGTGAATTACATGATACACACAAAACTATTACTTGATATACATAAAAATATTATATGATATACACAAAAATATAACATTATGAGCATAAAAGTATTACTTGTCAAATTATAATTTTTTAAATTAATCATTAATTTAAAATTATGGAATTAAATGTATTATAATACACATAAAAGTATTACTTTATAAAACAAAAGTATCACATAATATTATTTATCAAATTATAATTTTAAAAAAATACTATATAATACATGGGAAAGTATTACTTGTAAATTTTTTATTTTTTAAATTAATCATAAATTTAGAATATTATCCGATATTACTTTAGAACCAAAGTTATTACATGATATATATAAAAAAATTTACATTAAGCATAAAAATATTATCCGATACATGCAAAAATGTTACACAATAATATTTATCAAATTATAAATTTCAAAAGTATTATATGATATAAAAGTATTGCCTTACATGTATTGATTAGTTGATTAGACGTTGACCAATTTGACCGAGTGAAATTGATCTACCTTATGAATAATTAATTAAAAAAAATAATTATAATATTTCTTTTATGAATTACAGTGAAATTATTAAGTGGTGATTGGAATATTATATTTTATACAACAAGGACTTTAATAATTACTATGCTAGTATAGCATATTAGATTAGATATATAATTTTAGAATTTAAATTGATTTTAATTGAAATAAAGAAAATAAACTTGATACTTGAGTTTATTAGGAGTCCAAATCTCCTAAAAGATAGGGAAGCCAATCCCTAGATATATAAGTATGCTTAAACCTAGATTAATCTAGAAGAAGAAGAAGGAAAAAGGAAGAACTTTTCCATAAAACTTGAAGTTTGAGTCACCGCCCCTTAGAGTTACGCTACTAATTAATTCTTTAGTTATGTAATGAGGGACCATTACTTCAATTTCTGATAAAACAATTATAGGGTAAAACATTAGGGAAAAATCAATGTCAAATAGTTTTTGAAATCTTTTGATTCATTTAATTATTAGTACTTTTTTAGATTAATTCTATATTTATATATCAGTTATAGTTATAATAATTATAATTATTTAGTTATTATTACAGACGTTTTATATTTTATATATGTTGATTTTGTTTCTTTTTTGATTTAAGATATATAAAGTTTTTAATCCTTCAATATAATAACTTATAAAATCTAACTCTATATATATATATATATCATAAAATGTGAAGTCAATGAGAGAAATATCAATGTAAATGAATAGGCCCTTGACATTGTGTTAGAGGTTAACCAACCACCCAAAAATTGTGGGTATGTTTGGATTGGAGTGTACGTGCATTTTGCATGTTATTTGGGATTTAGGTAATTTTGAAAAAATTATGGATATTGATAATCTTGTGTTTGAGAATTTATAGGGTAAGATTATAGTTATAATGTATTGTTATATTGAAAATCGCAGTTGTATTTTTCTGTTTTTGAAATGTAAATGTTTTTATTGAAAATTGTTAGAAAAGTATATAAGTAGAAAAATTGGATATAATTATAGAATTATTTACATATCACAAACATGATTAAAACTTTATCAATCCTATATTTGAGAGGACACCTTTGAATTCAAACACACCCTTAGTTTAATGTGTAGGTATTGCATGATATAGTTTCATAAATCTCATTCTGTGAGACTAACCGACTTAACCTGGTCAATGCAGTTAACCAATCGATCAACCGTCGATCAACACCGTTGACCCAAAAATATTACTCCCTCCGTCCCTTAACACTTTGCACACTTTCCTTTTTAACTTGTCCCCAAACACTTTGCACACCCAAAAATGATAAATTTTATCACAATTCTTACCCTCACAATACACACTTATTTACACACAATGCAATTATTTTTTCTCACATAATTAGCCTACTCCATCTAATTAATTGAACTAATTAGTCAATTACACAATTAAACTATCCAAATCACAATTAACCCAATACATTAAAAAATCCAACTCAATTCAATTTTTATTCTAACTCAATACATTTGTAAACCCAACCCAATTCAATTTTTAAGATAACAAAACAACGCAAATCACCCTACCCATTACACCAAGGAATGAAACAAAAAGACCCAACCCCCTACCCACTCTCAAATGTTCTTCCCAACCCTAATCTCATTCTCTCTTCCTACTTGTTTCGTCTTCCCCACCCCACTCTCTGAAAACCCTAAGTTCTCTCCCTCTTTCATCGTCTTCTCCACCCCACCTCACCCCACTATCTGAAAAATCTGATGTTACGTCTCTCTGAATCCCTATATGTCGTCTCTACCCCTCCCCCAAATCGATTTTGTAAAAAATCTACGAAGAGATGTGAAAGAAAGTGAGTCGATCTCACTCTATTTTTCTTCGATCTGTAAGAAGGTGAGTCGGATTTGAATAGACTTTTGTTTGAAGTTCAAACTTTTGTAGATAAGACACCTTTAATGGAGTCAGCTTTCTCTGAAATGGACTCTTCTATTTTTGACATTGAGAACGTTGTCGTTGCCGACTCAGAAGATTCATGGGTATCTAAGAGTTCTCATAGTGAGTTATAAATTGTACACACTTATTTTACAGTATTTTATAAATTTAGAATCTATCATTACATGTTTGTTCTACCAGCAAGTTATTTGAGCTAATAAGATGCAAGCAAATTGGTCTCTATATTGTCATTTCCAGAAATTATAGATATGATTCTGTTATCATATTGCCATCATAATTCTCTATATTGTCATCAATATTCTATTATCACATATGGTCAATTTATAGATATGATTTTGGAATTAAATTTAGCTTTGTGTTGGTAAATGATGTTACATTTTTCAATTATATCCAAGCAATTGAATGTTCACTAATATGTGTCTCAGAGGCTCAACCTTGTATAATTTATAACTCACTTTGTTTACTGTAAAAATTCGTGGGAAAAATGTATTTTTATAGTATTTTTAACACACTTATTTTACAGTATTTTTTTATTCATCAAGTATATAAACTCTAATCCTTTTCCTACAGCGGAGAGTTCTCTAATGGAGGTGGCTTCGACTGTTTAGGACGAGGACATGTCGTCGTTTTTTTTGGAGAGCCTCGGGATATGGTGTCCCCTCTTGCTTAGGCTACTTTGATATCTCATTTACTTGATGAATATTGTGAGTTATGCTGAGTATATATACTGTGATGCATGTTGCCTCTGTTTTTTTGGTAAAATTGTGTAAAGTTGATGATATTGTGCAAAGTTGATTATTGGTAGGTGGGTAAAAATATATGTGGTGAAATGATGATATTGTTCTATTGAATTGATGTGATGATCAGAATGTGATTGTATGGTACCCTTAAAAAAATGTCACCATAGCTAAAAATTGCAAAATTTTCTGTATTTTGGAGACTGAATTTGAGTAATGGATTGGGTTATGGTGTCCCCAATATACCTTAAATTAATGTCACCATTTGGGTTCCAAACCTAGATTAGGAGGGGTTCCAAACCTAGATTAGGAGGCTTGATCTAGGGTACTATTATCCTTGTGATGAAACTGTTCTTAGGGAATTAATCAATCAAATTTTTATTGTTGATTGATTACTGTAATGGTCATTTGATTGAGTTAGCTCTGTATTCCTTGAAATCTGTTGACCATTCATCTGTGTATATGGTTAAAATATGATTATGTGATACCCTTGCACTAAAAAATGTCACCATAGATGAAAGTTGCAATATATGAGAGTTAATACTTGCAAAAGATATAGTAATAGAATGTTTCAACCTAAATATGTCCTATATGACTTAAATAATATTAGTTTATGATGTAAACATTACCATCTTTACCTTGATGTCAAAAAATATGTCCTATGCTTTAATCATATCCTAGATTGGTCATTAGTTCTTCCAAGTCATATGTTGCATTATCTATTTGTCCAGCTTGCACCAAGTACTGTATGCATTCTTTTACCATGTCTTCCTCCACCTCTAGTGTTAATGGCAGTTTTCATTCCCTAAGTAAATTGCCATTGTTCATGTGTGGCAACTTATCATTATTGTTTCCTTTTACCTTCATGATTTCAATAATGCAATTTTGTAGACTTAAGAATACATTATTAAGTATAGTGTGTGAGAGGTTTTCAAAGGATAACATCACATTTCTCACCAAATCATCCACATTATATGAAACTATTGTTGCAACTATCGGATCGATAACCCTATGCAATTATCTGATTCGGGATCCATACAAGATATGATTAACGCGCAGTGGAAAACGAATCATTCTTTCTCTGTAATGGGTGAAGACAAACCAGTTCTAAGGTTAGAACTGCCGAACTATCGATAGAGCCTGGACCTCTCGATCTTCTACCGTATTCCTCATCTTTTCTTGAACGTTGTGTGGGCAATGATCCTTCAAGAATACCAGTTGTCTTCTACTAAAATCGTTTTATGAGATTTTCGTGTATTTTGAAGTGGCTGACTTAAGGCTTATTTATAAGCTACAATAGGGACCTAAAGGAGGATTAGGATTAGGTCTCCTGATGGGATTAGGAGTCATAATTCGGTCTGAACACACTTCTTAATCCCATCAATAATAACTCGATCCATTAAAGAGTTATTATTGAACTACCGTTCCAAATTCATATTAAATATGAGCTCCTATTTATTATGTGCACGTTTATCTCCCTGTGTAAGATATCGAATGTCTATTAATTAAATGAATTACTGACAATTCAATTGATTAACATCTAATTTCAAGAGTAGTACCACTCAACATTATTATCATGCCGAAATAAATCCACCTGCAAGGTTTACATGATAATCCTTATGAGCTTCTCTAGAAGATATCATCATCCTAAATAGTTAGGACACGGTTTCATTTTATAATCAATAACACACCATATAAACAACATTTTATCCCAATTTACCAAGCTTATTGATTTAATGAATAAATTTCATCCATTGGTAAATTAAAGAAACATATATCGAGTATATGTGCCCGTTATTATATAATGATTAAGAGGACGAACATTCATAATAACTGAGGTCTTGTTCTATTATATAACCAGTATAAATCGAACAACCTCAATTGGTCCTGCTCAATACATATAAAATGTACTAGTGTAATTTTATAATTAAGATAGACTAATACCAAATTACACTACAATCATTCCGATAATTTATCTAAGATTATCTTGGTTGTGAGCTACCATTTATAATCTATAAGGAACTGATAACATGATCTTCTGTGTGGCACCACACACCATGTTATCTATAATATAAATTAGTTGGACAATTGCAATAACATATATAACAAATATAAAATACAAACATTTAACCATAATAGATTCTCATATCAAAATAGATGTCCATACAAAAGCTAGACTTATAGTATACATCCTAACAGGCATGTCCACTTGTAATGATTGTATAGCCCTAAACCATCCTAAGTCATTGACATTAATGTCAGGTGAGTTTGGTGGTTGGTAAACCAATTGAATGTTGAATCCATCTGATGAGGTTGCAGCCCTAAACTCAGGATCATGGTTGCTAATACGTGGTTTTGCATTATTTTGTTGAATTACAATTTGTTTGCTTGCACTTGTTGGCCACTTTGCTTTAATTGCTGGTATAATCTGATGAGAAATGATGATTAATTGCTTATATGTGATGAAACTGTAAAAAGTAATGTCATCAATAGGGAAATGATAACATTTCTTATTTTGGAGACTTACTTATATGTGTAAAACTATGTGATGATAATGTTCTGATAGTTTTACCTGGTTAATTAGGCATTCCTTGATGACCTCTTTAGGCATTCCTTGATGACCTCTTTAGTAATTGAGTCTATTGAGTTTGTCACCATAGTGCCCCTCATTCTGTTTTTGCTGTTTCTTTGTGTTGATTCTTGTCTTGTGAATGGAAAAATCCCTATTTTCTCATCAAACACAAGTTCCCTATCACTTGAATATTGGGGTCTTGCAACTGCATAAATAAACATGATTTTGGGTACAAACTTCTTACTTTTGCATGTCCTATATGGTTCAGTTTCCCCTGGCAACATGTAGTACCTCTCACTTTCTCTTCTCATGTAAACCATTTCTCATCAATGTGAATGACATTATGCATTTTCCAAACTTGACTTTGTTGTTGAGTCTGTCAACTTGCAAGGAATTCAAACTGTACTTTAGCCTTTGCATTTTATTTGATGTTGTAAGATCAGACTTGATGGCATTTGTGTGTGGTCTGATTGTCCCATTTCTCACCCATTTACCAATTGTTGATTTGCTGCATTTCATCTCCTTAGCTAATCTTTTCATGGTTGATCTTTTTTCAAATGGTATGGCCTTCAACATTTCTTCATCCAGTTGAATTTTTTTCCTTACATTATGTGTAATGTGTTGCTTTTGTGACTTAAACATGACTGGAACTTCATGTAACTGTTGTTTTCTTGCAGCTGCCCAAACATTTTGTATGGTCCTCTTGCAAACTCCATATGATGCAGATGCTTCATTAAGCTTGCCCTTGTGAACAACACCATTGGTGTTGTTTTCAAGTAGGAATTGAGCAATAAGATTCTTCTTTGATGGAGTTAGCTCAATATTCTTTCTCCTGATCACCATTTTTCTTTTGCTTTTATTGTTGAATTTTAAATTAAATGTGTATTTAAGACCCCTCACCCTATTTGTATTTGTAAGGACCTTTAATGTCTTGTAAAAATAGGAGGGAAAATTTACCCCATTTTTGTACTCAATTAAGACTGATTAGACTGCCCAAATAGGTGGGAAAACTGTTTGTAATTTTTTTATGGGAAACAATCCCTAATCTGAATTTCATGTAAAGTGTTGCAATTTTTCCCATTATATTTTATGTATCTTATTTTAATTGGTCAGCTTGATTGTTTGGGATGGATCAGGTTTGAATTTAATATTCAAACTAATCCCTCGTTAGAAATACTAGAATAGACATTTATATCCTCACTTATAAACTAAATAGTCAATTTTTTTTAAAAGTGTGCCCAAATAATGGTGAAAAGTTTTAGAGGATAGAGGGAGTACATCATAATAGTATTATTTGTCAAACTATAAGTTATCAAATTAATCATTGATTTGAAATTAGGAACACTAAATATTATATATTATCAATAAAAATATTATCTTATGCAAACAAAAATATTACACATTAATATTCATTAAATTATAATTTTTCAAAAGAATCACTTGATACACACAAAATTATTACATACTGAGAATAAAAATATTATCTGTAAAATTATAATTTTCTAAATTAATCATTGAATTAGAATCTTGGAAGTATTAAGATAGGCACAATAGTATTATATAATATACATAAAATAATATCTGGTATACACAAAAATATTACATTATATTACTTGTTGAATTATAACTTTTTTAAACTATTACATAATACACATAAAAAAAAATTATATTACCTAATATATATATATATACAAAAACTTTTATGTAACTGATGCACGAATTTAGGATTCGAGCAACTGACCCGGCATAAAAAAAATTCTTGATATTTTCAATTTTTCATGTGACCGATATAAAAACGGCCTACAACGATATATATTTGATATTTTCATTTTTTCATATAACCGATAAAAAATGAGAAATTTTATAAAGATATGTGTGATACCTGAACTCCTCACAACTTATTGACCAATGCACTTCATGCATCGTAAGTATTTCTTATTGCTTATGTGCTATTTATGATCTAGCATGATTAAATTTTATTTTTAAATATTTAAGTATTTGTATGTTCTTAAATAATTGGTGTTCAGAAAACCATATCATAATTGGTCGAGACTCTAATGATATTCAAGTGCATAATATAACTTATTTAATTAATAATAGTATAAATTATAAATATAAATTTTACAAAGAAAAGAAATCTAAAATTGTATATCAAAGTGTGCAAATATATTCATATATATGTATATATGTAAGTTAGCCGCCTATATGCATATACATAAGAAGTTTATTAATATTATATATATATAATAGTTAGTATCATGTAGCCATATATATATTAAAGAAGTATTATTGTTAATATATATAATTCATATAAATGAAAGTTGACAGACAACTTTAATAATAATATAATTACATTAATGAAGTTTAGGAGAGAAGCTTTGGTGAGGTGGTGGATTAGACATATATATATATATATATATATATATATCTTTCTTCATAGTTGAAAAAAAAAGGAAAGGAGGATAAGAAAAGAAGACAAAAGAACATAGCATCGGTGAGAGAAAAAAATAAAAAAATAAAAAGAGAAAGAAGTAAGAAAGATCGAGAGGTAAATTGGAGTTTATACAACCAAAAACTTTGAAAATCTAGATAAGTAGAAATTTATTTGCAGTTACAAAACATAAATTAGTATTTTGTGAACCAATTGTGTTAATTGGTGATACGTGAAAATTTCGTGTTTCATGAGATTTGATTAATTATTCAGTGATTATTGCGAAATAAATGAATATGTTGGATAGTGGTTGTGAATTGAAATTGTGAGTGTTATCAAGTGGTGTTTTGACGATAATAAAATAAACTGTATTTTTGTGTTATATTTATGTTGGTCATATGGTGCTTTGTGCACATGATGCTATGTGCACGGAATTACGTGATGCTTTGTGCATGGAATTGTATGGTGTTTTGTGCATGTGGTGCTTTGTGCACGGAATTATATAGTGTTGTATGCACGTGGTGCTTTGTGCATAGAATTTTTATGTCGGGATATACCCCGAGGTGCTGTGCAATAAATATATTAAAAATGAATTAGGTGAGTGTTGGAGTGTTAGAAATGAAATAGGTGACTTCAAAAGATGATACATGAGAAAGAGTTGTAAAGAATCATATTATCATGTATAATTTTTACTTATTGAGATTTATTTCACCTAATTTATGTTTTGTAGGTAATTCTTGATAAAGTATAATGTTATGGACGTTCTAGGCAAGTTGTGGAGCTTCTGCGGGGTTTTGAGCACTTGTGCACATAGATGACGACGTGTTGGGCATGAATGTAGTTTATGTTGCTTTTGCTTTTAGATATTAAGTCTCTTTCGGATATATTCTATATTACATAACATGATGCGTACTAATGGGTTAACCTGAAGCTTGTTTGTGGTTGCTGGTTTGTTGAAACTCTTTTTATATATAAAAGTGAACTGGGTATTGTTGGATATGAGATGATATTATGCTGTAAAAAAAGGATATAATGGGTTTTCAGATTATGTTATATATTTAAAATTTGTTTTATATTCGTTTGAGCAAATGTGATCGTGTCAAAGTGATATTAGAGTATGGTTGTGTTCTGTAGACTGTCTATGTACATGGGCTCAAAACTTTGGGAGCACAGCTATGCCAGTAAGTTGTTTTAAATTTTATTTATATTATATGCGTCATAAATTTTATAATTGACCATATGGTTCAGGACTGGTAGTGTTATTATATGGTAAGTGATGAAGGTGAAAATAGTGGAATGGAAAGAGCTCCTGAACCTAAGACACTAGTTATCGGTATCGAACGTGATGCTATCATTACACTATTGACTGATTAAGTGGAGCGATAGTCTCAACAAATCCAACAACTTATTCATCAAAGGGACGTGGATAGACAATCGCGTGATGAAGTGAATCAACCACAACCCTGAGTAGAACATGCTGAAATAGTTTGTGAGTGATTTCGAAAATTGAACCACCTATATTTGAGAATGCTAAAGATCCTTTAGTTGCAGAAGATTGGCTAAGAACTTTGGATAACATGTTTCAGTATAGCAGAATTCCTGAAGTAGAGAAGATTTTGTGTGCATCTTTTATGCTGCAAGGTAGTGCTGGAGACTAGTGGGACACAATTAAAAGTATTGAAGATGTTATCAATATGACCTGACAGAGGTTCAAAGAAATTTTCAGAAATAAGTATTTTACGGCCCCTGTGTTAGGATTTCAATGTTTAGATTTTGATGAGACAAATCACATATGTATAGGAAGTTTTGAGTACCCCATTTTTCACGATGTTTAAGTGAATATATAGACTAGGTTGAGTCTAGTGTTATGTGCTAAGAATGGAGGTTAAACAAAGATAAAACTGCATCTATGCTATTAAGAAAATATATCGCTGCAAGAAGGCAGGATACAGTATTGATGCATGAAGGCAGGATACAGCTTAGCTGTCAGAAGGAAGATATAGCAACGCCGTAACAGGACAGAGCATCACTACAGCAAAGAGAGAAAGAACGGCGTGCAGCATCGCTGTAAGAAAATGATACAAGAGTACTGCAAGAAGAAAATGATACAGCAGGACTGCTAGAAGATACTGCAACCAGGTCTAAGTTACCGCAGCACTGCAAGAAAGTATCAACTGCACGAAGACCTAGGATACAGCGCTAAGCTTATAGTCCAGTCAAGTCAATCAGCGCAATTTACAATAAGGAGTATCCTATAATCCTAGGAAGGATAAATGCAGTACGAGGAACGAAGACTCATGCAAAGAATAAATAGAGCCGTTCTAGAGAAGGTTAAAGGTACATACATGGAGTCAATATGAAGATGCCACGTGGACTGACGCACTGCAGAAAGCTGTGAGCCGCAACTGCCGCATTAAATGCTCCGAAAGAAAAAGTCAAGTCGCATTAAATGCGAACCATATCTTTGGTCAGACTACTTCAAATTCAAAAGAGAGATATCTCCTTCAACGGACATCTTCTCCTACAAGTATAAATAGAGGAAGAGAAGCACTGAAGCTGGTTACTGAAACTACTGATTAACTGAACCATTTACGCAAAATTCATAGAGCTTACAAGATCCAAGTATCCAAGTCTACGATCAGTTTCAGTCACTCAACCTCCTGAAGTGAAGCAAGTTCAAGCCGAAAGTTTCCTCAAGGATTCAGAAGCTCACTTCGAAGCACTTGTTGAAGAAAAACCTTTTATCCTTTTAACCTTGTTGTTGTGTGCTTAGGTTGTTTTAGTGGTGTCGAACAGTTGATAGGAAAGATCCTTGCTGTTTGTATAGTTGTCTAGAGTTAGGCAGCTTGCCTGTGTGGGAGTGTGAAACCCTGTGTGGGTTAGCCTTTGAAGTTTGCAGTTGCTATGTGTACGCTGGACTTCAGTTGGTTGTTACTTTGTAAAGTTGATAGATTGTTAGGGGTGTCCTGTAATTCAATCTTGCTTAACAAAGTTCCTGCTCGAGGAGTAGTAGAGTGGACGTAGAAGGATTAAACCACCTTCGAACCACTATAAACTATAAGTGTTTATTGCTTTTTATCTGTGCTTTAATCTTCTATTTCTTGTTGTATCATATGCATAAAACGTTTTCTGATAGAAGCATATTTGAGAAAATCAGCCTTGTGTTATAAAAGTTATTTTTCCGCTGCGCATAAAACTCCAAGTTACAGCGTGTTGTACTGTATCCTAGTGTTGTAAGCAGTAACTATCTGATGCTGCAAGTTCAAGTAACTTGTAGAGCAGAACAATTTGTTTAAAGATTGCAAAATCGACCAAGGTTCATTCACCCCCCCTCTGAACCTCGGACACCACTTGGGACCAACACCCTGTTAAGATAATGAAAATGAATGAATTCATACAGTTGAAATAGGGAACCATGACTGTTACAAACTACATTCATAAATTTGAGCAATTATTCAGGTTTGTTAAACATATGGTGAATACTGAAGCTCTGAAGGTGGAGAGATTTCTTGAGGGTTTAAGGTCTGAGCTTTACGGGGATGTTAGCATGGTAGGGATCCAAGGTGCGATGTATTCTCTGGTCGCAAAGAGAGTATATATTATGGAACAAGCTGAGATACAGAAAAGACAAGCATAAGAGGTTCGTCGTCAGTTTCAACAAAGACAAGCACCACCATGGAGTGGGGACAGCAAGAAAAGGTCAATATAATTCCAAAGATTAAAACCTGATCTTCAACCTAAACAAGGATAAAGATCAGAATAAGAAAGTTTAGATAAACGTTTCAAGATCAATCAAAGTAGAGTACCATCATCACCATCTTTGTGTTCAAATTATGGCAGATCGCATGTTGGAGTTTGCCATTTGAGCTCAAGAAACTGTTATTCTTGTGGACAAAAAAAGACATATAGCCAGTATGTCTCCAAATAGTGGTAAACCAAAAGATCAGGGGAGAGTATCAGCATGAGTTTTTACGATGACCAAGGAAGAAGTTGAAGACAATCTAATTGTCACAGGTAAACTTTCTATCTTTGGTATTGCAACTTTCGTGTTATTTGATTCTGGAGCTACATATTCATTTGTATCCACTAAGTATATGAGGAGACTTGGTAAACTGCCTACCTTAACAGAAGTTAGGTTTGATATGATGATCCCTTCTGGTGATTCGAAACAAACCAATCAAATTCTACGAGGATTTATTATTTTGATAGAATGTAGAGAATTGTGTATCGATTTGATTGTGCTAGATATGAATGATTATAATGTGATATTAGGTATGGACTAGTTATCAAAATATGGTGTTCAAAAAAAGAGTATTACATTTTAGCTAATGGGTGAGAAACCTTTCTCATTTGTCTAATTAAAAAGGACTTTCAAATTTTCAATAATATCAACAACTAAAACACAAAGATTTCTAGAAAGTGGTTGTGAGTGTTATTTGGTGAGTGTAATGAGTATCGAAGAACAATATGGCTCAACTGTGAGTGAAGTACCAGTGGTGTAAGAGTATCCAGAGGTATTTTTAGAGGATCTTTCAGGATTACCACCAGATCGTGAAATTGAATTTGTAAGTGAAATTTCGGGGATGAAATTTTTATAAAGAGGGGATGATGTGATACACGAGCTGCTCATAACTTATTGACCAATACACTTCATGCATCGTATGCATTCCTTATTACTTATGTGCTACTTGTGATCTAGCATGATTAAATTTTGTTTTTAAATATTTAGGTATTTGTATGTTCTTAAATAATTGGTGTTCAGAAAACCATATCATAATTGGTCGAGACTCTAATGATATTCAAGTGTATAATGTAACTTATTTAATTAATAATAGTACAAATTATAAGTATAAATTTTACAAAGAAAATAAATCTAAAATTATATATGAACGTGTGCAATATATTAATATATATGTATATATATAAGTTAGCCATATGTATGAATATACATAACAAGTTTATTAATGTTATATATATATAATGGTTAGTTTCATGTAGCCATATATATATTAAAGAAGTATTGTTGGTCCCAAGTGGTGTCCGAAGTTTAAAGGGGGGTGAATGAACCTTGGTCGATTTTGCAAATCTCTTGAAAAACTTACTATATTGCAAGTTACTTGAACTTGCAGCGCCAGACAGTTACTGCTTACAGTACTAGGATGCAGTGCTGCACGCTGTAACTAGAGTTTATACGCAGCGGAAAAATATGTTTTATAACACGATTGATTTTCTCAAATATGATCTTTTTTAAAATATTTTATGCTTATGACAGAGATAGATATATGAAATAGCACACAGATAAGAAAGTAATAAAACACTTATGGCTTATAGTGGTTCGAAGGTGGTGTAATCCTTCTACATCCACTCTACTGCTACCTCGAGCAGGAACTTTGTTAAGCAAGATTGGTTTACAGGACTTTCCTAACAATCTATCAACTTTACAAAACAACCACCTACTAGAGTTCGGCGTACACACAACAACTGCAAACTCTAAAGGCTAACCCACACAGGGTTTCAAACTCCCACACAGGGAAGCTACCTAACTCTAGACAACTATACAAACAGTAAGGATCTCTCCTATCAACTGTTCGACACCTAAAACAACCTAAGCACACAACAGCAAGGTTAAAAAGTATATGTTTTTGTTCTTCAACTGGTGCGGTGAAGTGAGCTTCTGAATCCTTCAAAGGATCTTTCAACTTTGAACTTGCTTCACTTCACAGAGGTTGAGTGACTGAAACTGAGGGTTGACTTGAGATAGAATAGCTTGAATGCTTGAGAGTTTTTGTGTAAATGTTTCAGTCGTCAGCTTTAGGGTTGCTCATCCTCTATTTATACTTGTATGAGAAATATCCGTTGAAGGAGATATCACTCTTTTGAATTTTGAGTACTTGATCAAAGGCATGATTCGCATTTAATGCGACTTGATTTTCTCTTTCGGAGCATTTAATGCGGCAGTTACGGCTAGCAGCTTTCTACAGCGCGTCAATCCACGTGGCATCTTTATATTGGCTCCGTGTTTGCAACTTTGATCTTCTCTGGAACGACTCTATTTATTCTTGCTTGGATCTTTGTTCCTCGTACTACATTTATCCTTCCTCGGATTGCAGAATACTTATTCTGTTTGTCATTGGTGTTGTTTGACTATTTGAGCTGTAAGCTTCACGATGTATCCTAGGTTTGTTTGCATCTGAATGTTCTTTGCAGCGCTGCTGTAACTTAGACCTTCTTGCAGTATCTTCATTCAGTACTGCTGTATCTTTTCTTGCAGTACTCATATATCCTTTTCTTGCAGCGATGCTGTATGTCGTTCTTTCTTACTTAGCTGTAGTGCTGTAACTGCTTTCTTACAGCGATGTTGTATCTGCTTCTTGCAGCAGCTTCTTTCTATATTTCTCGATGAGCTTTATAACATATGAAAACCTCCATCTTTCAACACCTATATCTAAACTCAAACCTAGTCTATATTTTCACTTAAACATTGTGAAAAATGGGGTACATAAAACTTTCTATTACATATTTGTTTTGTCACATCAAAATCTAAACATTGAAATCCCAACAAGTATTATTGTTAATATATATAATTCATATAAATGAAAGTTGGCAGAGAACTTTAATAATAATATAATTACATTAATGAAGCTTACGAGAGAAGCTTTGGTGAGGCGATGTATTAGGCATATATATATATATATATATATATCTTTGTTCATAGTTGAAAAAAAAAAGGAGGATAAGAAAAGAGGAAAGAAGAACATGATATCGGTGGGGAAAAAAAGAGAGAAATAAGAAAGATCGAGAGGTAAATTGGAGTTTATATAACCAAAAGCTTTGAAAATCTAGGTAGGTAGAAATTTATTTGCAATTATAAAGCATGTGAACCGATTGTGTTAATTGGTGATACGTGAAAATTTTATGTTTCACGAGATTAGATTTATTTTTTAGTGATTATTGCAAAATAAATGAATCTCTTAGATGGTTATTATGAATTAAAGTTGTGAGTGTTATCAAGTGGTGTTCTAACGACAAGAAAATGAAACTGTACTTTTAAATTATATTTATGTTGGTCATATGGTGTTTTGTATACATTATGCTGTGTGTACGGAATTACGTGGTGCTTTGTACTTTTGGGTTATATTTATGTTGATCATATGGTGTTTTGTGTACATGGTACTACGTGTATGGAATTACGTGTTGCTTTGTGCACGAAAATGTATGGTATTTTGTGCACAAAATTATATAGTGTAGTGTGCATGTGATGCTTTGTGCATAGAATTATATGGTGCTGTGTGCACGGAATTTTTATGTTAGGATATATCCCGAGGTGCTGTATACACTAAATATATTAGAAATGAATTAGGTGAGTGTTGAAGTGTTAGAAATGAAATAAGTGACTTTAAAAGGGGATACATGAGAAAAAGTTATAAAGAATCATATTATCATGTTGAATTTCTGCTTACTGAGATTTATCTCATCTGATTTATGCTTTGTAGGTGAGAAAGAGTTGTAAAGAATCATATTATCATGTTGAATTTCTGCTTACTGGAATTTATCTCACCTGATTTATGTTTTGCATGTGAGAAAGAGTTGTAAAGAATCATATTATCATGTTTAATTTCTGCTTACTGAGATTTATCTCACCTGATTTATGTTTTGTAGGTGTTTTGTAGGTAATTCTTGATAAGGTGTAACGATATGGATGTTTTGGACAAGCTGTGGAGTTCCTGCAGGATTTTGAGCACTTGTATACATACATGACGATATGTTGGGCATGAATATAGTTTATGTTATGAATGTAGTTTATGTTACTTTTGCTTTTGGATATTATGTCTCTTTCGTATATGTTCTATATAACATAACATGATGTGGGTTAACCTGAAGCTTTTGGATATTAAGTCTCTTTCGAATATGTTTTGTATTGGATATTAAGTCTATATGTTCTGTATTACATAACATGATGTGGGTTAACCTGAAGCGTTTGGATATTAAGTCTCTTTCGAATATGTTCTGTATTACATAACATGATGTGGGTTAACCTGAAGCTTGTTTGTGGGTTGCTGGTTTGTTGAAACTCTTTTTATATATGAAAGTGAACAGGGTATTGTTGGATATGAGATGATGTTATGCTGTAAAAAAAAAGATATAATGAGTTTTCAGGTTGTATTATATATTTAAAATTCATTTTATATTTGTTTGAGCAAGTGTGGTCATGTCAATATGGGTAAAATATCGATAAATATCATGTATCGATTTTAATATTAAGTGGTTTCATGGTATAAATTTGAGGAATATAGGTGGTATATGAGAAAATATTGATAAAAATATCGATATCAATTTCAATATCAATGGTTTTATGGTATAATTTATAAGAAAAACGGTCAACAAGTGGCTTCATGGTATAATATAATTTATAAGAAAATCGGTGAAATATCAACATGTATAAATTGGAGGAATATAGGTGATATATGGGAAAATATGGATAAATATCGATAAATATCGGTAATGATTTCAATATCGTGATTTTATGGTATAAATTATAAGAAAATTGGTGAAATATCAGGATAAATCGATAAATTTTGGCGGAATATTGAGGAAATATTAGTAAATATTTAAAAAATATCGATAAACATGATGTACCAATATTTCCATCGATATATCTACAATATTTCTATAAAATTAATATATCGATATTTCCATCCAAAACGAAAGTTTTATTAACCTACATGACTGTCAACAACCATTTCCCACTCTCTCCTCTCCCCCTCTCTAGATGTTTGTTTGAACATTAGAAGAAGATCACTTGTTTAAATTTAATTTTGAAGTTAATACATTGGATTTGTTTTTGAGTTCAAGAAGGATGACATCAATTAAATTCTGAAGTTAATACATCAGATTTGTTTTTGTTTTTGAGTTCAACAAGGATGTTACTGCCATTGGAGGATGGATTTTGGGAGATCTTCCCCACCTTTGGTGACAAGATGATGATTTGGCAAAGGTCGGATTCGGGAGATCTTCCCCACCTCCTGTGACAAGATGATGATTTGGTAAAGGCTCTGACCTCCAGTGACAAGATGATGATTTGGCAAAGGAGGTTTGGCAAAGGCTCCGACCTCCGGTGACAAGATGATGATTTGGCAGGGACTCCCACCTACAGTGACAAGATGATGATTTGACAGAGGCTCCGATAAGATGATGATTTGGTCAGATGATGATTTTGATTTGATTTGGCAGAGGGTCTGACAGGATGGATTTCGGGATATCTATGGGCGGCTGGTAGATGGTTCCAACCTCCGATGACAAGTGTGGATCAAGTGAGACGATGATTTACCAAAGGCTCCAACACTACTTCAATCACTACTCCCAGTCAAGGATGAAAATATTTGGAATTATCAATATTTTCATTTATATTTCCTCGATATTGATATTTTCATTTATATTTCCTTGATATTGATATTTTTTCATGTGATCGATGTGACAGATATAAAAGCGATATATCTTTGATATTTTCATTTTTTCACATAACCAATAAAAAAATGAGAATCGATATAAAAGTGATATATCTCTAATATTTTTATTTTTTCACATAACCAATAAAAAAACGAGAAATTTTATAAAGAAATTTCCATGTCCACCTCGTCCACACCTAATACTCAATTAATGTTAGAACGAGCATCCAAATAGTTGAGTACATATCTAATATGTGATGGGTGCTTAATTTGTGTGGTTGGACGACTATTTTTATATATTTTGAGAGCTAATAACATCATCTTGAGGAGGTAGCAAGACTTGTAAGTTTAGAATTATGTTTCTTCTGAACTTAAAGGTAGTTTTGACAAGTTTGAATTGAGAATTTGGTGCAATTTAGACGAAGAATTTTGAAATCTTATGTTTATATAGAAATTTTGTAAAGTAAAATTATAATTAATATATTATTTCATGTTAGGAATTGTAGAAAAAATATAAATGCTTGTTGATCATCGTAGAAAAGTAGAAAATATAAATATTATTATTGAAAATTATAGAAAAAGTAAAGTAGAATTTTAGGATTTTATAATTTCTGAAACAATCATGATTTTTTTTACCCTAACTTTTATATTGTATTAGTCATACCTTTATATTATGTTAAACATAACTTTATATTATGTTAAACATACCTTTATATAATATTTTAACTTTAAAAAAAATCCTAATTTTAGCAAAAAAAAACTCTAATTTCGATGAAAAAACTATAATTTCAACACAATTTTTTTTAATTAGTACATATATACATTTATGTAAATATTATGTATACCTTTAAGTGATATTAGTCATACCTTTATATAATATATAAAGGTACAACTAACATAATTAAAAGATATGATTAATATAACATAAAAATATGTTTAACATAACATAAAGTAGGGGTGAGCATGGCTCGGTTCGGCTCGATTTTAAGCCAAAACTGAAACCGAACCGAATTAATCAGTTTTTCAATTTTCACAAACCGTATCTGTCCGGTTTTAGACGGTTCGATTTTTCGGTTTTCATACTCGATTTTTCAGTTTTTCAGGTTTTTGGTTCATGTATCATATTAGTAAATAAATTTGAAATTTATCATCAATCAAGATATTAAACAAAAAATTAAGCCACTCAACATTCAAAATTATAATCAATTGTCATTGAAAATTGGGACATTAATACTTATCATTAACATGATTGTTACTAGAGAACATACATCAACATGAAAATGAAGAAACAAAATGGGCTCCTTTCTCAGTCTCCCACGTTAGGTTAGAAATTGGATGGAAATTGGGAAAAACTTGGGTGGGAAATGAGAATTGAGAAAATATCAAAACAATATATATATATATATATATATATATATATATATATATCAAAATGTTAGATAGTTAGAAACATAACTTATTTTTTTTTAAATATATATATATATATAATATAATTTATCTCAATTAAATTAAATAAATAAATAAATAAATATATATATATATATATAATATAATTCGGTTCGATTTTTTCGGCACGGTATGTAGCCAAGAAACCGAACACATACCTAAAAAATCGATTTTTTAAAAATAGCAAACCGTATTGATTTTTCGGTTTCGGTTCGTTTTTTCGACCCGATTTTTTCAGGTTTTCGATTTCGTTTCGGGTTTTCGGTTTTTTTGCTCACCCCGAACATAAGATATGCTTAGCATAATATAAAACCATAAATGTATGCTTAACTAACATAAAAAGTATACTTAATATTACATAAAAATATGCTTAATATAATATAAACGTTCTAAAGGTATGACCAACATAATATAAATGTATAACACCTAGAGCGAATTTGGGTGAGTTTGAGCGCATCCACCCAGACGCGTACACACGCGTAGAGGGCGCACAGGCTGGGTCGGGTCAGATGCACGGATCCTAGATCCCTGCATCAGTTACATAAAAGTTTTTTTTTTTGTTTGTAATCTAGATTCCTCCACCAAATGTGTTATTAATTTTTTTTTCTAACCTATATTTGATTATCGAAGTTGTTTGAATTAGTCATTGATATTGATTTTCTTATGCATATATGTTCGTAATTAAAGTTTATGTTGTAGAATTTCATCATGTATTAACCCACCCAAAAAAATTGTACTACTTTAGTTTTGGATTTTAGAATTAATTTTAGAATTTAGAATTAAATTTTTTAGGAAAAAATATTAGGAATATTTTGGTCAAATTAATATTAAATCCATAAAAATGCTTGATCCAAACAAAAATTTGTTTGAAAAACCAAATTCAAAACCAGCACTTGATATTCAAACCAAACACACAAATATCAAATCTAATCTAAATCAAAAAATGCAAACCTATTATAACTCAACTAACCCAACATACGAAACCAAACATGCCCCAAGGTTCCCACAACTCCAACATCTACTCACTGAATCCTGTATTAACAATGTTAAGCCCAACCTTATTGGTGTTCCGACAACGTACTCCAACATCTGCTCACAGGAGATCCCACCTCCTCAAAAGCCAAAAGAACCCAAATTATTTCTCTTAAAATTTCTTCTCCTTCATCGAGACACAGCCTTCATATACGTCGTCGGCTCTGCTTCTCTTCTTTCTCTCTCTAGATGTTTGTCTGAACATTAGAAGAATTATCTCCCTTCTTAAAATCTCTTCTCCTTCATCGAGACAGAGCCTTCATATACGTCGTCGTCGGCTCTGCTTCTCTTCTTTCTCTCTCTTCTCTTCTTTCTCCCTAGATGTTTGTCTGAACATTAGAAGAATTATCTCCCCTTTAATCACTTGTTTAAATTTAATTCTGAAGTTAATACATCCGATTAGTTTTTGAGTTCAAGAAGAGAAGGATGGCATCGGGTGGTGGCGGAGCGGCATGGCGGCCGCAGGAGGATGGACTTCGGGAGATCTGTGGGTTGCTGGAGCAGCAGATGGCTCCCACCTCCGGTGACAAGACGATGATTTGGCAGAGGCTCCAACACTACTCCCAGTTCCCTGATTTCAACAATTATCTCGCCTTTATTTTCGCGCATGCTGAGGTTTTTTATTTATCGAAAACTCTGGATATTAACTTTATTTAAGTTGGTGATTAAAGTTGGAATTTTTCTTATGATTGCTTGTAGCTGTTCAATGCTATTTAATCTATACTCCGATCAAGTTTCTGAAAGTAATTTTATCAGATGATTAAAAGCTAATTTTGAAGTCTTTGTTAGTAAGGTTTTGGAGATTGATTGGTTTTTTGTTGAGTAGTTTTGCCGTTGCATCCAATTTGATGATGTTTCTGAATTCATATGTGGTTAGTATACTTTATCACTTCTGTGTGAGTTCAAAATGTGGAAATAACTTAATATTATAAATTATTAATGCAGTATTTTGAGCAACTTGTGTTGCTATGTTAAACAAAACTGTACAAAGTTGAACTTAAAATACCAGTTACACAAGATGTTAGCAAAAAGCTTTATTTCGATTGGAGTGGTGATATAAGAATTGGATGGTGAATTGTGTGTCAACAAAAATTGAAATACCAATATAACCTTGGTTTTGAGTTTTTAGTTAAATGCCAGTATGTAATGTGGTGTAAAATTTGGTTGTACTATTAGATAGCAGGGCGGGTATCGTTGCAGCAGTCGGCAACGTTCATACGGGGATCCATAATTAATTGTTAGAACTTTAAATCTTAGGTGAATTTGTTTGTGGTGGAAAAGGTGCAACACTAAAAAATATTGAGGCCAATGAGCTGTTGGAGGGAGATTTTTGTGTTATCTTAGTTAATGGAGTTCTGTTTGGTGTGTTTAAATTTATAACAGGGGATTTCTGTGGAGGTTAGGCAAGCAGCAGGGTTGCTCCTGAAAAACAACCTCAGAAGTGCTTTCAGTACCATGCCACCTGCAAACCAACAATATATAAAGTCAGAGTTGTTACCTTGTATGGGAGCATTAGATAGGCAAATCAGGTCTACATCTGGGACCATTATTAGTACTTTTGTTCAGATTGAGGGAGTGGCAGAATGGCCTGAATTGCTACATGCACTTGTGAAGTGCTTGGATAGTAATGAAGTCAATCACATGGAAGGTGCTATGGATGCTTTGTCTAAGGTATACTTTCTTACTTTTCTGGGCTATATATGAACGGCAATATCACAGAACTCTTGACTTCGTTTCATTGTGGTTTTTTATTAATTTACCATAAGACGAGTTCTTTCTGCACTAAATGCGATTATCTGAACACGAAAAATGCTACTTTATGTATTTCTGTATCCCCAATAGGATGAATAATGGTTGAGACTAGATTATAAAAGTAATTTTCCATTCTAGTTATGATTTGGAATTGTAATGGTGGCAATCAAGAATATCCCTAAAATCATAAATCTGCTTTTAACTTTTCTTATGCATTGAAGGAGGCAAAAAAGAAAAAAAAAAAAAAAGAGAGAGAGAGAGAGAGAAAGAGGAGAAGTCATATTTTTGCAGCTCCATGTTGTTAATTACTCAAGTATCTCATTTTGAAATCAGGGACTTTACCTGTTATACTGAATTACTCTTTTTGATAAAGAAATTTAGGGCTAGATTTATAGTTTGTAGTCTTGAACACTCTAATGTATCTTTTGGTGCAGATTTGTGAAGATGTGCCACAAGTTCTTGACAGTGATATTACTGGATTGTCTGAACGGCCCATTAATGCTTTTCTTCCAAGATTTCTCCAGGTTCTCATGATGTCCCTTTCCATCCCCCAAACTTCCCTCTCGTCAAAAGAAGAGTACTATTTGGCATATGATTTCAGAAATCTCACATTTTCGCTTTAATTTGTTGAAACAGCTTTTCCAGTCGCCAAATGCTACTCTAAGAAAACTTTCCCTGGGTTCAGTGAATCAGTATATTATGCTAATGCCTAAGGTGAGTGCAACTCAGTTGGACTTGAAATTATTACTTACCAGTCTCTCATATGATCCACTTTCTCATGTGATAGAAGTTCATTGTTATAAAACTTGCAGGTTCTGTTTGCATCTATGGATAAATATTTGCAAGGTTTGTTTGTTCTTGCCAATGACCCAGCTCCAGAGGTGCGGAAGCTGGTAAGGAATTTATTTGTCTTCTTGAATTGCTCAAAAGTCAATAAACCTGTTGAATAGATATGTGCCAAAGGATTTGCAAACAATTATGCTAGTTCCTTTGACGGAGCTTTTTATTTTTCCTCCTGTTATATTTTTATTCAGTTTTTGTCAATCTCTGTTTTAGCTTGATTGATTTGCCAGCCCATTTGAATATTTCGTATTTCTTTTCTATTTTACCTTATACAATGTTCAATCCAATCTCTAGTGTTTTAATTTCTTGTGACATCCGACATTGGATTAGTTGATGTGAAAGCTCTAGGTGTGCAGTCTTTTTTTTCTGATTCATATTTGTAGATAATCTATTATCGTGCAACTTTGAGGGTTTTCCTGCTTAATTTCACATTATATTGTTAATTGAGTTTATCTTTTTATTCTTTGAACTTTCTGGTCAATAGGTATGTTCTGCATTTGTTCAGCTAATTGAAGTTCGTCCTGCTTTCTTGGAGGTGGGTAATTCATTGCTGCCCTTACATTTTCAGATGCTTGTATAGTTCAGAACACCACTAATTCTTCACTTCATTTTAGAAGCTATTGCCTCTTGATTCGACCTTATTATATCTATTGAATTTCAGTATTCTTAAAGGTTTTCTGCTTATGTTCCTGATAATATTTCAATTTGATACTGCAGCCACATATGAGGAACTTAATTGAATATATGTTACTTGTCAACAAAGACCCAGATGAGGAAGTGGCTCTAGAGGCCTGTGAATTTTGGTACGATAGATGCTCTCAAGATATATCCCTATAACTCAAGTTTGGCTTAATTGATGTGAAAGATTGGGGTAAACTATTTATAAGCTAGGAAATTCTGTCATGATAACTCAGTGGTCACAACCTAAAGGCTTATGCGTTGGGTTGAGATTCAAGATTCAGAGCTTCACTCATTTTATGAAGAGGATCCCCCAGAACATTATGCAGCAATAATGAATATGCTGTTGCGCAAGTTTATTTTCATATTATAGTGGATTATATTATTCAGTTTATATTTTGATTGGCTTTGAGATAGATGTGTAATTTGTCAATTTCCTTAATTGAAATGAAGAAACTTTACCCACTACTCCTATATTAGAACGAAGATAACTGAGATGATGTTGAGTTGTACTGGGAATTCCAAGTGTGCTATTATTACTGGAAATTTTAATAGTTATTAGTTTTTTTGCAAATCTAAAGAACCTGAGTTTATCTGTTTGTTGCCTATGTAATTGATACTTAAGAAATGTTCACATTATTCCCGATATTTGTTTGTTGCTTCTATAGTTTTAACTTGTGAATTTGAGCTCTATTATTGCACTTAAGTAGGTCACTTTTGCTTGACAGGTCTGCTTATTGTGAAGCTGAATTGCCTCCTGAAAACTTGAGAGAGTTTTTACCAAGGCTTATACCAGTATGATTCGTGCTATGTTTTTAGTTTCATCTATCTTATCACTTCTATGTCTGTTCTTTATTCATTAATATGTGTGTACTTCAACAGATATTGCTGTCAAACATGGTGTATGCTGATGATGATGAATCTCTTGTGGAAGCTGAGGTTTGTTTCTGATTTATTTTCTGAACCCTTGTTATTTCATTGATTTTTAAAAATTAAAGCTGTTTGTTTATTATGTACTACGTCACTTTTTGCAGGAGGATGGATCTCTTCCGGATCGAGATCAGGTTCTATTGCTATTTCTGGTGTTTGCTCAGGATATAGCATGCTGTTTTGTTATATGTTTCTCATAGAAATTGATAAATGCAGGATCTGAAGCCTCGTTTTCATTCATCACGTTTTCATGGCTCAGAGGATGTGGAAGATGAGGTACATGCTACACATCGTTAATATTTAGGGGTTAGTTGGACTAGAATGATGACATCCTGCTTGTACTGTTGCACAATAAAATAGATTCTGTTTTTCATGTTTAGAGTTAGTATCTTTGTCAAGTCTTTTCTATGATATATTTATGTAGTTTATTTTCTGTGATTCAGGATGAAGACATTGTAAATGTTTGGAATTTACGTAAATGCAGTGCAGCCGCATTAGACTTCCTCTCCAATGTGTTTGGGGATGACATCTTGTCAACCTTGATGCCCATCGTGCAGGTGGTTAAGTTGTATGGTTATTGCAGCTTATTATTTTTTGATTCTCCCTTCTTAATTAATATTTATTTATTTGTTAATGATATATGTATATATATTTTTTAAGTTTGCTAGAGATAATCATGGTTAAGTGTTGTATATATATTGAATGCTGTGGTTAGTGTGGCATCCCCCCAATTTGGTAGAAACCAATGGTCATTTTAAGCACGTATGAAGAAAATATATTTTAACTAATAAAGAATAGGATCATGTGAGGGTAAAAATTGTTTTATGGACTTGAGAATCCTCTGATCAATTACTTTATGAACAGTGAAAGTGGCTTTTGCAGTTAAGGAATATCTGATAGACTATATTATATTTCAATAGTATAAAGTGCCTTAAACTTTGTTTCTTAATGAAAATACCAGATACAATAGTTACTTATTCTAGTTTTTGAATGGGAAAGGTTCCAAATACAGTAATTACTGATGTGTTTTGAACAGTACACATAGGGGACTCACTCAATGACTTTTGTAATTCGGTGAGCCTTTGGAAGCAGTGAATCCTATACTGATCAAAATGGGTAAGAAGGCTTAAGTCTAGCAATTATTGATGAAGGTGATGAAGAACATAATGTGGCATGAGAAAACATGAAGAGATAGATGCTTTTGCTTTCCTAATCCAATCGATGTTTGACAAATTCTTGATATGCTTTAGGAAAGTTTCTCAAGATTGTAGAACTTGTTCTTGGCTTTCTTTGCAGGCTCAGTTGTCTGCTACAGGCGACGAAGCTTGGAAAGATAGGGAAGCTGCAGTTTTAGCGCTTGGTGCCATAGGCGAGGGATGCATTAATGGCCTGTATCCACATCTGTCTCAGGTAATTTTTGGTTGTATATTTTTATACTACATCAACATGCTTGATTTACATTTGTAAAACTGAAGATGAAAATGTAGGTTCTAAACCACATTGGTACATAATTTGTGATTATGTACTAGTCTGCTATTCTGTGTTCTATTTTGCACGCTTCCTTGAACTTTGTCATTGACATTGTATTCCTTTGCTTTGACTACTTAGAGTCGTTTTGTTTCCATCACTCAGATCACTGAGACACAACTGCTTTGGTTGGAGTACCTCATATTCTTGATGTTGTAATATATCGATTTGCTTATATTTGGTAGCATCGGCATTGCTTGTGGCCTAAATTTGTGATGCTATTGCTGGATTGCTTAAATTTTTTTGAATAACTGCTTTCTATTATTATTTTGTTTAATTTACAATATAATTTTATAAGTCCTTAATTAATATGCATTGGAGTTCCAAAAAATTCATTCAATCTGAGAAGATGTTCTGAGGATATCTAGTTATGCCATATTGTGGGAGAAAAATATTTCTTGTGTAGATTCTAGGAAGCTCACTACAGAACTGATTTAGTGCTATGAAATTTCTCCATATTGGCAACTTCACTATCTTCTGCTCTGTTCCCAGTTCGATGCAAGGAAAGCAAATGTTCTAGTCTTGTTTCTCATGTCCGTTTCCTCCCTGAAGAGCATAAGTATTCACGAATATTCCACCCAACAAGTTTGTAATTTATATGGCTGGCAACATTATGACCTGTTAGGTAAATAGGCACTAACCTTTGTATAATTAATTCTATAACCAGTAAGGTTATGTTTGTTACGGACTTGAGGTGGTTTTGGTGAGCTTGGATTTGGGATTTGGTAGGATTTAAATAGTCTGGATTTAGAAAATCTTGTGTTTGTATTGAGATTTGGTAGAGTAGGATTATAGTTAATGTCATTTTATTTTTGGGAATTATAGAAAAAGTAAATGTTGTTTTGTTGGGAATTTTATAAAAAAAGTAGATATTATTGGGAATTCTTGGATAGAATTATAGGATTTTTATGTCCCAAAACTCCTCTCTTTCTCCGGATTCTGATTCGGTGAAACCTCTCTCCACTGAAAGATCTTATTTGCGAACCTCTCTTTGATGCTATCTCTTTTGTGCCCTTCTCCTAATGCCACGTCTCTATCTTGTGAAAGATGAAGCTATGAGACTTTTTCCTTTTTTATGGGGCCTAAAAAAGTTACATTCTCTCCTAAATCCCGTGCCAAACGTTGTCAGGACTGAGCCCGCCCAGCCAGAATTCAGATGGGGCAAGTCCAGTCCAAACATCCCCTGAGATACCGAATTGTATGTCTGACTAGCATTCCAGATACAGGATTGAGATTCCAAATACCAAGCCCTGTTTGTTGTAGGGAACAATGTTTGTCGACTGTTAGAATCACCATAACAACCTCGATCTACACCCTATAGAATATACTAATAAAATGGCAAACTTTTCAAACATGATTTCCATTAACAACTCATTCACCATTATTTATTTATATTTACTAAATATAATAATACAATATCACTCACTTTCCAGACATGATTTGTTATCCAAATTATAAAGTACAGAAACTCAATTTCACAACAAACAAGGATTCTTACTATTCACTGACTTTCCAACACCCAAGATTCTGGATTCCAGAATTCAGAATCCCAACGATTAAAAATGTTCCAAACATCCTAAAAAAGTTTCATACTCTTCTTTTTTGGTTTTGAAATTCTAATCGAGATAACAGTTCTCGGGATGGTTGCATGATAAAAATGCTGCTAAGTGCATCTAATGATGTCCCGAAAGAATGTGATTCATGGTCAACTTTGGGTCAACAAAATCTAAATCTTAGGATGTGTTTGTTGAGCTCTGATGGTCTATCATCAATATACTGGACACACCAAGGTAGCTTTAGATACTTCTTGTCAGTTGGAGTTACCTTGTAATAACAGCTCAGTAACTGTTCATAAGTATGATTTTGGTTTCTTCATAGTAACATTACATACTACAGCTTTCCAGACTGTAATTGTTCAACACAAACATCTTTCTCAGGCACCACCATAGGATTTGGGTGGGTTCATTATTGTTAGTGATGACAGGTTGCATGGGAGAGGTTTAACTGCAGGTGTGGGAATAGTGGGGTAGTAAATTTGGCTATCAAGGCTTTAGTGCCTGCTATTAACCTAAGTCAAGTGAAGAAGTCAAGGTTTTTCTGCTGATAGTCAATTGGTGATGATGTGGTTGCATAGATGTTCTAGTGGTTGGAGCAAACAAAGAGAAGAAGCAAAGTATTGAGCAAAAAAAACATCATACAGGCTACAGATATAATCCTGTGTGTGCAAAATACAATATTACCTATGTAGGAAATAATAAGATTTTGACCGAGCATGAAAATCACAGGGCAGGAAGGTGGAACTCACCTGAATTCGATGAAATTCTATTAGGCCTTTTATTACATAGGGACTAAGTAGACTATTGTGTGATTGGGAATGCAATTAAAATATATGAAGAGATAATTTCTCTGTTTTCTATCCTGTCTTCTGGGTAATTAACATATATACTAAGTTACTAACTATGAACCACGGTTACGTTCCATGACCATGTAACCATTATATGGTGATTTTTTTCTAGATCTTTCAGATTTCAAGCTTTTTAAAGGTATGTTAAATCTACAAATTAAATAGGCGGAGTGAATTACCATGTGGTCAATGTTTTTATTTTTACCATCCTTCTATGTTACAGCTAACTCAAGGTATCATGCCATTTCTTGGGTTTGATTGTGATTTTAAAGAGTAAGCTATTTATTTTATGCCCATTCCTTACATCATGTGTATTCCTTGTGATGTGACAAAATTTCCTCATTTAAATGTTTTTTTGATAGCTTTATTATTTAAGTTCTATGTAATGCTTACTTCGTTCTAGTTGGAAAGGCCCTTCAATGTGGTCTTTTTTCATCATTATGTTGAACTGAGTTGTTCAACCTACTACGACTATGTAGTCTTGTCTTTTTCCTTACTCTTATATATTCTTGGATGGCTTTCTTGTGCAGATTATTACATTTCTTATTCCACTATTAGACGACAAATTTCCTTTGATACGAAGCATCTCTTGTTGGACAGTGTCACGTTTCAGCAAATATATTGTTCAGGTAATATATAAAATTTCATGTCTTATTTATTCATAAACATCTTGGCCTTGGTAAAGTGTCATTTCTAGAAATGTTATCATTCTCCTGGAAAGGAAAATGTGTTCAGAATTATTGCTTGGAATATGTTTTCATTGTTCCGAGAACTAAACAATCATGATGGCATTAATTCTCCTGTAAAGATTCATTCTTTCTTAGTTCACATGATGGCATTATTGAAGGGTCCCCCCCTCGATTTTTTCTTTCTTCCCTCCCTTAAATTGGAAGTGATAACATAACTTGAATTAAAATCACTATGCGTACGTGTTCTAGGGTACTGCTCATCCAGAAGGTCATGAAATATTTGACAAAGTTTTGCTGGGGTTGCTAAGAAGACTATTGGATGATAATAAGAGGGTACAAGAAGCTGCTTGTTCAGCTTTTGCGACACTTGAAGAAGTCTCTCTCTCTCTCTCCCCCCTCCCCCCACTTTCAGGAATCTCTTGTGTATACTGTAGTTACTATTGATCTGTGTACTTTTTTGTATATTATCAGGAAGCTGCGGAAGGATTGGTACCTCGATTAGATATCATTCTGAAACACATAATGTGTGCCTTCGGAAAATATCAGGTTCAATTGTTTTCCCACTTCTGCCTGTAATTTATTCTTGTTATGTTGGCTGGAGCATCAGAACCTTGGATTAGGGTTTAAAAGCTTCTTTAACTTTCACAGTAGCTATTTCGTGCTCCCTTTTCCATTTTCTTTCTTCTTTGTTGTAAGTTCATTTCTTTTTCAGAGACGGAACCTCAGAATTGTATATGATGCCCTTGGAACATTAGCAGATGCTGTTGGAGGGGAACTCAATCAGGTGATGTTCATAATGCACGTTATAGTTCTTTTACTTTTATTCTGAACTCGTTATTACCATTGGTCATTACATTGTCGGAGAAGAGTTCTAATTATCTTTCTGATCATAGAGATTTGTGCTAATTTGTAAACATTTGTTTTTATCTGATTAGAATTAATTTGCTTAATGTGTTCTCTTTATCTTATTTAAACATGTCTTCTGTTGTTGAGCATCATATTCACAAGAAAAATTGCTAATGGCATTATATTGACAATTGCAGCCTACACATCTTGAAATCTTGATGCCCCCATTGATTACAAAGTGGCAGCAGCTTTCTAACACTGACAAAGATCTTTTCCCACTGTTGGAATGCTTTACATCAATAGCACAGGTACTAGTTATCTTTCTGCTAATATTTAATGTTTAATTGAATCTGAGAGAAGGTACTTGTTTCTATGCATACAGAGCAACAATATATATCTAAATACACATCTTTTTCAGGCACTGGGTACCGGATTTTCACAGTTTGCCCAGCCAGTGTATCAGAGGTGCATAAACATCATCCAGACTCAACAACTGGCAAAGGTTTTCATTTATGTGATAGCTGTTTACTGAGTTATTAGTTCAAGTGTTTGCTTCTTCTGTATTAATTAATTAGTAACTTGGGATCCTGAAATTGAGATTCCAGTTGCAATTATGATTCAAGTGTTTCCACATCTGCTTGGAATGTATAGCTTCAGGCATTGGATTTTGGCTCCTTTTCTTCAAATGTCTGCGAATATAGCAATGGGAATATGCCTGATGTAGTTCAATTTGAGAAAAATGGATAAATATAGTCCTATAAACACAATCAAACCTTGTTACATTCACCCTGACCACACTCCTTTGCTACTTATTTATGCAACTGACAAGATTTATATATTTAATTGTTTTTAATCATATTGCTGAAAACCTGAACCTCTGCTGTTAGGTTGATCCTGTTTCAGCTAGCACACAGTATGATAAAGAGTTCATTGTTTGCTGCTTGGATCTTCTCTCTGGACTTGCTGAGGGTCTTGGTCCTGGCATTGAGAGTCTGGTAGACAATTTTTCATAATGCCTAACATGATGCTATTGCATTATATTCTCATGTTTGCATTGCTTCTTCAAAATCAAAGTATTGAGAAGATATCCTGATTAATAACATGGTGACCCTGTTCCGACTTTATTGTATTCCTGATGAGCTGTGTCTAAATCATATTCTTTTATTAAGTATGGTAGGAGGAAGTCTGAAATTAGAAGCGGAGATGAAAGAAAGAAACTCATGGCTTTTGAAGCCCTTGTTGTCTTCTTATTTTTCTCTTCATCTTCTTATTTTGTTTCTCTATTTTCATTCATTTTGTTAGCATCATGATGTTGAACAGTGTGTAGTTTGAGTAATTCTTTGTTGAAATCTGTGAATGTTTTGGGGAACTATGGTCTTGGCAGAATGCTTAAATCACAACTTCTTAACAATCAATATAGAAAACAGCATTAATTTATAGTTTAAAGCTCAAATCATTTTTTTTTTCCTTTTTACAATTCATAATTATTTTATACAATTGTCCTTTCAGGTTTCACAAAGTAATTTACGTGACTTGCTTCTTCAATGTTGTCTGGATGATGCATATGACATCCAGCAAAGTGCTTTTGCACTGCTAGGAGACCTCGCTAGAGTAAGTTGAGAATGGCTTTATTGGTCTTACTATTATCAAAGCCCACATATCTACTGATCCGTGTTATGCTTCTTAGAGCTTTTGATTCCTCCCAGTAGCATTTCTATGCTACTTTAAATAAGGGGTCTCTTTCCTTTTGACCTCAAGTATATGTTCTCATTTAACTCTTGAAGCATATCTTTGATGATGTGGTTAGGTCTGTCCAGCTCATTTACATTCACGTATAGCTGAATTTCTTGATGTTGCCGCTAAGCAACTGGTAAGTAAAACATTAGTTTGAAATTTTTGGTAATAGTTTTATGACCTAATTTCTTATCATTTAATTAATATTCACTCTCTTCAGAACACTCCAAAGCTGAAGGAAACTGTATCTGTTGCCAACAATGCATGCTGGGCTATTGGAGAACTAGCTATAAAGGTTTGGTCCCTTTTCCAGTCACATTAAACCTGATATCAGTTGCATGGGCATGAGGAACTGGCTTTGTATTGTGAGTCTGACTAATTTGTATGCGGTTGCCAGTCAGATATTGACTCTTGCGAAGACAATTTCCCTGTTGTATTGTGACATTTGTTGTTCTTCCATGTCATGTTTTGACACTCAAACCATGATTGATTATTTAGTATATATAAATATATATATATATAATATATATATATATATATATATTATATATATATCTTTTCTATGAAACCATAATAGATATCCTCAACCTGTATATTAATGATTGATTATTTCATTGCAATACACATTCTTTAGTTTCCCACTTTTTGTTCATTTTACTTTTTCCTTCAGAATTGTCTTTCGGTCTTGATGATTCCTTATGGATTGTATGATGAAGTCTCTATTGTCTTCTGTTTTCAACACGGAATGTGTGGTGAAAGAACTGTCTCTGCATTTTGTTTGTTAACTGATGTTTTGAACTTCAGGTTCGCAAGGAGATGTCTCCTATAGTTCTGACTGTAATATCATCCTTGATTCCTATTCTTCAGCATCCTGAGGTGACCCATCCTGATTCTTTGTTTTCTTGTATTATTTATGTGTTTATCCTCTATGGATGGCTTTTCAAGTTCTCATTCTATTGCCAAGTTCTCTTAGCGTTATCTTCAATGAGTAAAATTGAATTGATAGGATCAAAGTTCTGCATCATTTTTTATTTTAATCTGCTGGAAAAGTAAACATACTAATATCTTTTTTCTATAAATGTATTGTTGATGGTCAGATTCAAAGATACTTGTTTTTTTTGAAATTTTATGCTTTTATGTTTTGTCAAATATGTTTCCACCATACCTACTAAGTCAACTGCCCTCCTAATTGTGTTCTTGTTTTGTTGCTTGATCTTGAAACAAGGTTTTCCTGTAGTAAGCATGCTACTATGA
Organism: Scutellaria barbata; assembly: GCA_028654395.1. Taxonomy (NCBI): domain Eukaryota; kingdom Viridiplantae; phylum Streptophyta; class Magnoliopsida; order Lamiales; family Lamiaceae; genus Scutellaria; species Scutellaria barbata. The sequence goes on from CM053647.1 coordinate 22,625,987, forward strand.
GCATCTTCAAGAGACTCTTTAATTCGAAGATGATTTTTATATTGAAGAGTCATCCACTAAAAATTATGTCAAACAAACCTTTTGTTTTAACTTTTAAATTAGAGAATGGGTTTTCATTCTCCAAATTTGAAGAGCTAAGACAACTCTATAATTTATTCCTCAACTGATTCATTACTTCCAATACTCCATTTGTTGGATTGTATATATATATATATATATATATATATATATTCACTTCGAATGACCCATTTTTAGAACCAAGGAGGAATATATATTTTTTTTTAAAAGATAGGAGGGAAGTAAGTTGAAATGGAGGGCAAAAATGTATAATATATAAATATTGGTAAAAGAGAAAATAAAGAGCCAAATAAAACTGAGTGTCGGAAGTGTAAAAAAATATTGCTCTTTGAATACAAAGATGCTCTTTACTTTTGAAGTCTTTTTGAGACGCTCTTAGTTTCTTCATTTGAGATGCTCTTAGTTTCTTCAGTTATTTACAAGAATTGACTTTACATATGGAACATGGCTCTTAATATATCAAATGGGTTACAAGACAAATCTTATAATGCTTTGTGAAAATTTTATCGACTATAATTTATTGAGTTGACTGTCAAGGCAGAACAAGCTGCGCAACTGCTATAGTGATCGAAAAGTAGATGTAACATTACTGAACTATGAGATAGCAAAACACATTTTAATCAGAGAAATTAGAGTAACATAGTGTAATTACTTAGTCAATCTAGCTGGTTGGCATGAGCAAACACGTGATATTATAGTTGGAACGCATGTCTGGCTGCCCTTCTCATACTTCTGATTTTGTTTATTTAGGGATTGAATAAATCACTCATAGAAAATAGCGCTATTACGCTAGGAAGAGTTGCATGGGTTTGCCCGGAGCTTGTCTCACCACACCTGGAGCATTTTATGCAGCCGTGGTGCATTGCTTTGTCTATGTAAGTATTTGCTTCATTACTACTCATGATAAAATGACGTCTTGTGTAGCGTAGAACAGCAAATCTTGAAGCCAATTGCATTTGATGCATCATTTGAAGAGTAAAAAGTGAAGTTGGCAATAATTGTTGAAAGACATCAAAAAAAAAAAAAAAATCTGCATTATTGTCATTGCACCTTTAATTCTGCTTGCTTCTCCTTTGAATTTAGCATTTCCATCTGTGCTCTGCACACTGCTTAAAGTATGGAGGAAAATAATTGGCTCTTAATCCTTATCACAAATTTTTTTTGACTTCTCATTTTATTCCATCAACAGCAGGCTCTTTCCTGAATAATGAAAATTCTATTTATTCATCTGTTCAATTGTTTAACTTGAGACAGGATACGTGATGACATAGAGAAGGAAGATGCTTTCAGAGGTTTATGTGCAATGGTGAGAATTCCATGTTCTCATACGCCTGTGGTAGTTTAAGACTATTACCACATTTATATGGCATTCACAAAGTGTTGTTGATGGCTTGCAGGTTAGAGCAAATCCGTCGGGGGCTTTAAGTTCTCTTGTTTTCCTGTGCAAGGCTATTGCAAGTTGGCATGTAAGTGATGCATTGTCAAACTGGTTAGAAAATTTCTTTGTGAAAAAGATGTGCCAGTTAGTTTTTTCTCATACTGTGTTCATAGGAAATAAGGAGTGTGGATCTGCACAATGAAGTCTGCCAGGTGTTGCATGGTTATAAACAAGTAAGAAGCTCCATTTTGATATTTTAGATTCCTGTAGATTCTCCTTGTTTTCAGCTTATGTTCATTGCTTATAGAAGATTTATAATGTAGTGTGTTATACCACACCACCCACCTTGTAAACCAAAAAAGGTCAAACAGACCTGGTTTGGCATAAGAATTAATATTGCTTAGCATAAAAATTGTGGGTGCCTTGCATTTAAAAAAAAAAAAAAAAAAAAAAAAAAAAAAAAAAGAAAGAAAGAAAAAAAAGAAAAAAGACAAAAGGAATCTAGCCAGTAATCAATTGGACTTTTGTTCAATAATTTACTAGTTTGGACTACTGACTCATCTAGAATTTGTAGCTAATTGTCTGGGTTAAGAACTTGCATTTTTGCTTGCCAGGGGGTGGGGGTTGCTTACATTAATGATTTATATTGTATGTGTACTATTGCAAAAAAGGTTGGATAATATTTGCTTTTATTAAACCACTCAAAACATTGCCAGATGCTTGCAAATGGAGCATGGGAACAATGCATTTCTTCTTTGGAGCCACCCGTGAAGGACAAGCTGCTGAAGTTTCAAGCACAGTGATCCTTGTTCTGAAGATCGCTTGTTCTATGCGTTCTGCACAATTAATCAGATTTGTGAATTCGGTCATCATATTCATTTCCGATAGTTGTGGTGCCAGTTTGAGCTGTGGGTGGAGGACCCATTCCGTTGATGATTTCAGTTGAGGCTTGAAGTTTTATCCATGATGGACTCTGTTTTGTGAAAAAGCTCTTTTATTGTGAAATTGGATTTGTACAGTGGGGAATATAGAAGAAATGGTTGATCTGAAGTTAGATTCCTATTCTTTGACTTGTTGAATTATATATGGGGTGAGATTCTTTTCAAGGGTTTTAGTGTGAAGAATCTAATCCTTAAGTTCCACAAGTTTTGTTAGAATGTGTCTATACATTGTTAGATTCTGGATATTGTAATTCTTAGGCAGATAAATTCACGTTGTTTCCCATAGAGTGAGAAAAATAAATTATGCCATGTAGCCTCGAGTTTGATGATTTTTAAGAGGGAAATTAGTTGTATGTTTAAACATTTTAATGATGTATTATTGTGAAGATGCCCCATTTTTTGGTCTTTTTATGTGGTGATCAGATAATGATTTGTTTACAAAGATTTATTATGGTCCTCGATTTTGTTGTTGATTATTGTTTTCAATTTAATTTATTTATTTTGTTTCTTGAAGAGCCATGTCTTGTAGAAACTGATGGTTGGAAAAATATTTGGCAGAGAATACATAACTTTCATGATTATTATTATCAATCGAGAAAATTGTCAAATAACCAACTCATATTCATTTTTAGGTATGTATATACCAGATTTTTATTTTAATACAAAAATACCATTAATGTATATTTTTAGATACATATAATTCATTTCAGATTTATTTGGATATAATAACATCATTAATGTTGTAAAATTAATATATTTATGCTTCATAAGAACACTTTAAATTATCATTATTATTATTATTATTATTATTATTATTATTATTATTATTATTATTATTATTATTATTATTATTATTATTATTATTTATTATTATTATTTATTATTATTATGTAAGATAATATTTTATTTTCAAAGTTAAGACTAAAACAATTAAACAACTAGGTTATTTTTTTTTAAATAATAATTACACTATGTTATGGGATAATATTTATAATTTAAGTAAAACTTAAATTTCATATTTATATATTTTTTGAAATATTTTTGTTTGCTAAAAAATCAATTATATGAGGTGAAAAAAGAGAGAAAATTTTAAAGTGTTTATATAAAACATTTTATAATATTAGTGATGTTATGGTATTAAAAAAATCTTAAGTGAGTTATATATAATTAAAAGTAAACATTAACGGTGTTATTTTACCTAAAGAAACATGAGTGGATTATATACACTAGAGGAAACATTAAGAGTCATTTGATCATTTTCCCTTATTAATATTATTGTTGTTGTTGTTATTATTATTATTATTATTGTCCTTTTTCGTTTATGGCAAGAAATAGACATAATTTTCTTGGGCCTGGCTAAATATAACAACATTTCTAAATGGGGAATTGGAAGAGGAGATTTACATGGAATAACTTGTTCAAGTCTCTATATGGGCTTAAATAATCACCCAAACAATGGCATGAAAAATTTGACAGAACTATGATGTCAAATGGTTTTCATATCGAGTGTGACAAATGTGTATACAATAAGGACACACCCGATAAATATGTAATCGTCTGTTTATATGTAGATGATATATTGATCATGGGCAACAATCCTGATGTGATCGTGAAAACTAAGAACATGTTGAAGAAAAATTTCGATATGAAGGATATGGAGGATGTCATACTAAGTATAAAGATTTCTAGGACATCTGATGGAATTGTCTTGTCACAATCTCACTATAATGATAGTGTACTTAAGAAATTTAAAGTCAATGACCAGTAGACTTAACTTTACACTTAGCTAAAAATAGAGAAGACCTAGTATCCCAACTAAAAGTATGCAAAGATTATTGACAGTTTAATGTACCTTATGAACTATACACGTCCTAACATTGCATATTCTATTAGCAAACTTGGTAAATTCACGAGTAATCTAGGAAATGATCATTAGACTGTTTTGACAAAGAGTACTTAGGTATTTTACACATACCTTAAGTCATAACATACTTTATCAAGATATTTTCTGGAAAACTATATATACCTTTTAGTTATAACTTTCATACATTTATGTTATGATATCCATATATATATATATTTACATTCTTTTAGACACACATTAATATATTTCATACCTTTTAGTTATGTTAGTCATATCTTTTAATTATACAATCATACATTTTAGTTATGTTAGTTACATCTTTATATATTAAATAAATGTATAACTATATTGATATAGATGTATAAGTAATATCACACAAATGTATATATGTACAACTTGTGCTGAAATTTTTTTTTTTTTGGAACTTAAAGTATTACATAAAGATCATGCCAATATAACATAAATGTTACACTAATATAACATAAAGGTCAACACATGAATTAAAGAAAGAAAAAGAAAAGAAAAAAAATGCATGGATTCGGGTCAATCCGATTGCACTGTGTACCAGTTGCACAATAGACCGACTCTTACTTTTTTAAAAGATGTTGTTCCATTTCCATCTTTAAAAATCAATCAGATATAATCCTAATTAAGGTAACTTTTAATTGGACAATAGAAAAGAGTCACAACTCTATTTTTATCATCATATATATTTTGTTGTAACTAATATAAGATTCTACTGTATAGCGACAACCTTAATGTTTCAATTCTAATTCATTGTTATCGTCCTCTTTCAGTTTTATTAGAATGTTACTACTAAATAATTGTTAATGCTATTGTGTTGTAATGCTTAAGCGTAAGTGTTTGTGGCTTTTTTTTTATTGAAATATAATTTAGAATTAATTCCATTTTAAGTCATTGTAGTTGCATGTCAATTTAAACAATATGGAGTGACGGCGGCTTATGTTCTCAGTATCCAGTTCTTGCCAACCCGAGCCTTTTAGGTCCTCCCTTATCCTCTTTTCAGTTTCCTACTTATCTAACGGTACGTATTTAGTGGGACATGTCTTGCGTGTCCCCTTGAACTTGTGTTGGCTTTGACTTAATCGAGAATGGATCATGATGGGTTACTTTTCATTATGAACTGGATGTGAGACATCCAATGTCGGGATTGCCTGGATCAAGTGATGACAAATCATATCCTGGTATCGAGTCCCTACCAACCCAAGCACTTTGGATCCCTCATCCCTCCCTCAGTTTTCTACGTATCTAGCGGGTCATGTTTGGGTGTGAGCGACTTTATTTGACTTTCCATCTTGTTTTGCATGGCAGACCACCAAACAAATTTCTTGCTTCCAAGCATCACATAATGATGGTGCATGAGTGGTGTTTGACTTGTATGGGCGTATAGATTTCTACATGGACAACGACGACATCGTACGTGGTGTTTGACTTGTATAGGTGTGTCGGATCGCTACTGTTGGAGTGGCTAAAGTAGTTTACTGTGTAGTACTTGTTCTTGTTCCAATTGTTCTTTCATGTTGGAACAATTTTTTTTATCCCAATTTAAATACGAAAATAAAAATATATTAGAATTTTGAAGTACAAAATCCTATCATGCGAATGTTAGGATGTATACTATAAGCCTAACTTTTGTATGAACATCTATTTTGACATGAGAATCTTTTATGGTCAAATGTTTGCATTTTATATTTATTATATATGTTATTGCAATTGTCCAATTAATTTATATTGTAGATAATATAGTATGTGGTGCCACACAGAAGATCATGTTATCAGTTCCTTATAGATTATAAGTGGTAGCTCTCAACCAAGATAATTTTGGACAAATTATCAGAATGGTTGTAGTGTAATTTGATATTAGTCTATCTTGATTATAAAATTACATTAGTACATTTTGTATGTATTGAGCAGGACCAATTGAGGTTGTTCGATTTATACTGACTATATAATTGAATAAGACCTTTGTTATTATGGATGTGCATCCTCTTAATCATTATATTATAACGAGCACATATACTCGATATATGTTTCTTTAATTTACTAATGGGTGAGATTTATTCATTAAATCAATATGCTCGGTAAATTGTGATACAATGTTGTTTATATTGTGTGTTGTTGATTATAGAATGAGCCCGTGTCCTAATTATTTAGGATGATGATATCTCCTTGAGAAGCTCATAAGGATTATCATGTAAACCCTGCAGGTGGATTTATTTTGGCGTGACAATAAAGTTGAGTGGTACTACTCTTAGAAGTAGATGTTAATTAATTGAATTATCAGCAATTCATTTAATCAACGGACATTCGATATCCTAAACACGGGGAGATAAACACGCACATATTAAATAAGAGCCCATATTTAATATGAATTTGGGACGGTAGTTCAATAATAACTCTTTAGTAGATCAAGTTATTATTGATGGGAGTAAGAAGTGTGTTCAGACGGAACTAGGACTCTTAATCCCATCAGGAGACCTGACCCTAATCCTCCTCTAGGTCCCTGTTAGAGCCTATAAATAAGCCTTAAGTCAGTCACTTCTAAACACACAAAAATCTCATAAAACGATGTTAGTAGAAGGAGGCTGGTATTCTCGAAAGATTGTTGCCCCACAACGTTCGAGAAAATATGAGAAATACGGCAGAAGATTGAGATGTCTAGGCTCTATCGATAGTTCGGTAGTTCTGACCTGAGAACTGGTTCGTCTTAACCTATTACGGTGAAAGGTATGATTCATTTTCCACTGTGTGTTAATCATATCTTGTATGGATCACAAATCAGATAATTGAATAGGGTTAGCGATCTGACAGTTCCAATAGCGAATTCCCTTCCAAACATAGCTTTAGATATCTATAAAATTTGTTAATGACTACAAAAATTTGATTATAAAATTTATTATTCTACCCCATACTTAGTGGATTTATACTTAGAATTTTAAAGGGCATACTTATCTAATAGTTTATATATGGTCAAACTTAATTAGGATCAATTGCACGTATCCTTTATGTATGTATTAGGAGCTCATTTGACTATCTTTATGGTCTAATTGCAAGTGTAAATGAGTGGTTTTTAGTTGCTTGCATTTTTTTAATCATACAAACTCTTTTTTCTTTTAAGATATTGTGGGATTTAAATGCACAAATGGAGTGGTAGCATTGTAGCGTGATGTGAATGTTATAAAGATTGCATGGGCTAATTAGATAGTTTCTTAATTATCTCGATTCTTTCGTAGTAGAGTTTGGAGAACCTTGCAACTATAAATACTCATCTTACAAACTGAATCTTTTATTTCAATTTGGTTATTCATCTTCTGTTGGGATTTTAGTGTTTAGATTTTGATGAGACAAAACATATATGTTATAGGAAGTTTTGTGTACCCCATTTTTCATAATTTTTAAATGAAAGCATAGACTAGATTTGAGTCTAGATATAGGTGTTGAAAGATGGAGGTTTTCATATATTACAAAGCTGCATCGAGATATTCGAAAGAAGCTGCTGTAAGAAAGCAGATAAAGCATCGCTGCAAGAAAGTAGTTACAGCACTGTAGCGAAGTAAGAAAGAATGACATGCAGCATCGCTATAAGAGAAGGATACTGGAGTACTACAAGAAAGAGATACAACAGTACTGTGCGGAGATACTACAAGCAGGTCCAAGTTACAGCAGCACTGCAAGGAAGTATCAGCTGCAAACAGACCTAGGATACAGCGCAAAAGTTTATGCTCAACCAGTCAACAGCACTAGTAACAAATAAAGAAGTATCTTACAATCCGAGGAAGGATAAATACAGTACGAGGAACAGAGATCCAAGCAAGAATAAATAGAGCCGTTCTAGAGAAGATCAAAGTTGCAGACACGGAGCCAATACGAAGATGCCACGTGGACTGACGCACTACAGAAAACTGCTAGCCGCAACTGCCGCATTAAATGCTCCGAAAGAGAAAGTTAAGTCGCATTAAATGCGAGCCATGCCTTTGATCAAGTACTCTAAATTCAAAAGAGAGATATCTCCTTCAACGGATATCTTCTTATACAAGTATGAATAAAGGATGAGTAACACTGAAGCTGGTTACTGAAACATTTGCGCAAAAACTCTCAAGCATTCAAGTTACAACCATTCAAGTCTACTCTCAGTTTCAGTCACTCAACCTCTGTGAAGTGAAGCAAGTTCAAAGCTGAAAGATCCTTTGAAGGATTCAGAAGCTCACTTCACCACACCTGTTGAAAAACAAACCATATACTTTTTAACCTTGTTGCTGTGTGCTGTGTGCTTAGGTTGTTTTAACAAGTCGAACAGTTGATAGGAGAGATCTTTGCTATTTGTATAGTTGTCTAGTGTTAGACAGCTTCCCTGTGTGGGAGTTTAGAATCTGTGTAGGTTAGTCTTTAGAGTTTGCAGTTGCTGTGTGTACGCTGGACTCTAGTAGGTGTTTGCTTTGTAAAGTTGATAGATTGTTAGGAAAGTCTTATAAATCAATCTTGCTTAACAAAGTTCCTGCTTGAGGTAGTAGTAGAGTGGATGTAGAAGGATTACACCACCTTCGAACCACTATAAGCCATAAGTGTTTTATAGCTTTCTTATCTGTGCTTTATTTTATTTATATCTATCTTTATCATAAGCATAAAATGTTTTGAAAAATGATCATATTTGAGAAAACCACCTTTGTGTTATAAATTGTATTTTTCCACTGCGTATAAACTCTAGTTACAGCATGTAGCACTGCATCCTAGTGCTGTAAGCATTAATTGTCTGGCGCTGCAAGTTCAAGTAACTTGCAGAACATGAAATTTTTGAAAGATTTGCAAAATCAGCCAATGTTCATTCACCCCCCTCTGAACCTCGGACACCACTTGGGACCAACAAGTGATATCAGAGCGAGTTGGGTTAAAAACCAACTTATCTGGTCACCTACCCAAATCCACCTTAGACTCGCTGTTTTCTCTACATCGTAAAAACTTCATTCTTACAGCATATCATGGATTTCTCTAATCACAAGTTACCTATGTTTTTCATAGAGGAATATGACGATTGGAAGATAAGAATGCAGACACATCTATCAGCCATGAACGACGAAATATGGACAATCATCACTGAAGGACCAATCATTCTTATAAAGGTGAATCCAGTACTTTGTAGAGACATGGATGAAGGAGCACCGCCACCACCAAACTTCCTGGTGAAGTCTAGACAAGAGTGGAACAATGAAGACAAGAAGATAGCCAACCTAGACAATGTGGCTAAGAGCGCTCTATTCATCATCTTGGATAAAAGACACATTCAGCAAAGTCAAAACTTGCAGAATGTCCAAGGAAATATGGGAAAAGTTGGAGCAAATATGTGAGGGGACAGAGCTCACTAAAGATAACAAGATCTCCAACGCTACCCAACCATTCGAGTTCTTTGAGATGAAGAATGAAAAGACTCTTGAGCAACTAGATTTGAGATTCACATCAATTGTGAATGAACTAGAAGCTCTGGGCAAGTACTACACCTAAAAAGAAAAGAATATGAAAGTGCTTAGAGCCTTACCCACGGAGTGGGATAGCAAGACCACTGCCATGAGTGTATCTATGGATTTGAAATCCATGAGCATATTCGACCTTGGACAGATGGAGAAAGGAGTCTGAAGAATTGAGCTCCAAAATTACAGCGGTAACTGTCAGAGGACCCATGGATACAACAAGCACTAGTTGCAGTAAGCAAACAGAGGTTACAACGGAAGATGTTGAAGAAGATATGGCTCTGCTTCTAAAGAAATTAGAAGATTCATGAAGAGCAACAACAATAACAACACCAACCTCAACAAAAGGAATGACTTCAGAAGAAGTTATCCACCTCCTTAGGTATCCTCCTCTCCACAGCCAAATACAAGCAATGTTGACTTATGTTATAATTGCAGGAAACTGGGACACTACGCAAGAAATTGTCCATACCCAACGATGCACAAGTATCCTGAAGGAGAGAGAAAATAAAGAAGAGAGAAAAGAAGAGAGGACAGACACAAGCTTCGAACTCTCATAGGAGAGATGGAGAAGGCCAATGATACAACAATCTCAAAGGAGATGCTGAAAGCTGCAGAATCCTCTGACAGCGACACTGAAATCTCATCCTCTGATGAAGAAGCACTGATATACCTAATGACAAAAGAGTGTGAAGACATCGAAGAAGATGAGACAATCTATCAACCGCTGTCCATACCTAAAAAAGAGGAGCTGCACATGATCCACTCTTTAAAAAGGATCATGAGTGACTTTGAGCAGATCAACTCAACCCATGAGGAGCTGAAGGTTGAGAATGAAAACCTAAGAATTGACAATGAGATCCTCAGAAGCAAAAACATTGATATTGCTAAAATGCTGGCTGCATGTGAGTTTGATAACTCAAGGTGCAGTAAGCTGCAAAAGGAGGTCTCTCGACTGAGTCTGCTGGTCACTAAGTTGGAAACTGAGAAGGAGAGCTTGCAGTCCACAATTAGCACGTTTAGCAAATCATCTAAGGACGTAAGGGAGTGCGTAAATCAAAACAGAAGTCCATTTGAACAATCGGGCATGGGTTACAACACTCACACCTCTCAAGATATAGCAAGTACATCCAAGGCTGTTAAGTTTGTTCAAGCTGAAACCCCAATGGAGAAAGAGTTACTCTGTAACTCTGAGAAGATCTTGAACAAACCAGTGATATTGGAAAATAGGAAGAAACCCCAATGCTCAACTGCAGGAAGTAAGCCTGCATCTAAGAACTGGCTGCAGCAGAAGCCATCTGTTGTATGCAGCAAAAAGATGCAGCAACCCACAAAGTTGCAGCAAAGAAGAAACATTCCCACCTATACTAAGATTTACATATCCAAACCTCAAAGAGGATATACTCAAGGGAAGTATGGTGGAAGACCACACTACAAGGGTGTTGGTAACACATATGTAGCTCTACACACACTTTTAACAAGCAGTTTAGAAACAAAACTGCATATAATCAGAGAACCAACAATCCTTACAGCAAAACAGTGACTATCAAGAAAGTTTGGGTTCCCAAAGTAACTAACCCCAAAGGACCCTTACAGAAGTGGTTACCTAAATCTACTTAGATTTGTTGCAGGTTTCAGTGCCAGGTTGCAGCAGTGATGTATGGTATATTGACAGTGATTGCTCAAGACACATGACAGACAGTAAAGAAGCTCTCAAAGACTTCTAAGAATGCAAAGGACCAAAAGTCATCTTTGAAGATGATTCCAAAGGAAGCACAAAAGGAAGTGGATGCCTAGTTAAAGGGAACATAAAGATCAAAGATGTATCCTATGTGAAAGGACTCAGATACAACCTTCTGAGCATCAGTTAATTCTGTGACAAAGGATACACAGTTGAATTCAACCTCAACAAATGCTTAATCAAGGACAATACATCAAATGAAGTCAAGCTTACAGGAACAAGAAGAGAAAACATCTATCTTGCTGACTTGAACTCTTATATTCAACCAACATGCTTCATTGTGAAGAGTCCACCAGAGCTTAACTGGTTGTGGCATAAGAGATTAAGTTATCTGAACTTCAAGACTATCAACAAGCTAGCAAGGAAATATCTTGTAAGGGGATGCCAGATGTAGCATACAAGAAGGAGAATGTATGTGGAGCTTGTCAGAAAGGAAAGCAAGTAAAGAGCTCATTCAAGGACAAGTTGCAGAAGTCATCTCACATGATTCTAGATCTTCTACATATGGATCTCTTTGGACCAATAGAACCAGTAAGCATAAGTGGGAAGAAGTATTCACTTGTGGTAGTAGATGACTACTCCAGATATGCATGGACAATCTTCCTTGCTAAGAAGTCAGAAACTCAAAACAAACTACCTAATCTTATGAAGAAGATACAGAATGAAAAGAGCTTAAGCATAGTGAAGATCAGATCAGACAGAGGAACTGAATTCACAAACAAATTCATTGAGAAATTATGTTCTGATAATGGTATTCGTCATGAGTACTCTACTGCAAGAACACCTCAACAGAATGGTGTAGCTCAAAGGAGGAATATAACACTCGAGGAAGCAGCAAGGACAAAATAGCAGAAGTAGATATACCCAAGAGATTTTGGGCTGAAGCAACCAACACTGCATGCTATACACATAATAGATTTTTGATTAACAAAGACTTAGATAAAACTCTATACGAAGTTTGGAATGGATATACACCAAATGTTTCATATCTGCATATCTTTGGATGCAGGTGTTATATCCTCAACAATGGAAATGAGCATCTAAAAACCTTTGATACAAAGTTAGATGAAGGAGTATTCTTAGGATACTCTGCTGTAAGTAGAGCTTTTAGAGTATTCAACAAGAGAACCTTGGTGGTTGAAGAATCAATTCATGTGGTGTTTGATGAGCCACACTGTGACACCAAGAAGCTAGAAGACCTACTGAAAATACAGCTCCAAGGAAAGAAAATGATGTTCCATATGTTGAAGGAGTTCTGTATATAGGAGAAGATAAAAAAGAAGAGGCTGCACTTCTGAATGCAGCAGATATTCTTACAACAGCAGAACCTCCAATCATACAGCAACAAGAGGAGCAACCTAGACCTGCACATGTCTTTGAGCCTGACAGGACATGGCTAAGGAATCATCCTAGGGATTTTATCATTGGAGATCCATCCATAGGAGTAAGGATAAGAAGGTTCATTCCTCATGAAGCAATGTTTACATGCTTCATATCTCAAACAGAGCCCAAGAATGTTGAAGAAGCCCTGCGAGATAGCAATTGGGTACAAGCCATGCAAGAAGAGCTAAATGGTTTTGAAAGAAATCAAGTATGGCAAACAGTTGCAAGACCAACTCATCAAGGGGTCATAGGAACAAAATGGGTCTTCAAGAACAAACTAGATGAATTTGGACTTGTTGTGAGGAACAAAACAAGATTAGTTGTTAAGGGATATTGTCAGGAAGAAGGAATTGATTTTGATAAGACTTTTGCTCCAGTAGCAAGACTGGAAGCAATAAGAACTTTTCTGGCATATGCAGCTCACATGAATTTCAATGTCTAATCAAATGGACGTGAAGAGTGCATTCCTGAATGGTCTTCTTACAGAGGAAGTATATGTTGAACAACCTCCAGGTTTTGAAGATCAAGCAGAAGAGAAGGTGTTTAGGTTACATAAGGCCCTGTATGGACTTCAGCAAGCACCAAGAGCTTGGTATGACACCTTATTTCTCTATGTGCTGGAGAATGGTTTTAAGAAAGGAACAGTCGACAAGACTCTGTTCAGGATACAGGATGTGGAGAAAGTGTATTGCTTGTATAAATTTATGTGGACGACATCATCTTCGGATCCACCAACAAAGAGTTGTGTGAGAAGTTCTCCAACCTGATGCAGTCAAAATTCGAGATGAGCATGATGAGAGAATTAAGTTTCTTTCTCGGGCTGCAAGTAAAGCAGCTGGTTGTAGGAACCTTCATCAGTTAAGTCAAATATACAAAAGAACTTATCAAGAAATTTGGCATGGAGAATAGTGCAGCAATATTCATTCCAATGTCTACATCCATAAGCCTTGACAAAGATGAAGATGGTAAAAATGTAGATATCACGAAATACAGACGGCTAATTGGATCCTTGCTGTGTATCTTACAGCAAGTAGGCCAGACATCATGTTTGTAGTAGAAGTCTGTGCGAGATTTCAAGTAGCACCAAAAGAGTCACATCTTTCAGTAGTTAAAAGGATTATCAAATATCTAAAAGGAACTCAGGAAGTAGGCCTATGGTATCCTAAGGAAGGAGGATTCAAGCTCAAAGGCTACTCTGACTCAGATTATGCAGGCTGCAAGATTGATAGAAAAAAGCACCAGTGGGACTTGTTAATTTCTGGGAAATAGACTTGTTTCATGGTTCTGCAGGAAGTAAACATCAATTGCAACCTCTACAGTAGAAGTAGAGTATGTTGCAGCAGAAAGTTGCTGTGCTCAGATTCTCTCGGGCTGCAACTTAGAGATTATGAGATTGAAGAAAAGGAGACTCCGATTCTCTGTGATAATACAAATGCAATAGCTATTACTCATAATCCTGTTTTTCACTCAAGAACAAAGCACATCGACATACGACATCATTTTATAAGAGATTATGTAGAGAAAAAAGATGTTGTGCTTGAGAAAGTTCACATGGATCTCCAGCTTGCAGATATATTCACTAAACCATTGAGTGAATCGAGGTTTTTTATGCTTATAAACGAGCTGAGAATTCTAAAATTATGAGCTGAAAAGGACGGTGCAGAAGCCTAGGGATAATCTCTGCATGCTTACGAGAAGTAGTAAGTATAGTGCTGTAAACTGCGTCTTCATACAGCGCTGGGTTCAAATAGCGCTGCATCTTTTATTCTTACAGTACAACAGCATATGAGAGTATAAGCAGCACCTTGTTACAACATTTATTTCAAAGAGTATTTATTACTCTGTAACCTTGTACCCAGGTTGCTGTAACCTTAAAAGGACATTCATTTAGGCGGAAAATCGCATATCTTTCAGCATTTAATATATGTCTGTGCGTGTCAGAAACCGAAGAGGCACGGTCAGAAGCCCACGCGCCTAGTAATGATTATTGATGATTTGACCCTTCCGTCTTTTTCTAAAGACCGTAAGATCAATTTTCTTTGTTCAATCTCAACCATTGATCTTACTACACGTCTCTTGAGATCCTCCATAACCCCATAACCATCATTATTCGAATTTATTTTCGCCATCATCCTAGGAGAGAAGTCCAAAACATCCAAAACCTTCAATCCTTCTTGGATATCCAATGACGGCTAGACAAACCATCATTTTGGAAGGACGCTTGATCAACTAGGAGCACATCTATGCTTCTGAGTTGTACGATAACTCAATCATCCACCGAATCTTCGACGCTCTTGAAAGAACTCAGTTTCTAGGGTTGCTGACCACCGTTTACGCTGGGTTCTCGGTGGAGTAAGTACAAAGATTTTACTCTCTCGCAAGAACAGCGGAGGAGAGAAATTACATCTTTTTCAGGATGGATGCAGATGAGAAAGAAATGTCTCTGACCATTAGAGATATTGCCACCACCTTCAGCATTTCTGCCGGAGGCATGACCCCCAGTCAGCTTGTGACGTATAGGGAGGGCAACGCTCAAGAGATGTGGGATCTCTTTCGAGTGAGAGATGCCGGGACTGGGATCAAGAGAAGCACCCTGAAAAAACTCTTCAAACCGGAGTTTGAATTCCTCCATGATATCTGTGAGTACTCCATCGAAGGCAGGATGGGGAGTTATGACAAATGCACAGATCTCCGATTTCGGATCATGTCTGCCATCATGGCCGGAGAAAATGTGAACTGGGTGAGGTTCATCATGAAGAGACTGTGGGAAAAGACAAAGAAGATCACGGTGAGGAGGAGCTTCGGCATCACCATCTGTTCTCTACTCTGCAAGCTAGGGCTCCAGCTTGCAGCTCCCATCCCCATTCTCATTGGGAAGTATCTCGGAGAGAAGAAGAAGGGTAAGCCCAATCAAAGGTAGCAGAAGCTGGGGTTGCAAGGAAGAAAGCCAAAGATAAAAAGATTGCAACCCTGGCGCTGCAAGATGAAGTTATTGGCAGCGGGGGCGACGAGGAAGATGAGAATGTTGAGAGTTCTGTTCCTGTTATCAAGGGGACACCAAGAGGGGCTGAACCTGAACCTGAAGCCCTTTCTTCTGTTGACGACGTACCCCTGGCCCGAAGGGCCCCGTGCAGCAAGAAGAAGGTTGCCTCAGCTATTGATTCTCAACTCTCTACAGCAAGCTTGGCTGTAGTTGCTGTTGAGGATGAGTCACATCTGCCGGAAAGTGGCAGAGAAACTGATGAAGAAGCTCATCTACAGGGGGCTACTGACTTAGCCTCCTCGTGTGATCACGGAGCTACTGCATCAGTGCTTGATCCTACCCTCCCAGCGGCTATAAATATGGAGCTGCAGTACAATCTCTGGAGGGAGATGCGACTGTCTAAGGGGGAGATCCTGTTGAAGTGGAAGAATTTCCTGACAGTGAAGCAAGCAGTCCTGGAGTGGGCCAATTCAGACGATATTTTGGCGCTCCTGCAATCTGAGTATGCAACTATGATGCAAGAATAATCAGTAAGCACTGCTGCTCAGGGAGCAAATGACAAGGGAAAAGGAAAAGCTCTTGTAGAATCCGACTCTGCAGAGCTACCGATGAGAGCAGCATTGGAAGACGTCCAGGTTTTTCTTACCCCGACTGCGGAGGCTGTTAGAAGAGGTGATGATGTCGCTTTTGCTCAGGAGCAAATCGACACCCTGGGAGTAGAGCAGGCTGAGGAAGCCATGCTGCAACAGGCGCTGCAAGCTAGCGTGAAGGAAACCAGGATGCAGCACACTCTTAGGAGGATGCGGGGAGAAGGTAGCTCAAGCCATCACAACGCAAACTCCCCTGCATACGTGCAAATGATTAAAGGCCTCTACAACATTGTCTCTCTTGACCCTTTGGAGGAGGGGGAGCCTCAACTGGTGGATTACGGTGATTCCCTGATGCACATGGACACTGCCGTCGTAGATTCTCAACGGGAACCAACCGCCATCATCAGAGAAGTGATCTCTGACATTGTTGAGATAGCTGATGATGCAACCACAGAGGAAGTTGTAGAGGCTGGACTCCCTATACTGGCAGAGACAGTAGTGTAGCAGGCAGCCGTCCTTGCAAAAGCTGTTGAGGAAGCAAGGAGGGTGGAGGCTGAGATTCTTGCAGCGATCGAGCTTACAGTGCTGCATACTGTGGAAGCTGCAAGAAACCAACCAGAGCTGCAAGAACCCATTCTTGCAGCAGAAGCTATCAATGTTACAGGACCGACCGAGGAGACGGGGTCCTTGCTGAAGACCTTAGGCGAGGCTGTTGTTCAGACAACACTCCCTGAGGGAGAGAAGACCTCTGCAGGGGAGACTGTTCAGAACGTACCCTCAGAGGATGCTGGAGAAGAAGCAGAGGTAACCCCTGTGCAGCTAGAGACACCTCAAGAGGAGGTTGATGCTGCAGCTGCTGCATGCTCTAAAGAACCTTCCTAGGTTACAGCAGCAGAGGTTACTGAGGACGCTGCAGTCGGATGTGCCGACTTCGCCAGAATGATGGAAGAGCAAAACAGAGCTGCATACAGGCCGAAAGGTAGCGGAGCAGGACCAGTTTCCATATCATCTGACGAAGAGGTGACAGATAATGAAGAGCACCCATCCTCAAGCTCTACCAGTTCTCATTCCAACCAGAGTGAGGATGAGGTTGTAACTGAGACACCAAGACAGGATGCAGCACCAAACCATCAAGCTGTCATTTCCTACGCTACATCGGCTACCACCCCAACAAGGAGGAATTCGGGCCTAACCCCTGACGAGTCGATCGATAAGGTAGTAGCTGTTGTTAGACATCTGCTGCATACTCTCCAAGAGCATAAGTTTAACGTACAGAACAACATCAGGGTCGACGCCCAATTCGACGCTGAAACCATGACTGATTTCAAGAAGGATCTTGAAATACTGCCTGGGATGATCAAACGAATGCTCAATGATAATGCCCACAGGCTGTACTTGGATCGAGTAAGAATGCAGGGAGAGCTGAAGAGAGAAGCTGCACAGAACAGCGCAGAGATAAAGTTGTGTAAACGCCATGCTGAAAATGCATCGGACAGGTTGCAGACTCACTCCCTTATCCTCGACACACTTCTGAACCATGTAACAGATCAATCTAGAAGAACCAGAAGTGTCGACAACCGACTGGGAAACTTGGAAATGATTGTTGAAGAGCTGAGGGACATCATGCTGAACGCGTTCTCTCAGCATGCCCAAGGATCCAAGAAAGCTCCCGCACCGATAAGAAGACCACGCTCCAAAGTGGTCCCAGCTGTCCCTGCTCCGTGCTCGGCTTTTGATGATGCCAAAAAGGGGGAATGAATTACTGATAGATACAGGAGCTCAGGGAAAGTTGATGTAGAAAAAGAAGAAGATGACCAACCTCTCAGCAAGAGAAGGAAGAGGTCTGGATCATCTGCTGCTGCTGACATTCCCTCTCCAAAGCGCTAGAGGAGAGATGATGAAGATGGAGTAGGAGGAGCTGGTATAGCTGCTGGAAGCAGATCAGCAGCAGGTGCTGCACATAGTAGTGCTGCAAGCAAGGATACAACACCTCCCTCTTCTCATCATTCTAAAAGAGGGAGAGAGAGCTATCAGCAGAGATCGAGAAAAAGGGTAAGCAGAGCTGAAGTTGAAAGACATTACAATGAGAAGATGGCTGCTCAGAGATCAGAGCGAGCTAGAGCTGAAGCTGATGAGAATGCCTGGATACAGAGGCTTAGGCTGATTGGAGAAAGAAGGTTCTTTGACAGAGACCTCTACCAGTACCCTCCTCAAGAAATCCCACAACTCGACACAAACAACATATCTATCGAAGTGTCAGTGTTGATGGATCAGAAGCCGGATGGAGAAAACATTGCATGGAGCTTGAACATCTTCAAGGCCATCAAGCTGCCTACTGATCGCAATCCATCATTTGAGATGATCACACTGTACAAGAGATGTGAGTACCTCAGAAACTTCAGATTTCTGTGCAGAAAGGGCAAATTCAGCAAGTTCCAAAAATGCTAATCTGCACTGAGGAGATACGAAGAGCTTACTAGGCGAGCAGAGCTTGAAATTCAAAATTTCTACATCGACCTAATGAAGCAAGACAGGGTATTGCCTTTCTGTAAAGACTTCTGGCTGAGATGGATTCAGGTTCCAAAGATGCAGCAGATACTTGAAGAATCCTATTAGGAGTTTATTCGAGATTGGTGGAAGGGATCGAGAGAAAGAGCTGAGCAAGAAATGATAGATGCTGAAAGAAGACCTGAAGAATCGTCATCACGAAGGTCCCTGTTTCAGTAGTTTTATATATGCATGCTCTTTTGTACTCTTTGTTGTATGTAAAATTTCTCTCAGTTAATGAAGAAATTTTTAGTTTTATATTTTTGATCAAGTTCATTGATTATGAACTCTTGCATATTTTTGCATATTCCTGAAGATTTCTGATGAAGGAATAGTATGTTGCATCTCTGATGAATTCAGGATTAAAATTTATTTTATCAAAGCATATCAAGTATGTAATCCGGATGAAAATATGATATAAAGAAAAAATGAAATCTTTCTTCATGAACGAAATAATGTAAATGTTTTGTCATCATCAAAAAGGGGGAAATTGTTGGGATTTCAGTGTTTAGATTTTGATGAGACAAAACATATATGTAATAGGAAGTTTTGTGTACCCCATTTTTCACAATGTTTAAGTGAAATCATAGATTAGATTTGAGTCTAGATATAAGTGTTGAAAGATGGAGGTTTTCACATATTACAAAGCTGCATCGAGATATTCAAAAAAAAGCTGCTGCAAAAAAGCAGATACAACATCGCTACAAGAAAGCAGTTACAGCACTGTAGTGAAGTAAGAAAGAATGGCGTACAGTATCGCTGCAAGAAAAGGATACTGGAGTACTGCAAGAAAGAGATACAGCAGTATTGTACGGAGATACTACAAGCAGGTCCAAGTTACAGCAGCACTGCAAGGAAGTATCAGCTGCAAACAGACCTAGGATACAGCGCAGAGATTTATGTTCAACCAGTCAACAGCACCAAAACAAACAAAGAAGTATCCTGCAATCCGAGGAAGGATAAATACAGTACGAGGAACAGAGATCCAAGCAAGAATAAATAGAGCCGTTCTAGAGAAGATCAAAGTTGCAGACACGGAGCCAATACGAAGATGCCACGTGGACTGACGCACTACAGAAAACTGCTAGCCGCAACTGCCGCATTAAATGCTCCGAAAGAGAAAGTTAAGTCGCATTAAATGCGAGCCATGCCTTTGATCAAGTACTCTAAATTCAAAAGAGAGATATCTCCTTCAACGGATATCTTCTTATACAAGTATGAATAAAGGATGAGTAACACTGAAGCTGGTTACTGAAACATTTGCGCAAAAACTCTCAAGCATTCAAGTTACAACCATTCAAGTCTACTCTCAGTTTCAGTCACTCAACCTCTGTGAAGTGAAGCAAGTTCAAAGCTGAAAGATCCTTTGAAGGATTCAGAAGCTCACTTCACCACACCTGTTGAAAAACAAACCATATACTTTTTAACCTTGTTGCTGTGTGCTGTGTGCTTAGGTTGTTTTAACAAGTCGAACAGTTGATAGGAGAGATCTTTGCTATTTGTATAGTTGTCTAGTGTTAGACAGCTTCCCTGTGTGGGAGTTTAGAATCTGTGTAGGTTAGTCTTTAGAGTTTGCAGTTGCTGTGTGTACGCTGGACTCTAGTAGGTGTTTGCTTTGTAAAGTTGATAGATTGTTAGGAAAGTCTTATAAATCAATCTTGCTTAACAAAGTTCCTGCTTGAGGTAGTAGTAGAGTGGATGTAGAAGGATTACACCACCTTCGAACCACTATAAGCCATAAGTGTTTTATAGCTTTCTTATCTGTGCTTTATTTTATTTATATCTATCTTTATCATAAGCATAAAATGTTTTGAAAAATGATCATATTTGAGAAAACCACCTTTGTGTTATAAATTGTATTTTTCCACTGCGTATAAACTCTAGTTACAGCATGTAGCACTGCATCCTAGTGCTGTAAGCATTAATTGTCTGGCGCTGCAAGTTCAAGTAACTTGCAGAACATGAAATTTTTGAAAGATTTGCAAAATCAGCCAATGTTCATTCACCCCCCTCTGAACCTCGGACACCACTTAGGACCAACATCTTCTAATCTAATATTTTTAATTCACGTCATCTATTAATTAATGATATCATCTTTACACGTGACTTGTGGTGGTTATTTTGGAGATGTACTTTGGCATATATTAGAATGGTCTTCATTATTGGAGTTCTTCATTTCCTCCCATTTAATTCATCGAGATCCTAGGGATGATAATAAATTATTTATTTCAACTTGATGATTTTGGATTTATTTTTAATTCGTAGTTTGAAATCATGTCATATGTATAATTAGTTTCATTAAGTAATAGGGAATCGGAAATCACATCTTAGATTTATTCAAATCATATGTTGTATATATCTTTCAAGATTTGTTGTATATTTCCTTGTTTTCTCATTTGTAATCACTTTAAATGATGGATTCATTTTATCACTTCATTAACGGTGATCTCATACTTATTCTAATATAGTATCAGTTAAACTCACCAAAACCCAAAATCTTTCATTTAAAGCCTCATGCTGAAATTTTTCTCCCCTTCTTCACTCTCGTTGATCTTCAATGGCAACCCTTCCACTCCTTCCACTCCTACAATTCATCCAAATACATTGATTCATCTACTGACAATTAAATTATCTTCTTCTATTTATGTGCTTTGGTGTAACTAGGTTGTGCCGGTTCTCTTCAGCTATGATCTCCCCTCCCATGGTACGATCACCACTCCTACCCAAACGGTTTCCCAAGATGGAAATCAAGTGCCAAACCCTAAGAATATTGCTTGGTTTGAGGAAGATCAAAAGATCTTAAGTTTATTTTTAACCTGCCATAATTGAAATCATTGGTTGTATCTCTTCTCGGGCCATCTGGATTACCCTTGAGATAGCCTTCAGCCATTCATCAGTTTCTAGGATGAATCAGTTACGTAATGAGTTGATCTCTGTGAAATGTGGATCGTGTTGAAGACTTCAATCGTAAATTTTATCTACTCTATGACCAACTTGCCTCTATCGATAAATCTGTGGATGACGATGATAAGCATTACTAGTATCTCAGTGGGCTCGGCCTGTAATTCCCCGAAATCTCTGGCACATGCATGACTACGTCGCCTATTTGAGATTTAGTTTATCAAGTGATGAATTTTGAGCAATTCACTCACTCAATGGATGTTGCTAATATAGGATGAGTTTTTATCTTCATCATTGCATCGTTCACCTTCACAATAGAATCATCAAAGAAATTTCTCTCGTAGCAATAATGACACTCTAGTAGTAACAAAAACAATGGGTACAACACTAAGGACGATTCTCATAATGGGAATCGCAGCAGCGGGTCTAGATCATTAGATGGGAAACAGAAAAAATTCTACATCCTTAATTGCCAAATCTGTCGTAAATCGGGTCACAACGTTGATCGTTGTTCGCAATGATATGCACATCCTCCTCAAAAAACTACTCATTTAGCCCAGACACTTGATACATAGTGCTCCGTCAGTTTTGCTCAACTTTCAAATTAGTATTTTGACTTGGGCGCCTCCGCTCATATGACTATTAATTCTTCAGGTATGGACACTCTGCAGCCTTACTCCAGTGAACATAATGTCATTATTTCTAATGGTATTTCTATTTTGATTACTCATATTGGTTCCTGTAACTTGAATATAATTTTGTTCAGTAATTGGATGTTTTAGTGGTGCCTTGTCTCACTATGAAATTATTATCTATTAGCAAGCTTATCTCAGATTATCCTATTGAGGTGGTGTTCACTGATAAGTCGTTTGTGATTCATAGTCGGTGACCAAGATCCTTTGGCTCTGTCAAGGGCTTTATATTTTGTTGTAGGGTAAACTAGTTTTGGACGTTGCAGCTTTACATACTATTTGGTTGAAGATGTTTTTTTTAGCTTTAACATTGTAGATTAGGGCATGTTTTTGTTGTTTCCATATTGAATAAAATGAGACATTTATTTGTCACCTCTTTGTTTGTCAAACCAACTTTGTGTACTCCAAGTCAGATGGTTAAGAGTAAATATTTATCATTTTTATTGAATGAAAAATGCACATCCAATATTTTAGATTTAAATCATTGTGATTTATGAGGACCTACTCCTACTTGCTTTAATGATGGATTCAAGGATTTGCAGTTTTCGTTGATGATTTTTCCTGATTTACATGGTTGTACCCTGTGTATGCTAAGTCTGATTTTTATAAAATTTTGGTGCGATTTTACAAATTTGTGTTCAATCAATTTTCTGGTTTGGTCAAGACATTTTAGAGTGATGGTGGGATCGAATTTTTTAACACTTGTGTTAGAGAATTTTTCAACTTAAATGGAATTCATCATCGTATTTCATGTCCATATACTTCACAATAGACTAGACATGTGGAACGAAAACATACACATGTAATTGAATCTGGTTTATCTTTGATGTTTCATGCTAGTGCTCCATCTCATTATTGCGTTGATATGTTTTCTACTGCAGTTTATATTATCAATCGGTTGTCTACATTTTTTCTTGGTAATAAATCACCTTTTCAGCTTTTGTATCACACATCTCCAAATTATATAAATTTCAAGTCATTCGGTTATCGGGTTTTTTGTATCTTCGTGATTATGCACTTAATAAGCTTGCTCCCCGAGTATTCCGTACATTTTTATGGGGTATAGTTCTTCACATAAGGAGTTTCAATGTTACAATCCTGCGTTTCCTGATTTTGTACAACTTGACATGCTTAATTTGATGAGTCATCATTCCCTTTTTTTTGATACAAAAGTCTATTACAACATTGATGAATTGCGTATATGTTCCTTTTGAACCAAGTATAGGATCAGGATATCTTATACAACTGCTTATTTCTTCGGCTCGTCCCACTGTATCAATTCGATAGCCTTGTTATCTCTGTCTTGTGTCATCCCTACAAGCCTAAACACATCATCCTCCTAAGATTGGGCTTACAACCGATGACCAACGGCCTGTTGAGGCTCTCTACCTCTCGCATCTCACTTATCTACCAAGACGCCATTGCTTCTCAAGACCCAGCAACAAGCTGAAGCCCAACTAAATGTTCAGCATCAACATGCCCTAACTCATCCCATGATCATTTGTGAGAAGTCGGGTATTTTTAAATGTCGATATATTGTGGATATTGCTACAGCTAATCTCTTATCTGTTTTATCTATCTTTGATGAGCATAAGGGGTTTTAAATTTGGACTTAAATATCCCTATTGGCTAGCTGCAATGCCTGCTGAGCTTGATGCTCTTTACGCCAATAATACTTGGGATTTGGTACCACATCCTGTAAACACGAATATCGATGGTTTTAAATGGGTCTTTCATCCCAAATATCTCTCTGATGGGTTTGTATACAAGCACAAAGCTCATTTCATTGCTCAGGATATCTGGTTTTAATTTCTCACACATTTTTATTTCGATTATTAAAGTTGACACCATTCGCATCATTCTTTCGTTGGATATCCATAGTCATTGGCCTTTACATAAATTGGATATGAATAATTTATTTTTGCATGAGGTTTTGCCTAACTACATGGCCCAACTACCTGGCTTCTTGGATTCTCGATTTTCGAATCACATATGTCATCTTAAGAAGGCCTTTTTATGATCTTTATTAGGCTCCTTGGGCTTGGATTATACGTTTCAATAGTTTTTTTTCAACTTGAATTTTCACTGTAGTAAAGTTAATACTTCTCTATTCTACTTTTCTCGTGGCAATGTAACCTTATATTTTCATTGTATATTGATGACATCATTGTGACGGGTAACGATTCTACATTTCTTTAGAGGTTTATTGCTCATGTTCAAAAGGAATTTACAGTTAAAGATCTAGACCGTTTAAGTTACTTTCTTAGGCTTGAAGTTGTTTTCTCTTTTGATGAGTCGGGCCAAATATGCTCACGATATTCTTACTCGGGCTGAGTTGTTAGAGTTTAAGCCTATTTCAATTCTTCTTGTTGAAGGTGCGTCTCTTGTTAGCACCAGTTTGAAGTTCGATTATCTTACGCTTTATTGATTGTCATTTTGTTCAAGAGTTGGTTTCCTCCGATTAACTAGACACTTAGTTTTTTCACATTTTCACAAAAAGTTTGTCTCATCCCAATTTTAAGGTGTTACGTTGTAAGCTTTGTGTTCAACTCCATCCACAACATTGCTTGAAGGGGGTAATAAGGAATAGGAAATCATATCTTTGGTTTATTCAAATCATATCTTGTATATATCTTCCAAGATTTGATGTTGTCTATTTCCTTGTATTTTTCATTTGTAATCATGTCAAATAGTGGATTCATTCTATCACCTCATTAATGGTGATCTCATACCTATTATCACATTAAGTAATGAATTGGGAGAATAGATGCAATTATAGATAAGTGCATAATTGGAAATTTGTGATTTTTGTGATGAGAATTCAATTATTAGATCTTTTGGAAGTTAAATATTTATTTCGAGTAGGGCTATTAGAGTGAATAGGTAATCAACTAGTTAACTAGTTAACTTGAAAAAGAAATTTACTAAAATTTGTGATTATTCATATACAGAGAATAACTTATAAAATTTGGATTGGTTACATTGAAATCTTAAAGGAGAATCAGAATAAAGTAAACCTTAGGATCCATTCATTCAATTTCTGTTTTTTCTTAGTAACTTCTTCTCGATAAATTTTCAAGACCTTTCAAAATTACTTTAGATAGATAATAGAAAGTCATGTGTGTCACGCCCCAATTTTTCTTAAATAAATAAATATAATATATATAATTTTCTAAAATCGGGCGTCCAGCAAAAACACAACAAGCGAACAATTTAAATAAAACATAAAATCCAAACTCACAAAGGTTTTAAAATACATCAAATAATTTACATAAAACTATAGGTTATCAGAAATCAGCAGCGAAATATTAATATACAAGCCACCGGCTTAAACTTTACATTCCTTCAAAATAAATAGATCTTCAAACCATTTGCGACATAGCATAACATATTTATATACATCAAAAAAAAATTATAAGCATTCTTTCTTCAGCTTCGCCCCTCCTCATCCGGATCTAAACATAGAAAAACATGCAAAAGGGGGTGAGCGTATAAAATACACTCAGTGGGATCACGTTGTAAAATAGGGGAAAATAAGATCATAAACCACAAATAATAATTAATTTCAATCGTATCATTTCACATGCAAACATATAAATTTCATAATCATTCATATCAATTTCATGTTCAAAAATTTATGGTTCTTAGCCGCCATAGATGTGGTTCTTAGCCACCATAGATAATTCATGTAATTCACATATATTCATGCTTTTAGTATCACATAAACATTTATCATCTTTTCGAACGCATTCATCATATATATAATAAAACATGT
Source organism: Scutellaria barbata (assembly GCA_028654395.1). Classification (NCBI taxonomy): domain Eukaryota; kingdom Viridiplantae; phylum Streptophyta; class Magnoliopsida; order Lamiales; family Lamiaceae; genus Scutellaria; species Scutellaria barbata. The sequence goes on from CM053647.1 coordinate 22,652,343, forward strand.
CACATTTCCCATAAAATAGGATTCATCTTCGTCATATAATCACATTGCATGCGTTCAGCACATAAACCCAACACATTTCATATAACATAATAAAATTCGTAATTTAAAATATTTCGAAAGAATTATAAATACCGATTTAGTAATTTTTCCCCACCTTAAAGTAGACGATCAAAAATTTGTGGAGCCCAGGGATATCTATGGAGCAAACTGCTGCGTATCGCCTATAATCATAAAGATCTGACTTAGAAGCTAATCGAACTATCATTTATTTAGAAACTAATTTCTTAAAAATATAACCCGATTTCATAATGAATTATGCCTAATTTCTTAAAATAGAAAGTCCAAATCAAACTTAATATTTCGGGTTTAATTAGATGCGAATCTAAGGTTAATAAACCTTAGATTTAGAATTAATAACTAAATCGTAAAATAAAATAAATTAATTAGCATAATATTTTTAGGCCGATATTTTAGTCTCAAAAGCAATCTTGTGAAACATAAGTTTAATTTTTATAATCCCAAATAAATCTTTGGGTAAAAAAAATTATAATAAATAATATATTAATACATAATTCCAAAATTGAGCTCAAACTATATTTTATTAATCAATTGGATCCAATCTAGAGCTTTATTTCCTAATTAATTATATAAATAGATCTAATTTAACATGCATTAATTTATATAACCCTTCTTTGTTATTTAATTAAAACTTGTCCCATTTATTAAATTCTATTTACTTATAAATATTATCTATAATTCTCATATATTCGAAATTTAAAATGTCATTTTCATGAATTCAAAGTCCGATATTTATTTACTTAGTTATGATATTTAAAGCATAATTTAATTAGCTTATATTATACTTATCGATTAATTGAAACTTGCTTTTTATATATCCTATGCTATAACCTTAAGATAATATCCATAAGCCTAATATATTCTAAAATCCCAATATGTTGTTATCATAATTCCATAATCTATTAAGCAAATCATGCATATTATCATCAATTTTTAAATAAAACTAGGTAATTTACATAATCTCAAGATTCATTGACAATTATACATAAATTAAGTCTTAAATCATGCTTTGATTATCTAATTTTTATTACAAAAATTTCAGCAATTATAAGGTTTAAGCTTTCCAATTACAGCAACATATATCTCTTGGCAATTACCCCTAATATTCTTCAAATTTACAAAAGCATGCCATTACCTATTTTTCCCCAATCTTCCCCAGCCGCCCGCCTCCCCTCTGCTGCCACCCTGTGCCGCCGCCTTGACCATGCCGGCGACTTCCAGTCGCCGGCGACACACACGACCACGACCAACGCCCAGCCAGCGCGCAGCCGACCCACTGCCGACGCACGACAGCCCCCCCACCCGACATCCCAACGCACGCACACCTGCAACCGGTGCCGCTGCTCACGGCGGTGCCTGACTCCGACTCTCTGCCGGCGCTACTCTAGCGCCGGCCAACCCGACCACCAACAGTCCCGACCCAACCATCAACCACAGACCAAACACAGCCCAACCATACTCACGCACATAAACAAAAAAACAGAGGACTCGCCGCCGCTGCAAGCGGCGGCTCACACCCACAGTCGACTCGCCGGCGCCGGCTACAACTCGACCAACATCGACGGCGACCAGTGGCGGAGCAGGGCAGCAACAGTGAAGGAAGGAGAATGGAAGAGAAATGTTTAAAGTTCAATGTTTTCCAAATTTCAAAACCAGCCCTACAATAAGCTCAACAAATGGGACAATCCGGTCCGATTACCTCGCCGGAATAAGTCGCCGGCCGCTGGTAGAAGCTGGGTTCAGTGGCTGTTGTCTTAGAGAGGAGAAAGGAGGGTTTGAATCTCGGTTGAAGAAGAAGTATGAAAAAAAAAATTAAACCTTATCCTACACCTTTCCACCTTTTTGAAAATAAGACCTCTTCTAGAAGCATTGACTTTGCTTAATCATACTTAATCTAATATTTCATTAAGGTAACATAATCTTTATCATATAATTATATTACATAGCTTGTCTTATATATTATAGATATTAATTTTATATAACCTAATACTATATAACATATATCATATAATTAAAAAAAAAGATTTCCTAGGTGTTACAATGTGAATTGGAGGATATCTTTGAACCTAATAGTGCCAATGCGGTACATATAAGGACTAATTAGAGTCACTATTTTCGACATGACACGATAATCTGATAGAAACTTAACATTAAAATAGTGGTTAGAATTGTATCTCTGTGGATTCAGGTCAAAATCACGTCGGACTCCCAACACGAAAACTAATGAGTTCGGGTTTAGATTAGGTCAAAATCGCGTCGGACTCCCAACACGAAAACTAATGAGTTCGGGTTTAGATTGGCCTGTAGGTTGACTTGCTAAACCAATTTATTCTTAACTTTTTTAATTTAATATAGTATATTGAAGGTTAAATTTTTACATTAAGCATTCAATTGATTAAATAATGGTAATTATTTGAAGACTTTAGTTTGTGAATAGTGATATTTTGAACCTTCCTTGTTTCATTACTTATTTGAAAAGATTTCTTAATTTAAAATATTATTACATTTTGAAAATTTAAAAATTAATTTTATAATTATAATTTTCATATCAAACAGGTCAAGTCATGTCTGACTCATGAAAATTTTGATTTGTATTAAGGTAAGGATTTTTGTCACAAAATGAAAACAGATACTTGAGATTTGTATCAAAAATGTTAATATCATGTCTGAATCCGACTCACCAATCCGAAAGCCGACCTGATCGCCACCATAACTCCAATAGGGAAAAGTCGAATATGTAAACCCAAGACGGAAATTATTTGAAGTGAAAATTAAAGAGCATTCCCAAGTTTCAAAAAGTCAAAGGCTCACCAAATTAAAAAGCAGAATCTGAAAAAGCAAATAAACAAAGGGTACTAATAAAAGATTTAGCGCAGCCATACAACGAACCAAAAAGTTCGACAAAATATATTTGAATATATGCAATGCTTTTCTACCATCAAAATGATGCCACCAACTTCTTTTTAATTTGTGTTAATCGAAAATCAGAAAAAAGTATTTTATCTATTGAGTAGTGATTGTGTGAATTAAGTATACGGATTTATATCTATACGACTGAGTATGTACGAATTCGGAAGAGGTATGCCCAGCGCGCCGAGGATCCAGCGACAACAGCGGCGGCAACTCCGGTGCCGACAGCCCGCTTATCCTAATTGCCATGGCTCTGCTGCATCACAAGTTGGATGGGTCTGATCAGATCTAAGCCCAATTTTTTTTTAAATTTATATGATAATCTTTATATTATATAAATACCATAACCTTTAAATGAATAATTTAGACTTTTTTCAATATAAAAATTTATGTAGTATAGCCAAATCTTTATGTTATACTAATCTAACTTTTATGTTATATAACATTTATGCATTTAAAAAATAACATAAAAGTTATATTATTATAACATAAATGTTTGAAAAGTATATATTATAGGTTAGAAATACACTGTAAAAGGTCAATTATTATAAACATAAAAATTATACGAACATAATATAAAAGTTATGCGAACATAACTAAAAGATTAAGTTTGTTAGACTAAAAAATTAAACAAATATAACTAAAAATTAGGCGCGCAAAATCAAAGTTTGGGCGCGGATGCGTGAAATACAAACTTTTGATCCTTTAATTTAGAGTAATATATTGGAATATTTCGAGAATCATTCCTTACGTAAGAACAAATTAAACAAAATATTTTCAAGTACTCTTTTTTTTTTTTTTTTAAACCAATATTTCAAGTACTCAACAAGCATAAATTCACACTAAGGTCTGATATACTATATATACGAAATAACTTATTAGTAATTAATTATAATTTGCTATTTAAATTATTGATCATTAACTAGTATACTGTATATACCATGTGCGATGAAGTGCCAAAGTTAGAACAATCAACACACTTAAATGTATAAACATATTTTTATACCCAGGTAGTGACTTAGTTGAAGTTAATAAGTATGAATAAACTAAACGATATATATTGTATTAGAACAAATTGCAATGCTTAAATCAATAAATATTAGACTTGAGAGATAACGAGGAAATGAGGGAAAATATACAAGTGGAAGACATATATGGGTACGATGAAACATTTGGAGACTATATTCAATTGACATAAACAAGTTGTAATAATATGGAAAGTGACTTGATGATTAACAACATAACCAAAAAATAAAAATAAAAAGTCAAATCAGTCTTTAGATTCATGAAAGAAATGAGGCCTGTCGGTCTAGTGTTATCCATTGTATGAAATATCAGCCACCACGCGTTAATCAGCATTTAATTCTTTTGCTCTACCAAAGAACCAACTACGAATCTTGGTGTATACATATATTTAAAAAAATTAACCAACAATGTATGTTAATGTATTTGCATTTAGGTATCAATGTAGGTATCAATTTATGTTAGGTGGAGTGACAGGTATCTACTGTCCCAGTTATCCTATCCATCATAATATAATAAAATGTGTTTATAGTTGATACGTCAAAAGTTCAAAATATTCATTAATTTCATTTTTTATATAATAAAGGGATGAGATCATTACATATTATCGATAAATATATTAAAAAAATTGTTAATGATGGACATTTATCATTTTCTTATGTATCTAACCTTATAGAATCAAGAATTAGATTCAAACTTAACTTTTTTTTCTTAAGGATGGTATCCTTTTGCTGTTGAACATTATTTTTTCAATATTATTATTAATTTATGAGTAATAAAAAATATATCTTTTATTTTATCCTACAAATCTTATTTATTTTGTTGATATATAATGCACCAAATAATATCAATTATAATGAGAAATAAAAAAACAAAACTATTACAAAATACAAATGGTATCGCAAATGTTGTCACACTGCACACAACATATTTTGGAACCGGATGTTACCGATAATGTTGGCAACACTGCAAACAATACTGTAACAATAGAAACTTGTTGGAAACTTAAAACCCCTTTGAATTTCGAACACCAGTAAGATTTTCGAGCTTTGGCTACGTATAAGATCCAAAGAACAACAACAACTACTCTGCAACAAAGATCCTTGAAAATGCACCAAAATGAATTTTGGAAAGTCGAGTTAAGGAGACCTTTGCCCTAAAAAACGAAGACGTCCCAGCTAGTGCTCACGGTACGACGTGACGTTCCCCTAGGTAAAACGACTTACGTCTTCTAGTTAGTAGCACCAACGAACTAAAATCGTGGAAGGACTAGATCGCACTTCTATATGCTCAAACAATGCAAAGAAATATTTTTAGCAAGAATTTCATGCTCCCAATGTTGTATTAAACCTTGTGCAAAAGTATGACAATCATGTCCTATTTATAGACACATCCACCAAGTGAAGGGACACCTCATATTAATGAGCATTTAAGGCATTTAAGTCCACTAAGTAAGTGGAGCTCTTCACTACCTTACACTATCAGTTATAGAGGATTTGGAAGGTCAATAACCACTAGGGCTTTGAGATGGGCCTTCCCAAATGGACTATCCAATGGGCTTTTACGGTTTGGGCTTTACAGACGAGCGATGTTGCCTGTCATATTGCCAACATCAGACGCAACATCTGACTACCAGATAGGTTTTGATCACTAACTTTGTGCATGAATTTCCACTTATCGAAAATCAATTTTAAGAGTGTAAATGCACTACAATCATCTATTCGAGACGTAGAATGACATTTTCCCTTTACTTTAACTCCTCAAAATAATGGTCAAACACATGTAGTCAAAACTTCTTATAAAAATCTCATAATTACAATTTTCTCATAAATTCTCTCTTTTTCATCAAATATTAAAGAAAATTTAAAGAGCAAAATATGTAAAGTAAATTATAAAAATCATATCAAATTATGATCATTTTAACAGTAAGGTACTTGAATTTTGAATCTTCACTATACAAATGTCAACGTTTGCCAATGTTATTAAAAGGCCGCCAAATGGTGTTGGCGGTGGAATATTTCCTTGAAAATACTTATTTTCGAAAATATTTCTATCTTTTAATTATTATATTTTAAATAATTAATTAATTTTTCATTTATTTTTTCTGCATCTTCCTCCTCCAACCATTAGCCATCATCACCCACTACTCCATCGTTATTAAAAAACTCCCAAGACTTTATTTTTTGTCTCAATCTCCATGTTTTGGATAAAATTCAAGCAGACATCATTTTCATTATTCGTTTTTCAAAAAGAAAAAAAAAGTGGTAAAAAACATACCGACCACATCAAAAAACCACCACAACCGCTAGACAACTCCTTAGTGCCCCTCAAACTCTATATCATATTTTCTTCAAACCAATTGCACAAAATCTATGCGAAATTAGTGGAAAAAACATTTTTTAAGTCTCGTAACTTATAGACTTTGTCTAGAAAATTATCCGTAAGTTTAGCATGTCAAATTTTGATCTTGTATGTATAATAAAATGTTCAATTTAAGGACTTTGGCCATCATCAACCACTTAAGTCACCAGATTTTGGCATGTGAGAGGCACGAGACCAATTTAATTGGGGATTTCTGGTTAGGTAACTAATGTGATATTTTTTTATCACATTTGGACGTCCACCTATAATAATAGAGTTTATTTTCTTCAAATCTCAATATTACACACAGCACTTTTTTTGGAGGAATTTACCCGCTTGAATTTACACATATTAATAATTTTTATCATGTTATAATAATAATATGAAACCTCTAATTCTAAAGAGTAAATTCTCACAAAAAAAGAGTTGATGTGTATTATTGAGATTTGAAAAAATAAAAGAAAAAAATTTCTATTATTATAGGTGGACGTTAAATTATGAAAAATAATGTCACATTAGTTACTTGGTCGAAAATCCCCAATTAAATTGGTTGTGTGCCTCTCATATGTCAAAATCTGACGACTTAAGTGGTTGATGATGGTCGATGTCCTTAAATTGGACATTTATTATACATACATAACCAAAATTAAACATATCAAACTTACATATAATTTTCTAGACAAAATCTAAGTTACGAGACTTAAAAATCTTTTTTCCTCAAATTAGTTCTCTCTACAAGCTAGAGGTATCCAACCGGTTTCGGTTCGCCGGTTAAGAACCGACGATTTTTGTAACCGTGGAGGCCAAACTGGAACCGAACCGTGGTGGTTCCGGTTTCGGTTTGAAAACCGGCGTTTAACCGAAATTGACGGTTCAAACCACCGGTTTTTCGATTTTTTATATTTTTATTTTCTACGGTTTGATCGGTTTTGAAATATATTATTTTTTTTGCATGTTCGTTTATTTATTTCATCATAACATAAACTTTTAATTAATAAAAATGCACAAGATATATTAAAATTAAAATGAAATGATGGAAAAAAAAAACAAGTTACATGTTAAAACTCAATAGTTACAAATTTACAATTGAATATTACAATAATGAATGAAAAACAAATTACAAGTTACAACTCAATATATTACAATCATACTTCAATATTGAAGTTAAAAAAAATTACAAGTTACAACTAAGTATAAATAAATGAAAGAAGAGGAAAAACAAATTGAAAGAGCTTGAGTTTCATTTTAAATTTGAAAGTGAAATTAAAATTACACTTCCAAACTTTAAATGAAATTGCCTACGTGTCCTTAGTAAATTTAAGGAATCAAAGTTCATGTAGTTCTTTTACCTAAACTTATCTTCATTCCTCAACGTTGGTTCCGGCGGAAGAGGGTGTGTTCGAATCGTAGCCATATGTGTCATCGAAATCTTCATCTAAATTTGAGAAATCTAGATGTTGTTAACGGTTTTTAGCTCTCACCCAATCTTCAACAAGAGTAATGTTTTGTACATTCTCTTTGGTCAATTTTGATCTTCTTGGATTCAACATATGTCTTCCTTTGAAAAATGCTTGTTCAACAGAGACTGTTGAGGCGGGACTTGCAAAAATTTCTTTAGTAACAATAGTTAAAATAGGATAAATGGTGGTCCTTTTTTACCACCACTTCAATAGATCCGATAGATGTGCAAAATCAATTAATTCGAAAGTAGCACTTAAATATGAATCTAATTCGTGATTTGCTCTAGATCATTTATGTGTTCTATTATCATAAAAATTGTAAAATTGACTAAAACTACCACCAAAACTAGAAAAACTACTACCTCCTACATTTTGTGCACCTAAATGATCATTATCACTAGAATCACCAAATAATATTTTATATTTTTAAATAGTTCGACTAATGATTATTTAACTCTACCAACAACTTCCATATAATTAGGAATATATTCAACTTCATCATATTCTCCTAATATAAAATTTGGGAACAATTCATAATAATACATTTTTAATAATTTTCCTAAGCCATCTTCTCTAATCTTATGATCTAATAATTTAGCACATAAAAATACATCGGGTATTTCATGAAAATATTTTAATCATTTCGATCACATAACTATAATTGTATCTCCTAAAATAGGACATGTAGAATATTCATTGAAAATAAGAGCAATTTTCACACAATGATCTAGAACTAATGGAGAAATAGGATAATAACAACCGGATAATTCTCTAGATGTCTCTTCAAAAAAATTTAAAAGTTGAATCAAATTAATACATGTATCCCATGAATTGTTCATTAACTTTATGTCTTCATGTGGATTTTCCATAAAAAATTGACAAAACAAATCTTTATACGCATAAGAATATAAGTAGAATTCCAACGATGTTTAACATCAACTACAAATTTTTAAACTTTCATTCCATTATCCTTACAAAATCTAGCACATTTCTTATGCCATAAGGTTGATTTTGCAATTTCATGAACGTCGGATCTAATAGGTGCAATATATTCATCTAATTGTTTTAAGACATTTTGAACACATAAATTTAATATATGACACATACAACGAATATGAAAAAATTGAACATCTAATGGAGGATTACAATATTCAATTAACATGGGTACACTAGCCGTATTAGCACTAGCATTATCATATCCAATAGTAAAAAAAATTTGTACTATACCATAATCATTTAAAACACCAATTATTTTACGTGCAATATTCATAGCCGAATGTTTATCATTAAAGTCAATATATGCAATTAAATGTTTTTGTACATTCCATGCATCATCTATCCAATGAACCATAATACCCATATAATTATTTATTTGATAAGGATCATTCCAAATATCACTACATATAGATATTATTTGTTGGGACATTTTAAACTTCTCAATTAATTTATATTTATATTCTCCTACAATTTTCTCTATATCTCGTGTTACTGTATTTCTAGATATTTTTCTACTAGAAGATTGTAAATAATTTCTAGTATATTTTTCAAAATCATCATCACATGGAAATCCTAAAGCTAGATGTTTTTTAGCAACCAGTTCGACTACTTTTTTCCTATGTGATATTTGACTAAATTTAAAGAGTAAATAATCCATACTTTCGACTCCTTAAGGAGAGTCGGTAAATCCACGAAGTTGGGTTTGCGATCGGTCATTACCCAACTTATCGGGATGCTTTTCAACACATGGTTGTTGAATGTCCCGTAGCGTCTTCCATACTTGAATTTGTAGCTTTTCCCACAATAGTTGCACGCAACTATATAATCCACGTCGCTATTCGATATTTTCTCATTCCTAAAATGAATGGAGAAAATATCACTTCAAAGTGTCGAAGGTGCTCGAGAAGTGGTACGTCGTTAGTATTACCACTTCCTTGAGTATCTCTCGACACCTCTTCTTCTTGCTCGGCAAAGGCGACGACGATATTAGGGTCTAGACATTCCTCCAAATTCTCACATTCTTAACTCTAATGAAGAGAGTAAAAATCAATGAGATCATCTAGAGACATATCTTGTGATGGTGGCATATGACTTTTTTCTTTTCCACGGGATGAACCGGTGGAAGAAGAACCGACTATTCGAGACATGTTTTTGAAATTGAAGGAGAAGGAAAAATTGAGAACTAGAATAACATTGAATGAAATTGAAATCGAAGAGTAGTAGCTATAAGAATGAGATTATGAGAATAATTGAGAGATAGATTGAGGAATTATGAATCAATGAAATTGAAACTATAATTAGCACAAATTGAATGATTTCAAGCTTGAGAATTGAGAGAGAAGATTGAGGAATGATGTGAATTGAAATGAAATGAAATGAGGTATTTATAGAGGCAAAATTCGTAATTTTTTTAAAAAAAAAGGGTTCGGCCGGTTCGAACTTACGGTTTGGAACGGTCGACATATCTTGACCGTTGATCATCAACGGTCAAGAGATCTGAGGCGTACACGTATCAATTTCAAAAAAAAAAATTACAGGTGCCGGTTCGAATCGACGGTTCCAACGGTCAATTAATTTGAGCCGTACACGTGGCATCTTTCAAAATGCAAAAAAAAAAAAAAAACCGACTGTTCGAACCGCTGGTTCACGGTTTTCCAAAGCCCCGAACTAAAATCGAATCTTCCTAACTCGGTTACGGTCCCAATTCGAAACCAGAATCGGATCAACGGTTCCCGAAACTGTTGACCGCCGATTCGAACCGGTCCGATTCCCATTTTCCGAACTGATTGGGCATGTCTACTACAAGCTCAACCAAAACCCAAAGTCAACTTTTTAGTTCTTGCTAATCGAACAAAAATAAAACGAAATTTCAAATCAATTAATTTTTCTTGAACTCTTTCTCATACATCATTATCATAAATTATTTTATGAGTTTTAATTCCCATGTTTTGAGAATCGTTTTAAATTGGAGGGTATGATTTTGAAAATTCAAATGATTTATTTACAATTTCGGACTTTGTAAAATCACATTTTCATCCCATGTTTTCGAAATTTTCATTTTCCACATCAAGTTTTCAATTCTCTTTTAAAAAGATAAAAATATTATCGAGAATAAGTATCTTTGTGAGAATATTTTACTGCTAATAGCATTTTACGGCCTATTAATATCATTTATAAAAGTTATCGGTTGTGCAATTAAGTTCCAAAATCTAAATATCTTAATGGAAAAAAAGGGTAATAGTTTAACTCAATTTTTATAATTTACCAAAATATTTAAAAATCTACTTACTGAATTTAAAGTAAGAAAATAAATTTAGAAACCGACAAAACCAATGTGTAAATCTTAATTTTATTCAAAACAGATCACGAGTAGATAAAATTAATAAAGTGTAAACCTTAATTAAATTCTTAGAGGTAGTACCTTGCCAAAATATCTATATTGGGGTGAAATACCATAAATAATGCTTATATGTCGATCATGAATATACCTTAATATGATTGCAACTGAATATCCTATTTATTTAATATATGTGACGTGATAAATACCCCAAATTTTACTTCAGTGGCTTTAACATGACACCAACTTCATGATCATGGCATGTTACTACTTTACCATTTAATGGCTTCACACCAAGCAAGTACATACATTACATATGATTTCTCAAAATTAGTTGAAAATAAGATGAATGGACGTATTAAGAGAGCAGCTAATAAGTAGCTTTTTTATGTTGTAAATACGTGTGTGCTCCCTTTCTCATTAATTCTCATATGCGCGCTAACCTCATTCACACACACCCTCTACTCTACTACAAATTGTATTACATCTTACAATTACTAACATAACAAATTATCAATTATATAAATCATATGTATTAAACAATATTATCGACCTACAAATCTCATGTATTAGAAATAATACAATATGAAAGAAAACATTTTAATCAGATTTCTCTAATAGAATACATATATTCGTTATAGTCGGAAATAGATTCTTTATATTCTTAAATTAAGGTAACTCGTGACGGATAAGGTGCGTGTTTTTTGTTATCAATTGACCTATCAATATGTATTCGGTGTCGGCGGATCGACGACTCTATTCGTTTAGCGAAAGAAAGTCTGTTATATGTCATTATTTTAAATAGATCTCATTTACTCGCTAACTCAGTCAAGTTATATAACCTACGAATTTCCCACGGCTTCACTTTTTATCGACACGAATTTTCTGCCATTATATACCAAACATTGCCACCTCTCTAATCCTTCACCATTCACCCTTTGCTTCATTCATATATATATATATATATATATATATATATATATATATATATATATACACACAATTATACACACATTTTAATAATAAATTTTAATTAATTATTACAAATTATTGTGTAACTAACTATATATGGCTGAGTCTCCACATCATCCAAACACAAGTCAGCAGCGCCACCCTCCACATCCTTCTCCAGCACCACTTCCTCCGCCGCAAAATACCATGAGCTCCGCCTCCTCCGGCAGCCGCCCCGCCGTGAAACACCCTATATACCGCGGCATAAGGAGCCGAAGCGGAAAATGGGTGTCGGAGATTCGTGAGCCTAAAAAGGCTACCCGGATATGGCTTGGCACCTACCCCTCGCCGGAGATGGCCGCCGCCGCCTTCGACGTGGCTGCGCTGGCCCTCAGAGGCAGCGAAGCCGTCTTGAACTTTCCGGCTCGCGTTGGCTCGTTCCCGGTGCCGTCTTCGCCTTCGCCGCAGGATATTCGGAGAGCCGCTGCGGGTGCGGCGGAGCTTATGAGGCACGACGGCGGCGGTGAGGAGGCGGAGAATCAGCCAAGGAGAGGTGATGAAACAGTGGGTGTTGCAGAAACGGTGAGTGGTGGGCATGAGTTCATTGATGAGGAGGCTTTGTTTCATATGCCTAACTTGCTCGTGGATATGGCGGAGGGAATGCTCGTCAGCCCGCCGCGGATGGCGTCGCCGCCGCCGCAGGATATTTCCGATGGTGGAAGCCTGTGGAGCTATTTTTGACAAAATTCTACATTTTAATAATCATATGATCATTTCTAAAATTGAAATTAAAAGAGAAAAACAAATGTGGTGTTGAGATAAAAACGAATTCTCAAGAATCATATGCATGAAATATTGCAACGGTGAAGAAATTGGAATCGAGTTTAGAAATTAAGAGTATATTGACATTAATGGGTATATTGGTTAAATTCGAATTCTGGACATCCTGTTTTGAACCCTTTGTTGGTATGTATTTTGTGTGTTTATTATCATATCGTGTGCGAGTGATTAAGATCTATAAGATATATCCTATGCTATAGCCGTTTGTGGCTCGGATCAGTAGATTTGTATTTCAATTTGAATGCTCGATTTTATTTAATGTTTCATTTTATATTTATATTATACTAATTATACATACATATTTTCTGTTTAATAATGATGTGATTGTTATATATGTGTGACTTGTTGTAATTATTTTGCAATAAAAAAATACATATGATATACTTGTTTTTGATGTGTTTAATATTTTCCTTTCTTCTAAAATTATGATGTTTGTTTCGGGTTTCACATATCCAGATTTGGGATTTTAAAATCTCAAATCCGTATTTGTTTAGAAGCTTTAGTCAAGAATTATCAAATCTATCAAAAACCTATTTTATTACTATTACATCAATCTATAACTTATCAACATAACAAATTAATCATTATTATTACATCAACTAACAATATAATATTACACATACATATTTTTTCCAGCATTGATTTGACATATACAATAATAATCCTACCTATAAAATCTCATAACAAATACAGATTTTAACTATTCACTAATATTAACAAATCCTAGAATTTCAAAATCGGATTTCCTCAATCCTACATAAATCCGAAACAAATATATCCTAATAAGTGGTGTGTATTGTATTTTATTTTCCTGATTATAGCTTTAAAGGTTTTTATTTATATGATTATTCATAATGGGACCAACAAAATATGGACACCTAGAAGTCAAATAATCATTGAAGGGAGGATAGAGAAGTTTTTTTTTTTTGACCTGGATTGAAGAGAGAGGGAGAGAGGGTTTGGTAAGATTGAAGAGAGAGAAAGGTGGGGGAAATAAAGGTTTAATTTGTAAACAAAATCATCACATCTTCAAATTTTCCAATTTATAATTTTTGAATATAGTAAAATAAATCAACACCTTTATTAAAAAAGTATGATTTAATTATGATCCTTTAAATTTAGCAAGAAGATCTCTCCATATATATAATAACAAAATCACCAAAATGAACTTTCCCAAAATGACAAAATCCCATCAAAAGTCAAAAGTTCATCTTTCTATTTTTATTATTTTTTCAAATAATATATATATATATATATATATATATATATATAATTTTACTACCTTACCCATCGTGGACATATTAATATATATACATAATTGATGTGTTAAAAATTTAGTAAACTTATTAATTTCACTTTCTATATAACAAGATGATGATATCATTACATGTTATCAGTGACATATTCAAAGTTGGCCACGATGGATATTTTAGCATTTTCTCATATATATATATATATATTGTTTGTATGTATTTTTGTAATATTGTTATGGAATTTTCTTTAAAAAAATCCATTATTTAAATCTTTATATATTATTTCGATATTTAAGGATAAGATTGCAACAATCTTCTCAAAAAATAAATAAAAATAGGATTAATACAATAGATAAATTTTCAAATAGCAATTTTTTTTCCCGAAACTTTTAATCATTCAAAATTCAATAATATCTTAAAAAAAATATCTTTTTATGTATTAAATAAAACCTCAAAAAGGACCATTTTTTTTAAATAAAAATATCAATTGTACAATAATTTTAAAAAAAATCATCCCATTAAGTTTAAAATGTATGGATATGATTTCATATAGCTAAATTTCAGTAGCTAATAACTAGGGACATAAATTAGGGAATTACTGTTATGAAATTGATGTCTTCTCTCTAAAATAATTATTCAATTTTAAAAGAATAAGAAAAAATCTTTATAAAAAAATTTCTATGTTTTTTCGATAAAAGAAAAATATAATTGCATAGGTAAATGATTTTATATGTCTATTTTTCATTATAAATGCTACTATTAGCCACACTAGCTACCTTTTTATTTCTTTCATATTAATGGATTTGAACTGAATGTTATACATCTATGGGCCAAGAATCCAAAACCTGAGTTCTCAACCCCAACGATGCAGAAATCAAATAATGGTAGAATCCCTCGCGTGATAGCTTGAAGTGCTTCCTTGTCAAAGACTATGAATCAGACAAATTCTATTGTAATACTCTCTCTCTTTTTTATTTTTATTTTTATTTTTTCTACACATTTGATCACATATATGAAATTGGAATTTGTCCAAGTATTTTAAAATTCCTCAAATCATGCTTTAGGAATTTGATTAAATGAGAAGCAGCGTGAGAATTAATAAATTGTATATACTCCATTTTTTATTTTAGTTCTTTCGTTCACTGACTTAATGATTCTTTCGTTTCTTTTGCGCCACAGTGACTTATGTGGAGATCATATATGATGATTTTAAAACGTCTTTGCATCCCCCTTGGAACCATAACTATTACTTTTAGCATTGATTGCCGATTTAATCATAACTTCTTGATATGATCAACGCTAGACAAATATCAATTTTTTTAATTTAAATATTTGTAAAATTTATCAAAATATATGAGAAATAACGTATAGATAAATGCATCATAAATTAATTTTTTTTAATTCAATTAACTTTGTAATATATATATATATATATATATATATATATATTAGATTTGTGAGAATCAAACTAAATATTTAAATCTATTTCACGCATTTTTTTAAAGTATTTGCTATAATATTTTTATATATCTATCTTAATTTACTAATTTCACTTGTAGATATTTTTGTTTATTAAATGTCAATGAATAGTGAAAACAAAATATAGAATATTGATAAGACAAGGTTATTGATATATATAAAATAATTTCAATCAAATTTTCTGTTGTTCTTAAGTGATCAGTGGCGGACGCAGAAAATTGACAAAGAGGTGACATAAGTAAAAGTAATATACAAATATTTAAATTTACGTACAAAATATAATTTACAAGTGATTTTGAATATTTTTTTATACATTCATTTTGAACCAAAAAAATGAATGAAAAGGTCTAGTTCACAATTGAACCCTCGATTCACCATATTTTGAAACTTATAAACAATAGCTTCATTACTGACATGCTCAAATGTATCTTTTTCAAAATAAACCACTAAATTATCATTCATTCATTCATTACCCATTCGGTTGCGAAGCCATGTTTTCACAATACTTATTGTAGAGAATGCTCTTTCTACTGAAACTGTTGCAACTGGTAAAACCAAAGCTAATGTTATTAGCTTGTAAACTAATGGATATACCTTATCTCTTCCACTTTTAACCATTTTTTGAATTAGAACACCAATTTCATTTACATTTGAAGTATCAATATTCAATCTTATATCCAACACAACATTTTTTAGAATGAGAGTTATGTTAGGTTTTTTTTTTTCTTTTGAGAATGGAGAATTTTTCTGAAAATTAAGTCCACCATTGGAAGTTTGGAATTGATAATACAAATTGATATGGGGAATTAAAATATCTTAAGTATTTTAGTAAATTGATAGGAAAATTAAAGGGTGCCACCCCTTTGCCTTCACTTATGTCCGTCATTGCAAGTGGTCTCGGAGGTTCAGAGATGGGTGAATGAACCTTCGTAGATTTTAGAAAATCATTTCGAACTTGCTACACTGTAAGTTACTTGAACTTACAGCACATGTTAACACAATTTACAACACTATAAAGCAGTGCAGTATACTGTATTCTAAAGTTCTTGCAGCGGAAAATTATACTTTGACTGAAGGCTTGTTTTCTCAAATATGTTTTCTTATGAAGATTCTTTTATGTTTAATGTTAAAGTAAACACAAGATGCAGCACCGAATATATAAAGCGAATAACACACTTATGGACTTATAGTGGTTTGAAGATGGTATAATCCTTCTACATCCACTCTACTACTTCCTCAAGCCGGAACTTCGTTAAGTAAGATTGGTTTACAGGATATCACCTAACAATCTATCAACCTAACAAGTTATCACCTACTAGAACTTATACACAATTGCTATAAGTTTTAAAGGCAAACCCACAAAGGATTTTTAAGCACCTATAAAGGGAAATTGTCTCTCTCCTAGACAACTAACAACAATCAACAATGATAAATCCTATCAACGATGACACCTAAAACAACCTAGCACATAATAAATAGGTAAAATTATATATTTGTTTTTTCTTCAACTGGTGCGGTGAAGTGATCTTTTTTATCTTCTTCGCATCTTTGAGGTTGAGCTTGTTCACTTCACCAGGTCGAGTGACTGAAACTAGAATGAATGCTTGAGAGAATAGCTTGATAATGCTTGGACCTTTTGAGCACAAATGTTTTTAGTAACCAATCTCAGTGCTGCTCGACTCCTATTTATACTTGTAGAAAGATATCCGTTGAAGGAGATATCTCTCATTTCAAATTAAGGTTTTGATCAAAGGACTGGCTCACATTTAATGCTTCTTGACTTATCTTTTCAGCTCATTTAACGTGGTGGTAGCGACTCACATCTTTCTGCAACTTGTCAGGCCACGTGTCATCTTTGCATTGGCTCTGTAACTACAACTTTAATATTGTCTCAATCGGTTCCATTCTGATTTACTTTGATCTTTATTTCTCATACTGTATTTATTCTTCTTTGGATTGCAGGTTGGGACACTTCTACAACTGTATTTAAGTCTTGTTGGAGTATGCAGCAAGTCTTGACTTTTGCGCTGCATCCTGGAACTACTT
The DNA here is from genome assembly GCA_028654395.1 of Scutellaria barbata. Classification (NCBI taxonomy): domain Eukaryota; kingdom Viridiplantae; phylum Streptophyta; class Magnoliopsida; order Lamiales; family Lamiaceae; genus Scutellaria; species Scutellaria barbata. Next base: position 22,670,078 of record CM053647.1, read on the forward strand.
GCAGTAACTTGATCTTACTGTACTGTTGTAACTTATTCCTACAACGATGTTGTAATCTCTTCTTGCAGCATTGCTGTAACTTCTTCTTGCAGCTGTGTTGCTCTTGACTTTTCTTGCATTTTCTTTATTCCTGTTTTGCTTGATACAACATGTCTTCTTTGAGATCTTCCATCTTTTAGACCTTAGCTTACAAACTTAATTTTAATCTATATGTATTCACTTAAATATTGTAAAAAATGAGGTACTCTAAACTTCCTATTACAAGCTTGGTTTGTCTCATCAAAATCTAAACATTGATATCCCAACATTTTCAAATTTTTTATTTTAAAAATGTGATTTTAGCTTACAGTTAATATAAATTGAAATCCAATGAAATCACAATTTGAGATAGTAATTAATAAATAACTTTAAACTTATTTATATTTAGAATATATTGGTCAAATCCAATCAAAATTATATATATGACATGAATTTTTTAATAATACTATTATGGTAAGGCAATAATTTATTTTTGATATATAACTAAAAATCTATATATATATATATATATATATATATATATATATATATATATTATTTTTAATAAACAATGTGAATGCATACTACCTCCCATTAAAAACTGATTTATTTGAAAAAAAAATATATCACCATCTTTTTTAAAATTGCAATTTAATAATTATTTTTTGAATTTAGCAAAAAAAAAAAAAAAGTAAAGTATCGTCTTTTCTAAAACTGTAATTTAATTCATTTAATCTTACTTTTAAAAATTAGCAAAAACATCACCATTTTAAAAAAAATTATTACAATTCGAACCACATTTAAATAATTTTGAGATCAAAATTTTTCATCCTAAGTGGTTCAGATGAGGGGTGAATAAACCTCTATCTATTTTTTTTTAAAATCTTTTGAACTTACTATAATGTAAGTTAAAACAACTTACAACACACAAAGTAGCCCAACTTACAACATTATTGACTAGAGTTGTGTGTTATAACTAAAAGTTCTTGCAATAGAATAATTACTTTTCAAATAAGGGTTCGTTTGAAAATCTTTTCAAGTATGAGCTTTTTGACAAACTATTTTATCGTATGATATGAAATTTAAATGCAGCAAATAGACAAATATGAAGTAAATCACACAAGGTCTTTTATAATGATTCGAATGTAGTGTAACCTTTCTACGCCACTCTACTACTTCTTTGAGTAGAAACTTTGTTAAATATGTCTGAATTATAAGGTATAACCATATAAACTTCCAAACCTAACAAAGTACCACCTACAAAAACACAACCTTCACAAAGATTGCTGCAAGTTTCCAATGCAGACCCACACAGGATCTTCTACAAGTCACATAGAGTTATTGCTTAAGAGCAACACCAGTAAGGCGTCATTCTCACACCCACTACCACCAATTCACTCCCAGCGAGGTGCCATCTTAAGCGCTAGTTTGGAATTGGAAACAGTGTGGCGCTACTTCTCACGCCACACTGTTTCGCCTCTATTATTTTTCTTTTTTTTAATCAATATTTGTTAATTTTATAAAATTTAAAATAATATAAGTGTTAATTTTTTAATTTGTAATATAATATATTTAATAAACACAAATGATAATTTGAACGACGTGGATAATAATATAAAATTTTAAAATTAATACTAGTGGTCATTTCTCAATATGGATAGTAAAAATATGAGAGACAGAAACAATTACATAAGAAATTATTGAGAATAAATTAAAATACATAAAAATAAAACATATAATTACTAAAAATAAATTAAAATACAAGAGAATAAAATATAAAATTACTAAAAATAGCATTAAAACCTCATAATTTGAGATATCACTATATAACATCCATTTCCCTGTCAATAAAAATAAATTGTTACTTTTTATTTTTATTTTACATTAATTTTCATTCAGTTAATCATATGGTTTATTATTTATTAAACTTAAAGTATAAGAGTAAATTTTTTATTACATAATGTTTACGTGTGTAAATATGTTATCTAGTTATAACTAAAATTTAAAAATAAGATTAAATTAATTAATAATAGAATATTATGGAATATTTCTTTATAGAGTAAAATTTAGTGCAAACTATTCGGGGCGAAATATTGCTTCTGCACTACTTTAGTGCTGACTGTTGTGGATGTTCCAACACTAGACAATATGAACACTTAGCAAGGATTATCTTCTTATCAATTGAGGACACCTAAACGACCTAAGCATACAATACAGAAGTAACAAGTATAAGGGGTTTTGTTCAACTGGTGCTTGAAGAAGTCTTTGGATTTCTGAAACTTTAAACAAATGCTTGACTGTTTCTTAAGGTTGAGTGTTGGAAACTTGTTTAGCTTTCAGAACACTTTTTAAAAATTAAGAACTTCTTGCTTGAATTTGAATGATAGAGTTTCAGTAGTAATTTTAGTCGACTTTTCCTCTATTTAATTATAAGAGTAAGAATATGCCTGTTGAAGGGGGTACACTCTTTTGAGTTTGAATCCTCTTCAAAGATGTAGAACTTGTATTAAATGAAGTCTGAGATTGCATTAATCCTTGTCTTGCGCTTTAGGTCTTCAATGCAGTGGTACTAGGTTGTCAGCCTACGTGTCAACTGTATATTGGCTCTTTTCACTGCAACTTTCAGTTTGTCTCTACTGACTATGTTTCACAAGTATATTGGCTTGATCTTCCTTGTACTGCATTCTACTCAAGTATGCTTGTTGTAATTAATATGTCTCTTTAACATGCAGCATGCAACATGCAACTTTCAGTCATTATGCAACCTAAGTTCTATCACACTGTAACTTAAACTTTCAGCTCTGTTGTATCATATTCTTCTTGCAGCTACATTGTATAATGTCCTTTCTTGTAGAACATGTTCTTCTGATTCTTGCAGCGTGACTTCTTTCTTGATCTCTTCCATTCTTCAATTCTATTCTAGACTCAATTTCTAGTTTAATTTTCACTTAACTACTATGAAAGATGGGGTACTTTAATTTCCTATTATACTTATGTTTTGTTTCATCAAAATCTAAATATATATTTCCTAACAAAAAATTTAACATTTACATAAAGATTGGGACTTTAACACATTATTTCAATTCGACACGTGAAATCGAATTGTTGGAGAATATAAATGTGCTTTCGAATTGTAATAGTGAATTAAAATCATCATTTTTTTTGGTTAAATTCAAAAGGTCATGATTAAATTACAAGTTTATGAAAATGTAGTGTTTTATATTGCTAAATTCAAATAGTTTAGATTACATTTGAAAAGGTAATAATTTTTTTAAACCTTAAAAATCTAATATAAAACTGCGAATAATAAATTAATACATATGCACTATATTTTTGAATGTAATTTTTATTTAATTAGATTTATAACTCGTGCATAGTAAGGACTTGATACTAGTAAAAATAAAAAATAAAATCATGATTTGAACTTACTGCTACAATTTGAATCCTAATTTTATTTTTCAATGATTTGATTCTTTATTTCTAACTAAATAGTTGTGTTAGATGTCACATCCGAAGTGTTGGTTCCAAATAATATAAGGTTGGGATGAATTAATCTTATCAAATTTTACAAACTTTTAACTCGAAAGAGTGTAAGTCCCTCATGTAGTAGGTAGCTAGCAAGCTTGCTACAGTGAGATGAGGTTACTACTTTTTGACAGTGACTTAGGGACTTTGAAAAGAGATTATGCACAACGGAAATACTTAAACAAATATATTTTCTGAAATACTTGCTTGAGTGCAGTGTGCGAAGAAGATAAATAGATATACAGAAAACTTGTCACGGTGCACGATAAACAGAGGGAGTAATCCCTCTACGTCCTCTTTACTCCTTCGTAAGGAGAAACTTTATTAAGATGGTTTGATTTACAAAGACTCTGCAACACAAACTTAACCTTAACAAGAACTGTCAGCTCTAACCTACACAAGTAGCTGCACAGTGATCAAACTTTAACCTACACAGGGATCTTGCTCTTCTAAACAAGCGAACTACACTTAGCAGGAACAACCTCTGCTAAGTGACTCCCAAAAAAACCTATGAAAAGATATAAAGAGATTTCTTTAAGAGTTTGGGACAGTAAGCTCTGGAACTTGAAACACAGTAGGTAGCTGGCTTGCTGCTTAAATAGATTGAGTGACTGAAACAAGTAGCTTAGAGTGTTAGCTCGTGATCAATATGTTCTAATTGTGTTTCAGGTGATATATAGGCATGGGAAATCTGCCCATTGAAAGAGACAACTTTCTCGGCAGTGAGGTGTCTTCTAGTGATTAGCTCGTACATGATCTTCTGACAATTTTGGTACACTGTTGCCACTGTGCCTCTATTCCTCTACAACACTTGTCCTTCGTCCTTTTGATTCCTTCAACTTGTGATCTCTGATTGACTTTCATTTGAGTGTTCCTAATGATAACTCAGAATGCTTTAACTTTGAGGTAATTGTTATTCAGGATCAAGTTGCTGCTGTGACACCTCATTCTTTCCCTCCACCCTAAATCTTGACACCTAACCCCCTTATGTGTAATATCCCCACTCATCTTTTCCATTTTAGGGGAAATAAGAAAAGAAAGGTATAAGAAGAAAAGAAAAGGATAATATTTCTCTCTCCTCTCCCCCTCAATTTCTCTCACCATGGATCAACCATTGCCATCACCAACCGACATTTTTCCGAAAAGAAAATGCGAAGGAGCCTTCATCTTAAAGTTGTGTAGGATATAGAAGCTTTTCGAACGTCGTGCTAAAGATGGGGTAATTTTCTTATACCTATGTTTATATTTATTTTAGATTATTTTAAATTATGAAATCTTATACTTGTATGCAATGATGTCTGTTTTACGTACTATACGAGTAATGTGTCGTGGGTTAAAAAGTTATGATATGATAAATGGAACGATTGATGTTTGTTTTATATAAGGAGAATGTGCAAATGTGTGATTTTTCTAAAATGTATTTATGATAGTTGAGAATCGTATCTATGATGGCTAAGAACCGTATCTATGATGACTGACAATTGTATCTATGATGGCTAAGAACTGTAATCTATGAAGGCTAAGAACTGTATTTATAGCGGCTAAGAACCGTAATTAAAGTGATATACTTGAACGTAATTGTTACGAGTATTTATAATATCCTCTCTTACGTTGCGAGTTGACCCCACTGAGTGTTTTCACGCACTCATCCTTTATGTGTTTTTATGTTTTACAGATTCTAGGTTGTGGTGAATAGTGGAAGTGAGATGTCCTATCTTTTTGTCTTAAATAAACATGTTCTTCCAAAGCTTCTAAAACTCTAGTTTGAATTTTGTAAAGCTTAAGCTCGTGGAGCCAAATACTGACATTATTTCAGTCGTTTCTGACAAACGTTAAACGTTTTATGTAAATTGACTGTTTGTGGTGAATTTCTGTTATGATAAGTTGATTGATTCTTTAAAATTGAGCTTATTATGGATTGTTGGACGTGAAATGAAAATGTGATATTTTATTATGTTTTGAAAAAAGGGAGTAACAATAATTAAATCATAATTATTGAAATTAAAATTGACAACCCCGGCTAAATTCAAAAAATCATAAATTATAATTAGAAAAATTTAAAATGTTGTTGGAAGACCATTTTAAATTTAGTTCAGTATTACATACATCATTAGTTTAGGGAAAAAAAATTGGGCTTGGGTATTGAAACCCCACTTTTTTATAAGTACACCCTTATTATTAAATGTACCCATATTTTGTATTTTTAATCTTTCATTTATTAATGCACCCTCATTAAATGGTTTTTAATATCGTTATATATTTAAAAAAATATCATAAGAAACTAAAAAGAAAAAAAAACATGACTCTCAGTTCAACATGCTCTCAATCTCTTTTTCTTTTCTTTTATTCAATTAGAATCTCTTTTTCTTCTCTTCTATCCACTAATTGTCGTCCGCCACCATCCTTCACCATCCGTCGTCCACCCACCACTAAACTATATAAACGTTCTGACACTTGGACTTGTGCGTTGAATAGCTCGGTAGATGAGAGGTCAGCTAGGAGGAGCCTAAAAAGAGCTTGGTCCTACTTTATGATGATATTATGGGGTGTCGCTCTAGCTCTGGCCTTGTGCTGAGGTTCTTCTAATTCTGATTTTTCTACCTCGGGTCGGGATGAGTATTTTTCTCAGAGCTCTATTCAATTTCTTCAATCATTTTAATCGTGACATTATGAATATTGATATAATAATAAATATAGTTTAATTTTATAAATTATATAAAAGGGTATTTTAGTCAAACTGTAAAAGGTTATTTTTGTCAAAAATTTAAGGTTGTGTATTCATAAATCCGGAGGTGTTAATAGTCACGTCCAATAAAATATTTAGTATTAGAGGACCAAAACTAGAGTACATTAAATTGATGATATATATATATATATATATATATATGTAAAAGTCAACTAAAATTATTTTTCCATTAAAAGAAAATTGATTAATTTTGACATGTCCCTATAGTAACGAGACAAATTGTAGATGTTTAGACACTTGATGCATATATTCATCTTTTATTTTTCCATGTAAGTTTCAAATCATGTTTGGCATTTGTAGCAGTATTTTTATAATTGGATTGTACTGGCCGGTTAAACGGCTAAACCGGAAATCACACACTAATTTGGTTTGATGAGTTATATAAAACTATTTTTTCGATTTGAACCGGTCAAAACCAGTTGTATCGGTCAAAATTGATCAAATTTTTAGAAAATAGGTTTTAATAAAAAAAAAAAATTTAATCAAGGTATTTGGTATAAGTATTCTACTAGGCATTGCTATCATTTATAATGATAGTTTTAATGTCATTTTAGTAATTAATTAATGGGGACGAACTCATCTCATCCAACATTATTCATAGTGCATGACTCCATTATCATTTTAGTAATCAACCAGTATAGGATAAATTCATTTCACACTACCTTATTTATAAAGCATGATCTCAATCTCATTTTAATTTGTTAGTCATTGTGGGATAAAATTATACATAATCCTCTATATGTTCTTCGGATTTTTTTTAACATGGGACAATTTCAAATACTATATTGTGTATAATAATAAGGATTTAATAATGCGTTCATATTTTATAAAAATAAAATTCAATTACAAAATTGAAATTGAAAATTTAAAATAAACAGACAAAATCGAACATGAGTTCTAGAACACGACCGAAACTGAATTTTTTATCTTTTTAGACTATTTTAAAAAGGACTTTGGAATCATCATCATCTACAAATTTACTAGATATTACGAATGATGATCAAATTTTAAAAAATATTGTCCACTTTTGATTTATTGATTGAACCTTGATTTGATAGCAAGGCCGATTTGATCACCGATTTGATTTGATTATGAAAACATTGATTTGTAGTGCATAAACCCAAAATTTCTTTTTTCCCCTCAATCGACCGATGTATGATGGTCAGAAAAAGATCTTTTAAATTTTCTTACATATCTTACACATTTTGCGTAATTTCTTTTACAACCTAATAATAAGTCTCCTCTAAAACTTTTATAATGAAATATTGACGTTTTTACATTTTTAAGTCAATTTATTTTAGTAAATTTATGGGTGCAATTTTATAAAGAAACTTTTCAAAATTTATTAAAAAGATGTTAAAATCGAAAAATATATTTAACCCTAAAATAAGAGAATGAGATGTTTCGAGTACATTTACTGCTGTAATATCAATTATATACTGATAAAATAATATTTGAAATAAAGCAAATTATAAAGGGACAAAAAAGGACGCAAGGGTTCATGATATCTGCAACAAAAAGCTCCTTTCCGAAATCTTAGAAAACTTCCTAGTCAAACCTATGTTCCCTGCACAATGTTTCACTTTTAGTTAGAAAAAAATAAAAAACTATGGTTAAGCATTAATTCCGTTATAATTTTAAGTTATAACATATTATTTCACACTGACAATTTGAGAGGTTGTTTTATAATTCCATAATTCAAATCTCAACCTCGAAAGTATCTCACTCCAATACCAAAGCCAACTTACTTTCATATAGAGACTAATCTTAAACCTATATATAGAACTCAAAACTAGGTTAGTAGGCCTCATATATGCAGATCTCATAGCAGATCTAAACTTAAAACATACAGCACACTTGATGTACTTTGATGAACTATCTCTTAAACTAGGTCATCTTCGACAGACTAACATTCGTACAAATCTCTAATACTTGGCAGCTGGTTTGAAATCTATCACTTCTGCTACGTTGATTTGAACGAAAAGACGCATCTTATTCTATTCGGATATGATTCAGGACCAGATTAATTTCCAACAGAGTATATGTGTGAACATATGCACACATGTAGAAAAAATATTATCATTAAGTAAAAAATTTATGAGACCGTTTCACAAATTTAATTTTGTGAGATATATAGTAAACCAATAACCCAAGTATAAGTTTGTGAAAATGAGTTTGACTAGTGGATAGTAAGGCTCAATCTCACATATATTAATTCTGATACCATCTTATATGACTTTTGTGAAAGATTAATCGGGTTGTTATAACTTATAATGAAACTAAATAAGTTCACATATATATTTCGTTCCCATTCATATAAATAACTTCTAAAAATTATATTATTTTATTTTGATATGTATTCAACTTGAATTAATTTTATTGATGGACATATTAAAAGTTGTTTATGGTGGATATTTTAACATTTTTCAGTATAGAATATTTTGTATATTTACTAATTAGGAGTCAATCGATTATATATATCATGTTCTAAAATTGTAGGAGAGTTTGACTTTTCAATATTAAATTGTGGCGCATTATTATGCAAATTTAGTCCCTTTGATTATGGAATTGAATACCTTAATTGTAGTAGTTGATTTTCTTTAAGTATGGAAATTAATTTCCTTTAAAGTTGCGATTAATTTCCAAATTTATGAAGCTTAATTCATGGGATTGTATAGTCACCTCCTTCTATAATGGAAGAATTATGAGTGAATAACAAACCTTCTATTCTACTTCATGTTCTATTTTATATTTTAAAATAATGACTACATTTTATGTGTATCAAATAATATTATTAAAATGACTCGGATCAAGGATATGGACTGAAAAAACACAATGCGCATGCTAGTAATATTTTGGGTCATTAATCAACAAGAAACGCCAGTGAAGTACGTGGACCTAAGGATCTTTGAAAGAAATAAAACGACTAGCCAGTGATCAATGTTTTTTATTTAATTATTTTTTATTTGTTTAAGTGATTTTTCAATTATACTTTGTTAATAATTTAATTATTATATCCAAATAAGTAATAGAAATGACACATAAAATAAAAAAGGGAAAATTTTAATGATACATCTGACAAAATTAATCATATTACAATGTTGCCAGCAAGTTAAATTTAAAATGGTATATTTAGAAAACTTAAAAACATAAAAGGGAGAATCTTAATGTTCGTCTAGTAACTTAGACGTTGTCCACTGTTTTACCACATATTTTATGTATTAATTTTAATTTTGGTCTTCTATCACTTTTTTTTCAATTTTGATGTGATTTTATTAGAAATGTCGATTTTGATATACGTGAATGTAGGAATTAAAAAAAACAATATCGGAAATTCTAACATCCATAGATGCAAAAATTAAAATTTTAAGCAAATTAAATGAAAAGTGAAAAAAAAGAAAATGATAATTAAAGAAATAAAATTGAAACAATTAGTAAATTAATGGAAAAACAAATAAAAACTGTTGGTCCCAAGTGGTGTCCAAGGTTTAGAAGGGTGAATGAACCTGGGTCGATTTTAAAAATCTTTTACAAACTTACTGTTCTGCAAGTTACTTAAACTTGCAGCGCCAGTCAGTTACTGCTTACAGCACTAGTATGCAGTGCTGCACGCTGTAACTTAGAGTTCTTATACGCAGCGGAAAATATGTTTTTTTGATACAAGACTGGTTTTCTCAAATATGTTCATTTTCAAGTTGTTTTATGCTTATGATAGATAAATATATAAGATAATGCCAGATATGAAAAACAATAAAACACTTATGGTTTATAGTTTATAGTGGTTCGAAGGTGGTGTAATCCTTCTACATCCATTCTACTGCTACCTCGAGCAGGAATTTTGTTAAGCAAGATTTATTTACAGGACACTCCTAACAATCTATCAACTTATAAAGCTAACACCTATTAGAACACATCGTACACACAGTAACTGTAAGTTGTAAAGGCAACCCACACAGGATTTTACACTCCCACACAGGGAATTGCCTATCAACTAGACAATTATACAAACAACAAGAATAAATCCTATCAACTGTTCGACATCTAAAACAACCAAGCACACAACAATAAGGTTAAAAGTATATAAAATTATTCTTCAACTGGTGTGGTGAAGTGAGCTTCTGAATCCTTCAAAGGATCTTTTAGCTTTTACTTGGTTCACTTCACAAAGGTCGAGTGACTGAAACTGTAGAGTATTCTTGTGAAAATATAGCTTTAAATGCTTGAGCTTTTTCACGTAAATGTTTCAATAGTCAGCTTCAGGGTTGCTCATCTTCTATTTATATTTGTAGAAAGATATCTGTTGAAGAAGATATCTCTCATTTGAATTTAAGCGTACTTGATCAAAGGTATGGCTCATATTTAATGCGACTTGACTTTTCCTTTCAAAGCATTTAATGCGATGGTTGTGACTCGCAACTTTTTACAGCGCGTTAGTCCACGTGTCGTCTTGGCATTGGCTCCGTGTCTGTAACTTTGATCTTCTCTGGAACAGCTCTATTTATTCTTGCTTGGTTCTTCATTCGTCGTACTGTATTTATCCTTCCTCGGATTGCAGGATACTTATTTTGTTTGTCATAGCTGTTGTTGGCTGATTATCCAGTAAGGTTTACGTTGTATCCTAGGTCTACTTGTAGCTGATCGTTCTTTACAGTGCTGCTGTAACTTGACCTTCTTGTGGTAGCTTCATACAGTACTACTGTATCTTGACCTTCTTGCAGTATTCCTGTAACATTTTCTTGCAGTATCACTGCTTGCCGTTCTTACTTACTTACTGCATTGTTGTATCTGCTTTCTTGCAGCAGCTTCATTCTTAATTTCTCGATGCAGCATTATTCATTCGAATTCCTTCATCTTTCAGCATCTATAACTAGACTCAATCCTAATCTATGTTTACACTTAAACATTGTAAAAAGTGGGGTACTCAAACTTCCTATTACATATATGATTTGTCTCATCAAAATCTATACATTGAAATCCCAACAATTTCTCCCTTTTTAATGATGACAAAACCTTTTACATTATTTCGTTCATGAAGAAAGTTTTTACTTTACATTATATCATACTTGATCAGGATTACAAGTTTGATACGATAGAGAAAGAAAGACTAATCCTAAATTCATCAGAGATGTATCTTTTCTAATCATTTATCACATAGCATCAGGATAAGCAAATAGCATGCAGAGGTTCATAAGAAATGAACTTGATCAAATGCAGAAAAAAATAAAATTTCTTCATTAAGGTAAAGAAATTTTACAAGGAAAGCAGAGAGATATACATAGGTATATATAAAATCATACATTGGTTACTGTTGAAACAGGGACCGCCTTGTAGACGATTCATCAGGTCTTCTTTCAGCAGTCCTCCTTTCTTGTCCCATTCTCTCTCTGGAATCTTTCCACCAGTCTCGAATAGACATCTGATAGGATTCTTCCAGTTTTTCCTTGATCTTCGGAATCTGAATCCATCTCAGCCAAAAGTCCTCACAGTAAGACACAATCATGCCTTGCTTCATCAGGGTTATGTACTTTGTTTGAATCTCTAGTTCTCCATCCCTGACAAGCTGCTCATATCTCCTCAATGCAGATTGGCAACTCCAAAATCTCTTGAAGTAGCCATTCCTGCAGAGGTATCTGAAGTATCTGAGGTATTCTGATCTCTTGAACAAGGTGATCATCTCAAATGATAGATTCTTGTCAGTAGGCAGTATGATTGCCTTGAAGATATTTAAGCCTCAGGCCATGTTCTCTCCTTCAGGCCTCTGATCCATCAGCACCGATACTTCAGCAGATATATTATCTGTATCGAGATGTGGTATGTCTTGAGGGGGTATTGGTAGAGAGCCCTGTCTACATCTTCCATAGCTTTTGGTCTTCTCTCTTCAATAACATCAAGTCTCTGCATCCAGGCATTTTCTTCTTGCTCTGCTCAGCCATCTTTTCATTGTAATGTCTTTCAGCTTTGGCTCTGCTAACCCTCTTTCTTGAGTCCTGCTACTAGCTCTCTCTCCTTCTCTTTATATGATGAGAAGAGGGAGGTGCTACATCTTTCCTTGTAGCGCCACTATATACAGCGCCTGCAGCTGATCTGCTTGCAGCAGCTGTACCACCAGCTCCTCCTTCATCATCATTTCTCCATCTTTTTGGAGAAGGAGCGTCAGCAGCAGCAAATGATCCTGATCTCTTCCTCCTCCTACTAAGAGGCCGATCATCTTCTTCTTCTTCTTCTTCCTCTTCTTCTTCCTTCTCTCCTAAGCTCCGGTATCTTCCTTGAAATCCTATCCCCTTTTTGGCATCATCAAAAGCCAGGGGTGGAGCAAGGGCATCTTGGACCACTGTAGAGCATGGTCTTCTTACAGGTGTTGGGGCTTGCCTTGATCATCATATCCATCAATTCTCCTACGATCATCTCCAGGTTCCCCAACCTATCGTCGACACTTCTGATTCTTCTAGATTGATCATGCACATTATCTAGAAGTGTCTCAAGCAGCATGGAGTGAGACTGAAGCCTATCTGCAGTAAAATCAATCGAGTTCTTGCAGATCTTGATCTCAGCATGGTTGATTGCAGCTTCTCTCTTGAGCTCTCCCTCCATTTTGATCATATCTGGTAGTGTTTCAATGTCGGTCTTGAAGCCGGACATGGTTGCTGTGTGGAATTTGACGCTGACCCTCATGTTGTTCTGCATGTTAGACTCATGCTCTTAAAGAGCATGCAGCAGGTGTCTAACAACAGTAACTTCTATGTCTATTGATTCATCAGGGGTCAGGCCTGCTATATTCTGCTGTCTGTGAGTAGCAGCCGATGTAGCATATGGAATCAAGGCTTGTAGTTGCTTTGCTGCATCCTGCTCTCGAGCCACAAACTCTCCTTCAGTATCGACATCTTCATCCTCGTTCAGGCTTGACAAGGGGCTTGAGAAACCCGAGGTGGGATCTTCATCTGCTTCTTCCTCACTAGCCTCCTCAGTAATCTCTACTGTTGTATCCATGGTGGATCTTAACAAGCTTGCAGCAGCAGTATCAACCTTCTCTTGAATTGTCTCTAACTGCTCAGGGATTACTTCGGCCTCTTCATCAGCATCCTCTAAGGGTACTGTCTCAACAGCCGTCCCTTTAGAGGTCTTCGCACTCTTAAGGAGTGGCCTCTCCTGAGGTCTTCAGCACAGACCCCATCTCCTCGGCTGTTCCTATAATCTCGACAGCTTTTGCTGTAAGAATGGGTTCTTGCAGCGCTGGTTGGTTTCTTGTAGCTTCCACTATATGCAGCACTGAAAGCTCGACTACTGCAAGAATCTCAACATCCACTCTTCGTGTTTTTTTTGTAGCTTCTGTAAGGGTGGCTGCTTGTTACACTGCTGTCTCTACCAGTACAGGAAGTTCAGCCTCTGCAACTTCCTCCGTGGTCGCGTCATCGGCAATTTCAGCAATATTAGAGAGTACATTTCTGATAATGATGGTCGGTTCCCCCTGAGTATCTGCGGCAGCATCAGGAACATTGCGAACTGGAGAATCACTGTAGTCAATAAGTTGAGGCTCATTTTCCTCCAAGGGATCAAGAGTGACAAACGTCGAGAGGCCTTCAACCATTTGCTTGTATGCAGGGGGGCTTGAGTTATGACTTGAGCATCATTCTCCCCACATTTTCCTAGGAGTGTGCTGCATCCTCCTCTAGATCTTTCTTGCACCAATGCTGCATACTCAGGTTGTAGGAGTTCCAGAATGTCTTCTGAATTGGCCCACTCTAGGATAGCTTGCTCCACGGTGAGAAATTCCTTCTATTGCAGCAGAGTTTCCCCCTTAGCCAGTCTCATACTCCTCCAAAGACTGTACTGCTGCTCCATATTCCTAGCAGCTGGAAAGGTGAGATCAAGCACCTGTTGAACTGCCGCTCCATGATCACGCGAAGGAGCTGAGTCAGCAGCCCCTTGTAAACGAGCCTGTTCAACTGGCTTATCTATTTTCTGTTCATCTGCTGCAACTACTACCAAACTTATAGTAGAGAGTTGGGGATTGTCTCGCAAGGTCTGCTCTTCAGATCTTGCAGCAACTGCAGCAGCCTTCTTCTTCCTACGTTGGGAGACAATTTTACTTGTCTCCTTCCTCGCTAGAGGTTCGTCATCATCTGAGGACGAGGATGATGGATCAGGTTCGTTCCTTCTTGGTGCCCTCTTGATGACAGGAAGAGGACTATCATCCTCTTCATCTTCCTTCTCACCCCCGTTGCTTGCAGTTTCATCTTGCAGGGCTAGTATTGCAGATTTTTTATTTTTTGTTTTCGTCCATGCAATACCAACACCGTCATCTTCTTTTGGATCTTACCCTTTTTCTTCTCCCCGAAATACTTTCCAATGGGGATGGGGATGGGAGCTGCAAGCTGAAGACCTAGCTTGCAGAGCAGAAAGCAGATGGTGATGTCATAGCTCCTTCTCACTGTGCTCTTCTCTGCTTCCTCCCATATCCGCTTCAAGATGAACCTTGCCCAGTTCACCTTCTCTCCGACCATGATGGCAGACATAATCCAAAAGCAGAGATCAGTGCATTTGTCATAACTCTCGATTCGGCCTTCAATGGAGTATGCATAAATGTCATGAAGAAACTCAAACTCCAACTTGAAGAGTTTCTTCGGGGTGCTTCTTTTTATCTCGGCCCCGACATCTCTTACTCTGAAGAGATCCCATATCTCCTGAAAGATGTCTTCCCCATAAGTCACAAGCTGACTTGGGGTCAAACCTTCAGAGGTGATACTGAAGGCAGTGGCGATGTTGTTAGAGAACACTGTCGTTTCTTCTCCATCTGCATCCATCTTGAACAGGATACAGTCTCTTCTCTCCTCAGATCTCCGGGCAAAAGAGTAGAATCACTTAACCGATTCTACGGAGTATCCGGCGTAGATGGTGGTCAGGAGTCCTAGAACATGTGTCATTTCCAGTGCGTCAAAGATCCTTTTGATAAGCGCGTTATCATATAACCCAAAGTCATAAACATGCTCTTGGTTCACTAATCGACCTTCCAAAACGATGGTCTAACGGGCCGCCATTGATGTTTTGAGAGAGAAAGATTTTTGAGACTTAAGAAAAATTTACGAAGGAAAGGAAAACTTCTCTCTGGGATGGTATAGCGAAATAAATTCAAAATGAGATGGTTATGGAATCATGGAGAATATCAAGGGACGTGTAGTCAGATCAACGGTTGAGATTAAATGGAGGGAATTGATCTTACGGTCCTTAGAAAAAGACGGAAGGGTCAAATCATAATTAATCATAACTGAGCGCAGATGTGGGCTCTGACCGTGCCTCTTCGACTTCTGACAGGCGCAGACTTGTATTAAATGATGAAAGATATGTGATTTGCCACCTAATTTATTATCTTTCTAAGGTTGCAGCATCCTGGGTACAGGTTACAGAGTATTAAATATTCTTAGAAATAAATATTGTAACCATATGTTGCTTACTTCCTCTTTTTCAGACTGTGTTGTAAGAATAAAAGATGTAGCGCTGTTTGAACCCAGCGCTGTATGAAGACGCAGCTTACAGTATGATTCTTACAGCTTCTCGCAAGGATGCAGAGATTCCCCCTAGGCTTCTGCAACTCCTTTTTCACTTCACAACTTTAGAATTTCCAGCTCATTTCTAAGCATAGAAAATCTTGATTCACACAATGGTTTATTGAATATATCTGCTAGCTAGAGATCCGTATGAACCTTTTCAAGCATGACATCTTTCTTCTCCACGCGATCTCCTTCCTTGGGATACCATAGGCCTACTTCTTGAGTTCTTTTCAGATACTTGATAATTCTTTTCACTACTAAAAGATGTGATTCCTTCGGGGCTGCTTGAAATCTTGCACAGACTTCTACTGCAAACATGATATCATAAGGCGTCTGTACTTAGTAATATCCACTTCTTTTCCATCTTCATCTTTGTCAAGGCTTATGGATGTAGACATAGGGACAGATGTTGCTGAACCGTTTTCCATGTCAAACTTCTTGATAAGCTCTTTTGTGTACTTAACTTGGATGATGAAGGTTCCTGCAACCAACTGTTTTACTTGCAGCCCTAGAAAGAAACATAATTCTCTCATCATACTCATTTCAAACTTTGATTACATCAGGTTGGAGAACTTTTAACATAGATCTTTATTGGAGGATCCGAAGATGATATCATCCACATATATCTGTACTAAGAGAATACTGTCTCCATCATGTATTCTGAACAAAGTCTTGTCGACTGTTCTTTTCTTGAAACTGTTTTCCAATAGATAAAGGGATAAGGTGTCATACCAAGCTCTTGGTGCTTGTTTGAGTCCATACAGGGCCTTATGTAATCTAAACACCTTCTCTTCTACTTAATCTTCAAACCTTGGAGGTGCTCTACATAAACTTCATCTGTAAGAAGACCATTGATGAATGCAATCTTCACATCCATCAGATATACATTGAAATTCATGTGAGCTGCACATGCCAGAAAAATCATTATAGCTTCCAATCTTGCTACTGGAGCAAAAGTCTCATCAAAATCAATTCTTTTTTCCTGACAATATCCCTTAGCAACTAATCTTGCTTTGTTTCTAACAACAAGTCCTGATTCATCAAACTTGTTTTTGAAGACCCATTTTGTTCTAATAACTCTTTGATGAGTTGGTCTTGCAACGGTTTGTTAAACTTGATTTCTTTCAAATCCATTTAGCTCTTCTTGCATGTCTTATACCTAGTTGCTATCTTGTAGAGCTTCTTCAACATTCTTGGGCTCTGTTTGGGATATAAAGCATGCAAACATTGCTTCATGAGGGATAGACCTTCTTGTTCTTACTCTTATGGATGGATCTCCAATGATAAGATCCCTAGGATGATTCCTTAGCTATGTTCTGTCAGGCTCAAAAGCATGTACAGGTCTAGGTTGCTCCTCATGTTGCTGTAAGATTGGAGGTTCTGCTGCTGTAAGAATATCTGCTGCATCCAGAGTTGCAGCTTCTTCTTATTTGTCTTCTGCTGAGGGTAGGACTCCTTCAACATAGGGAACAACATTTTCTTTTCTTGGAGCTATTTCTTCAGTAGGTTCTTCTAGCATCTTGGTGTCACAATGTGGTTCATCAAACACCACATGAATTGACTCTTCAACTATTAAGGTTCTCTTGTTGAAGACTCTGAAGGCTTTACTTACAGCAGAATATCCTAAGAATACTCTTTCGTCTGATTTTACATAAAAGGTTTTTAGATGTTCTTTTCCATTGTTGAGGATATAGCACCTGCATCCAAAGATGTACAGATATAAAACATTTGGTGTATATCCATTCCAGACTTCATATGGAGTTTTGTCTAGATCCTTGTTGATCAGATATCTGTTCTGTGTGTAGCATGCAGTGTTGGTTGCTTCAGCCCAAAATCTCTTGGGTATCTCTGCCTCTACTATCATTGTCCTTGCTGCTTCCTTAAGGGTTCTATTCCTCCTTTCAGCTACACCATTCTATTCAGGTGTTCTTGCAGTAGAGTATTCATAACGAATACCATTGTCAGAACAGAATTTTTCAATAAATTTGTTTGCGAACTCAGTTCCTCTGTCTGATCTGATCTTCACAATGCTCAGGCTCTTTTCATTCTAGATCTTTTTCATAAGGTCAGGTAGCTTGTTCTGAGTTTCTGATTTTTTGCCAAGAAATATGGTCCAGGTGTATCTGGAGTAGTCATCTACTACTACAAGTAAGTACTTCTTCCCACTTATGCTCACTAGTTCTACTGGTCCAAAGAGGTCCATATGTAAAAGGTCTAAATTCCTGTGAGATGACTTCTGCAGCTTGTCTTTGAATGAGCTTTTCACTTGTTTTCCTTTCTGACAAGCTCCACATATATTCTCCTTTTTGTAAGCCATATCTAGTAGTCCTCTTATAAGGCCTTTTCTTGCTAGCTTGTTGATTGTCTTGAAGTTCAGGTGACTCAGCCTCTTATGCCACAACCAGCTCAGCTTTGGTGGACTCTTTACAATGAAGCATGTTGGTTGAATATAAGAGTTCTAATTTACAAGGTATATGTTTTCTTTTCTTGTTCCTGTAAGCTTGACTTCATTTGATGTGCTGTCCTTGATTAGGCACTTGTTGAGGTTGAACTCCACTGTGTATCCTTTGTCACAAAACTGACTAATGCTCAGAAGATTATATCTGGGTCTTTTCACATAGGATACATCTTTGATCTTGATATTTCATTTGATTAGGCTTCCATTTCCTTTTGTGCTTCCTTTGGAATCATCTCCAAAGATGACATTCGGTCATTTACATTCTTGGAAGTCTTTTAAGGCATTTTTGTTGCCTGTCATGTGCCTTGAGCAGCCACTGGCATTGAAACCTACAACAAATTCAAGCAGATTTAGGTATCCATTTCTGTAAGGGTCCTTTTGGGTTAGTTTCTTTTGGAACCCATACTTTCTTAACAGTCAATATCTTGCTGTAAGATTTGCTGTTTCTACTTCTGTATGCACTTTTATTTTTAAACTGCTTGTTAACAGTGTGTGCAGAAACAAGATATGTGTTGCCAACACTCTTGTGGTGTAGTCTTCCACCATACTTCCCTGGAGTATATCCTCCTTTAGGTTTAGATATATAGGTCTTAGTATTGGTGGGGAAATATCTTCTATGTTGCAACTTTGTGGGTTGCTGCATCTTCTTGCTGCTTACAGCAGATGACTTTTGCTGCAGCCAACTCTTCGATACAGGCTTACTTCCTCTAGTTCAGTACAGGGGTTTCTTACCCTCATCCATCACTGCTGGTTTGTTCAAGATCTTTTCAGAGTTACAGAGTAACTCATTCTCCATTGAAGTTTCAGCTTGAACAAACTTAACAGCCTTAGATGAACTTGTTGTATCCTGAGAGGTGTGAGTGTTGTAACCTAAGCCTGATTTTTCAAATGGACTTCTACTTTGACTTAGGCACTCTCTTACGTCCTTAGCTGACTTACTAAATATTTTGATTGTGGACTGCAAGCTCTCCTTCTCAGCTTCTAGCTTAGTGACTAGCAGACTTAGCCTTAAGATCTTCTTTTGTAGCTTGCTGCACCTTGAGCTATCAGACTCACATGCAGCTAGCATTTTAGCAATGTCAAGGTTCTTACTTTTGAGGATCTCATTGTTGATTCTTAGATTCTCATTCTTAACATTTAGCTCCTCATGTGTTGAGTTAATATGCTCGAAGTCACTCATGATCCTTTTCAAGAAGTAGATCATGTTCAGTTCCTCTTTGTCAGGTATGGACAGCGGTTGTAAGTTACCTCATCTTCTTCATTATCCTTGCATTCTTTTGCCATCAGGCAGATCAGCGCTTCTTCATCAGAGGATGAGGTTTCAGTGTCGCTGTCAGAGGATTCTGTAGCTTTCAGCATCTCCTTTAAGACTGTTGTATCCTTGGTTTTCTCCATCTTTCCGATGAGAGCTCGAAGCTTATGCCTATTATCTCTTCTCTTTTCTCTCATCCGTTCTCTTTCTCCTTCAGGGTACTTGTGCACCGTTGGATGTGAGGTGGATGACTTCTTCTGAAGTCGTTCCTCTTATTGAGGTTGTTGTTGTTGCTGCTCTTCATGAATCTTTTAAATTTCTTTAGAAGAAGAGACATATCCTCTTCAGCGTCGTCTGTTATAACCTCAGACTGCTTGCTGCAACTGGTAGTTATTGTATCTTTGGAGCCTCTGGCAGTCAGTGCAGTAACTTTGGAGCTTGATTCTTCAGACTCCTTTCTTCATCTATTAATGTCATATTCGAATGCTTTAAGGTCAAAGAAGAGGTCAAATGTACTCATAGATTTCAAATCCATGGATGCTCTCATGGCGGTGGTCTTGCTATCCCATTCCGCGGGCAAGACTCTAAGCACTTTCATATTTTTCTCTTTCTGAGTGTAGTGTTTGCCGAAAGCTTTTAGTTCATTCACGATGGACGTGAATCTAAGATCTAGTTGCTCAAGAGTCTCTTCATTCTTCATCTCGAAGAGCTCGAATAGTTGGGTGGCGTTGGAAATCTTGTTATCTTTAGTGAGTTCTGTACCCTCACATATCTGTTCCAACTTTTCCTAAATTTTCTTAGACGTTCTGCAAGTTTTGACTTTGCTGAATGTGTCTGTCCAAGGTGATGAACAGAGCATTCTTGGCCACGTTGTCTAAGTTGGCTCTCTTCCTGTCTTCATTATTCCATTCTTGTCTCGTCTTGACCAGGAAGTTAGGTGGTGGCGGTGCTCCTTCCTCCATGTCTCTACCAAGCATAGGGTTCACCTTCGTGGGGATGATCAGTCCTTCGGTGATGACCATCCACATCTCATCATTCATTGCTGAAAGATGTATCTGCATTCTTATCTTCCAATCATCATATTCCTCTATGGAAAACATAGATAACTTATGATTAGAGGAATCTATGGTATGTTGTAAGAATGAGATTTTTAGGATGCAGAGAAAATAGTGAGTCTAAGGTGGATTTGGGTAGGTGACCAGATAAATTGGCTTTTAACCAACTTGCTCTGATACCACTTGTTGGTCCCAAGTGGTGTTCGAGGTTCAGAGGGGGGGTGAATGAACCTTGGTCGATTTTGAAAATCTCTTACAAACTTACTTGAACTTGCAGTGCCAATCAGTTACTGTTTACAGCACAAGTATGCAGTGCTACACGCTGGAACTTAAAGTTCTTATGCGCAGCGAAAAATATATTTTTTTTGACACAAGGCTGGTTTTCTCAAATATGCTCATTTTCAAGTTGTTTTATGCTTATGACAGGTAGATATATAAGATAAGGCACATATGTGAAAAGTAATAAAACACTTATGGTTTATAGTGGTTCGAAGGTGGTGTAATCCTTCTACGTCTACTCTACTACTACCTCAAGTAGGAACTTTGTTAAGCAAGATTGATTTACAGGACACTCCTAACAATCTATGAACTTACAAAGCTAACACCTACTAGAACCCACGTACACACAGCAACTGCAAGTTCTAAATGCAACCTACGCAGGGTTTCACACTACCACACAAGGAATTGCCTATCAACTAGACAATTATACAAATAGCAAGGATAAATCCTATCAATTGTTCGACATCTAGAACAACCTAAGCTCGTATTTAATGTGGTGGTTACGATTTGTATTTAGTGCGACTTGACTTTTCCTTTCAGAGCATTTAATGCGGTGGTTGCGGCTCGCAGCTTTCTACAGCGCATCAGTCCACGTGTCGTCTTGGCATTGGCTTCGTGTTTGTAAATTTGATCTTCTCTGGAGTGGCTCTATTTATTCTTGATTGGTTCTTCATTCCTCGTACTGTATTTATTCTTTCTCGAATTGCAGGATACTTATTCTGTTTGTCATAGCCACTGATGGCTGATTATCCAGTAAGCTTCATGTTGTATCCTAGGTCTGCTTGCAGCTTATCGTTCTTTAGAGTGCTGATGTAACTTGACCTTCTTGCAGTAGCTTGATACAGTACTGCTGTATCTTGACCTTCTTGCAGTATTCCTGTAACCTTTTCTCTCAGCGTTGCTGCTTGTCGTTCTTACTTGCTGCATTGTTGTATCTTCTTTCTTGCAGTATTGTTGTATCTGCTTTCTTGCAACAGCTTCATTCTTAATTTCTTGATATAGCATTATTCATTCAAATTCCTTCATCTTTCAGCATCTATAACTAGATTCAATCCTAGTATATGTTTTCACTTAAACATTGTGAAAAATTGGGTACTCAAACTTCCTATTACATATATGGTTTATCTCATCAAAATCTATGCATTAAAATCCCAACAAAAACAAATGAACAAAAAGACCAAGTTATATAACAAAATTTGCAATTTTCCCTTCTTAAAAACTTCAAAACATTTGGTTAAAAAAAAAAGAACTTCAAAACATAAAAGGGTAACATGGACGGTACCTCTAACATATAGGGCCATTTTCATAAATTTTTCCGTGGAAGGGTATAATCAAATAGTTCTTCTTTAATATTTTTTATTTACATTAAACTATAAAAAAGATAACAATTTGAAATGTGTTATATAAGATGGCAAATATATAAAACAAAATGTAAGCAAGATCTTACCTTTCTTTTAACATATAAGAAATGTTGAATTAATATATAGATATTCGATAAATTATATATAGATAGTTATTCATTTCTACTTCTTCAAAGGGCGTGATTTATTGAGGGTCGGTTTTTTAATCACTATAAAAAAATTATATCTAACATATAAGAAATGTTGAATTAATATATAGATATTCGATAAATTAGATATAGATAGTTATTCATTTCTACTTCTTCAAAAGGTGTGATATATTGAGGCTCAGTTTTTTAACTACAATAAGTTTCTTTCGGTAAGTCCATCGGAAAGTGGAGACTAAACGAAGTTATTTTCCTAACCATCGGGTTTGCAAACAAAACATTGTAATTTTTATCAACTTTACCGATGGAAAATCTTAGCTGGATAAAATAACATCGTTTAATCCTAAATTATCGACGAGACCCTGTCGCTACTATAAAAAATAAGTTTTTGTCAGTAAGTTTGTCGAAAAATCCGATATTTTTAACGAAAGCTTTTTTGGTGATTTTTCACCTATAATCTTAATTTAATTACTGTTATATTATATTAATAATCATAATATACAATTAATATTGAAGTTGTTATATTATATTAATTAATTACGTACATACGTATGATATTTAGTTAATCGAACTAGTTAGCTAGTTTTATCTTTATTTAGTTAACGTATATAATTTATCAATTAGATGGTTATCCGTCAACCGTAATCTTGTTACTATAGTGTTGGTCCCAAGTGGTATAAGATTAAGAGGGGGTGAATTAATCTTATTAAATTTTCAAACTTTTCCTCCAAAAATGTAAGTCCTTCGAAAAGCAGATAGCTTAGGGAGCTTACTGCACTAGATAGGTTACTGCTTTAGCAGTTACCTCAGGACTTAAAAGAGTTTTAAATGCACAGTGAAAATATAATGTTTTTCAAAGAATGTCTTTGATGGATAAAACAGACAGATATAAGAATAAAGTAATAAGCACACAAGCAAATAGATTTATAGAGGTTCGAGGATGGAGTAATCTCTCTACGTCCTCTCTACTCTTTCTCAAGGAGGAACTTTGTTAAAGAGAGTTTGATTTACAAAGACCCAACTAACACAAACTCTACTCTAAACAAAACTGTCAGCTCTATCCATACAGGTAGCTGCACAGTGACCAAACACTTCGACCCACACAAGATCTCCACACAAGTTCCTTGACCCACACAGGATCCTTTCTCCTTTTACGGAGAGTACAAATACTTAGCAAGAACACCTCTGCCTAAGCAGCTCCTAAAACAATCTATTTAAACAAATAGGGTTTTCTTCAATGATTGAATGCAGCAAGCTCTTTTAACTTCAAAGTACAGAAAGGTAGTTGGTTTGTTGCTTGATAGATTGAGTGACTGAAATGAGTAAGCTTGAGATAATTTGAATCTTGAAAGTTAGCCAGCTCGAGATGAATATTTTAGTTGTTGTTCCAGGTGCACTCAACCCCTATTTATAGTTTTCAGATAAATCTGCCCATTGAAGAGGCATTTTCTCGGCTGTGAGGTGTCATGCAGCTATTGGATCGTACAAGATCTTCTGACACTATTTCTACTGCAACAGGAGTCACTGTCGATGTCTGGGGATTCTGCTTCCTGCTGAGCTTCTTTGGATGTTGAAGCATCCTTGCCTTTCTCCATCTCGTTGAGGAAGGCTTTGATTTTCCTTTTTTCCTCTCTCATTTTCTCTTTTTCTTGAGATGATTCTCCTTCGGGATAACGGTTGACCTTTGGATACGGACATTCTCTGACAAAGTGTCCTGGCTTCCAGCAGTTGTAGCAGAGATCAGAGGTGTCTAGATTCGGTTGCTGGAAGCTGGATGTTTGAGGAGTTGGCTGATTTTTCTTGAAGTCACTCCTCATGTTGTATCTGATGAAGTTTCTCAAGAGGAGGGTCATTCTTCATCAGTGCTTTCTGTAGGTAGCTCCATTTGCTTACTGCAAGTAGTGCCTGTTTCTCTCACGTTTCTTGCTATTAGGGCAGTTACTTTTGAGCTTGACTCTTCTGCTTCTTTTTTCCTTCTATTGATGTCGTATTCAAAAGCTTTCAAGTCTAAGAAGAGATCAAATGTACTCATTGATTTTAGGTCTATGGAAACTCTTATGACTGTTTTCTTGCTGTCCCATTCGGCAGGTAGTGCCCTTAGCACCTTCATATTCTTTTCGTTCTGGGTGTAGAACTTTTCCAGGGACTCCAGTTCATTGACAATGTTTGTGAATCTTAGGTCCATCTGCTCCAGAATTTCTTCAGGTAGCATTTCAAATAGCTCAAAATTTTGAGTCGCTTTAGATACTTTGTTTTCCTTGATAAGCTCTGTTTCTTCGCAAATTTACTCGAGTTTGTTCCAGATGTCCATGGCTGTTTTGCAGGTTTGGCCTTACTGAAGGTACATTTGTCTAGTGTGACGAACAGGGCATTCTTGGCTACATTATCAAGGTTTGCTCGTCTCCTATCATCGTCTGTCCATTTTTCCCTAGGTTTGTCAATAACAGCCTGGTGAAGAATAGTTTCGCCATCACCGGCATCTACTGCTCTGGCGAAGACAGGATTGGCTTTACTGATTCTCGAAGGTCCATCTGTGATAACCATCCACATTTCGTCATGCATTGCTGATAGATGTGTTTGTATTCTTATTTTCCAATCATCATATTCTTCAATAGAAAACATAGGTAATTTATGCGTATCCATGATGCAATAAGTTTGCTGAATGAGATTTTTGAAAAACAGGGATCAGGGATTGACCAGATAGATTGGATTTTTAATCCAACCTGCTCTGATACCACTTATTGGTCCCAAGTGGTATAAGGTTAAGAGGGGGGTGAATTAACCTTATCAAATTTTCAAATCTTTCCTCCAAAAATGTAAGTCCTTCGAAGAGCAAGTAGCTTAAGGAACTTACTGCATTGGATAGGTTACTGCTTTAGCAATTACCTCAAGACTTAAAAGAGTTTTAAATGCACAGCGGAAACAGAATGTTTTTCGAAGAATGCATTTATGGAGGATGCTTGATGGATAAGACAGATAGACAGATAGATATAAGAAAAAAAGCAATAAGCTTACAAGTAAACATTTATAGAGGTTCGATTGTGGAGTAATCCCTCTACGTCCTCTCTACTTCTTCTCAATGAGGAACTTTGTTAAAGAGAGTTTGATTTACAAAGACCCAGCTAACACAAACTCACTCTAAACAAAACTGTCAGCTCTTTCCATACAGGTAGCTGCACAGTGACCAAACACTTCGACCCACACAGGATCTCCACACAGGTTTCTTGACCCACACAGGATTCTTTCTCCTTTTACAGAGAGTACAAACACTTAGCAGGAACAGCCTTTGCCTAAGCAACTCCTAAAATAATCTATTTAAACAAATAGGGTTTTCTTCAACGATTGAATGCAGCAAGCTCTTTTAACTTCAAAGTACAGAAAGGTAGCTGGCTTGCTGCTTGATAGATTAAGTGACTGAAACGAGTAAGCTTGAGATAATTTGAATCTTGAAAGTTAGCCTCATGAGATGAATGTTTCAGTTGTTGTTCCAAGTGCACTCAATCCCTATTTATAGTTTTCAGAGAAATCTGCCGATTAAAGAGACAGTTTCTACGCTGTGAGGTGTCATGCAGCTATTAGATCGTACAAGATTTTCTGACACTGTTTTTGCTACAACTTTTACCTCTGTTCTGTGTTCGTCTTGTCCTTCTCTATACCTGTCTTACCTTGCAGTGTATTGTACTTTGTCCATGCTATTTTCCAAATGGTATTTCTTGATTGGTTTGTACTTGAGTGTCTCTACCGGCTCTTCAGAATGCACTAACTTTGATGTATCTGAAAGTTGACTTGCTGCTTTGTCTTCTGATGAGATAGCTTCCTCTGACTTGAGATGCTTCAAGCTAGCTTCTAGTGTCCTTCGATACTTAGACCAATTCTTTACTTGAGGACATAGTTCTTCATGAAGGTAGCAGTGATTTGGCACAGGCTCCTTCCAGTATCTTCTCCATCCTCTTCCAGCATACTTGCCTTAGGTAAACTTTTACATAACAAAAGCTAAACAGATTGCTAAGACCTAGCTATTACATGTTTTGTCCCATCAAAATCTAATACAAGATCATCCTATCATATAGTAATAGCACAATTATATAATTTTATTATTTATGTCATTTAATCGATCGATCTTACATATTTATTTTCTATTTTCAAACACACATATATATATATATCACCAACCGATTTAGGAAGTTCATCGTAAATACAACTTATTTATAAAATTAAATTCTTCATATAAGATTGTAAATACAATTCTAAATATGTTATTAGAACAAAAGTCAGGAAAAAATCTTATAGAAAGTGTGAATAAATGAACAAAAAATTTACGACGGAATTTCCATCGGTAAGACCATCGAAAACCATCTTTTCACCTTTTACCGAGCCTCACACCCCAGACCCCCTGTCCCATCCCCCTCTCACACCACCTCTTGTCAGCATCAACTCCTTTCCTTACCCCCAATCCCCTCCCACCCCTCTCCTTTAAAAAATAACCTCATCCCCTTACCCCACCGGAGAGCACATGTTCAAAAATTTTGAATAGTATATTAGTCATACATTTATGTTATATTAGTCATATATTTATGTACAAATATCATAACCTATATATAATATTTACACTTAAAAAATCAATTTTAACACAATTTGTACATATATATATTTATGTGATATTACTCATATCTTTATGTAATATTGATAGGATAAATTGTAATGGATTTTGATGAGACAAAACATGTAATAGACTAGAGAACTAGCTATTTAGATAGGTTTCAATATGTAAAATAGCTAAGGCAAGGATGCTGGAAAGAGATGAAGATTCTGCAAAGAAACCTATGCCAAGTCCTTGCTACCTGCATGCTGCCATAAAGAACCAGTAACCAAGCTTCAAGGGATGCTGCAAGGAACCTGGAGATGATCAAGGAAGCTGACCTGCTTGCTCAAAGAGAAAACTACCAGTTACATTAAAATCAGTGCAACCTGACTAGCCGGTAGAGTCACTCAAGTTCCAGCAAATCAGTGATTGTCATGTGTGAAAAAACAGCAAGGACAAAGTACAGCAGATTGCAAGTTTAAGCCGCGCAGCAAAAAGGACAAGGCAGTGACAGAACAAAATGAAGACATTTCAGAGCAAGTGTCAGAAGATCAGCAGAATCAATCAGAGCAAGACACCTCACCATGCAAAGGACTGCCCTCCCAACGGGCAAATTCTCACTGATGCCTATAAATAGAAGACTGAATGCACCAAGAAAAAGAGAGTGAGACATAGAGAATTAAGAGATCATACGCGAAGCAATTCATCTACAAGCTCAAGCTTTCATATCTAAGTTATTCAGTCCTAACAGCAGCAAGCAGGCTATCTTTGTGATCTTCAGAAGTTTAAAGAGCTTGCTGCACTCGACCGCTTAAAGATTTCCATATCTTATTCAAGCAGACTGTTTAGGAGTCACTTAGGCAGGAGTTTACTCTGCTAAGTTGTATTCTCTCTGAAGAAGAGAAAGGATCCTGTGTGGGTCGAGGAACCTGTGTGGAGATCCTGTGTGGGTCGCTTAGTTGGTCACTGTGCAGCTACCTATGTGGATAGAGCAGACAGTTTTGTGTAGAGTAGAGTTTGTATTAGTTGAGTCTATTGTAAATCAAACTTGCTTTAACAGAGTTCCTCCTTGAGAAGGAGTAGAGAGGACGTAGAGGGATTACTCCACCCTTGAACCTTTATAAGTTTGCTTGTGTTTTTACTGCTTTATATATCTATCTGTTCTGCTAAGCATACTGCATCAAAGGCTTTTCAAAAATCACATTATTTCCGTTGTGCAATATTATCTCTAACTAAGTCCTGAGGTCACTACCCGAGCAGCAACCTATCGAGCAGCAGGCTTTCTAGCTACCTGTTCATCAGAGACTTAACATCTTTGGAGTAAAAGTTGAAAATTTGATAAGGTTAATTCACCCCCCTCCTCTTAACCTTATACCAATTGGGACCAACAAATATTACTTATACCTTTATGTAATAAATAAAGTTACAACTAACATAACTATAAGATCTGACTAACATAGCTAAAAGATATTAATATCTATCTAAAAAACATTAAGGTACATGTAACATTATTAAAGGTATGTCTAATATAACTAAAATATATGACTAATATAACATAAAGATATAACACTTAGGAGTGAGTTTGTGCATGGACACTTAGACGTGTGGCAGCAAATAGAGGGTCGGGGGCCTAGGTCGGTCCTGACATTTGGGGGCCTATGGGGAAATAGAAAAAATGGGCCCTATGAAGATTTTTTTTTACTTAAACGATATAATTTAAAAACTTGAAAAGAAAAAGAAAACAAAATCTTTCACTTAAATAATTGTGCAAATAGATCATGCAAGTTTCAATATGCTCGTTTGTCCATCTAAAATTTTGAAAAAAATGCAATACCTACAAACTTAAAAACGAAAATAAGTTTCAAAATATCATTGAAAATATCTATATCTTCTAGCATTTTGAGAAGTAAAATCATCAATAAAGTCTTCAAAGATCATGTTTTTCCAACACCTCATGTTATATGCATAAAATTGTTAATTCATTTATTCTTTCTGAGTTATAATTGAACGTAAATAAAATTTTATCATTTTAGTTTGAAATTTTTTTTTCTACTAATGCTACAATAACTGGTATAGTTAGCAAAACTCTTCAAGAAATGAAAATATAAGGAAAATAATCCAATATGTTTACAAACTTAAGAACATCAATAGCTGATTTTATTTTTACTAATAAACATGTTTGTAGTAATTGCAATTTAAAAAATAAACCATCAACATCAATATGAGAATAACTTGATAATTAATATAATAGTTATCAATCTTTTATCATCTAATAAAAGTCACTTTTAAGGATTAAACAAAAAATCAAAACTATTTTCAAACTTCAAAATGTTAAAATATACTCGACAAAGATGAAATAACTATGTCGATCATCAGATTCTAAGTTCATAAAGATATTCCACAATCAAGACAATTGGTTGAATCCCGTGAAACCATTTGATAGAAGTTCATTGATATCTTCTTTTTATAAAGCAAATCAACTTCGATTCTTGAATAATCCACCTCACTTCTGCTTCTACCGTAACACAAGATTCCCTTTTTCTGTGGAAAAGGCCCGTATCAAGAATTGTTATTTTATGTATGGACAATTCCTCAATATCTTATTCATTCGCAACAAAAAAAATTCTTTGTGCGTAGGTAAAAAAAACATGCTTTTATGGGGAGAGATAATATTTCACCAATCGAGTCACAGGTATCTAACATATTCATATTTAACAATTTTCATAATAAGAAAATAATTGATTCTAAAAGATTTATCAGCAAACTAAATTTTCTTCATGATAGTCTTATCAAATTGTTTCTTCCTATTACGTTTTTAGAAAATTTAGGATCAATTAAAATAAACATTTTATAACTATATATACTGTTGGGTGAAAATTTGGGTCTTTTGAAAAATGGGGTCAAAACCGTCGACTTTTTCATCCTAATGTAGGGCTGATCCTAGTCGGGGTAACTCGAGTATATGGATCTAAATCCATTCACTATTTATATAAAAGTTTTGATGCATTAAATCCATACACTAGTTATGTAAAAGTTTTGGTGCAAAATAAATGAGAACTGTACGTGATTAGAGGGTGAATTTTCGATTGGAGAAGTACCATCTTGCATTACTAAACGAAACAATAGATGATCATATTGGGCTTGCCCACTATTAGCTGGAGTCCAACAACTAAAAAATGGCCCATTTGACATTAAAAAAAGAAAATGAAAAAAAGAAAGAAATCAGAGAGCTGATTTGAATCAATTACCAAAGATAGCAGCGATTCAAAAGACAAAAACAAACTAAAACAAAAATCCGAGAGAGAGGGAATAAAAAAAGAGGGAAAAAGAAAGTGAACTCGGGCTTGCTCAATGTGTGCTCATATCTTCACCATTTCACTCCAAATTTCAGAGGTGGGTTGATTGTGACATCATCTTCATTTTGGTTGGTGTGGATTTGTAAAAATCTCCTTTAAAGGCTCTACTCCTATTTCACTTTGTATTCCATGATTGTTAGTCTTGTACATGAAACAAAAATATTACTTAAAAAGTAATAGATATGAAAATATTATTTACCATAAGTTAATATAGGCGTTGATCCAAGATTATGGATGTAAACAAATCGAATTGAATCAAATATCTTGATATTTTATTCGTATTTTAGTAATTTAACACATATTTATATTTGAATTCTATTAGTATTTTGTATTCTATTATTATTCTAATAATAAATATGATTCTTATTCGTATTCTTTCATTATTCTAATATTATCAAATATAATATTCGAATATTGGAATTGAAAAATTATACTTAAGTTTCATTTGATTTTTTCCACAAATTTTAATTTCCCCATATAATTAATGTGTTTAAAATAATAATACCAAATTACAAATATATATCAAGCACTTAAATTCCGCCTCCCATATAAAAATATAAAACAATTTTATCATCATATACTATATGATTATATCTTTGAGAGAAAAGAGGTGAATATAAGCTTATATTATATGTATAAAATATTTATAAATACATAGATATTCATAATAATATATATATATATATATTACTAGAATATTGATAAACACTCGAATTGAATATAATTATATTCTTAATTGTATTTGAATTTTAAAAAATAATTCTTATTTGGATTCTTAGTCGAATTTTTTGAATTCAAATCTCCATACTCGAATATATGAATATCGAATTACAGTCTGATGCAAGAGTCACTTTATTATGCAAATTTTAAAAAAAATGAAAAGAAAAGGAAAAGGAAGCCAATATCAGAAGTCAAAACTGGTTTGCTGGATTGACAATAAGTTTAGACGGAAACAGGCCATGGGAAGCCTAAACTTGTTGGATCAGACCTCGCAATCTACAAGATCTTTTAGTTTTGGTCTTATGGGCTTTTGGATTTGTCAATTGTATTCGGATTGAGAATTAATTTTTTTAATACATTTTAGCCCATTTAGTTCTTTGTATTGCTCATGAATCCACCCATCAGAACTTACATATCTCCTACTAACATTCATTAATTAAAATAAGTTCATATTCATAGTTTATACATATCCCTTGCAAAATATAAATAAATATGCATGTATTTATTTAAATGTGTATGTGCAAATCATGTGTATATTTTTTGTCGGAATTTGCTATTAGAAGTTGCAAAATTGAAAAAACATGTAGTATAGATTAAGATTGGAAAAAAAAAATATAGTTTAGATGTCAAAGTGAAAAAAACACACAATATAGGTTGAAAAACTATATTAAATTTTTTTTTAATTAGGCCTTTTATTAACTTACAAAACACTAAACATATTTTAAATCGAGTAAAATTCATGTGAACTTGTTGCACGATTCTAAAATCCATATAATTGGGTTGACCTGAATCCGTTGCAATTTTACATTTTCTTTTTAATTTATGCGTTGATTTTTCAGCCCAATGAAAAAACATGTGTGTTGTTTTTTTATAGAAGAGCAACATAATTGAGAAATTAATTCTTCCTAAAAGAGTTAAAGAGTTTGTTTGATTTCCCACTGGATCTACGAACTTAGACTTGGGGAATACTTAAAAAGGTGTTTGGGTTGAAGCTATTAATCTTCTCAATGGTGTCTTTCCGATCAAGAGGTAAATACATATCCATTAGTTCCGCATGTTTAGGACTATGTATGATTTACCATTTTTCAAAGCATGCTTTATTTAATTTAATTTGTTTTAAATCATAGGATTAAATTTATGATATTACTGATTTAAATTATATCTAAATAGATCCATGCTAGTTCCCCAACATTCAGTGTGGAAAAGAAGTTTAACTATTCAACATAGGAAGATAAATCTTGTAAATGTAAGTATTAAAGAAGTCATATTAAGTGGTTTAGTAATTAATACACTTTTGGAGTGGTATGTTTGTGCAACACACACGAATGCGCGCACTCGGCATGGCTTAGCTCGGCACAACATGACTCGGCTTGGCCCTGCCCGACCTCAGTCATGGGTCTTATTCCTTGGCAATTGGATGCAACGTCGTGGATGATTGCTGTATTACAGTCCCAATCGTGAATACAGCGTGCTGGCAATCTACTGTATTATAGCTCCAATCCGATTGTGGGTATAGCAAGTAAGTTACAGCACCAGACCGAGAATACAGCGGATAAGTTACAGCCTTGATCGTGAATACAGCGTGCTAGCAGTTTGCTGCATTACAGCTTCGATCCAACTGTTGCCTACATTATAGCTCCAATCCTACTGTGGGTATAGCAAGCAAGTTACAGCACCAGATCGAGGATGCAGCGGATAAGTTACAACTCTGATCATGAATACAGTATGCTAGCAGTCTGCTGCATTATAGCTCCGATCCGAATTTGGGTGTAGCAAGCAAGTTACAACACCAGACCAAAGATGCAGCAGATAAGTTACAGCTCCGATCGTGAATACAACGCCAATCCGATTGTGGGTGCAGTAAGCAAGTTACAGCACCAGACCGAGAATACAGTGGATAAGTTACAACACTCGATCAGGTGCAGCAAGCAAGTTACAGCACTAAACCGAGGATGCAGTGGATAAGTTAAACCCTTCTCTAGCCAAGAATCCCATTATTGATCGAATCGTTGAATTCAATCTATAGTCCCGATCATGAATACAACATGCTGGCAGTCTACTGTATTACAGCTTCGGTCCGACTGCTGGCAGTCTGTTGCATTATAGCTCCGATCCGACTGGGGGTGCAGCAAGCAAGTTACAACACCAGACTGAGGATGCAGCGGATAAGTTACAGCCCCGATCATGAATATAGCATGCTGGCAGTCTGCTACATTATAGCTCTGATTCAACTATGGGTGCAGCAAGCAAGTTACAGCACCAGACCGAGGATGCAGTGGATAAGTTATAGTCCCGATCGTGAATACAGCGTGCTGGCAGTCTGTTGTATTACAGCTCCGATTCGACTACTGGCAGTCTATTGCATTACAGCTCCGATCCGACTGTGGGTGCAGCAAGCAAGTTACAGCACCAGACTGAGGATGCAGCGGATAAGTTATAGCCCCGATCATGAATATAGCGTGTTGGCAGTCTGCTGCATTACAGCTCCGATTCGACTGTGGGTGTAGCAAGCAAGTTACAGCACCAGACCGAGGATGTAGTGGATAAGTTACAGCACTCGGTCGGGTGCAGCAAGCAAGTTACAACACTAGACCGAGGATGCAATGGATAAGTTACCGTCCCAATCGTGAATACAGCATGCTGGCAGTCTGCTGCATTACAACTCTGATCCTACTGTTGGCAATCTATTGTATTACAGCTTCGATCCGATTGTGGGTACAACAAGCAAGTTACAACACCAAACCAAGGATGCAGCGGATAAGTTACAGCCCCGATTGTAAATATAGCGTGCTGGCAGTCTGCTGCATTACAGCTCCGATTCAACTGTGGGTGCAGCAAGCAAGTTACAGCACCAGACTGAGGATGCAGCGGATAAGTTACAGCACTCGGTCGTGGATACAACAGCACTAGATCGAGGATGCAGCGGATAAGTTACAGTATTTAGTCGTGGATACAGTGGGCAAGTTACAGCATTTGGTCAAGGATGCAGTGCCAAGTTACACCTACGTTTTTTGTCGTCGCTTCAATTTTTGAATGAGACATTTCTTGTATTAAAAACTCACTGGTGGGCAGTTACTTCCCATCAATACTCAGGTGTAACTTCCATGGTGGAGACCCATAAATAGAGGTCGTCATGCATCATTTTTTTGAAACACAAAAACACAAAAAAGCATGAAACATCAAAGCTTTCCATTTTACATTTATTCAATTTTCAAAATACCAAAGTTTACCGGAGCTTTTGAGACTGTGGTGCTACATCTCAAAGGACGAAGTTGTTTTATCTTTGGGAGATGATATGCACGATCCAATAAGCACTACCCTGAGTGTATCTCATCTTAACGACAGAGGTCTTTCTCGACTCGACTTTTACTGCATCGTTATAATAGAATAGGAGTTTTATAAGTCACCTTTTATTTCCTATTTGTTTGTTTTTGTGTTCGACAAGTTCTGCCCTTACACAGTGCATTGTACCCAACAAAATGTTGTAGAAAGAAAGAGATCGAATTTACTAAGGATAATTTGTTTTGGAATTAGGATTTTTTTTGTGAATTGGGGATTTTGTTTGAGGAAAGTTTTGTTTTTTGGGACTAGGGTTCTTGAATTAAGATTTTTTTTACTTTAATTTATTTGTTTTTATTTATTTATTTTCTATTTTTATTATGTATTATCTTTTTTTTTTTGGAAAATGAAGTGTATTCCCTCTCAATAAATTAATTGTATATGGCACGATGATTTGTAAGTTTAATGTTCTTAAAGAATGTCACTTGTATAATAAATTTACACTTAAGTAAATTGGGTTTGAAAAGCTCGAAAGTAAGGGCTAATGTGGTATTCATGTGCGAATTTTGTTTAATTGAGCGATTCAGCCTGAAATTGGACGAAATTCACGAAGTTCTAAAAGTCAAAATTCTAAATTAACGGTCTGAAAGATCAAAGTACAAAAATTGCTAGACCCCCTAATTTATTGAGCAATTTAAATAATAAATTCTAAAAATGTATATATCACAATGTCAATTATAGTATTTGTTGGGATTTCAATGTTTAGATTTTAATGAGACAAACCAAATATGTAATAGGAAGTTTTGAGTACCCCATTTTCACACTGTTTAAGTGAATAAATAGACTAGAATTGAGTCTTGAGCCAAGTTTGAAAATAGAGGTTAAAACAAGGATAAAGCTGCATCTAAGCTTTAAGGGAAGATATCGCTGCAAGAAAGCAGGATACAGTATCGCTGTAGAAAGGCAGGATACAGCATAGCTGGAAAAAGGAAGGAACAGCAAAGTTTAAATAAGGCTGAACTACTACACAGCAAAGCAAGGAAGAACGGCGTGCAGCAACGCTGCAAGAAAATGATACAGGAATACTGCTAGAAAGAAGTTACAGCAGTACTCCCAGAAGATACTGCAACCAGGTCTAAGATACAGCAGCACTGAAAGAAAGCATCAGCTGCACAAGGACCTAGGATACAGCGCAGACTTACAAGTCAGTTAAGTAATACAGCTCCAACTACAAGACGAAGTATCCTACAAATCCTAGGAAGGATAAATGCAGTACGAGAAACGGAGATTCAAGCAAGAATAAAAGAGCCGTTCAAGAAAAAGTCAAAGTAGCAGACACGGAGCCAATAAGAAGATGCCACATGGACTGACGCGCTGTAGAAAGCTGCGAGCCGCAACTGCCGCATTAAATGCTCCGAAAGGAAAGTCAAGTCGCATTAAATGCGAACCATGCTTTGGCCAGGCTACTTCAAATTCAAAAGAGAGATGTCTCCTTCAACGGATATCTTCTCCTACAAGTATAAATAGAGGTCGAGGAGAACTGAAGCTGGTCACTGTCACTGTTACTGAGAACTAAAATTCATTCGCAAAAGTTTCAATCTTACAAATTCAAGCATTCAAGCCAACAACAGTTTCAGTCACTTAACCTATCGAAGTGAAGTAAGTTTAAGCTGAAATTTCCCTACGGATTCAGAACCTCACTTCGAAGCACAAGTTGAAGAAAAACCTTTTTATCCTTTTAACCTTGTTGCTGTGTGCTTAGGTTGTTTTAGTGGTGTCAAGCAGTTGACAGGAGAGATCCTTGCTGTTTGTTTAGTTATCTAGAGTTAGGCAGTTTTCCTATGTGGGAGTGTAGAACCCTGTGTGGGTTAGCCTTTGAAGTTTGCAGTTGTTGTGTGTACGCTGGACTTCAGTAGGTGGTTTGCTTTGTAAAGTTGATAGATTGTTAGGAGAGTCCTGTAAATCAATCTTGCTTAACAAAGTTCCTGCTCGAGGAGCAGTAGAGTGGACGTAGAAGGATTATACCACCTTCGAACCACTATAAGCCATAAGTGTTTTAATTGCTTTATTTATTTGTGCGTTTATCTTCTGCATTATTGTCTGTCTCTCATCATAAAACGTTTTGAAAGAAGCATTCTTGAGAAAAACAGCCTTGTGTTTAAAAGTTTATTTCTGCTGCGTATAAAACTCCAGGTTACAGCGTGCAGCACTGCATCGTAGCGCTGCAAGCAGTAACCATCTATCGCTGCAAGCTCAAGTAACTTGCAGTGCAGAACGGTTGTTTTAAAAGATTTTGAAAATCGACCAAGGTTCATTCACCCCCCCCCTCTGAACCTTGGACACCACTTGGGACCAACAAGTGGTATCAGAGCAAGTTGGGTTAAAAGCCAACTTATCTGGTCACCTACCCAGATCCACCTTTGTCTCGCTGTTTTCTTTGCATTAAAATCATTTTTAAAGCATATCATGGATTCCTCCAATCACAAGCTACCTATGTTTTCCATAGAGGAATATGACGGCTGGAAGATAAAAATGCAGGCACACCTTTCTGCCATGAATGATGAGATGTGGACGGTCATAACTGAAGGACCGATAATCCCCATGAAGGTGAATCCAATGTATGGAAGAGACCATGCAGAAGGAGAGTAGCCACCACCAAACTTCCTGACCAAACCACGTCAAGAGTGGGGAAACGAAGACAGGAAGAGAGCCAACCTGGATAATGTGGCAAAGAACGCTCTATTTATTACTTTGGATAAAGGCACTTTTAGCAAAGTTAAAACTTGTTCAACATCTAAAGAAATATGGGAAAAGCTGGAGCAAATTTGTGAAGGAACTGAGCTCACAAAAGACAACAAAATCTCCAACGCTACCCAACTATTCGAGCTCTTCGAAATGAAGAATGAAGAGACTCTTGAGCAACTAGATTTGAGATTCACATCCATAGTGAATGAACTAGAAGCTCTGGGCAAACACTACAACATAGAAAGAAAAGAACATGAAAGTGTTAAGAGCCCTACCAACGGAGTGGGACAGTAAGACCACTGCCATGAGAGTGTCTATGGACCTGAAGTCCATGAGCACATTTGACCTATTCTCC
Source organism: Scutellaria barbata (assembly GCA_028654395.1). Classification (NCBI taxonomy): domain Eukaryota; kingdom Viridiplantae; phylum Streptophyta; class Magnoliopsida; order Lamiales; family Lamiaceae; genus Scutellaria; species Scutellaria barbata. The sequence goes on from CM053647.1 coordinate 22,707,500, forward strand.
GACTTGAAAGCGTTCGAGTATGACATCAATAGAAGGAGAAAGGAATCAGAGGAGTCAATCTCCAAAGTTACAGCGCTAACCGCCAGAGGAACCAAGGATACAGCAACCGCCAGTTGCAGTAAACAGAGTGAGAATACAGCAGAAGTTGCTGAAGAGGATATGGCGTTCCTCCTAAAGAAATTCAGGAGATTCATCAAGAGCAACAACAATAGCAGCAACACCAACCTCAACAAAAAGAATGACTTCAGAAGAAGTCATCCAACCCCTCAGGTATCCTCTTCTCCACAGTCAAATACAGGGAATATTGACTTGTGCTATAATTGCAGGAAGCCTGAACACTACGTAAGAAACTGTCCTTATCCAACCATACACAAGTATCCTGAAGGAGAAAGAGAACAGATGAGAGATAAAAGAAGAGAGAAAAGGCACAAGCTTCGAGCTCTCATAGGAGAGATGGAGAAAGCCAAGGATGCAGTAGTTCCGAAGGAAGTACTGAAAGCTGCAGAATCCTCTGACAGCGATGCTGAAACCTCATCCTCTGACAAAGAAGCACTCATATGCCTGATGGCTAAAGATGGTGAGGACAGCGAAGAAGATGAGGTAATCTACCAACCGTTGTCCATACAAGTTGATGAGGAGCTGAACATGATCCACTCCTTGAAAAGGATCATGAGTGATTTCGAGCAGATCAACTCAATTCATGAGGAACTGAAGGTTGAAAATGAGAACCTTAGAATCGATAATGAGATCCTCAAGAGCAAAAACATCGACATTGCCAAAATGCTCGCTGCACGAGAGTCTGATAACTCAAAGTGTAGTAAGCTGCAACAAGAGGTCTCTAGATTGAATCTGCTGATCACCGAGCTAAAATTTGAGAAGGAAACCTTGCAGTCCAAGATGAGCACGTTCACCAAATCTTCAAAGGACGCAAAAGATTGCATAAACCGTGTCAGAGATCATTTTGAAATATCAGGCATAGGTTACAGCAATCAAGGCTCTCAGAATACAGCAAGTACATCCAAAGCTGTAAATTTTGTTCAAGCTAAAACTTCAATGGAGAAAGAGTTACTCTGTGACTCTGAAAAGATCATGAACAAAACAGCAATGACGGATAAGGGGAAGAGACCCCAATGCTCAACTACAGGGAGTAAGCCTGCATCTAAGAATTGGCTGCAGTAGAAGCCATCTGCTGCATGCAGCAAAAGGATGCAGCAACCAACAAAGTTGCAGCATAGAAGAAACTTTCCTACCTATACTAAGACCTACATGTCTAAACCTCAAAGAGGATATACTCCAGGGAAGTATGGTGGAAGACCACACTACAAGGGTGTTGGTAACACACATGTTGGTTATGCACACACTTTTAACAAGCAGTCTGTCAAGACAACTGCATACAGCATGAGAACCAACAAATCTTACAGTAAAATAGTTACTGTTAAGAAAGTTTGGGTTCCCAAAGTATCTAACCCCAAAGGACCCGTACAGATATGGGTACCTAAATCTGTTTGAAATTGTTACAGGTTACAGTGCTAGGGTGCAGCAGTAATGTATGGTATATCGACAGCGGCTGATCAAGACACATGACAGGTAGTAAAGAAACGTTGAAAGACTTCCAAGAATGCAAAGGACCTAAGGTCATATTTGGAGATGATTCCAAAGGAAGCACAAAAGGAAGCGGATGCCTAGTCAAGGGGAACATAAAGATTAAGGATGTATCCTATGTAAAGGGGCTTAGATACAATCTTCTAAGCATCAGTCAATTTTGCAGTGGAATTCAACCTCAACAAGTGCTTAATCAAAGACAGCACCACAAATGAAGCAAAGCTTACAGGAACAAGAAGAGGAAATATCTACCTAGCAGATTGGAATTCCTCCACTCAATCAACATGCTTCATTGTGAAAAGTCCACCAGAGCTGAGCTGGCTATGGCACAAACGATTAAGTCACCTAAACTTCAAGACTATCAACAAGCTAGCAAGAAAAGGCCTCGTGAGAGGATTACCAGATGTAGCTTACAAAAAGGAGAATGTCTGTGGAGCGTGTCAAAAAGGAAAGCAAGTTAAGAGCTCTTTCAAGGATAAAATTCAGAAATCATCTCACAAGATTCTAGATCTTCAACACATGGACCTTTTTGGACCAGTAGAACCAGTAAGCTTGAGCGGGAAGAAGTACTCCCTAGTAGTAGTGGATGACTACTCCAGATACACATGGACGATCTTTCTTGCAAAGAAGTCAGAGACTCAAGAAAAGTTACCAGGTCTCATGAAGAAAATTCAGAATGAAAAGAGCTTGAGTATAGTGAAGATAAGATCAGACAGAGGAACCGAGTTCACAAATAAGTTCATAGAGAAATTCTGTTCTGATAATGGTATTCGCCATGAATACTCTGCTGTAAGAACACCGCAACAAAACGGGGTTGCTGAAAGAAGGAATAGAACCCTCAAGGAAGCAGCAAGAACAATGATAGCAGAAGCAGAAATACCCAAGAGGTTTTGGGCTAAAGCAACCAACACTGCATGCTACACGTAGAACAGATGTCTAATCATCAAGGATCTTGACAAGACACCTTATGAAATATGGAACGGTCATACACCAAATCTCTCTTATCTGCATATCTTTGGATGCAGGTGTTATGTTCTCAACAATGAAAAGGAACATCTGCAAAACTTTCGATGATAAATCAGACGAAAGAGTATTTCTAGGATACTCTGCTGTAAGTAGAGCTTTCAGAGTGTTTAATAAGAGAACCCTGGTGGTTGAAGAATCTGTACATGTGGTGTTTGATGAACCACATTGTGACACAAAGAAGCTGGATAAACCACCTGAAGTGACTGCTCCTAGAAAAGAGAATGTTGTACCATACATAGAAGGAGTTCTGCTTACAGGAGAAGAAAAAGAAGAAGAAGCTGCAACCTTGGATGCAGCAGACATTCTTACAGCAGCAGAACCTCCTGCATTACAGCAACATGATGAGCAAGATACACCAACTCATGTCCTTGAGCCTGATAGGACATGGCTAAGAAACCATCCAAGAAATCTCATTATAGGAGATCCATCCATCGGTGTAAGAACAAGAAGATTCATACCACATGAAGCAATGTTTGCATGCTTCATATCACAATCAGAGCCTAAGAATGTTGAAGAGGCACTGCAAGATAGCAACTGGGTGCAGGCCATGCAAGAAGAATTAAACGGATTTGAAAGAAATCAAGTGTGGCAAACAGTCGCAAGACCAACCCATCAAGGTGTAATTGGAACAAAGTGGGTCTTCAAGAACAAGCTAGATAAATCAGGAGTCGTTGTAAGAAACAAAGTAAGATTAGTTACTAAAAGCTACTGTCAGGAAGAAGGAATTGATTTTGATGAGACTTTCACACCAGTGGCAAGGCTAGAAGCAATAAGAATTTTCCTAGCCTATGCAGCACATATGAATTTCAACGTCTATCAAATGGATGTTAAAAGCGCATTCCTGAATGGTCTCCTTACAGAGGAAGTATATGTTGAACAACCTCCTGGTTTCGAGGATCAAGCAGAAGAGAAGGTGTTTCGGTTACAAAAAGCTCTATATGGACTGAAGCAAGCACCAAGAGCTTGGTATGACACCTTATCTCTCTATCTTCTGGAAAATGGCTTTCAGAAAGGAACAATCGACAAAATGTTGTTTAGGATACAGGACGGAGAAAGTGTACTTCTTGTACAAATTTATGTGGATGATATTATCTTTGGATCCATAAACAAAGAGCTATGTGAGAAATTCTCCAACCTGATGCAGTCAAAGTTCGAGATGAGTATGATGGGAGAATTAAGTTTCTTTCTCGGACTGCAAGTAAAACAGCTACCTACATGAACCTTCATCAACCAAGTCAAGTATACGAAGGAGCTTATCAAGAAGTTTGGCATGGAGAATGGGGCAGCAACGTCCGTTCCCATGTCCACATCCATAAGTCTTGACAAAGATGAAGACGGTAAAGATGTAGACATTACCAAGTACAGACGCCTCATTGGATCATTGTTGTATCTCACAGCAAGCAGGCCAGACATTATGTTTGCAGTAGGAGTCTGTGCTAGATTCCAAGCAGCACCAAAGGAATCTCACCTGTTAGCAGTAAAAAGGGTGATTAAGTATCTGAAAGGAACTCAGGAAGTAGGCCTATGGTATCCTAAGGAAGGAGGATTCAAGCTTAAAGGCTATTCCGACTCAGATTATGCAGGCTGCAAGATTGATAGAAATAGTACAAGTGGGACGTGTCAATTTCTGGGAAATAGACTTGTCTCGTGGTTCTGTAGGAAGCAGATCTCAATTGCAACCTCTACAGCAGAAGCAGAGTATGTTGCAGCAGGAAGTTGTTGTGCGCAGATTCTCTGGATACAGCAGCAACTTAGAGACTATGGGATAGAAGAAAAAGAGACTCCGATTCTCTGTGACAATACGAGCGCTATTGCAATTACCCATAATCCTGTCTTTCACTCAAGAACAAAACACATTGACATTCGTCATCACTTTATAAGAGATCATGTTGAAAAGAAAGACATTGTGCTAGAGAAAATTCACACGGATCTACAGCTTGCAGATATCCTTACAAAACCTTTGAGTGAATCGAGGTTTTCCATGCTTCGAAACGAGCTGGAAATCCTTAAATTGTGAAAAGATAAGAAGATGCAAGATCACAGGGGGAACCTCTGCATGCTTGCAGGAAGCAGTAAGAATGGTACTGTAAGCTACGCGTCAATACAGCATTGGGTTCAGACAGCGCTGCATCTTACATTCTTACATTACAGCAGTTATCAAGAATTCAAGCAGCACCAGGTTACAGCATTTATTTCAAAAGAGTATTGATTGCTCTGCATCCTCGTACTTGAATTGCTGCAACCTTAAAAGGCATTTATTTAGGCGGCAAAGGGCATGTCTTTCAGCATTAAATGAATGACTGCGGGTGTCAGGAAGTGGAAAGAGCGCTGACAGAGCCCACGCGCCAAGTAATTATTAGTGTCGATTTGACATCTCCGCTTTTTCCTGAGCCACTAGATCATTTCTCTGATTTATCTCAACCGTCGATCTACGCACGTCTCTTGAGAACCGTCATAAAGATCAAAACGTGCCATTTGAATTCATTTTTCACCATCTTCAGAGAGAGAAACACATTTTTCGCATAAAATTATCTAAGTGCAAACCCTCGTTCTTTCTCTCTCTCTCTCAGAAAAATATCATCAATGGCTGCCAGAAGAACCATCGTGTACGCTGGCTTCTCTGTAGAGTCAGTACAGAGATTCTACGCCTACGCTAGGCAGGCGGAAGAAAGAAACTGCATCCTGTTCCGGATGGATGCAGATGAAGAAGAACGGTCGCTGACCGTTAGGGACATCGCCACCACCTTCAGCATCTCGGCTGCAGGTTTGACCCCCAGCCAGTTGACAACGTATGGGGAAATTTCCGCTCAAGAGATGTGGGATCTCTTTCGAGCAAGGGATGCAGGGGCTGAGATCAAGAGAAGCGCCCCCAAGAAACTCTTCAAACCGGAGTTCGAGTTGCTTCATGATATCTGTGCATACTCCATTGAAGGAAGGACTGGGAGTTATGACAAATGCACAGATCTCCGGTTCCGGATCATGTCTGCGATCATGACCGGAGAAAAGGTGAACTGGACGAGGTTCATCATAAAGAGGCTATGGGAGGAAGCAGAGAAGATAACGGAGCGTCGGAGCTACGGTATCACCATCTGCTCTCTGCTCTGCAAGCTTGGCCTTCAACTTGCAGCACCCGCCCCCATTCACCCTGGAAAGTATCTCGGGGAGAAGAAGAAGGGCAAGACCCAGCCAAAGACTGCAGAAGCAGGAGTTGCGAGAAAGAAAATCAAAGACAAAAAGAATGCAACTCTTGCTCTGCAAGATGAAGCTGCAGGTAGCGGGGAAGAAGCCGATGAAGAGGATCCTTCGAGTCATCTTCCTGTTATCAAGAGGAGTTCAGGGAAGGCTGTACCTGAACTTGAATCCTCTTCCCCAGATGATGACGCACCCTTGGTGAGAAGGGCTCCACGCAGCAAGAGGGCTGCTGCTGCTGCTGTTGGGGATGTGTCATATCAGCCCAAAGATAAAGGTGACTCTCTTGATTCCCAACTCTCTACACCTAATATGGTTGTAGTTGACCTTGGGGATGAGTCACATCAGCTTCAGGAGCCACATCAGCACCGGGTCGAGCCTACTGAAGAAGAAGCTCATCTACAAACAGAAGCTTCAGTGCTCGATCCTATCTTTCCAGCGGCTAGAAATATGGCTGCGGAGTACTCTCTTTGGAGAGAGATGTGGCTGTTTAAGGGGGAAATCCTGTTGAAGTGAAAGGATTTCCTAACAGTCGAGCAAGCTGTCCTGGAGTGGGCCAAATCAGAGGATATTCTGGCCCTCCTGCAACCTGACTTTGCAGCAAGAGTTTAAGAGCTCGATGGCTGCAGTGCTGCACAGGGAGCACAGGACAAAGGAAAGAGCAAAGCTCTTACAGAATCTGACTCTGCAGAGCTGCCGATGAGAGCAGCAGTGGAAGATGCACAGGTCTTCCTCGTCCCGGCTGCGGAGGCTGTAAGAAGAGGCGATGATGTCGTGTTTGCTCAAGAGCAAATCGACACCTTGGGAGTGGAGCAAGCTGAAGAAGCTATGCTGCATCTAGCGCTGCAACAGAGCATGAAGGAAACCAGAATGCAGCACACTCCAAGGAGGATGCGGGGAGAAGGCAGTTCAAGCTCACATCAGATGAACTCCTCTGCATACGAGCAAGTAGTTGAGGGCCTCTCCAACATTGTCTCGCTAGATCGCTTGGAGGAGGAGGAAGCCCAACTACTGGATTATGGCGATTCCCCGGTTCGCGAAGATGAAGATGCTGCTGTTGCAGATTCTGAGGGGGAACCAACTGCCATAATCAGGGATGTCATCACTGATATCTCTGAAATTGCCGATGAAGCATCTACGGAGGAAGTTGCAGAGGCGGTACTCCCTGCACTGGACGCGACAGTAATGCAGCCGGCAACCACCCTTCAACAAGAAGAAGGAGCTGCAGAGACAAGTAGGGTGGAAGCTGAGATTCTTGCAGCAGTAGAGGATACAGTGCTGAAAGCTGTGAATGCTGCAGGAAACCAAGCAGAGCTGCAAGAACCCATTCTTGCAACAGAGACTGTCGAAGTGGTTACAGGACCGGCCGAGGAGACGGGGTCCGTTGAGAAGACCTCTGTGGAGGATTTTGTTCTGACAACACTCCCTGAGGGTGAGAAGACCTCAGGTGGGGAGGCTGTTCAGACAGTACCCACTGAGGAAATTAGAGCTGAAGCTGAGGTAACCCCAGTGCAGCTAGAGACACCTCGAGAGTAGGTTGATGTTGCAGCTGCTGCTCGCTCTCAAGAACCTTCCAAGGTTACAGCAGCAGAGGTTACTGTGGACGCTAACATATCTCATGCCGACTTCGCAAGGATGATAAAGGAACGCAACATAGCTGTTCATGGGCCGAAATCTGACGGAGCAGATCCTGTTCAAGTATCATCCGGCAAAGAGGAGGCAAATGAAGAAGAATGAGAAGAAGAAGGAGAAGAGCACCCATCCTCAAGCTCGACAAGCTCTCAAACCAGCAACCATGAGGATGAGGTTGCTACTGATGTTCCGAGGTAGGATGCAGCGCCCATATGTCAAGATGTTATTCCATTTACAGCATCCGCTGTTGCCTCGACGAGAAGGAATTCTGGGCTGACTCCTGATGAATCTATCAACAGGGTCGAGACCGCTGTTAGACACCTGCTGCATGCTCTCCAGGAGCATGAGTCTATCATGCGAAACAGTCTCAGGGTCACCGCCAAATTCCATGCTGAAACCATGACGAGTTTCAAGAAGGACCTCGAAGTGCTGCCTGATATGATCAAGTCAAATCTTGCGGAACATGCAAACAGGCTGTACTACGATCGGGTCAGACTGGAGAAGGAGTTGAAGGTCGAAGCTGTCTGACGCGCCAGGAGGTCAGGCAATGCAAGCAGCATGCTGAAAATGCCTCAACTAGACTCAACTCTCACTCCAAAGTCCTGGAAACACTTCTGGATCGTGTCTACGATCAATCTCAGAGAACCAAAAGTGTGGACGACCGCCTGGGGAATCTGGAGCTGATAGTAGGAGAATTGAGGGACATCATGGTCCGAGCCTTCCCTCAGCATGTCGATGCTCCAGAGCCCGCCCCTGAACCGACCCGACACCCTCGATTAAGGACGGTCCCAGCTGCCCCTACTCAGCCCCCGGCTTTTGATGATGCCAAAAAGGGGGAAGGATTTGAAGATAGATACAGGAGCAAAGGGGCTGCTGAATCTGAAGAATAAGAAGATGATGACCAGCAATCTCTCAGCAGGAGAAGAAGAAGGTCTGGATCATCTGCTGCTGCTGATATCCCTTCTCCGAAGAGATGGAGAAGAGATGATGATGGAGCTGGTGGAGCCGGTGCAGCTGCTGGAAGAAGATCGGCTGCAGGTTCTGCACACAGCAGAGCTGCAAGCAAGGATGCAGCACCTCCCAGCTATCATCATAAGAGAATGGATGATAGTCAGCAGCAAGGCTCAAGAAAGAGGATGAGCGGGGAAGAGTCTGAGAATCAAAGGCGCCAGAACGAAGAAGCTACAGATCCTAACGCCTGGATTCAAAGACTCGGAGTAATTGGTGATAGAAAAATCTTTCCAAATAACTTCTACCAATTTCCTCCTCAAGAAATTCCTCGCCTTGACACTGAAAATATCTCTGCTGAAGTGTCCGTGTTGATGGATCAAAGGCCTGAAGGAAAGAACATGGTTTGGAGATTTGACATCTTCAAAGAAGTCAGACTGCCTTTTGATCGAAATCCAACATTTGAGGCGATCACTATTTTCAAACGATTAGAGTACCTCAGACACTTTAGAGAACTATGTAGGAAAGGCAAATTCAGCAAGTATCATACCTGCAAGACTGCATTGAGGAGGTATGAATAGCTCATTCTGGAAGGAAGCCTTGATATTCAACAATTCTACATCGACCAAGTGAAGAATGGGCTGATTGTACCATACTGCGAGGACTTCTGGCTGAGATGGATTCAAATTCCCGTGATCAGACACAAGCTAGAAGAGTCCTACCAAGAGTCCATCAAGGACTGGTGGAAAGAATCAAGAGGAAGAGAAGGCCTTGAAAGGTTTGCAGGAAGAAGATCAGAAGAACCAGCAAGCAAAAGATCTCTGTTTTACTAAGCTGTATTCATATACTCTCTTGTGATCCTTATTGTATTTTTGCTAAGTTGTAAAAATTTCTATCTGATAATGAAGAAATTTTTCCTTCTGTTTTATCCAAGTTCAACTCTTATGAACTCATGCATGTTGTTTATGTTTTCCTGTTGCTTCTGATTAAAGGAATAGCATGATGCATCACTGATGAATCTAGGATTAGATTTAATTGTTCAAAGCTATGCAAATATGTAATCTGGATAAACCATATGAGTTAATGTAAAATGAAACTTCTTCATGAACGAAATATTGTAAAGGTTTTGTCATCATCAAAAAGGGGGAAATTGTTGGGATTTCAATGTTTAGATTTTAATGAGACAAACCAAATATGTAATAGGAAGTTTTGAGTACCCCATTTTCACACTGTTTAAGTGAATAAATAGACTAGAATTGAGTCTTGAGCCAAGTTTGAAAATAGAGGTTAAAACAAGGATAAAGCTGCATCTAAGCTTTAAGGGAAGATATTGCTACAAGAATGCAGGATACAGTATCGCTGTAGAAAGGCAGGATACAACATAGCTGGAAGAAGGAAGGAACAGCAAAGTTTAAATAAGACTGAACTTCTACACAGCAAAGCAAGAAAGAACGGCATGCAGCAACGCTGCAAGAAAATGATACAGGAGTACTGCTAGAAAGAAGTTACAGCAGCACTGCCAGAAGATACTGCAACCAGGTCTAAGATACAGCAGCACTGAAAGAAAGCATCAGCTGCACAAGGACGTAGGATACAGCGCAGACTTACAAGTCAGTTAAGTAATACAGCGCCAACTACAAGACGAAGTATCCTGCAAATCCTAGGAAGGATAAATACAGTACGAGAAACGGAGATTCAAGCAAGAATAAAAGAGTCGTTCAAGAAAAAGTCAAAGTAGCAGATACGGAGCCAATAAGAAGATGCCACATGGACTGACGCGCTGCAGAAAGCTGCGAGCCGCAACTGCCGCATTAAATGCTCCGAAAGGAAAAGTCAAGTCACATTAAATGCGAACCATGCTTTGGCCAGGCTACTTCAAATTCAAAAGAGAGATGTCTCTTTCAACGGACATCTTCTCCTACAAGTATAAATAGAGGTCGAGGAGAACTGAAGTTGGTCACTGTCACTGTTACTGAGAACTAAAATTCATTCGCAAAAGTTTCAATCTTACAAATTCAAGCATTCAAGCCAACAACAGTTTCAGTCACTCAACCTATCGAAGTGAAGCAAGTTCAAGCTGAAAGTTTCCCTACTGATTCAGAAGCTCACTTCGAAGGACAAGTTGAAGAAAAACCTTTTTATCCTTTTAACCTTGTTGCTGTGTGCTTAGGTTGTTTTAGTGGTGTCAAACAGTTGATAGGAGAGATCCTTGCTGTTTGTTTAGTTGTCTAGAGTTAGGCAGCTTCCCTGTGTGGGAGTGTAGAACCCTGTGTGGGTTAGCCTTTGAAGTTTGCAGTTGCTGTGTGTACGCTGGACTTCAGTAGGTGGTTTGCTTTGTAAAGTTGATAGATTGTTAGGAGAGTCCTGTAAATCAATCTTACTTAACAAAGTTCCTGCTCGAGGAGCAGTAGAGTGGACGTAGAAGGATTACACCACATTCGAACCACTATAAGCCATAAGTGTTTTAATTGTTTTATTTATCTGTGCGTTTATCTTCTACATTATTGTCTGTCTCTCATCATAAAACGTTTTGAAAGAAGCATTCTTGAGAAAAATAGCCTTGTGTTTAAAAGTTTATTTCCGCTGCGTATAAAACTCCAGGTTACAACGTGCAGCACTGCATCGTAGCGCTGCAAGCAATAACCATCTATCGCTGCAAGCTCAAGTAACTTGCAGTGCAGAACGGTTGTTTTAAAAGATTTTGAAAATCGACCAAGGTTCATTCACCCCCCCTCTGAACCTCGAACACCACTTGGGACCAACAGTATTATATCTTACGAATTAGCTCACGAGCCTTCTAACAAACTTGTTGCGAGCTAACGAACAGATAATGTCAAGTTTGAGTTTATTTGTTTAATTCAACAAATCACAATAAATGAATTTGAACGAACTTTTATCGAACCGAACTTTGAGTAGTTCATGAACAGGTAAGTTCATTTACATCTTTGTGAATAACGGAACACTATAATTAAATGTAAGATCGAATTGTTTGGGATGCGTGAGACGCGAAGTTAAAAACTCAACAAATCCATGCATAGGTTTAGTGAGTGCATTTTACCTTATTTGTATGAGTAGGTTTTGTAATCGGTGCACATGTAATCCAGGCCTACCTGAATCCACATGTTTTCATTTTATTTTTTTCTTGCTTCCAACCAAAACTTTTATGTTTGTATTGGTGTGACCTTTATGTTGCATTGTTGTGACATTGATATACAAATTTTGTGACTTTTATGTACTATAACTTAAAAAAAAAGGAAGATTTTGTTACCTTTGTGTTGACCTTTATGTACTGTAACTTTATGTTGTGACATAGTACCTTTATGTAATATAAAAGTACGGATATTTATACATAAAAGTCACATAAATATACATAAAGATATATATGTATAAATTATATTGAAATTCTTCCATTTTTATAAGTTATAATACATATAGATCACATTATTTGTACATAAAAATCACACTAATATAATATAAATGTCATACATTCATAATATAAAGGTCAACACATAAATAAATAAATAAAAAATACGCAAAACTCACATATCAGAGTCGGATCGACCTGCATTATATGAATTTTAAATTGATGCATGTAAATGAGAATTGTGTATATTATATAGTTTATCCTACTAAACAGGATTAATGATTTAACTAGTGACCATTTGGGTAGTGAGTACTGATTTCTTCAATATTAAAAGAATATTATTTTATTATTAAATAAATTATTATTTTAGTAATTTAAAAGTCTGACTCATATTGAAGGGGGTGATTTTGTCTCTCTTTTTAAGTGTATGTCAAAGGTGGGAAAGATTGAGGGATTAGAGATGCATTTGTGGAAGTGGAAAGGTGGACCGCACATTAAATTGCTACACGAGTTAAAAGGCTGTCACCCATCTCCTTGAAACTTAGCTTAATCAACAAGACCCCACACATTTACACGTTTTCTATGTGAATCTTGTTCAGATCCGCTTCTAATATTACACATATGCCCATACAGCTGTATTTTTATTTTCTTGTTTTAATTGTGACTCACTGTAATTTCACACTTTTGACACCAGTTAGTTTAAAATAAATGGTAATTGGGCTTCATACTCAACTTGAATACTATTATCATCACTGCTCTTTTTTTCTTTTCTTTCTTTTAACGGTAAGTTTGATAGTATCTAATAATTAAATATGCGCGCGTAAGTCAACAACTAGTAATTAAATATGCAAACTAAATCATGATAATTTGTTATTTGTAATAAGCATATCAATAAACCATGATAATTACGAATCAATCTTACACATAATAATAATAATAATAATAATAATAATAATAATAATAATAATAATAATAATAATAATAATAATAATAATAATAATAATAATAATAATCTCTCTAGCTCCTTTCATCTTCATCTCCCAGTATATATGCTTCTTCAATATCTCGCATCATTAGATTCCAAAGGTATTAGTTGAAATTTATAAAATAATCATATGAAAAATAAAGTATTATTGAAGATTATTTTATTACAGTTATTTTAAGCATAGAAAAATCAGGTCTTTTAACAAATAGAAAAACACACTAATCATCTGTAGAAAATTTGAAAAAAATATTCAACATAATATTGAAGAAGGTATGGATTGAATCGTAAATTCAACATTATACATTTTAAAGTAATAATTTTAAGTGTGTAAAACAATGTGTTAGTTATACGAGTAACCATTTGGGAAAATAAGTGAGATTACAGTAAAATAAGTGATATTTTTCAATTATACAAGTAATATATTCAAAAACATAGTACTATATTTCAATAATACGATTAGTAATAACTTTTAAAAACTAACAATATCTTTCAGTTAAACAAGTTAGTAATATCATTCAATGAAACAATTAATACATGCGTAATACATTTGAGTCAAGTAATAATTTCATGAGATAATACCTCCAAATGCCCTAATTTCTTATCTAAATAACCCCAAATACCCCATCAACTATAATATTATCCCAATATACCCCAAAAGTGGTTAAAGACCAATTTACCTCTAAAAAATCACTATTCAAAATGCTATTTCCACTTTTAATTTATGAATGTCAAACCATCTTGTTAAACCATGATTTCACAACCCGGATATAATTATCTTGGTATTTTGGTTGGAAACCTTTCTCGTGCCCCAAAAAACACTCGTATTTATACTTGTGATCTGGTCTGAAAGGTATAACAATGCCATATGCTGAACGATTATTATTCGGAAGAAAATTTAATGGATTTTTCCATGATTTATATTTATTGAGATCCGATGCTCAGAAATGATATCAGAGCCAAGTTTTATTGAAGAAATAAATTAAATTATGTTGTACAATATTATTTTCTTGTGCCTAACGGAGGAGAAAATCAAGAAAATGTATCCGAAAATATGTCGAGATAACCCAAGTGCAGGATATCAGTAATGACATCCAGCGAAGATTGGAACATAATTGTTCCAGACACATCTAAGGTCACTCAAGACCTTAGGGAGATCCAAAAGACCATCATTTATTATGGTGGACAGATGGAGAAGATAGTCCGATTTCTAACCGAGATCCAAAGAGAAGTTTCAGATCTAAAACAAGAAATTGTAGATCTGAAAAGAAGATCATCCAAAGGAACTGGTAGATCCATGAACGAACGTATGAAAGACTCGTTCGGTGGTATACCAATCATTTCCAAAGGAAAGGCTACGGAAATTTCGAAGTCTAAAAGCAACAACGAACTCCTACTTGATCTCATAAGACAAGTCGGATGGAAGTCTCAAGAGTAGATCTTACGGAGTTAACTGAATCCCTTTCCAATCTTGGAATTGTGGATCTAGTAAACCTCAGGATGAATGAGCCTATTCCAAAAAAAGAAGAGGAGAGCACAAGTACGGCAGTACCTGAAGCATCTGTACCTGAAGCACCGGTTCCTCCCGAACCCATTTGGAAGCAGGACGGGGTTGACTATGAAGAATACATAGCTCGACAAGCCAAAAGCCGACCGGGAAGGTTTAAAGGAGTTTCTAAAAGCCCTTGGGCAAAAATGATGCTTGAACCAACCCATCCGTTTGGAGTGATGCTCACAACAGACATCATCGATTTCAGAAATATGAAAGTATTGATCGATGAGTGGATGTCATCCATGAAAGTTGCTTCATCAACACTGGATGTTGATAACGATCATTTTTGCCAAATACTGGTAAATAGTTTGCAAGGTTCGGCCAAGAAGACATGAGACATGACCGAAGCCTCTCTCAAACAAGAGATCTTATCCAACGATAATGTTATAACAATTGTCGAAAGGATGGGTCATCTGCTCAAAATATGTTTCCTCGGGGACGGATATTTTGAGGAAAGAAAAGACAAGAAGAAAAGAGAGTATATGCAAGCTCGGTTTGCTCTCGAACTAAGAAATATATGTTATGCGGATTAATATATATATATTGGTTCCGCAAATATTATTTCCAAGCAGATGTACCATGGAATGTGGCAACAGATTTATTCTTTGCAAAAATCTGCAGTCCATGGAGGGAGATGCTTATGCAAACCTACAAGGTACCTACAGGCCGAGTTGATTCAGTGGCCAGAAGGATGTCCTTTTTTAAGGACAGTATACGAGAATGGTGTCAACAAGCGACACTACATAGGAACAAGAAGAAACTAAGAGGGATGGTAAAAAGAACCCATCTTTGTTGCGACAACAATGATTTTCCCAGTATCATTGGAGAACCAAGTCGTGAAAGGAAGAGAAAGAAACACTTCAAGGGAAGGTTTCAATCTAAGTCCGGAGGATCATACAGGAGACCTTCCAAACAAGGAAGATCATGGTGGTCCAAATCAAAGGCTAGATCTTACAAATCTGGTCAAAAGTCTGGTCCTTCCAGGTTTTCTTCACAGGGATCTAGATCCACAGGGAAGCCAACAGGAGGAACAACCCGGAAAAGAACTTTCAAACGAGCTCAAACTCGAGCAAATGAAAGTTTCAAGGATTGCAACTGTTGGACGTGCGGCACGAGAGGCCATATTTCGCCCGATTGCCCAAAAAAGCAAAAAGATGTGCGCCAGTTCGAGTACACAGACGACATCCATGATGCTGTCTTCTATGGTGATTTGGTGCCAGTTTACAAGTTCGAAGATATCTCTTCAGACGAAAGCATCTATGAAGAAGAATTCGAATCTGATTCAGAGGGTTCCGATGGATCATCTACAGAATCAGACTAGTAGCTCCGGCGAACAGGAAGATAGACTCCAGACGACAGACAGTCTATCAGGATTCTTTTCAAAAATGACCATCTCAAACAAGACGATGGAAAGAATCATGCAACAAGATTCAGCTTTAAGTCCTTACGACGGATTTAAGATTGGAAGTCTTAATTGATTTTGTAACAAGATCGGAATAAGACAACGCAAGCATCATATCATCTACCGGGTGAACTCAGGTGAGTTCTCTATTCCAATAGGGTTAACCGGTAATAACATTGAGATGCAACTTATTCCAAAAGAAGAAATTCTTGAGGAATTGAGTCGTATCAAAGAAGAAGTAGCGGTCACAATGAAATGGATCCATATTGGAACCATTAAAGTAGTGATTAAAGCTACCTTCAAAGAAGGAATTGATTCTGAGTTACATCTATCTGTGATGGATAAAAGAATCAATAACTTAAGCGAAAGTTGTCTTGGTACAATGGTAGGTAATTTATATGTTGGCAAACTTATGTTTGACATTCATCCTAAGATTGCATATAACCTAGCAGACCAAGATTTTAGTAGAGTCTTAACCCTTCATCAATATTTTAAAAGACCTGATCTTATGAAAGAAGGAAATAGACCATATTCTATCACGTATAGAATTGCATATGCACTTTCCAATACACATCATTCGGATATGTTTCTTAGGAAAGAGTATATAGAAATTCCTAGAATTTTCAAGGAATTTGCCAAAGTTATGACACCTGACCCAATCAAAATACCAAGGTTAGGAGGTGTCAATTTGTTAATCAGAGATCAACCTATTTTAAACAATAGATCATTAAGGTTTGATTCTGAAATTAGTAACAGATTGTCATTTTCCGAGGGTAGGATTCTAAGCCTAAAAGGAAAAGAATCAGGAGAGGATTTGTATCCACAAAAAATTAGGGTAAGAAATGTTAAAATAAAATGCCCTAATAATGAATGGAAAGAAATCCATATTGTTTTTGATATATCTAAAACTGATAATTTGTTTCCTTGTGAGGAGATATATCATTTACAACAATCAAGTATTAATAGATATGAAGGCATGTTAGAAATAGCAGGTTATCATGTATCTGTTACAGGAAGTGCAGGCATAACTAAAGGAGTTATGACCCTAGGGTTAAGTTTCCTTGAGGAACATAAGCCCTGGAGAAGAGATAAAAAATGGATGGAGTTCGACCTTGATGGACATACAATCAGGGTAGAATAAGACCATTATGCCAGGAATTAAGCTGGACCAAGAAATCACTGATCTCATGATACAAAGAACCCAGGCAAGAACTTTGTTAAGATCTTTGCGAGAGCAAAATCTACCAGAACAAAGAAGTATCCAAGAAGTCATAAGGATACAAGAGGCTGCGTTAAAAATAAATCAAATAAACGCATGAATTGACATGCTAGAACGCTGGAGGAGAAGGATTTATCCCAACAATCCAGACGGTTTCTAAATTATGCCAGGAAGGTGTATTGATGAGGAGATTCAGGATCTCAGAAAAGAGAAAGATGAGTTGACAGAGCGCATAAGGGAAATGCGAGACAATAGACAGACTCATCAGATAAGGTTTCAAGAATTGATCCGTGAGCATAATATTAGAAGCTCAAGGATAAACATGTTAGAATCTTGGAAAAGAACATATCCAGACGATTCTGAATGACGAGTATCTTCTCTATATATATATCTGTAGGGATATTATATGATCAATATAAGACAGAATATTTTGCAGCTTATATTGACTCAGGTTCAGGCATTTGCACAGCAAAGCCAGAAGTTTTTCCCAGCAAAGCAGTGGAAAAATTACCTCTTATTGCAGGAAGAGACTTCTCACAGAAGATCCTTATACTCAATAAAGGTATTCGAGAATCACGAATAATGATCGGAGGAGCATTCGATGCCCCTTGGTATAAAGTAAGAATGCCACCAATCTATATTCATGATACAGGTGCTGATATTTTGCTTGGTAACAATTTTATCCAAACTTTTGCAAAATATGAGCAGGATAATCACAAGAACCTGTTAACCTTTACTACTAACTGTGGTAGTATGATACAGGTTTTGCGGCGAGAAAAGGCTTTTAATAGGATCATGTCTATTAATTTTCGCAGCAAACGTGGTGATAATGAAGCCAAGTTAACTCATCCAAAAATGCAGGATAAGAGGAAATTTGGTGAAGCTCTTTTGTCATACAGACAAGAAGGAATGGATGAGGCACATGAAGAAGCTATTCAGTTTCTGAAAAATGCCTTACAAGAAGGACCACCCCAGATTGACATTGATGAGGAAAGTCTACTTTCCCTCGAAAATGTTAAAAGGCTAATTCAGAGAAACTACAATGAAAATCCTTTAGCCTGGTGGGACAAAAACCAGATCGAAGCAACGTTGAAGGTAAAAGAATAATACCGATACGAATTGGTTCGATACAAGCCAATCCAAATGAATCTTGAAGATCGAAAGGATATGCAAAAGATTATCAAAGAGCATATCGATCTCAAGCTGATCGAAGCAGGTATTTCTCCTTATAGTAGCCCAGGGTTTTTGGTAAGAAATCATGGCGAAATAAAGAGAGGAAAAGCAAGGTTAGTAATTAACTATCAAGGTATTAATAAGATTACCGAATTTGATGGTTATTACATACCAAGTAGAGAACACTTAATTGATTGTATTAAAGGGTCAAAAGTGTTTTCAAAGTTTGATTGCAAGTCTGGATTTTATCAGATTAAGTTAGAAAAAGAGTCTAAAAAATTAACTGCTTTTTCTACACCACAAGGTCAGTATATCTGGAACGTAATGCCTATGGGTCTTGCGAATGCACCTCAGATATACCAACGAAAGATGGATAATCGTTTTAAAGATTATTTTGAGTTTATGTTTGTATACATAGACGATATTCTAATTGCATCTAAAAATATGAAAGATCATTTAAAGCATCTTGAAATATTTTCAGAAGCATGTCATAAAGAAGGATTAGTGCTCTTTGAAAAGAAGGCAATAATCGCGGTTAATATAATCGAGTTTCTCGGTGTTATTATTGACCATGCAGGTATGGAACTACAGGAACATATTGTGGAAAAAATCTGCAATTTTCCAGATGTTCTTAAAGATAAGAAGCACCTTCAAAGCTTCTTAGGAGTGATTAATTTTGCAGGTTCATTCATTAAGGACTTGGCAAAATATCGAAAGGATTTCCGTCCTTTATTACAAAAGGATGAGAAGACCAAATGGAAATGGGAAGATATTCATTCCTAAAGAGTTCGTGAGTTAAAACAGGTTTGTAGTAACTTACCAAAACTCGCGATTCCTCAAGATGAGGATCAGTTAGTCGTCTACACAGAAGCTAATGATTTTCGATGGGCAGCAGTGCTCATGAGAAAGACATCTACGGGTGAAGAACCATGTAGATATACAGGAGGGTTGTTTACAGAACAACAAGCCAGAGTCTGGCACATAAACGAGAAAGAATTCTTTGCAGTTTGGAAGGCTTTCAAAAAATGGCCTTTATTTTTATTAGCCAAAGAATTTACATTAAAAGTTGATAATACTAATGTTAAAGCTTTTTTGAAAAACAAACTTGAATCAAAGATTGAAAAAGCTCGTATTATCAGGTGGCAAGCAGAATGCCAATATTATCTTTTTGATATTGTCATTGTGAAATCTAATGAGAATGTTCTTACAGATTTCTTAACAAGAGATGGATATCCTTGAAGCAGATTCCATCACAATACGAGCAAGGCACCTTAGGGAAAACCTTGAGGAGCACTACAAGGCATTTGAGGTGTTAAGGGTAAGAGCCGAAGCGGCATCTTATGTCCAGAAAGCTGATTTGGACAAAGTCTAAATGACTCTACGTGCAGCCATAACCTCAAATAATGATTTGTGGAATGCATTAGTAGAACCTGTAAACAAGACCTGTTCACCATCGATGATGCAGAAAGAATTATACGAAAGGAGTTCATCATCGATGAACAAACACGGTACTTTTATACCCGAAGCAGGACATCCTGCTGATAAAAGTTTTTCATCGGATATAGGTGAAAAGGCTGATAAGGCCGAACCAAGTGTTTTATCGGATTCCAATAAAATTATTAATTCGGAAGGTCAGGAAGCAATTCCAGACAATCCGAGTCAACCCAGCACCTTTGGGGTAAAAGAGGGAGATGATTAACCTAAGGCCTCAGACTGGCCCTAGACAGGTTAACACTAATCAAGCTATTTCTCCTCTGCAGGTCTACCAAAAAACATGGGAGAAATTGGTGACAAGAAATGGGATCAATCCGAACAGAATTACTGCTGATTGGTCTGGCAAGTATCCAAGACTTTGGATGCTCCCGGGGGTAAACCCTCATGATGTGCGGGAATGGTTCGATTTTGGAGCAATTGCTTCAGTTTTTACTACCGCACCCAGCTTTCCGGAGATTTCTAAATTACCGGACTGGATAGCCACTGCTGTGCACGATTCATGGCAGAACAACCCATACTTGGGTCGAGGAGATATACTGGAGCTAAAAATTATCTCTGCTGCTCCAGAAATTACAGGAAAAGGGTCTCATCCAGTTTTTCAATTCATAAAACTACAGAGACCTGAGATGGGGGCGATAAACCGTGCCAAAACACCCCTAGAAAACAGCCCTTTGGTCGTAGCCCTGACTGAAAACGATATATCAACCAGGCGAGCATGGGGTCTCTGGGTCTGTCTCACCGAGATGGACGAAGTGAAGTATCCGTTCAAAATATTTCATAATTCTGTGAACGGATCATTCCTGTTAAATTCCATGACAAGAACAACTACCGGATTTGCTGAAAACCTCTTCGAGAATAAGAGAAAGTTAATATGGGAAAACAAGGTTCAAGCAACGGAACAAACAAGAAAGAAGATATGTAATATGATACATATCGGACGATGGGGAGAGCGGATATGCTCTTACTGTCAAGCACAAGAGAAACCACTGTTTGGACAGGGTTTCAAAATAAAAAAGGACAAACCCGACTACCCGAAGAAAAAGGGAAAAGGGAAGGGTTTTTAGAAAATAAAACCCAAAAATGTAATAAGAGGAAACGGGTCTAATTAGACTCGATTGTAAACAAGCTGTAATGTATTCCAAACAATGTAATAAGGTAGGAATACAGTATAATCAGCATTGGATGCTAATTCAGACAGGGGATAGTAGTAGGTCCCGCCATCTTAAAGAATCAGTATCTGGTCTAAAAGAACAAAAGTGGAGGACCCCTCCACTCACCAAGAGAGTCGTTGCCGACACAAGAAGACAACGAAGGTGGTAGATGCACTTACCAAGCGGTAGGTGGGAAATAAAGAAGGTTGGCCCATTCCCCACTAACCAAGTGGAATGCAAGTTGGCAATGCAATAATGGATCCACACAGGAGTACATTGATGCCTATAAAATGAGGCCTTCAGCCTCAAAAGAAGATCATCGAAAATACACAACACTTCTCTCTTCATAAGCTTTTCGAAATCTTCTATAGTTTTGTAATAGTTTAGCTTTCAAGCTTTCCTGTTCATGGGGGTTTCCCCTTCACGAGTCTTAGCCATGATAGGCTAATTCAAGTTTCTCTTCCAATGGTAGAGAAAATTTATATTGTAAAATAGTTTAGTTTATTTTCTTCAATAAACAAGGCTTTTGCTTTCCGACATTCTATCCAAAAATTTATAATTCTGAGTGAAATTCATCCAATAGTGAGTCTCCCCGTGATCTCCTTAAAGGCAGGTGGCCGTTGAGAAGGATTGCGATCTGGGTTCCAAAGGAATTAGGTTTCAAAACCATAGACTGTGGGCGAGTGGTTGGATCTCGGATCCGTAAAACGTGAAACCGTATTCCAAGGGAATTCAAGAGACAAAGACGAGGTATGTTTGAAACTCAGTTTTATTTATTTACGGAAGCATGTTGGGCCTGACATTGATCAGAGGGATAATCCGGATCTAATAAATGTAAAGATTGGAAAAGGGAAAAATTGGTTAATGACAAGCATGGTTTTTGGAAATTATTAAAAGATAGTAAGGGTAAAATGGTATTTTGTCATAAAAAAGGGGTAGATGGAGATATTTTATTATGAAAGTGGGTATATAAGGACTTTTGTTATATGGTAGGATAGTTGGGGAAAAAATATAAGGAAATGGGGTAGGTTTAGATTTGATCTCATAATTTCATCAAACACATGTAATATCTATTTAAACTAAATAAAAGGTAAAACACTTTTTTCATCCAAACTTAACACTTTACTATATAAACCTTAGAATATTTCACTTAATATGTACATACATTTTTCACTTTACCGTATAATATGTTACTTCAACAATTTTTCTTGTAATCACGTGCATGAAGACTAATACTTGTATAAGTCAAGAGGCATTCCGCCCACCTTGAATTTTTTTTGAAGGTGTATTTCCTTCATTTACCATTCTTTTATTAGCAAGAAGAAAAAAATGTATACTATTTCTCGATTGAACTTTTATTAGAAAAATATTGTTTAGACGGGGATACATTATTGAATTGTGATAAATTTGTGTGTTAAAAATATATTATCAAAGTAAAATATTTGGCCATTAAACTCAATATTAAGTTAAGCCTTAAGGTAAATGTTACTCCTTTAGAATGATAGCAAGTACTTTTAAACACTCTAATATGTAGGCTAATTGATAATTAAGATATGTGTGTGGTCAAATAGAATGACCATTTTGGTGATCATAAGAGAATTTACACGTGGTTTCTTGTATCTAAATTCAAATAGAGAAGAGAAAAAGAAACAAGCAAAACCTTGATAGAAAATATTAAATACTCCCAACAAAGAATAATTGCAGATGATATTTAATAATGTAAATAGTACACTCGTGGAACAGTCAATTCCATACGGATAATCTCACCATCAATTTCACACACATTCATCCAGATTCTATATGTATATGAATACCTAATTCACTTATGAATTTAAATATAGCCGGTAGCAAGTCATATTTTCATGTCTTGTTTTGTTTTGACATGAAAATTATAACTTTTTCATTCTATTTAACCACCCAATAATAGCACGAGTGATATAAAAAATGGGGTAAATGATCAAGTTGAATATTTTACCTTAAAAGCACATGATATGTGAAAATGTGGCCCTGCTCCTAAAAAATGTGTGGCTGTCATTTTTCAATGCTTAATGAAAAGTGCCACGTGTGGCACATAAGAGTGTTAATACTTTATAGCTACGTGGATGGATACTCTTGAAATAGCATTTAGCCACATATGGAGCCTTAGATATGAAACCTTGTACACTAAGCCATGTGTGTGAATCCTACTCGCCAGGCAGGCAGCTCAGATACTCCGTGTCTTATTCGTTACCCAGCCCTTTCCGTCCCCCAATTTTCTTTATATATATATATATATATATTCCACTCTCCAACTGCAAATAACTGTCAAACAACTCAAATAAACCTTAAGCCCAAATAAATACTCACTCATGGACTCTAGGGAAACTTGTCACTCCGACGAAGAGGTGATACTGGCGTCGAGCAACCCCAAGAAGCGCGCCGGCCGGAAGAAGTTCAAGGAGACCCGCCATCCCGTCTACCGCGGCGTTCGGAGGAGGAACTCCGACCGCTGGGTCTGCGAGCTCCGAGAGCCCACCAAGCAGAAGCGGATATGGCTCGGAACTTATCCCACGGCCGAGATGGCGGCCAGAGCTCACGACGTGGCGGCCCTCGCCCTAAGAGGTCAGATGGCCTGCCTCAACTTCGCCGACTCCGTGTGGCGGCTGCCAGTCCCCGCCTCCATCGACCCGATTGACATTCGCAAGGCCGCGGTGGAGGCGGCGGAGGCCTTCCGGCCGACGGCGGGGGAGGTGAGTCTGGGCGAGGGGAGTCTGGGCGAGGGGGGGTGTGGTACTATTGATGAAAATGTGGTGGCGAGTGATGGGGCTTCGAGAGGTGCGTCGTTTGACGGCGACATTTTTAGTATGACCAATGAATGCAATTATTCCGGCGCGGCGGAGGGGGCTCTGATGTCGCCTCCGCCGTCATTTGGGGGAAATATCTCTTGGGATGAAGTGGAAAGCGATGCTGAGGTGGAGCTGTGGAGTTACTCGCTTTGAGGATGACATTGCCTGTGGCCCATTGCATACTAATACTATGGTCCCATTTTGAAAGGTAAAATGGTTTTTTGGCGTAAAACTAAATAAATACAGCCAAGATTCTTTCCTTTTTTTCCTTCTATCATTTTTGGTTTTTTAAAAAGGAATACATCTGAGATTCTTTTTAAATTAGTAACATGTATGTGCTGAATTTTATAGATGCAAAATTTACTATTGGTTTGCACATAATGTTTATATTAAGTGCAAATAAATAGCAAATATTTTGCATTTTTTATTATTTTTGTCAAATATAGTTTGTTTGATGAGTGATTAGTAGTCGTTGGATCGTTAACACGTGTCTTTTCTGACGTGTTGATTTTTGAACCATTTCATTTCCTTTTAGTTCAATTTTACAATTTTTGTACATACTGGTTAATTACAGGTAATGCATACACGCTCCTCTTAGTTTGAAGAGTTGGCGTACAAGTTTCACTATTATCATTTTAGTTTTTTTTTTTCTTTTGGTATTTTATTTTTTGTTGCAGGTATTCGATTTTCTACTTTAACATGCTTATTTCTTAATTCATTGTAGGTATGAAAAATAATAAGTCTCACGATTGTTAATTTTCGGCAGTTTAAAATAAAGTTTGAGGATGAGGATTTATAATTATTGGTGAAGACAGCAGTAGATATTTAAGGAAATATACGAGAAAAAAAGGCAAGGGGAGACAACAGTCTTTTTATAGGGAAACAAGAATGATGATGACGTGCATTGTTTATTTAATGTCCAATTGGGTACAGAAAGTGTTGGATTGATGGTGAAAGGAAGACAAAAGCTGGCAAAAGGAGCAGGGCGCGTGGGGGCTACAAGGCATGGGAGGTAGGGTTGGGAGAAGGTGCTGGGGTGGGGGGTGGGGGTGGGGGTGTGGGGGACTGCTATGAGTGGGTGGAATGGGTGGAGTAGGATTAAAATTGGGCTAGCTGCCAAAACTATCGCAATCGATCTAAAGTGGTCAGTTTCTACCATTTATGATAAAAAAATATTCAAAATATCTTAATTTAAATATCATCTAAATATAACAAATATAGTAAAATCTTTATAAATTAATAACTTTGGAATCATGAAATTATATTAATTTAAAAAGATATTAATATATTAATAAATTAATATTTTATTAATTAAAAAAAACTTTTTAAATTCAACAAATTTAGTATATATGTATTGAAAATAAATTAATTCATATACATGTTTCATTGATTATATTCATACATCAATCAATTTTTTATAACTAATTAAATATATTCATGTATAATATTAATTCATTATATACAATTAATTATTATATTCATGGACGCGTGTGTCAATTCATTGGAATTACTTAAATATACATGTTTACATTAATTCGTTGCACTTAAATTTTAAAAAAAATCAAGTAACAATAGATTCATATTTTAACAAATTATCATAATATTTATAATTGTAATATTTATGAATTATTAATTTAGAGTTTTAATGGGACCCAATATTTATAAAGGGATTTTTCAAAAAATTATTATCTTATTATCTTATCGAATTTGATGATATTTTACAAAGGCTTAAGTTGGGATCAGAAGATTTTATTATTGACCTTCCGACATTGGCAGGCGTCAACCCCCATACATGGTCTTACGACTTTGTGGAGACCTCCCTGAATAAGTAAGGCCCCGTTAGCCTGGCACCTCAGATTAGGAATCCACACCCGTGGCGGATTTATCTTGAATTTATCTTGAATCGCGATCTATCTCGTTGAAAGGTTCTATACATCTGCCCTTTGTCAACGCATTTCTTTTAGAGAGTTTATTAATTTATAGAGTATTAATTTATAAAGGTTTTACTGTATTTCTAATTTATCGTAATTTATAAAAAATTATGCCTAATATATTACAATTTTTGACTTAATCTCCTCTGCAAAGAACGGTAAACATGATTGTGAGACAGTGTTAGTGTTTGTGGAAAAAGATGTGTAATATATTAATGTTTGTATAGAAAAATTATCACATTCACTCAATTAAATAATGTTACACGAAAATCTCTGTCATAGGAAATCATCACATTCACTTAATTAAATGATTGTTATTTTAATGATCTTATGTTATAGAAATCATCACATTCACATACAAAATTTCTTACAATAAAATCATCTTATTTTAATGATGTACAAATCTTACACGAAAATACACAAAAATTGTTATTTCTTTTTACTTATTGTTATTTTTTTAATTCTCATACACGAAAATATACATTTCTTGATATTTTAATTGTTATTTGAATTGTTATTTCAATGATGTGTAAGTCTTTCGTGAAAATACCCTAAAATTGTTATTTCTTTTTATTTATTGTTATACACGAAAATACACATTTTCTTGTTATTTGAATTCTAATACACGAAAATACACATTTTTCATTATTTTAATTGTTATTTTAATGATGTGTAAGTCTTACACAAAAATACATGAAAATTGTTATTTCTTTTTAATTGTTATACACGAAAATACACATTTTCTTGTTATTTGAATTCTCATACACGAAAATACATATTTCTTGTTATTTTAATTTTTATTTTAATGATGTGTAAGTCTTACACGAAAATACATGAAAATTGTTATTTCTTTTTTTTTTGTTATTTTTTTAATTGTTATAGACATAATACACATTTTCTTGTTATTTGAATTCTCATACACGAAAATACAATTTTTTTTGTTACTTTAATGATAGTCTTACATGAAAATACACGAAAATTATTTTTTTTATTTATTGTTATTTTTTAATTGTTATTTAGTGTTATTTGAATTCTCATATACGAAAATACATATTTATTGTTATTTTAATTATTATTTTAATGATGTGTAAGTCTTACATGAAAACACACAAAAATTAAGTTTGTCTTACACGAAATTCAATTTAAATGTTTTCCTAATAAACAATATATCTTACACGAACTGTGCCAGGTTTTTGTTTATTACTTTCATAAGTTCGATTAATTTTCATGCAAATCAATTCATAGTCAATTTTAGAATACAAACATTGATTTCATCAATTTCGTGTAAGAAATACCACAAAAAAGGGAAAATTGTTAGGACTCAATTGTATAGATTTTGATGAGACAAAACATGTAATAGATATGTCTTAGCAACCTTGTATATAGGCTTCAATTTGTAAAAGTTTAGATAGGACAAAGTCGCTGTGAAGAAGCTACTGCAAGCTAGAAGACAAATTCGCAAGAGTCATTGCAGCACGCTACAAAGGTCGCTGTAGAGTAATGATGAAAAAAGAATCGTCTAAGTATGGAAAAATACAGTAAACTAGCCAAAGTATACTGAACAACAGAAAACTAGCCATACTAGACAATAAAGCAACCACTTAAACCCAACTAACAGTTACCTCAAAGTTAGTGTACTCTGAGTTACCGGTAGAAACATTTTAAAGTAAATCAATCAGAGATCGCCAGTTGGAGGAATCAAAAGAACAAAGGACAAGTGTTGCAGAGAAACAGAGGCGCAGTGGCAACGGTATACCAGAATTGTGAGAAGATCGTGTACGAGTCAATCACTACAAAACACCTCACTGCCGATGAAGTTGTCTCTTTCAACTGGTAGATTTCCCATGTTTATAAATAGAAGTTAAGTGCACCTGAAACACTACTGAAAATATACTAATCACAAGCTAATACTCTTTTCAAACGATCAACACTCTCAATCTACTTGTTTCAGTCACTCAATCTATTGAACAACAAGCCAGCTACCCACTGAATTTCAAGTTTAAGAGTTTGTCGTCCCCTACAGTTGAAGAAATCTCTTTATCTATATAGATTGTTTAGGAGTCACTTAGCGGAGGTTATTTTAGCTGAGTGTAGTTCACTCTCTGTAAAAGGAATATGAATCCTGTGTGGGTTGTAGCATTGGTCACTCTGCAACTACGTTTGTGGGCTAGAGCTGACAGTTCTTGTTAGGATCTAGTTTGTCTTAGTTGAGACTTTGTAAATCAAACCCTCTTAACAAAGTTCCTCCTTGAGAAGGAGTAGATAGGATGCAGATGGATTACTCCACCCTTGAACCTCTGTATATCATGTTATCTGTTGTATAAGCTTTCTGCATATCTTTCTATCATTCTAGTATACTGGATTCAAGTAAGCTTTTCAGAAAACATATTTCTATATTATTTCCGCTGTGCATTAACTCTATTTGAAGTCCCAAGGTCACTGTTAAAAAACAATAATTTCATCTCTCTGCAGTAAGCTTACTAGCTATCTGCTACCTAAGAGACTTATACTCTTTGAAGTCAAAAGTTTGTGAAATTTGATAAGATTAATTCACCCCACCCCCTCTTAACCTTATACCACTTGGGACCAATAGGTTAGGTTCATATGGAGTAAAAAGTGGACGACGAGACAAGATTAACACTGAAAAGTGATGTTGCAGTCTACTTTGGAGTCACATGTATACAGTGTATAAACAAATCCTCTATATAAATAAGCATAAGTGAGGTTCTCAGTAAAAATATAAGATTCAGTCTCACAATATATATTATATCCCCTAAATTTCGAAGAAGAGTTAGTAGTCAATATATATTGAAGATTTTGTTTAAAAGGTATGTTATTAGCTAACAATTTCATAGTTTATTGTTTATTTTCGTGTAATATAGGCCCTCAATTATTCTATTAGTTGTTATTATTCTTAATTATTATATGTTATGTTATTGTTAATTTTATGTTTTATTGTAGGATCACTCTTATTACTATCTTTATAATTGTATATTTTATTGTTTACTATTATATTCTACTTACACGAAATTCAGCATAACACTAGGTTACACTAAAATAAATTTGTATGAAATTTATCATAATTATAACCTTACTCGAAAATTGATCATAATTATGTCTTACACGAAAATATTGTAATGTTAGGCCTACACGAAAATACACATATGGTAGTCATACATGAAATTTTATAGATAATCCACTTACTTGAAAATTTACATAATACTGGTCATACATGAAAATTTTAAAAATGAGGCTTACACGAAATTATGTAAAATTAGGCAAACCACGAAATATGAAAAATGATTTAGGTGTATTGTTAAAATGTAATTCTCAATATTTCGTGTAATGCAAGATGTAACATTTTATATTTTAATAATCTTAATTTATTGTAAATACCATGACAATTTTTGTGTAACTTTTTATTATAATATCATACCTGGACAATTAATAACTAAATAACTATTGTGTCAGGTGGTTTGATATGTATGTAAATTATACATATTTTAAGTTTATTAATAAAAGATAGTTGTAGTCTACTCTATCGTACACAAAAATAAATGAAATTATTATTATAATGCTCGATATATGTGTAGTTTTTTTTATAATTTTCCTAACATTTTCTTGTTATTTCATATTGTGTGTTATATTATTAAACATTGTAGTAGTTCAAAGGATTTATATAAAAATATAGTTAATGAATATGAATTTATTATTATATTATTAATGTATATAAATATTGTAGCACCCAAGAATTTTTTTTTTTTAAAATATAACTATATAATATATTACCTTAATATATATATATATAATTATATAGTATGAATTCGTAATATATGTTATTTATGATATAGATTATATAACATTAAGATATAAAATTCATAAAATATAATTATAACCTAAATATTATCTAAGTTATTAAATTTATAACCTAAGCTAAAGCAAATTTACATACTTAATATATATATATGCATGACTTACTTATAACATGCATTACTATTTTAGCTTATGCACATGGAGTTGGTTACGTAAATTACTTACTTATAATATAATTGATTATCTTAGCTTATGTATATAAACTAAGCTACGTACAGTAATTACATACATGATATAAGTTGCATAGTATGTAAGATGGCATGAGATTACAAGACTATCTTAGGCATGTAGGTTAGGGCTTAGGTCAACAATCATCTAGAAGCATTAAATGAGGTTAAGAGAGGCTATGCTCTTCCATTCTCTCCCTTGTACGAAATCTGCAAGCTTAAGCAAACAAAGTTTCTCTTCTTCCTTTTTCTTCCTTCTTCTTCCTCCTTTCACCACTTGTGACCGTCGCTTACTCCATCACCGATCTTCATTTTTTTTCCAGCAAGGTAATAGGTCAAGAGGGGTAGTTCTTGGCTTGCTAGTTGTAAAATAGTTTTAGAGTACGAAAACATAGCCGTTCCTCTTGCAGCTGTGCTCCACCTTAGTTACTGCTCTGCTGAATCTTGCTGCCACCGTCCGCCGCTGGTTGAGTCAGAGTAGTGCTAGGCATGCGCCGGAGTGTCGGGTCGAGTCCGCCGCTGGAAGCGGCGGTTATGTGGCTGAACGGACTGAGCTGGCTGCAGCTGTGCTCTGTTCCTGCTGGTGCTTGTGTCGGTCTTGTGTGGGTGTTGTCGAAGTGTCGTGGGTGGTGGTGGAGGTGGGTTCGGATGCGTCGGCCGGAGCTGACCGTGCCGGCGGCTGTTAAGCCGCTGTCATGGCTGCTGCAACAGAGGCTGAGTCGGGTAGGTTAGGGGGTTGGTTAGGGTGTGTTGCATGGTGAGAAGTCGCCGGCTGCGGCGGATTGGCAGGCGGCGGGGAGCGGCTGAGCAGTGACCGGAGGTGAAGAAATGGCTGCTGCAACTGGGAAGGAAAAACGTAGGGGGGAAAGGTTACATTTTGCAAATTTAGTGAATATGAAGGGCAAAACCGTCATTTTTGCTGCTGAATTTTATTTTAATGCTTAATTAGTTTGTTAATTGCATATGACACCTAAATTAATTAAGTATATGTATGAAGACCACCTGAAAATACGAATGAGAATAATCGAACCCTTAAAATTATATAAGTTACATAGTTTTATTATTATTGATGTTGTTATGTAATTGTTTTCCTAGATTGCTAAATGTTATATTAATGATACATTTTTTTCATCTAATATTGTAAAATATTAGGAAGTATAAAAGTTATAATATGCTTACTAGAAATTTAATATATGAATCTCAAACATGGAATTCGGATAAAAATATTACGTAATCTTCTTTAAAATATAACGATATCATAAAATTGTACTTAAAAATTGTGAGAATTACAATAAATCACACTTTAATTTTTATTATTTATTAATGTATATGAAATTTTAAATGTTATTTTATAGTTAATAAAATTTAATGAATGAGACGAGTTAATTAATAAAGAGAATTATGTAAATTAATTTACATCACTTGAATCTAATTATATGATTAAATAAAGTATAAAGTTATAAATTTTTATTAAATTAATTTAGGAACTATAATGTAAGCTTAAGTTAGGAATTAATTATTATTGTGTTGTTATTATAAATTATAAATCAAAGATTTTAATTGGAATTATATTTTATGTCTATATTTTGCAAGATTGCTTTTGAGACTAAAAATTTATAATTATTATGCTAATTGAATTAAGTTACAATTTAATTATTATTTCTAAAATTAAGGATAAACTTGTTGGTCCCAATGGTATAAGGTTAAGAGGAGGGGGGTGAATTAACCTTATCAAATTTTTAACTTTCACTCCAAAGGATGTTAAGTCCCTGATGGGCAGGTAGCTAGTAAGCTTACTGCTCGATAGGTTCCTGCTTAAGCAGTAACCTCAGGACTTAGTCAGAGAATGTAATGCACAGCGGAAATACTTATGTTTTTCAAAACGTGCTTTTTAATGCAGTATGCTTAGATGCAGGTAGATAGATATAAGAGGCACAAGCAAGCTTATAGAGGTTCAAGGGTGGAGTAATCTCTCTACGTCCTCTCTACTCCTTCACAAGGAGGAACTTTGTTAAAGCTAGTTTGATTTACAATAGACTCAGCTAACACAAACTAAACTCTAAACAAAACTGTCAGCTCTATCCACACAGGTAGCTGCACAGTGACCAACTATCGACCCACACAGGATCTCCACACAGGTTAACCGACCCACACAGGATCCTTTCTCTTCTTCAGAGAGATTACAACTTAGCAGTTTCAACACCTGACTAAGTGACTCCTATCAGACTTAATGAATAAAAGATTTAAGGCACACTCAAATATAGCAGGCTCCTTGAACTTCAGAAGAACATAAAGGTAGCTGGCTTGCTGCTTGCTTAGTCTGAATAACTTGAGGGTATAAGCTTGTGCGTCTATTTGCTTCTCAGTTCTCTTGATTGTATATTATCGTTATTCTTCCTTCTTTCCTTTGAAAATCAGACTTCTATTTATAGGCATCAGGTGGTTTTCTGCCCGTTGGAAATGCAGTCCTTTGTATGATGAGGTGTCTCTATTTGATTGGTTCTGCTGATCTTCTGACACCTGTTCTGAAATGCCTTCATTCTGTTCTGCAACTGCTGGTCCTTTGTCTGCGTAATTACATTCTGCAGACTGTTTGTACTGTGTCCTTGCTGCTTTATTACACATGGCAGATTCTGATTTGTTGGAACTGGAGTGACTCTACTGGCTAGTCAGGTTGCATTGACTCTGATGTATCTGGTAGTATCCTCATTGAGTCATGCATCATATAAATCAAGTTATTCAAGAGCATGCATCAAGTTCACAAGATGTGAGCTTTAATCAGAAGGGTCAAATTTTCATTGATCAAAGATAAGTACAAAACATATACATACACAAGCAAATGGCAGGAACAAACAGAAGTTTAAACAAACCAACAGAATAAACACAAAAGCAAGATATAAACATCAAGTCTTTAACCAACTGGCCTTCTTCTTTCTTTCAAACTTTGTGCCTTTCCACCAGTTGGCTATCGAGTCTTGATAGCTAGGCTCCATTCTTTTCACCATATCCTCGGTCTCTTCAAACCTGAGCCAGAAGTCTTCACTGTATGGTATGGGCTCATTTCCAAGTTTCTGCTTTAGCTTCACTTGAATTGGAAGTCCACCTTTCTTTGTTAGCTCCAGGAACCTCTGCAAAGCTTCCTTGTTTGTCTTGAATCCTCTGAAGAGAGCAGATTCTTTGCAGAGGGTGGTGAAGTACTTCACCAGCTCCTTCCTTTTGAAGGCTTCTATCTGGAAAAAGGACGGGTTGGCCTCAGTAGGAAGAGTGACTTCCGGGACTTCTGGGGCTAGGAATCTGTCACTCCTAGGATCCGGGCTTGCTTCCAGGAAGCTTCTAAGAGTGGCACTTGCTGCGACATCTGGACTTTGCAAATTTTTCTCCATCTCCACCATGTCAGGCAGCTTGTGCGGAGGGAAGATCTTGTCAAGGACAACCCTAGGATCTGTTGCAAAAACAGCATCCAGGTTGCTTTTCAGCTCTGCTTCAGTCCTCCTCCTTTTCTCTTCTCTTATATCAGCCCCCTTCCTGAAGCCTGGATGAACAGACCCAGAAACAGCATCTGATTTTCTTTTTGAACTGCTGTCTGAAGGGCCCCTAGATCCAGCTCCCTTACTTCCGCCATCTCCAGAGTCATCTCTTCTCCTACTGCTCACTACCATCTGTCTGCAGGCAGCAGGATCCTGTCCAGCCTTCTGTCTGCCTTCAATCCTTCCTTTCCCCTTTTTGTCATCATCAGCACGCCCAACCGCAAAACTGACCATGGAGTGAATGTCAGACAAGGTGCCTGAGTGATCCCGCATGGTCTGAGATTGGTTGAACTGCTTCTTATCCATCCGGTCTACTGCAGTGACTAGAGCTTTCTGACTGACCTCAAGAGAGATCATCTTCTCCTCTTGCCTGTTTAACTTCTCCATCACGCTCTTGACAACTTCAACTGCAGCATCCTCTTTAGGGGGTCGGTAGGCGGCTATCATCTGAGTGAGCTTTGACAATGTCATGTTGAGGGAGTCCATGAAAGAATAGGTCTTCACAGAGTGAGAGCGGGTATCCTTGCGGATTTTCCTGCTCGCTTTTATCAAGGACTTCCCCATTTGTTCAATTGCTGTCAGCACCTCTTCATTTGACCTGGCAGGTTCCTGGTGTTCTCCTGCTGGTGCCTGTTCATCAGAGATAGATGTTAGTTCTTTGGATTTTTCGGCTCCGGTATCACCCTGTTCACTAGGTGACCCTTCATCGCTGCTGGTAGGGCTACTGGATCCTCCACCTCCTGATCCAGTATTCTTAGAGTGTGTTTCCTCCTCAGCATTCTCCTCACAATCCTCCTCTGGATCTCCCAGCTTCTTATCTTGTTCAGCTACCTTACCCTTGCTGAACACTGTTTCAGCTTCCTTCTCCTTCTCTAACTCCTCTACTACTTCCTCCACTGCCTCCTCCTGCACTTCAGGCTCCTTTTCTCCACTTTTGTCTCCTTCTTCCTCCTGCGCTTCCACCATCTTTTCACCCGCAGCTACTTCCCCCTCAGCGACCGCATCTCCCTGGTCCACCGATTTGGTAGGTGTTGTCTCTTCCACCTCCATTGGAGTAGCTGCATCAGGTTGCTCCATCTCCATGGGGGCAGGTTCCTCCACTGCATCAGCTTGAACAGGTGCCTCCTGCAGCACATGTTCCCCCTCAGCCTCTACCTCCATTGGTGTAGGCATGGTGATTTCCGTGGTGTCATCGGCGGCTGCTACTGTGGTTGGAACTAACAGCTCGAGAGATGCCACAGCAGCGAGGGTTTCCAACTCTTTAGCCTTGGGAAAGTCAGTTGGCGTCGAGCTCCTCTCCTTCATTGGCGTCTGTACAGGTACTTCAGGAAGAATGATCAGGTCAGTAAGGTATGAGAATTCCTCACCGTTTTTCTCCGTTGGTGAAGGTGACCTCCTGCTGATAGGTTCCACCATCAATGCTGAGCAGGATGATCCTTCACCTATTTGGGGTTCTCTTACTGGCCTTCTCATTCTGGTATCTGTCAGACTGATGTCAGCAGCCTGCTTCATCATCCTCTCCATAGCTTCCTGCTCCCCGTACTTCGCTATCTGGGCCTCAGCAAAGCCCACATCGTCGCCTGCTCTGACCTGGTCAGCAGCAGCATCCAGTATCACCTCCTCCCTATAGAAGTCTGGCTGGATGACAGCTTCCTTCCCTTTCAGGCTCCTGGGGCCAGGCAGCTGTGCGGCAGCTTCCTTCTGCTTCCTGGCCTCCAACTCAGCGGCTATCTCCGCGTTTTCTAGAAATTCCGGCCACTTCATTTTCTTGAGATCCTTCAAAAATTTCTTTTGAAGGACCTCCTCCAGATCATCCAGGGCGACCCAGTTCAGCGCCCATTCCTCCTCAGTCTTCCAATCTGCCCACTGGATGAGTTCCTCCCTGGGTAGGTGCCTGAACTGCCACCAGGTGGTGAATCTTTCCACCAATTTTCCGAACTTCGCTTCCAGCTTCGGTATGCTGATGACGAACTCAGCTACCTCCTCTTCATCATCATCATCAACGGCTGTATTCCCTTCCGGTTCCTCCCTTGGAGAATCAATCTCCACTTCCACTGCAGGTTTCTTAATAGCCCGAGTGGTGACGATCTCTGGTTCATCATCAGAGATGACCAGTCTCCTCTGCACATCTTTCTTGTGCTTGATCTTCGTGGGTGCAACAGGAACTGGTGAGGGCTCTGCAGGCTCCTCCATCCTCGAGCTGCTTTCAGACGAAGGAGAGGCAGTGTCGCGGAATGCCTTTCTTGTCCTTGGAGCCCCCTTGAGGTCCTCAGAGACGTCTCTGGTTACTGGGGATGACCGAGCAGTGGTCTTCTTGGCAAAGATCCTACCCGCACCAATGAATTTCCCTTTTTGGATGGGCTTCCCCTAGGACAGGTCCACCTTTAAGTGACCCAGGAGAGTGTTGATGATAAGTCCATAGGTAGGCTTACCTACCTTCTTCTCCACTTCCTCCACCAGCCTGGAAAGCAGGTAGCTGGCCTAGTCCACCTTCTCCTTCTTCACAATGGCCATCATCATCCTGTACCGGAAGTTGGTACACTTATCAAAGGAACCAGAGCGGTTCTCTATGATATGGCAGCAGATATCATGCAGCAACTCGAACTCTAGAAGGAAAGCCTTCTTGCTGCAACTCCTGGACATCCCAGCCGTGTCCTCCTTCCCGGTGAACGTCGTCCAGAACTCCTCCAGCTGGTCTTCTCCGTATGTGGAGAGGTCACTGGCGTTCATCCCTGCAGTAGGCAGAGCGAACACCTCTTCCAGAAGACCGGTGTCCACCACCACAGTCACTCCACCAACCTTTGATGTGATCTCTGACCCATCAGCAGAGACCTTCGCCCTCCGATAGAATTTCTCCACCTGCTCCTCCGCGTATGGGGCTTTGTGATAGGAGCAGAGTCTGAGAAGTCCCGTCTCATAGAGGCATTGAAGGATGCTCTTCATGACCTCCTTCGGGTGCCCTTCTTCCTCCACAATCTTTAGGAGGATCTTGCGGTCCACC
This sequence comes from Scutellaria barbata, assembly GCA_028654395.1. Classification (NCBI taxonomy): domain Eukaryota; kingdom Viridiplantae; phylum Streptophyta; class Magnoliopsida; order Lamiales; family Lamiaceae; genus Scutellaria; species Scutellaria barbata. The sequence continues at coordinate 22,743,558 of CM053647.1, forward strand.
AGCCTTCCATCAACAACTTGGGATGTTTTTGGTGCCATTTCTGAGAGAGAGAGAGATCTGAAAACTGGAAAACTTGGGAGAGAGAGAGCACGAGAGATTAGGGTTTGCAAGAGAATGAAAATGTTTAAGTGTAAGAGATGAGTGAGAAGAAAGACTTCCTTATATTTGAATTTTGGTGAGAAATGATCTGACGGGTCTGATTGATCTAGAATTCGAAAAGACCCTTAATCCAATGGTTGAGATTTTTGGCGCGGTGTACGTGTGCGTAAGGGCTTGATGTGATATTTTGTGAATATCGAGGAGTTTTCTGCAAAAACGGCTGCTAATCGCGGGGTAACTGTTTCTCTTTTCATGCGCTTCAGTTACTGGATCCTGCAGGTAGCTTAGAGCAGTAACATTGTGTCCAGTAACTGTTCAGGAACCTTGAGCAGTAACATTTAGGTTGCTGTTTTCCCTTCGTCCTGCCTATGGTTCCCCCTGTATATCATAATCATTTCAAAAGGAAAAATATGGAGTTATGTAAAAGAGATATCATAAAGAGATTATTCCCAACTCGTTTCTTAGAAACGAAAATCTTGATTCGCATAGAGGCTTTGTGAATATGTCAGCTAACTGTAGATCAGTATGCACTTTTTGCAAATTTATATCTTTCTTTTCAGCGTGATCTCTGATGAAATGATGTCTGATATCAATGTGTTTGGTTCTTGAATGTAGAACTGAGTTGTGAGTGATGGCTATTGCACTTGAGTTGTCACATAGTATAGGTGTTTCCTTCTCTTCAATTCCGTAGTCTTTTAGTTGCTGTTGAATCCATAGAATTTGTGCACAGCAGCTTCCTGCAGCAACGTACTCGGCCTCGGCTGTTGAGGTTGCTATAGATGTTTGTTTTCTGCAGAACTATGATACCAGTTTGTTTCCTAGTAACTGGCAGGTACCACTAGTGCTTTTCCTGTCAATTTTGCAGCCTGCAAAATCAGAGTCAGTATAACCAATAAGTTTGAGTCCTCCTTCTCTTGAGTACCATAGACCAGCTTCCTGGGTTCCTTTGGGGTATCTTATAATTCGTTTGGCTGCGATCATATGTGATTCCTTTGGAGCTGCTTGATGTCTTGCACACATTCCTACTGAGAACATGATATCTGGTCTGCTTGCTGTTAGGTAGAGCAGTGACCCAATTAGTCTTCTGTACTTAGTAACCTCCACTGCTTTGCCATCAGTGTCCTTGTCTAAGCTTCCTGATGTTATCATCGGTATACTTACTGTACTTGCACTTTCCAATCCAAATCTCTTTATCAATTCTTTAGTGTATTTTGCTTGATTGATGAAGGTTCCATTGCATAGCTGTTTGACTTGTAGACCGAGAAAGAAGCTTAGTTCTCCCATCATGCTCATTTCGAATTTGGATTGCATGAGGCTTGAGAATTTTTGACACAATTCTTTGTTTGTTGAACCGAAGATAATGTCATCGACATAAATTTGAACGAGCAGTATGCTATCTCCATCTTGGATTCTGAAGAGTGTCTTATCCACCTTGCCCTTTTTGAATCCATTATCGAGTAAATACTTCGAGAGAGTATCATACCAGGCTCTAGGTGCCTGCTTTAGCCCATAGAGAGCTTTCTTCAACCTGAAGACCATGGTTTCTGAATTTTCTTCAAATCCTGGAGGTTGCTCCACATACACTTCTTCAGCGAGCAGTCCATTGAGAAAAGCACTTTTGACATCCATCTGGTAGACTGTCAGTTTGTTGTGAGCGGCATAGGCTAGGAAGATCCTGATTGCTTCTAATCTTGCTACAGGTGCAAAAGTTTCTTCAAAATCTATTCCTTCCTCCTGGCAGTAACTTTTTGCTACTAGTCTTGCCTTGTTTCTGACTACTTGTCCTTCTTCATCAAGTTTGTTTTTAAATACCCATTTTGTGCCGATTACTCCTTGGTGAGTAGGTCTGGGAACTAAATACCATACTTGATTTCTTTCAAATCCATTAAGCTCTTCTTGCATTGCCTGTATCCAGTTGGTGTCCTCTAGAGCATCTTCTAAGCAGCTTGGTTCTGTTTGTGAAATAAAACAAGCAAACATTACTTCATGGGGGTTGTTTCTTCTTGTTTTTACTCCAGAGGTGGAATCTCCTATGATCTGATTCCTTGGATGATTCCTTAGCCATTTCCTTCTAATTTCTTCAACCTGTTGTTCATTTTGATGTTCAGCAGGTTGCTCGTGATCGTTCTGTTCAGCTTGCTGATTTGGATCGTGCTGTATTTCTAACTGTACTTCCAGTTGAATTCCTTCAGGGTGGTATATTTCTTCTTGTATTACAGGTGGCTGCTGATTTGGAGTAGGTTCTTGTTCTCCATGTTGCTGTGTAGGTGCAGGTTGCTGATTCTGAGTTGATTCAATATTTTGGAGATTTGGTAACTCAGCATCAATATATTCAACACGAGTGTTGGTGATGTGAGTTTTTCCAAAATCTTCATTAAGTTCATCTATTTCAGCCTTAGAACAGTGTGGTTCATCAAAATCCACATGTACTGTTTCTTCTACAACAAGTGTTCTCTTGTTGAAGATTCTGAAGGCTTTGCTTACCGAGGAGTATCCTAAAAATACTCCTTCATCTGACTTTGAGTCGAATGCCTTCAGGTAGTCCTTTCCATTGTTGAGTACATAGCACCTGCATCCAAAAATATGGAAATGTTCAATGTTTGGAGTATAGCCGAACCATAGCTCATAAGGAGTTTTATTTAGATCTTTGTTGATAATGCATCTATTCTGGGTATAGCATGTTGTGTTGATTGCTTCTGCCCAAAATCTCTTGGGTAGCAATGCTTCAGCTAGTATGGTCCTCGCAGCTTCCTTCAGGGTTCTGTTTTTCCTCTCTGCAACACCATTTTGTTGCGGCGTCCTAGCTGCTGAGTATTCATGCTTGATTCCATTGTTAGAGCAGTATTCTTCAATAAATTTGTTTGTGAATTCAGTGCCTCTGTCTGTTCGAATTTTGATGATGCTCAGGCTCCTTTCGGTCTGCAGCTTCTTCAATAGCTCCGGTAACCTTCGCTGAGTGTCCGACTTCTTTGTCAAAAATAGTGTCCATGAGAATCTTGAATAGTCGTCCACCACTACAAGTGTGTACTTTCTTCCACTCATGCTTACTGGTTCTACCGGTCCGAACAGATCCATGTGTAGTAGGTCTAGCACTCTTTCAGTTGACCTTTGTATCTTATTTTTGAAGGATCTTTTAGTTTGCTTTCCCTTTTGACATGCTTCACATAGACTCTCTTTCTTGTATACCATGTCGGGTAGCCCTCTGACCAGTCCTTTTCTGGCTAATCTGTTGATCGTTTTGAAGTTCAGATGGCTCATCCGTTTATGCCATAGCCAGCTAGCTTCTGATGATCCTTTTGCTATGAAGCAGGTAGCTGTGGTTACTGAGTTCCAGTCAGCTACATAGATATTTCCTTTTCTAGTTCCTGATAGTTTTACTTCCTTGGATTGGCTGTCCCTTATCAGACATTTGTTGTGACTGAACTCCACTGAGTAACCTTTGTCACAAAATTGGCTTATGCTTAGCAGGTTGTATTTTAGGCCTTTGACATACGACACTTCTTTAATGTGAGTGTTTCCTTTGATGAGAGTTCCAACTCCTCTAGTGCTTCCCTTGGAGTTGTCTCCGAAGATTACTTTGGGTCCTTTGCACTGTTGAAAGTTCTTGAGGACTTCTTTGTCTCCAGTCATGTGTCTCGAACACCCGCTATCAATGTACCATACTTCCTTGCTGGTTCCTGCTGTGGGTACCTCATCATCCTCGCTATCCTCAGCTTTCTGAGCCATCAGGCAGATAAGTGCTTCATCTTCCGAGGATGAGGAGTCACTGTCATCGTCAGAGGAGTCCGCATCTTGCTGAGCCTCCTTGGAAGGTTCCTTGCCTTTTTCCATCTCACTTAGGAAGGCTTTGATTCTCCTCCGTTTCTCTCTTCGTTTTTCCCTTTTCTGGGATGACTCTCCATTGGGGTACCTGTTGACTTTGGGGTGAGGACACTCTTTGGCATAGTGTCCTGGCTTTCGGCAGTTGTAGCAGAGATCGGACATATCCTGGTTTGATTGCTGAACAATGGGTTGTTGGGGAGGCGCCTGAAACTTCTTAAAGTCTCCTTTCCTATTGTATCTGATGAATCTCTTGAAATTTCTTAGTAGAAGGGCCATTTCTTCATCAGTACCCTCGACAGGTGGCTCACCCTGCTTACTGCAGGTAGTTCCAGAGTCTTTCACATTTCTGGCAGTCAGGGCAGTTACCTTTGTGCTAGATTCTTCAGCTTCTTTCTTCCTTCTGTTGATATCATATTCGAAGGCTTTTAAGTCAGAGAAGAGGTCAAATGTACTCATTGATTTTAGATCCATTGACACCCTAATTGCAGTAGTTTTGCTGTCCCATTCTGCAGGTAGTGCTCTTAGCACTTTCATATTTTTCTCCTTCTGAGTGTAGAACTTGTCCAGGGATTCAAGCTCATTCACAATGTTTGTAAACCTCAGATCCATCTGCTCTAAGGTTTCTTCAGGGAGCATCTCGAACAGCTCGAATTTCTGGGTTGCTGTAGACACCTTGTTCTCCTTAGTCAGCTCTGTTCCTTCGCAGATTTGTTCAAGCTTGTTCCATATATCCATGGCAGTCTTGCATGTCTTGACCTTGCTAAAGGTTCCTTTGTCCAGAGTAACAAACAAGGCGTTTTTGGCTACATTGTCCAGGTTAGCTCGTCTTCTATCATCAGCCGATCATTCTTCCCTTGGTTTGTCAATCACAGCTTGATGGGGAATGGCTCCTGCATCGCCAACTTCGGCAGCTCTCGCGAATATTGGATTAGGTTTGGTGATCCTTGGAGGTCCATCCGTGATAACCATCCACATTTCGTCATGCATAGCTGAGAGATGTGCCTGCATTCTAATCTTCCAATCGTCATACTCTTCAATAGAGAACATAAGAAGCTTGTGTGAATCCATGATATGATGAAAATAATGTATGCAAATTTTCGAAAAACAGGGATCAGGGATTTGACCAGACAGATTGAGTTTCTAATCCATCCTGCTCTGATACTACTTGTTGGTCCCAGTGGTATAAGGTTAAGAGGAGGGGGTGAATCAACCTTATCAAATTTTTAACTTTCACTCCAAATGATGTTAAGTCCCTGATGGGCAGGTAGCTAGTAAGTTTACTGCTCGATAGGTTCCTGCTTAGGCAGTAACCTCAGGACTTAGTCAGAGAATGTAATGCACAGCGGAAATACTTATGTTTTTCAAAACGTGCTTTTTAATGCAGTATGCTTAGATGCAGGTAGATAGATATAAGAGGCACAAGCAAGCTTATAGAGGTTCAAGGGTGGAGTAATCCCTCTACGTCCTCTCTACTCCTTCACAAGGAGGAACTTTGTTAAAGCTTGTTTGATTTACAATAGACTCAGCTAACACAAACTAAACTCTAAACAAAACTGTCAGCTCTATCCACACAGGTAGCTGCACAGTGACCAACTATCGACCCACACAGGATCTCCACACAGGTTAACCGACCCACACAGGATCCTTTCTCTTCTTCAGAGAGATTACAACTTAGCAGTTTCAACACCTGACTAAGTGACTCCTATCAGACTTAATGAATAAAAGATTTAAGGCACACTCAAATGCAGCAGGCTCCTTGAACTTCAGAAGAACATAAAGGTAGCTGGCTTGCTGCTTGCTTAGTCTGAATAACTTGAGGGTATAAGCTTGTGCGTCTATTTGCTTCTCAGTTCTCTTGATTGTATATTATCGTTATTCTTCCTTCTTTCCTTTGAAAATCAGACTTCTATTTATAGGCATCAGGTGGTTTTCTACCCGTTGGAAATGCAGTCCGTTGTATGATGAGGTGTCTTTATTTGATTGGTTCTGCTGATCTTCTGACACCTGTTCTGAAATGCCTTCATTCGGTTCTGCAACTGCTTGTCCTTTGTCTGCGTAATTACATTCTGCAGACTGTTTGTACTGTGTCCTTGCTGCTTTATCACACATGGCAGATTCTGATTTGTTGGAACTGGAGTGACTCTACTGACTAGTCAGGTTGCATTGACTCTGATGTATCTGATAGTATCCTCATTGAGTCAGTCAGCTTCCTTAATTATCTCCAGGTTCCTTGTAGCATCCATCTAGAACTTTGCTTGCTGGTTGCTCGATACAGTATGTAGGTAGCAGGTACTTTGGCTTCCTGGCTACTTGGCAGAATCTTCAAGTCCTTCCAGCATCCTTGCCTTAGCAAATTTACATTAAAGACTTATCCAGACAGCTAAGATTCTAATCTATTACACGTTTTGTCTCATCAAAATCTATTACATTTCATCCTATCAAAACTAACCCTAATTTTTCTACCTATTTTTTTTCCCGAGCTATTAATTTTAATTTGATCTTTATGGGCTATGAATTTTACATTTAATTACAAAATAAATTATATTAATTTCCAAAATTAGGGTTTAATTTAAAAATATTAAATTTATTTTAAATCGATCATAATTTGAATAAAGGCTAAGTCGAGACCTTCTGTTGTAGGAGACACTCCGGGTTTTATGCCGTAGATAGTTTGGAAGTTTAAAGCTTTTGTTCAGCTGCTCTTCAGGTGGGGAAAATGTGCTAAGTGTTATGTTATATTTCCATTTCAAGTATTTAAATTTACGAATTATATTCAATATGAAACGTGTTGGGCTTATGTGTTGAATATATGAAAAGTGATGATATGACGAGGTGGATATGATATTTCGTATGTGCAATCAAGATGTGCTTTTACGTGAATTTTTATTATGTGAATGTGATGAAATTATGTGTGCATGTGCATGCGTATGCAAGGCGGCTAGGGCCGTATATGACGGCTGATCACCGTATTATGATGGGTATTACCCGTAAAGAATATGTTATGATGGCGGCTAAGAACCGCAATATGCTTTTATGGCGGTTAATAACCGTAATATGTTATGATGGCGGCTGAGAACCGCATATGTTACAAGACGGTTAAAAACCGTAAAGATGAAAATGAATGTGATATGTTTACCGGTGATTGAGATGAATGATATTGATTAAATGAAGTTTGATTGCGATGAATGGTTATACTTGAATGAATTATATGTCATGAAATGGAATGTGTTTATTTTGGTATATTTTATGAAATGATACCTTATACAGCGTGATCCCACTGAGTGTATTATATACGCTCACCCCCTCTTTCATGTTTTCTTTTATAGATTCGGACGTTGGGAGCCGAATGTGAAGAAAGATGCGAGTACATAATTTTGTAATAATTAAACAAGTTATTGAAGAATTGTAAAAGTATGATGGCCTGTATTTATATTTTGCTGCGATTTCTGATCATTTTAAAACTTTTATGTAAATTATGTAGTTTGTTTTAAATTGATGGACGCCTGAAATGTTAAATTTTTTATATTTTATTCTATTTCGAAATTGGGGCGTGACAAATATACATAGATTAGGTTTTTGTAACGAGAAGATGAGATGATGAGTTGGCTTTTTTTTTGATAATATACAAAATATAAGTTTTATGTCTGTAGTGGTTTGATTTGGAGGCTTTTAGGAAGGTTTAGAGTACAAAAACGATTGTAAAAAGGTGGTTCAACTGGAAAGAATCACATATTATAATTTATTCATGTGTGTTCATCAACTTGTGTGTGACGACATGAATTGTTGGAAATATGTGATCCACTCAATAGTTGAGAGAAAATGAACAATTAAAAAGAAAAAAATCAAGAATGATTTTGATTTGGAATGATTATTGTCCATAATTGATGATGTTCTTATTGTTTTTGTTTCGCTAAAATCGATGGATGTTGAAGCATTTAATAGTGTTTTGTCAACAGAAGGTCAGAATAGCAGTCTTGAAGGTTTTAATGTTGGATCATTCTATCTTAAACAAGGTGAAAGCCTTCATCCCGTACAAAATTGGAGTTGTTCAAATATTTCCTTGTGGATAACAAAACGATGAAACATTTTTTGCAAAATAGGGTGTCCCTAATTAGGATCAATCGAGGCAGGTTGGTACATTTTCAAACAACGAGTAGACACATTGATCATCATCAAGTGGTCGTGTTGATTTTGGATCGGATTAGGGTATCGACTTCATTGACTTGAATAGATCTCCGACTGCATATGAAGATGCAAGGTTGTAGAAAATGATGACATTGTAGATCCGACGCATCACAATGGAAGACAATAAGAGGGATATGCTAATCGAAATGATAATTTTCTATCTCATGGTTTCATATATAATATATTTACATCATCTAGAAGATGCACATTTTTAAATATCTGTTTACCTTGTTTTAGATCCAAACAATGACGATGATGAATCAGGACCAGCAATTGATCTGAACGATGATTTTGAGTTAGATAAAAAGGATGAGATTACGTTAGATGAGGAGCAACGACTTGCTTATAATGAGTTTTTGACATATATTAAAAGATCCAAATGGTTATCCTGGAGATGCCATCTATAGAGCACTCGTGTGAATCCAAGTTTGTCGAGAATGAGCTGAATCTCCATAATTTACAAAAAGGTTTGACTTTTGCAAGTAAAATAGAATTGAAAAATGTAGTTGGGTTTTACCATTTGAAGAACCAAGTTGAATACTGTGTGGATCATTCAGATAAACATAGATGGTTTGTCAAATGTAACCAAAAACAATGTTCATCCGTAGTCCTTGCATCCTAGAAATATGGGATTGAAAAATCTCAAAAATTGTAATTATCCATAAATGTTCCTATGATCTGAATAGTGGTGTTTCTCATCGACTTTCATCTATTTTAATCGATGAGTACTATGCTGACACACTATAAAAAGAAGATTCCCAACTCGTTCCTAAGAGCATAATTCACAATGTGAACCAAAGACATGGTGTAAATCTCAATTATAAGGTTGCATCCCGGGCAAAACATCATGCAATGAAGGTTGCGTATGGAGATCCAAAAAAATCTTTTGAAATGTTGTCTTCTAACTTGGAGGTCTGGTGTTAGATGTCTTGTTCAAAGATCTAACTTCATGACATCAAATGTTGCTGAGGTTTGGAATACTTACCTTTTTTGGGCTCGAAAGCTACCTGTGTGTTCATTTTTAAAATGTGTCAGACGAGTCACTGAAAAGTGATTTTATGAGAGGATGACTATTGTAGAGGAAAGAGAAAATTATCTCATACATGATAGGTTAATTGAATCTGTGAAGCTCGAGCGACGAATAATTGTTAATAAACTTGCATGATACAAATTCAAGATTTCAGACAGGAGTAAATTAAACATCGTTAATCTATTTAAAGCGTATGCGACTGTTTCATTTTTCAAAGTGAGTTGATACTATTTTCGCATGCATGTGCAGCAATGGGGTACATATTTCATCCTGAAATGGTATGTAGTACATTTACATGTCCAATTTTATTTTTTTACCAGTAATATTATATAGATTTTGCTGGTTTTAATAGTTTTTCATGGAAATCAGTGACTTCATATATTGTCTCATGTTACACCACGAAATGGTTGAAAAAGATGTGGGGCAGTGAGGTTATTCCTATATTGGATCCACATGATTGGGTGGTGTCTAAGAAAATTCAAAAAGAAGTATGTCTTGTACTTGACAAACCCAAATAAGCGGACGACCCAAAGCTCGATGAATTTCTTCAGCAGATGTCAGATCAAGACATGCAGGTAAATCCAAAATATGTAGTCGTTGTGGTCGCACAGGCCATAATAAGATGTGATGCATCGAAAAAACGTCTATACATTCTCAATATGATCAGACCGAAGTCGATAATCAAAATAAAGAAATCATGCAAATAAGAAAAAGTGTTTTGTTTGTAAGCCAAAAAGTCATACGAAGAGAAAATGTCCAATTTTTTTAGCGTCTAATATTGTGGACGATTGATAGTTTGAACAAAAGAAATATTATATAAAATTTGTACTTCATTAGTTACTTTACAATGAATTTCAAAAATCTCATTGTTATGATTTGCAAGTATATAATGATATGAAGTAAGCACAACAAAAAAGAGTAAAAATAACTTGTACATTTAAACATTGTCAAAAAAAATCAATAAGTCATGACATCAAATCATCCTCAGCTACAGTATGTCTATCCGATGACTATTTGTACAATGTAAATGCAATCTGTTATCTGATCTCAAATATGACATTAATAATATCGGATCTAGGAAATATGCAACTAATACAACTCTCGATCACCTTCAAAGCGTATATGTCATAGCCTGTCGGATCGTCTTGTCTGTAATACAATCTCATCTCGTAGTCTCAAGTGCTAAGTTCCCTGGACAATAGGAATGACATCCTAAGTTTGCATAATAGCCCGCATGATCTAAAAGTTTTGGAAAAATACACCTAATAGGAAATGTTTGTTAATATCGAAGCTTTTCGACTCCTTCGTCCAAGTATGTTGAAGATCGTCATTGTGTAAGCCCACAGATCAATCTTAGCCGCCACCCAATGTCCGTCAAAATTAAGGACCAAATAAATCTATGGAAAAATAAATAAAAATTAATTTGCATGACCACTTAACCCAACATTTTTGAATGATCGTTTATAAAAAAAGAATAATACAACATAAAAAAATGCTAATCTTTTGTGTATGATTCCACCATGGCTTAATATATTTTCATTTGGGTCATTTATCATGAATATAAGGAATTAGACAATCTAACTCTTCAGATGAAAAGGTTTCGTGGACACATTCACTATAGCGAACTTCCGGTGGGTCATTCGCGTGCTTACTTTGCCAGATCTCCTTGCACGTTTCCTTCAAAATATATGACGATCATTAGAAAATATAGTTTGATGAAATAATTTTTTGAACAAACACACCACATGACTTGCATTGAAGCTGCAATTAATAATATATGTGAACCCCTTATTGAATGATCTACTTGCACATCAAGAACTTTAGGATGGCTCTGCAGTATCGCAAGATATGCATCAAGCACCTAAATGTATATTAAATTATAATCAGCATTAGAACATCCTTAAAACAAATATCAATATGCATGACAAAATAGTATATGAATTACCAACTTCTCGATCTAGTTCACCATGGGCATCTATAATCGAGGTGAAGACTGTGGGAGCCACGAGCTAACCAAGATCGACGTTATAACTAAGAAAAGCAAATAAGATAGTTAGTGAACATAGGTGAACATACAAATTAATGCGTATTGACTGCTTCTTACTGATTAGCAGCATCCCCAAGTTCAGTCCATAGGAGGAAGTCTTCCATCGAATGATTGTTTTGCTGACAAAATGTCGATTCGAACAGAGTCCTTAAGAAATGAGACCTCACCCTCTAACAAACCTATCAAATACCAACACTGATCTCAGAAATGTTAGACACAACAGTTTGGGATCCTAAGCTATGATTATAATCGCTTGTAGGAATAGAAGACTAATACATAGGTGTGGACATCCTGGGCTGCCAGGGACTGGTTCAGAACGATAGAATGATGAGTCATATCTGTTAGATGGCTGGAAAGACACGATAGTAGAGAAGAGGTCTACAATAGGGGTGCATGTCTCAGACCTGCTGATGAGTCTCCTCTGGCCAAGCCGCCCACCGACTAGATGTCTTCGGATTATACTGATACTCACGTGATCAATAGTGCTCGTAAGCAGACTGTCAATCATCCTGGGTGGTATTAGGAGAAACGTAATGATAGGTAGAAGGATGATGATAATGCTCTCTTGACTCCGCAGCATAGTGATAGACATCTGGAAAACCACTTTGGGTCCCAAAGAAAGTTTGAAGCTGATTACAAATGATCGATTAGATCTGATGCTCTAAACACTCATGTTCATCCCTGATGACATCCTCCATACATGAAAATTACTAATCAAAATAAGTATGCAACCCATTAAAATGAGTGTCCATCTCTTCTGTGAACTGTGAGAAAAGATCGTCATAGTCTGTATACTGACTAGAAGGCAGTGCAGTTGGAGGAGGAGTAGAGAGTCACGAAGAAAACACCACACGTGCCTATCTACGTGGAGTACGTCGTGAAATAAAATTAGTTGTGATAGGTGGGGAATCCTTATCATGAATACTATGTGCTGGTGATAAATCTGGGTATGCATCATGATTACCCGACATGTGAATGAGAGAGACATGCTCGAAAAATCTATCGAACATATGATCAAGGTCAGGCACGGGAGATCGAAATCCCTAGTCGGCATGGATGTCTTCATGTTGAAATTCCGACATATCCGAACTAATGCTTTCATAAATATGATCATGCAGATCAATGTCAAACATCTCAGTATCAACATCAAGCCCAACTTGGGTTCATCTATTACATGGATAGACAAGTCTAGATCAGTAGTATGGATGGACCGTCTTATCGTATAGGTGGAACGTCTCATTGCTCAGATTGATCGGCTGGACGGATCACATATCACAGTCTGCTGAGCTCTACGTTTAAGTGGTGCTGGATCTACAACAGCCCTACGATCATGTCGATGCTCAAAAGGTTGAACTCCTATATAGAGGTCGATATCTATATGCTTCTAGTACAACTGACACTTCTCCTCAAAAGAAAAACAAGTGTTTGGAAACAATCAACCTATTTAAAAAGTTTAAACAAATCAGACAATTCAGATTGGTACATTCACTATACATTTGTTATTTAAAAGCATAAAATTATAATAAAATATCTCGCCTTGTAGTACATGTGTAATCTCGTAAGTGGACCTCATAGTAAACCACTTCAAACATCTCGATAATCAGTGGGGGACATCCAATCGATGACCAGCAAATATATCAGTCATAGGAATGGCCTCGTAAGCCCATATCTAGACGTAAATGTAAAAATGTTAGTAATGTAAAAATAATAGATCAAGTATGTCGAAGTACAAGATATTATCAAAATTCCTAACTAGTAAAGTAACAGAAAAATCATAGAAGCGGTATGTATAGGCCCGATTCGCCTGCTACAGTTAAATTTCGAAAGAGAGTCTATCCATATATCGTAATAGTGTGAGATAGGAGAACTTCACCATGGGAAGCTCTCATATGTCTCCTACAACTCCACCAAAACCTAAACCCACTTCTCCACTTTAGTCTTCCCAATGTCAACGCCAAATAATATACAATATAAAATGAGTATCTTCGTAATTTTAATTGCAGCCTCCAAGCTTTGATGAAATTTCCCTACAACAAATCATGTGAGAAGATCTACAGTCGTCGCTCGTGGCCACTCGGCAATGGCTCTATGATATATTCCACCTTCAGGTGGATGGTGTCCGTTAGAAAGATCAAAATTTGAGTCACCGAATCATCGTAGCCCGATCACGAGAGCAAATTCTCTCCTCCAGAACCAACTAAAATGGTCTCATTTTGCGTACATACCATCTCACGGGACATCAAGATGTACAAAAAATCCTTACATATCTCTATATTGATCGTCCATAACAAAAATTGACCAAAACACATCTCTCTGAAACGTGTAACGCAATTGCTACTTATAACTTACAGCTCCATCTATATGTCATTAAGTGTACTAAAACACATATATCCATTTATATAAGCAAGTCAATCTTGACAAGTGGCACGGACCCATACACGATCCAACTATAATATATAAAATAATTAATCATTAATGTAACTGCGTAAAAAAAAATTAATTGGGCCATTAATTAATATACCAAAAAATTTAGCATACATAATCATATATGATTAATTACAAAATCGAAATTGAATATTTTTTTTTTAACAAAAGTTTCTTTCAAGTTAGGCATGACCACTCCTAACTCTAATAAGTCTCTAAATATGAATTAATCACTAAAAAAAATATCTTGTATTTTTTTTGTTTTACCAAGTATTAATCATTTTTCCCAACTTAATTCATAAATGTATCCTGAATTTGTAATATTTATGCATAAGATAGATGAACACTTTAGTGTTCATGGATTATAAAATTTGAATAAACTTTATGTTACAGATGATATGTAAAGGTGTAAAGAATGATATTTCCTTGTAATTTCATTATAGAAATTTTCGTGTACATTTTACTTATAGACAATTTCATGTAAGATTAACTTAGTGACAATTTCTTGTAAGGTTAATTCATGAAAAATTCGTATAAGGTTAACTGATGAAGAATTTCGTGTAATGCTAACTTGTGAGAATTTCGTGTAAGGATTAACTTATGAAAAATTTCGTGTAAGGTTAACTTGGGCAGAATTTCATGTAAGGTTAACTTGGGCATAATTTCGTGTAAGGGTAACTTCGGAAAAATTTCGTGTAAGACCAACTTTATATAATTTCATGTAAGGTTAACTGGTATGAAATTTTGTGTAAGGTTAAGATGCCCTTAAATTTAACAGAAATCCTAAAATAGTTACAATAGCCCTAATTCATGTAAGACCATAATTAATACGCCCTAAATATAACACAATTCCAAAATAACAGTAGCTCTAATTCGTGTAAGAGCAGAATTAATATGACCTAGAGTATTAACAGAAATCCTAAAATTGTAATTCATGTAAGCATACGTAAGTAAATTTAGGCAAAATTCTTCGATACAATTCCAAACTAACCCTAAAATCGTGTACGCATAATCGACAAAATCCAAATAGAAAATGCCCAAACATATTCAATCGACATAAATTGAAATAGATATAGATCTTTACTTGTCTTGCTTCCATTTAATCGATTGAATTTTTTTCATGTATCAATTCGTCCAAACTTACACGAACTTCCCGCAAGATGTCCCGATCTCGCTCGCCCAATTTCACAGAATTGCTAGGGAAATTGATTAAAATTTGAGAATCGCTCTTTTTTAAGAATGAAAATACACGAAAAATTCAGAATTGATAAGAATTGGGTTCGAAAATTTTAATTTTTTTGAAAGAGGGGAATTGATATTTGAAATCATACACGAAATTTGTAATGCACAAGTGGGCTCGATTTGACTGATTCAATATTCAATTCCGAAATTTAGGACCTTTTCGGAATTGTGGCAGTCAATGTTAGTTGTGACATATTTGACCAGAGGTAGAGGTATTTTTGGTCAAAAACTGTGGTACATTTCACATAACTTTTATAAATTGTGGCAAATGATGATCATTTGTTATATTAAGTAGTCTTTTGGGCAAAATTTTAAGAAAATGTGGTGAATTGGGTCGTTCTCTCATATCAGAAATATCCCAATTTTATTTCATTTGATAAGACATTTATGAGGTCATCTACCACACGTCCAATTAAAAATAACGGCGCACTCACTGATATGCACAATTTTCATGTGATCTAATGTTTCATAGGGTTACACGAAAAATAATCAATTTTTGTGTAAAAAATGAGGAAAAAATGTAATTTTTTTTACAAGAAAATTGATCAATTTTCGTGTAACCCTATGAAACATAAGATTACACAAAAATTATACAATTCAGTAAGTACGTCGTTATTTGACTGGATGTGGGGTATAAGACCCTATAAATGTCTCATCAAATATAATAAAATAGAGATATTTTTCACTATTATTATAAATTATGGTATTTTGTGCATTTTTTTATCAGAAAGAGTGACCACTTATATATTATGTGGTACAGTGGACCATTTACACATTAATATTGGCATATTTGAACTTTAAAATTACAATTCTTTAATAATTATTTCAGTTTAAATTCGTTTTTAATATAATTTATCAAACAATTTTTTTAATGTAGTTTGATACTGAAATTGCATATATAAAATAAAAAAAATTGATTTTTTTTTTTATGCTGACTAATTTTTATTTGATTTAAGCATTTTCATGAAATATGATAAGTGTTTTGAACTATTTGCGATACATTTAGATTTAAAAAATAGAAATATATTATAAAAAATTACACTTAATAGATAAAAAAAATTAATTAAATAATGTTTTGAAAAAATGATTATTTAAATCTAATAATTTTTAAGAAAATATGATTTTCAATTTATATCATAAAGTGTTTAATATTAGTTTATTCTATGTAAAAATGATTTTAGATATGAAAAAAAAAACATATATATATATATATATATATCTATCATATGATTGTATTATATTAGTACACTAAAAAATGTCGTATATTACCTGGAAAATGCGAAAAAAAAATGGTATAACCATCTATGTAATAATCGTATTATATGATTTTACTAATAAACTCAACTAATAAATTCATATTTTAAAAATATTTTATTATGTTGGTAAAGAATATATATATATATATATATATATATATATATATATATGATACGTTTATTTTGAGACAATTATCATTAAAGAAACTAATATTTTTAGTAAATATGTATAATTTTAAATTTTTCTGATATAGTTAATTTACTATGTAATTTTCATTTGAAAATAAGTTGTTGAAGTACGAGGGGAGACAAACAAGATGATGAAACTTGTCAAATACTAGGAAAGATAATTTTATTAATAAAAAGAATGATTTGCAATTAGACAGTTAAAATTTTGCAATGTATTGTTGCAAAATTTGATAATATAAATTAAAAACAAAATATGACAAAAAATTAAGTCTAATTAAGACATGTTGTCCTTAATATATTGGCAACATGCCAACAACAATATTGTCAAAAAAATGTCATTTACCATAAGGCTTTTAATTAAGATAATAGTTTAACACAAATATTATCGTAAAAATGTTTTGGAACAATTATTAAAATTTTCCGAGAACATATTTTTGGTCATCGTGTAGTGTTAACTATATATATAGTTTAGAATAAGAGTCATTAGTCTCTATCTATTTATTACTATTGCATTTATATCAATCTATCTGGATTATCAACGTCCAATGTTAATATTGATTGAACTACAAGACTACTTATTATATTATCATTATCTTGATGACAAGTTTCTCCATTTAGTCAAAAATAATTACTTTTATTTGAATAAAAAATGAATTTGATTTACTTATTCTTAAAGTTTGTTTAATGAATCATATTCTTATCTACGGATGCGTCACATCGTAGTTCTGATGAAGAGCTTGTCAAATAGACCATTTCACAGGATCAACAATAAAGAATTATTTATTGAGTTTTCATAGATAACGATAGATTAAAAATATTTGGAGTTTGATTGGATAAAATTCATTTAAAATCGATTATTGTGATTCATTAAAAGTAAACAAACAAACACAAACTTGATTTTATTCAACATGTTAGTTCGTGAATAAGCTCATCAGAAAGTTATCGAGCTAGTTCGAAAAATATACACTAATGTTTGTTATGTTGATATATACTTTTTATACTTACACTTATGATAAATATATAAATATCTAATTATATATGTTTTTATTCCTAAATTATAAATTTTAGATAATATATTAGATTTTTAGAATATATAATTTATTTTATTAATGAGTTGATGAATAATCTAATTTATTATTTTCTCTCTCTCTCTTTTATATATATATATATATATATATATATATATATATATATATATATATGAAGTCTGTTTGGGAATTGATTAAGTTCAAGTAAATTCATGAGCTATGAATGCATTTAATAAATTAAGCTCAAGTGCATTCAATAAATAAATAAATTATATTCAAACACTTAATAATTTGATTCTGCTCGACTCGATTACATACAACCGTTTCCATAATACACCAGTTCCATAACCTGCCACTAGGCGTCTTACCTTCAAAATTCACAAAAATTAAAACTTTTCATAATTATTAATTAAAGAGCTCAACTTATCACGATTTATAATGTAATGATCCATTTGTAAAGACAATTGAAATGATTTAACGACCAAAACTTTTCCCTGTGTCTTCTATTATTATTATTATTATTATTATTATTATTATTATATGAAAAGCGAAAAATGGGAGTGACACCTTCAACCTGTGACTCCACGATAACAAATTTTGAAGTTAGGGATACAAACAGCGAATTTCAATAGATAATAAAAACCCTAAAAAATTTGATATTATCACAATTGTTTATTTAAAGTATGATATTTTGGAAAAGGATCCCAATAATTAGATGTGGGCACAGATGTTTGAATAGACCTAGTCGAAATTAAAACCTTGGGGAAAATACTGACACTTGTGGCAGGTAGGGTTTTATGTCTAGGATGTTGACAGTAGTCCACTAGAAAACTCACACATTTCACACTCTTTCATTCATCTCAAAATATCTAAAGAATTGCATGAGCCCACCAAACTGAAGAGATTTATCCGCGGCGGAGATGGCCGCACCACGCGGCGGCGTCGCCTCAACTTCGCCGACCACCGGAAAGCGGTGCTGAGGTGGAGCTCTGGAGCTAGAGGATTCTAAAGGAACGTTTAATAAGATATTATTCAACTCATTTTTATTTATTTATTAATTAGTATTGCATTTTTTCCCGTCAGGTATTGTCAGTTGAATGGGTGGTAGCTGATCGTTGACGCATGCTAATGAGTTTTGGACATTTATTTGTCGTTTGTTTCATTTTTTTTAATACCAGCTAATTCTGTAGATTATTAATGCATATATATATGCTGCATTGGTGTAGGGGCACTGGCCCCCTCAATTTTAAATAATTACAGTATTAGTAATTTTGAGATTCTTTATGGAGAAAAATACTTAGAAGAACCATGATAAGTTGTAATACGTTATTTATTTTTAACGTTGCAGTGTAACTGAGTTACTATTGTCAATTAGTTTATAATTATATTTTTCTTGTATCAATTTGCTGCAGATTACAAAACTGAAAAAAAAAAAATAAGTAGAAAAAAAATATAATATATGATGTGATTGGGAAAAAAAAAAATTAGATTTCAAAGTGAAAATGTGAATTTTGTACAGGTTGAAAAATGATCCAGTTTTTCATGTGCAAATCACATATATAGTATGTTGGGATATTTCCCAACATCCTACCTTGGGTTGGAGCTTAAATAGGTGCGGGGCACGGCTCTGGCAGATTCGAATCCGTGAGCGCAAAACTACAAAAGTATAAGACATTAAAGTTGTGCCCTATGTCCATTGGATATCTTTTTGGTATAGCGGTAATGCGCTTGATGATCCAACATAGTACAAATTTGTGATTGAAAAAGAAATAATATTTAAGGTTCCAAAGTGAAAAGACGCATATAGTAAATGTTGGAAAATTATATTAGAGCAAATATCTTCTTCCAACTTCACATGTACAAATCACATGTACATATTTTGCAAGAAATTGCTGTCGAAATTTGCAAAATTGAAAAAAAAAATATAATTTAGGTTCCAAAATAAAAAAATGCATAAAATATGGATTGGAAAAAAATATTAACTATATATTATTTCTCTTACTTACACATGCTATCTTTACATTTTGCAGTTAGTTGATATTCAACGTTTAATTTTTTTAATCATATTTAGGTACTATACTTAAAATAATAGACAACTAAAAAGATTATATTAAACCTATCTTTATATTTTTGAAGTAACTAACATTTTAGTTATCAAATCTTTAATACAAAATTGTTATAAATAGTATATTAATTATATATATTATCTCGTTTTTAATTACATTCGTGAATCTCTAAACAAAATTTGTGGCTCTGCCTTCTTGGTTTTGAGTGGGAGTATACTATATAGTTTTCATAATTAATCATGCTTTGTTCATAATTTATTGCAGGCATGAATAATAATAAGTCTCATCAATGTTAATCTCCAGCTGTTTAAAATAAAGTTTCTTTCAGGATGAGGACTTATAATTATTGCTGAACATGTAGAATAGAAGATATTTAAGGAAATGGACAAGAAAAAAAGCAAGCCAAGACAAAAGCCTTATTATAGCGAAACAAGTATAATGATGATGACGTGCATTTTTATTAATATAGTGTCGTTACAGGTACATAAAGTATTGGAGTGATAGTCAACAATATCCATTTGTATAGATATTATAAAATAATGATTGATACCATCGTGAGCATATAATTATTTATATGTATTTTGTTTATTAGTCATTTTACGTAAATAAAAAAAAAGACATTCTTACATACATACTCAATTATTTATATTCAAATTCATTTTACAAATTAATTTTTGATTTCTGAATTATTTATTATATAAATTGATCCGTTTTGCAAAATTAGATTTGTATGGAAGTCTCACAACAGTCATATTCATTGTTTTATCTAATTTTGTTGTATTTGATGATATTTCTTTTTTTATTATTTTGGAGATGATATTTTTTTAAAGGATTAATTTATACATTTATAAGACTACAACTTAATATGGCAAATCCTAAATTTCCCCCCAAACAATCAGTCTGCCAAAAAAAGAAATTCAGAGAATAAAAAAAGAAGAAGAAATAAAGAAAGAACGAAAACACCAAAGAAGACAAGTTGCCTAAAGAGGAAGGTGGACGGGAGACTGCAGGCATATTACAATAATGATTTCATTTTAAATTCGTTTTTTAATATATATCAAACTCATAATTTCTAATGATGTTTAGTTTTTTTTGTTTTTTTTTTAATCAATAGTCATATATAAAAAGAAGAAAAAGAAAAAAATGATATTAGTGATCTTTAGTTTGATATTTATGCAGTGTATATATATATATATATATATATTTGAAATATTTTTTTGTTTTTGGTTGAATAATTTATATTTGATTTAACATTTAAGAAATACGATAATAGTTTTAAGTAATTTTTGGTGGGATTATTTTTACAATAGCAAATTAACCATAGTATTTAATGCTTTCTTCAGGTAGTATAGTGTCCTTTTAATGATTCTAGGTTTATTAAAAACTCTATGTGGGACCATTATGTCTTCCTCTTTACACAATTTCCCTTTTTCCCTAATTACTGTTCTTGCACATTGAGTTCCGCAGCAACAATAAAATGTTTGCTATAACTTCTTCTATGCAGTAAGCTTTGTCTTCTGCAGTCTTTACATCTTCATACATCTTTAGTCTTTTTGTGGTCAACTTACAACACCTGTATCATACAATGTACAATAAGTTCTTCTTATCGTGGCTTACCTCAGTTAGTATCATTTTGCTTACAGTAAAATATTTTTAGTGTAGCTTACGTATCCTACAATTTACAATAAAGTTTTCACTCTGACTTCTCAATACTTCTACTTTACCTATTCTAAGACTCAATTCAGATAAATTTCATAACAAAATCTAATTTATCGATTAGTTTTTAATTCTAGATCCAAGTTTTAAAATTTTCAATAAGACAAGTCGAATGAAAATTATTTTTAAAGTGTACTAACTTATCTTAATTTATCTAAAATGTGGATACACATGGAAATATAAATAAATTTATAAATATAAATAAAATGAAAAAAGAAAAAAAATGGAATTTTGTCTACAATTGAGAATTCAATCTAATTTTCAAACCTTAAATTGAGAAAAAAAAAAAGTTAAATTGAGCTTTTTATTGAGAAATTTTAAAATTTAGGTCTAAAATTGAGAATTAATCTATAAATTGGGTCTTGTTACGAAATTTATCCAACTCAATCCTATCTCAATTTCATATAAAAACTATGAAAAATGAGGTACTATAATGTCTTATGATATTTGTATTTTGTGTTATCAAAATCTAAATATTGGTTTCCAAACATACTAAGATTTATATATAAGAGAAATAGAATCATGAATAAACGAACTATATTAATCTACAATTATTTAAGTAAAGTTCACGATCCTTATTAGTAATTGGGAAATTTTTTATTTTTGTCATGTCTTAGAACTCGTGTATGATTTTAGTTCTACTTATGTCAATTTTCAATTTTATTCTTGTGATTGAATATTTTATTCATTTTTTTGTCTTTTTTCTCCCTAATTTGCAAATTTTGTTAATTTTTGGGCAATAGAATTACGCACATCCCCAGTTTTTCAATTTATTGTTTTAGTATTGATGTGGCCAGTTGCAAACTCTACCCATAATTTTTTTTTTTTTTTAACTCTACCCATAAAACTTTTGAATACGATAAATGAAGAATTGGAAAAGTCTAATTTCTACGATGATGTTGCGATTGGGAATTGAAAGAATTTCAATTGCAATTACAAGCAAAAGAGAGTGAATACAAAATCTGGCAAAAAAAAGTAAAAACGTTGAAGTTGAAAAAATTTCTTCGTCTAATGATTTAGCAGGTGATGAGACTAACAACAATGGAGGTGTTTAGCGTTTTTAATTTCTTAATTTTTTTAATTTTTTAATTTTTAATCTTTAATCTTTAATAGGTGGCAAAAGTGGAAATTATATATACTTTTTTAGTTTCAGAAAAATTGTAAATAAATAACCCTATCATCAGATAATTGTCATATCAACAGTTTGATCAGAAATTACAAAATTGGCGGTGGTTGTACCTCTTCCGCCCAAAACCATCGAAAATTGCAAATTTTGGCAAAGAAAAGCTAAAATTGAACAAAGTTTACAATTACAAAATTAAAATTGAAATTTAGAAATAAATAAGATCAAAATCGAACATGAATGCAAAAACTGAAATTTCTCCCTTAATAATTGCAAAAGGACTTTCATTATTTAATAAATTTTGCAATCTTACTGTCTTTATTTGATAAACTTTCATCAAGGTAGAGTTTGAGGGGAAAATGAAACTTATGATCTAGAAATTATAAAAGAACTCAATCTGATCTTATGCTTTGTTTTTTGAGTGTCAAGAGAATGACATGCATTAAGTTTTTCTTAACCCATTATGTGAGTTCATGATCTAAAATATCATAGATAAAATAATTATTCATGATATAATTTAAATTTGTGTTAGTGACAATCTACATGTATTTGACGTTCTGACGACGGTGGTTATGAAGGATCTTTCTCAAAATTTAACAAACATGTATGTTTTTTACGTCAAAACACTCACATTCTCAAGATACAGAATAACTCCAGTTCAATTTGGCAAATTTGAGTTCAATCCAAGCTCTATCTAAGCAATGAATGAAAATGTTGTTTCTTCATGACTCGATTTTGCATGCATTCCTTAAATTGATTGACGAATTTTCATCCTTAGAATACCTATAATATTTCCGTATAGTTCAATTTCATCAACATCCACTCATTTTCGAAATCCATAATAATTACCCTAAGTTCACCAAAATTAGATTTTTCTCAAAACTTAACCAAAATATAAGTTTCATACATCAAAATAATCATTTCTATGAGCTCTATAAAACATCAAATCAACTTATCGAATTCAATACGATTCAAACTCAATTTGAGTGAGAATCGAATCAAATTCTAAAAAAATCCAAATTTGAAGGGGCACATACACAACTGCACATGAGATTTATGTCCCAATTTTTGGAATTTAGGGTCAATTGTTGTAAAATCACCCAAATTAAAGGGATAGTGTACCAATATGAGAACCCAAAAAGATAATGTTTATAATTGGTGAATGATGAAAGATAGTATTATAAATTTACAATTTTTCTTTTTATTTTATTTATCTATTGTTTGTTTAATTAATATTATTGATTCACATAAAGAACAAAGCTGTTTAGAAAACTATCTTAATATGATTTAGAGTTGTCTAGAGAGGTTAGTCGAGTGGGTGACAAGTCCAATTAACCACAAAATTTTGTAAAGTGACGTGAAATGGTTGGAAAAATCCCAACTTGATCCACCCCCATCAGTTTGCTTCAAAAAGGTGGACACCAAACAACCAAAATTCTCTATATTTTAGTTTTCTATTTTTAGTTTAATAAAGAAAGGTAATATATTAAAATAGAAGTATAAAATTATGATTTATTCTCATGTAATCTAGAAAGAAGAATAAATTAAAAGTGACATTACTTTTTCAAAATTGATTGTACAAGTGAATGATAGATACCTTACTATTTCAAAGGAAATCATTAATAATATGTGGGCTTGAACAAACATGTAAAGTGTAAACAGCCCCAGTTGTAATTTGCAACAAACCCTAGTGAAACTTGTGGCTCTTATGTGGCCTTCGCCCGAGATGTTGACAGTTGTCCACAAGAAAAAGACCAACACTGAGTACACTATTTTCCATACTAGGTCAAAATCTCATAAGAAACCACCAAATATATATGGCTTGTAACTCATCCCACGGCGGAGAGGGGCATTCCGGCCGACGACGGTGGTAGGAAGTAAAATGCATGTGGTGGCCAATGAGGGGAGTGAGTTCAAGAATTCCGGTGTTTGCGGTGGCTGTTCATCAAGATTATTCCGGCAATGGCGGAGTTGAGTGACCTGGAAAAGTGATGCTGAGGTGGGATAGCCACTGCCACTGGCCCATTGCATAATGCATACTAATACTATGGTCCCATTTCAAAAGGTAAATTAAAATAAGCGTACACCTCAGCTCTTTATTAATTTAGTAATGCTAAGATGTACAGGCGGCGGATTTTTAATAGATACAAAATTTATTATGCCTTTGAACATTTAAGTGTGAAAAAAAAAATGGAAATATTTGCATTTATTATTTTGGTTTAAAAGAACGATGAATAATTTGATAAGTCGGAGTTGGTGAGTTGTTCAAACGTGTTCTTAAGCGCGTTAGTCTTAATTTTAATATTTTACTTTTCTTTCTTAATTTTTTTTTTTGAAGATACTTTTTAAATGTACATGTATATTACATAACAAATTCTCCTCTCCCCTTCATGTGGTGTAGGAATTTAAAATTCGTGTAATCCGGATTCATCCAATTCGGATTCATAAATTTTCTTTACTGTGTATTTTTAATTTTATGTTATGATCTTTATATAAAAATTCGATAATCTTTATGTATATATGTTGTGACCTTTGTGCATTGTATCTTAGAAAAAAAATAAAGAATTTCAGTAAAATTTATAAATAGATACCTTTATGTGATATTAATATAACCCTATATATATTCATGTGACTTTTATGTACAAATATTCATATTACATAAAGTATGAATATTTGTACATAAAAGTCACATGAATATATATAGAGTTATATTAATATAACATAAAGATATCTATATACAAATTTACTAAAATTCTTTCATTTTTTTTTCTAAATTAATGAATATAAAGGTCACAAAATTTATACATAAAGGTTGTAGAATTTGTACATAAAGGTCACCGAATTTGTATATTAAAGATTTTGGTTTGAAAGAAAAAAAAATTAAAAACACGTGAATGTGGATTGACTTGAATTGCATGTACACCAAGTACACATGAGTCACACTCATAATACATATATGCTCCTCTTAGTTTGGTGAGTGAGAATATTAGTTTCCACTATATATTAGTATATTACTCATTTTTTTTTATATTAAGTGTCTTTTAATTTTTATATAATTTTATTCTCAAATTATCACCATTAATATTTCTTATCTAAAATTTAGAGATTTAATATGACATCTTTTATGAAATTTATTTGATTTTTTTTCAATCCTAAATCATAAATTCCTTGATTAGTTAAGAGTATATTTGTTCAATTTTTATATTTTTTTATTCTATTATAAAAACTTTAAAACTGACATTTATTATAAAATGAAAAGAGTATTATTTTACTTTTCCATTTTGCTTGTTTGCTTTTTTTTTTTGCAAGGTGGTATGTGATTTTCTACTTAATCATATACTTAACTATGAAAAATAATACTCTCTCCGTCCCTTAACATTTTGCACACTTTCCTTTTTAGTTTGTCCCCAAACACTTTGCACACTAAAAAATGACAAATTTTATCACAATTTTTATCCTCACAATACACACTTATTTACACACAATGTCATTATTTTTTTTCACATGATTAGTCCACTATATTTAATTTTTCTTAAAAGGTGTGTCCAAATAGACATTTATACCTTCACTTATAAAATAAATATTCATTTTTTTTTTAAAAATTATGTCAATTTAATATGTAAAGTAATATGGGACGGCAATGTTAATTTGAGGTGTTTTAAAATAAAGTCATAGGATAAGCATAAGCATTGAGAAGAGAAGATATTTAAGGAAACAGATAAGAAAGGGGTAAGGCAAGACAAAAAAAGGCAAGAAAGATTATTTAATGATGGTGACGTGCTTTCATTATAGTCCTTGTAGCTACAGAGGGATTCTGCGCCACACATATAGGCAAGACTCTCTTTATTAATTATTTTACACACAAAACGTTAATTCTTGGCTACATGTTATGGTTGGTCCAGATTCATTTTCATGGTAACAGATCAATATCTGATTTCCCAATTATTCGTTGTGGAATCATTTCATTGGATCTGTTCAGACTTCAGAGGTCACAAGAGTTATATATAATACTTATTCTATCTACACTTGTTATAGTCCATGATTTTTCTTTTCTTTCTTTCTTACTTTATTCAGTTGTTTGGAGATCATGATATATTACGAGCTGCATCCCTTATTTTATTTTAATATTTTATTTTATATTTTATTATTTTTAATTTATATTATGTATAAATTAATGATATTATTTTTTTAAATTTAATGTATGATAGTTATTTTAAAATATTATGTATAAATTAATGATATGATAGTTATTTTAAAATATTAGATAAAATATTAATGTGAAATAAAAAATTTTATTTAATAGATTGGCGTATGGGTTTAGTCAATCATCGTGGAAATAAGACCAAAATCATAATTGACAAGTCGAAAATTTCTCTCCACACACTTAATAAAAAATGAATTTTCAGAACTAAAATAAAACAATTAAAGAAAGAAGAGACAAAGAAAAAGGAAAGACAAAAGCTGCCAAAGGGTTTGGGTAAGGAAGGAGGGTTTGGTTGGGGGATTAGGGGACTGCTTTGGGAGGTGCGTGGGTGGGTGGAGGGGGCGTAGGATTAATATATATTTGTTCTTGAAATATTTAAACTATAATAAGTATTTCATTTTAAATGTGTTTTTAACATATAATATCCCCCCCGCCCCCGCCCTCTAAACTACCATTATCAGAAGAATTAATAACTTCAGAAATTTTCCGCCAAAATTCATTAACAAAAATAGAAACAATCGAATAATTTTAGGAGAAGATATGTACATGCATGCTATTTAATTTAGATTTGGCTCGGCCAGATTTTGCGGGAACACGTCTTCATGCGCTCCACGCGCCTTAGAAGGACGTCACATGTTTGGTTTGTTTTCCACATTTAAAAAAAAAAAAATGTATAGCTTTTAGTTATAACTGTCATATATTTATGTTATGATATTCTTATCTTTATGTTATCACATTCATATCCTTATATTTTTTTTAGACAAACATTAATACATATCATATCTTTTAGTTATGTTAATCATACATTTTAGTTATGTAGTCATATATTTTAGTTATATTAGTTGTACACTTATATATCACATAAAAAGTATGACTATATATATTGATATGAATGTATAAGTAATATTACATAAATGTATGAGTAATATTATATAAAGGTATATATATATACAAATTATATTGAATTTTTTTTTTATTTGAAGTAAAAATTTACATATATGTAAGTATATTTATATATAAAGGTCACACTAATATAATATAAAGGTAACATATGAATCATAATTAAAAAATTGCTCATCCATTAAGACTATAGAATTTCGTTTGATGGCGGGAGATTCTAAACCTACAATCTACTAACTCTTATATATAAGATTGAAATTTAAACAAGGATTTATGAACCATCTAGGTAAACTCAAGCCAATTGTGTTTTAATCGAAACACCTATTTATTAAGCCAAATTAGGAATGAGGTCTAATAATTTATTTCCCTAATTCTCTGTATTGTCTAAAATTGAAAATTATGATTGCCAGTCAATCATACATAATCAAAAGTTATAATATTCAAGAGCAATAAATAGAAAATAATCTCAAACTTTATCAACATTTGATACTATCAACACATCATATAAACAAATTATAACTAAAACTC
Organism: Scutellaria barbata; assembly: GCA_028654395.1. NCBI lineage: Eukaryota > Viridiplantae > Streptophyta > Magnoliopsida > Lamiales > Lamiaceae > Scutellaria > Scutellaria barbata. The sequence goes on from CM053647.1 coordinate 22,771,417, forward strand.
CATACAAAAGATTTTAGGTACTCTTAATTATGAAAACTATAATAAATATATCAATTACAAGATTCATGAAAAGAATAACTAAATTTAACGTTCCTTCTCTTCAAAGTAAACGATTACCAACAAATTAAAGGTGAAGAGATTGAAGATCTCCTTCAACCTTGTGTTTGCAATCTTCGATTCTATATGAAAAAATCTCTTCAATGGATGATTCTCCCAAAAACATGATTTATCAGAAAAAAAAATCAAAACTAAGTTTTAAGAATTATATTTTCTCCCCTAAAAACCTTTTTGGAGTTGTCTTTATATGTAAAAGGAGTTTGCAGGAAAAAAGAAAGAAAAATATTTAAAAATCTCATTTTGCGCATTCAAATCAGGTGCTGGACCGCGGTTCATCATGTCTTTTCTTTACTTATGTTGTTTCCTTGTCTTTTTTGCCTTTTATCTATTCACAACATTTCCTATGAATTTCTAGGAATTTTATTCTTGTTCTTCATCAAATCTAATCTAAGTATTTCTCATCAATCTTTTTGCACATACTCCTAAAGATGAGAAATACGAAAATAAGAAGAACAATAAAAAATACTTGAAAAACAAACAAGAGTGAGTACAGGAAATTCAATTAGTTGGTATCAAACCAACTCATCAATATCCATACTTCTAGCAATTGTTTATAGCAATACTACAAGTAGTAGTGTAAACAAGAACTTTGGATTAACTGTAAGTTGCGCTATAAGAATGTGTTTCTTACAACTTTACAACAAGAAAAATCTATAATGTTTGAAGAGTTCAATATTTTTACATTAACCATTTTTTAGATAGACATTGATATCTTTCCTACCTTTTAGTTATGTTAGTCACATTTTTTAGTTATGTAATATATCTTAGTTATGTTAGTTGTACCTTTATATATTATATAAAAGTACGACTGTATATATTAACATACAGGTACAAGTGATATTATATAAATGTATGAGTAATATCACATAAAGGTATATATATTCATAAATTGTTTTTGAAATTCTTTTTTTAAATTAAAATACTACATAAAGGTAAAAATATTTATACATAAAAATCACACTAATATAACATAAAGGTAACATATGAATCATAATAAAAAAAAAGCAAAAAAAAAAAAAAAAAGAGGAGACCATCTCTTGCGTTATTATTAGGAAAATTTTGGGCAAATCAGTAAATTTTGTGTAAATCCATTTAAATTGGAGTGGATTCAAAACATTCGTATTATTTAAAAATTTGTTCAAAATGAAAATGATGAATTTCAAGTTTATATATATTTATCTAAATACCACCGACAGATTTAGTAGTAGGAATTTCAAATCATTTCTCACACCCCTCCATCTAAGAGCTGGAAAAAATTATTGATGATGTGTATCAAAAGATATGATGTGTAATATATGGTTTTAATTTTTTTTAATATCCATCAATAGAAAAATGACATGGTGGCGCTATGTCAAATGTTAGATCAAATTAGGCAATATTGAGACTAAATTGAAATTAATGGATTGCGTAACTAATCAAACCTATGAGATGATGAATGATTTTAGCCATGCAAGCTACTAAAGGTGGCACCGCGAGATTTTCTTATATAATTTAGAAAATTATATATTTTTTTGTTTTTAAAAGGAAACATAATATATTATTTCCTTTTATAATTTAGAAAAAAAATAAAAAATTAAACACGACATTTCTCAAATATTGCCTACGTCTGTATAAATAAATATCAACTACCATGATATTTTAACTTTTCACACCATGTTCAAATATAACTTAGTCAAATTATCCAAATAGGTTCAAATAATTTGTGATGAATTAAAATATACATACTCGAAGTGAGGTGTAAAGAGACTTAGTCTAGGAAAATCCTTGTGAATGTTTTCCCTTTTTTGGCAAGGTAGGCCAAGAACTTGAATGATCACATGATGGCTCATGATGTGGCTTTCTAGCTCACAAAGTCCTCCTATTGATGTCCTTATAAGGTTCAGATAAGTGTTCCTGTACTGCAACTACACTGGATTCATCCACTTTTTCAATGAGATATTTTGAACCACTTGAATTGGACCACAAGAGAACCTTTCACCCTATCTAGAAGTTGAAACATCCGAATCTGATTGTGATCTATAATAATGTGTTGTTAGGTGGCCTACATCATCGCTTACATTATTATGTATGTTTGTTTTTTTCATTATTATTCTTAATAATGTATAAGGTAAAAAGAAACGGACCAACCCACCTCATTAAGTGCAAGATGGTTCATCAAAATTCACGATCCATACAGATAGACCCACAACAAGATAAGCTTTTCAATGATCAGTCTCTACCAACCGTTTTGGAGAGGTGGGGTGGATCTAACTATTTGCCACAACTCTTTACACCGTGTATAATGGAAACTGAAATTAATTTATTGCAAAAATAATTATATGTGCTAGTTCTTATAATTTAAGCATAGATGGTAACAAGAAACTAATTTAACATAGATGGTTCTTCAAACATGCTTAAAGTAATTAGAAATATTTGAAATTATGAGCCTAATGTCTTAAAAAGAAATTTACGCCTGGTCCGAGTAACAAGACAACAATAACATAGATATATATAGTTAAACAAGATCATGACAACAATAAAAATGTATGATTTTGCCGTCCAAGCCACCTTTTCTATTTTTGGAAAAAGAAGTCTTAATTTTTTATGCATTTATTTAGCGGCGATTTTGTTTCCCTTAAAAACTGGAAGTCAACTTTCATTTCAATATATGAATTAGACTGTTTTGAGGAAATATCTTATTCTTTCTAACTTTGTGATTATCTGAAATTGTACTATATTTATTTATTTCCGGAAAGGAAAGATATATTTATTTAAAATAATAACAGTGATGACATAAATAATTATTAAAATCTGTATATAGTTTCTATAGATCGATCTATACATATTTCTATAAAGAAATATTATATAATATCATTCCTTCAAAATTGATGTTATATCCAAAATCTCATTCATATATATATATATATATATATATATATATATATATATAAAGTCATTTATTTTAGTAGAATTAAAAATTATATAATTAAAATAAAATATTATTAGAAAATTTATGTTTAGATTTTGATAGACAAAACACAATTATAATAGTAAATTAGAGTATCCCATTTTCACAGTGTTTAAGTGGAATCTAAATTAAGAATTGAATCTTCAGAATAGATTGAAGAATGAAGAAGATAGAAGACATGTTGCAAAATTAGAAGAACAAGTTCTGCAAGAAAAGATACAATACAACATATGTACAAGAAGAAAATGATACAACAGAGCCGTAACTTTATATTATATCATTACACTCAAATCATTACAAGAAAAATGAGTAGTTGTGATGAGATTTTTCACGTCAATAAAAGTTGATACAAAAAAAATTATTTTTTACGATAATATATTATTACATAAATTGATAATAAATTATCATAAAAACAATTTAAAAAAGATTTATTTACGACAACATCATTATTGCAAAAAATCTTTTTTACGACAACATCATTATTGCAAAAAAAATATTTGTGGGAAGAGCTTAATCTCCTCGTCCCCGTCCCAAATTTTCGAAATGGTGATTACAATTAGGATGATATCTGGGATAGTATTTGATATGGGATGGTATTTCCAATACAATCCACGAATCCGACCATTGTCATCTCATAGTTATATTATGGAATGTTGCTAGTGAGCCATATATTTATTCTAATTAAAATTGGGCTTGGCTGGGCACCCTATATTATTTCTATGTTTATGATCTTGTATCAGGCTTCTATTTGTCTTTTTTCCTGAAAATGGGCCCAATATAATTTATATTGAATGGTACTATTCTATATATTTTAACTGCAGTTGGGCTTGCTTTGTAATAATTTCATCGTACGTGGCTCAAATCTACTTTCATGTTGATGGAAATGTCATTTAATTTATATTGAATAGATCTTTAGTGTTTATTTTACTGATTTGGGCTTGCTTGGTAATTAAATTTAATATTCTGGCTTCAAGTATATTTTCATGTTAATGGAAAATGTCATTTAATTTATATTGGATGTGCTTATTCTATTTGTTTTAATTTACTGCAATTGGGCTTGATTGGTAATCTATTTCAATGTACTTTAATTTATTTCAAATATATTTTACGTTGATCGAAATGCCAACTGTCTTATATTGAATAGACTTAGTGTAATTACTAGAAGAATAAATTAAAAGGTTAATATTATTTTCGAATTTATACTATACATGTTTTATTTTGGAACCTAACTTTTTTTTTTTTTTTTTCCAATTATAACTTATGATAGTCGTTTTTTTTTTTCAATTTCCGACAGCAAATTCCGATTAAAAGGTGCACATGTGAGTTGCACATACACAACATGATATTTTTATCATTTTTTCTTTGATTAACTGATTCAAATCCAAAATGAACATTAATTTTAATTCGTTCTTTATTCCTAAAATCAGCCTCAAAATCCAAAACATTTATGTGTTTCTTACTACTAAAAACTAGCTGCAACATCAAATTTTCAAATGTCTTAGTGAAGAAAATGACAAAAATACCCTCCAACTGCTCAACTTATTTTTTAGCCGGAATTTGCTGATAGAGGTTGCAATTTGAAAAAAAAAAAATAGGCTACAGGTTTTGAAAAAAAAAAAAAAGAGTATAGATTCCAATAAGTCTGTCTTTTAGGTGGTATACCAACATATGAGCCCTGTTTGAATACCAATTTTCCAAAATATTATTGCATTGTTAAATTGAAATTCCTCATGCCCCCGACTGATTCTAACATAGAGGTCAAAGATAGACAATAGCTCCCAATAAAATAACATGTATAATACAATTTGAAAACTTTTGTGCACCAGTTGTATGGATGTATCAACCGACTCGTATTCAAGTACTTTTTTTATTCATGTATTACTTTTATATACAAATATCATAACCTTTGTGATTCTGTAGCTAAAAAATAACCAATTCTTAACGCATTTTTTGGATCTAACATATCTTTATCTGATATTACATATACTTTTATATCAGTATAATCATATCTTTATATAATTTCTTTTTATATCTTTTAGTTATGTCTGTCATACATTTAGTTATGTACTCATATCTTTTAGTTATGTTAGCTGCACCTTTATATATTATATAAGCGTATGACTATGTTAATATAAAAATATAAATAGTATCACATAAATATATGAGTAATATCATTTAAAGGTATATATGTACAAATTATACTGAAATTCTTTTTTTTTAAATTAAGTTAAAGTATTATATAAAGGTAAAGATATTTGTAAATAAATGTTATACTAAAATAATATAAATGTAATATATAAATTAAAAAAAATCAAAAGTGTATAAATCCTGATTGAATCGATCCAGTTATATGAATCTACATTCATACAATTGATGCACAAGAAACTGTATTATGATTGCAAAATGATATTGTATTTGAATTATGCATCTGTATTATGATTGGAAATTAATTAAACATGATGCCATATATACGATTATCAGTACTGGATTACCAACCCTCGATGTCATGCTTGTTAATCATGCAACTTAAGTCAATCAAAAGTAAGACAAAGATACTGATTATAGAAATAAATTCCTAGACTCCATAATTGACCAATAATCTAATAAATGTAATTAGTAATCGTCGCATAATGAATAATGCAATTACTCTATTGTATGAGGACAAGAAATCAAACAGTTTAATGTTCAAGGTTCAACACTGGATTATTCCTATTTTTCTTGGTATTTTATGTATGACTTAATTGCCACTGTCTGCAGTGGAATAGTTGTATTATTGTTTATGGAATAATAATTAATTGGAATTCCTATGACTCTTGAGTCCTAAGAATTTAAGTTCAAGTCAAGTGATAGATAGTCAACAATGGCTTACAAGTTATAACATACATATATGACTTCTACAGTGATTAATTTAATTAAATGTTTATTTTATGCATAACACTCCCAATTAAAATAGGAAACATTTTATAACAAAATCTAATTTATAGATTAGTTCTCAATTTTAAATTCAAATTTTTAAAATTTTTTAATAAGAGATTCGATTTAATCTTTTTAACTCAACTTAAAACTTGAAAATTAGATTGCGTTCTCATATCAAGACAAAATTCAATTTTTTTTGTTTTTTTTCTTTTTATTTATATTTATAAATTTATTTATATTTATATTTATATTTTAGATAAGTTAAGACAACTTAATACAATTTTGGAAAGATTTTCATCCGACTTATATTAATATATATATATATATCTAATTAGTTAGTCCAATTCATAAAATTAAGAATTCTTTATTTTCTTAATTTTATGAATAAAAATATAGATAATAGATTTCAATATTAAACAGTTAATATAAATTCTATAATATGAATTAAATTAATTATATTTTGTTCCTTAAATTTTTTTTTATACAAAGAGTTTATTACTTTTTTTGCCCCGTAATTTAAGGATTTAACAGTTTAGTATTTTTATTTTTCGGGCTGACAATTTAGGATTTATATTTTCGGGCTTCGCGAATTGTGCCCACTTTGAGGCCAAATTGCTCAATTGGACTCAAATTGCACGTGAATCACACATGAGATCGTGAATTTGAACTTTTCGAACCAATTTTACTGATATAACATTTGTTTGTCACTTGTGGCATTTCTAATTTAAATTCTTTTCCTTCCACATGGATAATTTTTTTAATTTTGTTTATTTTTTAAATAAAAAAATCAAAAGAATAAAAAAACTCACTCTTTATCTTCCTCCTTTTGCACAATTTCTCCCCCAAATTCTCTGCTCCAACGTGGGCAACATCCTTGGACAAATTGAAAGAGAGGTGTGATGTTTCAATGGGGAATTTTCTTATATTGGAAGTGATTCAAAGAGATATGACTTCTTTTATGTGCTGAATTGTTGATAGCTAAAACATTATAAAGAACACCAAATTCCTTCACTTTGACCATTGATGAATTTGTGATCTGTGGATTGTGTACAACTTGGACATGTTTCGTTCCTTCCAGTAGGAAAATTATTGTTTAATGTGTGTCATTTTAACACACAACATTCACAAAATCCACAAATCAAAATCCCCCAATTTTGCAAGGCCTAGGTTCCTAGTGAAGGTAGATTATACAAAATAGAAGTATAGCTCTTGTGGAAGGGTTTGAGTATAAGAGGGGTGTATTCAATTGGAATTCTATTGGATTTTTTTAAACTTTAAAAAATCTGTGAATTTAGAAAATCTATAGACTTCATGCAGAGTTTGGCTGACTTTTTTTATTGATTTACATGGATTTTCATAGATTTGACATGATTGTGAAATACACTTTTTTTATTGATTTACATGGATTTCCATAGATTCCGGCGCTGGAACTATTGATTCAAATGTATATGGAACACATTTGTATATAAGAAAAGGTATCCAAATTATTTAGAAAAAATACCAAAAATACATTAGTTAAAAAAAATATATTATTATTCATCATTATTATTCTCATCTTCATTTCCATCACCGTTATACCTCGGCCTCATTTTCCACATAGCATTAACAATACTCGTTCTCCATGCATTAGCTTCCGTAGTTGGCTTTGAGAAAACAATTCCAAATTTTCCTCTTCCATGTTGAGATGTGGTAAATCTTGATCTTCTTCATAATTGATTGGAAATTCATTAGAGCGGCATTCTTTCTTAAGAAAGTTGTGTAATCCAGCACAAGCCAATACTAACTCTGCTTGTGTTTGAAATGGGAACGGAGGTGTGGTTTTGAAAATTGTGAATTGGGAATTCTTAGTCCATTGTTCATAGGATGTCTTCCTTTTTGTATGATCCCCATGATAATATTATTATATTAATCAATCGTGGGTGGGTGGAGAGATCGACGGCAGTGAGGCGGTTAGTGTGCGGTTGTAGAGATGTGTACGTCGATGGCGGTGGTGACACATAAAAATCTCAAAGCAAACTATCCATACACATAACCTCAAAACAAACTATCCATACATATAGTCCGACAGAGTAATAGCAAATAACTTCAACCAATCCATACACAAAATCCAAAACAAAGAGTAGCAAAAGATTTGTGTAGTACTTTTGTTAGAAGAACAACGAATGTTCTTTTCTTCTAACCTTTCGTCTTCAGAGTTCTCTGAGAGAATATGTAAAAATCTCTGGTTATTAGAAGAGATTTTGGAGAATGAAATCTATTTATATTTTTGGAAGAGAATTAAAGAAAATCCATATAGTATTAAAATCCATAAACTGTTGAATACCTAAATTTTTTTTAAGATTTTCTAAAATCCGTATTGAATACCTCAAGATTTTTAAAGACTTTTGAAAATTCAGATTGAATACTCGTAAACTTTGAAAATCTTAAAAAATTCCTATAGACTCCACAACCAATAGATCCCTCTAAGTGTAGAAAATGAATGGCGATTGGGAGAATCCAAAATCTTCTTCTAGGAAATTTCTTCAAACAGTGAAGCCTCGCTACCTCGAGTCAAAATGGACCGTGGATGTGGCTAAAAATTTGGAGGAGTATTTGTGAATTTTTATTTTTTTTATTTTCTATTTTATTTATATTTAATTTATTTTGCATGTAAATTCTTTTTTTTTTGGTTATATCTAATTTCTAATTTTTTTTTAAATTTCTTCTATTTTTAATATTATGTGTAAATTTAATGTCAATATGGATGTCATTTGTATTATTCTATTACACATAGGTAAAATGCCATAAGTGACAAACAAATGAAACATCAATAAAATAGGTTCGAAAAACTCAAATTCGTGATCTCAAGTGCGATTAATGTACAATTTGAGCCCAATTGAGCAATTCGGGCTCAAATTGGGTAAAATTAAAGTTTTAAATTGCCAGACTGAAAAATTAAAGTCATAAATTGCCAGACCCCCTAAATTATGGAGCAAAAAAAGTAATAAACTCTTATATAAATTAAGACAAGTTGGATGAAGATTGTTTTTAAAGTGCACTAATTTGTCTTAATTTATCCAAAATATGAATGCATATTGAAATATAAATAAATTTATAAATAAAAATAAAAACAAAAACAAATAAAAAAGAAAATAAGATTTTATCTTGAATTGAGAACTCAATCTAATTTTCAAGCTTTAAATTGATAATAAATATTAAATTGAGCCACTTATTGAGAAACTTTAAAATTTGGATCTAAAATTGAGAACTAATTTATAAATTGGGTCTTGTTATGAAATTCATCTATTAAAATATTCTTTAATTTTTTGTTTGCATATTTGTTTTATCTTAATGTAATACCATAAAACGATCTTAATTTTAATTATTGATTTTGTAATAAGATTTTTCGAATTTATGAATTTTCATTCCTTCACAAATTCTAAGATACTACATAAATGGGCTCAAATATTGCTTTTGAGAAAACAACATATTTTCTAGTAAATGCTTGGGAAATTAAAAAAAAATATCCAAAAATCAACCAAATGCTGTATAAGGCCAGTGTAATGATTAAGATACATCTACATCATTACATGATATGCTAAATTTAGTAGTTTATCTTTTATATATATATATATATATATATATATATATATATTAGTATAACACATTTGTATTCGACGTGAGATATTATAATGACATCTTTCATTATTAAACCTTTTTTTAAGACAGTAAATACTATTGTTTAAGATATAAGAATTTCATTAATCACAATAATTTCTTTAAAGTCAATCAATAATTAATTAAAATATTATCAAATAACAAAATATTTATTCGTGTTTTAAAAATATCTTATTTCTATTTTAGCATAAATTTGAGAAAAAATATTTCTATTTTATTCGTTAAATAACTAATAATATTTACAATTTAAGTTATCTTCTAATCAATGCATTGATTTTGGGTAAAATACGTCAAACCTCATTATGATATAAAATTTCTACGTATTTCCCTCTTATGGTAAAAGAAATACACCACATTCACGTATGATTTAATAAATATTATATGCGTTTCCTGAATTATTAAAGTTAATAGCTATATTTTGCATACGCTGGTGGTGCAAAAATTTAAAAAAAATTGACGTTATTTCCACAATCTTTAATATTTTGAAGTACATTTATGTCATTTTCCACCAAATTTAAGAATATTTTAATAATTATTCTTTATATATATATATATATATATATAATTGTTTTTTCAATATTTGCAACCTTAACTTAAATATGAAGTTACACTTGTTGGTCCCAGTGGTATAAGGTTAAGAGGGGGGGTGAATTAACCTTATCAAATTTTCAACTTTTGCTCCAAAGAATGTTAAGTCTCTGATGAACAGGTAGCTAGTAAGCTTACTGCTCGATAGGTTCCTGTTCAGGCAGTGACCTCAGGACTTAGATAGAGAATGTAATGCACAGCGAAAATACTTATGTTTTTCGAAACACGCTTTTAATGCAGTATGCTCAGATGCAGATAGATGGATAGAAAGCTATAAAAGACACAAGCAAGCTTATAGAGGTTCAAGGGTGGAGTAATCCCTCTACGTCCTCTCTACTCCTTCATAAGGAGGAACTTTGTTAAAGCTAGTTTGATTTACAATAGACTCAGCTAACACAAACTATACTCTAAGCAAACTGTCAGCTCTATCCACACAGGTAGCTGCACAGTGACCAACTATCGACCCACACAGGATCTCCACACAGGTTAACCGACCCACACAGGATCCTTTCTCTTCTTCAGAGAGATTACAACTTAGCAGTTTCAACTCCTGCCTAAGCGACTCCTATCAGACTTAGAATAAAGTAAAAGATATAGACACAATCAAATGCAGCAAGCTCCTTGAACTTCTGAAGATCACAAAGGTAGCTGGCTTGCTGCTGCTCAGTCTGATTAACTTGAGAGTATGAGCTTTTGCTTGTAAGAGATTTGCTTCGTGTTTGTTAGCTTCTAAGTTCTCTCTTGGTTGTATGTGTTGTTTGTTGTTTTTCCCTTTGTAAATCAGACTCCTATATATAGGCATCAGATAGTTTTCTGCCCGTTAGGAAGGCAGTCATTCGCATGATGAGGTGTCTCTTCCTGATTGGTTCTGCCGATCTTCTGACACCTGTTCTGAAATGCCTTTATTCTGTTCTGCAACTGCTTTGTCCTTTGTCTGCGCAACTTCATTCTGCAGACTGCTTGTACTGTGTCCTTGCTGCTTTTTCACACATGGCAGATTCTGATTTGTTAGAACTGGGGTGACTCTACTGGCTAGTCAGGTTGCACTGACTCTGATGTATCTGGTAGTATCCTCTTCGAGTAAGTCAGCTTCCTTGACTATCTCCAGGTTCCTTGTAGCATCCTTTTGAGCAAGTAGGTCAGCTTCCTTGACTATCTCCAGGTTCCTTGTAGCATCCTTTTTTGAGCTTTGATTACTGGCTGCTTGATACAGTATGCAGGTAGTAGGGACTCGGCTTCCTGGCTACTTGGCAGAATCTTCAAGTCTTTCCAGCATCCTTACCTTAGCATATTTACATGTAAAACTTATCCAGATAGCTAAAGATCTAGTCTATTACACGTTTTGTCTCATCAAAATCTATTACATTTCATCCTATCAATTTCCCCATTTTTGATGATGACAAAACTCCTTAACAGGATCAAAGAACCATATTTTATTAATTTGGAACAAAGATGCAGATAAATAATCATTTATAAGCATGCATCAAGTTCATAAGATGTGAGCTTTTATCAACCAGAAAACATCGAATTCTCATTGATCAGAATTAAGTACAAGGCATATACATACTTAGGCAGATAGCAAAATAAAATAAAGTCTTAACCAGAAGCAACAAGAAACATAAACAGAAAGCAAAACATCAAGTCTTCAACCAACTGGCCTTCTTCTTTCTTTCGAACTTTGTGCCTTTCCACCAGTTGGCTATAGAATCTTGATAGCTAGGTTCCATCCTTTTCACCATCTCCTCAGATTCTTCAAACCTGAGCCAGAAGTCTTCACTGTATGGTATGGGCTCCTTTCCAAGTTTCTGCTTTAGCTTCACTTGGATTGGAAGTCCACCTTTCTTTGTTAGCTCCAGGAACCTCTACAAAGCCTCCTTGTTCGTTTTGAATCCTCTGAAAAGAGCAGATTCCTTGCAGAGGGTGGTGAAGTACTTCATCAGCTCCTTTCTTCTGAATGCTTCAATCTGGAAAAAGGATGGATTGACCTCAGTAGGAAGAGTGACCTCCGGAACTTCTGGTGCTAGGAATCTGTCACTCCTGGGATCCGGGCTTGCTTCCAGGAAGTTTCTGAGATAGGCACTTGCTGCGACATCAGGGCTCTGCAAATTTTTCTCCATTTCGTCCATGTCAGGCAGCTTGTGCGGAGGGAAGATCTTGTCAAGGACAACCCTGGGATCTGATGAAAAAACAGCATCCAGGTTGCTCTTCAGCTCTGCTTCAGTCCTCCTCCTTTTATCTTCTTTCATTTCAGCACCCTTCCTGAAGCCTGGATGGACTGACCCAGAAACAATATCTGATTTTCTTTTAGCACTGCTGTCTGAAGGGCCCCTAGATCCAGCTCCCTTGTGTCCGCCCTCTCCAGAGTCATCTCTCCTCCTACTGCTTACTACCATCTGTCTGCAGGCAATAGGGTCCTGTCCAGCCTTCTGTCTGCCTTCAATCATTCCTTCCCCATTTTTGTCATCATCAGCACGTCCAACCGCAAAATTGACCATGGAGTGAATTTCAGACAAGGTGCCTGAGTGATCCCGCATGGTCTGTGATTGGTTGAACTGCTCCCTGTCCATCCGGTCTACTGCAGTGACTAGAGCCTTCTGATTGGCCTCAAGAGAGATCATCTTCTCCTCTTGCCTATTGAGCTTCTCCATCAGGCTTTTGACGACTTCCACTGCAGCATCCTCCTTGGGGGGTCGGTAGGCAGCAATCATTTGAGTGAGCTTTGACAATGTAACGTTGAGGGAGTCCATGTAAGAATAGGTCTTCACAGAGTGGGAGCAGGTATCCTTGCGGATTTTCCTGCTTGCTTTCACCAAGGACTTCCCCATTTGTTCAATTGCAGTCAGCACCTCTTCATTTGATCTGGCAGGTTCCTGGCATTCTCCTGCTGGTGCCTGTTCATCAGAGACAGATGTTAGTGCTTTGGATTTTTCGGCTCCGGTATCACCCTGTTCACTGGGTGACCCTTCATCGCTGCTAGTAGGGCTACTGGATCCTCCACCTCCTGATCCAGTATTCTTAGAGAGTGTTTCCTCTTCAGCATCCTCCTCATGTACCCCCAGCTTCCTGTCCTGTTCAGCTACCTTACCCTTGCTGAACACCATTTCAGCCTCCTTCTCCTGCTCTATCTCCTCTACCACCTCATGTACTGCATCCTCCTATACTTCAGCCTCCTTCTGCACATCAGGCTCATTTTCTCCACTTTTGTCTCCTCCTACCTCCTGCACTTCCACCATCTTTCCACCCGCAGCTACTTCCCCCTCAGCGACCGTCTCTCCCTGGTCCACCGATATGACAGGTGTTATCTCCTCCACCTCCATTGGAACAGCTGCATCAGGTTGCTCTTTTTCCATGGGGGCAGGTTCCTCTACTGCTTCAGCTTGAACAGGTGCCTCCTGCTGCACATGTTCCCCCTCAGCCTCTACCTCCATTGGTGTGGGAAGGGTAGTCTCCGTGGTGTCATTGGCGGCTGCTACTGTGGATGGAACTATCAGCTCAAGAGATGCCACAACAGCGAGGGTTTCCAACTCCTTGGCCTTGGGAAAGTCAGTTGGCGTCGAGCTCCTCTCCTTCATCGGCGTCTGTACAGGAACTTCAGGAAGAATGATCAAGTCAGCAAGGTATGAGAATTCCTCACCATTTTTCTCCGCTGGTGAAGGTGACCGCCTGCTGATAGGTTCAACCATCAAAGCTGAGCAGGAGGATCCTTCACCTATCTGGGGTTCCCTTACTGGCCTTCTCATTTTGGTCTCTGCCAGGCTGATATCAGCAGCCTGCTTCAGCATCCTCTCCATGACTTCCTGCTCCCCGTACTTTACTATCTGGGCCTCAGCAAAGCCCACGTCATCGCCTGCTCTGACCTGGTCAGCAGCAGCATCCAGTATCACTTCCTCCCGGTAGAAGTCTGGCTGGACAACAGCTTCTTTCCCCTTCAGGCTCCTAGGGCCAGGCAGCTGTGCGGCAGCTTCCTTCTGCTTCCTGGCCTCCAACTCAGCGGCTATCTCCGCGTTTTCAAGAAATTCCGGCCATTTCATCTTCCTGAGATCCTTCAAAAATTTCTTTTGGAGGATCTCCTCCAAATCATCCATGGCGACCCAATTCAGCGCCCATTCCTCCTCAGTCTTCCAGTCTACCCACTGGATGAGTTCCTCCCTGGGCAGGTGCCTAAACTGCCACCAGGTGGTGAATCTTTCCATCAATTTACCAAACTCCACCTCCAGCTTCGATATACTGATGACGAACTCCGCTACATCCTCCTCATCCACTTCCTCCTCATCATCAACAGCAGCATTCCCTGCCTGTTCTTCCCTTGGAGAGTCAATCTCCACTTCCACTGTAGGCTTCTTAACAGCCCGAGTGGTGACGATCTCTGGTTCATCATCAGAGATGACCAGTCTCCTCTGCACATCTTTCTTGTGCTTGATCTTCTTTGGCACAGCAGAAGCTGGTGAGGGCTCTGCAGGCTCCTTCATCCTCGAGCTGCTTTCAGGCGAAGAAGAGGCATCGTCACGGAATGCCTTCCTTGTCCTTGGAGCGCCCTTGAGGTCCTCAGAGACCTCTCTGGTTACTGGGGATGACCGAGCAGTGGTCTTCTTGGCAAAGACCCTACCCGCACCGATGAATTTCCCTTTCTGGATGGGCTTCCCCTGGGACAAATCCACCTTCAAGTGACCCATGAGAGTGTTGATAATTAGCCCATAGGTAGGCTTACCTACATTCTTCTCCACCTCCTCCACCAGCCTGGAAAGCAGGTAGCTGGCCCAATCCACCTTTTCCTTCTTCACTATGGCCATCATCATCCTGTACCGGAAGTTGGTACACTTATCAAAGAAACCAGAATGGTTCTCTATGATATGGCAGCAGATATCGTACAGCAACTCAAACTCCAGAAGGAAGACCTTCTTGCTGCAACTCCGGGACATCCCCGTCGTGTCCTCCTTCCAGGTGAACATCGTCCAGAACTCCTCCAGTTGGTCTTCTCCGTAGGTGGAGAGGTCACTGGCGTTCATCCCTTCAGTAGGCAGAGCGAACACCTCTTCCAGAAGTCCGGTGTCCACCACCACTGTCACTCCACCAACCTTCGAGGTGATCTCTGACCCCTCTGCAGAGACCTTCACCCTCCGGTAGAATTTCTCCACCTGCTCCTCTGCGTAGGGGGCTTTGTGATATGAGCAGAGTCTGAGAAGCCCGGTCTCATAGAGGCATTGCCGGATATTCTTCATGACCTCCTTCGTGTTTCCTTCTTCCTCCACCATCTTGAGAAGGATCTTGCGGTCCACTAACCTTCCATCAACAACTTGGGATGCTTTTGGTGCCATTTCTGAGAGAGAGAGAGCACGAGAGATTAGGGTTTGCAGGAGAATAGAAATGTTTAAGTGAGAGATGAGTGAGAAGAAAGACTTCCTTATATTTGAATTTTGATGAGAGATGATCTGACGGTTCTGATTGGTCTTGAATTTGAAAAGACCCTTAATCCAATGGTTGAGATTTTTGGCGCGGTGTACGTGTGCTTAAGGACTTGATGTGATATTTTGTGAATATCGAGGAGTTTCCTGCAAAAACGGCCGTTAACCGCGGGGTAACTGTTCCTCTTTTCACGCGCTTCAGTTACTGGATCCTGCAGGTAGCTCAGAGCAGTATCATTGCATCCAGTAACTGTCCAGGGACCTTGGGTAGTAACTGTTCTACTTTCGTCCTGCCTATGGTTCCCCCTGAACATTATAGTCATTTCAGCAGAAAAACATAGAGTTATATATAGAAAATTATCACAAATTGATTATTCCCAGCTCGTTTCTTAGAAATGAAAATCTTGATTCACAGAGTGGCTTTGTGAATATGTCAGCTAGCTGTAGATCAGTATGCACTTTCTCCAAAGATATATCTTTCTTTTCAACGTGATCTCTGATGAAGTGGTGTCTGATATCAATGTGTTTGGTTCTTGAATGTAGAACTGGATTGTGGGTGATAGCTATTGCGCTTGAATTGTCACATATGATAGGTGTTTCATTTTCTTCAATTCCGTAGTCCTTTAGTTGCTGTTGAATCCATAGAATTTGTGCACAACAGCTTCCTGCAGCAACATACTCGACCTCGGCTGTTGAGGTTGCTATAGAGGTTTGCTTTCTGCAGAACCATGATACCAGCTTGTTTCCTAGTAGCTGGCAGGTACCACTGGTGCTTTTCCTGTCAATTTTGCAACCTGCAAAATCAGAGTCAGTATAACCAATAAGCTTGAGTCCTCCTTCTCTCGGGTACCATAGACCAGCTTCCTGGGTTCCTTTGAGGTATCTGATGATTCGTTAGGCTGCGGTCATATGTGACTCTTTTGGAGCTGCTTGATATCTTGCACACATTCCCACTGAGAACATGATATCTGGTCTGCTTGTTGTCAGGTAGAGCAGTGACCCAATTAGTCTCTGTACTTTGTAACATCTACTGCTTTGCCATCAGTATCCTTGTCTAGGCTTCCTGATATTATCATCGGTATGCTTACTGTGCTTGCATTTTCCAATCCAAATCTCTTTATCAACTCCTTAGTGTATTTTGCTTGATTGATGAAGGTTTCATTGCTTAGTTGTTTGACTTGTAGACCGATGAAGAAGCTTAGTTCTCCCATCATGCTCATTTCGAATTTGGATTGCATAAGACTTGAAAATTTTTGGCACAATTCTTTGTTTGTTGAACCGAAGATAATATCATCTACATAGATCTGAACAAGCAGTATGCTATCTTCATCTTGGATTCTGAAGAGTGTCTTATCCACCTTGCGTTTCTTGAATCCATTATCAAGTAGATACTTCGAGAGAGTATCATACTAGGCTCTAGGTGCCTGCTTTAGCCCATAGAGAGCTTTCTTCAATCTGAAGACCATGGTTTCTGAGTTTTCTTCAAATCCTGGAGGTTGCTCCACATAAACTTCTTCAGCGAGCAGTCCATTAAGAAAAGCACTCTTAACATCCATCTGGTAGACTGTCAGATTGTTGTGAGCGGCATAGGCTAGGAAGATCCTGATTGCCTCTAGTCTAGCTACTGGTGCAAAAGTTTCTTCAAAATCTATTCCTTCCTCCTGGCAGTAACCTTTTGCCACTAATCTTGCCTTGTTTCTGACTACTTGTCCTTCTTCATCGAGTTTGTTTTTAAATACCCATTTTGTGCCGATTACTCCTTGGTGAGTAGGTCTAGGAACTAGATGTCATACTTGGTTTCTCTCAAATCCATTAAGCTCTTCTTGCATTGCTTGTATCCAGTTGATGTCTTCTAGAGCATCTTCTATGCAGCTTGGTTCTGTTTGTGAAATAAAGCAAGCAAACATTGCTTCATGTGGGTTGCTACTTCTTGTTCTTACTCCAGAGGTGGAATCTCCTATGATCTGATTCCTTGGATGATTCCTTAGCCATTTCCTTCTGGCTTCTTCAGTCTGTTGTTCATTTTGAATTTCAGCAGGTTGCTCTTGATCATCCTGTTTAGCTTGCTGATTTGGATCGTGCTGTATTTCTAAGCGTACTTCAAGTTGAATTCCTTCAGGATGGTGTATTTCTTCTTGAATGACTGGTGTCTGCTGGTTTGGAGTAGGTTCCTGTTCTCCATGTTGCTGTGTAGGTGCAGGTTGCTGATTCTGAGTTGATTCAATATTTTGGAGATTTGGTAACTCAGCATCAATATATTCAACACGAGTGTTGGTGATGTGAGTTTTTCCAAGATCTTCATTAAGTTCATCTATATCAGCCTTAGAACAGTGTGGTTCATCAAAATCCACATGTACTGTTTCTTCTACAACAAGTGTTCTCTTGTTGAAGATTCTGAAGGCTTTGCTTACCGAGGAGTATCCTAAGAATACTCCTTCATCTGACTTTGAGTCGAATGCTTTCAGGTAGTCTTTTCCATTGTTGAGTACATAGCACCTGCATCCAAAAATATGAAAATGTTCAATATTTGGAGTATAGCCAAACCATAGCTCATAAGGAGTTTTATTCAAATCTTTGTTGATAATGCATCTGTTCTGGGTATAGCATGCTGTGTTGATTGCTTCTGCCCAAAATCTCTTGGGTAGCTGTGCTTCAGCTAGCATGGTTCTTGCAGCTTCCTTCAGGGTTCTATTTTTCCTTTCTGCGACACCATTCTGTTGTGGTGTCCTAGCTGCTGAGTATTCATGCTTAATTCCATTGTTAGAGCAGTATTCTTCAATAAACTTGTTTATAAACTCAGTGCCTCTGTCTGTTCGGATTTTGATAATATTCAGACTCCTTTCGATCTGCAGTTTCTTTAGTAGCTCCGGTAACCTTCGCTGAGTGTCTGACTTCTTTGTCAGGAATAGTGTCCATGCGAATCTTGAATAGTCGTCCACCACTACAAGTGTATACTTTCTTCCACTCATGCTTACTGGTTCTACTGGTCTGAATAGATCCATATGTAGTAAGTCTAGCACTCTTTCAGTTGATCTTTGTATCTTGTTTTTGAAGGACCTTTTAGTTTGCTTTCCCTTTTGGCATGCTTCACATAGACTCTCTTTCTTGTACACCATATCGGGTAGCCCTCTGATCAGTCCTTTCCTGGCTAACTTGTTGATCGTTTTGAAGTTCATGTGGCTCATTCGTTTATGTCATAGCCAGTTAGCTTCTGATGATCCTTTTGCAATGAAGCAGGTAGCTGTGGTTACTGAGCTCCAGTCAGCTACATAGATGTTTCCTTTTCTAGTTCCAGATAGCTTCACTTCCTTGGATTGGCCGTCCCTTATCAGGCATTTGTTGTGATTGAACTCCACTGAGTAACCTTTGTCACAAAATTGGCTTATGCTTAGCAAGTTGTATTTCAGGCCTTTTACATACGACACTTCTTTTATGTGAGTGTTTCATTTGATGAGAGTACCAACTCCTCTAGTGCTTCCCTTGAAGTTGTCTCCGAAGATTACTTTAGGTCCTTTGCACTGTTGAAAGTTCTTAATGATTTCTTTGTCTCCAGTCATGTGTCTCGAACACCCGCTATCAATGTACCATACTTCACTGCTGGTTCCTACTGTAGGTACCTGTAAAATAGAGATTACTGGTTCTTAGGTACCCATACATGTACGGGTCCTTCTTTGTTAGTACCTTTTGGAATCCAAACTTGTCTCACAACAATTGTTTTGTTGTAGACTTGGTGGTTTCGTCTATAAGAGGTATCCTTCGGATACTGAATTGTGTGTGCAACCTGTGTATACCCATCACTTTTGAAGTGAGGTCCTCCACCATACTTCCCTTGAGCATGAACTCGTTTAGGTTTAGACATTCTGGTCTTAGTATTTGCGGGATAGAGGTTTCTGTTCAGCATCCTTGTAGGTTGCTGTTTTCTCTTGTTTCTATCAGCAGATTGATTCTGCTGTAGCCAGCTTTTGAAAACAGGCTTATTCCCTAAGGATGTGTACATGGGTCTCTTGCCCTTATCTATTGTGTTCTCCAAGCTTGCTGTTGAGTTATTGAATAACTCCTTTTCTCTTGGGGTTCCAGCTTGAATGAAAATAATAGTTTCAGATGACCTTGCTATTCCTTGAGAGGTTTCTGCACAGTATCCTAGGCCTGTCCTATCAAATGGACTTTTGCCCGACTTAATGCATTCCTTGGCTTCTTTAGCTGACTTGCTAAAGGATCCTATAATCGCTTGAAGATCATTCTTCTCATTCTCAAGTTTGGCGATTCTCAGATTGAGCTTAGATGCCTGCTCTTGGAGGTCACTGCACTTTAAGCTATCAAGCTCATATGCAGATAGCTTTTCAGCTAGCTGTTTGTTTTCCCTCCTGAGCATCTCATTTTCGAGTTTTAGCTCCTCATGAATTGAGTTTATCAGTTCGAATTCGCTCATGATTTGTTTAAAGGAGAGGTTTTTGTTAGACTTTTTCTCTTCCAATAAGGGCTGGTTAGAATATATTACCTCATCATCCTCGCTGTCCTCAGCTTCCTGTGCCATCAGGCAGTTAAGTGCTTCATCTTCCGAGGACGAGGAATCATTGTCATCATCAGAGGAGTCCGCATCTTGCTGAGCCTCCTTGGAAGGTTCCTTGCCCTTTTCCATCTCACTTAGGAAGGCTTTAATTCTTCTCCGTTCCTCTCTTCGTTTTTCCCTTTTCTGGGACGATTCTCCATTGGGGTACCTGTTGACTTTAGGATGAGGACACTCTTTGGCATAGTGTCCTGGTTTTCGGCAGTTGTAGCAGAGATCGGACATATCCTGGTTCGATTGCTGAATAATGGGTTGTTGGGGAGGTGCCTGGTTCTTCTTAAAGTCACCTCTTCTGTTGTATCTGATAAATTTCTTGAAATTTCTTAGAAGAAGGGCCATTTCATCATCAGTACCCTCGACAGGTGGCTCTCTCTGCTTACTGCAGATAGCTCCAGTATCTTTTACGTTCCTGGCTGTCAGGGCAGTTACCTTTGTGCTAGATTCTTCAGCTTCCTTCTTCCTTCTGTTGATATCATATTCGAAAGCTTTTAAGTTAGAGAAGAGATCAAAGGTACTCATTGACTTTAGATCCATTGACACCCTCATTGCAGTAGTCTTGCTATCCCATTCTGCAGGTAGTGCTCTTAGCACTTTCATATTTTTCTCCTTCTGAGTGTAGAATTTATCCAGGGATTCAAGCTCATTTACAATGTTTGTAAACCTCAGATCCATCTGCTCCAAGGTCTCTTCAGGGAGCATCTCGAACAGCTCGAATTTCTGGGTTAGTGTAGACACCTTGTTCTCCTTAGTCAGCTCTGTTCCTTCGCAGATCTGTTCAAGTTTGTTCCATATATCTATTGCTGTCTTGCATGTCTTGACCTTGCTGAAGGTTCCTTTATCCAGAGTAACGAATAAGGCGTTCTTGGCTACATTGTCCAGGTTAGCTCGTCTTCTATCATCAGCCGACCATTCTTCCCTCGGTTTGTCAATCACAGCTTGATGGGGAATGGCTCCTGCATCGTCAGCTTCGGCAGCTCTCGCAAATATTGGATTATGTTTGGTGATCCTTGGAGGTCCATCCGTGATAACCATCCACATTTCGTCATGCATGGCTGAGAGATGTGCCTGCATTCTGATCTTCCAATCGTCATACTCTTCAATAGAAAACATAGGAAGCTTGTGCGTGTCCATGATATGATGAAAGCAATGTATGCAAATTTTTGAAAAACAGGGATCAGGGATTTGACCAGACAAGTTGGGTTTTTAATCCAACCCGCTCTGATACCACTTGTTGGTCCCAGTGGTATAAGGTTAAGGGGGGGTGAATTAACCTTATCAAATTTTCAACTTTTGCTCCAAAAAATGTTAAGTCCCTGATGAACAGGTAGCTAGTAAGCTTACTGCTCGATAGGTTCCTGCTCAGGCAATGACCTCAGGACTTAGACAGAGAATGTAATGCACAGCGGAAATACTTATGTTTTTTGAAACACGCTTTTAATGCAGTATGCTCAGATGCAGATAGATGGATAGAAAGCTATAAAAGACACAAGCAAGCTTATAGAGGTTCAAGGGTGGAGTAATCCCTCTACGTCCTCTCTACTCCTTCACAAGGAGGAACTTTGTTAAAGCTAGTTTGATTTACAATAGACTCAGCTAACACAAACTATACTCTAAGCAAACTGTCAGCTCTATCCACACAGGTAGCTGCACAGTGACCAACTATCGACCCACACAGGATCTCCACACAGGTTAACCGACCCACACAGGATCCTTTCTCTTCTTCAGAGAGATTACAACTTAGCAGTTTCAACTCCTGCCTAAGCGACTCCTATCAGACTTAGAATAAAGTAAAAGATATAGACACAATCAAATGCAGCAAGCTCCTTGAACTTCTGAAGATCACAAAGGTAGCTGGCTTGCTGCTGCTCAGTCTGATTAACTTGAGAGTATGAGCTTTTGCTTGTAAGAGATTTGCTTCGTGTTTGTTAGCTTCTAAGTTCTCTCTTGGTTGTATGTGTTGTTTGTTGTTTTTCCCTTTGTAAATCAGACTCCTATATATAGGCATCAGATAGTTTTCTGCCCGTTAGGAAGGCAGTCCTTCGCATGATGAGGTGTCTCTTCCTGATTGGTTCTGCCGATCTTCTGACACCTGTTCTGAAATGCCTTTATTCTGTTCTGCAACTGCTTTGTCCTTTGTCTGCGCAACTTCATTCTGCAGACTGCTTGTACTGTGTCCTTGCTGCTTTTTCACACATGGCAGATTCTGATTTGTTAGAACTGGGGTGACTCTACTGGCTAGTCAGGTTGCACTGACTCTGATGTATCTGGTAGTATCCTCTTCGAGTAAGTCAGCTTCCTTGACTATCTCCAAGTTCCTTGTAGCATCCTTTTGAGCAAGTAGGTCAACTTCCTTGACTATCTCCAGGTTCCTTGTAGCATCCTTTTTTGAGCTTTGATTATTGGCTGCTTGATACAGTATGCAGGTAGCAGGGACTCGGCTTCCTGGCTGCTTGGCAGAATCTTCAAGTCTTTCCAGCATCCTTGCCTTAGCATATTTACATGTAAAACTTATCCAGATAGCTAAAGATCTAGTCTATTACACGTTTTGTCTTATCAAAATCTATTACATTTCATTCTATCAACACTATTAATATTTTTCCTTTGATTTAATTTTTCTTTTAAATTTATATATATATATATATATATATATAATCTATTTCTCAATTAATTTCAAAAAGTAAAAATATAAATCTTAAAACCTATAACATAAAAAATGAAAATTTCAATTATTTAAAAAACTAAAATTCAAGGATTGTTCAAACCTTCGAAAAAATCAAGTAAATCTAACAAATTTTAATTAATAAAATTTTAAAAATATGTGTGTGTATATATATATATATATATATATATATAATTTTTTCATGAAAAAAAAATAATTTTAATAAATCTAAAATTCCAAATTAAATTAAAATAGTAAAATCATGAAAATATTCAAAAGAATACAACTAAGATTCAAAAAAATTATATAAAAAATCTCATGATTACAAACTAAATACAAAAATACAAGTATAGAAAATAAAAACATCCATAAATTAAAGAATAATTAAAATAATTCCTAAAAATTCAAAATATAAATATAAATATGATGATTTTAAAAAAAAAAATACAACTAAAATTTGAAAATTAAAAAAATAAATTTAAGATTAAAAAAATACAAAGTTACAAGATATATATTGAAAATAAACAAATCCAAGAAATTAAGTAATATTAATTGTTAATATACCTAAATAATCTAACTAAATCTGAACATCTTAAAAATCTTGTGCTCATAAGGTCTAATAGAATTTCCTTATTTCTTTCAATGTATATGTTTAGTAAAACACCTGGAAATTTGGTACAAAAGTCAAAGTTTATTTAGTCATTTGATAATTACTTGAATAATTTTTGTGTTCTACTTTGTTATTTTGTCTATTTGAAATGATTATAATATTTTAGTTATAATTTTCAAAATTACTAAAAATTACATTGAGATCCTAATATTTATACATAAGATTTGATTTAGTAATATTCTTGTGTTATCAATTATTTTTAATTCAATCTTAGTCTTTAAATTGATTAAAAAAATTTATATTAAAAAAATTGTAAGTTATATCAGATTTTATTAGACAAATTTTTAGATTTTTTTAAACATAATTTCTAGACAAAAACTTACATTACTATTTTTTTTAAAAATTTGAACAAATTTTTAAAGTTTTTGATTTATTATTTACATTTATTTATTTAATTTAAATTTATTTAGTCCAAATAATCACTTTGATTGGAAATATCTAATTATGGTTTTCATTAATATTTTGGTTTTCAAATGTGTTTCAAATCAACCACCATATTTTATTCTAAAAAATTATTGAAAATAAATAACTAATTTAGATTGTCGAGAATAATTGATAATTTAAATATATACCCACTTTGTCAAAAATAAAAAGTCAGGTTTTTACAATGTACAACTTTTTTACATAACATCCCTTTTGTATACCTACACATTGTCATATCTTCATAAATCTCTTTGCCTTTATTTAATCGGGTTAATAACATTTCCCATCCAAACTATACGTGATTTTATACTTTTTGGTATAAATTTTTAAATGTTGTATTTTGTCATATGAACTTCAAATTTGTTGCATTTTACGGTATTGAACAAATCATAACCGTAC
This sequence comes from Scutellaria barbata, assembly GCA_028654395.1. Lineage (NCBI taxonomy): Eukaryota > Viridiplantae > Streptophyta > Magnoliopsida > Lamiales > Lamiaceae > Scutellaria > Scutellaria barbata. The sequence continues at coordinate 22,795,762 of CM053647.1, forward strand.
ATGTATCCTAAATCAACGGCTATGATTTGTTCAATACCGTAAAATGCAATAAATTTGAAGTTCATATGACAAAGTGCAACATTTAAGAGTTTATACCTAAAAGTGTAAAATCACGTTAGTTTGGATGAGAAATGTTATTAATCTTTTAAATATTAGCTATTTTTATTCTATTCAATTTAATTCTCACCACATTATATTGTATATTTTAAAAAAAAAAATGCTATATACAATATATATTTTTATTAAATGTGTACCTTTCATTGAATACTTTCATGATATCAAACCAAATTGTTTATGAAATATATTTAGTTACTTATCTAAATATTTTGAAAATTCTTTTTCACCATATTATTATATGACTCATTAGTTTAATAATTCTACCTATACTTAATATAATTTCGTATAACTTCTAAGTCTTTATTTAAATATATCAATGAATTTTTTAATAATTGGTCACATTTGTTAGTTTTCATAAAATGTTAAATTAATTAGATAGTCATTTAATCTAAATTTCTTAATATCACTTCTATTCATTTTATGATTATTTTATAAAATTTTCCTTTTAAATATAGATATATTTAATCTCCATAAAGTATAAAAGACACATTCCTCTTTATTCACTAAACTATAAGTAATTTTGCATATAAACAATCGAATTTTTTTGGATATCCATTGGTCTCATGTGGTTAAGAGATTTAGAAGGGGGTGAATGAACCTCTATCAATTTTAGAAAATCTTTCTAACTGACTTCATTGCAAGTTATTGAAACTTACAATAGAGCAAGTAGTCCAACTTACAACACTATGAGTTGACACTATCTATTGTAACTTTGAATTCTTGCAGCAGAAAATAAGTTTTCACAGATGGTTTGTTTGAAAATGTTTTATTATGATATTTTTTATAAAACCTTTTATACACTTGATGATGACAAGTATAGATACAACGCATGATCAGATATAAAACAATAAAACACTTATAGTCTTATAGTGGTTCGAAGGTAGTGTAATTATTTTACGTCCACTCTACTGATTCTTTGAGCAAGAACATCGTTAAGTAAGTAAATTTGATTTACAAGACATAACCTAATAAACTATCAACCTAACAAGTTAACACCTATATGAACTTAGGTTACACACAGCTGCTGCAAGTTTTTAAGGCAAACTCACTTAAAATCTCTAACATTTACATTGAGTAATTGTCTGTAACTTTAGACAACTATAAAAAAATATAGATAATTAAACTTTTAAAAAAAAATTGGGGGGCTAAAGCCCCATATGGGCTAAGGAGGCTCCGCCCCTAATTAAACAATGACTAAATCATATCAACTGAGAACACCTATTAAAACAACCTAAGCACACAATAACAATATAAAAGTATTAAAAATTTCTTTAACTGGTGTAGTGAAACTGCCTTATGTAACTTTGAGATTTTAGAGCCTGGCTTGATTGTTTCTTGAGGTTGAACGACTAAAATTGAATGTCTTTTGAATGCTTGAAAGTTTTGAGCGATTCTTGCTTTAAGCTTGAATGTGGAAATTTCAGTAGTTATTCCAATCTTCTCTTCCTCTATTTATAGATGTAGAGATATGCCCGTTGAAGAAGACATACTCATTTTTACATTTAAATTTCCTTCACGTATCCATGACTTGCATTAAATGATCTCTAGTCTTGCATAAAAATTTTTATGCATTATATTGCGGATCATTAAATGCATTTATACCAGGTTATAACTTTTCCGTAGATTATCAGGCCACGTGTTTGTTGTAGGTTGGCTCTGAACTTTGCAAATTGCAGATTGTCTCTACTGGCTCTGTTTTGATCCGTTGAGAGGACTAATCCTCGTATGAATCTTAATCTTTCTCATATTGTATCTTGAGTCAACTCTGCTGCTGTAATTAGTGTATCTCTGAAACTTACAGCATGCAGATTTTGGCCTTCTACAACCTAAGTTACTCTTTATTGTAACTTAACTTACAGTGTTGTTGTATTATATGTAATCTCGCAGTTATTTTGTATTTTATCTTTGTTTCAGATGTGCTGTCTTGAATTATTATTGCAAAGACTTCTACTCTTCTATTTCTTACAGCATGGCTTTTTACTTGAAGTCCTCTATTCTACCGATTAAAACTAAAGACTTTAAATCTAGTCTAAATTTCATTTAAATATTGTAAAAAATGGGTACCCTAACTTCCTATTGTAAAGTTGTTTTGTCTTATCAAAATCTAGACATTGATATCCTAACAACACCGATATGTATAAATTATATTGGTTTGATATTTAAACCACCAAACTATTTTTCCGATCACTTTTCACTAGATTTTGACACGACTTATGCGTGACATCAGGTTTGCAGCAATCCCACCAAACTATCAATGATTTTGTGTATAAACCACCGAACTCTTTTATTTCTTCTGGCACCAATGTATATGTAACCCCCTATTTTTTTTAAAGGTCATTTTTGACTAAGACGTTACTTGCGTATAAAATTGACTCTTTCATGAACAATAAAGATAAATAAAATCAAAAACATTTACGAAATACATGTTTTTGAAATTTATGAAATAAAATACATTAAATAAAATTCTTTTGCAACCTTTAAAATATCGGTTGCCAACATTCACTATTTGCGCACCACACCCTAAACTTTTTGCACTGAAAATATTTAAACATAGAAAGGTGAGTGTTTGAAATATACTTAGTGGGGGATCCCGAAACATTACTAAATACATTTAAATAAACAAATCATAACAATCAACACGTGAAGCCAACGTTGTATAATCGTAATCGCATAGGTCTGGGATTTAACCCTGCTTGTTATAGAAGCCGATACACATAACCATTGCAATCAAACAAATCACTTAGTTGTGAATTTTAACCGTCGTTAATAAATTGAGGATCTCAGCCTCCGTAAATCACGGATCTTAACTGTCGTGAATTACAGATCTTAACCGTTGTGAAATTAATTTCATTATCACTTACACACATATTTAACCATAATGCTCTTAACATTTGCATCGACAAAATTTAGAATAAAATGTTCGCAACAACTCGAGGCTTCGACCCGCTGTGTCTCGGGACTATAACCCTGTGTATTTTAGGACTTTAACTCAATGTGCCTTGAGGCTTTAATCGACTCTGTGTGTCTCGGGGCTTTTAACCCGATATATCTTGAGGATTCAAGCCGATGTGTCTCATGACTTTAATCCAGTATATCTTGGCTACCAGCATTCACCGCTCGCGCTCTACGCCTTAACCTCTTTAAACTGAAAACATTTTAATATAGAATGATGAGTACATGAAATACACCCAGTGGGATCAATTTGCATTAAGAGAATAAAATCATAAACACTTATAAAATAGGTGAGATAAATCTCAGTAAGCAAAAATTATACATGATAATATGCTTCATTACAACTCTTTTCCATGCATCCCCTTTTGAGATCACCTATTTCATTTCTAACACTCCACACTCACCTAGTTCATTTTTAATATATTTAGTGCACACAGCACCTCGGGTTGTATCCCGGCATGAATTTCGTGCACACATCACCATATAATTCCGTACATAAAGTACCACGTGCACAAAACACCTTATAATATTGTGCACAAAACATCATATAATTTTGTGCACAAAACACCCTGTGACCAACATAAATATAATCCAAAAGTATAGTTCCATTTTCTTTTCATCAAATCACTTGATAAAACTCACAACTTCCATCCACAATAACCATCCAACTCACAAATTCATTTATTTCACAATAATCGCTGAATAATAAATCAAACCACGTGAAATTCAAAATTTTCACGCATTTTCACATTCATCTTGTATAAAAACAAACATTTAGTCATCTCAGTCATCATATCATAACATCCTAGCTCATAACACCTTATTCACATAACACGTATACATGCCTCATTTCATTCAATATAATATTTTATATTTTAAATACCTCAAAAACAATATAAATACCATAATAAGCAATTACCCCCACCTTAGGAGACTAAAGCTTATATCCATAAGTTGTCAAGCAAATTCATCCTTCCTCGTTTCTTGGAAATTTTTCGTTGTCAACAACACCACGCCCCCATCATCACAAACTCATTCAATCCGCTGCACACGTCCAACAACACCCCATCACCCGACACCCCGCGACAGCAACAACCCTGGCGCCCAGCAACAGCAGCCTAGGCGCCCACAACAGCTTCCCGGCACCCAGCAACAGTAGTCCCAATGCCCCCAATAGCTTCCCCAACTCCCAGCAACAGCAGCCCCAGCACCCCCAACAGCTTCCACGGCGCCCAGCCATTTCTCCCGTTATCCATCCTTCATAGTCGACGACCTCACGTAACTGGCGGTCGTCCCTGCATTTCACGACCAACATCCTCACACACCATACGCTCCCATTACCACTACCTCTCATACACACACAACCCACCCTCATCTTCCCCAACCCAACTTTTCTCTGCCATGACCGACAACTATATGTTGCCAACATTACCTCAACAACAACAAAGGAAACACAACAACATTTACACACCCATTTCGCTTTAACACCGTACACAATATATCATATCACGACGAGAGAGAAAGAGATATAAGAGGGTAGAGAAGCACAATTTTCACCGTCTCTTACCGGTAGAGGCTGTGATGGTTGATTAAACTGAGCCTGAATCCGTGACGACTCAACGAGAGTTACAACTTGACATAATATTTGATCGGAGAGGCCGAAGTGGTTGTGGCGATGTTCTTCGGCGGTTGGCGGTCATGAGAGGGGGAAGAGAAAGAATTTCTAACTTTTATCTTGTCAATCTTTTTTCAAATTTTATCTAATACTAGGAAAGAAAGTAAATATATGTTATACTGAACAAGAGAAAGATGTATCATCTTATGAGTTCTTCCGTAGCCTTTCATTTATTTTATTCATGGGTTATGTCTATATCTTGATTTGGAAGGAGTAAAAATAATAAACATACTAAATTTCGTGGTTTGGACTAAGGAAGAATAATTTCATTATGTATATATATATATATATGAATCGTTTCTACGTATCTTTTAATCATATATATATATATATACTTATTTCATAGTTTACTCAATTTATACTTTTATTATTATTATTATTATTATGATTATTAGTATTATTAATTATTAATGACACGTAGAAATTCTGATGCATATACACATGTACACATCTTATAATGTATATTATATATAAAGTATGCACTATACATTTTTATTAAACTACTAAAGCAAATTCTTTTATATATATATATATATCAAATAAAGTTTACATCTGTTTTCCTTTCAAAATTTATACATAATTTATATTATAATGAATCAAATAATTTACATTATTAACTGGATCTCGTATTAATTATGAAAATTTTCCTTATCTTTTTCATAGTTATATTTTAATTTGGGGTGTTACAGTTCATTTACCCCTTTTCCAAATATGGGAAATCACATACTCCAACAATTCTATTAGAGCAAAATTTTGAGTTATAGATTTATGGTTAACTTTCTCTCATCCACCCACCTTTCACATCATCATTCCCTCAACTATAACTCATATTTTTTAACTCATCCAACAATATCATTGGTTAAACACTATTTGGATAACTACAATCAAATCATATTTTATCCAAATATTCTAATATTTAATTTGAGAATTTTTATCATCTAAAATAATTTTATATTAACGATAATATGAATAAAATAAATATCAATTTTTTGAAAAAATTTAGATTTTTTCAATATATTGTAAAAATATCTTATAAAAAATTTCCGTCATATTTGGACCAATTATCAAAAAATCAATTTATTTTGCATTTGGGAAAATATATAGTTGTAAACAATTATTATAAATTTAAAAAAGTAGTACATCAAATTAAAAAGAACTTAATGAAGTAGTACATAAGATTGAACAAGAATTTAAAGAAAATTAATTGACAATACCAAAGGAAATTGCGAATAATCAAAATTTTCGAAGAAATCTTGATTATTTTCAGTCATTGGGTCGAACCAACAAAAAACTTGGATAATTATAGATGAAAAATGATTTTGTAATATGAATAAATGAAAATTAACTTGGTATATTTATTGAAAAAAATAGAGCCGTTTATTAATAGCCATAACGACTTTATTTTGACAACGATCATAAACGGGTCTATTTTGACAACGATCATAAACGATTCTATTTTGGCAACTGCCAAAAACGACTCTATTTTAATTTGAAAATATTTATCATCTAAATTAATTTTATAAAATTAGAAAAAATATTGCGCTGCTATATAATTTTATCATCGATTTTTATCATTTTAAAGAAATACAAAACAATTAATAATAGTTAGGAAAAAGAAATAAAAATAATAATAATAATTAGGAAAATGAAAAAAGCAGAAAAAGAAAAAGAAAAGGAATCAGCAACTGCCCAACGCACCTATGTGGCGTGTGCAAGTGCATGCATCAATCTTGGAGAGCGTTTCAGATTGAGCTTTTTTTTTTTTTTTCAGTTTATCATGGTGAACCAGCCATCTAATCATGATTATGAACCCATCTCCTCTTTCTTTTACAATGCTAATTGGGTTATAGTTACCTAACTATAACCCAATTTTTTTTTTTTTTTGTAAATGCTCTTAGTACAAGATAAAATAGTATGACCTGAATTTTGATGGCACAAACTAGTATATTTGGTACGAATAATAATTATAAAAATGTTCAATTTAACTTAAAAATAATGATTTATAAATTGTAAAAAACAGCAACTTTTTGTTCCACAAATAATTATAAATAAAACCACTCATCCTAAATTTGTGTGATTATAAAAATCTTGTACACAAGTACTCGCTAGGAAAGTCCCACAAAATGTTGCTAATGGGTTTTATATTTGGAATTTTAAACAAATAATAATAAGAGGAAGAAAAGCGTCCGCCATAGTTATCCGATTATTTCCAGTCAAATTAGAAAGTATGTTCTTTGACGCAATAATGAAAAGACAAATTTATTTATCTATATTTATTAACCAGACAAGACTAAACTCTACATTAATTGTTTCATTCTTCTAAAACTTTCACACACAAATTAAGACAATGGGCTCTCTATCAACTCTAAGCCTCAACTTTTCCCCAGCAATTCACACCAAAATACTTCAATCAACTGCAAAGCCTCACCTCCAGGGGCATTGTTTCACCATCAGTATGATTTCAAGCTTTTTATTTATTTCAGTATTATATTAGGGCATACTCTTTATTGAAATCTACTTTGTTATGACTGGTTCATGCATGAACAACACTAATAAACTGTCTTTGAACCACCAATCTAATCACAAAAGAACTTCAAACATAACGGAGCTGCAAGGTAAATTAAGTTTTAGTGAAATGAAAAACAAAATAAAATAGAGCTTTGAGTTAAACAATGATCAACTTTTGTGATTACAGTTGCCATTTTGGAAGCGCCCCAAATACGCAAAACAAATGATTACTCCACTACTCAAGGCTATGAGAAGGTGGATGAAGTTGAGGATCCGATCAAATACATAAAAATGCTGTTGAACACAACAGGCGATGGGTGAATAAGTGTGTCGCCATACCCCCCGGTTTCCATCCAGTCTCCAATGGATTGCGAATAATCAACTCAATGACGGGTCGTGGGGCGATGAGAAATGTTTGTGTGTGTATGATCGACTTGTTAACACACTTGCCTGCGTTGTAGCTTTGAGATCATGAAATATTCAAGCCGAAAAGAGCCAAAAAGGTTTGAGCTAGATACTATATATATTCACAGGGAAGGAAAATTGCTAAGGACACTATCTTTAAGTCATTCACCAATAAAAGAGATTTTAGGACAAAAATCCAAAATCACGTCAGCAAAAAACTCAAATCTCATTTGATTAGACCTGAAATTCGTGATTTCAAATTTTTTATCCAAACATCGTTCAAATTGAAAAGTTAGTATTTTTCATTGACGAATGACCTAAAAATAGTATCCTGAATTTGTAATTTCCACTGTACACACGCTTGATAACTGTTTAAAGCTTTTGTACAATGAACTTAATGTGTGTGCTTTATTTTTCTCAAATATGAGGAATATCATACATAAAGGAAAACGTGCATAAACTAGAAGATGGGAATCCAGAACACATGACCTGTGGTTTTGAAGTAGTGTTTCCATCTCTTCTTCAGAGAGCCCAAGATATGGGAATTCATGACATTCCTTATGATGCTCCTGTTATCAAAGAGATTTACAATAGAAGGGAAATTTAAAATACATTGAAAAGGTAATTACTTAACAAAAAATGCAAGATTGTAATTGAAATTAGGGATAATTTCAATTTGGGAAATTTGGTAAAAATGACTCGTATATTTGCCCTTATTAGGAAAATGACTTTTAAATATTGACATTTTTAAAACTAACCCGTAACTTACAAAATGTTGGTAAAAACATCATTTGACTGACTTCAGATGGTAACCGTTCCCGTTACCAACTTACGTGTCAGCTTATGTATGTGACACATAAGCTGGTTACCGGAAGATTACATGCTTCAACCGGTTATTGGTTATTTTTACCAACTTTTTTAAAATTATAGGTTAATTTCAAAAATGCCAATATTTAGATGTCATTTTCCTAATAAGGGCAAACTTAGAGGTTATTTTTTCCAATTTTCCCTTTCAATTTTGATCCTGTATGTAAAATAATTTTTGTTTTTTTAACAACCAATATATATCCATTTTTCAATTTTGGTTATCTATGTTTTAATTTTTTTCAATTTCAATCCAATTTTGGTCAAAATTTTTAAAATCGTTGTGCCCAAATTTGGAAAACATATCTTTGATTGTCAAAAAATAAAAAATATCTTACACTACATGGGTTAAATTTATTTTTAGTTTTGCCCCAAAGGCACTGTCCATTTTTAGTCCTGTTGAAATTTGACTTTCAATTTTAGTCCTGTAATTGAAAAAATTGTCCAATTTAAATCCCTTTTTGGTCAGATTTTCGATTTTCCGATCAAATTTCGACGAATGCGCTACACTTGCCCCCAATCCGAATATTTCAGCCAACTTATGCTGACATGACTCTTTTTTCACATGCAGATTTTCTTTGTAATATTTTTCAATTTAATTATTTTGCCACATCATATACTCAATTTACACTTAATTACCAATTAATTATTTCATCATATTATTTCATTTATACGTGAAATGTCCCCCAAATTCCCCAAACTCAAGAACCCTAATTTCCCAAACTTAAGAACTCTAATTCCCCAACAACCCTATGCCTAAGATCTTCAAGCTTTCAACAATGTCTGATCTTTCCCAAGTCTCAACGCTGCATGAGTGTCTATGTGGAAGACACGCTGTTCTCCGAACTTCAAAGACTACAACAAATCAAGGGAAGAGATTTTGGGGTTGTTTGAGATATATTTTCTCCTCTAATTTCCTCACTTCTTGAACAACTATGTCTTTCCTCTTCCTGCCTCCTTGAGGAGGTTCATTTATTTCTCTTCTTCTTGCCTTGACTGGCCTCCCTCTCTTCTTCCTTGCAAAGTTTGGAGGTAAGGGAGGAATAAATAATGAATCCCCCCCACAATAAAAGAAAACTCACCAAAATGCGGATTTGCTTTATCATTTTCAGACCCCCTCCCTCGAATGCACCATTATGTCTGATGTTTCGCACAGAACCTTAGATATCTTCCTTGATTTTGAGCTGATATTGGTGTTTGGGTGTGGATTAATCCTAACCCTAATCGAATGTAGGTGTTCTTTGTGATTTGGGGATTTGGGGGAGATGTATGGTTTGGTGTTTTTGGATATTGGTGTTTGGCACGTTTTTTTCTCTTATTTTTTGTTGAAGTTGAGATTTAGATTTTCTTTTTAATTTAAATCACAATTATGATGTGGTAAAATAATTGAATTGAAAAATACCACAAAGAAATTCCACATGTGAAAAACAGTCATATCAGCATAAGTTGGCTGAAATATTCGGATTGGGGGCGAATGTAACACACTCGCCGGAATTTGATCGGAAAATCGAAAATCCGACCAAAAAAAGACTTAAATTGGACAAAATTTTCAATTATAGAACTAAAATTGAAAATCAAATTTCAACAGAACTAAAAAGAACAGTACCTTTGGAGCAGGACTAAAAATGAATTTAACCCTACACTACATACATAACCAAAATTAAAATTAACCCTCAGAGTTTTATCCAAGCAAAGATATTTATATTGAAAAGAGATCTAAAAATGATTTGTTGACAGGATTCCAATGGAGGTTATGCACAAAGTGCCAACACCTTTATTGTTCAGCTAGGAAGGATTGGGGAATTTGGAGTGGGATAAGCTCCTTAAACTCCAGGCTTCTGATGGCTCGTTCCTCACTTATCCATCCTCGACTGCATTCGCTTTCATGCAGACTAACAACCAAAAATGCTTCAAATTCATCAAAAAAACCGTTGAAACGTTTAATGGAGTAGGTAATAGTTAATACAATAGTAATTCGATTCATCTATCTTTAGACTCTAATCGAAGTATTTCTGATTTATTGAATTAATCTGCTGCAGCACCGCATACTTATCCGGTCGATGTGTTTGGAAGACTGTGGGCTATTGACAGACTACAGCGCCTCGGAGTCAGAGATTTCTGATTGCTTAGATCACATCTACAAGTATGAATTTTCAATAATATATTACCATTTGTTGTATAGTTGATGGAATTTGATGGACATGATCTAACTTGTCGAATAATGTTGATTTCGATCACAGATTCTGGACAGACAAGGGATTGTTCAGTGGACGAGAATCGGAATTTGTTGACGTGGATGACACATCCATGGGTGTTAGGCTTCTGAGGATGCATGGATATCAAGTTGATCCAAGTATGTTTCTTTACAAACTAATAATTGACTGGATTATAACTAAAAAATCAAATGTCCTTGTATTAATTTGATTTTGGGTGCACAGATGTTCTGAGGAACTTCAAGCAGGGTGACAAATTTTCATGCTACGGTGGTCAAATGATCGAGTCATCGTCTCCTATATACAATCTGTATAGGGCTTCTCAGCTCCGATTTCCAGGAGAAGACATTCTTGAAGATGCCAACAATTCACGTACGAGTTCTTGCAAGAAAAGCTATCCAACAATCAGCTTTTAGACAAATGGGTTATATCCAAGCATTTGCCTGATGAGGTCATTACCTGATTCATCATCAAACATTATTTGTGATCATTCTTGATCAGGTCTAATTTTTCACATTTGCTATAAAAAAAACAGATAAAGCTGGGATTGCAGATGCCATGGTATGTCAATCTACAGGTTAATAATCATATTAATATAATACATGAATTATTTTTCTAAAATACGATATTCATTTTCTAATATATAAATATGTTTTATCGTTATAGAATGCCAGAAATCAGTAATGATACATATCTGGAGTTAGCAAGGATGGATTTCAAGAGATGTCAAGCACAACATCAATCTGAGTGGATTTCCATGCAAGAGTACGTTCGAATTTATTAAATCTTGATACTGTTTTGTTCTCTCTTTTGTTTTCAATAATGAACTCGTATTTCATGATCGTTATCTGAGCAGATGGTATGAAAGTTGCAACATTGAAGAATTTGCGATCAGCAGAAAAGAGCTTCTCCAGGCTTACTTTTGGCCAGCTCAAGCGTGAGAGAATAGGATGGGCCAAATCCCAAATTATATCAAGGATGATTACATCTTTCTTCAATAATGAAACCACTTCAAAAGATGAAAAGGATGCACTTTTAACAAGATTCAGAAACATCAATGCCCAACACAAAACGAAAAGGTAGCTAGATATATACTTAATTACAAGAGTAAAGATTTATATAATCGATGAACAATATTTCTAAGACTTATCTTTGTTTTGAATAGTGGTAAATGAGAAAGTGAAGCTATGGACATACCTGGAGGGATTCGATAGATATACCAGACATCAATTGAAAGATGCCGTAAGTTTATATCTTTGTTGTATATATGTATGTACATAAAATTAAGAGATTGGGAATGTAAATATACTTATAATTGTTTTGGTTATATGTGTGCAGTGGAGAGTATGATTTAGGAAAGTGCAAGAAGAAGAGGCCAACTATGGCGCAGAAGCAGAGCTTCTAACAACCACCTTAAACATTTGTGCTGCCCATATTGCTTTCAACCAAGACATAATGTCCAATAAAGACTACACTTCTCTTTCCAACCTTACCAGCAACATTTGGCAGAGCTTTCTGAAAATCAAAATGAAAAGGTAACTTAAGTGGATAAAGATATGGAAAATTGCAAATTTATTTGCAGGACATTCACAAATTAAAGACACTCACTAATTTTGAGATTTCAGATTTTTTATCCTAAAATCATCTAAATTAAAAAATTAGTGTCATTCATTGGTGAATGACCTAAAAATAGTGTCTTAGATTTGCAATTTTCTTTTCCAAACATATAAGTAGGCCTATATTTGTTTTGGAATTGTTTATTCATCTATTGTTGGTTTAATATGTTATAGGTTGAGGAAATGAAGAGTGGAATTAAAGCAAAATCAAGTATCAAAAGTAAGTAATTGGAACATGATATGCAGTGTTTGGTGAAATTGATTCTGGAGAAATGTGATGGCATAGACAACAGGAAAATGAAGCAAATTGTTGGTGGCAAGTGATGTAAGGTTAAAAGTGGGTGAATTAACTTCATAAATGTAGCACCCACAAATTTTTATTAAAATCTTAGTGCTAATTAACTCTAATTAACCTATACTAAGTAAATTAATGTTATCATGACACCACTTGCTTGATTTATTTACACCTGGCAAGCTTTAGGAGAAGGTGGGTTGATTAGGATAGAATCTGGGAAAAGAAATTAAGAAGGAAATTTTTTATCTCTCCTCTCATATTTCCCATTCTCTTCTACCGCCATCCTCACCTTCATTGTTACCTTCTAATCGTCGTCGATAGGGTGTCTTCTGGCAAGGTATAGTGTGTAATTAAAAAGTTTTGTCAAGCCCATCGTAAATTAGGGCTCGATTTTAGAAACAGCCGCCGCTTACGACAGCCCTGTTTCTCTCTATCTCTCGTCGTTTCTGCTGCCCATTTATTTTTCTGCCGCCGTATATCTACCGGCGCTTGGTTGCGCCGGCGAGTTATGTGGATGGTGTGGTGGAAGCGCCGGCATGTCTGATTGAGAGCTGCCGCAGCAAGCGGCGGCAGTGCTGGAATATATATATATATATATATATATATATATATATATATATATATATATATATATAAATACATGTATGTATGGTCGTGGGTATATATATATATGTATGTTATATATATATATATATATATATATATATATATGTTTTGATGTGCTGCTGTGTGTGGGAGAAGATGATGGGAAGAAGCCGGCGTCGGGGGTTGTGCCGGCATATCTGTTGTAAGCCGCCACCGTGAGCGATGGCGGTGTTTGAGTATATATATATATATATATATATATGTTTGTGTGTGCCTATGCATATATATATATATGTGTTGATTTTGTGTGTGAGATTGAGTGTGTGTGCGCGTGTGTTTGCGTGTGTGTGGTGGAGTCGCCGACAACGTGGGTCGCCGGCAGCGGTGGTGGCAGCGCGGCGGTGGAGGCTGGGCAGCGGCAGGGGTGGTTTTGGGGCTGCGGTCAATTTTGAAAATTTGATAAGACTCAGGGACCAAATTGCAAACCTTGATTTAGGGTAAATAACACTTAGGCCCCTGAACTTATGGATAATTACAAAATAGTCCCTGAATTTTATAAGATGTGCAAGCTAACCCCAGAACTCTCTGAAATTACAGAATAATCCCCAGAATTCCTGAAAATTACTGTATGGACCCTAAACTTTGCAGGGTTTATAGAGTCACCCCTAAACTTTGATAAAATGATAGGACGACCCCTAGAGTTTGCAGTTTGCCCTAAACTTTGGAAAGAAGACTTTTGGACCCTATTAACTTTAGGAATTTCGGATTCGACCTCCTTAACTTGTAGAAATTGTTAAGGTTGAGCCTAGAAGTTGTTAATATTACCTCTTTAGTCTAATAGTGGCTAGAATGATAAATGGGCCCGAATCGGGTTATCGTTATATAATTTATCATTTGCTAGTTTTTCATTGTTAGAAAGAATTCGAAATTAAATTATAAAAGTACTCCATTCTATTTTTCTATGATAAGTCTTTGTGCTTTGTAGGATACGCAGAAGGGAATCGAAATAAGTCTGCCTAGTGCTTTTGAAGCTCTGTGAATGCTGCAATAAGGTGGGGATAAAATACATTTTTACAAATATGCTTATTCCTGATTATTTCAATTATGGAATCTTATTTTTAAATGAAATGGATAAATGTTTATTTTATACAAGTAATAGTGTGATTATTTTCGGAATGTGATCGTTTTACTATGAATGCAAAGATGGAGAATGATGTGATGATAATATTTGCATATGTGCAAATAAAATGTGTTTTCATGGCGGGTGAGAACTATAGCGAAGTGTTTTACTAAGATGATGTGCTTGCTTGTGTATGTTTGATGTGTTTATATGTGAAGTGAATATGTGCGCATGTGCATGCAAGTTATGACGGTGAAAACCGTATCCAGGACGGCTAAGAACCGTATAACGTCGGTAAAAACCGAATCTAGGACGGCTAAGAACCTTATTTCATGATGGTGAAAACCACATCCGGGACGGCTAAGAACCGTAATGAAAGTGACATGATTGAATATGAAAGTGATGTGATTGAAAATGAAAGTGATATGATTGAATGTGAAAGTGATGAGATTGAATGTGAAAGTGATGTGATTGAAGGGGTATTTCAACTGATTATTATGTTTTCTTAAATTTTTATTTATTTCTATTATCGTAATCTGATTCCTCCCCCACTGGGTAGCCTTTGTGCACTCATCCCTTTTTATGTTTCCTTTTATAGATTCAGGTCCTGACCAGAGAAGCTGAAGAGAGATGCCATATCTTTTGGTCGCAAATAGTATGTACTTCTGATACTTCAAAAAAAGGGAAATTTTATGGTTTGTAAAGTTAAAGCCCGTAGGGCCAAGCACTGATGTAAATTCCCACTGTTTTTGCTAAACTCTCGATGCTTGGTATAAAAAGCCTGTGAAAACTTTTAGTATAACCAAATGATCGATCTTTAAATTTGAATTTATTACGAGTTGCTAGACGCCCGAAGTGAAATTTAATATTTTAGTTCGTTTCAAAAATAGGGCGTGATAATAAAATTTTGCAAACTTTTAACTCCGAAGAGTGTAAGTCCATCGAGTAGCAGGTAGCTAGTAAGCTTACTACAGTGAGATGAGGTTACTGCTTTTTAGCAGTGACCTAGAGATTTTGAAAAGAGATTATGCACAACGGAAATGTCGCATGTTCCTTTAAAAGTTCTTTGAAAAGATTCATGTATCTGATTGATGAGTTATAAGAAGACAATTCATGGTTCATATACTTAGTAACAAAGAATAATCAAATTGAGTTCATGGATTTCCCCGGGTCAGTTTGTGGGCCAATAAAGAATTTTTCTCTTCGAAACCCGTTGGAAGGGGCAGTGCAAGAGAAATCATAGAGAAATGATCGAATCTGCAGACACCCCGAAAATACTATGAGGTGCTCGAAAATGGTCGAAGTAGTTGAATAGGAGGATCACTATGACTATAGCCCTTGGTAAATTTACCAAAGACGAAAATGATTTATTTGATATTATGGATGACTGGTTGCGGAGGGACCGTTTCGTTTTTGTCGGTTGGTCCGGCCTATTGCTCTTTCCTTTTGCCTATTTCACTTTAGGGGGTTGGTTCACGGGTACAACCTTTGTAACTTCATGGTATACCCATGGATTGGCCAGTTCCTATTTGGAAGGCTGTAATTTCTTAACAGCCGCGGTTTCTACTCCTGCTAATAGTTTAGCGCATTCTTTATTGTTACTATGGGGTCCTGAAGTACAAGGAGATTTTACTCGTTAGTGTCAATTAGGTGGTCTGTGGATTTTTGTTGCTCTGCACGGCGCTTTCGGCTTAATAGGTTTCATGTTACGTCAATTTGAGCTTGCTCGATCTGTTCAATTGTGACCTTATAATGCAATCGCATTCTCTGGTCCAATTGCTGTTTTTGTTTATGTATTCCTGATTTATCCACTAGGGCAGTCCGGTTGGTTCTTTGCACTTAGTTTTGGGGTAGCGGCTATATTTCGATTCATCCTCTTTTTTCAAGGATTTCATAATTAGACACTGAACCCATTTCATATGATGAGGGTTGCTGGTGTATTGGGGGCTGCTTTGCTATGCGCTATTCATGGTGCTACCGTAGAAAATACTTTATTTGAAGATGGTGATGGTGCAAATACATTCCGTGCTTTTAACCCAACTCAAGCCGAAGAAACTTATTCCATGCTCGAATGCAGTATGCTAAGACAAATAGATATGTAGAAAACTTGTAAATAAAGGGCACGATATATAGAGGTTTAAGGGTGGAGCAATCCCTTTAAATCCTCTCTACTCCTTCGAAAGGAGAAATTTTGTTAAGATAGTTTGATTTATAAAAACTCTACTAACACAAACTTAACTTTAACAAGAACTGTCAGCTCTTTCCACACAGGTAGCTGCACATTGACCAAATTTTAACCCACACAAGGATCTTACTTTTCTAAACGAGCGAACTACACTTAGCAGGAACATCCCCCACTAAGTGACTCATAAAACAATCTATGAAAAGATATAAAGAGATTTTTCCACTAAGGTTATATTTATTGGTGACATTTGGTGGATGTCACCACCAAATGTCACCCTAAATAATATTATTATAGTAGGAGAGAGGGTATGGATATCATGACATTGGTTAGGGTATGGGTATCTTGACATTGGTCACATGGTGACCAATGTCATGACACTCACTTTGGGTACAAATTATACACGTGTCATTCTCCTATTGGTCTCAATTAATTTTTTTGGATATAATTTAAAGTGTTGATATTGAAAATAATTTTTATTTTAAATTTTTAAAAAAAATCAAAATTCATAAAAAAAATTCTTTATAAATGGTCTAATATTGACATATTTACTCACCAATGCCAAATTCAATTATTGTAATTTATATTTCTTATTTCAATTATTTTTCGATTTCGTATTTCAATTATTTTTCGATTTCGTATTTTAATTATTGTAATTTCTATTTCATATTTCAATTATTGTAATTTCTATTTAGTTTATTGTGGAATATAATAAAAAATATGCTCACAAAATAATATACAATTATTAAATATTGAGAAAAAAATATTGGGTTGAGTTGGGTTGATGTCACTAATAAACTATGAAAATATTGGAATTTGGTTGGGTTGTGGATTGTGTAGGTGGAAGAAAGATAAATTAATATTTTATTATTGAGTTGGGTTGGATGAGTGTCACTGATAAATATAGCCTAAGTGACTCCTAAAACAATCTATGAAAAAATATAAAGAGATTTCTTCAACAGTTGGGGGCAGCAAGATCTAGAACTTGAAACATAGAAGATAGTTGGTTTGTTGCTTAATAGATTGAGTGACTGAAATAGGTAGCTTGAGAGTTTTAAATATTTAAAAACTTTGAGTGTTAACTCATGATCAGTATGTTCCCCTATTTTGTTTCAGGTGTACTCGACTTCTATTTATAGACATGAGTAATCTACCCGTTCAAAGAGACAGTAAGGTGTCTTCCAATGATTGGCTCGTACATGAGCATCTTCAACGGCTTCAGGATCGACGTGAATAGGGAAATCACCATAATCAAGCAGTTGAGCCTCCTCATCCTCCAAAGGATCGAGAGTGACCAGCATTGAGAGGCCCTCAACCACTTGCTCGTATGCAAGGGAGCTTGAATTATGACTTGAGCTACCTTCTCCCCGCATCCTTCTAGGAGTGTGCTGCATTCTGGTCTCCTTCACACTAGCTTGCAGTGCTAGATGCAGAATGGCTTTCTCAGCCTGTTCCACTCTCAAAACGCTGATTTGCTCTGCAGCAAATGCAACGTTATCGTCCCTTCTTACAGCCTCTGCAGCCGAGGCTAGAAAGACCTGCACATCCTCTATTGCTGCTTTCATCGGCAGCTCTACATATTCAGACTCTGCAACAGCTTTTTCCTTTCCCTTATCTAGTGCTCCCTAAGCAGTAGTGCTTCTTGATTTTTCTTGCACAAATACTGCATACTCAGATTGTAGGAGTTTCAGAATATCTTCTGATTTGGCCCACTCCAGGACAACATTCTCCACGTGAGAAACTCCTTCCTTTGCAACAGAGTTTCCCCCTTAGCCAGTCTCATCCTCCTCCAAAGACTGTATTGCTGCTCAATATTTCTAGCAGTTGGGAAGGTAGGATCAACTACATCTTGACCAGTAGCTCTCTGTTCGTACAGTTGAGCTGAGTCAGCAGCTCTATGTTCATGCAACTGTTCAACGGACTCATCCTCTGGCTCCACTTCTGCTGCTACTACCATCATGCTTACAGCAAAGAGTTGGAGATTGTCTCGCAAGGGCTGCTTTTCAGATCTTGTTGTAGTTGCAGCAGCCTTCTTCTGGCTGTGAAGGAAGATTGTTTTACTCGTCTTCTTCCTCGTAAGGGGCGCGTCATCATCTAAGGACGATGAGGACTCTGACTCGGCCCTCTTTGGAGCCTTCTTGATGACTGGAAGAGGACTGTCATCTTCCTCATCTTTCTTCTCAGCCCTGCTGCTTACAGCTTCATCTTGCGGGGCTAAGGTTGTAGCATTTTTATCTTTGGTTTTCTTCCATGCAATCCCAGCATCAGCTGTACCAGCAGCACCCTTCTTCAGGGTCTTCCTCTTTTTCTTCTCCCCAAGATACTTTCCAATAGGGATGGAGGAAGGAGCAGCAAGCTGTAGGTCTAGCTTGCAGAGCAGAGAGCAAATGGTGATGCCATAGCTCCTTCTTGCAGTACTCTTCTCTACCTCCTCCCATATCGCCTTCAAGATGAACCTGACCCAGTTCACATTCTCTCCGACCATGATGGCAGACATGATCTGAAAGCAGAGGTCTATGCACTTGTCATAACACTCGATTCGGCCTTCAATGGAGTATGCACATATATTATGAAGAAACTCAACTTAGGTTTGAAAAGTTTCTTCGGGGCGCTTCTCTTCACATCGGCCCCGCATCTCTTACCCAAAAGAGATCCCATATCTCTTGAGAGATGTCTTCCCCATAAGTCAAGAGGGGGACAACCCTTCTGAAGAAATGTTGAACGCGACGGCTACGTCACTGATGGATAGTGATTGTTTCTCATCATCTGCATCCATCCGGAAGAGGATGAAGTTTCTTCTCTCCTCGGATCTTCTCACGAGGGAGTAGAATTGCTAAACAGATTCTATAGAGTATCCGGCATATACAGTGGTTAGGAGCCCTAGAATTTGGGTCCTTTCTAGCGCGTCAAAAATACGATGGATGATGGAGTTTTCATACATCCCAGAAACATAAACATGTTCCTGGTTGACCAAACGACCTTCAAAAACTATGGTTTGTCTGGCAGCCATTGTTGTTTGAGAGAATGAGGGTTTTGAGAGACTTAGAGAATTTAAAAACTGGAAGCTTCTCTTTGTGAGTGATACTCAGGCGAAATGATTTCAAATGATATGGTTATGGTATCATATGAGAAGTTTAAGAGACATGTAGTAAGATCAAAGGTTGAGATTAAAAGATGAGAATTAATCTTACGATCCTTATAAAAAGATGGATGGGTCAAATTGTAATTAGCCAAAACTTATCAGTTATGGCCTCTGACTGCGTCTTTTCGAATTTTGACAAATGCAGACTTGCATTAAATGCAATGAAAGACATGCGATTTACCGTCTAATTTTTTTATCTTTTTAAGGTTGCAGTGTCCTGGTATGAGGTTGTAGAGTATTAAATACTCTTAGAAATAAATGTTGTAACCTTCTGCTGTTTATTTCCCCTTCTTGTTGTCTGTGCTGTAAGAATTAAAGATGCAGCGCTGTTTGAACCCAGCACCGTACGAAGTCGCAACTTGCAGCACGATTCTTATAGCTTCTCGCAAGGTTGCAGAGATTCCTCCTGAGCTTCTGCAACTTCTTTTTCTACTCATAATTTCAGAATTCCCAGTTCATTTCTTAGCATAGAAAACTTTGATTCACATAGAGGTTTAGTGAATATATCAGCTAGCTCGAGATCTGTATGAACTTTCTCAAGCACGACATCTTTTTTCTCCACATGATCTCTTATAAAGTGATGTCTGATGTTGATGTGCTTTGTTATTGAGTGAAATACTGGATTATGGGTAATTGCGATAACACTTGTATTATCATAGAGAATTGAAGTCTCTTTTTCCTTAATTCCATAATCTCTTAGTTGTTGTTGTATTCAGAGGATTTGAGCACAGCAACTTCCTATTGCAACATATTCTGCTTCTGTTGTACATATTGCTATCAATGTTTGTTTTCTGCAGAACCATGAAACAAATCTATTTCCCAAAAATTGACAAGTTCCACTAGTGTTTTTTCTGTCAATTTGCAAGCATAGTCTAAGTCGAAGTAGGCTTTAAGCTTGAATCCTCCTTCCTTAGGATACCATAGGCATACTTCTTAAGTTCCCTTCAGATATTTGATGATCCTTTTGATTGCTGAAAAGTGTGACTCCTTTGGTGCTGCTTGAAATCTTGCACAAACTCCTACTGCAAACATGATGTTAGGCCTGCTTGCTATAAGATACAACAAGGATCTTATTAGACATCTGTACTTCGTGATATCCACATCTTTTCCATCTTCATCTTTGTCAAGGCTTATGGATGTGGCCATGGGGACTGATGTGGCTGATCCATTTTTCATACCGAACTTCTTGATAAGTTTCTTTGTATACTTGACTTGACTGATGAATGTTTCTGCATATAGTTGTTTTACTTACAACCCTAGGAAGAAACTTAATTCTCTCATCATACTTATCTCAAATTTTGATTGCATCAGGTTGGAAAACTTTTCACATAGATCTTTGTTAGTGGATCCAAAGATAATATAATCCACATAAATATGTACTAAGATACTGTTGTCTCCATCCTGTATCCTGAATAGAGTCTTGTTGACTGTTTTCCTTCTTGAAATCGTTTTCCAGCAAATAGGGAGATAAGGTATCATATCAAGCTCTTGGTACTTGTTTGAGACCATATAGGGCTTTGTGCAGTCTAAACACCTTTTCTTCTGCTTGGTCTTCAAAACCCGAAGGTTGCTCCACATATATTTCCTCTGTAAGAAGACTATTGAGAAATGCACTATTCACATCCATCTGATATACATTGAAATTCATGTGAGCTGCATATGCTAGAAAAATCCTTATTACTTCTAACCTTGCTACAAGAGCAAAGGTCTCATCAAAATCAATTCCTTCTTTCTGGCAATATCTCTTAGCAATTAATCTTGATTTGTTTCTTACAACAAGCTCTGATTCATCCAACTTGTTTTTGAACACCCATTTTATTCCAATAACTCTTTGATAAGTTGGTCTTGCAACTGTTTGCCGAACTTGATTTCTTTCAAATCCATTCAGCTCTTCTTGCATGGCTTGAACCCAGTTGTTATCTTGTAGAGCTTATTCAATGTTCTTTGACTCTGTTTGGGATATAAAACATGCAAACATTGCTTCATGGTGAATAGACCTTCTTGTTCTTACTCCTATAGATGGATCTCCAATTATAAGATCTCTAGGATGGTTTCTTAGCCATGTTCTGTCAGGCTCAAAGGTATGCACAGGTTTAGGTTGTTCCTCAACATGTTGTAAGATAAGAAGTTCTACTGCTGTAAGAACATCAGCTGCATCCAGAAGTGCAGATTCTTCTTCTTTGTCTTCAGTTGGAGGTAGAACTCCTTCAATATAGAAAACATCATTTTCTTTTCTTGGGATTGTTCCTTCAATAGGTTCTTCAAGCCTTTCGGTGTCACAATGTGGTTTATCAAACACCACATAAATTGACTCTTTAACCACTAAGGTTCTTTTGTTGAAGACTTTGAAAGTCTTGCTTACAGTTGAGTATCCAAGAAATACTCCTTCATCTGATTTTGCATCAAAGGTCCTTAGATGCTCCTTTCCATTGTTGAGAATATAATACCTACATCCAAATATATGTAGATAAAAAATGTTCGGTGTATATCTATTCCAGACTTCATATGGAGTTTTGTCTAGATCTTTGTTGATCAAACATCTGTTATGAGTGTAGCATACAGTGTTGGTAGCTTCAGCCCAAAATCTTTTGGGTATCCTGCCTCTGCTATTATTGTCCTTGTTGCTTCCTTGAGAATTTTATTCATTCTTTCAACAATACCATTCTACTGAGGTGTTCTTACAGCAGAATATTCATGACGAATACCATTGTCAGAATAGAATTTTTCTATACACTTGTTTGTGTACTCAGTTTCTCTATCAAATCTAATCTTTACAATGCTCAAGCTTTTCTCATTTTGAATCTTCTTCATGAGATCAGACAGCTTGTTCTGAGTTTCTGATTTCTTAACAAGAAATATGGTCCAGGTGTATATGGAGTAGTCATCTACTACCACAAGTGAGTACTTCTTCCCATTTATGCTTATTGGTTCTACAGGTCCAAAGAGGTCCATATATAGAAGATCTAAAATCCTGTGAGATGACTTCTGCAGTTTGTCTTTAAATGAGCTTTTCACTTGTTTTCCTTTCTGACAAGCTCCACATACATTTTCCTTCTTGTATGCCACATCTAGTAATCTCTTACAAGGAATTTCCTTGCTAGCTTGTTTATTATATTGAAGTTCAAATGGCTAAGCCTCTTGTGTCATAGCCAGCTTAGCTCTGGTGGACTCTTTACAATGAAGCATGTTGGTTGGATAGAAAAGTTCCAATCTGTAAGATATATGTTTCCTCTTCTTGTTCCTGTAAGCTTGACTTCATTTGATGTGTTGTCCTTAATTAGGCATTTGTTGAGGTTGAACTCCATAGTGTATCCTTTGTAACAAAATTGACTGATGTTTAGCAAGTTATATCTGAGACATTTCACATATGATACATCTTTGATCTTTATCTTTCCTTTGACTAGACTTCCACTGCCTTTTGTGCTTCCTTTGGAATCATCTCCAAAGATGACCTTCGCTCATTTACATTCTTGGAAATCTTTTAAGGTATCTTTGTTGTCTATCATGTGCCTTGAGCAGCCACTGTCTATGTACCATACATCACTATTGTATCCTGACACTGAAACCTGCAACAATTTCAAATAGATTTAGGTACCCATTTCTGTAATGGTCCTTTTGGGTTAGTTTCTTTTGGAACCCAAATTTCTTAACAGTCATTACTTTGCTGTAAGTTTTGTTTGTTCATTTTCTGTAGGCACTCTTGTTCTTAAACTGCTTGTTAAACGTGTGTGCAGAAACTAGTGTGGTCTTCCACCAAACTTCCCTGGAGTATGTCCTCATTTAGGTTTAGACATGAGAGTTTTAGTATTAGTGGGGTAATGTTTTTTATGATGCAACTTTGTGCGTCGTTGTATCTTCTAGCTGCATACAGCAAATGGTTTCTGCTACAACCAGCTCTTAAATACATGTTTACTTCCTGCAGCTGAGCATTGGGGCTTCTTTCTCTTATCCATCAGTGCTGGCTTGTTCAAGATCTTTTCAGAGTTACAGGGTAACTCATTCTCCATTGAAGTTTCAGCTTGAACAAATACCACAACCTTGGATGAACTCGCTGTATTCTGAAAGGTATGAGTGCTATATCCTAAGTCCGTTTTCTCAAATGGACTTCTGGTTTAATTCAAACACTCTCTTACGTCCTTAAAAAATTTGTTAAATATTCTAATCGTGGATTGCAAGTTCTTTTTCTCACTTTCTAGCTTGGTGACCAGCAGATTGAGCTTTGAGACCTCCTTTTGTAGCTTGCTGCATTTTGAGCTATCAGACTCATTTGTTCTTAGCATCTTTGCATTATCAATATTTTTGCCTCTGAAGATCTCATTCTCAATTTGAAGGTTCTTATGTTCAACCTTTAGCTCCTCATGAGTTGAGTTAACCTACTCGAAGTCACTCATGATCCTTTTGAGAGAGTGCATCATGTTCAGCTCCTCTTTGTCAGGTATGGACAACAGTTGATATGTTACCTCATCTTCTTCATTGTCCTCACAGTCTTTTGCCATCAGGAAAATCAGTACTTCTTCGTTTGAGGATGAGGTTTCACTATCGCTGTCAGAAGATTCAGCAGCTTTCAGCATCTCCTTTGAAACTGTTGTATCCTTAGCCTTTTCCATCTCTCCAATGAGACTCTAAGCTTGTGTCTATCGTCTCTTCTATTTTCTCTCTTTTGCTCTCTCTCTCTCTCTCCTTCTAGGTACTTGTGTATAGTTGGATGTGGACAACTCATTGTATAGTGTTCAGGCTTCCTGTAGTTATAACACAAGTCAAGATTATTTGAATTTGATTGCGGAGAGGAAGATACCTGGGGTGTTGGATGACTTCTTTTGAAGTCATTCCTCTTATTGATGTTGTAGTTGCTGATGTTGTTGTTGCTCTTCATAAATCTTCTAAATTTCTTTAGAAAAAGAGCCATATCTTTTTCAGCATCCTCAGCTGCAATTTCTAACTGCTTGCTGCAACTAGCAGTTGTTGTATCCTTCGAGCTTCTTGCAGTCAGCGCAGTAACTTTAGAACTTGATTCTTCTACCTCCTTTTTCCTTCTGTTGATGTTATATTCAAATGCTTTGAGGTCGGATAATAGGTCGAATGTACTCATGGATTTCAAATCCATAGACACTCTCATAGCGGTGGTCTTGCTGTCCCATTCCGCCTGCAGGGCTCTCAGCACTTTCATATTTTTCTCTTTTTGTGTATAGTGCTTGCCCAGAGCCTCTAGTTTATTCATGATGGAAGTGAATCTTAGATCTAGCTGCTCTAAAGTCTCTTCATTCTTCATCTCGAAGAGCTCAAATAGTTGGGTGGCGTTGGAGATCTTATTATCCTTGGTGAGTTCTGTGCCCTCACATATTTGTTCCAACTTCTCTCATATCTCCTTGGATGTTTTGCATGTTTTGACCTTGCTGAAGGTGTCTTTATCCAAGGTGATGAATAAGGCGTTTTTGGCCACATTGTCCAGGTTGGCTCTCTTCCTGTCTTCATTGTTCCATTCTTATCTTGGCTTGATCAGGAAGTTAGGTGGCGGAAGTGTTTCTTCCTCCATGTCTCTTCCCAGTATGAGGTTTACTTTTGTGGGGATAATCGGTTCTTCTGTGATGACCGTCCATATTTCATCATTCATTGCTGAAAGATGTGCCTGCATTTTGATTTTCCAATCATCATATTCTTCTATGAAAAACATGGGCAACTTGTGATTAGAAGAATCCATGATATGCTGTAAGAATGAGATTTTTAAAAGATGCAGAGAAAAACAACGGGTCTTGGGTGGATCTGGGTAGGTGACCAGATAAGTTGGCTTTTAACCCAACTTGCTCTGATACCACTTGTTGGTCCCAAGTAGTGTTCGAGGTTCAGAGAGGGGGTGAATGAACTTTGATCGTTTTCGAAAATACTTTTAAACTTATTGTTCTGCAAGTTACTTGAACTTACAGCACCAGCAGTTACTGCTTACAGCACTAGAATACAGTGCTACATGTTGTAACTTGAGTTTTACGCAGTGGAAAATATCTTTTAACACAAGGCTGGTTTTTTCAAATATGCTCTTTCTTTTTAAAGATGTTTTTATGCTTATGACAAGATAAATATATATAATGTAGCACAGATATATAAAGCAATAAAAATACTTATGGCTTATAGCGGTTCGAATGTGGTGTAATCCTTCTACGTCCACTCTACTATTATCTCGAGCAGGAATTTCGTTACGCAAGATTGATTACAGAACTCTCCTAACAATCTATCAACCCAACAAGTTAACACCTACTAGAACCCAGCGTACACACAGCAACTGTAAGTTCTAAAGACAAACCCACACAGGATTTGACACTCCCACACAGGGAAATTACCTATCATCTAGACAACTTATACAAACAGCAAGTGTAAATTTTATCAACTGTTCGACACCTAAAATAACCTAAGCACACAATAACAAGGTTAAAGTATATAAAAATGGTTCTTCAATTGGTGCAATGAAGTGAGCTTCTGAATCCTTCCTTGGATCTTTCAGCTTGAACTTGTTCACTTCACTAAGATCGAGTGACTGAAACTGAAGGAATGCTTGAGAGAGTATAGCTTTGAATGCTTTGAACTTTTAGCGTCAATGTTTTAGTAGTCAGCTTCAGGGTTACTCGACCTCGATTTATACTTGTAGAAAGATATCCGTTGAAGGAGATATCTCTCATTTGAATATGTACTTGTCAAAGGCATGGCTCGCATTTAATGCACATTGACTTTTCTTCACAGAGCATTTAATGCGGTGGTTGCAGCTCGTAGCTTTTTGTAGCCCGTCAAGCCACGTGTCGTCTTTATATTGGCTCCGTGTCTGCGACTTTGATATTCTCTCGAACGGCTCTAATTATACTTGCTTCGTTCTATATTCCTCGTACTGCATTTATCCTTCCTTGAATTGTAGGATGCTGATTCTATTTGTCATAGATGAGGTTGGTTGATTTTGCAGCAAGTTATGGTCTTTACTCTGTATCTTTGACCTTCTTGCAGCTACTTTTTCTTTACAGTGCTGTTGTATTTTTGACTATCTTGCAGCACTATTCCATGTAACACTGCTGTAACTTATTCTTGCAGCATAGATTATATTCTTCCTATAGCAATATCTTCTACTTACAGTGGCGTTGCTTGCCGTTCTTACTTGCTGCATTGCTACATTCACTTCTCACAATGTCTTCATCCTTTCATTTTCTCGATGCAACATGGTCTTATTGAGCTCCTCCATCTTTCAGATCCTATAACTGTAGACTTAATCCTAGTCTATGTTTCACTTAAATATTGTGAAAAATGGAGTACTCAAACTTCCTATTACATGTATGGTTTGTCTCATCAAAATTTATACACTGAAATCCCAACAGTTTTCTTTTTCAAAATCTTATCTATAATGAATTTTTGATATATGAAAAATAAAAAATAACAAATTTATGAAATCAAAAGGAAATATTTTTCAAAGGGAAATATTATTTATACAAAAATAATATTAAAAGGAAAATTGTAATTATTTTGACAACTATCATGAATTTTCAAAGTAATGAAATATTACTAATTAATGTTATTCTCATATGAATCTATAAGAATAATATATTTGTCATGTCAAGAGTTATATTAAGGTTTTTTAGAAAATTATATATTGTGAATTGTAAAGTAATAATATTCATCATTTGTAACATCTCGTTTATTTTAAAGATAAATTTTTGTTAAAGTGTTACTTATATACAAAATTCACCCTTTTAAAAATAAATATAAATAAATAAAATCAAGAAATACTTATGAAATACATGTTTCTAAATTTCATGAAAATATAATCCTTTAAATAAGTTATTCTGCAACCTTATAGAATATCGGCTATCAACATTCACCGCTCGTACACGGTCACTTCCTAAACCCTTTGCATTGAAAATATTTTAACATAGAGAGGTGGGTGTTTAAAATACATTCAACAGGGATCCTAGGACAACACTAAATAAATTCAAATAAATAAATCAATGCACACAGTACATATAAAACCATAACAATCAAGCAAACACTTAGTTGCAGATCTTAACCGTCGTGACACGGATCTTAACAGCCATGAATTTGTGGATCTTAACCACCGTGAAATTACGGATCTTAATCATCGTGAAATCATGAATCTTAACCACCATGAAATCATGGATTACATTTCATTTATCACATATATGCATATTAAATTCACAATTAGTCGCATATTTAACCCTATCATTCTTCACCTTTGTACTAATAAGCTCATAGTACAATGTTCACATTTCAATAATAATCATACTAGCATTTAACAAGAACAATATTCTCATATCATATATTCATAAAGATCACATATTCAAAAGTACGAATTTTGTAAATGTAAATTTAGAGGTTCACCCCCACCTTAATAAAACTGGAGTATATATTCATAAGTTGATGAGCAAGTACAGATAATTCCTCTTTCCGCGTTTTCTACATCGAACATTTAAAAGGTCTTAGCACCTTATTTAATTATAAATTCATAATCTAAGGTCACTAATAAATAAACTACGACCTTTGAGGTTTTTCTTCATTCACGAGAGAGGTTGAAAATGACTATTTCGTGACGTTGTGGTTTAAAGAATAAAAGAAATGATTTTAAGATAAATATAGGGTTCAGGTGAAATTGTAATGAAAAGACATTTATTAAAATATTAGAAAACTTAATTAAGCTTTAATTAGATCTTGAAAGACTTAAATTTAGTTTTAAAATAATTAACTTATAGTTTTGAGCTTAAAATAATTTTTGAAGACCTTTAAAATAATGTTAAAAATCTAATTATGTACTTTACGGTTTAAATTAGATATTAGAAAATTTGAAAGTATTTATAAAAGGCTAGTTATGAAATTATGGCTTAATTAAGGCAACTTTAAAGTTTTATCTATAAAATCGATCTCAAATTGAATGAATTGGAAGTCAATTTAGGAAAAATGATATAATTGTATAATATGTGTAATTAATTTTGTCTAAAAAGATTGAATTTGAAATTATTTAGGTCGAGGACTCTTAACTTGGTTAAATTGTAAAGTTCATAACTATTTTTAGGCCATTATATCATTTTTAACAATATAAATGATTTAATTCAACGTTTAATATTTATAATTAGGTTCCTAGTTTGTTTATTAAATTATGAGGATCAAGTTATAATGTCCATAACTATTTTTGGGTCAATATGTCATATTAAAATTAAGAGAGATTTAAATTAATATTTTTAGATATTAATTAATTACATAAATGTCTTTAAATTAAATCTAATTTACCGAATCAAAACCTAACTTCAAAAACAAAAGTTACCTCCCGTCGCAGATGTCATGCCCCGTCAATACAAACCCATTCACCCCTCACGTAGCCCAAATTCATTGAACTTGTTGTACATGCCTCGTTCTTAATTGAAGAGCTAGTCATCACTTTGTTCTCTTTTTTTTTTTCATTTTCCTTCCTTTTAATATTTTTTTTATCATTATCATTTTTTTATATTATTATAATTTAGTTAGGTCGTTGCAATCATTCATGCATCACTTACATGCATTAATATATTTTATATTAAAATTAATTTAACTTACATTTGTATATATATACATGATAATTCTTAAAAAAATCCCTATCTTAATTTACATATATGTAGTGTGCGTGTGTAATTATTTTTATAGAATAAATTTTAGCTTTACTTTTTTTTCCTAGTTTATATTTAATTTTATATTTCTATTATTAAGTCTCACTTCTACTATAGAAAATTCTCATTACAAACTTAAGTTAAATTTAATTGGGGTGTTATATCATTAATTATATTTCTCTCAATTGATTTTGTGATTCAAAATTCGATTTCAATTTGTGGTTTTAACAGCTCAGTCTTATGGTCATTTTGGAATTGTAATTGCAATAATAATTGTTTAAGTTTCCCGTTACCCTCGTTGGTTTTGAAAACAACGATCTACAACTTTTCACCACACCACAAGTAGAAAGCTGCCTCTCTCTCACTCTTTTTATAACCTTCAAAGAGAAGCCTTCTTCACATTAATCACCCTATCTTCTTCCACCTCTCTCTCTCTCTCTCTCCCTCTACATTAATAAACCATTAAGCTTCATTTCTCAGTTCATACATCACTTTGTAGTTGTACAGATGATCACAAATATCCATCATACCATTTTCAAGCATCATCTTTTAGTTTGATCCCACACAGAAACTTGTACTCTCACTACACCTCAAAATCATCCCAAACACACGCATTTCACAACTTCCAATATGGATTCTACTCTAACTAAACACAACAAGACACTATTACCCAAACCCAGCTTGTTGCTAAAAGATTACTTACTGGATGATCTCAACTCCTGCTCATCCAACGGCTTCAAATCCTTCCCCAGACGGCAATGCTGCACCACCACCGTTCGATTCCTCATCGAATTCGACCTCAAAAACACCAAGAAATACTCAGTTTTCAACAAGACCCCACCAATGAACCCCTCCAAATCCGCTCTCTCCGCCTTCCAAACCCTCATCGCCGCCGTCAAACGCCTCCCCTTCGCGGCCTCGAGTTCATCAAAAAGGAAGAATGTGAAGAAAACCCTCATGAAAACTAGCTTTTGGAAGAGGAAATCGATTGAACGGTGGAAGTCGTTCGATCAGTTTCTGAAGGAGAACTCTGAGCCGTTGGATAGCAAGAGAAGTAAGAACTTGTCGGAGATGGATTTTACCGTGTGCTCGAGCGGTAAATCTTCTTCTGAGGTAAGAAATGCCGCCGTAAAGATGCTAAAAGACGGCGACGTTTCAACGGACTCAACCACCACCAACTCATCTACACAGGTGTGATTTTTTTTAATATCTATTTAAATGCTCCATTTTTTAGCATGATTAATAATTAATTAGTTATGATTGTCTGTTGTTGGCTAAAATTAGTTCTTGTATGGTGAAACTTGAATTTAATTCTCAACTTGAGTATTTGCCCTTGACTTCAATTCATTCTTCATTTCATCATCAATAAAAATAATGGAACGTAACTTTAACTAATCATAAGAAATCGTTTGTTAATATATCAATTTTTTTATAGATTTAATAATATTATTTTCAAAAAGAAAATTCACTAAAGTAGTTATGAATTCTAATCTATCCGGTTGAATTTAGATTGAATAATATGAAAATATAAGATTAGAAATGAATGTATTTAAAATCCACTCAAATTAAAGTCTAATTAAAATCCATTGAATTAATTTGTTTAAAAATAAACTTATGAAAGCAATGAATTTCTAATTCATATCAATCCTAACACTAAAAGCTTAGCAACTATAACTTTATATCATTCCTCAAATCCTTTAATTAAACACAATCATAGTTTCATGTTAAACTATCTTTCGAGCAATTTGAATGTTAAAATCCATTACAATTTTAACAAATTTGAAAGAAAAAAATCATTTTAATTAAACATTACATTTCAAATTACTCAATATAAACATAATCTATAATTTCTAAGTAAATATATTATCTTGGTAAGTGTAAGCTGTGACTTGTGATCACGGTTGCTATGTGAATTTTGAATCACTGGAAGTTTAGAGGTTAAAGAATATTTTGGGGATGTGAGAACCAATTAAATATATTATTTCAAAATTTTGAAAAAGAAAAAATAGAGACAAGGGAATTTGAAAATGGTATAAAAAACATGAATATCGAAATTGGTGAAATATCACAGCGGTAAAGATGGAGGGAAAATAGCTGAAGAAGATTCCATAATAATGAAATAAATAAATTATAACTGCGTTTTCCAACGGCTACGATCCCGCTACGCTTTCTGTATTAGCGGAATAAACGGTGCTTAACACTCTGATTTCATCGCACTAGATTATCCTATCATATTTACTTAAAAAGTCTTTTCACTGTTTTCTTGTGTTTTTTTTAATCAACTACTAATTTGGGAATAACAATTCAATCTTTT
The DNA here is from genome assembly GCA_028654395.1 of Scutellaria barbata. Classification (NCBI taxonomy): domain Eukaryota; kingdom Viridiplantae; phylum Streptophyta; class Magnoliopsida; order Lamiales; family Lamiaceae; genus Scutellaria; species Scutellaria barbata. The sequence goes on from CM053647.1 coordinate 22,827,373, forward strand.
GTATTATTATCAGTCCTGCTATCTTATTCATCATGAATATATATTACAATTATAGACACATTAATATATGTTTACGATTGATGCGTCAAAAATTTAATAAACATATTCATTATACATCATCAGTGAACATATTAAGAAATACCCATGGTGGATTTTTAGCATTTTTCATATTATTATATTTGTCATTGTTATTGTTTGATCAAATTTCTAAATGAAATTCAAGATTTATAAAAATTATAATCAAACTCCTTATATGTAATAAAAAAATATTAAAAAGATACAAAAATTTATGACTTTGTTTGGATTGGAACTATTTCATTCAAATTTGGGATGAATCAAATCCCAATCCATGATTGTTATGAGATCTTAATAATCCTACAACTTTACTTTACTTTTCTATGTTTATAATTTCAAACAACAACATTTACCTTTTCAAAATAAAATAATGCATTAATATCTATTTTTTTTATAATTCCTAATGTGATTGTAACATTTTAATTATAATTTTATTTTATAAAATTCTTAAAAAGATATAAAATTAATAAAATCCGTATTTTTCAAAATCCAATAACATGCATCTCAAACCTAGATTCATTAAATCCATCTAATCCCAAATCCAAACAAAGCCTATGTGATAGGTCAATCGAATCTTATCCATAATGTAGTTTGAACTTGCTAATTTTGTATTATTATTATTATTATTATTATTATTATTATTATTATTATTATTATTATTATTATTATACTGATATTTTGTTTTTTTTAATAAATTTTAAGGGGTTAAACGTTAATTAAAGATTTGATGGTTGAAATGGTCTAAATATAATTTCACATTCTAGCTGGTAACAGAACCGACTTCAAGGGTTATAAATGTAATTCAACTTATTTATAGTTACCATTTAGTACTAGAAAGTGAAATAGCCCATTCAAGTATGTTCATTAGAGATAGGGAATAAAAGGTTAATGTAGGTCATTTTATTTCAGCAAATTTTTTTATTCTCTATTTTTTATTTGTAAACTTTGAGCTATAATACTTATAATTTGTTTTTAAATTGGCTCATGCACATTTATTTATAAACATTAATTATACTTCTCATACTTTCATGTATATATATATATATATATATATGTTTTGAATCAGGTTTGTGTGCTTAGAATTTGTTTTAAATAAGATTAATCTTTTTATCATCAAGCCAATCTATATGGATTCAATTAAAAAATGTAGCTATACGAGATCCATTCAAAGTAAATAAATGCCTATAGATTCAATTCGACAAGAATGATCTTTTTTTTACAAATAAAAGTAAAAAACCAAATTTGAAGAAAATGATCCCTTAAAAATTTTCTCCTAAAAATATTTTGAAACTATATTGATCAAACATATTTTTCCCCTTAAAATTTTTAAATCTTCTTCCTTCACATGATAGTGATATTTTGTTGCATTTTATTTTGTTAGTGTATATCCTATATAATAGTAATATAAGATAAGATGTATATGTAGAAGTTGGCTCCTATCATGTAACCATTTTGTCGGCGATTGTCCCCACTGCCTGATTTCCTTATTACATCGTCTTCAAAGCTTAGAAAAGGAAAATTATTTTGGAATACACTCCTAATTTATAGTGTCTGGTTTACCTTTATTAAATGCAATGAATTTTTATTTAATGCTATTAATTTTAGCAATTATTGAGTACTATTACATATATTTATATTTATTTATGTATGTAAATTTTCCATATTAAGGTGAAAACATTAGGTAAGTTTGAATATACACAAAATAAACGTATGTAAGATGGTGTCACAGATAGTTTTCATGAGATAAAGTCTTATCATTTACAAACAACATGTAATTTATAGGGTTTGGATTGTGAATTGACTTTTTTCACTTAATAAGAACCATGAGACGATCTCTTATGAAACTCACTCTTGAATATAATTTAATAACTAATTGATTAGATAAGATACGAAATAATTATTTAAAATCTTAAAAATTGGTAGACATATGTCATTTACTTTTGCTTAAAAACTTATATATGAATGTTTCACTGTATATATATTTTATTATCGCTAACAATTTTTAATTTATTATCGTGTGGATTGATAAGAATATGACCGCACACAATCTGTCACCTCAACCTAATAATATGTCCAATTTCAAAATATCAAATTAGCTAGTTAGCGTCACTCGCGGCCCATATACATAGATAGAGTATAATGATGATAGTATTTGTTGTACTTTCAGGTTAGGTAATCCTAACATACTGAAAAGGTTACATCTCTTACAAATTTTTCATGCAAGTGGGATTGCACCTCAAAAACGAAATCCTCATTATACTTTTATGTGACCACTAATTCTACTTTATTACAAATAAAAACTTTGGTGGGGTCCATTCCAGCAAATGCATTTTTTTTTTCTCATTAATTCTTGAAATGTAGGGCATTTCCATTAATCAATGTCTACTCAACAAAATCAACATTAGATTTAGGCTGTTTCAAACTGCCTATATCGATGTGATGATGTTGGTTATGAGTTGTTGAATAGAGGCCATGGATCACCTCATATTTAAATCATTGTATTCCATGGAAACGTACATGTTATATTTATAAATATTACAATTTTTTTTAGTTAATTAATAATTGTTGTGGTGATATAATTATTAGCAGAAGCAATTGTCAGTTAATGAAGAGAAAGAACAGTTTAGTCCAGTGTCGGTGTTGGATTGTCCGTTTGATGATGATGACCTTTCCTCTCCTATTTTCCAACATATGGAAGGTGACATCTCATTCTTCTTTAATTTTCCTCTTTGAATTATTATTTTTCAATGAGCTGATCAATTATCATGTATATTTCATGAAAAGAAAAAACAAATTGAATTTATATTAGTAAATACATTAATGATTATTGATTTATTAATTTATCAATTGCTTTCTGTTTGTACTTAATTTTGAGCAATTTTGATGGATTTTAAATACTAACACGGTCTTAGATTATTCACCGAAAAAGAGAAAAGTTTAAATCCCGATTTATGTATTCTTCATGTGGCATACGTTAATTAATTTTGCACTAACTTCACAGATTACTGAAAAATCATACGTATATTTGTTTTGCTACAATGGGAAACATTAATCTACTATTCCATTTTCCATATGTCTTAAGAACTATGAATTATAGCTAGTTTCCTTTTGTTAAATGTATAGATTTGAAATACATTACCATGCAATTTTATGCGCAGGTACTAAGAAGATTATGGGAAAGACTCATAAGTTCGGGTGCATTTCTCAACTCAAGCCAGTAAACCTAGTTAAGCGATTTGCATTAGCATCTACTGTCTTATCCAGAATCGAAGAAGAAGATGAAAAGCTAGAAGAACAAAAGGCATTGGATTTCCTATACACCTTGCCATCATATGGGCTCAAGATAAAGGTTGATCATAAGTTACTATTGGACTTCTTCAGAGAGAAAAACAAGGAACAAGACTTGTCATGTCCTCGAAGGCAATGGGGTCGATGCTCATTCGATGAAGAGTTGTTAGAGGATGCAGAAAATTGGATAAATGGGCGAAAAGCCCGCGAAATGTTTCTTGGATGGGAGGTTGCAAGAAACAGGCAAGCTTACATTAAAGACATGGAAATTAAATGGAGATCGTTTGATGAAGAAATTGAGGAGGTGGCTTTAGGGTTGGAAACTGAGGTTTTTGCTGCTTTGATCAATGAGTTGTTGCTAGATATCTCATCTATGGCAACATGAGTGTCAATGAAATTCAAGTTTGATCATTATGTATATGATCGATATTGTGTCAATTGTCAGGGAAATTGCTTTTAATTAAAACAATTCTGAATTGTTTTGATTATTAATAAAACAACATTTATTTTCAAAACTTGTGTTTACTGTATGTAGTTTAGGAACTATTTTATTTGATATAACCATAAATTTAAGTATATGAATATTGTATACAAGACATATGATTAATTTAATAATAATAAACTTAAATAAATTAGTTTATGGTGAAACTAATTAAAGTATGCGATCTTTATAGAAAACGTAATGTTTTTGAGTATGATAGACTCATTCGCATAGCAAATATGGAGACATCTAAGTAAGGATATTTATATATGATGTGATCATTTAGAAATTGGACAACAACATAGTCCGTAAGTTTAGATTTTTCGGAAAATTGAACTAAATTATTAGATGATCATATATAGATATATATAGATAAATCTTAATGCTAAGCCATTATACACCTATTTAGTTGAGTGTGATTATTAGTTTGTTTTTTTCAGTTTCATATCAATGTTTACAATTAATTGTATTAAGGATTCACATTAAATTATAGAGTTTGTTACCTTTTTTACCCCCGTAATTTAGGGGGTTCGGTAATTTTAGATTTTATCTCTCCAGACTTCACGAACTTTGCCCAATTTGAGCCCGAATTGCTCAATTGAACTCAAATTGCACGTGAAATCGCAAAATTGGGCAATTCGGGTCTATTTTGTTGAGTTATCATTTATACATCATATGTAGCATTTCAAATTTAAAAAAAAATCCACATGGCTTTTTAAATTAAAATTGAATACACCTCATTTTTTTAAAAATAAATTGAAATACATAATTAAAATAAAAATATAAAAATAAAAACAAAAAATACAAAAATCCCCAAAAAATTAATTAAAATAAAAATATGAAAAACACCTCTTCTTCAACACCATTAGCACACTACCACCCTCAACCGCCACACCACCCACCACAATTCATATCACATAATCTAGTCTTATTGATTTATTACACTAGAACGAGACTAGAGTGGTATATAACTTCCTTTAAATTTTGAAACATCATCGCCTCACTGTATCTCCATTTCAATTTTACCCCAAGTTACAAAACTTCAAACTCCCCAATACCCTCAATCCTAAATATCTCAAAAATTTGCTCATGAATATATAGATACTGTATAAATATACACTCGATCTCCTCCCATTCCATTGGATCTGCGGTTGTCGGTGCCTCGATCTAGTTGTTTGCTAAGAATTTTGGTTTATTGTAACTTAGCAGTTGTTTTTGGAGAGAAGATTGATTTGAGTTCATGGAGGCCATCGAGGAATTGGCGCAGCTCTCCGATTCGATACGGCAGGCGTCAGGTCTGCTTGCGGATGAAGATGTGGATGAGACGACACCGTCGTCTGCTTCCTGCAAGCGTGCGTCCACTTTCCTCAATGTTGTTGCTCTTGGAAGCACCGAGTGTATCTTCATCGGAGCATTGTATGAAGTTGCGAATTGGTTGGGTGTGGTTATTATTCAGTCTTGCTTTGTTGGATCTCTGGGTTTAGTTTTTTTGGGGATCTGAATTCTGATTAGCTTTTGAAATTGCAGTTTACGTGATATATGTGTTCTTTTTATGTTAATCATTTGGTGGTGCGGTGGTAGTGGGTAGAGCTGTCGAAACGGGCCGGCGGGACGGGTCGGTCCACAACTCATCTTAACCCACCTTTTGATGGGGTGATGCGGGACGGACTTTTTATTAAGCGGACTTTTAAATCCCAACCAGCCCAACCCATCGATGGGTCGTGGGTTGGGCGGGCCAACCCATTTTTTTTCTTCTAACAATTAATTCACTATACATAATTACATTCTAATAGCTAATAAAAAATGCAAATTGTTCGCAAATTAAAATGCAACATCATCACATAACTATATATTGGACACTACAAGATATTCTCCTTGTTTTTCATCAATATTTTCCATGATATTGGATACTACAAGATCGTCACTAGGGTTTTCTACTATTTTTAGTATTTTTAATTAATTAAAAAATTTTTTTAAAAAAAGGCGAGCCAGCCCGGCCCAACCCACCCCCAACCCACGGCCCAAATGGGCCAGCCCGTTTAGGCCCGCTTTTTTACGGGCTTCGAAATATCCGATCCAACCCACCTTTTATATATGGCGGGGCGGGGCGGGCTGGCCCAACGGGCCTAGCCTGTTTTGACACCTCTAGTAGTGGGTGGTGGCTGAAGAAGATGAAGAGGAGGATGGTGTTTTTTGTATTTTTATTTTAATTAATTTTTAGACACTTTTGTATTTTTTGTTTTTTATTTTTATATTTCTATTTTAATTATATATTTTAATTTGTTTTTATGGAAAATGAGGTGTACTTAATTTTAATTTGAAAAGCCACGTGGATGGTTTTTTTTTTTAAATTCAAAATGCCACATATGATGTATAAATAACAACTCAGTAAAATTGGTTCGAATTGTCCAATTTCACGAATTCACTTGCAATTTGAGCCCAATTGATCAATTTGGGCTTAAATTGGACAAAATTCGCGAAATTTGAAAAGATAAAGTACTAAATTGTCAGCTCGAAAAATTAAAGTGTTAAATTGCCAGACCCCTTAAATTACGGGGCAAAAAAGGTAATAAACTCTTAAATTATAGTAGAAAGACTGATTCTTATTTTGTTCATTTTGGAAGTGAATAGTTTGAGATGTTTAATCTACAATTTGATTATAAATTGATCGTTCGTCGATAAAATATGGTGAATAAGGCAAAAAATGTAATTGGGAAGGAGATACTATAGAGAAGTAATTATCATCGTAATCATGTTTTGATATTATTGACAACAGTATATAGATACAACTTTACAAGGTATAAGCTACAATTAAGGTACAACAAATACAATTATAATAGATAATTATAAGGAAAGATATGGTCAACTAATTAAAAGATAATTCTGGAGATTTATTCTCTATACCCCGCAAGTGAGACATAGATAGAGGACCAACTCAAAGCTTGGAGCGAAAGAATTTGAACAACGGATGAGGAAGACTTTTGATGAAGATGTTGGCAAGCTGTAGATGCGAAGAAACAAGTGAGTGGAGACATTTTCAGAGGAAACGAGTTCCCAGACAAAACGATGGTCAATATCAATGTGCTTGACCCGTTTATGTGCCACCAAATTTTGAGAGAGAAAGATAGCACTTTTGTTATCACAAAGGAGTTGAGGCCGTAATGCAGATAAGGCCCGTAAATCACGTAGAAGATAGGCGACCCAGACAAGTTCAACCGCTACATTTGCAATAGCACGGTACTCCATTCACGCTTGAGCGAGATATGATAGGTTGTTTTTCAGCACTCCATGAGACTCGATTGTTGCCAATAAAAATGGAATAGCCATACGGTAGGTTCCTATTTGGCACTCTAGCGAGCCCAATCAGCATCAGAATAAGCTAAGAGATTATCGGAAGAATTCTGATTGATAGTAAGTTCTAAATTGAGAGTGCCTTCACATACCGTAATATGAGTTTGACCGCCAAAAAGTGATCTTCAGTGGGTGAATGGAGGAATTGACTGACTGAGTGCACTGCATATGAGAGGTCTGGCCGAGTGATGGTTAAGTATTGAAGAGCTCCCACAAGTGAGCGATAGGCAATAGGATCATGAAATGGTGCACCATCACTAACTAAGTGAATGTCGACGGCAAGAAGAGTTGCAACGGGTTTGGCATCAAGAAGCTCGGCACGAGTAAGGATGTCGTGTGTGTACTTGGACTGGGTAAGAAAAATATCAGTGGAGGTGTAGTGAACTTCTAAGCCTAGGAAGTAGTGAAGACGACCCAAGTCTTTAATTGCAAATTCCATGTTCATGTAAGAAATCAAGCATTTGATTAAAGTCGGGGAGTCACCAGTAAGGATGATATCATCCATATAGACAAGTAGATAACTAAGATGAGCGCCACGATGAAAAATAAAGAGAGACGTGTCAGCTCGGCTGCACCAAAAATCAAGATGAACAAGAAAATCATTAAAGCATTGGAACCATGCGCTCGGGCTTGTTTGAGGCTATAAAGGGACCGTTTGAGACGGTAGACATGGTTGGAAAATCGGGGATCCACATAATCGAGAGACTGCTCTATGAAGACAATGTTAGATAAGTTGTCATTTAAAAAAGCATTTTTAACGTCAAGTTGGTGAAGGGGCCACCTGCGCAAGACAGCAAGTGTGAGAACAGTACGAACTATGGCGTCTTTAACAACATGACTAAAGACGTGAGTATAGTCAAATCCCGGCATTTAAGTGAAGCCCTAAGACACCAGGCAGGCTTTGAAACGATCTATGCTTCAATCGAAAAGATATTTGATGCGAAAAATCCACTTGGATCCAACAATATTAGTCCAAAGTGGTCGAGGGACAAGTTCCCAGGTGTAATTACAATGAAGGGTGGCAATCTCATCATTCATGGCAGCTAACCATTCCGGCGATTTGGCAGCAGATTTGAACCCCTTTGGAATTTTATCGTAAAAAAGCGTCGAGAGTGGGAGAAGACTTGGTAAAAGATAACTCGGCAATATGACGACGACGGAAAATACCTGCACGAGCACGTGTGATCATGGGATGAGTGTGAGCTGGTGTCGACGGTGGTAGCTCGGGTGATGGAGGCTCGATTGAGGCCAGAGATGCTGATTGTGGAAGATTAGTGGTGGCCGAAGGAGCCACTAGAGATGGGGACTCGACTGGGCCTGGATTGGTGGGCTCGATAGGAGGTAGCAGCCCATTTTCAACATAGGCTGGACAAAAAGGGCAGAGGCCTGAAGTAGCAGTAGAAACTGGCCTAGGGGAGTAAGTATAGGCCAACAACGGTGATGGGCTGTAGGCTGTCGAAGCATCAATAAAGGCTGAAAAATCCAATTGACGAGGCCTAGTTGAAGGAGCAGCAGCAGCAAATGGGAAGTAAGTCTCGTCAAATTGGACATGACGAGAGATATAGACTCGAGAGGTGATAGGGTCGAGGCAACGATATCCCTTATGACTTGTATTATAGCCAATGAAAATACACGGTGTGCTACGAGGTGAAAATTTATTTGCAGCATAATCCCGAAGATAAGGAAAGACTCGGCACCCGAACGGATAAAAGTTGGCATAATTTGGAGCTTGATTGTGCAATACTTCATAGGGAGACTTGTTGTCAAGAATTGGCGTTGGAAGTCGGTTGATGGTATAAACGGCAATGCTGAAGGCATCAAACCACAAAGTGGTTGCAGAATGCGAGTGAAATAACATGGATAAGCCAACTTCCGTGATGTGCCGATGTTTTCATTCGGCACGTCCATTTTGGGTGGGATTATATGCACAGTACATAATATGGCAAATACCACTCTTTCAGAAAAGTGCTTGTAACCGATTATAGGTGAATTATGTTCAACCGTCACTTTGAAAGGTGTGAATCTTGCAATCAAATTGATTTTCCACAAAGGTTTGAAAATGACAGAAACATCAAAACATTTTGATTTGCTGCGTAAAAGAAACAACCAGGAGAATCTAAAATGAGGACAGGTCCCCATAAATCAAAATGGACATGATCTAGTACTTTAGTAGCACATTTGGAATTAGTTTGAAATGACAAACGAGTCCTTTTAGTTTTTTGACAAGTAGCACAAACATTTGGACTAGGCAATAATGAAGTGACCGATAAAAGTCCACGTTTATTCAACCGTTTAATTATCTCAAAGGGCACATAGCCTAAACGTGAATGCCACAACTCAAAGGAGTCAGTTAACTTTCTAGAATAAATAGCATGAATAAAAGTATGTTAACTCTTCTCCAATTTATAAAGTCCACGTTCACGCCTTCCTGTGGCTAAAATTTTCCCCGTGTCCCTTGTTTGAACAGTAAACGAGTGATTAGTAAAGACCATATTTACTGGTAAATCACTTATTAATTTGCTAATGGAAACCAATTTTTTTTTGTAATTTCGGGAACAACCAAGACATTGAGCAAGCGAACAGATTTATTTAAATCACAAGAACCGATATGAGATATATTTAAGGAATTTCAATTGCCAACAATAACATGGTCATTACTAGAGTAAGGAGCGGAGATGTCCAAGGTGGTCGGAGACAACGTCATATAGGCGAACTCGCCCGTATCAAAAAACCAGTCAGATTCATCCAGAGAGGTAATCTAACATGCGGCGTTGAAGGCGTCGGCCAAGTGAGCAGACTCGCGAGATGGAGAGTGGGTGTAGCGTTCGGAGCAATATTTGTCAATATGTCCCTTGTCATCGCATATTTGGCAACGAGGCGTGTAACGAGGTTTGTTGTTCCCTCAACCGCGGTTGTTGGTGGGTGGTTTAGTAGACTGCTGGTGTTGTTGCTGAGTCGTTGTGCCACGTCCATAAGAGTTTCGAGAGCCAGAAGAATGAGAGCGTGAGTGGTCGGCAGTGAACGTTGTTGGTGCCGTGGGGGAGTCCATGGAAGCTCAAATAATTGAAAATTGATGGCTTATGGAAGATCACGAAATAGAGCAAGGGGTGAGATGGTCATGTGGACAGCAAAAAAGACGACAAATTGAGGGTATTTTTCCGATTCGGCGGTTCGATCTATGATTTATCATTCATGGACGTTGATAAGATCCATCCATTTAGCAGCTGGCTTGATTTTTTTCTGGGGGAAGCTACCCCAAAGAAAGCAACCCTAAGTGCCCCTCTTTTTTAGCTTCCTCTTTTTGATACTCGGTTATTTCCCGGAGTTGTCTCCACTGGAGAAGTGGATCGAGGGCATCGCTCCTCCCAGGCGAATCAATAATGATTGTGATAAGTGGTCTTGGATAAAAGACGCGAGAGCTCCACCAGGGGAAGGTTTAGACAGGAACCAAGCAAAGAAGGAATGTCAATCTACTTTTCTTGGGCGGGTAGTTGACTACCCAGGCCCCCCGTGCACAGACCCGTGAACCCATCCCCGCCCCATGCCCTGTATGGGGCGGGTCCGTCCCGCCCCACCCCGCACCGTTCCTATTTTTTTTTTCTAAATATAATTTTAAGCAAACATAATTAATATCATTCAAAGCATATAAAATACAATATATTCAAAGAAAACTATAAAATATATAAACAACAATCAACTCAAAGCAAGCTACAATCCGTCGACCATAATAACTAAAAAATATTCATTCATTCAAAATACACAACTTGAGTAAGAGATAGATATATAAAACATAATAGTGTCTTGAAGTAAAAAATGCATCTTCTTCACACCATGCCACAACCTCCATAAGATAATTAAACCTACAAAATTAAAGAAAAAACAATTTCAAATATAAGTAATATATTTTGTAAGAACAAAAATAACTAAACAAGTTAAACTATTATACCGCAATCCTCAACCACATACTTCTCATCATCCGAATCATAAAAAACCGACATGTATGCTCCATTCGAGTTATTTATATAAAATTATAGATCTAAGTACAAATTATAGTGAACAATTTGATATCAAGATTAACTTAATATTATAGAAGAATTTTACCTTTCTCGGCTAATATCCAATTTTGTGCACACGTCAAACCTTCAATTGTCTTATGATGAAGCCTACTACGATGAGGACTAACCAATCGTCCACTTGTACTAAAGGCAGATTCTGAAGCAACTGTCGAAACTGGAATTGCTAAGATGTCTTTGGCAATTTGACTTAAAATATGATACTTACCCTTGTTTACCTTCCACCAAGATAAGACATCAAAATCAACAATTCGCGGTAGAATATCCTCATCTAAGAATAGATCCAACTTCGATCTTAAAGACTTTCTTTTCTTTGTAGATGCATACAAATCAAATTCACTAAGTGAAGCATCAATAGTAGCACCACTCTCCACCATAAAACTACTAACATCACCATCACCTTTCATTTTCTCAATATCTTTATATTGCTTAAGCAATTCACGACACAAAACAAGAATCTTCTCCACCTCATACTCAAATTCATGAGAATAAATTTTTGAAAAGTAATACTCAAGCAACACCAATTTATACCTGGGATCCAGAACTACAGCCACCCCCATAATTCCATGTGCAACAGACCAATACTTATCGAACTTTACAATCATATTTGAGGACATCTTTTCAACAACTTCAACACCACAAGAAAGCCAATTATACAAAGCAACCTTGATCTCACAAATTTTTGGAAAATATAAATTTGCAGTAGGATATTTAGTACCAGAGAAAAGTTCAGTTGCAGTGTAAAACAATTTTAACTTACTACAAATTTCTTTGGTCAAACCCCACTCAAATTCACTTGGCAAGTTCTTATATTTTGGATCACGATACTTCAAGCAAACGAAAACATCTTCATAATCTAAAGCTACTTATAGCATCAAATAAGTTGAGTTCCAACGAGTTTTACAATCAAGTGTGAGTTTCTTACCAAGCGGAATGCATAGCTGACGAGTCGTCTCTTCAAACTTCTCCCATCTTTTAGGTGTCCCGGACCAATATGAAACACTATCTCTTACTTTCTCAATAGCATCTCCAATGACCTCCAAACCATCTTTCACAATGAGATTCAATATATGGGCACAACACCGCGTATGAACTAGCTTACCACCAAGCAAAAGAGAATCCAACGAAAGCTTCTCTAAAAACAATTCTATCATTGCATCATTTGTCGAACAATTATCCACTGTTATAGTGGATAATTTTCGATCTATATTCCAATCCAAAAGGCATTCAACCAATGCTTCACAAAGAGCTTCACTAGTATGTGTATAATAAATAAATCTACAAAATAGTTTTATAATGAAATTAAAATCTTAATCAGTTATGTGTATAATAATACAATATTTCAAAATTACAAAAAAGACCTTGAAAATTAATAGTATTACCTGATGATTCGACTTTGTAGTTTCCAGTTATTGTCAATGTAGTGTGCTGTTACAGCCATAAATCCTTTCTTTTGATAAGAACATGTCCACATATCTGTAGTCACTGCCACTCGACTTTCATTTTTCTCAAAAATAGACATTGTGAGCTCCTTCAATTGCTCATACATCTTTAAACAATCATTCTTGATTGTGTTCCTCGTCACTATCTTGAAGCAAGGATTCAAACTCTTCACAAAACTCTTAAACCCATCATGCTCTACTATCTTAAGGGGGTACTCATGCATGATAATCATCCTTGCTAATTCTTTACGAGAAATTTCTTGATCGAAATTGAAGGAAGAAAGCTTGAATTATTCCTTGTTGAGGTTGGCTTTCAAGACTTGTTGTCTTATATCTGTCATCTTTCTTCTAGGACATCTTTCGTAATGTTTCATCAAGTGACTAGTAGCTTGCTTCGGGTTACCCAACAACAACTTCTCACAATACTTGCACTTAACTTTGTGTTTCCCATCTATGTCCACTTTATGAAAATGTGCCCAAACTTTAGAGAACACTCTTCCAGTTGTTGCTCCTTGCACCAAAGCATCCTTGACAGTGCTACTATCATTATTCTCATTCAAATCCGAAGACTGAGAAGTAGGTGTGGAGGGAGATCCTATGGGAGTAGATGATGGTGATTCAAACGGTGAAACATCCGGTGAAATGTCAATATCTGGGATCATTGAATGTGATTCTCCTTCACTATCCATGAGGTTGATTCTCTTCAAAACAAAATACAAAAACAACAAATTGATATATTAATGACAGTGGTGGATTGTTGCACATTCTAAAATTGTGCCAATCAATTAATAAATAAATCAATCGTTTGGTTATACAACTTCATGAATAGACTTGAACGTAAAAATCATTCTCAAAAGTAAGAAACAAATTACACAAATATAATGATACTATTTAAAGAATAAACAACTTTTACAAAACTGATTATAGTCATTAAACATACTACATCTATAAGTTTGAGGTATTTAAACCAATAGTGAAAGTTTGGTTAACATGGCAATCCGAGTAAAAGTTGTAATTTTTCTAGCAATTAACCTAATATAAAATGTAGTATACTTCTTTACAACTTTAGAAGAAAAACTCAAGCTTGACTAGAATAAAAGAACAGTTATAATTTGCACTAAGAAGCTAAAGCCACTATCAAAACCAAAACATTTATTTTCGAAGAATAATTTCTTCACACCAGTAATACGCACCTAGACAAGCTACAGAATAATGATAATTGATAAAAGCGATAAAATAGAAAATAGCCGATTCAAAGACGATTTTAAAATTGCTTAATTAACAGAAAAGGTATTTCAATTGAAAAGAATTATCATTGATTCAACACCTAATTCACACACAAGTTCTCAACATATAAAGCCTAAATGTAAAATACTGGTGCAACTACGAAATTAAATAAAGTATCCAGCCGAACTATTTCCAAAACTATTAAACCCATTGATTTGTATTTAGTGTTTGTGTATATACATCAGAGCTAGAACATCAGTCTGTAGGGGTGAGATGAAATCGCACCTGAAAGAAACGGCGGAAAAAGCTGGTTGAGACGCCGCTGCAGAGGTGATGAAATCACGATGAAAGTCTGCAAAAGTGATGAAATCACGATGGTAGAAGCCTGCAGAGGCGACGGAATCACAACGGTGGAAGACGGTGGTGAATGTCGGCAGAGGTGACGGAATCACGGTGGTGGAAATCTGCAGAGATGACAGATTATTTGGAATGGGAAAGGTAGAAATCAGAGATTCAGAAATGTGGTGAGAGGAGCCTACTGTGCGCAGTGTCATTTGAAATTGAAGGGTATAATAATAATATAATAAATAATAAACCCTAGGCTAAGCAGGGCGGGGCGGGGCTTATGTGATACCCAGACCCGCCCCGCCCCGCCCCGCCCCGTAGACCCACCCCACTTCTAGCACGGTGTGGGTTTTACCCGCCCCAAATATAACGGGTCAGGTCGGGTACCCGCGGGTCGGGTCGAAATTGACATCCCTAATTGAGGACCAAAACCCTAGAGAAAGCAGTGAGACTTCTTGACATCATCCATGGAATGATTGAGAGTGGTCAATCGATCAAGAATGGCCTTGAATTTACGATCATAGTCGACAACGGACTAATCACCATGACGGAGAGTGTGTAATTCCTCTTTTAAAATCTAGATGTTGGCAGTAGATGGCCTGGAGAGCAAGCCAGACGGCATGGGAGCTTTAGCAGCCCAAGGTTTTGGCCATGGCTTCCTCCGAAAGAGAGAAGAGTATAAGGTTGCGAAGGCACTAGTCGTGAATGAGCCACTCTGTATGAGTAGGATTTGGAGATTTCTGACCATTAGTGTCAATGTCTTAGGGTGGTGTGGGATTGAAGCTATCGACATAGCCGACCAGATCTTGACAAGAGAGAAGAAAGAGGAGTTGATTGCTCCAGAGGAGATAGTTGGTGGATGTTAACTTGACGGTGAACATGTGAACCATGATGGAGAAAGTGAGAGTCAGTCGAGGAAGAAGACAATGGGACTGGGACGGCCATGGATGATTAGCGGTGATTAGTATGCTGGATCGTGTTTAGGCTGATACCATATAGAGAAATAATTATCACTGTAATCATGTTTTGATATTATTGGCCACAGTATATAGATACAAGTTTACAAGGTATAAGCTACAATTAAGGTACAAGAAATACAATTACAATAGATAATTACAAGAAAATATCTGGTCAACTAATTAGGAGATAATGTTGGAGATTTATTCTCTATAACTACTATAATGAATCTAGTTTTAGTTACAACTTGTCTATGAAAGATTAATTCACATGCAATATTAAATATATCAATAGATGACTAATTTTGTGAAGTAAAACATTCAGTAACTATAAGTGTGCAAATTTGAATTTCGAATATAATTCTTGTGCCATAGTCTCACAAATTTATTTTCATGAGATGGATCAACACATAACCAATAACTTATAAAATAAAGATTGATTTGTAAAAATTATGGGCTGAAGATATAGGTAGTGGTGCCTTATCTCATGAAATTATATTCACAAGATTATCTTATATAAGATTTTATGTTGAATTTTTAGTCAAGTAATAGCAGAATTAATATATTGAATAATTAATAAAAAATTAATTATATATCTGATTTATCGAAGCTTATAATAATCATGTACCACAATCATGTACCACGATTTATCCGTTCAAGTATATCATGATGAATATAAGTTTTTAAAATTGTAATGATCTATGGCAAGAAAATAAATCATTACTTTGAATATTACTTTTGATTATAATAGATTTAATATTCATAATATATTTAATATTTTGATAAACATAAATATTTATATGTATCCAGTGTATGGATCATCACCTATACAATCCAGGTTATATGTCCTGATGGTGTTTTTCACGCATCCCATGTGTGCTTCATGTGCCCTAACGTCCACCCTCAAACTCTAGGTCCGCGCTCAAACCTTAGTCTCACGTGCCTAACTTTTTAGTTATGTTCACCTAGTTTTTTAGTTATATTTGCATAATCTTTATGCTATGTTCGCATAACCTTTATTTTTATGTTAATTTAACATTTTACAGTGTATTACAGACCTATAAACATTTATGTTACGATACTATAATATTTATGTTGTAATAATTTAACATTTATGTTATAATGATATAAATTTTATGTTATTCTTTAAGTACATAAATGTTATGATATTTGTACATAAATGTTATAATAATATAATATAAAGATTAAATTATTATAACATAAAGATTCAGCTATACTACATGAATTTGAAATACAAATAATTTAAATTGAGAAGGAATTTTCTCCAAATGTACAACCCCTTTCTCAACAATATCTCTTATAAAATGAAACCAAACATCTATATGTTTAGTCCTATCATGAAAAACAGGATTTTTGCACAATTGAATTCCAAATTGACTATCAGAATAGACAGTTATATCACCATTCAAATAACCAATCTCAAAAAGCAAGCCTTTTAACCAAATAGCTTCCTTTAAACCCTCAGTTATAGCAATATATTCAGATTCACTAGTAGAAAGAGCAACAATGTGTTGGAGCTGTGACTTCCAACTTATGCAAGAGCCACACAAAGTGAACACATATGAAGTGCTGGATTTTCTATTGTCCCTATCATTAGCATAATTAGAATCTACATAACCAGCCAAATTTACTCTTTAAGCAGAATATGAAAATTTCAAACTTACATTCAAAGAGTACTTAAGATATCTAAGCAATCATTTCAAAGCTTCCCAACGAGGCAAACCAGGGTTAGCCATATACCTGCTTAGACAGCTCACAAAGCATGCAATATCGGGTCTGGTACTAATCATAAGATATATCACAGAATCAATAGCATTAGAGTAGGGCACCTTAGCCATTTCAACAATTTCAGAATCCGTCATCGGTGACAGATTCTTACTTAACACAAAGTGGGCAGCAAGGGGCACAAAAGCAAGTTTAGCATCAGACATAGATAATTTACTCAAGATCTTTTTCACATAGGAACACTGATTTAAAAGCAATATTTTATTCTTTTTGTCCCTAATAATATTCATCCCTAAAATCTTCTTAGCATCACCAAGATATTTCATGTCAAAGTTGTCACTCAGACTTTTTTGAACATGTTCAATAGATTCCAAACAAGGACTCACCAAGAGCATATCATCAACATAATTGAGTAAGAAGATGGGAACATAGACATCCACTTTGAAATATAAGCAATGATCATATGCACTTCTTTTAAAATTTAAAGATTGCATGCACTCATCAAATTTCTTATTCCACTGTCTTGGTGACTGTTTTAATCCATACAAAGATTTTTTTTCAACAAGCAGACATGGTTAGGTTTATTAGGATCAACAAAACCATCAGGTTGCTTCATATATATTTCCTTATCTAGGTCACCATGCAAAAAAGTAGTTTTTACATCTAATTGCTTCAGTTCCCAATCAAAATGAGCAACTAAGGCAAACATGATTTAACAACAGGAGCAAAAATTTCAATATAATCAATACCTTCTTTTTGTGTAAACCCTTTGGATACAAGTCTAGCCTTAAACCTAACTTTTTCACCTTTATCTTTAACCTTATACAACCACTTGCAGTCAATAACTGAACAATGATCAGGCATGGGCATAAGAGTCCAAGTTTTATTAAAATACAAAGAGTTCATTTCATCATCATAGCATTTAACCACTCTTTTGCATTTTCAGATTTTAAGGCTTTCTTATAAGATTTAGGTTCACAATTATCCAAAGTTTCAAACATATTAAAAACATGTGAATCAATGTGAAAATCTTCAAATCTAGCAGCCTAATATATCTTCTAGGTCTATCCCTTGCAAGTTGATAGTTTTCAAGTTCATTTTTAGCATCAATCACAACAACATGTTCATCAAGCACATTATTTTCAAAATCAAGATTAGGAGTATCAGATATGGGCAAAACAGGAGGCTCCACCTTAAAAGAAGCAACACTCGAATTAGGCAAAGCCACAGAAGCAGATAAACATGGAAAATCAGATTCATTAAAAATGACATCTCTACTTATTACAATTTTAAAACTAGGTTCATCCCTCAGCCAGAGTCTATAACCCTTCACACCATCAGGATAGCCTAAGAAAACACATTTCTTAGATCTTGAATCAAATTTATCTGCCTTTTGATGAACATAATCAGCATAACCAAATATTCTCAGATTTGATAAGTTAATAGGTTTGTCAGACCACACAGATTCAAAGACACTTACCATTCAAAGGCACTGAGGGTGACCTATTGATTAGATAGGCAGCAGTACAAACTGCTTCTCACCAAAAAAAATTAAAAAGTTCAGAAAAGTTTAACATACTTCTCACCCTTTCTAATAAAGTTATGTTCATTCTCTCAGCCACACCATTTTGTTGAGGTGTGTAGGAGACTGATTTATGTCTTTGAATGCCAGAGTCTGCACACAACTTATCCAATAAGTTATTACAGAACTCAAGGCCATTATCAATCCTTAAATATTTAATTTTCTTACCTGTATGATTTTCAATCAATATTTTCCAATTTTTAAGGTTTTCATACACATCAGATTTATGTTTTAACAACATAGCCCACACTTTTCTGGAAAAATCATCAATCATAGATAAAAAAATACAACTTACCGCTATGTGTAGGGGCAAAAGCTGGTCCCCACACATCTACATGCACATATTCAAGAATTTCGGAGCACTTAGACAGATTTGGGGAAAAGGGAAATAGGGAAACTGACTTTATGTTGTTTGCCTTTCACACATGATTAGGGGTGGAGATCGGACGGATCGAATCGGAAATAGGGTGTTTCGGAAAAATTCCAAAAAATTTCGGAAATGAAAAACCAATTCCGATTTCCATCCAAAAATTTTCGGAAATGTGAAATCCAATCCGATTTCGGAATTTTCGGAATTTTCGGAAATTTTGAAATTCCGAAATTTCAGAAATTTTCGGAAATTTTCGGAATTTTTTTCGGAATTTTCAAAAATTAAAAAATTCAGAAAATTTCGGAAAATTTCGGAAATTTTTCGGAAATTTTCGGAATTTTCAAAAATTAAAAAATTCAGAAATTTTCGGAATTAATTAGTTGGTCTATTAGCTATATAGCATTTTCTAATATCCTAAGAAATAATACGACCTCGAATCTGATATTCCAAGCATTTAACATCAATATAATATCTACCAAAGACATGAGAGATTAATTATTATGTTCATGTACAATATTCATATAAAACACATAATAAACAATACACAAAAATGCAGCCATATTAGTAGTAAAACTTAACAAATCATACTAAGAATCATTGACAGTAGATAAATACATATTCATATAAATTTTTATAGTTTTTGAGTCATATTTTATATTTAATATATAATATAGTATACTATAGTATAAAATAAAACTATAAAATTTATATGAATAGTATATATTAATAGTATAAAATAAAACTATAAAACTATATTATAAACTATATTATCATTTTGTAAGTAATTATACTTATTAATTCATATTTATTAAGTTATTTTTTCTTTTAGGAAGCTCAAATCAAATGAATATTTGAATCTATATTATGATTTATGATAATGCTTTGTTCGAAATTTTTTGATATTTAAAATACTTGTTTTATAATTTGTATAATTTTCTTTGTCATTATTCCTATTATATAACATGTTATCATTTTTAATGAAATTTATAATATATTTACCTTTGAAATTAGATATTCACTTTTTATTTTATATAATATATAGTATATAGTATATAATATATGGTATATAGTATAAAGTATTCTTTTATAGTATATAGTATAAAGTATATAGTATATAGTATGTAGTATATAGTATGCAGTATATAATATAGTATAATTCTAAAATTACAGTATAAACTATATTATATAGTATAAAATAAAATTATAGTATAAACTGTACTATATACATAAAGTATATATTATATATAGCATAAAGTATATAATATAATATAATTAAAAAACTACAGTATAAACTATAATATATAGTATATATTATAAAATAATACTAAAAACCTCTAGTATAAACTATAGACTATAGTATATAATATATTTATATACTATCATATAGTATAAAGTATATAAAATATATTATATAGTATATAGTATTATAAAGTATATTATAATATGTATATTTATAGTTACACATAGTATAAAGTATATAAAATATATTATATAGAATATAGTATTATAAAGTATACTATAATATGTATATTTATATTTATATTTAGTAAATGTATATAAAATATATTATATTATATTATATATAGTATATTATTGTATATAGTATTCTTCTATAGAAAATAGTATATATTATAAAATGTTTGAATTATTTTCAACAATTACTATTGGTTTGATGGTAAGTTTCACATTTTGAGTGTGAGAGGTCGTTTGTTCGATTCTCAAATGTCTCTACTAACTACATTTTATAAATTTTCGGAAATAAATCGGAAATTTCGGATGAATTTCGGAAATCGGATCGGAAATCGGAATTTCCGAAAATTGAATTTCAGAAATATTTCGGATCAGATTTCGGAATTTCCAAAAATTTCAAAACTAATTCCGATTTCCATTCGAAAATTTTCGGAAAAATCGGAATTCGGATTTTCGGATTTCGGATTAAAAATATTCGTTCCAAAATCAGAAAATTTCGGATCGGATTCGGCGGATATCGGAAATTTCCGTTCCAATCTCCACCCCTACACATGATTCACAAAAGAGCAAGCAAGAAAGTTTATCAATACCTAACAAACCAGCTTTGTGCAACAATTCCAGCCCTTTACTACTCATGTGGTCTAACCTACAATGTCATAATTCAGTTTTATCTTCTTTAATAGCATTAACAGAGGCGGCTAGGGATTTGGCAACAGACACATACAAGTTATTTCTCTTTTCAACTTTAAGGATCACTAAAGACCCTTTCATTATTTTCATTGCACCATTACCCCATTTTCGTTCCAACCCATCATCTTCCAATGCAACACAAGAAATCAAATTATTACAAAGATCAGGCACATATCTAACATTTTTAAGTGTAAACTCACAACCAGAATCACAAATTATAGAAATGTCACCAATTTCCATAATTTTACATTTCTTTTCATTTTCTAGGGAAACATAACTATTGTTAACATCCCTATATGATTTAAACAGAGTTTTAAAAGGTGTCATGTAAAAGGTGCAACCAGAATCAACTAGTCATTCACTCTCACAGAGAGAAGAAGACAAAACAGAGTTCACACAAGAAACATCACATGATTCAGTTACCATAAACACATCACCATTACTGTTATTCTCATTTTCAGATGGCCTTATTAGCATGTTCTTTTCATTTGTTAGGACAAGCCTTAATATAATGATTAGGATCACCACAATGATAGCATCTTCTATTTTTAGGCCTAGATTGAGAACTAGTTGGATTTTCAGCCTTTTTCTTTTCAGATTCTTGGTTAGTTTGGTTGTTGGAAGGCTTTTGGCCCTTGGGCTTAGACCTTCCTCTAACAAACATCATCTCACCCTTATTATTTGGATTAGATTTCAGATCCGTTTCTTTGCTCTTCAAACCATTTATAACAGTTTTTAGTGTAACCTGATCTCTATCATATTTTATAGCAGATTTAACATCATTATAAGAATCAGGTATAGCATTCAAGAGCACAATAGGGGTGTAATCATTAATATTCTTATCACCAGTTTTCCTAATATCTTGAACTAGTTTAGTAAATACATCAAGATTTTCTTCAATATCCTTATTCAAATCAAGTTTAAACCTGAAAAACTTTTCAAGAAAAAACATTTTATTTGGCAGAGAGGTTTCAACATACAATTCTTGCAATTTATCCCACAAAGTCTTTGCACGTTTCTGGCCTCCTACTTTTCTTAACACACAGTCAGAAAGATTAAGAATGATAGATGAGTATGCAAGCTCATCCATCTCTACTATTTTCTCAGGAGTATCAGATTCAGAATAGGTAAGGCTTATACATTTAAACACACGTAGTTGTACTAAAATATCTCTCATTTTTTGTTGCCATATACCAAAATCAGAACAGCCATCAAAAGGAGCCAAAGTGTATCGAGATAAGGTGGCCATCACACAAAGTGAACAAGAGATAAAGTATCACACAAATACACAAAAACATACACTGGAAAGGCCTTGTAAACACCAAGGATTTCCCAATTCTCGACACTGATTTATCAGTGGAGCAGGGGTTCACTTGGTAGCGTTTGTAACAGAAAAAAATACAGAATCGTGACAGATTCACAAAAAATTAGAAGTATCACAACGGAAGCAAAAATAGGCAATCACATAGAAAACCTAGAATCTACCAGCACAAAAGCTCCATACCTACCTGTATCAAACGATATCTACATAGGCTAGGATTTTCAGCGAAGTACCTGAGCGGGTCCCAAAGTATAGAAGACCCGACTTACCGATAGGATCTTGAATCGGCTCACGTCGGGCAAAAAATGCGCAACGGGAGGGCTGTGAAGGGGGCAAAGAAAATAGCACCGTTTTCAGCATTGAGAAAGAGCACAAAACAGAAAAATATAAGAAACCACCCAATACAGAGTTAGATAGAAAAAATCCTAGATCTACACGGTGTTCACAAAGAACACACACGATTTGCTAGGGATAAAGAGACCACGATTACTTGAACCGTGGCTTTGATACCACTATTAGGAATCAACCGTGGTCTCTCCGATGGCTCAGATATCTAGAGCCTATTCCGTTCCAATCACATAGACAGTGTATTTAGTGGTGGAAAAATCACAAAGAACAGATTCACAAAGATTCACAACCCAAAACTTTCCTGAATCAGCAACCCTCACTTCAACCCTCGCACACCCCTTTCTAAGACGAGAAACACACAAGGAGAAGCACACACATAGTGAGGTTTAAAAGAGAAGGTGTTTCAGATCCTTGAAGGATCAACTCCGGAAACCCCATAAAAAGAATGGGGTGAGAGAGGAATAGCAGAGAAAGGGTTACCTCAAGAATAGACGAGAGGAGACTGACCGTTGTAAGTGAGGAGGGGAGCAATAGGGTTGCTGGATTTAGGGTTTGGAAATGGGCTTGGGCTTTGGGGAGACGGGAAATAAAACAAGGAAAAGATAGGCCCAACAAGTTTGGGCCAACTAATTCCAACATTCACTTAAAGGTTATGATTTATGTATATAAATGTTATACTAATATAATATAAGCATTACCGTATAAATTTTAAAAAAAAATATATATATATATATATATATATATATATATCTGGGTGTAGATCTGAACCAAGCCGGATCCACGCGCGAACAGTTGCACATGCACTTAGTTCACAAGAACACTATTCTTAGATTTTGCGATTCTACTGCCATTTGATTTTATCCAAAAAAATGGATTTATTAATACAATCGTTGGAAACGCTTACTAATTTCCTCAAAATTTAAATGCTATTTAAACCATTAGTTTTTTATTATAAGAACTGGATGTGAAATATTAAATTTATTTGCCAGTCAGTTTAAAATTTAATCATTCATGATTTGATGTATCAGTGCAATTAGATATCTTAATCAATACTTTAAGTTGGTTATTTAATTGTAGGATCAAAATTTTAAAGGTGTTTGCATGAGTTGGAAATGAGTTGGGAGAAGAAGCCTATGAAGCGATGGAGATGAACATAGTTCGTGAGCTGTGGAATAACAAAGATCAAAGAAGGAATTTGATACGTAGTATGTCCAAAAGCAAGAAGCACTAAATGCTTAAGAGACACACAACTATTTCCATTTGAAGTTACCTTTCATTGTTTAAAATTTTTGTGATTTGTTTGATCCTAGATATTTTGTCAAATGTCATGCTGCATTGCATCTTACTTTGTGGTTGAATATTAGTTGGAGTTAGTTATTTTCATATACAGTTTCCGTTGCTATATATAAATGATCTTCAGCCAAACCTCTTTAAAAGTTTGTTTCCTACTTGAGTTTCTGAGAGAGTTATTAGTCACATAGATATATGATAGAATAATAGTACCAAGTGGGTGGGTACTCATTATAGCACGAGTTACATAGTTTCACTAGGTAAAATTTTACCAATCCTTTGTCATCAAACGATGGGTCATGATCTTGTTATTAGAAATTACTTATAAATAATGTATTGATAGTAACGCAAAAAGTAGGTAGATTTACTATTCTTTTCACTACTAACCAATTGTTTATATTATACATATATTTTACTGGTTTTTGAGTATGTATTTTACTACCTCGTGATTTTATATTATACATATATTTCACTGGTTTATAACTTGAATTGTCAAGATTTCTAAATGCTAAGCATTTTGAATAAATAAGTTGACAGAACTACAGATTTTCAGAGTCAATAAATGATTTTACATATCGAATAACTTCCTCAGTTACAAAAAATTTTATGGGAAAAAACAAAAAAAAAAAAAAAAACCCCACCAAATTAAGGACCAAATCATACATGAAAAACATGATCTTGTGAAGCTTTGTTCACAAAACCAAGAGATTTGCAATTTGGTGTCTGGTTAGCATCTAATGCCTTTTAGAACATACTCTATGAGACCCTTGATCCATTCCCCAAACCTCTAATTGCATTCGAATCCTTCGCCAACTCAACTGCGGCCCCAACATAAGTATGAGGCGTCAAATTTAAGAGATTGTTCTTCGCCTCAATGGGAATATCAAGGCATTCAATGAACTCTCTTATGCTTTCTCTTGTCACTGCTCGTCCTCTAGTTAGCTCTTTGAGCTTCTCATATGGCTCAGGAACATCATATTTTCGCATTACCTATTAAGAGAGTGAAAATGGTAATGGAAGCTGACCATAAAACTTATCGCTATAGGCACCATTTATGAGAACAAAATCGAAGTATCTTTATCCGTCCAAAGGCTGACTAAATGATGAACTGTTCACATCTGAAAGCACTAATATGGAACCTCACTATCTATTATTCTAAAGAAAATGGTTGAAGTCTATAACAATAATGAAATAAGGAGATGAAAGCAAGGTCAAATTCCATAAAGCAGTATAGCTGCCATTACTATGAATTTAATCAGCATTCCATAATCTGAATATTTTTGCAAAGCAAGCAGAAAGTAAATTCAACTGGGATAACTTAGGATGCAAGATGAAACAGAAGTTACATACAGTTTGTATTGGCTCTGCAAGCACCTCCCATGACTTATCCAAGTCTGCTATCAAGGAAGCTTCATTGACCTGTGATGAAAAATAGAGGGTAGTCAACATACCGTTGTTTAAGATGCATGGTAAAGACAAGTACAGACTGTTAATGATTTCAAACTGAACTTCAACGAAAGTAATACATATCGCGCAAATTATATTTCTTACCTGAAGCTTAGCGATCCCCTGTAATGCACTTATGTAAGAGAGAAGAGAGTGCCCAAATCCTACACCCATGTTCCTTAGAACAGTTGAATCAGTCAAGTCTCGCTACAATAACAAACCATAACAAAGTTTACTAAGATTAGAAATTCATGGAATGGGATAAGGGTTAGATTCTTAAAGACGAAAACAGAAACTAAAATGATATGGAAGGCTCATGTCTGTCATATTTGATGCAATTTCACAAGCCAGTTTGCAACTTAAAGCTCAATTCTGCCTCATAATTTTATATAACTTAAAAATTCTTTGAGAAATGCATGTGTACCTGCCAGCGGGAAATAGGCAACTTAGAGCTTAAATGTAATAAGGCTCCATTTGCAATCCCACAATTGCCTTCACTATTTTCAAAGTCGATTGGATTAACTTTGTGGGGCATTGTTGAGGACCCAATCTCTCCAGCCTTAGTTATCTGATATTATTCGAGAATGCATCAAACTCCATTTTCACAAGAAAAAAAATTATCTTATCAATACAACCAACATATAATTGCTTTCACCTGCTTGAAGAAACCCAAAGAAACATAACCCCAAATATCTCTGTCGAAGTCCACCAAAATGTTGTTGAAGAGTGTGATAGAATTGAAAATTCTAGCCATGTAGTCATGAGATTCAATCTGTATTAGTAGGGCAATAAATGAAAATAGATTAGTTCAGACTTCATATAAAGGGAGTATTCTATATTCCTGTTTAATTTAGAAAAGCACAAGCGAGGTTCATAGTTTGTGTTAATGATATCATTCTTATGATGTGATCATTGAACGAATAACTGGATATAGGAGGACGGACAGTTAGGAGATCTTGTTAAGCAAATCTGGATTAATCAAGAATCCGAAATTTACTTTTTCTGATGGTGTACCTGAGTCACATACGGATTAAAACTTATTCCAAGAGATCTCACAAACTCCTCTGCAATTTGTGGCCAGTTAACATCAGGATATGCAGCTAGATGTGCATTGTAGTTTCCTACAGCTCCAGCAAACTTCCCTAAAATTTCAATTTGTGTTAACTTCTCCCGTTCTCTACTTAGCCTGTAAGTGAAGATTGCCATTTCCTTCCCTAGTGTTGTGGGTGAAGCTGGCTAAAAAATATAATAACATCCCAAAAGTGGATTAAAAAAATTTGTCAACTATTCTTCAAAATAAGTTACATAAGATATCTATGGAACTTGCAAGTCCAACTAATTAGTACATCACTGAAACATAAAAGCCAAACATGTCAGTATGAAGGATGGAGCATGATAGATTCTGCTTTATGCGTCTCAGTAAGTGCGAGAAAGAGATAGAGTATTTTTTGTCTGAAAATTATTTATTTATATTTTTGACCCCCAAAGATATATACCTGTCCATGAGTTCGAGAGAGCATAGGAATCGAGGCATTGGCAGTTGCAATGTTACATATAGCTGCAATCAGTTTGTCCATGGCAGGAAGTATGACTGTGTTGAGAGCTCCTTTCAGCATCAATGCATGCGCAAGATTGTTAATGTCCTCTGATGTGCATGCAAAATGGAAAAACTCAAGCACCTATATCAAATGTAGTTGATATAAAGCAAAAGTATCATTAATGTGAAGTGTAAAGTTCGTAAGAAAGGATTAGAAGAAAAGAAAAAAAAAAGATCCTGGTAAATAAAGATAACCTCAGAAAGATGCTTTATAGTCACCGGTTATTTTCAAGTGTGCCATTCCAAGCAAGACTACAGTACCGAATACTTAAAATATTTTAACATCATCAAGTACTAAAAGTTATATAGGCATATGTACCTTAGATATCTCTGGATGTGACTGGCATCTTTGTTTTAAGAAGTACTCAACAGCTTTCACATCATGGTTAGTCACTTTCTCAATTTTCTTCACTTCTGAGGCATCATCCATGTTAAATTGATCAATTATGCCTTGAAGATAAGACTCAGCTTCTCTAGAGAACCTTGGGACCTCAGGTACTCCAGAGATATAAGAAAGCTTCAGCAACCACCTAATCTGACAGAAGGAATATAAATAAAGAGATAAGGAAATTGAAGAACATTAAAGAGGATGAAGATGACCAAAAAATCTGAAGCATGATTTTTATGTAGTATATACATATCACATTACAAGAATGAGCATATAGTTAAACCAGAGAAACAATCAGCGAAGTACTTAATGCTGCTAATACCATATGTTGAGTGTTCTTATTGTGAATCAATCATCCACATAAACCATGATCAATCTTTTCATGCAACTTATACAAATGACTGATAAATAAATCACAGCCAAAACTTATATAAATTATTAATCACATGATAAAATATTTTCTTCTATTTTAACCCAAAGAAGAAACTAAATAAGTGACTTCTTACAATGTATATTATAAGAACTTATTAATGAGATGCAAGCATGCAGACAACAGGTTCCATAACAGATAACTAAGGTACCTTGAAACCATTCAAGACCCAAGTGTTACACTTTATGTCCACAAGGAAGGACAAAAAAAGTAGTTGGGTGAAATCTAGGATTGTCCCAGATTGCATATCATTGTGCTTACCATGATAGTTCAATCAATTTCCTTTGACTCTGCTCAAACTTGATATGTAAACTAAAACACTATAATAGACTGTGATGCAGATTTTGTGGTTGAGTGGAAGATGGAGTGAGCAACAGAATTGGCGGAACAAGGGGGACACATAAGAGTTTCTAGTGGTAAACTTTCAAACACTTGAACGAGTGTCTGTATTCAATCTAGTCCAGTAAATGGAGACAGACAAAAATACTGCTTTGTAAATATAAAAACAAGAAAACTTTGCACCACAATCCCTTTCTCCTCTTAAATTTT
This sequence comes from Scutellaria barbata, assembly GCA_028654395.1. Classification (NCBI taxonomy): domain Eukaryota; kingdom Viridiplantae; phylum Streptophyta; class Magnoliopsida; order Lamiales; family Lamiaceae; genus Scutellaria; species Scutellaria barbata. The sequence continues at coordinate 22,855,838 of CM053647.1, forward strand.
ACCCATACACACATCTAGTAAGAGAGAATATGATTTCCATCCTTCATTGCGTCATCAATAATGATGTAATAATCTAGAGTTAGTGTGTAGAATAAGAAACATAATTTCAACCTGATAACAATTACCGACAAACTCACAATAACTCTTCATTCTTTGTAATGGTAATCAAACAGCAAATTAACACTTTCATCCTGATATTATTTTCTCTTTTCAGTTTAGAAACAAAATATGACAAAAACTTAGAAACACAGAATGATATCAATGTGAGTGCAGTCTACCCATCAACTTATAACTCTTCTTCCCTATATTTCTCTAAATCTAGATACAGAGTTACTATTAGTACCCTTCAAATATGTGGTTTACAAGTCACATCACCCAATGGAACAAGGAATGCATATCACAATCAACTTTACATATATATCTGAAGCAAGAACCTCATTTTCCTTCATCTCAATATTTAGTCAACCTAGTGTGATAGATCACAAGAAAAATTCAATAAAATCAATGATATACAAAAGAAATTATTGAATTATAAATACCTCGACTAAAACTCGATATTTAATTAGGCCAAATTCACTCATGAAAGGTGCCAAGTCCTTCACTTTGGCCCAATAACGGCCATCCAGTGGGCACAAAGCTGTCAAACTTGAGAGCTCAAAATCCACTGAATAATCAGCAGCAGCCATCATTTTTACCTGAGAAAGGATTCACCAGGTAATGCATAAACCTTATTATACAGACTCAAGAATATAAGAATACAAATGGGAACTTGGGACATCATGTTTACGCATTTGCACAGAATTTGCTCATCATCTGCTAAGACACATTTATTGAATAAGGGATAAATATGAAATATTTTTCTAATTTGTAATATGTTCTAACAGAACCCAACCACATACACTAAAAACGCTCTTAAAATCGAAATTTTGAAACAAGCAAGCATTGAACCCTAAAAATGCACAAAATCCAATATCTACAACTCTTTAGACCATATAAGTTGAACAAAATAGATAAAAAAAAAAAAAACACCTTAGGTATGGATTCCGTGCTGCTGCTGCTACTCCCTTTGACAGATGCTTTCCATGTAGGACTCCGATGAGCGCGAGAGAACAATGTGGAGGCGCGGTTATTGTAAAGATACAGAGGTTTAATGTGGTTTACTTGAGTGAGAAACGGAGTCGTATGTTTCGAGTTCAAACTCCTGAACGTGGCCCCCAATTCCATCTAGCGGCGGCTTTCTTTTGTGTAACCTAGCGTAGCTGGTGGCTGGTGGCGGCGCGTGGGGGACTGTGAAGCAGAGTGCTTTTTGAGCAAACAGGGGTTTATTTCCTTCTTTTCTCATATTTAGATTTTTTTAAAATTTTTATTTTTCTGTTTACGGAATCACAATTTGGTTTCTAAGATTACCCTAGTTAGAGCATCCACACCAATGGGAAAAAAACTCACGCTACACTACATGTAGTGTGAGATTTTGATTTAGCAGTACCACTACATTTCACACTATATTACAGAAATGAATAGTATACCACTACATGTAGTGATCACTATTGCACTACACTACATTTTTATTTTTACTTTATGATTTTTTTTAATACAATTTTAATTTCACAATTTATTTTTAATAGAATTTGTATTTCATTATTTCATGAAACAATATTATTGTTTATGAAAAAATTATTATTTACTACATGTGTATAATATAAAAGTAAATATAATACATTCAATCACAAAGTACATTAAATTAAAATACATAAATCACAAAATACATCAAGACAATTAGGCTAAAATAACTAAATTAAAATAAACATAAAACATCTAGATTACGATTAAGCTTGAAAAAGTACAATACGAGAATTTAAATGTCCTAATTAATAATCTCCGAGATTACTTCTCGACCCTCCGAGATCTGGAAAATATCTGTTGTACATATTAAAAGTATTATTTGTTGGTGGTTGTTGGGAAAGTTCTTCATTTTTTCGTATAATTTGTTCTTGTTTTTTTCGAAAATATTCACGTCGGCGTGGATCTCCAATGCTATCCAAATCAATCATCATAATTCTTTCATCTCGTGCTTCTTTTCGCTCCTCACGGTCATGGTCTCTTTTCTCACCCGACTCCTTTAAAAAACTTAGAAGGGCTTCATTATCTTTGTGTGTGTTGTTTTTCTTATGTTAATTTTATGTTTATTAATATGTAAGATTGTAGTATTGTATTGTGAAATTTAATTTAATGTTGTTCTATAATTTTTGTCTTTTTATATTCACATATTTTTACAAAATAACTAATAAAAATAATTATATTCAATAATCAATATAAAATTCCAAAAAAAAAATTATGCAATTAATAAGTTTAAACTCGTATAAATTTTAAATCAATAAAAAATAAGAATAATAAATGTAGTGCAGAATGTAGTGTTGACTGGTGCAGCAAAATTTAATGTAGTGTGAATTTTGCTGTAGTGTAGTGTAAACTGGTGTGGATGGTCTTAGTAACCTAACTCAATCCAATCTAAGACTACTCTTATTGGTGACACTCACCCAACCCAATCCAGCAATAAAATATTAATTTCTCTCTCTTCCACCTACACAATCCACAACCCAACCTAATTCCAACATTTTCATAGTTTATTAGTGACACCAACCCAACCCAACTCAATATTTTTTCTTAATATTTAATAATTATATATTATTTTGTGAGCATATTTTTTATTATATTTCAAAATAAACTATATCGAAATTACAATAATTGAAATACAAAATCGAAATTACAATAATCAAACTACAAATTATATATTTAATTATCAATACCAAATTTGTTCCAAATATGCTCAATCAAGTCGTTTTTAAGAGCATTATGAGTTTTGGGAATTTGAAAAATAATTAGGATACATAATAAGAAAAAAGAGAACTTAAGATTGTGAGACAAATGAGAATGAATTTTGGATTGGTGAGTAAATATGTCAATATTGGACTCTATTTATAGAGAATTTTTTTTTATGAATTTTGATTTTTTTAATTTTTTTTAAATAAAAATTATTTTCAATATTAATATTTTAAATTATATCCGAAAAAAAATAATTGAGACCAATAGAGAAATGACACGTGTATAGATTGTACACAAAATGAGTGTCATGACATTGGTCACCATGTGACCAATGTCATGACATTTTCATTCTCTCTCTTATTAAAATATTAATATAAGTGGTGACATTTGGTGGTGACATCCACCAAATGTCACCAATAAAATTAGCCTAAAATAAAATATTAATTTCTCTATCATCCACCAATTCAACCTAATTTTATCTTTTCAATATCCACATTTACAATCCAACCCAACCCAACCCAACCCAACTTAAAATAATAATTATTTTATTTTTTATTATATTTAAAATGTACAAAAATTACATTAAATAATTTAATATTCTAAATCTATAAGTATATTAAGAAAAATAATTTAAAACACATTTAGAATAAGATACAATAACGAAATTACAATTACAAGAATTGAAATACGAAATTGAAAAGAAATAAATTAAAATACAAGTAGATGTTAGAAAATTGAGATAATCTTCTGAGAGAGGAAAAGATTGAGAGTCAAGAATTGATTGAAAACTTGGATAATTTTGAGAATTTGGATAATCTTGGGAGTTTGGAAAATAATTAGGATAGTTTGGATCCATGATAGAAATTGAGAGATGAAAAATAAAAAATAGAAGAGGAAATAGATAATTTAAGATGTATTTCAAAATATGTCAATATTAGTATCTATTTATAGAGAATTAAAAAATACGAATTTTGATATATACATACATATATATATATTTATATTTTGGGTAAAAAACAAAAACTCACCTCAAGTATACGTGATTTTGTACTTTACTATATCATTTATAAATGTTTTCATTTTACTATATCAAGTACACAATTTTTGCAAAAAACAATAAATCCGACTTATTGGCCAATGGTTGAGAGACATGTGTCCTCCTTCTGGCGAGAAAATATGACGTGGCAACCGAATATATTGTTCTTTGCAAAATTTGTGTACTTGATATAGTAAATTGAAAATATTTATAAATGATATAGTAAAATGCAAAATCAGGTATACTTGAGATGAGTTTTTGTTTTTTACCCTTATATTTTAAATACATATTATCCACAATATTTACAATATATATTTTATCTTTATAAAATCTAGTTGAACCAATCAAAAAATGACATGTGTCATTTTTTTAATTGACCAACCTAAATTCCACTTGAGGTTGGGGTTGAGGCCAAAGCATGTTATGGTTGCAACCTGCAGCGATGGGGATAGTCTAAGGTAGACCGAATCGAACCAAAATTAGAAACCTGATAATTAACCCGAAATCGGTGGTTCATCTATATAATAACAGAAGTCACTCTATAATGATTTTTTTTAAAATAAATTTTAAAACAAAAAAACTGTAATTCAAATATTATTAAATCAAAACAAGCACAATACATATATAATAGAAGTCACTCAATAATCATTTCTTTTTTTAAAACAAATCTTTAAAAAAAATATTTATAACAGAAGTCACTCAATAATCGTTTTTTTTAAAACAAATCTTAAAAAAATGTATATCAAATACGTAAAAAAATAACTGCTAATTACATCTATCACCAACTTCCTTCAACCACTATTGAATAAAAAGTAACTGCTAATCACCTCTAACATCAATTTCCTTCCAACAATATTCAATAAAATTACATAATAACAGAAGTCACTCTATAACAAAAAAAACTGTAATTCAAATATTATTAAATCAACAAAATTTATTGAGGATATTTATTAAATCAACAAGCACGATATATCTATAACAAGCACAATACATATATGACAGAAGTCACTCAATAACCGTTTTTTAAATAAATCTTAAAAAAATGTAATTCAAATACCGAAAAAAATAACTGTTCATTACATCTATCACCAACTTCCTTCAACCATTAATGAATAAAAAGTAATTGCTAATCACATCTAACATCAACTTTCTTCCAATAATATTCAATAAAATTACAAAAATTAATATATCATCAACGTACAACTACTAAATATAACTGCTCAATATATAAATTAACATAAAAAAAAAAACTACTCACATCCACTATCATCAACTACCTATACAATATAATTGTTGAATATAACATCAATGTATAAAACAAAATTATACACAAAATCATATCCATATTATTTGTTTCTAGGTTGATGAAATTGAAATCACCTACTTATTTTCTTCTCTTATTCCTTATTAACTTTGATTAATACTATTTTGCGTTTGTATTTATAGATTGGCAAAGAAGCAGCACCATAGACTCTTCAGTTTAATCAAGGATATCAACCCTTCGAAAACAATAAGATTGGTGTGACTGTACAAGTACTTGTCATTGGAAAAAAAGAACAAATTTTCAAATTAAATGTTGTTTCCATGACAACCAAGTAAGTACTTTTTCATGCAACATGTAGATATGATCGGAAGAATGGTGGATTCAAATATCAATGTTTTACTGCTGCCATCAAAAGGATTGATATTCAACTTGAGGATTTAGAGTAAGATCTCAAAATTTATAATTTTCAACATTACCTCTCATATGTATAAACCACTATGAATTAAAATTTGAAGGAAAACCATATATGGTGCACTTTGTGGGAAGAGTATGCTGATGAAATACTACCACATCTTGAGGATATCTCAAAAGAAAAGACAGTTGTGATTATACAAATGGATATCTCAAAAGAAAAGACAGTTGTGATTATACAAATGTGCAGGGCCAAAAAATTTGGAATGTAATGTTTTATTTTATGTATATATTTATACATATAATATTTCTACTGATTGATTGTAACAATGTAGATTTCACTAATAATATTATATAATTTTACATAATGCAGATTTCAATAATAATCTAATTTATTGATTTATTATTTAATGTAATATTTTTTTATGAGGTGAAGGTTTCAAAGACCTATAATGTTAAATGGAGAGGATTCTGATTTTTCTGAATTTAGAAAAACGTATTTAGCAATACATTTATTTGTCTATTACATTTTACAATACAATAATTAATTTATAAAGTTAGTCTTATAATCTATACATATTTGTTAGGATGAATGAACATTTTGTTGGTCCTATAACAAGCACACGATCTTATTCAACAAATTCCATCTTTGAGGGAATGCAAATGTGAAAAAAATTAAACAACTAAATGAATTGAGAGAGGTAAGGATTATATAATTTTTTATTCAACATTACCTTTTTTATTAATTGTCTTAAATAATATTTATAGCCACTAATTAAATTGTTTTCTTTTAATGATAGGCTGGAGCATACATCGACACAGAAGGAGAGTGTTGCTACTTGAGAGGTAAAAAATGTTCTAAGAAGTTAGATGTTGATGTAGATAAGTTCATCTGTTCAAAATGTCAAAAGCATGATGTCACAGGAAAATATAGGTAAATAATTTTTACAAATGATTTAGATCAAGTTACATAGTCTGTTTTAAATTTTAAATGAATGTATTGTTTGTCATTAAGGTAGAAGATTCGAATTCGTGTCCTTGATTCAAGTGAACTTATTGGAAAAACTGCGAATGAACTGAAGGAACAGAATGTAGAATGCTAATTTTAATTTCAATTTCAATTTCAATTCATTTTTCCTTAATTTTTAAATATCTTAATAATTTACAAATAATTGACAAGTACTTAAAATGTTTTTTTTTTTTTGTAGATTCCTATTTTGGATTCTTCCATACAAGAGATTGATGCTGACAGAACGCAATGTTATCGTGGTGAAACCTGAGAGGATGACTAATGAAAAAGATGGGTACATAGTGATCAAACTTAGTCTTGATTAAAATATAATAGACAAGTATTTTGATGAAAATATCGTCTTGATCAAAATATAATAGACAAGTATTTTGATGAAAATATCGAAAGTCAGGTATTAAAAAAATCACCATGATTTAAAACTATTTTATGTTGAAAAACTTATAGAAAAAAAATAAGACTTTATAATATATTTTATCTCTTATAATGTAGAAATCAAACACACTTTCCAAATTAGAAAATGCTGAAAAGGAAGTTCACAATGTGTGTTTCGAATAGTAAAGCTCATAATTAATTAACTTCAAAATAATTATTATTTTTTCAACTTTTACTAACTTATGTTTCTGTCATTCAGGTTGAAGAATGTGAGGATGAAGTTAGCTCGCCTAAAAAAATGGAAATATGATTACTGACTCTATGGATATGACAGAAGATAGGAAAACTAAAAAATCAATAATGGACGAATTTTCAAGTTTTGAACTTGGAAAAAACTTAAAAGGGTGATTAAGAAGGAAAAAAAATGAAAGATGTATAAAAGATTGTTATTAACATTTGTGATACATGTCTTTTTAACATATTATAGCTAATGTTTGAGTGTAAACATGTCATACTTCAATATGTTAAATGTTATTATAATGATATATTCTAAATTAGTAACAAATTTGCAAAATTTAGTCTCAATATGTTAAATGTTATTATAATGATATTCTAAATTACTAACATATTTTATTACGAAGTCAAACATATAATGAACATAATTTTTTAATAACTAAATATCCAAATTGATTTATATAAGATTTATTAAATACCCTAGATACTTGATATACAAATTTAATAAATATAGTAAATTGATTTATATAAGATCTTATTAAATATTATCATGTGGGTCTGTATCTTAAAAAATCGGTATTCAGTCATGGACAATTGTATGTCGCAATCTCTAAACTAACCAACCATACGCGACTTAAGATTTTGATATGTGATGTATGTCGCAATCTCTATACTAACCAACCATATGCGACTCAAGATTTTGATATGTGATAAAGATACTGACAAAACAATAGAGCTACGAATGTAGTTTACAAAGAAATATTTCAAAATTTGTAAACAATGTGAAAATTACATTCAATTAATCATATTATGCACATGATCAGTAACTTTATTTTGATAATTTAATTATTTTGTTTAATTGTGAATTTAGTCGAAATAATAACTTTAAATAATGATAAAATTAATTTAAATTTAATATTAATATAATATATATTTTTTATATTTATCCTCTTGCATCGCAAGAGTGCACCGCTAATTGTGATTAATACAGAATTTATTTTTCCATTTTTGGTTTAACTATTATGTTTATTTTGATTTTGTATTCAATCACCAGGGTGAGCAATGTCTTAACCGTGTTGGATTCAGTGTCAGTGATCCCAAAGATTTAATTTTTTCAATATAAAGTAATATTTAAATAAAATAAAATACATAGAATGGCAAAAATTATATGGCGGACATTTAAGATAGTACAGCATAGTACAACTATTATGCTTATTTTACTTTTATTTTTTCAAATTTTACATAGAAATTTTTTGTTCATATTATATTATAAGGGTAGTGTTTGTGGGTATCAAATACATGGGTCATGGTCCATGTAACTGGGTATGTGGGTCGCGTGGGCCCGGTTTAACCCAGATCCACGCCTAATTTTTTTTTAATTTATATCATAACTTTTATGTTGTAATAATATAACATTTATGTTATAATAATATAACATTTATGTTGTAATGATATAATCTTTATATACAGATTTCATAACCCTTTCAGTGCATAACTTATACTTTTTTTCACTATAAAAATTCATGTTATATGGTCGAAACTTTTATGTTGTACTGATATAACATTTATGTTGTAATAGTATAACATTTATGTATAGATTTTATAATCTTTTCAATGAATAACTTATATTTTTTTACGATAAAAATTTATGTAATATAGCCGAAACTTTTATTTTGTAATAATATAACTTTTATGTTATAATAGTATAACCTTTTGTACAGTTTCTAGCATATTGAGTGAATAACTTATAATTTTTTTCACTATAAAAATTCAATATAGTCGAAATTTTTATGTTGTAATGATATAATTTTTATTTTGTACTAATATAACATTTATGTATAGATTTCATAACATTTTCAGTGAATAACTTATATTTTTTTCACTACATGCACTGCAAAAGGTTATGTAGATATAACTAAAAGGTTATGAGTATAGAACTAAAAGATTAAGTTTGCTAAACTAAAAGGTTATGTCAATATAATAATAGAATTATGGTTTGAGTTAGGGTTTGGGCGCTTGTGGGCGTGTGTAGGCACGTGAAGCTCATATGGAACACATGAAATACACTTTTAAGTCGGGTCGACCCAATTATATGGATCTAAAATCCATGCACTTAATGTATATAAATAATTTTGATATTATAATATTCTTGTTTGGTCCAAATTTCAACTATTAGAATAAATTAGTAGAGTTAATAAAATGTAAATATATTTGTTTGAATTTTTGTGTGTAGCTAGACAATATCCATCAGTTTCTTCAATTCCTCATTTAACATTAATTAACTAATAAATATTTACTTTATGATTGGATAATAAAACTACAGATCATAAACCATTTATGAATGGATACTATATTTATGAATTTATCTTAACAAATAATAAAATTGTCTTTCTACTTTCATAAGAAGAATGAATATTTAATCTATCAATTTATATTTTCGATCATTTAACTCAATTCAATACAATATGTTAATGACGTCGATTGGCAAACTTAAACAAGCAAATTAAGAATCATAAAAAAAATTAAAGAGTCTATAATCATTCAAAATTATAATCTATCTATGTATGATTATTTTGTGATTTAATTGGTTTCTATATCTGTGCAGGAGTTCGAGAGAAAAACACAAATTAAATGAGTTTGTGTTATATAATTCGATCTTATCATATATAAATATCTCACTTACGTATATCAATAATCCGAATAAGTTAGTCACATTCAAATGTTGGACCGCATTAGTGATGTTTTAATTGATCTCAATTTTTAATTAATTTCATCATAGAATATTTAAAATATTATCCATAATATCAATCCTCTTGTATATAACACTTAAATATTAATATTATGCTTATATCAATTAATGATTTTATATGATATTCCTTAAAATATATTGTAAGAATGTAGTATGCTGTCTCATTTCTTCCAAAGAGGTCCAAGATATACAAGAGACTATCCTCAATTTTAGGATACAATTATTGGGTAATTACAAGCCTATTATTATATTTTATATATTTGGTCGAGATGAACTAAAGTTGAAAGATCTCAGCTCATCAAGGTTGAGTTGACTAGGGTCACAAATTCAAAACTTAGCCGATCAGAAAATACTTATTAATCAGAAAATTGACGGTATACGTAAAATCATCTATGGCAAACCTAAAGACGTGAGAATTTCAGATGTCCACAGACCAAAATCAATTGCATTTGAGAAGACCTCGAACAACTTAAAAATCTACTTCAAAAAGAGATCTTCAAAGAAGAAAAACAAATACAAAACCAAATCATATCTGATTTAGATATAATCAAATCTGTATTTTCCTTATCTAGACCCTAAAATCAAGGAATTTACTTTTTAATCTCCAAAAAATATATCTTAGGTTTAGTCTATAAGTAGAGTCTTAAACCTCATTGGAGGGGTTCAAAAATCATAATATGAAAGTACATAAGAGAGTTATTTTATCTTAATTCATATATTCAAAGTGTCCTGGTTGGTCAGTATTGACCAACTAGAATAAGCCTAGCTAATTTTTTCGAGTAGGTACCGGGCATAGTCTTGTTCATCTTATTCAATTTTTCTATTACTATTTGGCTCAACTCTTTCGAGTCGGATCGTTTTTTTTTTTTTTTACAGCTAGAAATTTGCACTTAAAAAAATTCTAACATCAATATTTTGGCGTTAGAAGAAGGGATATTGTCCAAACAAAGCATAACTCACTAGTATCTTATATGAATAACGATGATCAAAACATCCACCAGGCTTTCTAGCCCAGAAACTGTTGCATGGCGGATTCAGCTAGCCAATTGAGACAACTCTAGGAGCAATAAGACAGAGTATCCTTAAGTATCCCCATCACCGGAGGAACCTGGGGAACTATAATGTCCCTAGAGGAAATAAGAGCAATAATGGCTTAATTGAGCGAGCAGTTGAAAAAGACTCAGGAGAGAGAGAAGAGCTAAAGAATTCATAAGCTCGAAGTAGATGCAGGATCACTACAAAACTGCGTATAACGACAACGGTTATTGACCATTGTCGTAGCCTATTTTTACCGCTGTGGAAGATGATGTTGTCGTAGACCTCATCAACCACAACGGTTATTAACCGTTGTCGTTAACGACAACGGTTGGCGTAACAGTTAGCCAACTGCTGTATTCCAGTGCTCATTTACAACGCATGGACAACGGTTAATAACCGTTATCGTTAACATTAACCACAACTGTTTTTAACCGTTGTCGTAGAGTATAACGACAACGGTTGGCACAACGGTTTTGTCTACTATTTTACTTGAGAGTACATTTCATATCGTTTGCACAATAGTTATTAACCATTGTCGTTATGATCTTCGACAATGGATTTACAACGGTTAATAATCGTTGTTGAAGACCATAACTACAACGGTTAATAACCGTTGTCATTATTTTTTTATGATTTTTTTCGTATTTTTTTTGTATTGTCCTGTTTATTTACAACAACACCAACACCTTTACAATATGTTGTAATGTATAATAAATTATATAAATAAAAAATTCGTAATTTCTAAACATTTAACATTTTAATTACAACCGAAATCATTGTCACATTACTATCAATAACTTATGCATTGCTAAGATCGATCAAACTAAAGTAAAGTTTACTACAATTCTCATTATCCAAAAGAACATCAGAAATAGCAAAGTATCACTTAAAAATGTATTATAAAAAGATGTTCATTACAATACAAGAAAATCCTCTATGGTAGACCAAACAAGAAAGAAAAAGTAGATAAATTAAAAACAATAAACTTGGAACTCACTCCATTTCACAGGGCTTCTTTTTGTCCACCTTTAGGTGAAGATTGTACCATCTTTTCTTCTTTAATCTATCCCTCGAATGTTTTTTCTCTATCCCTCCTAAGCCATCATCGCTTTCCTTGAATGCGGCCTTATTCTTGCTTCGACTGTTACCGCTACGCTTTATTTGGGGAGTAGTTGTATAAGAAGCATGTATTTCATTCTTCTATTTAAGAAGCTCATCGATCTGTACACACCACAATTTTCAGATAGTAGTGTTTATTAACGTGAGGGTCGATACGAGTGAGTTACCTCTTGAGTGCTAGAATGCGACAGCACTTGGAAAGATTACTTCAAAGGTAAAAAATAAAAACCTGGTCTATTGTTGATTTCATAGGTATTACAAACATAGGTTATTTTCTAAGGAATTACTTACAGCTTGCATTTCTTGCGCATATCTACTTGTCATCTCGGTGAATTGGACAAGAACCTTTCAGCAAACCATATTGAAATAAGCTCACATATATAAACTTTCACAAAAGGACAGATCCTAATAATGCTATATATATCACATACCTTTTTATATACAGTTTCAAATTTAGAAAGTTCAACCCTTTTTGACAAAATTTGAGCTTCGACGGATCTAAGATCCTTATTCTCTTCTGAGAAAGTTGCGGCAGAAAGAACTTCTATAGTGTAGCTCCCACTTTTGAAAAAATTATCACCTGAAGATAAGTGAGTAGCGCAATAGAGGACTGGCAGCCAAAATGAGCTTCTTTCAGCTAAACATTATGCAGATAAAATTATAAAGAAATGTTGTACCATAAACTGCAAAGTAATGGTTGCAAGCTTTCAATTCGGTTATTTCACAAGGCTGAAATCTGTCGAGCTTTTTGAAGAAAGCAACATCTGGATCTTTTACAGCAGCCGTCTGAATTACACAGGAAAGAATTAAAAGGGAAATTACATGAATGGATGAATTTGGAATAGGAAAGTAGAGGGAGAGGAAATACAAGCAGTCCACTAGATGACATTTACCTACAGAGCTATGGATCGAAGGCCTATGTAAAAGAGTTATTTTTTGAAATTATTCTTTTCATTATGATGCTCAAAAATCCTGTGGACCTATTAGCTGTATGATTGTCTCATGACACACAAAATCAGAAGTGGCAACATAAAACATCATTGGAGTGTTTTATAGTCTAAATTCAACTCCATTCAGGATGAGAGATTTGGGATTTCTAAGAAATTGAACACTACAATATATCATCTAGTTAAATAAAAAAAGTGTAAAAAGCACATTTCTTTATTTATATTCTCCATAATTTGCTCAAGTGAGCCATGTTGGCGTATTAGTTTCAAAGCAATCACTCCTCCAATGCCTGAGAAGAAGATCAATACAGATTAACTTAAATTATCCTGACATTGACATAAAATAAAACATAAAAAGAGCCTTTATCTTGGTAGAAAAAGAAGGTAAACGCTATTGAGTGAATTCAGACAACATTTGACGAAAACACATGCATGCAATTGTGAAATGAACACTAGTCAAAAATTAGTCAGAAATGTCACCTGAATTTTACTTTTCAAATTACGAACTTCATTTTGCTAATATAATTACCAACAACAAGAAAGATAGATTTTATCGCCACTCAAACCTTCCTAGTCCGTTCACAGAAAATGGACATGTCTGAAATACTTTCCCCTAATCTAACTGAAAATATAAATTTCCAAGTTTCAGGGACAATCTTTTCTTGAACTAACAAGAGACACCCTTTGCAATTTACATGCAATTTACACTTTTTTTATTTGCTTCATATATAGCTTGATAAGTCAGCCGCATTTGCTGGACAAAGAACAAAATCAACAAAACCAATATTACCTCTTATGCTTTCACAGTAATCACAACCAGAGAGAATACAAAGATCTATAAATAGATCCGTGGTGAGGTTCAACTCCTCCAAAACTTGTATAAAAAAATTAAATCATTAAACTACACTATTGGAAATGATCAATAGCTTCTTATTACCTTTGCGATTTCAAATTCCATCACAGGTTCAACGACAATGGTAGTAAATATTCGTTTTCCTAACCGTTGTTGTGTGAAAAAAATGCACAATCACAACGGTACAAAATAACCGTTGTCCCAACCATTGTCGTTGTGCATTTTTTTTACTTTCGACAAGAGTTTTATGAAAGCCTATTGTAAATTTGTCTACGACAACATAAAATACGGAAAACAGTTGTAATGCTCGTGTGGTTATTGTGCATTTTTTTGTAGTGGATCGTTGGATGACCCGAGATCAAAAAGAAAAGATTTGGGAAAAACTCTGGTTGATGAGCTGATAATCGAGAGAAGTCTGTCAGCGGGTTAGGTCCGAATAGCATATAGAGGGTGCCCTATCTGAGCCAACCCACTGGTTAAGACTAGAAGCGTGTTTGACCGGATGGACCTGACCTTAGTGCTTGAGGCTAGAAGGTAGGCTAAAAAGTTGGAAATTCGGGAGGATCCTACTAGAATAACGATGATAGAAAGATTGATTAGACCGTAAGGTATTCTCAAATTGATGAAAAAGAGCAAGATTTGAGAAGGAAACTCTTCGAGACTAAGCTAGAAAATGAAGACTAGAGAAGGGCAGCTAGAGAAAAGCTACCCTTTTTGTAGATCAGATTTTGAACATAGCCATCCGATCAAGTTCAAAATTCCCTAAATCGGTCTATGTAATAGAGAGACAGGGTGAGGACCTAGACAATTACACATCTTGGATGGAGCTCCAGAGAATAGAAGAAGAATTGACGTGTAAGACATTCCCTTTGACATTGGGAGATCGATCCTAAAAGTGATTCCAGTCTCTCTCTGATTGTTCCATAAAGGGATAATAATAACTTTTGTACATATAAGTCACTCTTTAAAGTAATAGTATGCTAATTCTTTTAATAGTATTCATAGAACTTAGTAATGTATGACATAACAATTCCTAAACTGAGATCACAGCTGAGGACGACTCTAAAGGAAAGATTAGTCAATATCAAATAAGAAAAAAAAAGAATCTCTTAAATCTTACTTAGATGGGTTCAATACGCTCAACCTGGAGATAGAAAATATCTTAAACAACGTTGTCCTCATCATGATATGGCTAAGGCTAAAATCTCAGTTTTGGTGGTTAGTCCATGAGAGAGGGCCAAAAACCCTCCATGAGTTTTTGACCCAGTCAAAGCATTATAGGTGTGGATGAAGTAATCTAAAAAGATAAGTTGACCTCAAAAAAAATGAAGAAAAATGAAGGCAAAAGAGAGTTTGGGGCAATTCAAGCCCACATGAGAATTCAAAACTTTCCAAAATGAGAAGCTCAATCACGTCTGGAAAATCTTGACAATAAGCCTGTCTTAGGTCTTCACAGAGATAAAAAATAAAAACCTCTTATCTGAGCTAAGGCCAATGACAACAGATCCGACCAATCTAAGTTAGAACAGGTACTACAACTACCATAAAGTAAAAGGATATGATACTGATAATTGCTGGTCATTATTGGTCGAGCTCTTGAAGCTTGTCTAATGATCATCTCAAAAAATATGTAAAAAATCTCGAGCAGGTAAGAGGCAAGGGGGGCCTCAACAAAACCTACCACCACCCTCTCCAAATGGAGCGACTCGAAAAATCCACACTATAATAAACAACACTTCAAAAGAGTGAGAGGGAACAATTAAGAACACCAGGGAATATCTTACAACGGTGTATTCCATCAAGAATGGAGCTCTGACACACACCTCTAGTCTTTACTTAGTAGGACAGCAAAGAGATAGTTTATTCCCACTGTAATACCTTTGTAGTATCATTAAATATTCTATGCCCATGATCCATAGATTCCTGATTGACATTAGGAGTTATGCTACCCAAATGCATACAATATGATAGGTTTTCACAAATCCCAACTTCAGCCCTTTTCCAACACAATCTAAGGATTTGGGGATAATATGACAAGAGTGTTAGAGACATGTGAACTCAGGTCCTATTCGGAACAAATGACCACACAATGTTCACAACAGTGGAGTTCTAAGAAGTGGACCTCAACTCGAAATACAATGCAAATTTGGGATCGGTCTTTTCTAGCAAAACTGAAAGTTGTAGTATTGATATATCACCTAGCCGTTAAGTTTCTCTTTGTGAATAAGGTCTACGTGGTAAGAGGGAACCAATTGGTAGCCCGCAAGTTCGATATGGGGTTGAAGCCACAAAAGCTTAATATGCTTGAGCAATTTGAGCTTGGGTAGAATGATGAGCAGATGGATGATACATTCGAAGAAATTTTGTTAGAGATGGTAAAGCGTAGGCCAGAAAAACTGATGGAGCTCGATGAAGTGACAATTAGCTGAATATCAACTAGAGAGACCTTTGGTCACTAGAAACTTTAAGGTCGGCTCATCATCTAGAGGGGCTGACCAGAGAACATATGAACTAATGATAGAAATAGGGTAGTTGTTCGAAGAGTAGGAAACCTTGGATCCCAGAAAAGAGAAACCCAAGAAAAGAGTGATATCGGTTGAAGAGCTGGATATCATCTAACAAAGATACCACCAGACTAAACATGAAGTTGAAAGTAGGTCGAGAGCTAAAACGGTCGTTAGGGGGGAGCTGATCGTGTTCTTGAAGGAGAACATAAATATCTTCGTCTGGTACTATGATGACATGGTAAGCATCTGACCTGAGAATGCAGCCACCTTCTAAACATAGATCCCACAACAAAGCTTGTGGTCCAAAAAAGATGAAGGCTCAATCCATATAGGTATTGGGGGTTACAATTAGAAGCCCCACAACTGCTTGGAAATGGCTTCATCAAAGAGACACAGTACACAACTTAGGTATCAAACCCGGTTCTGGTAAGAAAAACTAATGTGTCTTGGGTTTTGTGTGGACTTCATTGACCTGAACAAAGCATGCCCCAAGGATTGTTTTCCATGACCCAATATAGATCAGCTCGTTAGCACGATGATAGAGAGTTTTATGGATGTCTACTCGGGTTACCATCAAATTTTGATGGCGGAGCAGGACTAGGTGCATACAACTTTCATTATGGATCGAGCTTAATACTGCTATATTATGATGCCTTTGGTTCTAAAGAACACCGGGGCTACCTATCAAAGATTAGTTAACAAGATGTTTGTTTCCCAGATGGGAAAGACCATGGAGGTCTATGTGGACGATATGCTTGTGAAGTCCAAGAAGATATCCAACTATATGACCCACCTGGCATAAATTTTTGATGTGCTCAAGAAGTACAGGATGAAGTTGAATGCCTAAAAATACTCTTTTAGGGTCGGATTAGACAAGTTTTTAGGATACATAGTGAGACAGAGGAGAATAGAAATCAACCCCGAAAAAATTGAGGCGATAACTAATCTAACACATCCGAGGAAGGTGAAGGATGTGTAGAACCAAACAGGAAAGGTAGCTACACTGAATAGGTTTGTATCAAGGTTTAAAATAAATGAAGGCCATTTTTTTCAACCTAATCTAGAAAGACTCGAAGTTCAAGTAGAATGAGGAGTGCAAGTCTGTTGGAACCGAGGGGTCGCCGACCCTATGTAATTATCTGATTCGGGGTCCATGCAAAATATGACAACACGCAGTGAAAAACAAGTCATACCTTTTGCAGTGAAAAACGAATTAGTTCTAAGGTCAGAACTGTAGATAGAACAATCGATGAATCCTCGACCTCTTGATCTTCTGTTGTATTCCTTGCTTTTTCTCGAACGTTATGTGGGCAACGAGCTTTCGAGATTTTCAATCACCTTCTACTAAATCGTATCTAAGATTTTCGTGTGTTTAGAAGCAGCTGACTTAAGGCTTATTTATAGGCTACAACAGGGATCTTGAGGAGGATTAGGAATCGGTCTCCTAATAGGATTAGGAGTCCTAGTTCGACCTGAACACACTTCTTAATCCTATCAATAATAACTCGATCCATTAAAAAGATATTATTGAATTACCGTCCCAAATCTATATTAAATATGGGCTCCTATTTATTATGTGCGCATTTATCTCCCCATGTTTAAGATATCGAATGTCCGTTAATTAAATGAATTACTGACAATTCAATTAATTAACATCTAATTCCAAGAGTAGTACCACTCAACTTTATTATCATGCCGGAATAAATCCACCTGCACGGTTTACATGATAATCCTTATGAGCTCCTCAATGAGACATCATCATCCTAAATAATTAGGACACAATTTCATTAAATAATCAACAGCACACCATATAAACAACATTATATCCTAATTTAACGAGTTTATTAATTTAATAAATAAATCTCACCCATTGGTAAATTAAAGAAACATATATTAAGTATACATGCCTGTTATCATATAATGATTAAGAGGACGCACATCCATAATAACAGAGGTCTTGTTCTATTTATGTAGTCAGTATAAATCGAACAACCTCAATTGGTCCTGCTTAATACACACAAAGTGTACTAGTGTAATTTTATAGTCAAGATAGACTAATACCAAATTACACTACAACCATTCCGATGATTTGTCCAAATTTATCTCGGTTGTAAGCCACTATTTATAATTTATAAGGAACTGATAACATGATCTTTTGTGTGGCACCACACACCATCTTATCTACAATATAAATTAATTGAAAAATTACAATAACATATATAACAAATAAAATGCAAATATTTGACCATAAAAGATTCTCATATCATGAATAGATATTCATACAAAAACTAGGCTTATAGTATACATCATAACAATCTCCCACTTATACTAAAAGACTATGTTGTCATATACGCTGTCATACATCTGATTCCTATCCCCTCAACATTCTCATCAAAGGCTTTCCCCGAAAGGGCCTTTGTGAAAGGATATGCTAGGTTATCGGCTGATGCAATCTTAGCGACAACAACTTCCCTCGGTTTACGATATCTCGTATCAGGTGGTACTTGCGCTCAATGTGTTTACTTACCTTATGGGCTCGTGGTTCCATCGAGTTTGCTACTGCACCATTGTTATCACAATAGGTTGTGATAGCTTTGGACAAATCAAGAATCACTTCTAAGTCCATGAAGAAGTTTTTGAGCTATACAGCTTCATTGGCTGCCTCAGAGGCTGCCACATACTCAACTTCCATGGTGGAGTCGAAAACGCATTTCTACTTTACACTCCTCCATACTATGGCTCCACCTTCCACAGTAAACACATATCCCGAGGTTGATTTACTGTTGTTCCTATCTGACTGGAAATCAGAATCCGTGTAACCCACAGGAAATAAATCATTTGCTTGGTAAACTAGCATATAATCTCTAGTCCTTTTCAGGTACTTTAGAATATGTTTTACAACAGTCCAATGACTTTGTCCTAGGTTACTTTGATATCTACTAACCATGCCCACGGTAAAGCAAATATCTGATCTCGTACATAGCATCGCATATATTAAGCTTCCTACAGCCGAAGCATAAGGAACTGCTTTCATTTCATTTATCTCCTTTGGTGTCTTAGGACACATTTCCTTAGATAAAGGCACTCCATGTCTAAAAGGTAGAAAACCTTTCTTGGAGTTTTGCATGCTAAAACAAGCTAGGATAGTGTCAATGTATGAAGCTTGAGATAAGCACAACATTCTTTTCTTGCGATCCCTTATTACTTTGATCCCAAGAATATGTCCAGCTTCTTCCAAGTCCTTCATAGCAAACTGCTTGGACAGCCATACTCTTACATCTGATAATACCCTGACATTGTTTCCAATTAACAAGATATCATCTACGTATAGTATAAGAAATACCACCACGTTTCCGTCACTCTTTTTATACACACAAGATTCATTCGGACATTGAATAAATCCAAAAGATTGGATTACCTCATCAAAACAGATATTCCAAGATCTCAAAGCTTGTTTCAATCCATAAATGGATCGATTGAACTTACACACACGATGCTCTTTGCCCTTTGCAATCAGGGATGAAAATATCGCGATATATCGTGGATATATCGCGGATATATCGCGGATACGGATATTGCGATACGGATATTGGGGGGTAATGTTTTTTTTCCCGGTATTCGCGAATATATCGCGGATATATCGCAGAGTATCGATATCGCTATCGATATCGGTTCGGTGTAGAACAAAATTGGATGGAAATCGCGATATATCGCGGATATATCGCGAAATATCGCAATAACATCAAAAATCGCATTTTTGATGGAAAAAAAGTTGATTTTGTCATTATTTTCATAATTTGAATAGCAATAATCATAGTGATATGTCTCAAAATTCATATGTTCTTGATATTTATAAAAGTTTACAATTTGGTTGGACTACTCGAGATGTTTTTGATCACCCACACCCTCAAATATCCTATGAAGGCCAAAATGAATATCAACAATATGATTGGATTAGTATACACTATCTAATTCATAATGAAGCAGTTGGACGAGATAGAACAACTTATGAATGATATGTGCATAATTATATTAATAAGTAGGGAAAACGTTCAAATAAGCCACTGATATTTACTTTCAAGTTCATATATCCCACTAAAATATGTTTAGGTACAAAAACACCATTAATATTTATTCTCAAGTTCAAAAATCTCACTAAATTATTTTAAGGTATAAAAACACCACTAATGTTTACCTCTAAATACATATAACTCACTTAAGATTTATTTATAATATAATACACCAATAATATTGTAAAATTAAAATATTTATTTACACATTTTAATTTTAATTTTTTATTTAGACATCATATCTTTTACATATTTTATAACAAAAAACTAGTCATTAAAACATTAATACAATACCTTATTATATATATGTAAATATATTATTATTATTAATTATTATTATATTATTATTATTTATATATATTTTTTTTACTTTTAAAGACTAAATAAACAATTAGGTTGATTTGAAATAAAAAAAATTAACTATGATATTTTCTTTCACATGACATTTCATAAAATATAGAGGTTAATTTGTATTTAAATTAAAAAATAATATCATAATGAAATTATTATTTCAAATAACTCTAGTTGTTTAATAGTTTTAGTCTTCAAAATTAAAAAGTGTAATTAATAATAATATTTATATTCACACATATATATAATAAGATATTATATTATGTTTTCATGAATAAATTTTTATTCTAAAATATGTAAAAAAACATGAGGTTCAAATAAGAAATAAAAATTAAAATGTGTAAATATATATTTTAATTTTACAACATTATTTGTGTATTATATTATAAATAAATCTTAAGTGAGTTATATGTATTTAGAGGTAAACATTAGTTGTGTTTTTGTACCTTAAAATACTTCAATGAGATTTATGAACTTGAGAATAAACATTAATGGTGTTTTTGTACCTAAACATACTTTAGTGGGATATATGAACTTGAAAGTAAACATTAGTGGCTTATTTGAACATTTTCCCCAATAAGTATTCTAATGTGATCAATACTGTTTGGATCAAGATGACATTCCATTTATTATGTTTGAACCTCATAGGTCATCCTTTTGGTACTAATGTATTATGTGATGTAATTTTAGTAATTTTGTCTTGTATTATGTAATATATTGTCAATTTTCATTCGAAATACAGTATTTATAATGCTTATTATCTATATGTTAGTTTTAAATATATTATTTTAATGTGATTTTGAGTGGAATAATTGTGTAATGATGTGTAAAAATAATCCCTAAAATTTCATATAAAATTTCCAAAATTTTAATATGATTTCCGTTGTTTTTTCAAATTTTTTGCGATATCGATATGCGATATCGATATATCCATCGATATATTCGTAAAATCAAAGTTGCGATACGACATGCGATATCGATATTTTCATCCTTGTTTGCAATAAATCCCTTAAGTTGCTTTATATAGATGTTTTCTTCAAGACTTCCATTAAAGAAAGCTTTCTTGACATCCATTTGCCAAACCTCATAATCCATATAAGCAGTAATAGACAAAAGAATCCCGATAGACTTAAGCATGACTACCGGCGATAAGGTTTCCTCAAAATCGATCCCTTCTTTCTGAGTATACCCTTTCGTAACAAGCCTTGCTTTAAAGGTTTCTACATTTCCATCTGATCCTTTTTTCCTTTTATAGACTCATTTACATCTAATGGCTTTTACTCCATTTAGTGGTTCTACAAGCCCCCAAACTTTATTAGAATCCATAAATTCTATCTCAGAGAGCATTACCTTTTGCCAAGATATCGCATCTTTATCTTGGAGTGCTTCATCATAAGTTCAAGGATCTATTTCATGTTCACCTGGGACCAAGTCCGAGAACTCTCCAAAAAACATGAATCTATCAGGTTGTCTAATAACTCTCCCACTACGACGAGGCACTACCGGTAATTGTGTATCATTTGTGACACGCAATGTAGTCACTTGTGGTATCTCATCTTATACTGCTGGTACAGAAGAATTATCCCCTCTCATTTCCTCAAGAACAATTTTACTTATGGGCTTGTGGTTTATTACATAGTTCTCTTCTAAAAATCGGGTATTCGTACTAACAATTACCTTCTGATCTTTAGGACTATAAAATAAACCACCTTTCGTTCCTCTAGGATAACCCACAAATAAGTGTACTTTCATATGGGATTCCAACTTATCAGCATCTCCCTTCAGCATATATGCTGGACTACCCCAAATTCAAATGTGTTTCAGACTAGGCTTGCGTCCAATCCATAATTCTATGGGAGTAGAAGGTACTGACTTAGAAGGTACCAAGTTCAGAATGTACGTTGCTGTTTCTAGAGCATACCCCCAAAATGAATTTGGTAATTCCGAATAACTCATCATTGATCTAACCATTTCCATAAGAGTCCTATTCATTCGTTCTGCCACACCATTCTGTTGGGGTGTACCCAGTGCAGACAATTGAAATTGAATCCCAACCTCTGATAAATAACTCCTAAACTCTCCTAAGAGGTACTCACCACCACGATTAGATCGTAGTGTCTTGATACATTTACCATGACGTTTCTCCATATCAGCCTTGTATTCTTTGAACTTATCAAAGCATTCGGACTTGCGGCACATCATGTAAATGTACCCATATCTTGAATAATCCTTATAAAAGAGACAAAATATTCAAAACCACCTCTTGCCTGAATAGTCATAGGGCCACATAAATCAGAATGAATCAATTCTAACACTTCTTTGGCTCTAATACCCTTTTGTCTTAAAAGGCATTTTGATCATTTTTTCTTCCAAGCAGGACTTGCAGGTTGGATAGTTTTCCACTTCCAAAGAACCCAAGGGTCCATCGGCTATCAATCTTTGAATCCTACTTAAGTTAATATGACCCAATCTTAGATGCCAAAGATATGTTTGATTCATTTTTGAAGGTTCTTTTCTCTTATTAGATTTAGAAGATGTGTTATTAATTTCCATTTGTTGCATCGTAGGAATTATTGGATGAAGAGTATATATATTGTCAACCAACGTATCAGAACAGATAATAACTATATTCTTCTTGACCACAACTTTGTTATCAAAAGAAACAGAATATCCATCCTTAAAAAGTTTAGAAACTGAAATTAAATTCTTTCTAAAACAAGGTACATAAAGACAATCTCTCAAAATCAAAGACTTATTCTTATGAAAAGATAAATAAACATCTCTTACTGCAACGGTCGTTACTTTCGCAGCGGTGCCCATGTATATGGTAATCTCTCCATCACTGAGTTGTCTAGTTTCCCGAAACCCCTACAATGAATTGCAGACATGATCAGTGGCTCCCATATCTACACACCAGGTACCGGTAGATAACACCATTAAACATGTTTCAACAACTAATGAAAAGATGTACCTCGATTGTTCTTCTTTTTATGGGAACAAGCCACTTTCCAATGTCCAGGCTGCTTGCAATTAAAGCACTTGCCCTTCGGCTTTTTCACGCCACCTTGTAGCTTAGCCTCTTGAGGTCTAGCCATTTTCTTTGCTGAAGAATTTTGTTTCTTCTTCTTCTTTCCGCCTTACAGTTTAGAAGCAGAAACATTTTTAGCAACGTAAGTTTGAGAATTTTAACGAAACAATCCCTCTGCTAATTGGAGTTCTGTCAGAAGTTCCACCAATGAATGCAACCTTTTGTTCATGTTATAGTTCAGACGGAACTGCTCAAAACTCTTAGGCAGTGTTTGGAGAATGATATCGACCTGGGTTTCCCCATCGATTTCAGCTCCAAGGACCTCCATCTCATTCAGATGAGCCATCATCTTGAGGATATGATCACTCACAGGTGTCTCCTCAGCCATGGTAGTAGTCATCAAGTTTCTCATAGCCTCCTGTCTGGCAGCTCGACTCTGGTGTCCGAAGAGTTCTTTGAGATTATACATCATATCATAGGCAGTAGGCATGGCCGGATGCTGATGTTGCAGCACATTTGACATGTAAGCCAAAATGTAACACCGCGTCATCTCATCTACCTTGACCCACTTCCTATAAAGCATTTTTTCCTCTTCACTGAAGTTTTCATCAGGCATGTCAGGACAGTACTCAGTGAGTACAAACTTGTACTCTTCAGCAGTTAGGCCAATATCTAGGTTTCGTTTCCAATCAATATAATTAGGACCAGTAAGTTTGTTTTCTTTAAGTATAACAGCAACAGGATTGAAAGTCATAATGAAAATCCTAAGAATCACATAAATAACATATAGGTCAAAATATTTGAATTAACAAATCATATTGCTCCCTCAAACAATATAATTTAAATTCACCAACACCTCAACATACCGTGAACTTCGTATGCCACGATATTGTGGACGTATACTAATTTAAACATTTGTTAGAGGAGGTTTTACCCATTAATTTTATTATCTTGTCAACTTAACTTTATGACAAATAAAATTAATAGTTGGCATCGCTTTGGCCATACAAATAACAGCAGTGACTCCGATGGGGAGAATACTTATCAAATGCATCTAAGTGTATACCATTACTTGATACTAAGTCCATTATCTAGGATTATACCCCTTCAGATGGAGAAGATGACATACTCCTAAACAATTTTCTATAATCATCCATAAATGAAGTTTGATCTAGTGATCTACAAATAAACTCATCTGATATGGAGGAAGGCACTTAAAGCCAACACGCAAATGTAAATGCATTACTTACAAACCAGTAATGGAGGCCACGAGATTTATTTAAAAATTAATCCCTCTCCCACTTAGTTATTTAACATGAAGGATTTTAACATGCATATCATATGAAACACATAAAAGCATGCTTGACAACACAACACATATAAAAGCAATAAATATGGAAAACATAAATTCCAACATTATGGCCTCATTATATCACCCTGTTCTCAAATGTTTATCGCCAAACGGGGATCGACCTCCCCGTTTAAAAAAATTAGGGTTTTTGCCCTCTTCTTTCTCTTTCAGTCGCTGCTTCTAGCCTCTAGAATCTTCACGATCCAAGAAATCTCCATCGCAGCCCTAACCCTAACTTTGTATTTAATTACATCCATCAATCCTATACTCCACAAAGGAGTTTACATATGATCTAGATCGAACAGAAAATTAAAACCTAACATGATAAACCGTCGTGATTTTACTATTACAATCATACATCATCAAAACAACCTTGACATGTCTGAGGGTTTAATTCATACATAAACATACATTCAGACCATAATAGTTGGATTTAGGGTTCCTACAGAAAATCATAATTTCTCGCATATACTACTATTATCCGATCTAAATATGCATGACACAAGACATGATTCATATGATTAACCGATTCAATTACATAGAGTTAGAAAACCACGACTCTAATACCAATTATTAGAACTGAGAGATCGCTGACCCTATGCAATTATCTGATTCGGGGTTCATGCAAAATATGACAATGCGCAGCGAAAAACAAGTCATACCTTTTTGTACTGAAAAATGAATTAGTTTTAAGGTCAGAACTGTAGACAGAGCAATCGATGAAGTATCGACCTCTCGATCTTTTACTATATTCCTCATCTTTTCTCGAACATTGTGTAGGCAACGAGCTTTCGAGATTTTTAGTCGTCTTCTACTAAATCGTATCCAAGATTTTCATGTGTTTAGAAGCGGCTGACATAAGGTTTATTTATAGGCTACAACAGGGATCTTGAAAAGAATTAGGAATCGGTCTTCTGATAGGATTAGGAGTCCTAGTTCGGCCTGAACACACTTCTTAATCCTGTCAATAATAACTCGATACACTAAAAAGATATTATTGAACTACCGTCCCAAATCCATATTAAATATGGGCTCCTATTTATTATATGCGCATATATTTTCCCGTGTTTAAGATATCGAATGTCCGTTAATTAAATGAATTACTGACAATTCAATTAATTAATATCTAATTCCAAGAGTAGTACCACTCAACTTTATTATCATGCCGAAATAAATCCACCTGCACGGTTTACATGATAATCCTTATGAGCTCCTCAAGGAGACATCATCATTCTAAATAATTAGGACACGGTTTCATTATATAATCAACAGCACACCATATAAATAACATTGTATCCTAATTTACCGAGCTTATTGATTTAATAAATAAATCTCACCCATTGGTAAATTAAAGAAACATATATTGAGTATACATGCCCGTTATCATATAATGATTAAGAGGACGCACATCCATAATAACAGAGGTCTTGTTCTATTTATGTAGTCAGTATAAATCGAACAACCTCAATTGATCCTGCTTAATACACACAAAGTGTACTAGTGTAATTTTATAGTCAAGATAGATTAATACCAAATTACACTACAACCATTCCGATGATTTGTCCAAATTCATCTCGGTTGTAAGCCACTATTTATAATTTATAAGGAACTGATAACATGATCTTCTATGTAGCACCACACACCATGTTATCTACTTTATAAATTAATTGGACAATTGTAATAACATATATAACAAATAAAATGCAAACATTTGACCATAAAAGATTCTCATATCATGAATAGATGTTCATATAAAAACTAGGCTTATAGTATACATCCTAAAAAAGTCAGCTTTGGAAGAACTCATTGACGACAGCCACGGTTTTAGCGTTTGGAGAAATGCTACAATTATACTTAGTAGTTTCAGAACACATTGTGAGAGTTGTACTAGTATGAGCAAAAAGTAGAGCTCAATAGCCAATCTACTATGTAAGCCAGTCAGTACATAACACCGAGTTATGATATCCAGTAATGAAAAAATTAGCATACACTCTTGTTGTCTCGACTTGAAAACTAAGCCCGTACTTTCTAGCTCACCAATTGAGGTATTAACTAATTTTCCCTTGAAATGGGTCTTGAGCCAACCAAACGCATCAGACAAGTTACTCAAGTGGATAGTTGAGCTCGACCAGTATGATATACAGTACACTCTGAGAACAGCTATTAAAGGACAGACATTGGCTGATTTTATCATCGAATTCACCTTAGAAATAGAACTTTAGGGAAAAAACATTAAAAGACCTTGGAAAATGTTTGTGAACGGGGTCGTCCACTTCACTTTGTATAGGGTTGGTATTGTGCTCATCAGCCTGACAAATAAATATTTCTACTCGACCATCAGGTTTAAGTTTCTAACGACAAACAACGAAGTAGGATATGAGGCACTCCTAGCCGGTCTCGACATAACAAAATAGTTTGGAGTGAATGACCTCGAAATCTATAGTGACTCATTGTTAGTGGTAAATTAGATCTCTGGAGAATGCAATACAAAAGATGACAAGATGGCAAGATATTTGAGATTGATAGAGTTAGCTTCGACAGGCTTAAAAAAAAATCTGAGTTGAGCAGGTACCCGAAATGAAGAACACCTAAGGGATGTCCTAGCTCGGCTTGACACAAGTGAATGAGCCGAAGACATTGGCTCGATCAATATTAGAATAGTGGAGAGTTCAGCTCTTGAGCATAATAAGATATATTCTGCCAACAAAATGATATGTGGATGATTCCAATCATCCAATACTTGAAAGGGGGAAGGAGCCTGTTGATCAGAGCAAGGCTAGAAAATTGAGGATCCGATCTGCCAGGTATACCTTGAAAGATGAAATTATATACAAAAAAAGATTTTCCTAAGGTATCTAAACGAGCAAGAGGACGAGTACACCTTGCGAAAAGTCTACGAAGGAATTTATGGCAACCATATTGGAGGATAGACTCTTACCTTTAAAATCATTAGATAAGACTATTATTGGTTGTGCTTCAAGAATGATGCAATTGAGTTTGCTAGGAAGTGCAATAGGTGCCAAATATGTGCACCTTTGATCAGGTCTCCACCTAAAGAGCTGAACTCAGTGACAGTTCATTGGCCATTCGTCAAATAGGCAATTAATTTGATTGGCCCATTACCAACAGGCCGAGATAAAGTAAGATTCACAATCGGTATACTATTTCTCCAAGTGGGCCGAGGTCGAGCCACTTGTAAGAATAACCGAGGTCAAGATTATTGATTTCATTTATAAGTCGATCATTAGTCGTTTCAGTATCCCACACTCAGTTATTACCGACAATAGCTACCAGTTCGACTTAGAAAACTTCAAAACCTATGTGAGAATTTGGGGATAAAAAAGTTTTATTCCACACCATACCATTCTCAAGGAAACAATCAGGTTGAGGCCATCAACAAAATCATCAAATACATACTAAAGACCAAACTGAAGAACCTAAAGGGATCTTGGGTGGACAAACTCTCAAGAGTACTCTGGTGTTACAGAATAACTACCAAAACTGCCATGAGAGAAACTCATTCTCCTTGGCACTCAAAGCTGAAATTGTAATCCTAGTTGAGGTTGACATGCCTACCTCGAGAACGCAATACTACCAGGATGAACAAAATGTAAAGGCTATGATAATTTGTTTTGACTTGGTTGAGAAAAGAGGATCGCTTCCAAACTTAGTAACTCGATTTATAAACAAAGAAGTGCAAAGTATTACAACTCTAAGGTCCGAACTATGAAGTTTGAGATTGGAGACCTAATCCTTAAAAAAGTACTCTAACACTCTAAAGAGCTAAACTTTGGGCCACTCGATTCAAGCTGGAAAGGTCCCTATAAAATTATCTGAGCATTAACTGGAAGCGCGTATAAAATCATCGACCTCGACTAGAAAGTCATCCCCAAATCATGGAATGCATAGCATTTGAAAAGATACTACCACTGGTGTGCTAGGTAAATTTTATGTCAGTTTTCGATCAATAAAAACAAACATTATTCTACTCATCTTATATATGAAAGTTTCGACTTATAAACTCAAATCTACGGCCCATTCAAGCTCACGAGCTCGGATGAAAGACTTAAGGCTATGACACCATCTAAGATCACAAGCTCGGATGAAAAACTCAAGGATACAGCCTCATTCGAGCTGATCACGAGCTCGAATGAAAGACTCAAGGATACGGTCTCATCCGAGCTCACGAGCTCGGACGAAAGATTTAAGGCCATAGTCTTATCCGAGCTCACGAGCTCGAATAAAAAAATAAAAGCATGAAAGTCGGATTCACCTATGTGAGCTGAATAGAAAAGGGGTAGGGTTCTGACCTCATTCTAAACAACTTAGAAAAATTACATTTCACTAAGCTAAGACGACATAACAGCCAATGTGGGTTAAAAATTATTTAAGATAAATAATTGAAATACCCAAGCACAAGAGAAATAATTATGAGCAAAAATGTGTTTCATTTAAGAAATTAAGCTAGTTTGGAGGTCGGAACCTCTTACAAAACAGCCTCGAAGCCAAATAAAGAAAAGAAAAAAGAACATTTCTACTGCTTGGGAACATGGTCCATCCCGAGCTTGAGGTTACCACCCTCGATGATGGTCACATCATCATCAGCCATGTCCTCATCGCTGATCCTAGATAGTCCAACCACGTCCTAGTTAAGAGTAAACATTATCTCAATAGGTAGAACTGGAGTGAGGAGATGCTTCAAGCTAGGTAGGAGATATTTAGGGAGATTATCTATTATTCCCAAGTAATAGGCCGGGGGGCTACTTCTCTATATCATAGGCTAAGGTAGCCGGCGATCGTCCAGCTTCTCTTATCAAGCCACGTTGATGGCATCCATGAAGGCAAAGAGGTAGGTGAGGATGCCCTCCAACTTCCATTCAATTAAGGCCTTGTACTTGCACACCACGATCACCTCGTCAATAGCGGTAGCCTTCACGACCTCCAGCTTGGCTCGAAGTTGGTAATTCTTCATTGCAAGATCCACCATATATTGGCGGTTGAGCTCGACAACCTTTATAGTCTTAGCCAAGAGATTTTGAGATGAGACTAGTTGCCTGTAAGATCTCCTCAACAGAAGTGAGCAACTCATCTTTCTTCTCCCACAGTTCGGCCTTCTTGGCCTCATATTTCTCGAGCTGATCGAGATGAGCAAGGTGGCCCCTCCAAGTAAAGACGGATACCTGGGCCAAGAGAATGGAAGAGCAGACGTCCATGTCTAAGTCTGACATTTGCCGAGTGCAGCCTTCTAACTTTTTCGTTTAGGCTTTCACAGTAGCCTTCATGAAAGGCTCAACCCTAGGAGGGAGATTTTTTCATCAACTCTGTGCTTGGAGTTTGAGCACGGATATAGCTAATTTGAAAGGGCGGCCTCCGTCCAAGGTAGCTCCAAGATCCCTCGATCCTGGTCGGGTCACACCCGCAAATACTAATTGATCCAGCCAAGAGAGACTTTCAGATCCCGATTAAAGCAACGACAGTCACCTCCTAAGCTCGGGTCGATAAAACAGTATTGTCTTATCTCGAGCGCTTGGAAAGCAACAACCTCACATTAGATAAGCCACGATTGACGATTGGCATGGCGGAGCCTAGGGTACCGATACTACATCCCGTACCTCAGCCCGAGACCTTAGCCATTTGGGCTCTTTATTTCTTAGTTCGGAGCCTAATGCACTCAATTGGATCCATTTTTAGGAGCAAACCTTGAGTAGGAAGAAGAGGTAAAAAACAATGAAGTAAGAATAGGAATTCAAAATGAGCAGAAGTTAAAAAAACAAAAATAAGAAAGCTTACCTTGGAAATTGTTGGGGGCAGGTATGAAAGAAAATACAAGGCCGGCTCGGGCAAGCCTGTCTTCAGTAATCAAGGCCTTGAAGGTGCATTGGCTCTCCTCAGTACTATTCCTTACAAAACGGATCTTCTGAGACAAGTCGTCACCGATCAGATGCTTTTAGGACATAAGTTCTGCAAAACAAAAAAATATTAAATGTATCAGTGGAGCCGACCAATAAATAAATAACAAATTAAATACCATGTGGCAGCCCGAAGTGTGTAGGATAGAAAACCTTCAGGGAGCGGTCATCATTGCTCGGTTAGGAACTCATCCGAAGCCCGACCTCAAACGGCTAATCCATCTGTTTCTCGGGACAGGGCACGTCTAAGGTCATATCCTGTGGTATGAAATGGCCTCAGAGTCCTCTGAATGCTACTTTATCCAGTGGTAGCGATAAGGGCCTCTGATCGTCACTCCCATAGGATATCATCAAACATCAAGCCCAACGTTCCAACCTCCTCTACAGCAGAAGAAGCCAAACTCCTAGTTATCTTGATCGAAGGGGAGCTCGATCCCAGGTCAAGATATTCGGAATCGTATTCAATCTACTTGGCCCCCCAATTATAGTTACAAACTGATCCACCCCCAGAAGACTCATGGTCGAAAATAGACATAATTAGAGAAGAAAATAAAGAAATTACCTAAGGAAGCAATGCTAGGATGAATCTACTTGAGTTATTCTTGTTAGCTTTTTCAAAGAGAAATCGATAAGGTTTTTGAGTTCATAAAGAGAAAAGTGAAAAATGAGAAAACAACTCACCCTTATTTATAAGAAAGGGAAGACGACTCTTCAACTTATGAACCATGAGATACTAACATGTACACATTATATAAAACAAAGCATGCTACGAGGTTTTGCCTCAATCCAACCATTTAGGGACACGTGGCATGAAATATGAGCAATATCAACCTCACTTCATCCGTTCGAGCTCGGCGATTTAGATTGATAAGTTAGGCCCCGATGAACTATTTTTAACCACGACCTAATGGGCTATTGGAACCATCGATCCGAGCTCAACTAGGATCATAATTTGATCAGATTCCTAAAGAAGCCAACCAGGATTGATTTCATACTGGACTAAATCAGTAATAACCGACATGAGGTGAATCAAGATTGGAAGAACTCAAATTAGTCGAGGTGAACTAAAGTTGGAAGACCTTCTATGAGCCGAGATCAGAAGAATCAGGGTTGAGTCGGCTGGGGTCATAAGTCCAATACTTGAGCCGACCTGAGAATAATTGGCTGATAAGAGAATTAACGATCTACGTAAAACCATCTAAAGCAAACCTAAAGACATGAGAATTTCTGATGACTAGAGAGCACAAAATCAATCTAATCTGAAAAGAGTTCAAACGACTTAAAATCTACTCCAAAAGGAGATCTTCAAAGAAGGAAACAAATTCAAGACCAAATAATATCCAATTTATATAGGATTAAATCTATATTTTTCTTATCCAGATCCTAAAATCAAGGAATTTAATTCTTAATCTCTAAGAAATATATCTTAAGTTTAGTCTATTAGAGCGTCTCAAATCTCGTTAGAGGGGGTTCGTAAATCATTTTATGAAAGTACATAAGAGAGTTATTTTCTCTTAATTCATATATTTCTGTCTAGAATTTGGCTGGCCAGCACGACCAACCAAAATAAATTTAGCTAATTTGTCCGAGTAGGCACCAAACATAGTCTTATTCATTTTATTCGATTACCTACTATTATTCGGCTCATCTCTTTTGAGTCGAATCGGTTATTATTATTTTTTTTTGTGTGTTCAGCGAGTAATTTACACTTAGACAAATTCTAAAGTCAACAATGTGCATCATGTAATACTTTTATGTGTATCATTAAATACTTTTGAAATATTACATGATACAAATAAAAATATTATATAATAAACATAAAAGTATTATATTATGAGAATAAAAATATAACTTATTAAATTGCCAATTTTCAATACATAAAAATATTACCTTATACAAGCAAAAGTGTTACATGGTATTACTTATATACAAAAATATTACCTAATACAAATAAAAATATTATCTGACTTGCATTGACCAGATTGACCGGGTCAACCGACTTATCTTACAAAATGAAATCTGAAAAATGATCTTATACAATTTTTTTTTATAATATAATATTATGCTTAATAATTAATTTCAGTAATATTGATTATACATATCCAGTATAACCATACCCCTAAAAAAATAAAAAAAATAAACATACATTTTTACGATTCAGGTTTCTACAAAATTTTGGATTTTAAAGTTAGGATTTCCTCAAACTCATTTAAGCCTCTTCCAAACATATGATTAGGGCATGTTTGCTTTGGACTTGATCCATTTAAAATTTGGATGACTCACTCTAGATTTTGTTTAATTGGATTAGACTACACAAAATCTTATAATCATATATGTCCCATTTTTTCTGCAATTTCCAACAAATAATGTCTATTTTTTCTTCAATGTTTTATGTGAAAATGACATTTTAATTATAATCAAACCATAGCAAATCCCAAAACAAACTAAACAAATTCAAACTCCGTACTTACAAAATCCTATCAAATTTTAAATCTAAACTTACAGCGTCCATCTTAAATTCAAATTAAAACATAATACTTTTAATGTATTTGACAAAATGAGAATGTAAAATAATATATTGATAGTAAACATACAAAAAGAAAAAGAGAATTAATGTCCAGTAATATTTTCAAATCTGAAGAATCAATTAATCAACATAAAAACTTATAACAAGTAAAAATTACAAATTAACGAATATATGTAATTACAGATTAAAGAAATTAAAGTGTTATTAATTACTTTAATTAAGTATATCGGATTCAAATTGCTTTGTTTTACATCCTCATGAATCGATATACATCTCTTTATACATGCATTTGGTGTACAACTATATTATTAATTCGAGTGTATGTTGCATTATTTAGATGTATACATATTTAAGCTCAATTGTCTTTATTGTAAATTTAAACTAAAACATAAAATAATAGAGAACTTGCAAGATTTTGATGGATGGATTGAGCTTAAAAAACAGAAGCAGTTAAAAACCATGCAGGAAATGAAGGATTAAACAAGGAAAGATTGGAACACAAAAGAGACAAATTTATCATTCAGAGGGGCTACAAAGTTGGCTCCAATGTCCTCTTAACTTGATTAATTTTTTAGAACACTGGTTTCAAATCATAGGTTATATTAAGGTTTTTTTTTTTTTACCTTTAATCATGTGGTCTACCCATGAAAATATATGTGGATGAAATCAACACGAACTATATATATATATATATATATATATATATATATATATTATTTATTTATTTATTTATTTATAAAATTAGATGATTAGATCTTCCATCCTCATGTTCCTCATGTGTACAAATCTTGTAGATAGAGTTGGTAATTATGATATGAGATCTTATACAACATTCGATACCAAAAAATCGAATGTAAAGAAGTATTTTAACATGAAATGATGAATTAATAATTAACTAAAACAAGTTTGAAAAAACAAGAAATCATGAGTGAATTAAAAAGAAGAAAATACCTTACATGAGATAAATGGGCAGCATTTGCCTGCATGTGAACTAACTTTGCCTAAAAACCAATTCATTGATCGAATAATTCAAATATATATATAGACTATGACAAAGACCTATTAATAATGCTACTATAACTCATCTCGTACAGTGACGTTGACTTTTAAAATTAGGAAACCCCATCTGCTCGTTACAAAATTGACCCTCATTTCTTTGAAGTGAATTTCTTTTAAATTTAGAGTTAGAAAGTAGAGGGTAGGCAAAAAGAAAAAAAGATAGAACCCATATTTGTTTCTAGTAGGTCGAATTTTCTCCCTTCAAATTATAATATGAAATTTACAAATAAAGAATCGACAAAATAAATTCACTTTTGATCATCATGGCAAGGGGCCAGATTCAGAACCAGAATTTTGGTATGGGTAGATTAGATTACAATAATTTGAGACTTTTTTTATACCTAAGAAGGAACATAGATGGCCTGAGTCTGAAATTAAAATAGAAAAATATATTCTAATTTTTGAAATAAAATTATAAAAGTTAATTACTTGATAAATCACCATTTTTTTTTTCAATTACAATATGACATTTTGATTCTACCATCACAAATCACCACCTTCAATTTTGTTACAATTCAATACATAATCGGTATGTTTATGTTCCAATTGTTGATGTGGAACCTAAAATTTTAAAAATATTCTTGTCATATCTAGCAAATGAAAAACTCCTATATGTATCATAAATTGACGTTGTTTCTGAATTTTTGAGGGGCAGATTAAGAAAATTGATCGATGACGAGGATATTTGCTAGATAAAATTGATTGTGATTTCATTTATTGGACAATTCAAAGCCACATTGATCGATGAAAAAGATATTTTATAAATTTTGAGCTCTATATAAGTAATTGAAATCCGTAAGTAATTGAAATCCGAATAGCCCCCACCATGTACCAAATTGTAACAAAAATTGAAGATGATGATCTATACTATTAGGATTGAAAAGTCATTTTATGATTGAAATACGGCTAAAGATGATAATTTGTCATATAATAAAACCAAATATATAGTTCATATTGTATCTCAACGAAAGACAATTTAGTTATGAAATATAAAAACTAAAAACTAGGGGGTTGTGTTTGGGAGGGGGAAACGGCTCAATTTATTGTTTACAAAAACTTTTATGTAATTGGTGCATGGATTTAGGATCTGTGCACCTGACCCGATCCGGTCCATGCGCCACTTCACGCATCCTCCACCCGTGTGCACGAATCCTCACGTCTCTGAGTGGGTGTGCTCAAACTCACCCAAATTTGCTGTAGGTGTTATACTTTTATGTTATTTTAAGCATACATTTATATTATGTTAAACATATTTTATATTATGTTAAGCATACTTTTATGTTATGTTAGTCATATCCTTAAAGCCTTTATATTATATTAAACATACCTTTATGCAACGTTAAACATACATTTATGTTATGTTAGGCACACTTTTATGTTTTTATGTTATGTTAAGTATATCTTTAGGATTTTTATGTTATATTAAGCATAACTTTATGTTATATTAAACATACCTTTATGTAACGTTAAGCATATCTTTAGGGTTTTTATGTTATGTTAAACATGTTTTTATATTATATTAAGTATACATTTATGTAACGTTAAACATACCTTTATGTTATGTTAAGCATATATTTATGGTTTTATGTTATGTTAATCATACCTTTAGGGCTTGTTTGTTTCATGGGTTTAGGTTGGTTAAAAATCTTTAACCAACCTAAACCCATGTTTGTTTCATGGGTTTAAGAATAAGTTTGTATATTGGGCCCGGTCTTAGATTTGGGTTTGTTTATTGGGCCCGGTTTTAGATATGGGATTAGGTGGGTTTATAGATGGGTTTATAAACCCACCATTTTTGATGGGTTTAATTAGTATAAATAGTAAAATCTTTGAAATTACCAATATATCCTTATAATTGTGGATCACTTTTTTTATAAATTGTGTGTTTTAATTTTATTAGTAATTTTTTAACTTTTATTTTTTCAATTAGGAAAATATTGTTTCTTTATTTTTATTTTACGAACATTTTTTAAAATTTAATTTTATCAATAATTTTATTTCACGATCATTCGGTTTACTATGAAAAATATTGTATGCTTAGGTTTATTTTATCATAATAAAAACATATCCCAAATTTTAATTATTGCATGTAATTTTAATAATATGTATGATCTGTGTAGTTAATCTTCTAAATTTTTTTTATTTAAAATAATATTTTTAATAATATTTTAAAATATTTTATATGATATTATTTAACATTTTAAACTAAATATAATTTCAATGTATAATTATGTTAGTTTAAAAAAAAATTATTTCACACTATAGGCTCAGATGAGTCTATTGTGTTCTTTCTACATGAATATATATTTATTCATTACTTCAATGTCCAAATAAACTAACTTTATTTCAATGTATAATTAGATTAATTTTTAAAAAAAAATTTATTTCACACTATAGACTCAGATGAGTCTATTATGTTCTTTCTAGACGAATATGTATTTATTCATTACTTCAATGTTCAAACAAATACATATTTGTGTAGAAAGAACACAATAGACTCATCTGAGTCTATAGTGTGAAATAATTTTTTTTTTAAATTAATCTAATTATATATTGAAATAAAGTTAGTTTATTTGGATATTGAAGTAATGATTGTATCTGTGTTAAATTGATTGAAATTTGTGTTAAATTGATGTAGAGGTGTGTTTTAAAAAAGTAGATGTTTTTAATTAGTGTGGTGGCA
Source organism: Scutellaria barbata (assembly GCA_028654395.1). NCBI lineage: Eukaryota > Viridiplantae > Streptophyta > Magnoliopsida > Lamiales > Lamiaceae > Scutellaria > Scutellaria barbata. The sequence goes on from CM053647.1 coordinate 22,893,199, forward strand.
TGTGGGCCCCACATTAAAATGGTGTGCTAAAAATACATTGATGTGGATGGTCTTAGTTGTGAAATATAATAATAATTAAAATTTAAAGAAAACAAAATAATAAACAAAAGAAAATAATTGGAAAAATAAAATATAAAAAGAAAAAAAAATGTAAGGGTAGTTTAGTAATTACAATTTTTTTATCATCCTTAACCAATATACCAAACAAGTTTTTATAAATAATCTTACTTTAACAAACTTATAATCATTCAAACCAAACACATAATTTAATTCAAACCTAATACAAACATACATACCAAACACCCAACTAATATTATATTTGTCTTTGACGAACAGTACAATCCTACAAATCTTATCAATCTTATCAAACCCATCACTCAAAGCAAACGAGCCCTTAGGGCTTTTATGTTATGTTAAACATACATTTATGTTATGTTAGTCATACCTTTTAATTATGTTAGTTGTACTTTTATGTATTATATAAAAGCATAACTAATATTAATTAAAGGTATACGTAATATTTACATAAAGGTATATATTTACAAATTAGGGTCTTTTTGTGCTGAAATTATAGTTTTTCGCCAAAATTAGGGTTTTTTTATCAAAATTAGGGTTTTTTTTTTTAAAGTTAAAGTATTATATAAAAGCATGTTTAACATAATATAAAAGTATGTTTAACATAATATAAAGGTATGACTAACACAACATAAATGTCATGATAAAAAAAACAGGAAATGCGCCGATTTGGGTCAGATTGGCCCCGACCCGACCCCCGTTGTATGGATCTAACAATTACACGCAAGTGCAACTCTTTATTGTTTGGTAAATTTAGTAAATTTGGATTGATCTTATCTTAGTAAAAAGCTGATATAATTTTTATCCTCTCCTAACACTACATTGTCACAATATTGAGTAGTCGAAAGAAAGGGAAGGATAATGTCATGTGTTATTTCATTTTGTACCCCACAATTGAATGTTTTTTCTTATTTATTTGGTATTTTCTTTATGTACTTTTATTTTCTTAACGGGTCTTAATTAAATATCATAATTATTTATATGGATTAAATATCAATAACTTAAATGTTATATTGTTATAACATAAAAGGTTAAAATGTATTATATATCTATGTAATATAAAGTAAATGTTAAATTAACATAATATAAAAATTACATTAAAATAACATAAAAATTGAGCTAATATAACATAAAGATTACACACGCGAAATGGAGTGTGGGTGCGAAAATATGGACGAGTGCGAGTACGTATGAACATGTAAGGAGTATGAAAATCATCTTCGAATTGGGTCGACTCAATTACATGATGGAGTGTGAATGTGAAAATATGGACAAATGCGAGCACATGTAAACATGTAGGGAGCATGAAAATGTAAACGTGTAGGGAGCATGAAAATCATCTTCGAATTGAGTCGACTTAATTACTTGAATTTAAGATATGCAATTTAAGATTTGATGCATACGTACAAATAATTGTGCCCATTTTACGTAAGATTTTAATTCATATTTGAAGTAGCTATCATAATTGGCTGTCATGTTTCTCTAAAACAAAGTTGGGTGCCATGTTACATCATAGTAGTACCATATTAATTTCACGTCATAAGCATTAATCAGCCTGAACATTGATCATTAGTGGAAGAAATTTTATATTTGAAAAATACTTAAATTTATTATAACTTGCCCATCAGTAAAGAAATTGAACACGCAAATTCAATTCTATATCATTAATTGTTTTTGTATCTTTGGTTTTTCAAATCATTAGAATCATTTATGATTTATTTTGCATATATTTGAATTTCAGTATCTCGTTTGAGAATCTGAAATAGAGTGAATCATTTATCGTAATCTTCCTCCCTTATGTTTTATATATTTCCTCAGGATTGTGATGTGAATGTTAAACAAAATTATCCTAGGATTAAGTAGGATACAAGGGAATGTTAATTAGGAATATGATATACAATTTGACATCGTTATTGTTCTATCTAATAATTAAAACACATTAATAAAACTTGGCAACTTTCTATTCAATATGAGATGGTTAAATTTTTGGGTTAATTACATAATAAATCACAACTTTTTATTTTTTTTATTTACAACATGATGCTTCAACTTTATTACCATAGATCATCATTTTTAATTTTTTTTAAACAATATGCGCTCCAATTGTTAACTTGGAGTTCTAAAATTGGAAAATAATCATTGTCATGTGGTTCTGTGCCCTAAGCCAGCAATTTGTATCCGAAAGTAGACATGATCAAATGATTTCAAAACCGGAATCGGGTCGGTTCGAATCGGTGGTCAACGGTTTTCGAAATTGTTGACGAAATCGAAATCGTAAATCGTGAATATTCGGTTTGGGTATTCTCAAACCGTGAATCGATGGTTTTTCCTGATTTTTTTTTTATTTTCGAAGGTGATACGTGGATGGCTTAGATGAGTCGACCATTGATAAACGGCCTCGACGATTCGATCGTTAGAAACCACCTGTTCGAACCGAATCAGAACCACCGGTTTGAACATGCCGATGTAATTATATATTTTTTTAAAAGACACGTGTATGACCATAATGACTTGACCGTTAATGATCAATGTTGAGATTTGTTGATCATTGTGAACCGATGGTTCGAACCGACCGACCTTTTTTTTTTTCAAAAAATATGGATGATCACCTCTATAAATATCTACACTCCATTCTTCATTTTCACACAATTCTTCAATCTCTTTCTCAACTCTCAAGCTCCAATTCATTCCTTTTGTGTTAATTGTTATTTCAGTTTCATAGAATCATAATTAATACTTAATTACTACTCTTTCATTTCATTTCAATCTCCAACTCTCAACTCTCATTCTCATAGCTACTACTACTCTTTCATTTCAATTTTCAAGTTTAATTCAATTTCATTCCATTTTATTCTTGTTCATTCTCTTTCAAAACCAAAAAAAGGTCTAGAAGAGGAGGTTCTTCTTCCTTCGGAAAAGGAAAAAGTCCTATGCCACCACCACAAGATTTGCCTCTAGATGATTTCATTGATTCTTACTCTCCTCATTGGAGTCAAGAATGTGATGATTTGGAGGCAACTCTAAGGCCTAATACCGCCACCGCCGCCTTTGCCGATCAAGAAGGAGAGGAGGTGCCGAGAAGGATTCAAGAAAATGGTAATACGGTGTGTACCACTTCTCCAGCACCTTTGACACTTCGAAGTGATATTTTCTCCGTTCATTTTAAGAAGGAGAAAATATCGAATAGACATAGTCACTTAGCAACTATTGTGAAAAAACTATAAATTCAAACATGGAGGAGGCTATGAAACATCTAACAACCATATGTTGAAAAAATATCCCGACAAGTTGGGTAATAAACGATTGCAAACACAACTTCGTGGATTTAACGACTCTTCTCAAGGAGTCAAAGATATAGATTCTATTCTTTTTAAATTTAATAAATTATTCCATAAAAAAGAAATAGCCGAATTTGTTGTTAAAAAATATATTCCTTTACAATTTCCATGTGATGATGATTTTTAAGAATATACTAACATTTATTTACAACCCAATAATAGAAAAATCTTTAAAAATATTGTAAAATATGATATAAAAAAATTATAAAAGAATATAAATATAAATTAATTAAAAAGTTTCTAAACCTACAGTTGTAACAGAACACTAAATAATTATAAAATAATTATATAACGGTGTAAGCAGTAAATAAACAAGGGTGGGTACTTAATTAGAAGCTCTTTACAAGGCTAGCCTTAGTACTGTGGTATGAGGTTTTGGTGAATTGACCAGCATCTATTTTGTTTTTTTGTTTAAATATGTTTCTTAAAGATATAGATGAGATATGGGTAATAATGATAAAAAAATCTTACCTAATGCGAATAATGATGTATAAAATATTGGTACGAGTTATTTTTCATTGGAATACACAAATTTTATTGACAAAACTAGTTTACAATATTTTTTCTCGTATTTTATATTACAACACCCCATATTTTTTTTTAAATCTCTTTTACGAATAATAGGTAAAAAAAAAATATGTTATCATGCTTTCTTTATAATTTAAGTGGAAATTTATGTGATGTTTTAAATATTGAGTTGCACTCGTGCAATTGATGTAGATCCATACATGGCGGGTCAGGTTAGGTTGAATCCGACCGAATTCGAGTATTTTTTTTATTTGTCTTGACTTTTATTATTTTAGTTATACATTTATGTTATATTAAGTATATTTTTATGTTATATGAATAATACATTTATATAATTCTTAACTTTAAAAAAATCATAATTTCGACAAAAAAAAAACCCTAATTTTAATACAATTTGTACATATATATATTTATGTAGTATTATCTGTACATTTATATGATATTATTCATACATTTATATAATACATAAAACATATGACTAACATAACTAAAATGTATGACTAATATAACTAAAAACCCTAAAAATATGACTAATATAACATACATGTATATTTAACATAACATAAAGGTGTAACACCTGAAAGCGAATTTGGATGGACTTGAGCACACCCACCCACATGCATGGAGGCACGTGCGAGCTTGTGATTGGTGCGTGGAACGATACGTGGATCAAGTCGGATCAATTGCACAAATTTAAGATCCATGTAATAATGACCATAAAATTTGTCATAAATATTATACCTTATATAATTAGAACTCTTAAATAATTAGTATAATTAAACCATATAAGACTCTAGAATTTATAGATTTATCATTTGATTAATAGTTTTAAGTTGTAAATTTTTATTAATATAAAGAAAATAAATTGAGTAGTTGAGATATTGTAGAAGTCAACTTAAATAAATTTTTATCTCCTACATGCAACGAGATTTAAGACCCTAGATATAAAGCATCATAATCTTATTGTTTTAAGGCTCCTAAATACAGACGTCGGTATAAAAAAAAAAGATCAGAAAACTGGAATAAGTAAGGAAAAAAAAAACCCTTCCGCAGCTGAGTAGAGAGTACGATATTCTGCTAATTAAGGTAATACACCTCTTTTTTTTTGTAAAAATATAATTTTAAAGAAATTATGCATATTTAGTAAGATACTTTGATTAGAAAATCACCTTCTTTTGATAAAAAATAAATTACTTAATTAATTTATTCAACTTGTAAATTGGAGATTTGGTTGTTGTTTTGGCTAATAAATTAATTGGGACAGTAGAAAGTATCCTGTAAAACAAATTGTTTAATTTAATGAATTTCCTTTATTTTATGTTGTGTAATTAGGTTAGGTTTTACAATCCAAATAAATATAATTAATCTTTTGATTTGCAGTTTTAATAAAATGAATTATGATTTGAATAAGTAAATAAATAAATAAAAAGAGATTTTCCGTAGTAGCAGACAAATTTGGTAGTGAAATTACTGGTGTTCATGTTTTTCTTGGAATTTTGGTATTTGGAACTGTAATATATACGACTTATTAATTGATTGATCTGTAAATCTTCTTTTCAATATCGGATATGATATTAGTTAAGAAAAATATTTGAAGTATTAACTAATGCAATTGTGACAGACTAACATGTATGCATATAAGCAGCAGAGGTGCATGTAAATTCTCGTGATTAATTAAACCCTTACATATTAAATTAGCAACGAACACTATTGATAGAGTTTATTAGAATTCCATAAATTAAAATTAATAATCTTGTTTAGGTCTATATACGGTGGTCAGATCTTTAGTTATATCATTATATGGTTTGTTTAAGAATTTCATGTTGTAATTAGAAGACTATCAATTTAGTATGTATTAGTTTGATAAATTCTAAGTAATTATGTTCTAAATTTGGTTGAAAAAGTTTAAAACATGTTTAAAAATCTTGAAATATTATAAATTTTGGAAACTAGTACATCTTTCACTACGTAAGTATGAATTAGAGTAGTTCGTTTTATTCATTTTATTTATGTAAAATTTACATGATTTTATTATATGAAATGATAATTTGCTAAGTTATATGCTTTCATGTTATTTAGATCAAGTATAAGATGCTATATAATTTAGTTTTATGTAAAGCAAAAAATAATATTGATATATTTTTATTAATTATATTTTTAAGAGATTGGTATCGGACTTCTAAACCACCCATTAGAAGAAGTTAAGGGTTTCTAGACCGCCATATTAGTTATAAGTTGCTCCATTTGGATTCAGAAGTTAGTTACCTCGGGTTCTTTGAAGTTGTGTACATTGGTATCATGTTTGGGCCACAGTATATTATTTCAAGTATAAGAGTTTATATATCTTTATTAGTTGATCTTTCTAGTATTTTTCAAAAGTTGCAAAGAAAATTATTTTGTAAGATAAGTGATGTACTTACTAAGCATAACACTTATAATATATTTACCTTATAATACAGATAAAGATAAAGGTAAAATGTGATTCGGGAAATAACAATGTTGAAGTGTCAAGTATGATTGGTGGTGATGATAGAAACCTCAAAATTGATTTAAAATATTTTTAATTTTCATGAAGAGTAGTGTTCTTCTTTTGAACGCTTTATTTCTTTTGGATGACTAAGACTGATTTATAATCTCTAACATGTTTTTAAGAAAATTTTGTTTTTGTTGCTTTTCGTTTTTTTAGAGAAAAAAACATTTCCATTTGAATCTTTGTAGATTTTCTTTTCAGTGAAAAGCTAAGTATGATCTAGTAGAAATAATAACCCTACTAAAAAAAGGGTGTTACAATATGTAATGGAAAATATATATGATTTAGTAAAATGTACGAGATATATCATATATTACTTTTCTTTTCTTTTCTTTTAAAAATAAAAAAAATATATAACTTTTGGGTGGGCCCACTTAGTTACAATGAAGGCCACCACATCAATGAGTTGGATTGGATTAGAATTGAGTTGTGAGTTTGATAGTCTATCATGATAAAGATCCATCTATTCGACTAAATAGTCGGTTATGATGGATTTTGGCCCGTCAAACCATTATCTGCATTACACCTATGTATATGACCTCTTTAAAACTTAAAATATATTATTATATAATATGATATTGATAAAAATCAGCGAGTTTGAATCAAATTACTCATAGAAATTAATTAAAATATTATGTGAGTTTTATTTTTTCATAGTTAATTAATAAGTTAGTAATTTTCAAAACTCAATTGTATTGTCTATTTGGTAATTTAATCAAACTTCAACGGTGATAGATATAATGTATCAAAAAACAAGATACCTCTTATCATAGGTAAATGGACGAAAAAAAAAACTTTAAATATAGAGAATTGAAAAATAAATGATTAAAATTTCAACAAAACAAACTTCGAGGAGAGGGAAAAAAAAAAAAAACCTGTTTCCTCTCCTCTCTCTCAATATGCAATGCCCATACTATTTAAATATTTGATGCCAACTAATTTCAGGTCTTGGAATTTTTTTTACAACGAATCCATATGGTATAAATTATGCTATTTCGCTCAACTCATATACATTCACATTTTGACTTAATCTACCTAACGTATCACCATAAATCACCAAGTTAGCTCAAACTTAGAAGGAGATTCCTTTTTTAAAACAAAACAAAAAATAAAAAAAAGGAGATTTTTCAAATATCCTATCATTCTTTTATGGTATTTTGGTAATTAAACAGAGAGGCTAATTTTTTGTCCTTTTTTTTTTTAAAACCAATTATCAATACTGAAAATTATCCAGACCATAATTATATAAAAAACATTTTCTCAAAAGGGAAAAAAAATCATTTTCTCAAGTCTCGTATCTCCTCTCTCTCTCTCTCTCGTATATATCCCTAAGCCTCTCTCTCTCTCTCTCTCATAAACGGTTTAATAAAGCTATATCCCGGCGGATTCCTGAAGAATATTCGTTTGTTTGTTGATGCTCATCTAATTCTATCTTCTTTCAATTCTGGTACTGCTCTCTCTCTCTCTCTACTCTCTGCTTGCATGTGTACACATTCGTATGCTTACATGTCTGCGTATTCGTCGGAAAATCACAATACAAAACATTCTTGTGAACGATGTGACATTTAACTCTTCCTATCTAGCTCTTCGCCCAGGGAACACAGCCAAACCCTCTTTCTTTGATTGCCTTTTTTTTTTTTTCAATGTATATATAAATATTTAAAAGTTAAAGATCTTGGATTTATGAATGATAGATATGCTGTTTATGTGGATAATAAGCATATACAGTATTTTTGTAGCTGAGCAAGTGACCCAATCCCACGGTCCACCTGCTATATGTGTTTACTAAATACTAGTGGTTTATATTGATTACAGCTCGAGCTTGGAATTTAGTATCATTTATTGCCTGACCCGGATACACTATCATTTTGTGTATTATATTTATCATATATAATTCGTTTCATTAAAATAATTATTCAACTCAATTATGGAGATCAGATGATTTTCCACCATGTGTTTTTAGTCGTTTTCTATTTCCCAGGCTAAACTCTTCAATTTTACTTTAACAAAAATATAAGGAAGCTTCTTTATTAGTTTATTTTCTATGAATATTTCGGTCTCTTAAATGAAAAGTGCGTAAAAAGCAAACAATGATGAGTAGAAAACAGATTGTGTCAAGTGACAATTATTAATATTTCCACTTCAATTGTTCCACACCAAACAATTATAGTAATTTCTTGAATATGTAAACAAATCAAGTTTCATTTTTTTCCCTATTTAAAATAAATAAATTATCTTTTTGTTGAGGTGAAATATTACTTCATATTTTCCTTGAGAGATTATAACATTTGAAGAGTATATGAGTCCCTGTTAATGGCAGAGACTAGACTTTTTCATTCTAACGAAAAGAAAAGGCTGTTGATGTGATGCCAACTAAAGTTTTATTGAACGAGTTGTAGTTGCAGTTGACTGGTCTGCAAGATGCGTCAGTAGAAACAGAGCTTGAATATCATGTTAGTTTATTCGATTTCCTCTTATTTTTTATTTTTCTTTTGATTTGCTTAGATATAGAATATGCATTCAACATCTCTGTTCAAAATGGTGTTTATTTTCATGTTTCAAGATGGAGTTGAAAATGGGAGGCGTGAAACCGTTAACAATCCATTTGAAATAGTAATTGATTATACAGTTTTCCTTATTTTTTATTACGATTAGGTCCCATGGAGGCTATTTTCTCCAGTCAGACATGAACAGCACTCTTTGATGGACAAAGTGTTGAAAATATTAATATAAAAATACAAACTATACTTTTCTGTGGCTGCATAAACTTTTAGGCGAGGTGGTAGGTTAAATAGAGTGAAAAAGGAATGTTGTAAGAAAAGTATGAGGTGGTAGGTTAATACAGTGAAGAAGGAATGTTGTTAAAATCTGATTACGCTTGTAAAATCAATCAGTTTTGTTAAATGGCCATCTTATATGATGACTACCGATAAAAAATTAAGTTCTATTGCATCAGAAATTTTGTTTGCAGATAAAGATGGTTGAATTCGGGAAGAAGTTGAAGGAGAGACAAATACAAGAATGGCAAGGGTATGCATATTAAACTTAGTTTAATATAGATTCATATTGTTGGTTAACTTTAACATTCCTTCCAAAATTTGAAGTGTTTGAGGTTTGAGGACATTATAATTGTTCAGCTTATACATACAATGGCTTGCTGCTCTATGAAAAAATTAATGGTCGACAGAGGAACGAAGAAGACATTTAATTTTACCATTGCCTTAGCACTTATGCTACAATCTGAAATACTCTGCTATCATACAGATACTATATCAACTACAAACTGATGAAGAAAAAAGTGAAGCAGTATTCTAATCAAATTGAAGCTGGAGCAGTGGAGCGCCGACATGTTCTTAAAGATTTCTCGAGAATGATGGATAATCAGGTAATGAAATTGCATGTAGAATAAACATAATTTCATAGCTGATATTCTCCGGTGATCTCATCTATTCTGCAATCGTGATCGAGTTGATGTTTCTGAAATTTAAGATCTCAAATAGATATTATTCAGCTTCTCCTCTTCTCTGCTTGCATGACTATATTTTACTTATTTTTCTAATTTGTAAGCCCTATTGCTCCAAATGGTGCATTCTGATTGTAACGAGCAGAATGTTCACAAAGCTGGTTAATTTTGACAAAGTTTTCAATTAACCTGGAAAAATAGAGACGTGAAAAAGCAAAAAAAAAAAAAAAAAAAGAGACGAGGAAAGAGATATATAGTTTATTTTCTGCATTATTCTCTTTGACCAAGTTTTTTATTGTTCCTGTGTCATTGGTATTGAACTGTTGATGAGTGAAGCTGAGCTTTTTGTGAAGTGATATACTCGAGAAGAAGACTAATGAAAATAACATTGGTCATTGTACTGAAGAGGACATTTCATGTTTAGTTACAAAAGTTTTAGTGTCTACTCAATCTTTTATACCTTACCTAAAAAATTCTGGTTCCCTTCCAGATTGAAACGATCGTTTTGTTTATATTAGAGCAACAAGGCCTTCTGGCAAGCAGGATTGCACATATTAATGAGGAACAAGAGTCACTTCAAGAAGAGCCTGAAATATCCAAAATATCTGAGTTACGTGAAGCTTACAGATCAGTTGGGCAAGACCTTTTAAAGCTTCTCTTTTTCGTTGAAATGAATGCCATAGGTGTACGGAAGATCCTTAAGAAGTTTGATAAGCGATTTGGTTACAAATTCACCGATTACTATGTGAAAACTCGTGCCAATCATCCTTATTCCCAACTTCAGCAAGTTTTCAAACATGTGGTAAATAATGATTTCCATTTTCCTGCCCTTGTCCATATAGCATCCCACTGCTAAAGACAGTTTTACTTGACATTATTACTTTATCAACAATGGAGCTTAGCAATTATACTTGCAACCAATGAAAGGAAACTGAGAGATATCTGTATTAACTTGACAATGATTTCAGGGACTTGGAGCTGTTTTTGGAGCTATATCTCGAAACCTCGTAGATCTTCAGGATCGCCAAGGAAGCTACTTATCTATATACGACCAGCCCGCCCTTCCACTTCAGGTAGCAACATTTTGTCATCTCTTGTGCATCTCACAGTTGACTGTGGCTATCTTGAAAGTACTTCTTGCATTCTTATCCTGCGAAGAATTATTCTGCAGGATCCCATAGTTGACTCCATAAAAGCAGCTATTGACAGATTAACCAACTCAACGAATTTCCTTAGCTTTTTGGCACAACATGCATTTATCATGCAAGAAGAGTTGCCCTCTCCTACTGAGGAACCTGTTGATGATCAAAGATATTATTTCATGTCACTTATTCTGAACTTGGCAAACACGTTTCTTTACATGGTCAATACGTACATTATTGTTCCAACAGCGGATGACTACTCTACAAGCCTTGGAGCACCAGCAACGGTCTGCGGTGTTGTAATTGGATCGATGGCAGTGGCTCAAGTATTTTCTTCCGTATATTTCAGTGCTTGGTCCAATAAGTCATACTTCAGACCTCTAGTATTTAGCAGCATCATTCTTTGTGTGGGAAATGCTATGTATGCATTGGCTTATGATCTCAATTCTATATCCGTACTTTTGATTGGTAGACTATTTTGTGGGTACGTGACTCTCACTCTCCCTCTCTCGCCCACTGTCTTATTTCTAAATACCACTCCTGGTCCTCAAGAAATTGGCTCAGTTACTACCTTAAGAAAATGAAGATTTTTGCTTGGTTTGATAAATTTGTAGGTTGGGTTCTGCCAGAGCAGTTAACCGACGTTACATCAGCGACTGTGTGCCACTCAAAGTTCGCATGCAGGCTTCAGCAGGTTTCGTTAGTGCAAGTGCTCTAGGAATGGCATGTGGTCCTGCAATAGCTGGGTTACTTCAGACCAACTTCAAGATCTATAATATCACTTTTAATCAAGAAACATTGCCTGGTTGGGTGATGGCTATAGCGTGGTTAGTGTATCTAGTATGGTTGTGGATATCATTCAGAGAACCTGCCTTTGAGACTGAAATCAATGATGTCCCAAATGAACCCACTCCTGGTACATCATCTCAGTCGTATTACTCATTTCCATCCTTGTATTGTTGGATACAGATTTTCCTGGTAATATTAAGTGAAATTTTGATTTTGCTTTAGTATCATATTTTGGAAATCTCAGATTCACATGATGATCATGAATCTATTCTATATCTGATGAACTGAAGAACAGTTAAATTAGTTTCTATCAGGAGTTTGAAGACCGTAATATTATATGTTCTAATTATGCTTTTCACTTAATTATAATTGAGCCTTGATGTAATAATGGGTTGAGACGGGCGTTGACCTTATTTATTCCTAATGCTTTGAACAAAAACCAGACTCATTTGCACCACATACTTATAAAATGTTTTCTTGACCCTGTTATTCCACATTTCACATAATTATAACTTTCCATTGTTGTGAAATGAATTGCAGCTTCTTGCCTTTTACATGAGAAATTATGCATATGTGTTGCCTAAGCCATCTCTTATATCTAAGTTTCTGCTTCTCATCTTATAAGATACTCTGCCATGATTGCTTAGTGGTAATGTCCCCCAAAATATGTACATATATGGATGAATCTTTAAAATTGTGTCAAAAATTCATAGTATCTCTTAATTTTGGTATCTGGAAGCTGGTTTTCAGTTAAAAAATTAGGAAAAAAATAATATTTGAAACCTGACATATTTGCTGTTTTGAGCAGAACATCATGATACACTTGAGAAGGGTCTTGCACAACCATTACTTCTAAAGTCAACTGAAAATGAACAAGATGAAGAGGAGGATGAAGAATGTGATGAGAGTGAAGAGGCTTTAGAAGAAACTCGTGGACCAGCCAACTCATTAGGATCAGCCTACAGGTTACTGACGCCATCTGTAAAGGTAATGCATAGAAGATCTTGAGATTTATAGTTTTTTTTGCAAGATGAGAAAACTAAATTTCCCCTCAGTCAGTAATTATACTCTGAAAGTTAAAATTGCCATGTGCATTTTTCATAGAGCAGTGGCGTTACTAGATTTCTGATATAGGGCAACCATTGAATATAGCTTTTGCTCGATTTAAGTTGGAAAATGTTCCCTAAAGGACTCAATTTGATTGATCTAATATCATAGATCTGTTGGACTAATTGTTGATCAATATAAGAGAATCATGGGACTGGTTGAAGATTTGTTCTTGGGATGTGTTAGAAAATTGTTAATTTGGCGGGAAATGTGTGAGTATTATTATAAGACATGGTTCTGCTAATGACATGAAAATATATGTTTTTAAGTCCTAAAACTATAATAATGAGAATTTGCAACATTATTTGAGAGAGGGAACTGAAAGGAGAAAAGAGTTTGTGAGCAAATTCAAACAATGCAATACAATTTTTCACTAGTAACCCGATCTAATTAAAGCATAGAATACAGCATATTTTGTATAGCTGTAAAAGATTTTAGCTGCAAGGATAAGAACTAAAGCATTAATAAATTAACAGCTAATTTAGTTAGATCTTGGAATAATCTTGGTGCTTAATGATTCCAAGTGAAACGCAAAACAATTGTAGAAATTCTTGCCTATGATGTTTTTATGCATAGAGAGAATGTAATTATTTGGGGAAATATGTATTGAAAAATAAGATCTATGTTAGGTTCACTCTGGGAGAATGAATTGAGAATGGAAGAAGAGATTGAAATTGATATCAAGATAGCCTTGTTAAAAAAATTCTAAAGGTTGTTTAGGTAGTTGTCAAGTTTGAGCCCTATGGTGATTTTGTTTGAAGAAAGAAGAAAGAATTAAAATAGTTTATGCTTAACTAAGTCATTTTTTGCGCTATATTGTCAATCATAAACCATATTTCTATCACCCATACTAGCTGGATATGATGTTGTGTTTACTCGATCATGAAAGTTGGTTTGCTATGTTGCAGGTTCAATTACTGATTTACTTTATGCTTAAATATGCTATGGAGATCCTACTTTCAGAATCAAGTGTTGTTACGACTTACTATTTTGGTTGGAACACGAGCTCTGTGGCAATTTTTCTTGCCAGCCTTGGCCTAACGGTGCTTCCAGTCAACATTCTTGTTGGAAGCTACATAAGCAATATGTTTGAGGACAGGTAATTTCTTTTGAACCAAGCCATTATATCTGCGTTATGTCAAACAACATATTAGAATTTTCGTAACGCTTCTAAACTGATCTTTGGTTAACTTTCGCTGATTCTTAGTTAACAATCTTAATTTCATGGAATATAGTGACAATGTGGTGTCCATTTTTCTTAAGCCATGATTGTTAACAATATATCTTTTCTATTTCAAAAATGTTGCAAAACAAATTTGATATAGAACAATGCCTCAATTTATAGGGATTTGAAGGTGAAACTGTTCGTTTAACTATGATGATCGAGCATTTTTTCTTTATAAGTATCTCTATGTCAAAACAGTTGATCGTGTGCAAAAAATGATCTTAAACCATTGATATCCAGTCTACTGATCAACTAATATCATGAATCTGTTTGCAGGCAAATATTAATGGTATCTGAAATTGTGGTCTTCTTGGGTATAGTTTTCAGCTTCCAAATGTTTATCCCATATACTGTGCCACAATACGTCTGTTCGGGCCTTATCATGTTTGTAGCTGCAGAAGTATTGGAAGGTAAAGTTTCTAAATACAATTATTCTATCTACTGCCATTGTGCTGTACAAGCATTTTTAAGACAAATTGATAGTCTAATCTTGCAGCTTACTTTTTCCAGTAATCTGAAACCATTTCATTCAGTATCTACAAACTTATGGCTTCTCGTATGTATATATCCCTCGAGGTTTGGTCAAATTACAGAATGTTGAGGTTTTTGAAATATACATGCAAATTACGAACCCATAAGAGTACAAACATTATAAAACACTATATATAATGTCAACAAGAAATGATTGTGTTTAGGTTAAATTAATATTTCCCCCAAATTCAGACAAAAGCAGTTTGGTTGACAAAATACAAATCCAGTTTTCTGCCCTTTATAGTCTTGAGCTCTCATCTCATTCCGGTTTGCTTTCCAAAGTATTGCGTGTCTTTTCGGAATAATTTTCCGATGACTAGGCAGTCAGGTTGGACAGGATGTTTCAATGTAATTTCCTCAAAACTCAGGGTTTATTTTTTAATTAGCTTAAAATTTGGGGAGGTAGATGTAATCCACCATTAAATTTATTGAGAGCTGAAGCACACGTGAATCTACTGCTTTCAAGAGGTTAAATATTCTTTTGGCAGAATTTGCGGCTTGAATTGATTTTTCTGGTTTGAGGGTTTCATTACTAAGCTATGTAGTTGATGTACCAAACATTAATATTTGATAATTATAGTGGCCATTATTTAGGATAAACTTAATACTCCATGTGAAGTGATTAAATGATGACTGAGTTGGTAAAAATACGAAGTGCAGTCAAAGAATGATCAGTTTAACATTGTACCATAATCTGCTTTCATTGCAGGGGTAAATTTGTCTCTCCTCTCGAGAGTGATGTCATCAAGGCTTTCTCGTGGAACTTACAATGGTGGCCTTCTGAGTACAGAAGCCGGGACACTTGCACGAGTCGTTGCTGATGCAACGATCACCCTCGCGGGGTTTTTAGGAGAGAGTAAGCTCCTAAACATCACTCTACTTCCTTCCCTCGTTATTTGCACTGCCTCCATTGTTGCTACATGCTTTACATACAATTCTCTGTACTAAATACAATCTTTATATTTACTCGAAATAACATTATTATATGTTCATTTATTCTTTATCATTCACCTTAATGGTATAGTAAGAGGTTTTGATTTTCCTCATGCTAATGAAAAAAATCATCGTCTTTGTAATAACTTTTGATGCATATTCAGGTACATATTTAATGCATACAACTGAAAAAATTTAATGGGCCGCAGAGTTAATTGAACTGTGAATTAGTAGTTGCAGAAAAGAAAGTTAGTGCATATATCATTGTCATAGTTTTTAGTAGTTAGTAGCCATTAGTGATGAAGAGGGACCATGCATGATGCATCTTTGGAACCATTAATATACGCACCACATGCCTATGCCTAATTTCCTATTTATTCATTAATTATTCTCACAACTGAATTTTGTTAAAGTCAATATAAGAAAATCACCAATTAGTGCAGTCATAGCTGACTATTTTTACCAGAAATTTCTGATCTAATCTCATGTGATTTTATGGAATCATTACTTTGTAGTGGCTGCAGTTGGTATATTGCTACTTATTTTGTAAGATATTTACTAGGAAAATGTGCAAAAATGACTATATCACTACAACAAAAACGAGTATTTGAATTTTTTGCGACAACAAAAATTATCGCGAAAAGTCTACTTTTTGTGACTAACATACTATTGCAAATCTGATAATATAAATTGATAACAAACTGTCACAAAAAATAAGTAAAAAAATTATTTGCTACAACTAAATTGTTGCAATTATTTACGGAGAGGTTTTTGAGATAATAATCTTGCAACAAAATATTTTTGCATAATATTTAGTTGTGACTAATAAGTTTTTTTTAAGTATTGTATGGTTTGTTTCTAGAATAGAATACAATTCTAAATTTATTTTTGGTGCAAAAAAAGACCTTAAGGTTTGTCCATATAGGTGCAAATATGACTGTTAAAAGTTAATTTTGAGCAAAAAACTACCAAGTTAATCTTTTGTTGAATTTTTGAACCCTACAACAATTTAACCAAGTTTGATCTTTACTAATCACCTTTCACCACATTTTCAATAGGTTTTTTACCTCCAAATTTACATTAGTTTTGTATAATGCATTGTAAGATAACAATTCGGAGTTGTCTTGTTCTTATTCTAGAAATTTGGAAGATTTGGGAAATGTTTAGTTATAAATAGGGATTTTGAGAAGTAGAAACTCAACATGGAGGCAGGGGAATAGGAAATATCAAGTTTGGATAAAGGAAATTTTGACCTAAATATGAATTTCACCACTAATTCTATCAATTTGGACCCATTTTTAAAGCGTTGACCAAATTTGTTTAATAATGACTACTTTTGATTAAGTGTAAATGTCAGGTACTATATAAATTTGAAATAGGATCGAATTTGGTAATCAAATCGAATATGATATTTTTTTTCCTCATATCGGAATATTGATCAAGGTGTTCTGATTCAAGAAAAATAAAAAATAATTATACTGATATTAAATATTGATTGAAGTGTCCTGATTAAAAAAAAAAATTATACTGGTATAGTTATTGATTCAACTTTGGTTTCATATCAAAATTGCAAACATATGTCAAACTGTTGATGTTGGTTTAAACTGATGGTTTTCTTATTATAATATTTCTTCAATTTGTGCTATTTACGGCTCAAACCTTAAACCAACGATTCAAGCCGTAGGAGTTGAGACACCTCTAGTTATTGAGAACGAGATTCGGAGAATACTAAATTGCATTCAAAATCGAATCAAAATATTTAAAATTGAGAGTACTCATGGAGAACTATCTGATTTTTAAAACTGAATTGTTCCAATCTTTTCTTTTACAAAAAAAAAAGAGTATTTTTCCAGGAAAAAAGAATTGGTAAACTAACAAGTCTTGTAGATATTACATTATGTAAATCACACCAGGCACAATATTTATTGTTAATATATATTCTCATATATGTCGGGTATAAATGTGTATACATGTATATAAATATTATAAACTGCATCCTATGTAATGTACCATGCATAAAATCAAGATACTCATTTGATAATATTTCAGATGTGATGGATCGTTAATAAGGCCATACAAGTTATAATTTCTAAAATTTGTGCTCTGAATATGGAAGTGTGGTTTGCTTGAAAATAATAATAAAAACATATTGATGTTATGAAAAATGTTGGAAACAATGTTTATCCAGTTTAAAATCAAGAAATCAATCTAAAAATATATTGATGACAAATTTCTGTTTTGGGCTAATTTGTCAGATTAGATTTAAAACAATTTGGCTAGTTAAAATTAAGGATGTTAAATAACCTGGCCACGACAATTTCGATTAATTACAATTATTAATTATAATTAATATAAATAAAAAATATGATATTTAAAAAAAATAAGAACAGATACAAATAATAAATCGAGGTACCCATTTTATGAATATTTTCCACTTTCTCTCTATTTTTATGCCTGAGCTAGCAGGCCTTGACATGCTTCGAGATAAATGAACTCTAGATTAAATGAGTAATTTTAAACAAGCTCTTGACATTTTCTTAAAATGAGCCTTTTATATTGCGAACCTAATTTGTAAGCTTATCTAACTTTAGTTGATCAAATTATACGAATAAAATATTTAAATTTAAAAGATAGTAAATTACAATACAATGTGATTATACTTGTTATTTATACACATTTGTCGATCAAATGCTTCATTAATGTAATGAAACCTATGGATATTGTATTGAATTGGTACAGATCAAATTTTAAGTCATTAATATTTAAAATGAAAAAATATATAATTGAATATTTGTATGTTAATTTATGAAATATCATGCATAATGTCCAAGACTAAAATTGGTAACACTTTAAAAAAAATTTAAAAATTGCAGGCTAGGGCCAAGATTATTTAACAACCGGATTAGTCCATTTAACTTACATATTAAACAACTTTTGGGTAAAATAATCAATTTATAGCAAACAATATCCTCTATTCTACATTAATGTTCCATTTAATATTCCAAAATAACCATTAAATATTAAATGTAAATAGATGACATCATTAATTTATATATGGTGCGACTTAAAAATAATAATAATAATAATATAGGGATGAAATCAAATAAAGGATCCAATTCGAACTTAAAGAAGTAACCAAACTTTTCTTTCTTTAACTTTTTTTTCGATTTAAACAATTGTGGCCAATTGTTTGACATCTCTAATTCGAGGATATATTAATATGGGTCTAAGTGTTATAAGTGCATATGAGAGCCACATCTAGAAGCTTCAAAAGGTTGCATTTTCCCCCATTAATTGCCACTCCTATTTTCTTCATCTACCCTCTAACCCTTATTTCATTCTTAAATACATATGATCAATAATATGAAGCATTCGCATGTCTTGCTGGCCTCCAACAAAATTGTACATATTTCTTGAGTTTTTTTCTACCTTTTAGCCTCTTATTTCTTCCCTTCTTCAAACCATCTTTTCATTCTCATCAATATAGCCTTATAAATCTCTTCAACATTTCAATTTACATACAAGAGATCAAGTGAGTTGAATTTAATTTCTCTGCACATTTACTTTATTGTTCCATTTTAATTATTTACAATAACTAAAACACGTTTGTGAGTGGATTTAAGATAGAATTATACATGGGTTTTTTGCTGTGGAGATTGTTCTTTGTTGCATTTGCTGGAATTCTGCTCTTCCATGGCTTCTGTACTTCATCACAAGATCAAGGTACTTAATAGCGCACTCACTACATTTTCATCACTCTTTTTCTGCGTTTAATTAATTGATTTTTTTCCAATATTTATTGTTATCTATATATATGACTAGATAACATCAAATGATGTTCATTTTTCAAGGAGAAAGTTCATTTTTTCTGAGAAAATATCAGTGTGATGAGGATGATTTTCCACCTCTTAATTTCACCACATTTTTTACAATTCAGTCTAAGCCATGATCAAAACGACTTCTCATGTATGTTATATGTAGTTCACATGAGAATCTTTTATTATTCTTCACGTTGCATCTTTTATTTCAAACTAATTATTTCAGACCACGTATATTATATGATATTATTAATTAATATATGACGTATATTAAATATCATGAAACATAAGGTGTAATTATAAATATAATAGAAGATCCAAAGTGGTTATATTTATATTTTTTAGCCATTACTAATTTAGCGGATTATAATTTAATTTTCACTATACATTTAATTAGTTGTCATTAATAAATATGGTTGAATCTACTGATATTTTTGATATTGTATCTCCTATTATATACTATTTAACTCGCCATATGCATTAATTAATAATATAATTTATATATAAGTAGATAGTGGGCCCTAATGATTTGAAATATCAAGTAAAATGAATAATCAAACAAAAGATGTCTTGTCAAAACATTTCCACCTTAAAACTCTTAATCTATTTTAGTAAAAAAAAAAAAAAATTGAACAAATCATCGGTGATTGGTCCTATTTAATTTATTATGCGCCGTTAGAGGGTAACATCCAACCACTTCCACGGGAGGGAGAAGTAGAGCCACGTAAATTATACTAATTAATTAAAAAAAATTCCTTAAACTTTTATATGGAAACAGTTATTCTTTTAGATTTTTAATAATGATCTTTTTAGATGGTCAATAATAAATATTCCATTCAATTCAAATTAAATGACAGTTTTAGAACTTGATTCCCTTTCATCTTTTATGTAACCTTATTTTAGAATTTTCAGTTGTTTCTTAAAAGATTAATTAATACTTAAATCAGTCTATACATTTCATATTTTTACACATCCTAATCTAAAACTTAAAGTCCACGAATTATATTGTACAAGTTGCACGAATTTTTCCGACCAAATCTCACACGTGACATTCACGTTTTAAATTGGGGTCGATATTTCCATAACTTGTTGAGGCCATTTTATAATAATCAAAATTAAATTATTAGAACCTAAAAATAATAAAACTAATTTAATTTTGATTTTTTTAAAATGACCTCAACAATTAAAGGGAAAAAAAAAAAATCCTAATTTGGCATCTGAATATCACGTGTGAGATTTGGTCACAAAAATTCATCAGAGATTGCAACTTGTACAATTTGTGGACTTCAGGTTGCAACCGATTAAAAAATAAAATTTAGATTAAAAAATGTAAAAATATGAAAAAGTATAGATTGATTTAAGTATTTAACCCTTTCTGAATTTTTGAAAATAACATATTGTAATAAGAATGAAGACCAATAATAAACACTCATAAACCTTGCCTTCAAATTAAAAAAAGAAAAAAAGAAAAGAAAGATCATTACTATTTTTTAAAGTTTCTTGATATTGACATTAATATAATAAAATAAGTTAAACTAATTAATTAGATCGACTACCCTATCCAATATGTACATATATGAACACAACATATATTAATGTGTTCATATATATCATAAATTCAAAATAATTATTAATTTCAAATCAAAAAATTTAAAGAAAGATAATCTTTATACACCAATAATTGAAATATTAAGATGTGTTTATCGTGATCATATACATATTAAGATACGTCTATCTATCGTAATCATGTTCGTGTGATCATTATTTACTAATTAAGTAATGATTAATATCATGAGTTATGTTTTTCTAGCTTCAAACTACACTTTCATGCACCAAGCAACCTCAGCTCCACCAATCTCGTACTACGACTACATAATAATCGGCGGCGGCACCGCCGGCTGCCCACTTGCCGCCACGCTCTCACAAAACTCGAGCGTGCTCCTCCTCGAACGTGGCGGCTCGCCTTACGAAAACCCCAACATCACTTATCTCTCCACCTTCGGGAGGGCCCTCTCCGACCTCTCCGACTCCTCCCCTTCTCAGCGCTTCATTTCAGAAGACGGTGTGATCAACGCGCGCGCCCGTGTGCTGGGGGGCGGCAGCTGCATCAACGCCGGGTTCTACTCACGCGCCGCCCCGAAGTACGTGACCGATGTGGGGTGGGACCAGAACCTTGTGACGGCGTCGTACAGGTGGGTGGAGAAGGTGGTGGCGTTCGAACCGCAGATTAAGCAGTGGCAAACGGCGGTGAGGGATGGATTGCTCGAGGCCGGAATCAATCCTTACAATGGTTTTACGTACGATCATTTGGTAGGAACCAAGGTCGGTGGAACCATCTTTGACGGCGAGGGGAGGCGCCACACGGCGGCGGATCTTCTCAAGTATGCTGACCCCAAGGGCCTTACCGTCTTGTTACATGCTTCTGTTCATAAAATCTTGTTCAGAACCAAAGGTATGTTTTATTTAATATTTAATTGTTTTTTTTTTTATATCACAATAGTTCAATCAGTTTATTACACTCTCATAAACGTGACAAACATGCTCTCTCAATTTTAATCTAGAAATGTATTAGGGTGAATTATTCCTGCTAAGTTGGTCATATTATTTTTCTGTCAAAGTTTGTGAATATTATAATTAAACTTTTCAACAATCAAATTTGAAAATATGACCACGTTAAACATAAAATATAATATTATCAAAAATGAGTGAGTTGAAATTAAATTATTTATAGAAGCCAATCGAAATGGTGCATGAGTTTTTCGCAAAAACTTATATGAGATCGTCTTATATAAAATTTTAATTACATGGGACGCAATTTTATATAATGTTATGTAAGATAGACATTGATCATGTTGAATGGGTTGACACACTTTTACTGATTCATATGAATTTCGTCTTACATAAAGTCTCACATGAAATCATTTCACTTAAGGACTACTCGAATTTTAATTTTAGGATTTTCAGTTAAAGAGTTTGGTTTATAATTTTTCAAAAAATTTGGGGTTTATTTGGTAATTAGAATTCAAATTTATTAATTAACAATAGTAACGTATTTAAATTAAAATTGTTTATTTGTTCAAATAAAACAGGTAAAAGTAGGGCATTAGCTCACGGAGTGGTGTTTAGAGATGCACTGGGACAAAAGCACAAGGCCTATTTAAAGAGTGGGCCGAAGAACGAGGTGATATTAACAGCTGGGGCACTTGGAAGCCCACAACTCTTAATGCTGAGTGGGGTAGGCCCAATGGACCACCTCAAAGCCCATAATATAACAGTAGTTTTGGACCAGCCATTAGTGGGCCAAGGCATGTCGGACAACCCAATGAACGCCATATTTGTACCGTCACCGGAGCCGGTGGAGGTTTCCTTGATTCAGGTGGTCGGAATCACAGGTCGAGGAAGCTATATCGAAGCTGCTTCCGGTGAAAACTTCGCCGGAGGTCCTACTCAACGAGACTTTGGGATGTTTTCTCCTAAGGTAATAATTTATATACATACATATATATATGTATGCTTTCTTAATTTCTACATTAATATTTTGACAATGTGGCCCAATCTTAGCATGTCTTCTTATTGGGCTGCTGAGCCCATTATCTGTTCTTCTGATGTTTACATTTTTGATTAAGAATAAACTTAAGTGAATATTTTAAAGTTAAATCACTAATGAGATAATTTCATTTTTACCCACTCATGGTGAAAAAAAAAAAAGTTAATTTCTAGTTAAACTTAAAGTTGATTCTCTTTTTTACACAATTTAGATATTTTTATTATTTCTAACTCGCACCAAAAACTCTATAATATTACATTTTAGGTTATACGTGATTATGTTTCATACCAATAGAATCGGATTGTTTCATTTACATTAGTCCATACCATTCAAACTCAAATCATAGTAACTTATCTTGTACCAATAAAATGATCATATTGTTCCATTTGCATCATCCTGTACCACCAAATCCAATATAAAGGTATAATTGACTACAACGACTAAGAAACTTCAAGAAACCAATAAATTAAATGCAACTAATTTTTTCTTTTAACAGGTGTTGGTTAAGAAGGAGGATTTCTAACGTAGCAATATTAATTAGTAGACTTAGGGTTTGGTATATATATATGCATGCAGATAGGACAGCTATCAACATTACCACCAAAGCAAAGAAGCCCAGAAGCAATATCTGAAGCAATCAAGGCAATGGAAGCCCTAGAGCCCTCAATATTCAGAGGTGGATTCATTCTTGAAAAGATCAGAGGCCCTCTCTCCAAAGGCCATCTATACCTCATCGACAACAACCCTAACCACAACCCTTCTGTCACTTTCAACTACTTCTCTGATCCTCAGGATTTGCAGCGATGTGTCGATGGCCTTAAAGTCATCGAAACTGTGATCCAGTCGAAGCCCTTTTCGCCCTTCAGATACGACTATCTCTCCATCCCCACCCTCCTTAACATGACCGCCAATGCTCCGGTCAACCTGCTGCCACGTCACGCCAACGTCTCCATGTCTTTGGAGCAGTTCTGCAAGGACACTGTGATGACCATATGGCATTACCATGGAGGCTGCCAAGTTGGGAGTGTGGTGGATTCCGATTATAGGGTTTTGGGTGTTGATGCTTTGCGTGTTGTCGATGGATCCACCTTTATCGACTCTCCGGGAACTAATCCTCAGGCCACTGTCATGATGCTTGGGAGGTTACTATATATGATCCATTTTCATGTTCATCAACACATGCATGCATTCAATTTTTTGGGAATTTATCTTTGTTTTATTGATACTTGTGTGTTTTGCAGGTATATGGGAGTGAAGATTCTGAAGGAGAGATTTGGAGAAAGAAATTGATCATGTAGGGGTTTATTATTGTAATTGTTGGTTCATATTGTTTCAACAGTATATTTGTTTTGGATGGAAGGATTTTGCAATTACGTTTTTTTCAGGTCGTGTGATAAATAAAATCTTATGTTTTGTAATTAGCATCTCGATCTTCTCTCTTTTTCTTCTCACGATTTTCTCTCTTTTCTCCTCGCTTTCCCTTTGAACCGTCTAGATGATCTCTCTTCTCCGTCCCCATTCTCTCTCTCACATCATGGATCTCAATCACTCTCTTCTCTCATAATCACATAGAAAAAGATTGAAAAAACAAGATAAAGGAACACAAACAAAAAGTTAACATCCGATTCGCCTTGTTCTTAATTTTTTCTGATACCTTCATTTTCTAACGAATATTCTTCAATTTGATTCAATACATGTATCAGTTTCTTAACAATGTGGAATATTCCTTCTTCTATTTCTAAATTTTTTCAATCTATTCACCATTTTTTTTCTCCATATCTGATGTTTTTTCGTTTTTTAATAGAGTTTATAGCTATATTTTTCCATATTTTAAATATTGTTGTTATGTGTTTTTGCTACTGTTTATTACATTTGATATTAAATTCAATAAAATTATGCTCTTTGTATTATATATAAAAGGGTTAATTATCCGAAAAAATCACAACTTTTACTCGTATTGTCATTTTAATCAAATTTTTAATTATTGTTCAAAATAATATAATTTTATATATGTAGTACGTTTTATGACGTTTTATGACTAAAATTTGTATTTTCTTAATAAGCTTGAGGAGAGGGGAGGGGAGGGAGACAAAAAAGACTAGTATACTTGGGTAAAAATTTATATATTGATAAATAATTAATTTTTTTATCACTATCTTAGTCAAAAATATATATTGCAACATATATAAGGTTATGTTACTTTGACCAATAATAAAATGTTAGGTTAAATTGATAATTCGAGTAAATGTTGTGATTTTTTTTTTTTTTTTACAAT